>CM065463.1:14334087-16734087 GCA_032872475.1 Leptopilina myrica (nomen nudum)
ATTTATTCATTTTGTTTGGACAACTGAAAACTCTCCAAATTTTCAATTTTCTTTTTTTTTCTAATAAAAAACCGTTTTTCAATTTCAAAAAAATTCTTCAAGTTTCAAAAAAGAAAAAGTTTAAAGAAGTTCAACGGTCACACCAGTTTTTGACAATTTTTTAACAGCCTAACCAGTTTCTAACGAGATTTTGACAAGTTCTCTAATTTCCCCAAAATTTCAGGAGACATTGTCAAGGATTTCAAAGACTTTAGGTATATTCGCCGTCAATTGTATCTTACAGACCGAAAAATACTAAACGAATTTAAATGTATAATAAAATAAACTAAACTTTATTCAACTAAGCCAAAAATTTAAAAAGTTTACTAAAATAAACTAAATTTTACTAAACTAAGCTAAAACAAAGTTATTAAAAAAAAAATAATAATTCGTAACATTTTTGTTTTTTGTTGTACAAAAAAGTGTTGGAAGGAAAAATTGTTTGTTTTTGCTCATAATTTAAGGAAAAAAATAATTTTTGAAAATTAAAAAAAATTCTTCATTTGCGAGTACAACTGAAACCTCTCAAACTCTTTTAGATTTATTCATTTTGTTTGGACAACTGAAAACTCTCCAAATTTTCAATTTTCTTTTTTTTTCTAATAAAAAACCGTTTTTCAATTTCAAAAAAATTCTTCAAGTTTCAAAAAAGAAAAAGTTTAAAGAAGTTCAACGGTCACACCAGTTTTTGACAATTTTTTAACAGCCTAACCAGTTTCTAACGAGATTTTGACAAGTTCTCTAATTTCCCCAAAATTTCAGGAGACATTGTCAAGGATTTCAAAGACTTTAGGTATATTCGCCGTCAATTGTATCTTACAGACCGAAAAATACTAAACGAATTTAAATGTATAATAAAATAAACTAAACTTTATTCAACTAAGCCAAAAATTTAAAAAGTTTACTAAAATAAACTAAATTTTACTAAACTAAGCTAAAAACAAAGTTATTAAAAAAAAAATAATAATTCGTAACATTTTTGTTTTTTGTTGTACAAAAAAGTGTTGGAAGGAAAAATTGTTTGTTTTTGCTCATAATTTAAGGAAAAAAATAATTTTTGAAAATTAAAAAAAATTCTTCATTTGCGAGTACAACTGAAACCTCTCAAACTCTTTTAGATTTATTCATTTTGTTTGGACAACTGAAAACTCTCCAAATTTTCAATTTTCTTTTTTTTTCTAATAAAAAACCGTTTTTCAATTTCAAAAAAATTCTTCAAGTTTCAAAAAAGAAAAAGTTTAAAGAAGTTCAACGGTCACACCAGTTTTTGACAATTTTTTAACAGCCTAACCAGTTTCTAACGAGATTTTGACAAGTTCTCTAATTTCCCCAAAATTTCAGGAGACATTGTCAAGGATTTCAAAGACTTTAGGTATATTCGCCGTCAATTGTATCTTACAGACCGAAAAATACTAAACGAATTTAAATGTATAATAAAATAAACTAAACTTTATTCAACTAAGCCAAAAATTTAAAAAGTTTACTAAAATAAACTAAATTTTACTAAACTAAGCTAAAAACAAAGTTATTAAAAAAAAAATAATAATTCGTAACATTTTTGTTTTTTGTTGTACAAAAAAGTGTTGGAAGGAAAAATTGTTTGTTTTTGCTCATAATTTAAGGAAAAAAAAATTTTTGAAAATTAAAAAAAATTCTTCATTTGCGAGTACAACTGAAACCTCTCAAACTCTTTTAGATTTATTCATTTTGTTTGGACAACTGAAAACTCTCCAAATTTTCAATTTTCTTTTTTTTTCTAATAAAAAACCGTTTTTCAATTTCAAAAAAATTCTTCAAGTTTCAAAAAAGAAAAAGTTTAAAGAAGTTCAACGGTCACACCAGTTTTTGACAATTTTTTAACAGCCTAACCAGTTTCTAACGAGATTTTGACAAGTTCTCTAATTTCCCCAAATTTTCAGGAGACATTGTCAAGGATTTCAAAGACTTTAGGTATATTCGCCGTCAATTGTATCTTACAGACCGAAAAATACTAAACGAATTTAAATGTATAATAAAATAAACTAAACTTTATTCAACTAAGCCAAAAATTTAAAAAGTTTACTAAAATAAACTAAATTTTACTAAACTAAGCTAAAACAAAGTTATTAAAAAAAAAATAATAATTCGTAACATTTTTGTTTTTTGTTGTACAAAAAAGTGTTGGAAGGAAAAATTGTTTGTTTTTGCTCATAATTTAAGGAAAAAAATAATTTTTGAAAATTAAAAAAAATTCTTCATTTGCGAGTACAACTGAAACCTCTCAAACTCTTTTAGATTTATTCATTTTGTTTGGACAACTGAAAACTCTCCAAATTTTCAATTTTCTTTTTTTTTCTAATAAAAAACCGTTTTTCAATTTCAAAAAAATTCTTCAAGTTTCAAAAAAGAAAAAGTTTAAAGAAGTTCAACGGTCACACCAGTTTTTGACAATTTTTTAACAGCCTAACCAGTTTCTAACGAGATTTTGACAAGTTCTCTAATTTCCCCAAAATTTCAGGAGACATTGTCAAGGATTTCAAAGACTTTAGGTATATTCGCCGTCAATTGTATCTTACAGACCGAAAAATACTAAACGAATTTAAATGTATAATAAAATAAACTAAACTTTATTCAACTAAGCCAAAAATTTAAAAAGTTTACTAAAATAAACTAAATTTTACTAAACTAAGCTAAAAACAAAGTTATTAAAAAAAAAATAATAATTCGTAACATTTTTGTTTTTTGTTGTACAAAAAAGTGTTGGAAGGAAAAATTGTTTGTTTTTGCTCATAATTTAAGGAAAAAAATAATTTTTGAAAATTAAAAAAAATTCTTCATTTGCGAGTACAACTGAAACCTCTCAAACTCTTTTAGATTTATTCATTTTGTTTGGACAACTGAAAACTCTCCAAATTTTCAATTTTCTTTTTTTTTCTAATAAAAAACCGTTTTTCAATTTCAAAAAAATTCTTCAAGTTTCAAAAAAGAAAAAGTTTAAAGAAGTTCAACGGTCACACCAGTTTTTGACAATTTTTTAACAGCCTAACCAGTTTCTAACGAGATTTTGACAAGTTCTCTAATTTCCCCAAAATTTCAGGAGACATTGTCAAGGATTTCAAAGACTTTAGGTATATTCGCCGTCAATTGTATCTTACAGACCGAAAAATACTAAACGAATTTAAATGTATAATAAAATAAACTAAACTTTATTCAACTAAGCCAAAAATTTAAAAAGTTTACTAAAATAAACTAAATTTTACTAAACTAAGCTAAAAACAAAGTTATTAAAAAAAAAATAATAATTCGTAACATTTTTGTTTTTTGTTGTACAAAAAAGTGTTGGAAGGAAAAATTGTTTGTTTTTGCTCATAATTTAAGGAAAAAAATAATTTTTGAAAATTAAAAAAAATTCTTCATTTGCGAGTACAACTGAAACCTCTCAAACTCTTTTAGATTTATTCATTTTGTTTGGACAACTGAAAACTCTCCAAATTTTCAATTTTCTTTTTTTTTCTAATAAAAAACCGTTTTTCAATTTCAAAAAAATTCTTCAAGTTTCAAAAAAGAAAAAGTTTAAAGAAGTTCAACGGTCACACCAGTTTTTGACAATTTTTTAACAGCCTAACCAGTTTCTAACGAGATTTTGACAAGTTCTCTAATTTCCCCAAAATTTCAGGAGACATTGTCAAGGATTTCAAAGACTTTAGGTATATTCGCCGTCAATTGTATCTTACAGACCGAAAAATACTAAACGAATTTAAATGTATAATAAAATAAACTAAACTTTATTCAACTAAGCCAAAAATTTAAAAAGTTTACTAAAATAAACTAAATTTTACTAAACTAAGCTAAAAACAAAGTTATTAAAAAAAAAATAATAATTCGTACCATTTTTGTTTTTTGTTGTACAAAAAACTAAACAAAAAAGTGTTGGAAGGAAAAATTGTTTGTTTTTGCTCATAATTTAAGGAAAAAAATAATTTTTGAAAATTAAAAAAAATTCTTCATTTGCGAGTACAACTGAAACCTCTCAAACTCTTTTAGATTTATTCATTTTGTTTGGACAACTGAAAACTCTCCAAATTTTCAATTTTCTTTTTTTTTTCTAATAAAAAACCGTTTTTCAATTTCAAAAAAATTCTTCAAGTTTCAAAAAAGAAAAAGTTTAAAGAAGTTCAACGGTCACACCAGTTTTTGACAATTTTTTAACAGCCTAACCAGTTTCTAACGAGATTTTGACAAGTTCTCTAATTTCCCCAAAATTTCAGGAGACATTGTCAAGGATTTCAAAGACTTTAGGTATATTCGCCGTCAATTGTATCTTACAGACCGAAAAATACTAAACGAATTTAAATGTATAATAAAATAAACTAAACTTTATTCAACTAAGCCAAAAATTTAAAAAGTTTACTAAAATAAACTAAATTTTACTAAACTAAGCTAAAAACAAAGTTATTAAAAAAAAAATAATAATTCGTAACATTTTTGTTTTTTGTTGTACAAAAAAGTGTTGGAAGGAAAAATTGTTTGTTTTTGCTCATAATTTAAGGAAAAAAATAATTTTTGAAAATTAAAAAAAATTCTTCATTTGCGAGTACAACTGAAACCTCTCAAACTCTTTTAGATTTATTCATTTTGTTTGGACAACTGAAAACTCTCCAAATTTTCAATTTTCTTTTTTTTTTCTAATAAAAAACCGTTTTTCAATTTCAAAAAAATTCTTCAAGTTTCAAAAAAGAAAAAGTTTAAAGAAGTTCAACGGTCACACCAGTTTTTGACAATTTTTTAACAGCCTAACCAGTTTCTAACGAGATTTTGACAAGTTCTCTAATTTCCCCAAAATTTCAGGAGACATTGTCAAGGATTTCAAAGACTTTAGGTATATTCGCCGTCAATTGTATCTTACAGACCGAAAAATACTAAACGAATTTAAATGTATAATAAAATAAACTAAACTTTATTCAACTAAGCCAAAAATTTAAAAAGTTTACTAAAATAAACTAAATTTTACTAAACTAAGCTAAAAACAAAATTATTAAAAAAAAAATAATAATTCGTAACATTTTTGTTTTTTGTTGTACAAAAAAGTGTTGGAAGAAAAAATTGTTTGTTTTTGCTCATAATTTAAGGAAAAAAATAATTTTTGAAAATTAAAAAAAATTCTTCATTTGCGAGTACAACTGAAACCTCTCAAACTCTTTTAGATTTATTCATTTTGTTTGGACAACTGAAAACTCTCCAAATTTTCAATTTTCTTTTTTTTTTCTAATAAAAAACCGTTTTTCAATTTCAAAAAAATTCTTCAAGTTTCAAAAAAGAAAAAGTTTAAAGAAGTTCAACGGTCACACCAGTTTTTGACAATTTTTTAACAGCCTAACCAGTTTCTAACGAGATTTTGACAAGTTCTCTAATTTCCCCAAAATTTCAGGAGACATTGTCAAGGATTTCAAAGACTTTAGGTATATTCGCCGTCAATTGTATCTTACAGACCGAAAAATACTAAACGAATTTAAATGTATAATAAAATAAACTAAACTTTATTCAACTAAGCCAAAAATTTAAAAAGTTTACTAAAATAAACTAAATTTTACTAAACTAAGCTAAAAACAAAGTTATTAAAAAAAAAATAATAATTCGTAACATTTTTGTTTTTTGTTGTACAAAAAAGTGTTGGAAGGAAAAATTGTTTGTTTTTGCTCATAATTTAAGGAAAAAAATAATTTTTGAAAATTAAAAAAAATTCTTCATTTGCGAGTACAACTGAAACCTCTCAAACTCTTTTAGATTTATTCATTTTGTTTGGACAACTGAAAACTCTCCAAATTTTCAATTTTCTTTTTTTTTCTAATAAAAAACCGTTTTTCAATTTCAAAAAAATTCTTCAAGTTTCAAAAAAGAAAAAGTTTAAAGAAGTTCAACGGTCACACCAGTTTTTGACAATTTTTTAACAGCCTAACCAGTTTCTAACGAGATTTTGACAAGTTCTCTAATTTCCCCAAAATTTCAGGAGACATTGTCAAGGATTTCAAAGACTTTAGGTATATTCGCCGTCAATTGTATCTTACAGACCGAAAAATACTAAACGAATTTAAATGTATAATAAAATAAACTAAACTTTATTCAACTAAGCCAAAAATTTAAAAAGTTTACTAAAATAAACTAAATTTTACTAAACTAAGCTAAAAACAAAGTTATTAAAAAAAAAATAATAATTCGTAACATTTTTGTTTTTTGTTGTACAAAAAAGTGTTGGAAGGAAAAATTGTTTGTTTTTGCTCATAATTTAAGGAAAAAAATAATTTTTGAAAATTAAAAAAAATTCTTCATTTGCGAGTACAACTGAAACCTCTCAAACTCTTTTAGATTTATTCATTTTGTTTGGACAACTGAAAACTCTCCAAATTTTCAATTTTCTTTTTTTTTCTAATAAAAAACCGTTTTTCAATTTCAAAAAAATTCTTCAAGTTTCAAAAAAGAAAAAGTTTAAAGAAGTTCAACGGTCACACCAGTTTTTGACAATTTTTTAACAGCCTAACCAGTTTCTAACGAGATTTTGACAAGTTCTCTAATTTCCCCAAAATTTCAGGAGACATTGTCAAGGATTTCAAAGACTTTAGGTATATTCGCCGTCAATTGTATCTTACAGACCGAAAAATACTAAACGAATTTAAATGTATAATAAAATAAACTAAACTTTATTCAACTAAGCCAAAAATTTAAAAAGTTTACTAAAATAAACTAAATTTTACTAAACTAAGCTAAAAACAAAGTTATTAAAAAAAAAATAATAATTCGTAACATTTTTGTTTTTTGTTGTACAAAAAAGTGTTGGAAGGAAAAATTGTTTGTTTTTGCTCATAATTTAAGGAAAAAAATAATTTTTGAAAATTAAAAAAAATTCTTCATTTGCGAGTACAACTGAAACCTCTCAAACTCTTTTAGATTTATTCATTTTGTTTGGACAACTGAAAACTCTCCAAATTTTCAATTTTCTTTTTTTTTCTAATAAAAAACCGTTTTTCAATTTCAAAAAAATTCTTCAAGTTTCAAAAAAGAAAAAGTTTAAAGAAGTTCAACGGTCACACCAGTTTTTGACAATTTTTTAACAGCCTAACCAGTTTCTAACGAGATTTTGACAAGTTCTCTAATTTCCCCAAAATTTCAGGAGACATTGTCAAGGATTTCAAAGACTTTAGGTATATTCGCCGTCAATTGTATCTTACAGACCGAAAAATACTAAACGAATTTAAATGTATAATAAAATAAACTAAACTTTATTCAACTAAGCCAAAAATTTAAAAAGTTTACTAAAATAAACTAAATTTTACTAAACTAAGCTAAAAACAAAGTTATTAAAAAAAAAATAATAATTCGTAACATTTTTGTTTTTTGTTGTACAAAAAAGTGTTGGAAGGAAAAATTGTTTGTTTTTGCTCATAATTTAAGGAAAAAAATAATTTTTGAAAATTAAAAAAAATTCTTCATTTGCGAGTACAACTGAAACCTCTCAAACTCTTTTAGATTTATTCATTTTGTTTGGACAACTGAAAACTCTCCAAATTTTCAATTTTCTTTTTTTTTCTAATAAAAAACCGTTTTTCAATTTCAAAAAAATTCTTCAAGTTTCAAAAAAGAAAAAGTTTAAAGAAGTTCAACGGTCACACCAGTTTTTGACAATTTTTTAACAGCCTAACCAGTTTCTAACGAGATTTTGACAAGTTCTCTAATTTCCCCAAAATTTCAGGAGACATTGTCAAGGATTTCAAAGACTTTAGGTATATTCGCCGTCAATTGTATCTTACAGACCGAAAAATACTAAACGAATTTAAATGTATAATAAAATAAACTAAACTTTATTCAACTAAGCCAAAAATTTAAAAAGTTTACTAAAATAAACTAAATTTTACTAAACTAAGCTAAAAACAAAGTTATTAAAAAAAAAATAATAATTCGTAACATTTTTGTTTTTTGTTGTACAAAAAAGTGTTGGAAGGAAAAATTGTTTGTTTTTGCTCATAATTTAAGGAAAAAAATAATTTTTGAAAATTAAAAAAAATTCTTCATTTGCGAGTACAACTGAAACCTCTCAAACTCTTTTAGATTTATTCATTTTGTTTGGACAACTGAAAACTCTCCAAATTTTCAATTTTCTTTTTTTTTCTAATAAAAAACCGTTTTTCAATTTCAAAAAAATTCTTCAAGTTTCAAAAAAGAAAAAGTTTAAAGAAGTTCAACGGTCACACCAGTTTTTGACAATTTTTTAACAGCCTAACCAGTTTCTAACGAGATTTTGACAAGTTCTCTAATTTCCCCAAAATTTCAGGAGACATTGTCAAGGATTTCAAAGACTTTAGGTATATTCGCCGTCAATTGTATCTTACAGACCGAAAAATACTAAACGAATTTAAATGTATAATAAAATAAACTAAACTTTATTCAACTAAGCCAAAAATTTAAAAAGTTTACTAAAATAAACTAAATTTTACTAAACTAAGCTAAAAACAAAGTTATTAAAAAAAAAATAATAATTCGTAACATTTTTGTTTTTTGTTGTACAAAAAAGTGTTGGAAGGAAAAATTGTTTGTTTTTGCTCATAATTTAAGGAAAAAAATAATTTTTGAAAATTAAAAAAAATTCTTCATTTGCGAGTACAACTGAAACCTCTCAAACTCTTTTAGATTTATTCATTTTGTTTGGACAACTGAAAACTCTCCAAATTTTCAATTTTCTTTTTTTTTCTAATAAAAAACCGTTTTTCAATTTCAAAAAAATTCTTCAAGTTTCAAAAAAGAAAAAGTTTAAAGAAGTTCAACGGTCACACCAGTTTTTGACAATTTTTTAACAGCCTAACCAGTTTCTAACGAGATTTTGACAAGTTCTCTAATTTCCCCAAAATTTCAGGAGACATTGTCAAGGATTTCAAAGACTTTAGGTATATTCGCCGTCAATTGTATCTTACAGACCGAAAAATACTAAACGAATTTAAATGTATAATAAAATAAACTAAACTTTATTCAACTAAGCCAAAAATTTAAAAAGTTTACTAAAATAAACTAAATTTTACTAAACTAAGCTAAAAACAAAATTATTAAAAAAAAAAAAATAATTCGTAACATTTTTGTTTTTTGTTGTACAAAAAAGTGTTGGAAAAAAAAATTGTTTGTTTTTGCTCATAATTTAAGGAAAAAATAATTTTTGAAAATTAAAAAAAATTCTTCATTTGCGAGTACAACTGAAACCTCTCAAACTCTTTTAGATTTATTCATTTTGTTTGGACAACTGAAAACTCTCCAAATTTTCAATTTTCTTTTTTTTTCTAATAAAAAACCGTTTTTCAATTTCAAAAAAATTCTTCAAGTTTCAAAAAAGAAAAAGTTTAAAGAAGTTCAACGGTCACACCAGTTTTTGACAATTTTTTAACAGCCTAACCAGTTTCTAACGAGATTTTGACAAGTTCTCTAATTTCCCCAAAATTTCAGGAGACATTGTCAAGGATTTCAAAGACTTTAGGTATATTCGCCGTCAATTGTATCTTACAGACCGAAAAATACTAAACGAATTTAAATGTATAATAAAATAAACTAAACTTTATTCAACTAAGCCAAAAATTTAAAAAGTTTACTAAAATAAACTAAATTTTACTAAACTAAGCTAAAAACAAAGTTATTAAAAAAAAATAATAATTCGTAACATTTTTGTTTTTTGTTGTACAAAAAAGTGTTGGAAGGAAAAATTGTTTGTTTTTGCTCATAATTTAAGGAAAAAAATAATTTTTGAAAATTAAAAAAAATTCTTCATTTGCGAGTACAACTGAAACCTCTCAAACTCTTTTAGATTTATTCATTTTGTTTGGACAACTGAAAACTCTCCAAATTTTCAATTTTCTTTTTTTTTCTAATAAAAAACCGTTTTTCAATTTCAAAAAAATTCTTCAAGTTTCAAAAAAGAAAAAGTTTAAAGAAGTTCAACGGTCACACCAGTTTTTGACAATTTTTTAACAGCCTAACCAGTTTCTAACGAGATTTTGACAAGTTCTCTAATTTCCCCAAAATTTCAGGAGACATTGTCAAGGATTTCAAAGACTTTAGGTATATTCGCCGTCAATTGTATCTTACAGACCGAAAAATACTAAACGAATTTAAATGTATAATAAAATAAACTAAACTTTATTCAACTAAGCCAAAAATTTAAAAAGTTTACTAAAATAAACTAAATTTTACTAAACTAAGCTAAAAACAAAGTTATTAAAAAAAAAATAATAATTCGTAACATTTTTGTTTTTTGTTGTACAAAAAAGTGTTGGAAGGAAAAATTGTTTGTTTTTGCTCATAATTTAAGGAAAAAAATAATTTTTGAAAATTAAAAAAAATTCTTCATTTGCGAGTACAACTGAAACCTCTCAAACTCTTTTAGATTTATTCATTTTGTTTGGACAACTGAAAACTCTCCAAATTTTCAATTTTCTTTTTTTTTCTAATAAAAAACCGTTTTTCAATTTCAAAAAAATTCTTCAAGTTTCAAAAAAGAAAAAGTTTAAAGAAGTTCAACGGTCACACCAGTTTTTGACAATTTTTTAACAGCCTAACCAGTTTCTAACGAGATTTTGACAAGTTCTCTAATTTCCCCAAAATTTCAGGAGACATTGTCAAGGATTTCAAAGACTTTAGGTATATTCGCCGTCAATTGTATCTTACAGACCGAAAAATACTAAACGAATTTAAATGTATAATAAAATAAACTAAACTTTATTCAACTAAGCCAAAAATTTAAAAAGTTTACTAAAATAAACTAAATTTTACTAAACTAAGCTAAAAACAAAGTTATTAAAAAAAAAATAATAATTCGTAACATTTTTGTTTTTTGTTGTACAAAAAAGTGTTGGAAGGAAAAATTGTTTGTTTTTGCTCATAATTTAAGGAAAAAAATAATTTTTGAAAATTAAAAAAAATTCTTCATTTGCGAGTACAACTGAAACCTCTCAAACTCTTTTAGATTTATTCATTTTGTTTGGACAACTGAAAACTCTCCAAATTTTCAATTTTCTTTTTTTTTCTAATAAAAAACCGTTTTTCAATTTCAAAAAAATTCTTCAAGTTTCAAAAAAGAAAAAGTTTAAAGAAGTTCAACGGTCACACCAGTTTTTGACAATTTTTTAACAGCCTAACCAGTTTCTAACGAGATTTTGACAAGTTCTCTAATTTCCCCAAAATTTCAGGAGACATTGTCAAGGATTTCAAAGACTTTAGGTATATTCGCCGTCAATTGTATCTTACAGACCGAAAAATACTAAACGAATTTAAATGTATAATAAAATAAACTAAACTTTATTCAACTAAGCCAAAAATTTAAAAAGTTTACTAAAATAAACTAAATTTTACTAAACTAAGCTAAAAACAAAGTTATTAAAAAAAAAATAATAATTCGTAACATTTTTGTTTTTTGTTGTACAAAAAAGTGTTGGAAGGAAAAATTGTTTGTTTTTGCTCATAATTTAAGGAAAAAAATAATTTTTGAAAATTAAAAAAAATTCTTCATTTGCGAGTACAACTGAAACCTCTCAAACTCTTTTAGATTTATTCATTTTGTTTGGACAACTGAAAACTCTCCAAATTTTCAATTTTCTTTTTTTTTCTAATAAAAAACCGTTTTTCAATTTCAAAAAAATTCTTCAAGTTTCAAAAAAGAAAAAGTTTAAAGAAGTTCAACGGTCACACCAGTTTTTGACAATTTTTTAACAGCCTAACCAGTTTCTAACGAGATTTTGACAAGTTCTCTAATTTCCCCAAAATTTCAGGAGACATTGTCAAGGATTTCAAAGACTTTAGGTATATTCGCCGTCAATTGTATCTTACAGACCGAAAAATACTAAACGAATTTAAATGTATAATAAAATAAACTAAACTTTATTCAACTAAGCCAAAAATTTAAAAAGTTTACTAAAATAAACTAAATTTTACTAAACTAAGCTAAAAACAAAGTTATTAAAAAAAAAATAATAATTCGTAACATTTTTGTTTTTTGTTGTACAAAAAAGTGTTGGAAGGAAAAATTGTTTGTTTTTGCTCATAATTTAAGGAAAAAAATAATTTTTGAAAATTAAAAAAAATTCTTCATTTGCGAGTACAACTGAAACCTCTCAAACTCTTTTAGATTTATTCATTTTGTTTGGACAACTGAAAACTCTCCAAATTTTCAATTTTCTTTTTTTTTTCTAATAAAAAACCGTTTTTCAATTTCAAAAAAATTCTTCAAGTTTCAAAAAAGAAAAAGTTTAAAGAAGTTCAACGGTCACACCAGTTTTTGACAATTTTTTAACAGCCTAACCAGTTTCTAACGAGATTTTGACAAGTTCTCTAATTTCCCCAAAATTTCAGGAGACATTGTCAAGGATTTCAAAGACTTTAGGTATATTCGCCGTCAATTGTATCTTACAGACCGAAAAATACTAAACGAATTTAAATGTATAATAAAATAAACTAAACTTTATTCAACTAAGCCAAAAATTTAAAAAGTTTACTAAAATAAACTAAATTTTACTAAACTAAGCTAAAACAAAGTTATTAAAAAAAAAATAATAATTCGTAACATTTTTGTTTTTTGTTGTACAAAAAAGTGTTGGAAGGAAAAATTGTTTGTTTTTGCTCATAATTTAAGAGAAAAAATAATTTTTGAAAATTAAAAAAAATTCTTCATTTGCGAGTACAACTGAAACCTCTCAAACTCTTTTAGATTTATTCATTTTGTTTGGACAACTGAAAACTCTCCAAATTTTCAATTTTCTTTTTTTTTCTAATAAAAAACCGTTTTTCAATTTCAAAAAAATTCTTCAAGTTTCAAAAAAGAAAAAGTTTAAAGAAGTTCAACGGTCACACCAGTTTTTGACAATTTTTTAACAGCCTAACCAGTTTCTAACGAGATTTTGACAAGTTCTCTAATTTCCCCAAAATTTCAGGAGACATTGTCAAGGATTTCAAAGACTTTAGGTATATTCGCCGTCAATTGTATCTTACAGACCGAAAAATACTAAACGAATTTAAATGTATAATAAAATAAACTAAACTTTATTCAACTAAGCCAAAAATTTAAAAAGTTTACTAAAATAAACTAAATTTTACTAAACTAAGCTAAAAACAAAGTTATTAAAAAAAAAATAATAATTCGTAACATTTTTGTTTTTTGTTGTACAAAAAAATGACTAAAGAAAAAAATGTTTGTTCGTGTACCAAATTTTAGAAAAAAAATTCTAAAAACTAATTTTTTGAAAATTGTGAAGAAAAAAAATTCTGAAATTTTAAAAATTTTGTATTTTTGTTGTTTTTTGACGAAATAGGCAGCCCAACAAACTCGAGCTTCATTTTTGTGGACTAAAAAAATCCCCCATGTTGCAAGTCGATTCATAAAAATTTATTTGAGTTATCGTCGAGACAAAAATTCTACAGACAGACACTTCTCTTCACTAAAATAAACCAAATTATACTAAACTAAAAAGTGTTGGAAGGAAAAATTGTTTGTTTTTGCTCATAATTTAAGGAAAAAAATAATTTTTGAAAATTAAAAAAAATTCTTCATTTGCGAGTACAACTGAAACCTCTCAAACTCTTTTAGATTTATTCATTTTGTTTGGACAACTGAAAACTCTCCAAATTTTCAATTTTCTTTTTTTTTCTAATAAAAAACCGTTTTTCAATTTCAAAAAAATTCTTCAAGTTTCAAAAAAGAAAAAGTTTAAAGAAGTTCAACGGTCACACCAGTTTTTGACAATTTTTTAACAGCCTAACCAGTTTCTAACGAGATTTTGACAAGTTCTCTAATTTCCCCAAAATTTCAGGAGACATTGTCAAGGATTTCAAAGACTTTAGGTATATTCGCCGTCAATTGTATCTTACAGACCGAAAAATACTAAACGAATTTAAATGTATAATAAAATAAACTAAACTTTATTCAACTAAGCCAAAAATTTAAAAAGTTTACTAAAATAAACTAAATTTTACTAAACTAAGCTAAAAACAAAGTTATTAAAAAAAAAATAATAATTCGTAACATTTTTGTTTTTTGTTGTACAAAAAAGTGTTGGAAGGAAAAATTGTTTGTTTTTGCTCATAATTTAAAGAAAAAAATAATTTTTGAAAATTAAAAAAAATTCTTCATTTGCGAGTACAACTGAAACCTCTCAAACTCTTTTAGATTTATTCATTTTGTTTGGACAACTGAAAACTCTCCAAATTTTCAATTTTCTTTTTTTTTCTAATAAAAAACCGTTTTTCAATTTCAAAAAAATTCTTCAAGTTTCAAAAAAGAAAAAGTTTAAAGAAGTTCAACGGTCACACCAGTTTTTGACAATTTTTTAACAGCCTAACCAGTTTCTAACGAGATTTTGACAAGTTCTCTAATTTCCCCAAAATTTCAGGAGACATTGTCAAGGATTTCAAAGACTTTAGGTATATTCGCCGTCAATTGTATCTTACAGACCGAAAAATACTAAACGAATTTAAATGTATAATAAAATAAACTAAACTTTATTCAACTAAGCCAAAAATTTAAAAAGTTTACTAAAATAAACTAAATTTTACTAAACTAAGCTAAAAACAAAGTTATTAAAAAAAAATAATAATTCGTAACATTTTTGTTTTTTGTTGTACAAAAAAGTGTTGGAAGGAAAAATTGTTTGTTTTTGCTCATAATTTAAGGAAAAAAATAATTTTTGAAAATTAAAAAAAATTCTTCATTTGCGAGTACAACTGAAACCTCTCAAACTCTTTTAGATTTATTCATTTTGTTTGGACAACTGAAAACTCTCCAAATTTTCAATTTTCTTTTTTTTTCTAATAAAAAACCGTTTTTCAATTTCAAAAAAATTCTTCAAGTTTCAAAAAAGAAAAAGTTTAAAGAAGTTCAACGGTCACACCAGTTTTTGACAATTTTTTAACAGCCTAACCAGTTTCTAACGAGATTTTGACAAGTTCTCTAATTTCCCCAAAATTTCAGGAGACATTGTCAAGGATTTCAAAGACTTTAGGTATATTCGCCGTCAATTGTATCTTACAGACCGAAAAATACTAAACGAATTTAAATGTATAATAAAATAAACTAAACTTTATTCAACTAAGCCAAAAATTTAAAAAGTTTACTAAAATAAACTAAATTTTACTAAACTAAGCTAAAAACAAAGTTATTAAAAAAAAAATAATAATTCGTAACATTTTTGTTTTTTGTTGTACAAAAAAATGACTAAAGAAAAAAATGTTTGTTCGTGTACCAAATTTTAGAAAAAAAATTCTAAAAACTAATTTTTTGAAAATTGTGAAGAAAAAAAATTCTGAAATTTTAAAAATTTTGTATTTTTGTTGTTTTTTGACGAAATAGGCAGCCCAACAAACTCGAGCTTCATTTTTGTGGACTAAAAAAATCCCCCATGTTGCAAGTCGATTCATAAAAATTTATTTGAGTTATCGTCGAGACAAAAATTCTACAGACAGACACTTCTCTTCACTAAAATAAACCAAATTATACTAAACTAAAAAGTGTTGGAAGGAAAAATTGTTTGTTTTTGCTCATAATTTAAGGAAAAAAATAATTTTTGAAAATTAAAAAAAATTCTTCATTTGCGAGTACAACTGAAACCTCTCAAACTCTTTTAGATTTATTCATTTTGTTTGGACAACTGAAAACTCTCCAAATTTTCAATTTTCTTTTTTTTTTCTAATAAAAAACCGTTTTTCAATTTCAAAAAAATTCTTCAAGTTTCAAAAAAGAAAAAGTTTAAAGAAGTTCAACGGTCACACCAGTTTTTGACAATTTTTTAACAGCCTAACCAGTTTCTAACGAGATTTTGACAAGTTCTCTAATTTCCCCAAAATTTCAGGAGACATTGTCAAGGATTTCAAAGACTTTAGGTATATTCGCCGTCAATTGTATCTTACAGACCGAAAAATACTAAACGAATTTAAATGTATAATAAAATAAACTAAACTTTATTCAACTAAGCCAAAAATTTAAAAAGTTTACTAAAATAAACTAAATTTTACTAAACTAAGCTAAAAACAAAGTTATTAAAAAAAAAATAATAATTCGTAACATTTTTGTTTTTTGTTGTACAAAAAAGTGTTGGAAGGAAAAATTGTTTGTTTTTGCTCATAATTTAAGGAAAAAAATAATTTTTGAAAATTAAAAAAAATTCTTCATTTGCGAGTACAACTGAAACCTCTCAAACTCTTTTAGATTTATTCATTTTGTTTGGACAACTGAAAACTCTCCAAATTTTCAATTTTCTTTTTTTTTCTAATAAAAAACCGTTTTTCAATTTCAAAAAAATTCTTCAAGTTTCAAAAAAGAAAAAGTTTAAAGAAGTTCAACGGTCACACCAGTTTTTGACAATTTTTTAACAGCCTAACCAGTTTCTAACGAGATTTTGACAAGTTCTCTAATTTCCCCAAAATTTCAGGAGACATTGTCAAGGATTTCAAAGACTTTAGGTATATTCGCCGTCAATTGTATCTTACAGACCGAAAAATACTAAACGAATTTAAATGTATAATAAAATAAACTAAACTTTATTCAACTAAGCCAAAAATTTAAAAAGTTTACTAAAATAAACTAAATTTTACTAAACTAAGCTAAAAACAAAGTTATTAAAAAAAAAATAATAATTCGTAACATTTTTGTTTTTTGTTGTACAAAAAAGTGTTGGAAGGAAAAATTGTTTGTTTTTGCTCATAATTTAAAGAAAAAAATAATTTTTGAAAATTAAAAAAAATTCTTCATTTGCGAGTACAACTGAAACCTCTCAAACTCTTTTAGATTTATTCATTTTGTTTGGACAACTGAAAACTCTCCAAATTTTCAATTTTCTTTTTTTTTCTAATAAAAAACCGTTTTTCAATTTCAAAAAAATTCTTCAAGTTTCAAAAAAGAAAAAGTTTAAAGAAGTTCAACGGTCACACCAGTTTTTGACAATTTTTTAACAGCCTAACCAGTTTCTAACGAGATTTTGACAAGTTCTCTAATTTCCCCAAAATTTCAGGAGACATTGTCAAGGATTTCAAAGACTTTAGGTATATTCGCCGTCAATTGTATCTTACAGACCGAAAAATACTAAACGAATTTAAATGTATAATAAAATAAACTAAACTTTATTCAACTAAGCCAAAAATTTAAAAAGTTTACTAAAATAAACTAAATTTTACTAAACTAAGCTAAAAACAAAGTTATTAAAAAAAAAATAATAATTCGTAACATTTTTGTTTTTTGTTGTACAAAAAAATGACTAAAGAAAAAAATGTTTGTTCGTGTACCAAATTTTAGAAAAAAAATTCTAAAAACTAATTTTTTGAAAATTGTGAAGAAAAAAAATTCTGAAATTTTAAAAATTTTGTATTTTTGTTGTTTTTTGACGAAATAGGCAGCCCAACAAACTCGAGCTTCATTTTTGTGGACTAAAAAAATCCCCCATGTTGCAAGTCGATTCATAAAAATTTATTTGAGTTATCGTCGAGACAAAAATTCTACAGACAGACACTTCTCTTCACTAAAATAAACCAAATTATACTAAACTAAAAAGTGTTGGAAGGAAAAATTGTTTGTTTTTGCTCATAATTTAAGGAAAAAAATAATTTTTGAAAATTAAAAAAAATTCTTCATTTGCGAGTACAACTGAAACCTCTCAAACTCTTTTAGATTTATTCATTTTGTTTGGACAACTGAAAACTCTCCAAATTTTCAATTTTCTTTTTTTTTCTAATAAAAAACCGTTTTTCAATTTCAAAAAAATTCTTCAAGTTTCAAAAAAGAAAAAGTTTAAAGAAGTTCAACGGTCACACCAGTTTTTGACAATTTTTTAACAGCCTAACCAGTTTCTAACGAGATTTTGACAAGTTCTCTAATTTCCCCAAAATTTCAGGAGACATTGTCAAGGATTTCAAAGACTTTAGGTATATTCGCCGTCAATTGTATCTTACAGACCGAAAAATACTAAACGAATTTAAATGTATAATAAAATAAACTAAACTTTATTCAACTAAGCCAAAAATTTAAAAAGTTTACTAAAATAAACTAAATTTTACTAAACTAAGCTAAAAACAAAGTTATTAAAAAAAAAATAATAATTCGTAACATTTTTGTTTTTTGTTGTACAAAAAAGTGTTGGAAGGAAATTTGTTTGTTTTTGCTCATAATTTAAGGAAAAAAATAATTTTTGAAAATTAAAAAAAATTCTTCATTTGCGAGTACAACTGAAACCTCTCAAACTCTTTTAGATTTATTCATTTTGTTTGGACAACTGAAAACTCTCCAAATTTTCAATTTTCTTTTTTTTTCTAATAAAAAACCGTTTTTCAATTTCAAAAAAATTCTTCAAGTTTCAAAAAAGAAAAAGTTTAAAGAAGTTCAACGGTCACACCAGTTTTTGACAATTTTTTAACAGCCTAACCAGTTTCTAACGAGATTTTGACAAGTTCTCTAATTTCCCCAAAATTTCAGGAGACATTGTCAAGGATTTCAAAGACTTTAGGTATATTCGCCGTCAATTGTATCTTACAGACCGAAAAATACTAAACGAATTTAAATGTATAATAAAATAAACTAAACTTTATTCAACTAAGCCAAAAATTTAAAAAGTTTACTAAAATAAACTAAATTTTACTAAACTAAGCTAAAAACAAAGTTATTAAAAAAAAAATAATAATTCGTAACATTTTTGTTTTTTGTTGTACAAAAAAGTGTTGGAAGGAAAAATTGTTTGTTTTTGCTCATAATTTAAGGAAAAAAATAATTTTTGAAAATTAAAAAAAATTCTTCATTTGCGAGTACAACTGAAACCTCTCAAACTCTTTTAGATTTATTCATTTTGTTTGGACAACTGAAAACTCTCCAAATTTTCAATTTTCTTTTTTTTTCTAATAAAAAACCGTTTTTCAATTTCAAAAAAATTCTTCAAGTTTCAAAAAAGAAAAAGTTTAAAGAAGTTCAACGGTCACACCAGTTTTTGACAATTTTTTAACAGCCTAACCAGTTTCTAACGAGATTTTGACAAGTTCTCTAATTTCCCCAAAATTTCAGGAGACATTGTCAAGGATTTCAAAGACTTTAGGTATATTCGCCGTCAATTGTATCTTACAGACCGAAAAATACTAAACGAATTTAAATGTATAATAAAATAAACTAAACTTTATTCAACTAAGCCAAAAATTTAAAAAGTTTACTAAAATAAACTAAATTTTACTAAACTAAGCTAAAAACAAAGTTATTAAAAAAAAAATAATAATTCGTAACATTTTTGTTTTTTGTTGTACAAAAAAGTGTTGGAAGGAAAAATTGTTTGTTTTTGCTCATAATTTAAGGAAAAAAATAATTTTTGAAAATTAAAAAAAATTCTTCATTTGCGAGTACAACTGAAACCTCTCAAACTCTTTTAGATTTATTCATTTTGTTTGGACAACTGAAAACTCTCCAAATTTTCAATTTTCTTTTTTTTTCTAATAAAAAACCGTTTTTCAATTTCAAAAAAATTCTTCAAGTTTCAAAAAAGAAAAAGTTTAAAGAAGTTCAACGGTCACACCAGTTTTTGACAATTTTTTAACAGCCTAACCAGTTTCTAACGAGATTTTGACAAGTTCTCTAATTTCCCCAAAATTTCAGGAGACATTGTCAAGGATTTCAAAGACTTTAGGTATATTCGCCGTCAATTGTATCTTACAGACCGAAAAATACTAAACGAATTTAAATGTATAATAAAATAAACTAAACTTTATTCAACTAAGCCAAAAATTTAAAAAGTTTACTAAAATAAACTAAATTTTACTAAACTAAGCTAAAAACAAAGTTATTAAAAAAAAAATAATAATTCGTAACATTTTTGTTTTTTGTTGTACAAAAAAGTGTTGGAAGGAAAAATTGTTTGTTTTTGCTCATAATTTAAGGAAAAAAATAATTTTTGAAAATTAAAAAAAATTCTTCATTTGCGAGTACAACTGAAACCTCTCAAACTCTTTTAGATTTATTCATTTTGTTTGGACAACTGAAAACTCTCCAAATTTTCAATTTTCTTTTTTTTTCTAATAAAAAACCGTTTTTCAATTTCAAAAAAATTCTTCAAGTTTCAAAAAAGAAAAAGTTTAAAGAAGTTCAACGGTCACACCAGTTTTTGACAATTTTTTAACAGCCTAACCAGTTTCTAACGAGATTTTGACAAGTTCTCTAATTTCCCCAAAATTTCAGGAGACATTGTCAAGGATTTCAAAGACTTTAGGTATATTCGCCGTCAATTGTATCTTACAGACCGAAAAATACTAAACGAATTTAAATGTATAATAAAATAAACTAAACTTTATTCAACTAAGCCAAAAATTTAAAAAGTTTACTAAAATAAACTAAATTTTACTAAACTAAGCTAAAAACAAAGTTATTAAAAAAAAAATAATAATTCGTAACATTTTTGTTTTTTGTTGTACAAAAAAGTGTTGGAAGGAAAAATTGTTTGTTTTTGCTCATAATTTAAGGAAAAAAATAATTTTTGAAAATTAAAAAAAATTCTTCATTTGCGAGTACAACTGAAACCTCTCAAACTCTTTTAGATTTATTCATTTTGTTTGGACAACTGAAAACTCTCCAAATTTTCAATTTTCTTTTTTTTTCTAATAAAAAACCGTTTTTCAATTTCAAAAAAATTCTTCAAGTTTCAAAAAAGAAAAAGTTTAAAGAAGTTCAACGGTCACACCAGTTTTTGACAATTTTTTAACAGCCTAACCAGTTTCTAACGAGATTTTGACAAGTTCTCTAATTTCCCCAAAATTTCAGGAGACATTGTCAAGGATTTCAAAGACTTTAGGTATATTCGCCGTCAATTGTATCTTACAGACCGAAAAATACTAAACGAATTTAAATGTATAATAAAATAAACTAAACTTTATTCAACTAAGCCAAAAATTTAAAAAGTTTACTAAAATAAACTAAATTTTACTAAACTAAGCTAAAAACAAAGTTATTAAAAAAAAAATAATAATTCGTAACATTTTTGTTTTTTGTTGTACAAAAAAGTGTTGGAAGGAAAAATTGTTTGTTTTTGCTCATAATTTAAGGAAAAAAATAATTTTTGAAAATTAAAAAAAATTCTTCATTTGCGAGTACAACTGAAACCTCTCAAACTCTTTTAGATTTATTCATTTTGTTTGGACAACTGAAAACTCTCCAAATTTTCAATTTTCTTTTTTTTTCTAATAAAAAACCGTTTTTCAATTTCAAAAAAATTCTTCAAGTTTCAAAAAAGAAAAAGTTTAAAGAAGTTCAACGGTCACACCAGTTTTTGACAATTTTTTAACAGCCTAACCAGTTTCTAACGAGATTTTGACAAGTTCTCTAATTTCCCCAAAATTTCAGGAGACATTGTCAAGGATTTCAAAGACTTTAGGTATATTCGCCGTCAATTGTATCTTACAGACCGAAAAATACTAAACGAATTTAAATGTATAATAAAATAAACTAAACTTTATTCAACTAAGCCAAAAATTTAAAAAGTTTACTAAAATAAACTAAATTTTACTAAACTAAGCTAAAACAAAGTTATTAAAAAAAAATAATAATTCGTAACATTTTTGTTTTTTGTTGTACAAAAAAGTGTTGGAAGGAAAAATTGTTTGTTTTTGCTCATAATTTAAGAGAAAAAATAATTTTTGAAAATTAAAAAAAATTCTTCATTTGCGAGTACAACTGAAACCTCTCAAACTCTTTTAGATTTATTCATTTTGTTTGGACAACTGAAAACTCTCCAAATTTTCAATTTTCTTTTTTTTTCTAATAAAAAACCGTTTTTCAATTTCAAAAAAATTCTTCAAGTTTCAAAAAAGAAAAAGTTTAAAGAAGTTCAACGGTCACACCAGTTTTTGACAATTTTTTAACAGCCTAACCAGTTTCTAACGAGATTTTGACAAGTTCTCTAATTTCCCCAAAATTTCAGGAGACATTGTCAAGGATTTCAAAGACTTTAGGTATATTCGCCGTCAATTGTATCTTACAGACCGAAAAATACTAAACGAATTTAAATGTATAATAAAATAAACTAAACTTTATTCAACTAAGCCAAAAATTTAAAAAGTTTACTAAAATAAACTAAATTTTACTAAACTAAGCTAAAACAAAGTTATTAAAAAAAAATAATAATTCGTAACATTTTTGTTTTTTGTTGTACAAAAAAGTGTTGGAAGGAAAAATTGTTTGTTTTTGCTCATAATTTAAGGAAAAAAATAATTTTTGAAAATTAAAAAAAATTCTTCATTTGCGAGTACAACTGAAACCTCTCAAACTCTTTTAGATTTATTCATTTTGTTTGGACAACTGAAAACTCTCCAAATTTTCAATTTTCTTTTTTTTTCTAATAAAAAACCGTTTTTCAATTTCAAAAAAATTCTTCAAGTTTCAAAAAAGAAAAAGTTTAAAGAAGTTCAACGGTCACACCAGTTTTTGACAATTTTTTAACAGCCTAACCAGTTTCTAACGAGATTTTGACAAGTTCTCTAATTTCCCCAAAATTTCAGGAGACATTGTCAAGGATTTCAAAGACTTTAGGTATATTCGCCGTCAATTGTATCTTACAGACCGAAAAATACTAAACGAATTTAAATGTATAATAAAATAAACTAAACTTTATTCAACTAAGCCAAAAATTTAGAAAGTTTACTAAAATAAACTAAATTTTACTAAACTAAGCTTAAAACAAAGTTATTAAAAAAAAAAAATAATTCGTAACATTTTTGTTTTTTGTTGTACAAAAAAGTGTTGGAAGGAAAAATTGTTTGTTTTTGCTCATAATTTCAGGAAAAAAAAGTGACTAAAGGAAAAAATGTTTGTTTTTGTGCCAAATTTTAAAAAAGAAGATTTAATAAATAATTTTTTGAAAATAGTAAATATAATTTAAATTTTTAATTATCATCTAAAATTTTTACTAAAATTAATTTTTAAAAAAATTTTTATAAGTAAATTCTACGATAATTAAATTATTTAGAAAACAAAAATAAATAATTTTTCGAATAATTAAATGCATTTTAAGATTGAATTCTCATGAAGTATTTTAACAAGAAATTTTTAAATAGTTGAAAATCTTCGATGAGTTATGTTATTTATGAAAATAATTGAATATCTGTAAAATTTTTTATTATTTACGATAAAAAGATTTTTATTATTTACGCAAATAATTGAATTCCTGTAAAAAATTTTATTATTTATGGAAATAATTGAATTATCGCAAATAAATTTATAAAAATTTTGAAAATAATTGAGTTTCTCAAAAGATTTCTACACCGAAAAAAATAAAATCTCAGAGTGAGAAGAAAATTCCGCTCAACAATTATTTTCACATTTTATTTTCAATATACGAATATTCATCTGTAAAAAAGAGGAATTTTTGTTTATATTTGACAGTTTTTTAACTAAAAGATTAATTTTAATATTTCTTCTTTGATTGAAATTATTCCTCTAAAAATGAAACAAATTTATACTAAAAAGAAGATTTTTAAGTTGCTTTTTGTTTTTTTGAATGCAACTTTAACCTGTCTAAAAAGTGACATTTAATAACAAATATAATAAAGGAAAATCCTCTCAATTAGAAAAGAAAACTTTAGTGCCGGTATATAAGAGGAAAAAATGCTGCAAAAGAAGAGGAATTCTCTAAATTTGAAAATACTTTTTTTTCGGTGTATTATTTACGAAAATAATTGAATTCCCGTAAAAAATTTTATTATTTATGGAAATAATTGAATTGTTGGGAAGAAATTTGTAACAAAATTTGTAAATAATTAAATGTTGGCGATGTATTTGATTAAAATTGGTTTTCAATAATTGAATTATTTTGTACATTTTATTTTATTATCTATTTTATTGAAATAGTATAGATACTTAAAATAATCAATGATTTGATGAAAATTTTTTTTAATAATTGAAATTTTACCTAGACTTATATTAAAATTTTTTAAAAATTACTGAATTTCGGAGAAGAATTTTATTATTTATATAAAGATAAATTGAAATTTTGATCATAAATTTTTTTAATTTTCGAACATTATTGGATTTTTGAAAAGAATTTTATTAGGTACTTTTCCACATAAAAATTAAATTTCACCAATCATTTGTAATTTCTCCAAAATTCAATTTTCTTTTTGTAGTCTTTTTAACTGAAATTCTTTTATGAATTTTATAAATAACTTTTTTAAAAAGAATTAGAGTTATTAAAATTTAAAAAAAATCTAGGTTCTTTAAATATTCAAATTAAGTTAATTCAAAAATTGAAAGTTTAAAAAACTTCAAATTTAAACCTTTTGATATTAAATCTATTTATAAAAATTGTAAACGAATTTATTTTCATAATCAATCAATTCGAAGTTTTTAATTGAAATTATTTATTAAAAAATTTTTAGACAATTTTTAGACAATTTTTTAACAATTAAAAATTATGTAATATTTATAAAGATATCGTTATCAGAAGTAGAAAAAATTAAATGTTTTGTATTAAGGGAATTTGAACTATTATGACGTCACGGCTTTGGAACACATGCTTTAGTTATACTGTGACGTCATAATGTTTCAAATGCCCTTAAAATTTAATTTAATTTATAATTTTATTTTTATTTTTTAATTTATTTTTTGATTTATATTTTAATTTTTTATTTAATTTAATTTTTAATTTAATTTTTAATTTAATTTTTAATTTAAATATAATTTTTTCTGGTACTTTAAATAAATATGTATCCTTCACTTCCCTCAACTGTAACAACCGAGATTAAAAGAAAACTGTTTCTATAAAAATTGCACCAATGTTAAATTTTCTGAAGAGAAAATTATTCATAAATGAAAGATCATTTTTGTACAAATATTTACTGGAATAAAATTTCTACTATCTACAAATTAGAGTTAATAATTTTCCATAATTAGAAACTCGTTATTTTTTTAGAGCTTTTTCCTTTTTTTTTTTTTGTTAAAGTGTAAAACATTTTTATTATGAAATCATTTTAAATACGTGTAATTTTTTTTCACGAAAATTTCCGATTATTATGAATTCAGAACAAATTGCATATAATTGAATAATGATAGAGGCGAAAGGTATGTTATTTGGCTTGAGTTTGTTAAAACGACTTTGTTCTGTTTACTTTAGCTTGAAAGTTTCTGTGGCATCAGTAGAGCGAATGCAGGAGCGAGATGAATGGAGAGAGAAAGAGAGAGAAAAGGTATGTGTAGTTAGGTTAGAATGCGGAATATTCAAACATCGTCACGTCTTCAATTTGGTTAATAGTTACCCTTATTCCACTTCCTATTCGGTGTTTTCGCCGAATGGGCATTTTCACTTCATCTCCTGACGTTGCCTTGGAAGTAAATGTTCAGTTGCGCACATAGACTGCACGCTCAACAAGAATTTATTGGAGAGAACTTGGAGACTACTTCACTTAAATCGCAACGAAGGGAACGGGATGTGCTGTTATATGTCCAGACAACGAGAAACTGCTCTTTTCGGAGTCATGGTTCTTTTATTTCGCTTCCTTTAAGCTCGCAAGTCCCTTTCTTTTTTACAGATACTGCTCACCAAACTGCTAAAAATTACATTCCTTTCCCTTCAACCCCAAAAGTAATGAACTCTCTCTCTCTCTCTCTCACTCACTCACTCTCTGAAAGAAGAAAATTATTTCAAAAATTTCATTTGCAACCATTTTTTACCATAAATAAAAAATTACCTACTCCTTTCTTTCAAATATAAAACAAAAAAAAATTTTTTTCTTCCTCCTTGTCGGTACAGTTAATAAAATTTCGAATTAATTAATTTTTAAAAAGAAGTAGAGTTTTATTTTATTAGATGTTCCATCAGGGTAAGTTGGCCAATTACGTTCTGAAATTCACCCCTCAATGAGGGTGAAAAAAGTTTTTCATTTGGAACGAGGGGATGAAAATATTCTTGTCAGTATATTTTCCTCAAAATTGGCAATTTTTTTTAGGGCAAAAATAGTTTCATAATTATATTATATTCACTAATTTCTTATTGTAGGTTCTAGACATCTACACGTGTTTAGTAATTTTTTTTTGTTTTCCATTTTCGTCCTTTAGAATGTAAATAAAAAATCCTTGAGAATAAATTCTTTTATTTCTCTATTATTTTATTTTGAAGAATATTTTTTCCATTTATTCCTACAGCAAGTATGATGGGAAAAAAAATTCATTATTTTATTAGTTTCATTTTTACTGATTTTTATATATATATGTATGTCTAAATGAAAAAAATATCTGTCGCTACAAAAAAATTCTGTATGCTTTTTAAAAGGTTGTAAAAAAAGAGGAAAAATTCTTTCCAAAGAGGAATTTGATATATGAATTGCAATTTCAGTGGAAGCATTGTATTATTTTTTTTAAATATATTTAGTTACAAAAAGTATATGTATTTATAAAAAATATATTTATTTGTAAAATAAATTTCTGTTGAGGTTCAAATGTATTTTTTAACTAAAAATGATTTTGTTACTCAACGAAATATTTAAACATTAAAGTCGTTGATGAGTTCGAGTCACAATAAAAACATAAAATATAGCGAAACTTTCGGACTTTGAACAACACAGTTCTCTTTAAAAATTACAATTTTATTAAAATAAAAGTAAGGTAATCTAATTTTAAAAAATAATCAAGTAAAAATAACAAAAACACAATTTTTACAAAAAAAAACTTCTGCAAAATTCTTAGTTTTATTGTTTTCTTTGATTAAAATAATAATTCCTAATTAAAATGAAAGTAAGTTTATCTCATTTTAATAAAGAATTATGAGAATAAATGAAAACTATAAATCGGTAAAAAAATATAAATTTACTGTAAAAATTTTGTAAAAGCTTTTTTTGAGAAAGTTACAAATGTAAAAAATTCAAAACTTTATGATTTATTATTTTTTAGTTATTATTATTTTTCATTTATTATTTATTTTTAAATTTATTATATTCTATAAGGAACCACAAATTCAAAAACTAAAATGTTCCAAATTAAAGATTTCAGGTGTGAAAAATATAATAATTAAAAAGGTAAAAAATGTTTACAAAATTCAGAAAACATAAAAAATATTAACTATTTAATTGATAGCTAATAGTTTTCAAATATTCCGGAATAGTTGCAATTATCACAAATTATTACTTAAATTTCTCATTAGATTTCCAATTGAAATTTTTTTTAATAACCATTGATTATTTTATTTGTTATTTTATTATCAAAATCTTTAGATAATTAAAATTTCGAAGAAATTTATTAAAATGGTGTTGTTATTTTATTCAATTTGTTATTAAAATCTTTAAGCAATTGCATTTTGAAGAATCTCGGTAAAAATTCTGAAATAATTGAATTTTATTTTAATTTTTCAGACAATTAAACTTCTAAAAATAATAAATGTAATAAATTTTTTAAGTAAATGAATTAATTTGATTTAATTTTCGGATAATTAAACTTTTAAAAATAATAAATGTAAAAAATTTTTAGGTAAATGAACTTTGAACGAATTTTATTTAAATCGTTTCGACATTTTATTTACTATATTTATTTGACTGTTTTCATTATTTCATTATTAAAATCTCTAAAACAATTAATATCGAGCAATCTTACATTTAAAATTCTGAAAAAGTTTGTTTTTTTCAATTAAAATTTTTAAGAGCATTTGAGACATTGTGACACGTCAGAACTTTAAAACACATGTTTTTATTTAAATTTAAATGGAAAATTTTTTCAAATGAAATTTCGAAGAATGTTATTAAAATCATTTTCTTATTTTATTTACTATTTTTTTTATTGATTTCATACTTATTTATTTCAATTATTCTCAGAGTAATTTTAATTGAATTTTTCGACAGAATTGAAATATTTTCGCAAAATTTTCAATTCAATTATTTTGAAAAAATTTAATAAAATTTTTCGCACGAGATTCATATATGATTCATATGATTTCATACTTATTTATTATTAAAATTTCGAAACAAATGAATTTCGAAGAATCTTATTACCAAATCTGAAGGATTTGTTGAATTTTTCTTTTTTAAGATAATTATGCTTTTGAAAATAGTAAATTCAAAAATTGTTAGATAATTTAAAGTTCATAGTTACATTAGAAATTATTGAGTTTTTTTTAGAGATTTTTATTTAGACTTTTTTTTAAATTTTTAGTTCTCGATTGATTTTAATAAGAAATTTTGGAAAAAATAGACTTTTGCAATATTCAATTCTTATACATGAAGTTATCTTCCAGTAGAAAATTTTTGTAATTTTTCAAATTGTAACGTTTTTGATATTATTGACCCTCTTCTTTTTGTTAATTTATTTTGATAACATATCGAATTAAAAAATTTGTAACAAATTATTAAAAGTAAAAATAGAAAAATCCAATGAATAACATTTAAGTTTTGAAATATTATCTACTCCTATTGGAATGTTACTAATTTATTTTTATAAAATATAAAATTAAAAAATATGTAACAATTATGCAAAAATAAATTATGAAAAAGACAATCAATAAATTTCGACTATTTAAATATAATAATATTTAATATTTATTTACACGCATTACAACTCTATTAGTTTATTATCATAGAATACGTAATTAATAAACTTACAACAATTATGCAAATTAAAATAGGAAAAACCCAATAAATAAACTTTGAGTGTTTAAGTATCTTTTACTCACATTGCAATTTATTTATTTTGTTTTTTATCTTTAATTTTTATTCATTTTATTTTATTTATTTATCTTTAATTTTTATTTATTTTATTTTCATTTATTTTATTTATTGAAATTATTTTGTTTATTCTATAATAAACTAGAAAATAATAAACATTTAGCAATAATGCAAATTAAAATAGGAAAAACCCAATGAATAAAATTTGAGTATGTAAATACTATCTGCTCATAAATTGCAACTTGTCCGAATTAAAAGTATTATGAAAATTAAAAATAAATAATTTGAAGAAAATACGTGACAATATTAGTCACTTTGATGAGAACATTATTTCAAAAATTGCTTTGATTTCCCCTTCAAGGAATATTATCAAAAAATTACATTACTCTTTGAAATATATATGGAAAGAAATTTAATTTCCATCTGTCTACGATTAGACACTAATTCGTAGTAAAAATAAAAGAAAAAACAAATGTTCCCACTTATTATCATTATAATTTATTTTCACATCCAAAAAGAAGGAAAATAAACTCCCTCTCATTAGACTAATGAAAAGTAAAATAAATTTAATCTAATTTCACTTCTGCTAATAAATGTATAGTGATTCTCCATTGGATAAGTGTAGTAATTTTGAAAATGGGTAATTAAATAAAAGTAATGTGATAATTCAAGAGGGATGGAAAGGCAAAATTGTTGAGGAATGAGTAAATAAATATAAATGGCAGTAAGTGTGTTTATATATATATATGTGTAGTAATGGGAAAATTTATCTTCGATAGAGATATCTCAAGTCATATCTCTCTTGGGGAATAGAAAGGGACTAAAGTACACTTCTAGGCATTTCTCAGGATAGATCCTCCACATGAAAAGTCGTACTTTCAGTGTTCCTACAACACGAGTGCTAAAGTACAATTTAGATAGCACGCTACGATCTTGAAACTACTGCCATGGGATAGGTGACCAAGGTGGTTGCTTGTTTTAGAGAACCCGCACTGTTTCTATCTCTCCCACTCCAACCACATACAACTCTAACGCGACTCCCTCGTTTTCACCGATTCTCCTTTAGACAAAGCCATTCACAGTGTTCACTGAGCAAGAGTGAAGCTGGGGGATTTCTCTCGGCAACCTAAATTGAAGCTAAATATTCTCATCTTGCCGTCGCACTATTGTCACTTACAATTTTAATTTCTCTTTTTTTTTTAATTTCTTGTAGTGTTTTTTTTTCTTTTTTTCGGGGGCTCTGTATTAATTTTAGAATTGTTTTTAACAATATTTTAATTCTTTTAAGGCGCGATCCTAATTTAGAAGTTTCTAAAAATAGCGCTATTTTACAGAGTTATTCCCACAGGTCGTGAAGGAAATTTTGTCTAAAATACTGAAAAACTATTAAAAGTTTTAGAATTGAAAAGAAAATTCAGGGTAACCACTAAACAGAAAAACAAGAAGAGTAAAAAAATAGTAAAATTAGAAAAAGACTATTTTTTTCGAACCGGGAAATAAGAAATTTTTTTCTTAAGGGCATTTGAATCATTATGACGATATAATTTGTTTAAAGGATTTGATTATTATTATTAGGATATGATTTTGTAACGTCATAATGGTTCCAATTCCCTTAACTAAGACTTTTGAATTTTCCTGCAAAAAAGTATTTTTTTTTCTTAAATAAAAACTAAAAATAAAAATTCTGTGAAAAAAAAGAAATATATATTTTAAAACCAAAATGATTTTTTTGTCCAACGAAACAGCATTTTAATGAAAAGAAAGTATGGAAAATTTATAGTTTTTTTTTATTTCCAACAATACTTGAACTTTGTTAAGAGTCAGTTAAGAAGTAGTTACAAGAATAATTGAACTTTGTAGAATTTGAAATCGAATTTATTTTGAATAATTTTGCTAATGATTTTATTTTTAAATTCAAAAAATTGTTAAATTTCATAAAAGTTGGGTTTTCATTTAAAAAAAAAAATTTGTTTTAACTATCTATAATCAAATATATTGTTATTATAAATAAGTATTATAAATAATAAAGATAGTAGTTATTATAAATAACTATTTTATAAAATAAAAATTTCAAAATAACTAGATAAACTGACTAATTTAATATTCTTTAAATTATGAAAATTTGTATAAAAATTTTTATTTTCAAAAATCGTCTTTAATTTTTGAATAATTTTAGATACAAAAATTTCAAAATTATTCAACTTTAATACAATTCTTTAAACTATTTCAATTATTTTCAATAGAATTTTAATAAAATTCTTGAAAGAATTTAATTTTGTCAATAAATGATAATAGAAATCTATTGTAAAAAATTGAATTATTTTCAATAGTTTTAATTAAATTCATCGAAAAATTTGTGCAAAAATTCATTTTTTTCATACATATAATTAAATTTCTTTGCCAGCATTCAATTATCTTTCAATTTAATTTTAAGAAATTTCTCGAAAGATTTGAATTATTTAAAAAATTTTGTTTCTTTATTTGAATAATAATTAATTTCAATTAAATAATAACTTATTTCAAGAATTATTTATTCGAATTTTTATCAAATAGTTTATAAGAATTCAATTATTCTCAGAGTAATTTTAATTGAATTTTTCAACAGAATTTAATTATAATTTAATTTAGTTTAATTATTATTTACTTAATTTAATTAATTATTTATAAAAAATTTTTTTTTCAATTAAATGAAATTTAATTACTTTTGTAAAATTTCTATAAAATTCTTCACAATAATTCAATTATTTCGAGAAAATTTAATAAAGTTTTTCGCACGAGATTCTATTATTTTTCGAAAAATTTCTCAAAAAGAATCCAATTGTTTTAATAAATAAATAATAAAAAAATTCGCTTTAAAGATTATTTTCAATAATATTTCAATTAAATTCATCGAAAAAATTTGCAAGAATTTAATTTTTCTATACTCATAATAAAATTCTTCGTAAGAATTTAAAGTTTTGAATATATTTTTTCAAAAAAATTTCGAAAGATTACAAGAAAAAATAAAATAAAATTTTTATTTCTTAAAAGTTTTTATGAAATTCTTTATAAGAGTTTAATTATTCTCAATGCAGTTTTAATTAAATTTCCTAAAAAAAATTAATTATTTTTGCAAATTTCAGTTAAGTTCTTTAAAACAAATTATTTTTAATAGTTTTAATGAAATTTTATGCAAAAATTCAATTTTTTAAGATTCAAAATTATGAAAATTAATTATATGAAAAGTTATAAAAAATATTTACTTTTAAAATATTAAAAATTCCACATATTAACGCAGAATTGTTAAAAAATTATTATTTTTTTTACAATATTATTAGCACACAACTAATTCTTTAAATTTGAATTAATAAAAATTAGTAAATTCTACACTGACCAAGGTATTAAACTAAATAAAATTATGTTTTCACTAGAAAAGAAAATTATTTGTATTTTTAAATATATTTTATTAAAAATGTTTTCAATTATTCAAGATTTCATGAAGTTATATTGTAAATAAGTGAATTTCGAAAATATTTTAGTTAAATTTTTTTGCTTTAAAGTTTAAATAAATAATTAAATAACAGTCTTTTTCTAAAATAATTAAAAGAATTAAATTGAAATCTTGAAAATTAATTTTGACAATTTACAGCAATAATTCTTATGAATTATTGAATTTAAAAAGATTTGAAATTTGAGTTTTTTTAAATCTTAATTTCTGTTGGAAAAAAATGGAAAAAAATTAAATTAATAATTAAATATTTATTCAGAAAGAAATTTTTGATATTCCTAATAATTTTATAATTAAATATATTGAAAAACAAAAGAGTTGCAAACATTTTTCCCTGTTTTTTTTATTATTTTTAAAGAGAATTAAAATTATTCTTTGCGGTCAAGGTGAAATTCAAAAGGGAAAAATAAAATCAATATTTTGTTACAATCTTGTTTTAGAATTAAAAAAAAAAAGGTAACTTTGAGCTTCGAATTTTGAAGTATTTTGTTTTTATTCCATTTTCTCAAAGTGATATCCTTTATTTAAAAATAAATATTTTATTCTCTATGTAAACATTAAAGTATAAAAACATTTCTTTAATTTATTTTATGAAAAAATTAATCAACTATTAAAAAAAATTTTAAACCTTCATTTTTTCACTCCACTAAACTGTCCCTCTCTCTTTTTAAAGAAAATTTTATTCTCATATTCAGTAAAAACAATAAAGAAATCTAATGGATTCAGTCTAATTTTTCTTCCTCTCTTTAATAATATGTGGACATTTTTTTCCAACATTGACGAGAGTGATAATATGGAATTGAAAATGAGATGAAAAAAAAGAAAGAAGAAATTATGAGGAAATTTATTTTTTTGAATAGAAAAGACGCACAGCGACCGTTTATATATGATCTTGTTACAGTGATATGCGATATTAAAGGGATATTTTTTCTCCCAGACAATTTTTTTTGTCCTTATATTTTTTATTGTCGGATTCATTTCAATTACGAGAAAATTTCTTAACAAAAGAAGAATAAAAAAAAAAGAATTTTGATTACTATGAATAAAAATTCTTTTTGTGAGAGAGGAAAAATTTTCTAGACACTGTAATTAAAATATTACACTGCTTGGTAAAATGAAAAAAAATGGTATCTTTTTTTGAAAATTACACAAAAAAAAATGAAATACAATTATTCTAATCACGTGTATTGGAGTTTTTTTTTGCATTATTTTAATTGCCAACAGGCAGGAAAAGTTGGACTGACATTCCAATAGAAACTTTGAATTTCCAAGTTTCAATATGCAAGCCAGAAGTCGAGCAATTAGTATTGTGTTCCAAGAATAGGATTAACCAACCTTCGAAATTCGAGTCAGGAACAGATGCAATTGGATTGAGGTGGGGGGGATATTCAAGGGAGTCGATATTTCCAAGCCCTCCATTCAAAAAAACATCCATCTCCCCTTCTCTTTACACTATTCTCTCATTTATATATAGATACACATATATTGCAAAGAAAAAAAAATCGGAAAAATTATTTTTTCCTCTTAAAAAAAAGTAATAACTGTGAAAAAAAATATTTCAAATATGTCAAATATTTCTAACATTAATTTCTATAAATGAAACTAATTACGCCAAAAGAATGGAATATTTTGTCTTCTTTTCGACCTGTAGATAAAAAATAACGTAACGTAACGGCCCTTGAAGGGGGGGACGTTAATAAATCCCCACAAGGGGCCTTTACATTACGTTCCCCCCATGAGGGTCGTTACAATACGTCAAAATATTTTACTATTTGACCCATTTTTTTACCTTTGGGGCAAAAAAAAATCCAAAAGAAGTATTTCGTACTATTGGGACAATTAGTTTAATTAAAAAAAAATAATTTTTTAAATATTCGACATATTTGAAATGTTTTTGTTACCGTACATAAACATATAGTTATGTATATGTAGCCTATAATTTAGTATGGAAATTGAAAATCATTTTTCATCATCGGAAGTGAATGGCCGTTACATATGCCACAATAAAAAACATTTTTCAGATTATTCAGGGCGTAGCCGAAGAAAAGAAGAGATGATAAGCTGGATGTAGAAAGCGAGAGAACGGAGAATGTGTCAAATGATTTATTCGAGAATATAGCAAAAAATGAGCGAGACGCCGAGAAAAATCCAAGAGAAAACACTTTGAAACTGCCGTTTTCATAAGAACATTATGCATCATGCAAAGCTACTCTTGAATAACAGTTACGTATTACAGACTCTCTCTCTTTCTCTCTCTCGCTTCATCCCTCCCTCCCTTTTTTTTTTCTCCTCCCCTGAGTGTATTATCAGTCTCGATGTCCTATCTCGACAAATTATTGTCAAATTGCTCTTCAAAATTCATGCAAAAAATAATTTTCTCCCCTCTTTAAATTTCACTGGAAATTTCTTGTATCCACTTCATTGTACAGTTGAACGCAAAAATTAATCCATTTTTCAAACCTAAAACTAAAATTGCTAAGTTATTAAAATTTAATACAATATCTAATAGAAAACAATAGAGTAATGTGATATTAGCATAAGAGTATAAAATTAGTATAATAATAATTAATTATAATTATAATTAATTATAGTATAATTAATCATTACAATAAAAATTAACATTTAGTATAGTTTTTTATTATTTAGTATAACACGAAAAAAAATCTTTACTTGTAACAAATACAAATTAATTTTACTATATTAGCGAAATTTTTAGTTATTGCAACAAATACTTTCACTATTTCAGCAAAAGTTATCGCTGTTCCAGTTAAAGGTTTTTTTTGTGAACAATTTAATAGATTAATAATATATTTAATATTTTAATTTTTAAATTTATAATAATTCATAATTTGAGTAAGAAATAATTTTATTTCTTAGAAATGATATTTAATTCAGTACTGATATTTAATTTACATAAAAAAACAAATATCGACAAATTTTTCTTGTGTAGCTCAGTATTTGCTAGTATTTCCTGATTTTCAATTAGAACACTCGTTTGCCTGAGTATACTAACTTTATACTGCTGAATTCCAAAGATAATGACTCATTATTTATCCTGTCAGAAGTTGATCGTAAACAAGTAGATTTTTCACTTGGCGTTGAGACCACAGAATTTGAGGGGGAAAAATACCTTGGTCTGACCACAAACGATCTTTACTACTTTAGAGATTTCAAAGCAAAAAAACACGATTCCTGCAACTTTAAAAAAAAAAATTTTTTTAAATAAAAGTAATTTTTTATCTAATAATTTCTAGTTTTTTTGTCTTTAGCTATTAGCTTCGTTCTTTCAGTACTTCAATTAAATGGTATTCAATTCATTTCAATAATAATAATAATTAATTTTCTATAAATAATAATAATAATTATTATAAATATTCTATACAGATTATTATTTTTTTCTAATTAAAAAGTAAAAAAAAATATTTGTAGTGTTCTTACATATTGAGGGCATATAGAATAGAGTAAATCATTAATTAAAAAGGGCATGATTCTAAAATAAACTTTAGTTTATACTTGAGCCAATGGAAATTCGACGAATAACAAATTTCCTCTTGAAAAAAACAAATAAACATTTTCTATTTGTTCATTTTTACTTTTAAAAAGATGCTATCTGCACGAAATAGAGGAAAAATAATTTCGAACTAGTCGATGAAGAACAAGTTAAAATCGACATAGGACAACTCCATTGTTTATGAATACAAATGTTACTTTACTATCTGCTTTAAAATCAAAAACTGATAATTACATTTGCTCTAATTTCTATTTATAAAAATTTCTGGGTACCTTTTGTTTAAAAGCTGACTCATCATAACGTATTCAACGTTCAGCAAGGTAGCATGTATTCTAAAGATCAAGAAAACTTAATTTAACCAAAATCTAAGTCAGGTGTCGTTTACGTAATTTGATTTCAAATTCGAATTGACATTGTTGCTAAATTCATTTACTTTTTCAATTGATTTTGAAAACAAAATTTATTTTAGCGTCAAAGTGGATTCAAATTCAAACTTAAAGTGAAATCAAATTACGTAATCGACACCACGGTTCCAAAATGTCATGTGTAATTAAAAATAAACATGAAGTTGTCATGGAGAAATTGGTGTTTTGTTTTTGTTTTGGTGGTTTTACTGGGAACATTAGTGAACAGTGGTTACACTCGAGGATTGATCAGATATCTCAAGGAGGAATCAAAAGTTTTCCAGGTAATATTTATAATTGATGATCAGTTACCTGTAAATTATGGTACGGAGCCCAACAAATTAATACAAGATGTTACACGACACTTTCCATCGTTGAGCATTCGTTTCGACAAGGTAAAGTTTTACATTAAAAAATGCAGACCACTAAAATTTTCAGTACCCAGGCGAACAACAATGTTTATTATGTTGTTCAATGACAACCGAAAAGATCTTGGAGCTCAGTTGAAAATACTTTTTAACATAATTATTGCATCATCCAAGGGACACGCGAATCCCAAATGCTTACTAAGTATTTTTGAAGAACCAAAATATACTTTTTACAAAGTCTTTCTCAATTATTTAGCTGAAATCAATTTTCTGGATGTTCATATTCTAGATCAAATTGCCGACAACCGAACCTCATTATCACGTCAATCTTACGATCTACCTATTGTGCATGACTACAATATATTTACAAAAAAATACAGTCACGCAAAAGTGAATTCTCAAACAAAATGGTTTCCAAAAAAGCTATCAAATTTGCATGGATTTTTGATTAACTTCCTCTACTCAAATTTAAATGCTTCTTCAAAAGGATATTATTCTGAATTTGAACAGTTCACACTTTTGTTCTCGAAATCAATGCAGTGCAACATTAGAGTTGTTGAAACTAAAGACGTAGAAATAACAATGTCATCTCTCTATAAAAATTTGGCAGAGATGTTGGTTAACCCAATCTTATTGAAAATAAATAATAAGTGGTTTAATGCTCCACGTATTCGAATCTTGTCGCTTAGTTCAACGAAGGCAGTTATTTTAAACACCCGAAGAGAAACTAACAATGTTGAAGTCTCTCAAGAATTAATTTACATGATAGTTGCAACAACTGTTGCTATTGTTGCAATCAGAGGTACGGCTTCTTTACTTAAATTCGACAGGAACACTTGGCAGATTTTTAGTATTGTTCAAATTATAATGGGATTGTCCGTTACCCAAGAGCCAAAGAAGACAGCAGAAAGATTATTATTCGGAATTTTTATGCTAAATTGCATCGTCTACTCAGGTTACATGTACTCTGCAATTTTGGACATCAATTTCAGAGCAGAACCGCAAATATCGACTCTTGAGGAGCTTGCTGACTCGTCTTTAATACCGATGATGGACCCATTTATAAAGGAAGCAATGTTGAGTAGTTCGCGTCCATATGTGCAAAAGTTGGCTGAAAATTCTGTTAATATTCCAGGTAGAGGATTACATATGGACTGTTTAGTTTACATGATTAAATTTGAAAATGTATCTTGCATTATGGTGGATGCTGAGTTTGCAGTAGAAGAATTCAGCGTTAGAGTCAAGAATTTAAATGCTATAATACTTCAAGAGCCTGTTATGTATTATGTGAATGGATGGCTTGCTAGGTACAATTCTCCTTATATTGACCGTTTCAACGAGATAATTCTGAAAGCTTTTGAAAGTGGATTGCTGAATATGTTTTTCGGCCATAGTTTCAAGAAAGAATTTGAGGTCCCATCTCCAGATGTTACAAACAAGAAAAAATTGATTTTCATTTTTTGTTCCGTCTTGATCGCTGGATACACTCTTGCTTTCATCGTTTTTATAGCGGAAGTAGTTATTAGTATCAATTGGAGAAAATGTTGCCTGTATTGAAAGAAGCTTTATTAAGTTCCCAAACAAAAATTTCAGTAAATTCGTATATTTTGGTTGCTAAATAAAGGGTTGTAATAAATGTAACCTTGCTCAAATTTTTATGGATTTTTTTATCGTAAAATAAATATTTATTAGTTTTCTACAATTTCCATCTACTCTGTCGAGAAAACCCATTAGGCTTGTAGTCCCGGCAAATGCGAATATTCCTAATTTTCAAGTCGTTCTGTGGTCATAAAATTCAGTATAAGATAGTTTGTAAAAAAAATTTCCACGGCGACACTTGTAAACGCTAGTATTAAGGCAAAAAGACGAGTGAATAAATAAATAAAAATCAAAATTGTAATTTTTTGAGAGGAATTCAATGGTCATAAAAAAATTTTGCAATAAAATATTTTTATCCTTTTTGAAATTTCCTTTTCTAAAAATTAAAAGATTTTAATATTCATATGTAATTTTGTAGATAATATGTTTTTGTATCCATAAAAAAATTACCAAATGAAATATTAATATTTACAAAAGTTTTAGCATTTTAAAATAAATTAGTTTTTAGTTTAAAAGTTTTAAAAAAATATGATTATTATTAAATTTTATTTTACAAAAACTCATTTATTTTTTTTCTAACTAATTTCTGAGCATAAACTTTTCAAAAAACTATTTTATCGAATTTCTTTTATCACTAAAACATTTTTTTTGAACAAATTTATGTTTTTAATTTTTATCGAATTTTTTTAGCACTAAAACATTTGTTTGGAAAAAGTTTATGTTCTGAAATTAGTTAGAGAAAAAAACAAACTAGTTTTTGTATAATAACAATTTAATGATAATCATATTTTTTTTAAACTCTTTACCTGAAAACTATTTTTGTTGTTGTTGAAAAAATGCTAAAATTTTTGTAAATTTTATTTTTTTCATTCGACAATTTTTTTATTGACATAAAAACATATTTTTCCAAAATAACGTTTGAATTTCAAAATCTATCAAATTTTTAGAAAAAATAAAGATTCAAAAAGTGTCAAAATATTTTCTTACTAATTTTTTTTTACCATTGAATTCCTATCTAAAAATTACTATAACAATAATTTTTTTTTAATATTTAAAATATTTTCTTTATATAGTTGAAAATATTCGTATACTCTTTCCTTATGAATAGAAGTGAGTATTTATTTTCTACTCTTAAAATTTAATTTTATTTTCCTAGAGTTTAATTAAAATGGATGCACAAAATAGTAGTATACTTTTAAGCCAAAAAGTTAAATAAAATTTTGTTAAACCGAAAAAAATGTATTTTAAATGTTAATGTTAACACTTCTTTTTGTGTAATTATTATTTCAGAAATTTTTCCAGTATTTATGCACAATTTACTGTAAACCTATTATTAAGGATAGTAGCACGGCCGTGTTCTACAAAAAACTGTCTCACAGAACTCGCTATTTCTCCGACATTTTTGAATATTTTTTAATTTTTCAAATTTTTTTTATGTTAAATACATGTATTTTTAAACTATAATTTTTAAAAGCTGTATTTTTGATAGTTTTGTCAAATTTTATTTTTGAAATAATGTCTAATTTTTAGGGGCTCAGGGTGGCGCACCCCCTTAATTTTTTATTTTTCCACCTGCTATATTAGATCCGCTATTTTGAATTTTGCAATTTTGACTTTAGATTCGTAATTAGCGACCGAAAAAACCATTATATACCAAGATTGTTAGAAATCGAATTCGTGGAAATAATTCAGGCTTTAAAAGGTTAAGAATGATATGTTTCATAAAATCTAAAATGTTATTTCTTTAAATGAACCAAATAATATGATTAAATTCACTTAAAATATTATTTAACTGTAAAGCATGAGTATTGCTTTAAATTAAACAGAATATGTTTTGATTCAATTAAATAGTTTTTACGCAGTATATCAAGGAACGGATTTTTAATCACAGCTCTTTAAATTTCACCTTCAAATCAATGGCGTAATTATGAAAAAAGGTGATAATTTTTATGCTATAGGAAAAAGCTTTTTTTCTAAGAAAAAAAACAAACCCATACAGAAAATAAATATTGTATGGTCATAACAAATGTTTCACAATTATCGACATACACTGCATTTAGAATAGAAATAATAGAATGTAAAATATGTTATCAGCTACGCTTTTATCAACAAACCACTGATTAACTTCAGGGTAAAAGTTTTTAGTATATTGCGAATGAGGACAGAACTTCTGCAACCTTTGCGAATAACAAACGTTTCAGAAACCAATTCTGTAGTGACATTTTTAAACATCCAGAAAGAATTGATAAGGCATTGCTCAGAATAAATTTCAAAATGAAGATTCTAAATCTATTTTTTTGCTCTGCATTTGTTTTGGTGGTTTTACTGGGAACATCAGTGAACAGTGGTTACACTCGAGGATTGATCAGGTATCTCAAGGAGGAATCAAAACTTTACCAGGTATTGTTTATAACTGATGATCAATTACATGTAAATTACGGTACGAAGCCCAGCAATTTAATTCAAGATGTTACTCGACACTTTCCAACGTTGAGCATTCGTTTAGATAAGGTAAAGCTTGATATTGAAAAATACAGTCCACTAAAATTTTCAGTACCCAGGAGAACAACAATGTTCATTATGTTGTTCAATGACAACCGAAAAGATCTTGGAGCTCAGTTGCTAAAGCTTTTTGATATAATTAGTGCATCATCCATGGGACACGCGAAACCCAAATGCTTACTAAGTTTTTTTGAAAAACCAGAACATGGTATATACAGAAAGTTCTTGGAATATTTAGCCAAATTAAATTTTCTGGATGTTCATATCCTGGATCAAATTTCCGAGAACAGAACCTCATTATCACGTCAATCTTGTGATATACCTATTATGCATGACTACAATAGGTTTGCACTAAAATACAATCACGCAAAAGTAAATTCTCAAACGAAATGGTTTCCAAAAAAGCTATCAAATTTGCATGGATTTGCTATTAACTTTCTCTACTCAAATCTAAATGATTCTTTAAAAGAAAGTCTTTTTTCTGAATTTGAAAAGTTCTCACTTTTGTTCTCAAAATCAATGCAGTGCAACATTAGACTTGTTGAAACTAAAGACGTAGAAATAAAAATGTCATCTCTCTATAAAAATATGGCAGAGATGTTGGTTAACCCAATGTTATTAAAAATAAATAATAAAGGGTTTAATGCTCCACGTATTCGAATCTTGTCGCTTAGTTCAACGAAGGCAGTTATTTTAAACACCCGAAAAGAAACTGAAAATGTTGAGATCTCTCAAGAATTAATTTACATGATAGTTGCAACAACTGTTGCTATTGTTGCAATCAGAGGTACGGCTTCTTTACTTAAATTCGACAGGAACACTTGGCAGATTTTCAGTATAGTTCAAATTATAATGGGATTATCCGTAACTGAAGAGCCAAAGAAAACAGCAGAAAGATTAGTATTCGGGATTTTTCTATTGAGTTGTATGGTCTATTCTGGTCATTTGTACTCAGTAATTTTGGACATCAATTTTAGAGCTGAACCGCAAATTTCGACTCTTCAAGAACTTGCAGATTCTTCTTTAACACCGATGATGGACCCATTTATAAAGGAATCATTGTTGACCAGCTCACGTCCATATGTGCGAAAGTTGGCTGAAAATTCTGTTAATATTCCAGGTAGAGGATTACATATGGACTGTTTAGTTTACATGATTAAATTTGAAAATGTATCTTGCATTATGGTGGATGCTGAGTTTGCAGTAGAAGAATTCAACATTAGAATCGAGAAATTAAATGCTATAATAATTCAAGAGCCTGTAATGTATTATGTGAATGGATGGCTTGCTAGGTACAATTCTCTTTATATTGACCGTTTTAACGAAATAATTCTGAAATCTGCGGAAAGTGGTTTGCTGAATATGTTTTTCGGTCATGATTTCAAGAAAGAAATTGAAATTTCACCTCCAGATGTTTCGAACAAGAAAAAATTGATTTTCATTTTTCGTTCCGTTTTGATCGCTGGATACACTCTAGCTTTTATTGTTTTTACATCGGAATTAGTCATTTGTATCAATTGGAGGGAATTGTGTCGGTTTTTTAAGAAACTCTATTAATACTAACGACATATTGTGTGTAAAATTCTCGATCGAATGGGATCAAGAACATTGTAAAAAAGTTATTATTCCTACAATTGATTGTATTTTTACTTAAAAAAATTTTCGTATAGGAATATATTCGCTTCTGTCGGCTGCTAAATGAAGGATATTTATTTATAGACGAAAACTTGTTCAAATTATAAGTATTTGGATCGATAAATGAAGAAGGCTCATTTTTCGAAACTATAAAATCCTTTAACGACAGAAAATTGCTAGAGGGACCTAACAATTTCATTATCTTATTTTGTATCGATGCTCTTATTATTTTTAAAATAGAAAATCAGGTCTTTCTACAACTGAAGGCATAACTTTTTCAACCTTCATGAGAGTGAATTCTTTTCGATCGTATTCACAGTGTTACAGTCATAAGTTCTTGAAAAAAAAACATCAGACTTTTCTTGTTGAGAATAGAACAATAAAATAAAGTTATTAAGATGCATTTTTTAAATCGTTTTTGTTGGAGTCGTTCTACCTATAGTGTCAGTCAACAGCCGTTACCCTCGGAAAGTAATCAAATACCTGAAAGAAGAATCAAAACTTTACCAGGTATTGTTTACAATTGATAATCAATTTGTTGTCAGTGAACTCGAAATGTGAACTCTGAATTTGAAGTGAAAGAATTTAATGCTAGATGAAGAAAATTAAATGTTAAATTGACTGTTTTGTTTTACTGAAACTTTATTAACTTTACAAAGAGATATTGCAAAAGATTTTCATGTTTTGGTTGCTAAATAAGGCGTTGCAATCAATGTGAGCTTTGTTCAAATTACACATATGTATTTTTCTATTGAAAAAGAAAGAAAACTTGACTATCGAAAACTGTAAAATTTTTTAACTGAGTTATCACTCAGAAAAAATATTAGTTAAATTTGTTGCGTGTAGTTTTCAGACGTTGTTGTTTTAACACAGTTATAGTGTTATTTTAACACCCATTAAAAATCTATATATTAATTTTGCAACCCCTGGTGTTAATTGAACACACTGCAGTTTTAGAATAAGACTTAATTTTTTTGTGCAGAAGAAAAGAAATATTTATTGAAGTAATGATGATTTTGTAGTTATATTACAGAAAAATTAAATCTTATTTTAAGAGCCGGCTGAGGCTAGAAATCGTACTCAACACAAAACTTTAGGCATGAATTACTAGTATGCTTTTCCATCGAATTTTACAATACTTACGGCCGATTTCACCAACACCGATTGAAAGTTAATCTATGATTAAATCCTCAATTATTCAATCAGAAGGCTTTAAACTGTCTTTAATGATTGATTAACTCTTAATCAGAAGTTGGTGAAACTGGCTCTTAATGATTCAAAAAATCGTCGAGTCTTGTTATTTAAGAATCAATAACCACTAAATAGAAAAATTTAGAAAGTTTTTATTTATTAATTGAAGCGTTTTGTGTAGAAACCGCATAAGTTAATTCTTTCGAAAATCACATTTTTATTGAAAATTTATCTTTAAATAAAGCTCTATAATCTGGTAAAATATTATATAAGTGACTAAATTCTCTAAAGCCTTTAAAAAAAATTAAATTATCATTTAGTGTAGAAACCTGTGATGTGCTTTAGTAAATTTAATTTACTTTTTATATTATTGATGTGTTCTTAGTAATTTATATTAAAAAGTTTATATTATAAATGATAAATATTCAAGAGAAACAAAAAGTGATAGTGGTGACTGAATTAATTCAAAATTAGAAAATATTTAAAATTGGTTAAATGTATTTTAAAAAAATTTTTATTATTTATAAAATGTTATTAAAAATTATTAAACTTCAATATTCTTAAAAAATGTTATAAAATATTTAATAGAAGTGCGATACGACACTTGATTCAATTACTTTTCTGTGTTATTTATTTCATTTTGTGCAGAAACCGCATAAGTCCAAAAGTTAATTTATTTTTTTATTCTTTATATTAATTAAAAAATAAATTAATCACATTGGACTTCTAAACTTATAGGTTAGTAGAATATAAAGCAAAAATCAAAGTTAGAAAAAATCTCATCATTTATAAGTAAAACCGTTTTTATTGATTCATGAACAATTTCGATTTATGGACTTTTGCGGTTTCTGCACAAAACGCTTCAATTTTATTAATTTGTGGTGGGCTTCTAAAGATTGGAACTGAGTAAGACTACTAGCTTCAGCCGGCTTATATGAAGATAATGCTGAAAGTAAGTTACTCTTTAAAATGAAATCAGATTAAAAAAAAAATTTTTAATTAAAAAGTTATCAGCTGTTTACAAATAAAATCGTCATAAAATCAAATTTTACAAAAAATTGTAAAATTTTGAAATAATTTAATTTTAATTTACCAAGCACTGGTACCATTAATATTATATTATTTAAGCGCACAATTTACTGTAAACCTATTATTAATGATCGTACTTTTCAATGCCTGGTAATGTCTTCGCTTAGACGTAATGAAAAAAATGTTAACCAAGAAAAGTTGTAATAATTTGTAAAATCAATTTTAATTTTCTTCACAATGATTACGAAAATGACTTACATTGTATCACGTTTTCTAGGTTTGTGTACTTAACAAATGAATTAGAATAAGATTTAAAGCAGCGATCTACTCCTTAAGATTAAATTAACCTTTCGAAGAATTGCAATTATTTTGAAAAATTGTAACAAATGATGTAAGTTTTATTTAGAAAAATTTTCATGTCATGTACAAAATCAATCTAAAAGTGAATTACTTTAGTAATTTTGGTGTAATATTACAAACGTTCATCGCAATATATTCGCATATTTCGGTTGGTAAATGAAGGACTTTTATGTATAGACGACAACTTGTTCAAATTAAAAGTATTTGGATCGATAAGTGAAGAAGGCTCATTTTTCCGAAACTGTAAAATCTTTTAACGACAGAAAATTGCTAGAGGGAACTAACAATTTCATTATCTTATTTTGTATCGATGCTCTTATTATTTTTAAAATAGAAAATCAGGTTTTGCTACAACTAAAGGCATAACTTTTTCAACCTTTATGAAATTGAATTCTATCCGTTCGTATTCATAGTGTTACAGTTAAAAGTTCTGAAAGAAGAAATATCAGCATTCTCATGTTAAGAAAAGAACAGTAAAATGAAGTTATTAAGAAGCATTTTTTGCATCGTATTTGTTGGAGTCGTTCTACCTAAGGTGCAAGTTAACAGCTGTTACACTCGAGGATTAATAAAGTATCTGAAACAGCAGTCGAAACTTTACCAGGTATTGTTTATAACTGATGATCAATTACATGTAAATTACGGTACGAAGCCCAACAATTTAATTCAAGATGTTACTCGACACTTTCCAACGTTGAGCATTCGTTTAGATAAGGTAAAGCTTGATATTGAAAAATACATTCCACTCAAAGTTTCAGTTCCCAGGAGAACAACAATGTTTATTATTTTGTTCAATCACAACCGTAAAGATCTAGGAACTCAGTTGAGAATGCTTTTTCACATAATTAGTGCATCATCCATGGGACACGCGAAACCCAAATGCTTACTAAGTATTTTTGAAGAACCAAAATATACTTTTTACAGAGTCTTCCTCAATTATTTAGCTGAAATCAATTTTCTGGATGTTCAAATTCTAGATCAAATTGCCGACAACCGAACCTCATTATCACGTCAATCTTACGATCTACCTATTGTGCATGACTACAATATATTTACAAAAAAATACAGTCACACAAAAGCGAATTCTCAAACGAAATGGTTTCCAAAAGAGCTATCAAATTTGCATGGATTTTGGATTAACTTCCTCTACTCAAATCTAAATGATTCTTTAAAAGGAAGGTTTTATTCTGAAATTAAAAAGTTCACACTTTTGTTCTCGAAATCAATGCAATGCAGAATTAGACTTGTTGAAACTAAAGACGTAGAAATAACAATGTCATCTCTCTATAAAAATTTGGCAGAGATGTTGGTTAACCCAATCTTATTGAAAATAAATAATAAGTGGTTTAATGCTCCACTTATTCGAATCTTGTCGCTTAGTTCAACGAAGGCAGTTATTTTAAACACCCGAAGAGAAACTAACAATGTTGAAGTCTCTCAAGAATTAATTTACATGATAGTTGCAACAACTGTTGCTATTTTTGCAATCAGAGGTACGGCTTCTTTACTTAAATTCGACAGGAACACTTGGCAGATTTTTAGTATTGTTCAAATTATAATGGGATTGTCCGTTACCCAAGAGCCAAAGAAGACAGCAGAAAGATTATTATTCGGAATTTTTATGCTAAATTGCATCGTCTACTCAGGTTACATGTACTCTGCAATTTTGGACATCAATTTCAGAGCAGAACCGCAAATATCGACTCTTCAGGAGCTTGCTGACTCGTCTTTAACGCCGATGATGGACCCATTTGTAAAGGAGTCATTGTTGACCAGTTCGCGTCCATATGTGCGAAAGTTGGCTGAAAATTCTGTTAATATTCCAGGTAAAGGATTACATATGGACTGTTTAGTTTACATGTTTAAATTAAAAAATGTATCTTGCATTTTGGTGGAGGCTGAGTTTGCAGTAGAAGAATTCAGCGTTAGAGTCAAGAATTTAAATGCTATAATACTTCAAGAGCCTGTTATGTATTATGTGAATGGATGGCTTGCTAGGTACAATTCTCCTTATATTGACCGTTTTAACGAGATAATTCTGAAAGCTTCTGAAAGTGGATTGCTGAATATGTTTTTTGGTCATGGTTTGAAAAAAGAATTTGAGGTCCCACTTCCAGATGTTACAAACAAGAAAAAATTAATTATAATTTTTTCTTCCGTTTTGATTGCTGGATACACTCTTGCTTTTATCGTTTTTATAGCGGAAGTAGTCATTACACTGAAAAAAAAGTTCTAGTTGGAATTACCAGAAATCCTAGGTTTAACTAGAATTTCGTGTTAAATATACTCTAACCAGAACATTTATGGTTAGCTTAACAAGAATTCTAGTTAATATAACCAGAATTCTAGTTAATATAACCAGAATTCGAGTTGTTTTAACTAGAATATCGTGTTAAATATACCCTAACCAGAACTTTTTTTCAGTGTAGTATCAATTGGAGGAAATCGTGCCGGTTTTAGAAAAAAAAATTATAAACACTAGCTAGTTATTGTGAGCAACAATTCAGATATATAATCATTAAGAAAACGTTTCTTCTAATTGTGTTTTAATTATTGACTATTGATTGCAATTTCGCCTGTACTTTTTTTACTTTTAGAATTGTTTAATAACACTAATAATCAAATTAATAAGATAAATTATTGGGGTACAGTTTTTCTAAAACGTATTTTCTAAAAATATTTTTTCTAATAAGGGTGAATTGCTAAAAAAAATTTTTTTAATGAAGGTAATTTTTTAATTTTCTGTCTTCTAATAAAAGGTTATTTTTTTCAAAATTTCTTTTTAAAAAAGAAAAATTAAATAAAGGAAAATTTCAAAAAATTATTTTCCTAACTATATTTAATTTCTAGAATAACGATTAATAGGTAAAAATAGGGTAGAAGTACCGTTTGTGGCCACTGTACTGCATGTGGACTTTTTTTAAAAAAATTTCCATTTAATTATTTACTATAATTAATATTTCTTATTATAATAATATAGTACTATGAGATTTTAAGTTTTTGCTTAAGTAAAATACATAAATAAAGTATAATATAAATAATTACAATGATTATTAACTAGTCGCCAAATCTGGTGTTAAAGTGGCCGAAATTGGTGCTTCTGCCCCAAAGTTAAAAATATTATTAAAAAATAAAGTTTACGATAATTTTTTAATTCTTAAAAAAATACTTAAAATTTTTTTAAAAAAATTGCAATAAAAAATTATTAGAAATTATACAAATTATAATTATAAAAATGATGGAAATTTTTTTTTTTTTAAAGAACAGAATATTTGTTAGCAAATAGTTATTTTATAAAAATTTTTCTTCTTTTTCAAAAGGTAACTAATTACGTAAACAGAATTATGGTTAAAAACAGAAAATATGAGAAATTGTTTATATTTTTTAATTTTAGTATTTCTCCAATTTTCTAACTTTTATAAAAAAAATTAAGGAATTTTACAAATTTTAGGAGAATAAATATTAGAAATCATTAATTTTTAGAAAAACTTTTTTTAGAAATTAGATTTCATTAGGAATCACTTTTTTATGCAAATAGAATTAGAAAATATTTTTTCGAAAAAATGACCACCTACCAAATTAATAATCAAATTCAGATTGTTTCTGCTAATTACGTTTTATCTATTTAAATATTGCCGTTTAAAGCGTTTTGTCCATACACTGAGAAAAACATTTTTAATAAAAAAATAAATAGCTAGTCAAAGAAATATGTTTGTTAAATTGATCAAAAATATGATAATTGAATTTAACGTAATTTCTACTGAACCAAATTTATTATGTACTGAATGAAAAACATTATGCTGAATTTAAAAATAATTTTTCGTTGGCTTTGTAACAAAGAATTTCGATTTAACTTAATTATATCAATTTAATACGAATATATTTTTTCTCAGTGTATTCATGGAAAATTGCGATATATTTTGCAAAATTTTGTGTTGTGTGGAAATAGATTGTTGTCGTGTGGAAAAACACTTTATATTTTTCAAGGCCTTTTTAAAGTTTTACGATAGAAAATTACTAGTAAAAATGGTATATTTAAACCATCTTTTCTTTCATCAAAGTATTGTTAATTACTGTTACTGAGCATAGAAAGCCTTGTTTTTTATTTTTGAAAAATTGTAAGTAACAAGGACATGTTCTCTTCTACGTGAAATAGAAATTTTAAAAAGAATTTTTATTATTATCTATTATTATTTATCTATTTATTATTATTATTATTATTATTATAAATAAATAAATTATTAATAAATTATTATTATTTATTATTATCTATTTTTAAAAGAATTCTAAGTCCTGTTGTCCAATGAAAAAACCTAGTATCAACATTTTTCATAATGTCAAAGTTTATTTAAATTATAAACAAAGCATGACCTTAAGAAAATTGTTAAATTTGTCAAAAAGTTTAAATTAAATTAAGTGGTTATTACATACATTACAGTTACTAGATTCTAACTTTGGAAAGCAGACTCGTTAATGTTAAATATTAAATCGGTTTGGAAGAAATATTTTGTACTTTGTTTCAGCAAAAATTGTTTTGTTTTATTTTTCTAGAATTTAGTTTATATTTATGTAAAATAAATTAAATATGTAGTATGTAAGATTAAATACTAAGAATATGACTCATTGCAATTATGAGTTTTAATTTTGAATCTGTAGGAGCGAAAAGAGGAAGATAAATTAATGTAAAAATAAAAATGAGAACGATTATCAATTTGTAATTGTAAATTAGAAATTAAAATTGTAATTTGTAATTGTTAATTGTTAATTAGCCAGACTTATTTTAATTGTACAATAACGTTAAATGCTTGTGTGTTATGGCAATAAATATGTTTGATCTTGCAAATTTGTTACAAACATTATTTTCTTGTACATATGTTTCCTGAATCTTTCCTGAACAATTGCAGCGACTATTTTTTAAATAGAAAAATTTGATTTCTTCTTTCCCATTTTTAAAATATGTTTTTTAATAGAATAAAAATTAATATTTTTATCTACCTTCTTTTTATTTTATTTATTTAATTTATTTTCTCTTCATTTTTTTTTATTAACAGAAAAAATGACAAATTTTAATGAACAATGAACCAATCGAACTATGTCTGACCTACACGGCTTTATAGTACTTATTCTCAACTTTTCGTTAACACAGAAAGAAACTTTGAAGTTTCAAATAAAAACACGAAGACAAGTGAGTAATGCTTAAATATTAAATTTCCTCTCCTGAATTCTTAAAGAGACTGGAAAAAATGAAAGTTTTTTAAAAGTTGTCCAGACTATTCGATTGATATATATGTTACTAATTTTTATCAATAATTTTGCCAATAAAGAATTAAAGTTGAGTATAATTGATTTTTTATCAAAATTCAAATGTTTGCTAAATATTATTTATTAATATTTAATATTTAGCTGATTAAGTGGAAAAATTTCTTTCACCAACAGAAAGTAAAAGAAAAAAAAATCGATAAATCATAACAGCAAAAAAGAACGAGAAACGAGAAGTTAATTGTTATATGAAATTATCGAGAGAACCGAATGTGTGTTTGTCGAGTGAAAATCCGTAAATTGAGGGCAATAAAGAGCGGGAAATATTCGGTTTACAATATATACTCTGAGGAAAAGCGGTCCTCATATCGGAAACAGCTCGAAAGGATACGGCTTCCTGCAACGGAAAAACAGTCGAGCTCTTTCATCCAATTATTTTCGAGCGACGTTCGCAAAGTGCGACGCGAGCTTTTAGAACGCCGGAAACAATCTGAACACTTTATTGGCTACGGCTAAGATAAAAGTTCTTTTTTTCCATCTATATATACGGATAAAATATGCTATTTCGACTGCTTTTCTTTTTTTTTTCTATACAATATAATAATCAAACTAAAATTCTCGCAATTATTTTCTAAATATTTAAAAATTTCACTCTACTTCTCTCTATATAAGAGGAAAAAAAAAATTTGTTTTCTCCTTTTAAAATCCCTTCTGATCGATAGGTCTAGCTGTCGATATCGCATGACGTTTTACACACATGCACGATTAGTCATCCACCATCAAAAGAGAGAATATTTATTTTTTGATTAATTAACACTCCACAAAATGTGGAAAAAAAAGAAACAAATTCCACTATGGAAATAGGGGAAAGGAAAAAAATGCAAGATTATCGTCTCTTGAAATATTTGTTTATTAATGAAAATGTGGCTGATATTTCATTTTTTCAAAACTTTTTCTCGTTGTATTAATCAAGGGGAATATTTTTTTTTAATAAAAATCTTACCAGGTGATTTTCTATAATTCCTTTTGCTGTCATTAAAAAGTATTTTTCAAATGGAACGTTTCTATTTTTTTTACATGTACTTTCTTTTGTATTTAATGTCTTCTAATCTGACATTACAAAATTTTTTTTAACATTCTAATTTTAATTCACAAATTGAAAATAAGTACGTACATCCCTGAAAATACTTGCAACCTAGTTTTCGAGAGATGTGGTTTATAGCTCGTCAGTGTTAAAACTTTTAAGAGTTGTTAAAATCTTGGAGATTCGTCAAGAAATCAAGTCTGTGCAAAAGTCTTTTTTACTCTCAAAGAATAAAATTTTAAACAATTAAGTTTTCTTGAGAAAATAATCTACTTAAAGAAAATCTACAAATATTAAATAATTTGTATTGAATTTATGAATTCTGTTTGTCAATCACAAATTTTAATTGACAATAAAATTGAATCTTTCTTAATTTTTCGAAAATAAAGGGGAAATTTTTAAAATTCAAACCTTTCTGAAATTAAACATAAAAAATTATTATTAATTTTGACTGAGTGATAAAATAATTTTTTTTTATTAGGCATTGAAGAAATTGTTGCTATAAATTCTTTAAAATTATTATCATCCTTTCGATTCAATGACTATTTTCTAGAATTTTCAATAATTTTTTACGAAAATAATTGAATTCCTTTCAAAAAATTTTTTTTATTATTTACGAAACTACTAGAATTATTGCAAAGAAATTTATAAAAAATTTGCAAATAATTAAATTTCTGTAATATTAAATCACTTTTCATTGCAGAATTCTACTAGAATTCAAATATATAAACATAAAACGAAATAATTTATTGAATGATTCAATGTTTCTTTTAAAATTATATTGAAATTTATTGAAATTCTGTGACGAGTTTTATTAATCATGAAAGTAATTAAATCCCTAAAAACAATGTTAATATTTAGAAAAGTTATTGAATTATTTACGAAGAATTTTCTAAAAACTTTTAAACCAGTTAATTAACTTTCGAAAAAATGTATGCAAATTCAATTTTAAATAATTAATTTCCTGGGAAATTTATAAAGTTTTAGAAAATAATTGATTTTTCATGTAGAATTTTATAAGCAGTTCTTTTCAATATTTAAATTTCTTTAGAAAGATTTATTAAAATTGTAGTACATGGAAGAACAATGATATAAAAAATATTTTTGAAAACAATTGAAATTTATCTATGAATTTTATTAAAATTACTAAAACTAATTAAATTTTTGCAAAAAATTTTATTAAACTTTGATAAAAATGATTGAATTTTGTAACGAATTTTATTGAAATTTCTGAAAATAATTATATATTTCTAAGATGAGTTTAAAATTTTTTTAAGATAATTGAATTATTGCACAGAATTTTATAAACCAATTTTTAAACATTTGATTTTCGTCCAAAAAATTTATGGAAATTCTATTTTAAATAATTGAATTGCGGCTAAATTTTTATTATGTGAGAAAACTGCTCAATTGTTCATGTAAAATTTTATCAAAAAATTTTATTATTTATGAAAATTATTGAATTCTTTGTAATAGCATTTATTATTAAATCCCTGAAAAGAAATTTATTATTTATCAAAATTATGGAATTATTGCTGAGAAATAGTAAAAAATTTGTAAATATTAATTAAATTTCTGTCAAATTTTTATGATTTATGAAAATAATTAAATGTTTGTTTGTTTAATGTTAATTAAGTAATAAAATCATTATTTTTTATATTTACATGAATTTGTATTAGGTAATAATAAAATTGTTACCCTTTGTGCTTCAAAATTATTTCCATCCTTTTAATTCATTCACTATTTTATGGGACTAAAGTTTTGAATGTTCAAATGAGCGAAAATTTTGTTCACTGTTTTTGAAAATTACTATCGAAAAAGAAAAATAGTTGAAATTAAACAATATTTAATTTAGAATTCATTTGTTTTAATCTATAAAATACTTTTTTTTGTAAATATAATACGAATTAGAAGGAGTAAAAAAATATAGTAGTTCATTTAAACGTTCGAAATTTTACGAACATACCATTTTATAGAATTTTGAATTATTTTTCATGAAAATAATTGAATTCCCTCAGAAAAAAAATTGTAATATTTATGAATAAACTGGAATTATTGCTAAGAAATTTATACAAAAATTTGTACATAATTAAATTTTTGTATGATTTTTATTATTTATGAAAATAATGAATTTTCTGCAAAAATGCTTATTATTTATGAAAATAATTAAATATTCGCGTAGAATTTCATTAGAAAAGATTTTAAATAATAGAAAAATAATTTTAAAAAATTTTCTTAAAATAAATAATAATAAAGCTGATTATTCTATCCATTTAAGTATTTTTTTCGCTTTAAACAATAATTATAACGATTAAAAATTAATTTTGTGTCTCATTGCAAATAAAATCATTTTGTTACATTCTACATTCAATTCTGATTTTATTAAATTTTTTTTTTGAATAATAGAAAAATGATTAAATTTTTTTTTGAATAATAGAAAAATAATTAAAATTTCTTTTTGAATAATAGAAAAATAAAATTCTTTTCTAAATAATAGAAAAATAATTAAAAATTTTATTTCAAATAAATAATAATTAAAACGATTAGATATTCTATTCATTTATGTATTTTTTGCGTTAAAAAATATTTGTTATGATTAAAAACTATTTTTGTGTCTCATTGCAAGTAAAATAATTTTGATAAAAATATTTTGTTACATTGTATATTCAATTCTTATTAGGACATTAACATTTTGCAGTTTTTTTCCAAACTTAACAATTTCATGACTCTTTTTTTTCGTGTTTTCTAAAATTCCATGCGACTTTTTCAGGAAATTAAAATTTTGATGTGACTTTTCTCGACTTTTGCGACTTTTTTTTAGTCTTAAAATCGATCCAAGCCCTGTCTTGAGGAAAACTTCGAAACACGGTTTCTTCTTAAAAAAAAAAAAATTGAAATCATAATTGCTTCTTAAATTCTTAGGAAATAAATGAAAAAAAAACGTAATTATTGCTTCCTGGGGAAAAAATTCATCCAACGCAAAAGTGCATGACGGTCGTGATAGTGAATATTGAATTAAGGGCAAGTATAGTAACTAAATGTTGAAAACTGCAAGTTTCCCATTTCGAGTGAAGTTGAAATCTAATTTCTTATCGCAATAATAGTAGGGCATTATGAACATGTGCTCTCTTGTCTTGCTGGAGAGGAAATGCGGTGTAATATTACACCAAACTGTATCTTCCAGCTCGTCTTACCTAACGACGAGTAACCAAGAGGATCTAAGCGAAGACGAGGAGTATATTACTGTAGAGTACACGTTTACAAGCGCTCACTTCTATAGTCTTACAGTTTCAGGAAAGAATAGGATAAGAGAGAAAAAGCGAGAGACGGAGAGAGAGAGAGGTTTGGAAAATGCAAGCGGTTCCACTATCATGAAAAAGAAAGTAAGAAATAATGGACGGAGCTACGAAATAAAGGCCTGAATAGGATGATGCCATAAAGTTTCCTATTAAATACTGACTTCATCTTTATCACTGGGAATTCCATTTTGAGACAAGAATTTTTCCACCGGATCTCGTCTTAAAAAAAAAACGAAAGAAATTAAATTTTTTAAATCTTTATTAATAAACTTCAGTAGACAATTTGCATTTTTTCTTCTCTTAATTCTTGAAGGTCTGAATAAAAAGAAAATGCTACTCGAGGATCTTTAAATTAATAAAATTCGATAAATTCTGCATTTTCTCCTTCTTAATCTCAGTGTGGAAAGAGAAAAAAAAGTGTCCACGTCTATACCCTACTTGTTAATTTAATTTGTTTTTTTCTTACTTGCTCCATACTCTTTGTCCTTCCAACTCGGATAAAATCACAAAATAAAAAAATTGTTTAGAGTAAAATTACATTTTTTAAAAATGTATTTTAATTTCTTTTTAAATTAAAGTTTGAACAAAATTTTTTAGTTTTAGTTGAAAAAAATTGCAATGCGTTCACGGAACATTCACTTTCATTTACTAATTTTTCACTTCCATTTACAAATTTTTAACATTTATTTACAAATTTTTTACTTTTAGTAAAAAAAATTCTCATTTTTAGTGAAAAAAAATGTTTCGGCTTCACTATACAAATTTTGACAATTACTAAAAAAATCATACTTTTATATTGTCACGAAAAATTTTCACTTTCATTAAAAAAAGTCCTTATTTTAACTAAAAAAAATTCTAAGCGTCCTTTGAAAAATTTTCACTCCTCATAAAATTGTACAGAGTTGAAAAATTTTTCTTTTACTAAAAATATTTTGACCTCAGTCAAAAAAGTTGTTTTTACTTAAAAAACTGTTACTTTCACATTCACTCAAAAAATTTAAACATTAAGAAAAAAAATTTCAGTTTTAGTAAAAAAAAATCCTTACTTTCACTTTCATTGGAAAAAGTTTTACCTTCAGTCGAAAAATATATTCACATTGACTCAAAAAATTTTATTTTCCCTAAAGAAAATCTCATTTTTACTCTAAAAATTGTCACATTCACAATTGAATGGAAACATTTTGACAGTTTAAAAAATTCTTACTTTCATTTTAACTTAAAAAATTGTCACTTTAATAGTCATTTACAAAATTTTTAATTTCATTAATAAATTTCATTTTCGCTAAAAAAAATTTCAATTTTAAAAAAATTCTTACTTTCACTTTCAATTAAAAAAACTTCATAGAAAAATTTTCATTTTTATACTAAAATAATGTTAACCTTCAATAGAAAATTTTTTATTTTTCTCAAAAAGTACAATTTTACTAAAAAAAAATTTACTTTCCCAAAAAAAATTCTTACCCTCATTTTCATTAAAAAAATTATGCCAAAAACATTCTTACTTTCACTTTCAATCCAAAAATCTCCAGATTCATTACAAAATTTTTCATTTTCACTAACAAGAATTTTTACCGTCACTATAAAACTTTTTTATTTTTCTCAAAAAGGTACAGTTTTACTAAATAAAATTTTTACTTTCTCAAAAACAATTCTTACTTTCACTTTCATTCAAAAAATCGTCATATTCATTTAAAAAAAGTTCATGTTGACTAAAAAAAATTAGACAAAAAAATATTTAAAGTGAATATTTAAATACCTTCACTAGGAAAATTTTTATTTTTCTCAAAAAAGTACAGTTTTACTAAATAAATTTTACTTTTCCTAAAAAAAATCTTTACTTTCATCTTCATTAAAAAAATGTTGACTTCATTTAAAAAATATCATTCACTTTAACTTTAAATATTTTAATGTCACTAGAAAATTATTATTTTCCTTCACTAGAAAAATTTTTATTTTTCTCAAAAAAGTACAGTTTTACTAAATAAAAATTTTTAATTTTACTTAAAAAATTGTTGACTTAATTCAAAGAATATCATTCACTTTCACTTTAAAAATTTTACTGTCACTAAAAAATTAACATTTCTTTCATAATTTTATCATTTTAAATATTTTTTATTTTCATTTAAGAGAATTCTCACTTTCACTCACGAAATCGTGATTTTCACTAGTAAAAAATTGACATTCACTTTGACTTAAATATTTTTATTTTCAACCAAAAAATTCTTATTAAATTAACTCAAAGAATGTTCGTTTTGTCCAAAATTATTTTTGCTTCAACGGAAAAAATTTTTAATTTTGAGTGAGTAAAGAGGAAAATTTTTTTAATAACTGAGAATATTTCGAGTGAAAGTGAAAATATTTTTTATTAAAAGTGAGAAATTTTGAGGAAAATTAAAACTGATAATTTATTAATGAAAGTAAATGTTTATAAATTTTCATAAAATCCACTCTTAGTAAGAAAAAAAAAATTCGAAACGTTGTTTATAAAAAAAAGTTGAAGGTGAATTTCAATGGAGAGCGAGTCTGACTAAACCGAGATTTACACTACTTAGAGAATGTATATTATACCAAAGAAGCGAAATAGACTTTCGGTAAATTAAATTTCTGAAATAATAAATAATAAATAAATTTTTACTAAATAAATTTCAATTTTGATTCCAACAAATGTTACATTAATTTTAAACAAAATAAAATTTATACTCAAGACAATTATAAATAATTTAGTAAACTTTGAGTCAAATATTGTACCTTATTATTTAACATCGATAAATTAAATTTAGTTAAAATAAAATTTTTCTCTTTGTAAAAATAATTTTTTTTTTCTCTTAGCGAAAAAATGTTTTCTTGTAATAAATAAATATAAATAAATAAAAAAAACTATCAGTGCAAGAAATTGGAAATTTTTCTGACGTTTCATGGAGAAGGGTATTTTATACTGTAATTTAAAATTGGGTAAAAAAAACTTTCAATTTCGTAAAGAAAAATTCCCTTGAAGTTTATTTTTTTTTTAAAGAGGGGGAGGAAGAAATATAATTTCCTTCGACGATACATATAGTGAAATAAATTCACAAATAACGACGGTACTGAGTGCTGAAGTAGAGAAGGAGGTGAACCGTTTCGCATCCGTTTTTATCATGTTTCCATGGAGCGAAACCAAGCGCGTGAATGAAGCATAGGTTGCACGTGAGGCGAATATTTAAAAAAGAAGAAAAAGAAGAAGAAGAAGAAGAAAAAGCAGAAAAAAAAGAAAGATAAAAGGAAAAGACGATAAGGGAATGAGAAAAGTTTTTCCTTTTTACATTTCATCTTCACGCATCAACCTGTCTCAATTCTCAAGAGTTCATTTTGTTTTCATCTCTTGTTCAAAGCCGAAAATCATGAATCATTGTATATTTTACAAGCCTCTTTTTTTTATTAAGTACTAAACAAATTGTGTTATTTGATAAATGAACTTTTTATTAGACCCATTTTTTTTCTTGAATGGGTCACTCTGATATATAAATTTCTTAGTTCCTTTGAATGAAAGGAAAACATGTTTTATTTATTTTCAAATGTCTTTTCTTGATATTGAATAAAACAAAAAATCTTTGAATAAAAGAAAGATTTTGAACTTAAAAGTTTTTATCGAAAAGTGGTTTAAATTTCTCCAGTAATTTGAATTATTGTTATAAGTAATTATTTTTCTTAATAATAACATAAATATAAATTTCACCACTAATTAAAATTATTATTATTAGTAATTATTCTTCTTAATAATAATATAAAAATAAATTTAAATTTCTCCACTAATTTAAATTATTATTATTAGTAATTATTTTTCTTAATTAACTACTACTAATTAATAATTCCTAATTAAACTTTTAAAACATTTTTCTAGTTTCTTACTAAAATTTTCAAGAAAAGAAAAATATAACTTCCTAATGAAATAAAAAAAAATCGTTTTATTTCTAAATTCTAACACTAGTTTTGTTATTCGTATATTATTTGTTTATCTTAAATATTAAATATTTTTATTGACATCAAACAGTACTAGAAAAAAAGTTTTGATTTTGATAAAAAGAGTAAAAATTTAAAAAAAAATCACGTGTTACCGAAAAAAACTTTTCTTTTCTTTGAATTTTTTTTTCAATTTTTATTGAAATAAAAAATGAAAATAACCGGAAAAGAAATGAAAACTAAAAGAGAAGCAAGAAGAAAAGACAGTAAAATAAAAAAAAAAAGAAGGAATGATGTGAAGAAGTTTTCCTCGTATTTCTTGGATTTACAGAGATGAACTTTCTAATTTAAAAAAATATTTTCTCTCTTAAAGAAAACTTCATTTCTTGAAAAGTAATATATTTCGTTTAAAGTGAATGTCCGTATTTGTAAACGTGCACTAATTTTTAACAGCTCTTTAATTTTTCATTTTTCAATCGCATATAGAAGTAAAATGAAGCTCGTAATTGTTATTTAAGATTTCAAGCAAATATTAAAATTAAATATACAATACTAAAATGAAAATCAGAATTAAACTTAAATTTTTACTTTTACACTCAAGTTGAATTTGTTGTTAAAATTCAAAATTACAATTAAACTTAGAATTAAAATCATAAACGATTAAAATAAAATTTACAACTTAAATAGAACTTCTATTTCATTCTAATTAGCAATATAATAAAAATAAAAAATTTTAATTGAATAAATAAAAAAAAAAATTTCCATCCACAATTAAATTCACAAAAAATTTTCAATTATTGTAGAAATTGAAATTATGTTAAATAGTACAACTACAGTTTTCAATTCCAATGCATTCTAATAAATATTTCAATAAAACAAAATTTATATTTGAATTTAGAAAATTTAAATTACAAAAATTTACAATTAAAATTGGAATTGAAATTAAAATTGAAATTAAATTTAAAAGTAAAATCCAATTTTTATAAATAAAAAAAAATAAACAAATTCAAAATTAAAATGAAATTAACAATCCAATGTAAAATAAAAATTTACAATTCTTTTTAATTATAAAAAAGTGATATTTTAATTTAAATTAAGAACCATAATTTAATAGCATTTCAACTTTGAATTCAGAATTCAATTTAAAATGCAAAATTTTTATTTAATATTGAAATTAAAATTAAATTTACAATTAAAATAAAATTTACAATTAAAATTGGAATTGAAACTAAATTGAAAAGAAAAAAATATCTAAATAAATAAATTCAGAATTAAAAGAAAACTAACAATACAATTTGGAATACAAATTTGCAATTTGTTTTTAATTAAAAAAATTGAAATTAAATTAAAATTTAGAAGTATAATTAAATTTCAATTTAAATTTAAATCTGAAATATTATGAAAATTTTAATTTACAGTATGGAAATTAAAATTAAAGTTACAATTAAAAAAAATGAAAACTATAAGTATTAAATTAACAGTTCAATTGGGAATTTAATTCTGAATTTACTTTAAAATAATGTAATAGAAATATAAATTTGTAATTATAATAAAAATTACAATTAAAATTGAAATTAAATTTCAAAGTAAAATAACATTTTTAAATTCAATTCAATATTAAATCGAGTTTATCACCCGTTTATATATCTAAATAAATAAATTCAGAATTAAAATGCCCTTAACAATATAATTTGGAATAAAGATTAACAATTCTTTTTAATGAAAAGAAATTAAAATCAAATTTTAATTTAGAACTATAATTAAATTTCAATTCAGATTTAAATCTAAAATTTAATTTTAAAAACAATTTTAATTTACTGTATAGAAATTAAAATTAAATTTATAATTAAAAAAATTGAAAATTATAGTTATTAAATTTACAGTTCAATTAGGAATTTAATTTTTAATTTACTTTACAATAAAGTAATTGAAATAAAAAGTTACAATTAAAATTGAAATTGAACCTTAATTGATAAGTTACATTAAATTTATAGTTTAATTCAGAATTAAATTCAGAATTTTATTGGAAATAATACAACTAAAAAAAATTTACCTAAAATAAAAATAAAACTTACAAATAAGATTAAAATTAATTTTTAATTCACAATGCAATTGAAATTAAAAAAAAATGTGTTACTTGCCTGACTTAATTAAATATTTTCTACTCTTATTTTCACGAAATTTTCCCTATATTATAAAACGTGAATGAAATTATAATTTTACAATTAATAATTTAAATTTAATTTCACGCCCATAATTTGTAAAAAAAAATGCTCAAATATTAATTCATTTGAATAAAAAATTTCAATATTAACTATTAAGCTTAAATAAAGTATTAATTAATAAAAATAATAATTAAATTTTCTTCTCGTATCACATAATTTAATGTAGTGATAATTTGTCGCATCGATGCGGTGTTAATTAAATTTTTTTGTTATTAGTAGGTGTTCAGTTTTTTTTTCTCCTTCAGGTTATAATACTTGTACTTTCTTGTTATTGTTGTTGTGTCGCTGTCATGAGTTTGTGGTCGAGAATCGACTATTCGAGATCGGAGTATAGGACAAGATGCAAAAGCCAGGTAAAGCATAAAGCAAATGCCCAGTAAATACGTTGGTTGGTGTGAATCTTCTATTATACGAGCATGGTCGTCTTTAAATTCCCCAAGAGCCTGAGTAATTGGTGATAAAGTTTCATACAAAACAATTTACTGAACTGGAATTAAGTTCTGCTTTGTTTGCCCGTTTCCCTAAATATTGTCATTATATTCTAATTTATTGTGAATTATATACATTCCTGAATTTACATTTAAACAGATATTCCACATTTATATTCTGATAAAATCTCTAATTATTATTATTATTATTATTATTATTGAAAATTGTTATTATTAAAACAATTATCATTCTATAATTAATTTTATTTTCAAAATTGTTACACTCTATACTGCTTTATTATAATTTTCTCTTTTATAAAAAAACTTTTTCGTTTCTCATCTTTCATAAATATTAATTAAAATTATTTTACCATTAATTAAATTGTAGTAAATTGAATGAAAAATTTCGCTAAAATGAAATGTCAGGGAAATTAAAATATTTTTCGTAAATACTACATTTAAATATACGGTTAATTAAATTTTGATTCGAAATTAAAACATTTGTGAATGAAAAGAGAAAGAAAAATTTTGCAAATAAACTTCTTTATTGTAGAAGTTACTTTTCTATTAATTTTTTTTTCTTTTTCAAAAAAAAATCCGATAGCTGGGATTTTATTATTAATAGAGAATTGCGTTTATGAATAAAACATGCGTAAAAATTGAAAGAGAAGCTTTAGAACGTAAAATGTAGTTGTCAATGATTAAAGTGACAGAAATATAAAATAAAAAAAAAATCCCTAGCAATCAATGTCGATTTTTTTCGTTTTTTTGGGGGGGGTGGAGGAGGCAATGGGGGAGGTAAAAAAAACGCGTTTACATGACAGCACGAACGACAGTGAATCGATATCCCTAACGAGTGATGAGGCAAACGGATTTACCATGGCTTTACTGGTATCGCGTGACCCGAATGAAGAACTGAAATCGGTCCTCATTCGCATTTTGTCGCCGAAATCCTTTTTCCACCTGCTCATTTTTCAGCTTTCTCTCTTTCTCTCTCTCTCTCTCTCTCTCTCTCTCTCGCTCGGTGGGTTTGTCGATATTTTTCCTGGCTTACAAATCCCGTGGGCAAGATCGAAGACCATGTCAATGTCATTATTACACGATTGTTACAAATTGAAGGGCGCGCACGAGCGAGCGAGCGTTATTCTTATATATTCACTTCGTGAAGTGCAAGAGAATTGAAGGAGAGAGACTTTTCAAAATTTAGGGACAAATTATGTTAACATTTTTTTTTCTCACAATTTTCGATTATATCGGATAAAGTTTTTTATTAAAAAAAAAGATTTATCAAAGTCCTAAAATAAGTCTCTTTTATTTAAGTTAACTAGTTAAAATAACGCGTGTGAAGTTTCTTGTTTCATTAGCATTGGAAAATTCAATTATTCAGAAGAATTCTACTCAAAATCACTATTTTTCTAAATGTATATTCAGGAAAGTCAGGAAAAAGTCAGCAAATTTTGTCAAAAGTACTGAAACAATATTCAATTTCGAAAATTCGTATAAGAAAATTCTGAATGTTTCTCATCATTGAAAAGATTTTATTTATTTCAAACTTTTCCTATTTTTAACAACAATTGAACTTTGCAGATTTTTATCAATTATTTTGGAATAAATTTTTATTTAAAAATTCAAAAAGTAATTTAATTTTAATTTAATTTTGTAAAATTTTGGTATTTAATTTAATTTGAATTTTATAAAATGTAAATATTTAATGAATTTTATTAGAAATTTTAAAGATAATTTAAGTTTATGGAAAACTTTAATAATTCAAATTCTTATAAAATTCGTAATATTTTTTAATATACATCTCATTCATTATTAAAAATAATAATGTATTTATGGATGAATTTTACTTAAAACACTTCAAAAAATTGAATTTTGAAAAAATTATAAATGATTGCAAAAATTCAATTATATTCCAATTTTTTTTAATATTCTCGTCGAAATTTCAATTATTTAAAAAATTGTTAACGAAATTTTTGTTAAAATTCAATTGTTTAAAATTTTTTTTAATACAATTCTTGCCAAAAATTAAATTATTTTCAAAAATTTTCCTCAATTTCATATAAATTCTATTATTTACAAATTTTTTTATAAATTTCTTTCTTCTTAAAAATGTTATTAAAAATCGCCAAACGAACTCAATTATTTCGTATTATTAATGTGGTAAAAAATAAATGTTTTTTTTAAAAAACCTGGAAAATTTCCATTTTTTTAACTGAAAAAATTAGGAACTTTCAATTGAACAAATGCGTGACAACCCTGATCGACTTTTCAATAAATTTCTCAAGCAAAACAAATAATAAAATTAAAATATTTTTGTCCAAAAGTCAGAAGAAGAATAATCGTAATATATTTAAATTATTTGAAAATAACTGGAAAATATTATTAAAAAATTGGGGTATCCAAAAATTGTTTTATTTATTTATTGCTAATTTTAATTTTCCAACTGTTTTTTATTTTTTTTTTTTAGAAAAAATGATAAATTTAATTACCTAGTCCTAAAATGTTTGTTACAAAGTGCTAATTTTTCTTGAAAGAAGAGAAATATTTAAAAGTAACATAAATATAATTTTTTTAGATTAATAAAAATAGTTTTGTATTATTTAGAAAATAAAAATAATATTTCTAAACAAAATATCAAAAAATATCATATCAAAAAAAACAAAAGCAAAATCATGACTAACTTCAGGTGTGGACAGACTGGACAGAATGAATGAATAACTACGACGATTATTATAGTTAATTTCCACAAAAAAATTTATCATTTCTTTGTATTGAATTACATTCAATTTTTATTGGATTAAAAAAATATACATTAATCTTTTTTTTGAAAATTCATTGTTTCTATAAATGATAAAAAAAAAATTTCCAATAAAAGTGAAAAAGTTTATAAAAGATATTTATTTTTTATGACAATCGGAAAAATAATTCAGTTGTAAAAAAGAGGAGATTAAAAATTTTTTTTTGGTATTGATTTTCATTATTTTTACTTCATGACCAAAATTTAAATCAGGAATGATAAATACAAAAAATACGTTTGGCTAAAACTTACGTTTAGTACTGAGCTAAAGAAAAATTCTTTATACCACCAATTACAAATACAAAAAATACTTTTGTCGAGAAATTATTTTTATTACTGAAAACATTTTTTAAAAAGCAATTACTTTAGGGTCTGACTGAAAAATACTTGTACTACTAATTCTAAAATTTCAAAGATTTAATTAGTTTTGTCTGACTAAATAATATTCTCTTTACTTGTAGCAAAAAATTACAACAAAAATTTAATTAAAAATATTTTAGCTATATTATACATAACATTACTTGCGTAAAAAAAAGTGAATTTTTTTGTGCTACAACTTTTATCACAATTTTTATCAGTAATAATAAATACAAAAATACTTCTCATTAAAATATACCTTTTCTACTAAACTGCTATATTTTAATAGATATTTTTTTTGTAGGTGGTCACTTTTTCTAAAAAATCTTTTCTAATCCTATTTGCATAAAAAAGTGATTTCTATACAAAAATCTAATTTCTAAAAAAGTTTTTCTAAAGAATTTGGTTACTAAAACACGTTTTCTAAAAAGTTATGATTTCTAATATTTATTTTTCTAAATATTGTAAAACTCCATAATTTTTTATAAAATGTTAGAAAATTGGTGAAAAAAACAATAATTAAAAAATATGAACTATTTCTCATATTTTCTGTTTTTTTAATTATAATTCTGTTTACGTAATTACTTACCTTTTGAAAAAAAAGAAAAAGTTTTATAAAATAACTATTTTTTAACAAAAATTCTGTTCTTAAAAAAATAATTTCCATCATTTTTTATAATTATAATTTGTATAATTTCTAATAATATTTTATTACAATTTTTCAACAAAATTTCAAGTATTTTTTTAAAGAATTAAAAAATTGTCGTAACCTTTATTTTTTAATCACATACCTATTAATGCTTATTAAGGAAATTAAATATTGTTAGAAAAATAATTGTTTGGAATTTTCCTTTTTTAAAAAGAAATTTTTAGAAATTAACCTTTATTAGAAGAAAGAAAATTAGAAAATCACCTTCATTAGAAAGAAGTTTTTTAGAAATTCACATTTATTAGAAAAAATATTTTTAGAAAATAAAAAATTGGAAAATACGTTTTAGAAAAACTTTACGCCAATTTTTTTTTATCACAAAATGCTTGAAACGAAAAATTTTATTACTATAATTTTTAAATTTTTCTTTTTTTCTTTTTTATATCAAAAATCCGATTTTTTTAAAGGATTATATATTTTATACTCTAAATCACAATTTTTCAAAAAAAGTGTCAAGTATTTTTAGGAAGAAAAGAAATTTTTTTTTATAAATTCGCTTTGTTGGTAACATTTTTTTAAAACTAAATTTCTAGACCATCTTTGTTGGAAACTTACTCCGACAGATTGCTGCAGTATAGTCAAAAATTCGATAATAAATTCTCTTCATTCTTTCATTTCTTTATCCAATATTTTTTTCTTTTTCTTTTTTTTTTGCCATTGAAGACGGAGATGTTTGCATTGAGGATGTATTTCACGTTTGGCAGCAGCGAAAAAAGGGAAAAAAAATAATAATAATAGTTATTGGAAGTGGTTGTGTGTGGATGCGCCAGTAAAATTGGAAGAGATATTTTGGAGCGTTACGCGTTGCCAATAATGCGGTGCAACGTGGGTGAGGATGAACCATAAAGGTGGAGGTATACTTGTATAGAGTGTGTTGAGGCGGTCACCATAAATACGAGTGTGCAGAGAAACACCAACGAAAACCAGAGGCAAGTACCTCGTTGGAAGAGCTGGATAACCTGACCTGAATGCTCACCTACACACACATTACACGTGCTATTCCGCCCACCACACGTCGTGATCCCATCCCGCCTTTTCACGCACGACCTTATCTAGATTTTATTTTATACATCTACACAAAGAGGGGGTAAAAACTCATTTGCCTTCTCTCACACCTTGTTTCTTCATTTACTTTACAAAAAACAATTTAATCTTTTTTCTATATTTGTATTTTCCTTTAATTTTCTATTTCTGTATTTATTTCACATAATTAAGTATGTTGGTCTTTATTTTTACTATTACACGAAAAAAAAAATCTTCGCCTTGAACAACTATAAAATTCACTATATTAGGAAAATTTTTAGTTATTGCAACGAATACTTTCGCTACACGGAGAAAAATGGATTATATATGTGATATAATCCAAATTAAACATCTTATGATATTTTTACATTGTATATAGGACAGTCAGAATTATAAAATTGAATATCTAAGTATTACCACTTTCAAACTATCGATCATATTAATTTGGATTATAAAACTTGCCTCAATATAATTGGTCTTTACGTTACTTTAAATAAATAAAATTTTGACAAATCAAAACTAATCCATAAATTAAAAAAATTAATTTAATATTTACTTGACTAATAATAAAATTCAAAAAATTTGAATTTGTTGTTGCTAATAATTTATTAATTAAATTAATTGATCAATCACTGAATTTATTTTTCTTAACATAAATTTATTTATTCGTAAATTTCTGGTATTTTCATTTTTATAAATCTACAAAACTATTAAAACTATTTAAAAAAATATTATTAAAATTGTTATGAATTAAATAATAATTGATCAATTAATCATAAATAAATCTACAAACAAATAAATTCTTACTAAAGAATACTTTCTCATTCACTCAAAATATTTTTTGGAGATAAAGCTAAATTTTTTTTAATAAAAATAAAATTTTTTTTAGCGAAAATCATAATTTTCTAGGGACAATAAAATTTGTTAAGTGAAAGTGAGTAATATTCTTAGAATAAAGGCAAAAATTTTTTAGTGAAGATGAAAGTAAAGAATTTTTTTAGGAAAACTAAAATTTGTTTAGTAAAACTGTACATTTTTGAGAAAAATAAAAATTCGTCTAGTGAAAGTAAAAATTTTTTTTAGTCAACATGGTATTTTTTATAATAAATCTGAAAATTATTTGATTGAAAGTGAAAGTAAGAATTGTTTTTGAGAAAGTAAAATTTTATTTAGTAAAACTATACCTTTTTGAGAAAAATAAAAAAAGTTTTATAGTTCAGGTAAAACTTCTTTTTAGTAAAAATGAAAATTTTTGTAATGAATCTAAAGATTGTTTGACTGAAAGTGAAAGTAAGAATTTTTTTGTCAAAATATTTTTCATGAAAATGAGAGTAAGAATTTCTTTAGGGAAAGTAAAATTTTTTAGTGAAACTGTACTTTCTTGAGAAAAATAAAAAAAATTCTAGTGAAGGTCAATATTATTTTAGTGTAAAAATGAAATTTTTTTTTCAATGAATCTGAAGTTTTTTTAATTGAAAGTTTTTTTTTAAGGAAGAATTTTTTTTTATTGAAGTTGAAATTATTTTTAGTGAAAATGAAATTTTTTCATGAAAGTGACAATTTTTTGAGTAAAAATGAGAATGTTTTTAATGAAAGTGCAAATTATTTAAGCAAAAATAATAATTTTTTAGGAAAACTAAATTTTTAACGAGATTGACAATTTTTTAGAGAAGTCAAATTTGAAAAAAAAATTAATTTTTAATTTAAAAGTAAAAATTGTTAAGGGAAACTGACAATGTTTTGAGTAAAGGAGAGAATTTTTTTTTATTATAAAGTGAAAACTTTTTTGACCAAAAATAATAATTTTTTATGAAAAACACAATTTTTTTAGTGAGTAAATATTTTTTTTTTAATAAAGTCTACAATTTTCTATATTCAAAACGTGAGAATTTTTTTTAGTCAACAGTTTTTTTATGAAAGCGATATTTTTTTCAAAGAACGTGAAAAAGTTTTCACAAAAAACAAGAATTTAAAAAAATAAAATTTTTTGAGTAAAGTCAACATTTTTTTTTACTAAAAATAGTAATTTTTTTAACGAACCTAATAATTTTTTTGAGTGAATGTGAAAGTAAGAATGTTTCAAGTAAAAGTGAAAATTGATTGGAAGAAGTGAATTTTTTTTTATTAAAATTGAACTTTTTTGACAGAAGTCAAATTTTTATAGTCAAAGTTAGAATTTTGGTTATGAATGCGAACATGTTTTGAATGAAATTACGAGTTTTTTGAGTAAAATAAAATAACGTTAAAAAGTAAATTAATTAATTAGTTTTATTATTATTTTTACTTTAACTTAATTTATATTTATTATTTCATAATTAAAGTTTTAATTATTTTCATGTATTTATTTATTTATTTAACTATAGTGCAGTATTCTGGTCGTGAGATTATTTTCCTCAAAATAAATTGATTACAAGAAATTTTGTTCCGAGTTTTTTTCAACAAAACACTTAATTAAATGTGCTAGTTGGTGAATCGTGTTCTATTTTCATTATGAAATTTAATATAATATAAGCTTTAAAAAAAGTATGAAAAGAACTAGTGAAAGTTTAAATTAAACGAAACAAGTGAATGATTTTTAATTTAATTAACTTTTAGAGAGTGAATTTTTTTTATACCTACAAAAAAAAATAAATACTTGGTCTTTAAAGCAAAAACTCGACTTAATAAGTTGACAAAATGATGAAAATTTCTAAAATTAAAGCTTTTTCTTCAAGAGAATTTCGAATGAATTGTTTGATTTTTGCTTTTTATGTTTTTTTTATTTTTTTTTTGTAATAAAATCTACAACGCATGGAACTTTATTGAAACATTAACAAGGCCCTGACCTACATTTCTCCAAGTAGAACTTCAACTCGAATTTCAAGTTTCAAACAAGCAAGAATAGAATTTTGTTAATTTAGTGCTAAAAGAATGAAAAAGCGGAAAATCCAAAAATGCACAGAGTATAACTAGTTTTGTTGAAGTTAGCTATTTGGCAAAGAACTTTATTAACAAGTTGACGTATTAGTTTAATTAGAAAAACATAGTCTTCATTGAATTTTAAGTAGCCTTTCCTTATTTCCGATCGATATACTTGTTATCAAACTCATTTCACTATCATAATCAGAGTATAACTCATTTTACCCGAAATAAACGGAAAAATGAAAAAAAATCCTAAACAATAAAAATTAAAATCGAAAAATTTGTACTAAGTTGCTAGCAAGTTGTAGAAAATTAATACAAAAAATTTCTAACAAATTGGATCGAAATAATACCAAAAAGTTTTATCAAGTTGTGAGAAATAGAATGGACAAAAAAATTTAATAAATAAATAAATGTAAAAAAATTTATTTATTCATTAAATTAAATAAATGTAAAAAAATTTATTTATTTATTAAATTAAATAAATACCGAAAATTTTTACCAAATTGGATTTGATTAATATCCAAATGTATTAAAAAAAAAGTATTAAAATACCAAATTTTTTCAAATTAATATTAAATTGATACCTTTTTGCAAATTAATGTTAAAAAATTCTATCAAATTTTTTCAAATTAATATTAAAAAAATCTACTAAATTTTTTCAAATTAATATTTAAAAATTCTATCCAACTTTTTCAAATTAATATTAAAAAAAGTCTACCAAATTTTATCAAATTAATATTAAAAAAATCCTACCAAATTGATACAATATGAAAAAAAATTTGATAAAAGGGGTAAAAATGCGCGTAATAATTTTAAACCCTTCGTAAACTGAGTTCACGTTAACAAAAAAATATAATCCAGTATTATAACACGTAGAGTTTAATTTCTTGAAAGACAGAGAAGAAAATATTGACTATTTAAGAGTTCAATTCATCAACAATGTCGAGAGTTGAACGATTTCAAAGATTCTCTCTCGCTCTCTTTTATAAGGAAGGCAGACGAGAATCACCGCGTCACGACGTTGCAACGCTGGACGCTTACAAATGAGCTTGCAAATGTTGAAGCGCCTAAGGTTAATAACCTTATCTTGAGTCTTGAACGGAATTAAATTGAAGCTTTTCTTGCTCCACTGTGAGACGCAAAGCTACACGTGGCACCACACTAAAATCTGGCAACATTGCTTTTCCTACGGCAAATAAAAGAAAAGGAAAAAAAAATTCTTCCCATTAAATCGAAAAGCTATTTATGAAAAGGAAATTTTTTTAGTTAAAAACTAAATAGTAATTGATTCACTTTTCGTATTTTTACTCTTCAGGTCAGAAATAAAACTATTTAGGAAACGAAAATTTTTCATTTAAAAGTATTTGTACTTATTTTTACTTTTCAGGTCTGACTAAAACATCCTCGTACTACTGATTCTGTAACTAGAATAGAATTTAAACGCTTTGTCTGACTAAACAATGTAGTTACTACTTGTACCAAAAAAATACCAAAAACCATTTTTGCAAGAATAAAAATTACGAAATTTGCGAAAAAGGAATACAAAATTTTGTTTAGTCATACAATTTTTATTAATAATGACAAATGGAAAAAAACGTCTGACTAAAACTTACAGTTACTACTGAATTTCTAAAAAAAAATTTCTAATAAAGGTGAATTTCTAAAAATCTTTTTTCTAATGAAGGTGATTTTCTAATTTTCTTTCTTCTAATAAAGGTTACTTTCTAAAAATTTCTTTTTAAAAAAGGAAAATTAAATAAAGGAAAATTCCAAACAATTCTTTTTCTAACAATATTTAATTTCCTTAATAAGGATTAATAGCTATGTGATTAAAAAATAAAGTTTACGACAATTTTTTAATTCTTTAAACAAATACTTCAAATTTTGTTGAAAAATTGTAATAAAAAATTATTAGAAATTATACAAATTATAATTAAAAAAACAGAAAATATGAGAAATAGTTTATATTTTTTAATTATTGTTTTTTTCACCAATTTTCTAACTTTTATAAAAAATTATGGAGTTTTACAATATTTAGAAAAATAAATATTAGAAAACATAACTTTTTAGAAAAACGTTTTTTAGTAATCAAAACTCTTTAGAAAAACTGTTTTTAGAAATTAGATTTTTGTATAGAAATCACTTTTTTATGCAAAAAGGATTAGAAAAGATTTTTTAGAAAAAGTGACCACCTACAAAAAAAAATATCTATTAAAATATAGCAGTTTAGTAGAAAAGGTATATTTTAATGAGAAGTATTTTTGTATTTATTATTACTGATAAAAATTGTAGAACTCAAGAATTTATTTTATTCTTTCACTTCAAAAAATGTAATTTACATTTTCTGCATTTTTCATCGGTGATAAAAGTTGTAGCACAAAAAAAATTCACTTTTTTACGCAAGTAATGTTATGTATAATACAGCTAAAATATTTTTAATTAAATTTTTGTTGTAATTTTTTGCTACAAGTAAAGAGAATATTATTTAGTCAGACAAAACTAATTAAATCTTTGAAATTTTAGAATTAGTAGTACAAGTATTTTTCAGTCAGACCCTAAAGTAATTGCTTTTTTAAAAATATTTTCAGTAATAAAAATAATTTCTCGACAAAAGTATTTTTTGTATTTGTAATTGGTGGTATAAACAATTTTTCTTTAAAAACAATAGTTGAAATTTTATTGAAAAATTATAATAAAAAATTATTAGAAATTATACAAATTATGATTATTAAAAATGATGGAAATTATTTTTTTAAGAACAGAATTTTGTTAAAAAATAGTTATTTTTTGAGAATTTTCTTTTTTTTCAAAAGGTAACTAATATTTTATTATTAACTTTAGTTTTTTCACCAATTTTCTATCTGTTATCAAAAATAAAGAAATTTTACAAATTTTAGAAAAATAAATATTCGAAATCATAACTGTTTAGAATAACTTTTTTTAGAAATCAAAACTCATTAAAAAAAACTTTTTTTAGAAATAAGATTTCAGTAGAAATCACTTTTTTATGCAAAAAGGATTTGAAAATATTTTTCAGTCAAAAAATTGTTCCACAACTAATTACAAATAAAAAAAAGTCTGATAAAAAATTATTTTTACTACTGATAAAACGAAACAATGTAATTATTTAAGGTCTGACTAAAAACTTGCTTCACTACTGAGTATAAATTAATATAAATTTTCACCAATTTTGTCTGACTAAACAATATATTTTCTACTCGTAACAAAAAAATTACTGAAAACATTTTTGTTAAATTATAATTTACATTATTATTTTATTATCAGAAATTATTATAGAAATATTTTGTGCAGTAAATAATATTGTGAAAAGTGAATATTTAATTTGATATTAATTATTAAGAATATAGTATCATCAAAGTAGTGTAATTAAAGCTTCCCTTTGGCTGACTATAGCGGATACCTCTTCTACTTAATTTACGAGGTGTAATCAGAAGTATCTTATAACATTATAGGAAAATAAATTCAATCGTTATTTACAAAATATATGTTTCGAACCATTTTCTTTATTTATTATTTTTATCATTCAATTCGAATCGAACTGAGTATATGAAATAAATGAAAAATAAACAAATAGTGAAAAAATTCTAAAAAATTAATAAAAAAATAAAAAATAAAATAAATTAATAAATGGATAAATGAATACTTTTAATAAATAAAATATCGATAATTGAAAAAATATTTATTCACATTTATTACGTTTTTTGAAAAATTGTTATATATTGCATTTAATTTAATTATATAATAACAGTAAATATTGATAAAAAGCATTTTTATTCTTTTGGAAACAGAGGAAATCCGATAATCAATAGTATATTAATTTTATGTCTGACTATAAAATGCTTTAACTACTTAGTCTTTAATTTAAAAGCTCATAGTTAATTTTATAATGGAAATAAGATACGGTTCATCAAACTTGCACCTTTAATTAACCGTTTTATTGAAAATGAAATTAGTAACAAAAGTTTAATTCGAAAATTGCAAAAAATAGAATTTTAATTAAAAACAATTTTCCTTTCTGACATTTTCGAATAAAAAGTAAAATATAAGTAGAATTTTATTGTAAATGAATTTAATTTGATTGTATTTTTTTGCCAAGTACAAAAGATTTGATTTTCCCTACTTTCGGGATTAAAAATTTTTAAATAAATAAATTTTTTCAATTAATGAAATGAAATTAATAAAATTCCTAATTATACAAAATTTACCTAATAGTTCCCTTTCTTTTTAATAAAAACTCTTTATTAAATATGCAACTCTGTGGATCGTGACCTATTTTCATTGTTAAATTAATTATCAGCTAAAAAACTAAATATTAAAAGAAGTAGTAAAATTTTATTAAAAATATATTGCTTATAATTTTTTTACTAAATATCAAAGGCGGGAAAGAATATTTTGTAATTAATTTTACATTCGTTTGTTATTGAAATATTGTAATATTTCATGAAAAATTTGTCCTCTAGTTTTTTCAACAAAAGAAGTTAATTGAACGTACAAGATTTCTTTTTATTTCAAAATTAACTATGAGCTAAAAGGCATTAAAAATTTTATGAAAAAATAAATTTAAATTCGTTATAATTTTTTTATTATTTTCATTCATTTTTTTATGAAAATAGTTTTAGATAAATAAAAAATAATATATACATATATATATATATACCTACGATAAATAAAATAAATAAATAAATAAAATATAAAATCTGAAATTAGTGAACGAGTTTTAAATTTTTAATTCAATCGGATTCAAATCTAAAGAGTGAATTTTTTAAATTTACAAAAAATCGATAAACGAACTTATTGGATAAAAGAAAAAAAAATCGTGAGAAGGGGGGGGGAAGGATTTTCTTTAACTCACGTTTGTAGAAAAGCTGATAAAGGATAAGAGCAAGGTAAGGACTTGTATAAGGAGAAATAAGTGAAAAAAGACATAGGAGTGGGCTGGAGGGAGAGGTAAAAGCACATTTGGCGAAAAAGGAGTAGAATATTTGTACTTATGGTTACTGAAAGACATCAAAAAACAGTGGGAAGTGCAAAGAAGGAAATACGATGGAACAAAGGTCTCAACTAAAGCCGCGAAATAAACACTCCAAGAGGTTTTATTTAAAGCACAAAAGAATAAGACCATTGACAAATTTTTTTCTTTCCTTCTTTTTTTTTTTTTTTTTTTTGAACAATCGACCGAAGAGAAATGTCAGATTTAAAAAGGGGGCAAAAAAAAATTTTTTTTTCTTCTTCTTCTCACGAGTTATTTTGTTTCCTTTTATTATCAAAAAAGGCTTTCTGTCTTATTCCTTCAGTTTTATAGAAACTGTGCACAATCTTGACGTATCTCCCTCTGTCACAATAACTTTTCCTTAGGCCGAAAGAAGGAAGTAACCTAGTGGAGTCAAATCGTATTTCCAATTCTGCCAATAACTCTGAATGACAGAATAAAATTTTTAATCGACATTCTTTGGCTCGAAAATAGTACAATTTCTATCGAGGGAGAAAATCTACATTATTTATTATTTCAGTTTTGCTTTTTTATTTATTTAATATATTTTTTTTATTATCTTGTTATTTATTTACTTTACTCTTTCTATATTTATTGGTAGATTTTTATTTTTGCTTTTACTTTTCATTTTCACTTTTATAGAAAGTGAATGATTTTTGTTTCATTAATTTTTTTATGACATTATTCATTTATTTTACTTTATTATTATTTGATTTTCCAGAAAGTGAATGATTTTTAATTTATTTATGACATTATTCATTCATTTTACTTTATTATTTTTACTCCCAGTTTTGTTTTCCCTTTTTTCTTTATTTTTACCTTTACTTGACAGAAAGGAAAAATAAAAATCTACCAGATTATTAATTGTACTATTACCATAGCAATTAATGTAGTATTAATTATGTATTTTAATCTCCACATTTATTTTAACTTTGTTCTATTTTTATTTTCTGTTTTACTTGACAGACAAAAAATCTACCAGATTATTAATTATACTATTAACATAGTAATTTAATATAGTATTAATTATGTATTTTAATTTCCACATTTATTTTTATTTTAACTTTGTTCTATTTTTATTTTCACTTTGAGAGATTTCAATTTTCATTGTAATTTTAAATTTCATTTACTAAAGAAATTAACATTTTTACTTTAAAAATAAAGATATTACTGGAATAGAAATGAAAATATATTGATGAGAAAATAATGTTAAAAAAAAGTTGCAGTAGAAATTAAAATCTATCGAAGTAAGAATCATATGAAATATCAAATAAAAATGAAATGAATGTTGAAATAAAAATATAATGATCCTAGAACGGGTAAATTATTTTTTTTACCCTCTAACGGAAGCGTTTTCAATTAAAAATTATTAAAATAATATTAAAGCATTTTAAATTTTAATGTGGTTGGTTTTTTTAAATTTGTTTCAAAAAATCAAATTTAATATTGACTGGAAACAATGCGAAGGAGCGTCATTAACGACTCATGTCAGTCAGCAGACCCAAACGATCTGACAAGAATCACCGAAGTTTCACAGTATTTATACTCGTTGCGCCACAAGCGATTGGCTCTCACCGCTAGGGTGGGGGTATACCCAAACCACGCCCACCGTCGACGGTGGGGGTCAGCGCGCTACAATTGGAGCGCTTCTTCAATTCTCCCCACTCCTCTTCCTCCACTTTCTCTTCATTTTTTCTCGCAGTATTTCCTTCATTCTCAAAAACCTTTAGAAAATAAATTGCTAAAATTTTTCACAATCGAGGGAAAAGAAAAACTCTTTTTTGCCAACTCATTAAGACAAATGTCTCCTCAAGAAAGAAGCAAACAAAAGTAATCCAACAACCGTGAGATTTGTAAGAATTGCAAAATATTATAACCAGAGAGGATGAATAATTGAATTGTTAGTAGAAAAGTTGAGAACTGTCGAGTGTTTAATTACTTATGGAGAAAAGTAATATGAATTCAAAGGGAAAAATACTTTTTTTTCGCTCCCCCTGCTTCTCCCATTTTTTTTTTTTTAGAATGGAGAAAAACGTGAAATTAGAAGTGTGCGCGGTTTGATCCACAATTTAATGAGCGTATCGTTGCAAGTCGTTGTTCCATAAATACAGTGACGTTGCACACCGGAAGTTTTAAGCTGGGAATTACCTTTTACGCTTTAATTAATAATTAAAAATGCACCGAGAAACGGTTCGCTAGTTCCTTCTCTCTCTTTCTCGTCGTCGTTGTCGTCGTCGTCGCAAAGTTTATGTCGCTCGTCGGAGCTGGACGCTTTTATCAACGGATGACAAGGTGAGTAGTGGCAACGATGGTGGTGGTGGGAAGAAATGGAGCTGAGAGAAAGAGGGAGAGAAGAACTCTCGGTGTATGTATATATATGGGTAGTGCGAGTGGGGTGGCAAATGGAACTTGGAATAAGGAAAAAGATGAGAAAAGTAAAGCAGAAACTGCACCAGTCGACCGATTTCGTCACTGGGTTTTTTTTCCTCAGAAAATTCAAAAGCAGTAGTAGTAGAAGCAGCAGCAGCAGCTACTCGGTGTACTCGTGGCTTTCAACGGGGCGTTGAAATTTTATGCCAACGTCAACGACACTCTGTCGGCCTCGTTGAAAACTTTCCTTTCAAGGCGTTTCGTACGTCACGTCCGGATATTTTTGAAGGAAACCCTGGACACCTGTTATACCTATACCTTAAAGCCAATGTCGACCTGAATCAGCCTTATGAATTCTGTGATAAGAAAGCGGGTATTTCCAGAGATCTCTTCTCTCTCTTTTAATTGGATCCGATTGATTCGATTAAATTCTCCTTTTCAAAAGACCTATTTAAATTCTCCGCTCGTCTGTTAGGGTCCTCTTATTATTATCTTCCAGCAAGTCGCTTGAATTAACCAGATAACAATACCCCTCTATAGTATTTCTACTAAACTAATTAAATTTCTCTATTTTCAATCAACATTTCACCGCAGGTTTTTATCCAATGAAAGAAACTCTTCATATCTCTATCTAAATTAAAAAAAAGAACATAAAAAAAATTTTACATCTCAATCAAAACAATGATACAAAAAAAAATTCATTTCGCCTGGTTTACAACAGTAGAAACTAGTTTTTTTGTTATAATATGGCCACTCATTTGAAACTAATACAGAATTTTTTCATGTTATAACTAGTTCGAAATAAGTTTCAATTGAATAGTGTTTAATTACTGTTTAAAGTTAGATTACTGTTTAAAACTATAGAAAACCCGTTTTCTACCGGTTATAACTGGAGCAGAGTAGTCGCAACTTGTAATAACTAGTTCAAGGTAGTTTTAAACCAGTTATAACTAGTGCGAAGTGGTTTATAACCGGTTATGTCTAGTGAAAAGTAGCTTAAAACTTGTTACAACAAGTCGGAATGGTTTTTAACCAGTTAAAACTATTGCTAAATAGTTTAAACATGTTGTAACAAGAACAAATTAGTTTAAATGGTCCATAAACGATTCAAACTAGTGCAAAGTAGTTTAAAACTACTTCGCGGCAGTTATAACAGGATAAGTAGTTCTTCTAACTGGTCTTAGACAGTTTCAAACTACTTTAAACTAGTCTTAGACAGTTTCAAACTACTTTAAACTAGTCTTAGACAGTTTCAAACTACTTTAAACTAGTATTATACAGTTTCTATTTACTTTAAACTAGTAACAACTGATTAAACCCCACTTTAAACTAGTTATAACTACATCGTACTTGTTTTAACCATTTGAAAACCACTTTGTACTAATGCAAAGTGGTTTAGAACCGGTTAAAACTAGTTGAAAGTAGTTTGAAACTATTTGTAACTAGTACGAAGTAGTTTATAGTCGTTTAAAATTAGTTAAAACTAGTTTAAAACTTGTTGCAACTAGTACAGAATGGTTCTCAACCGCTATAAACTAGTGTTAAGTAATTTAAACATGTTGTAACATAAAAATAAGTTTAAACTTGTAAAATAATTAACACGAAATAATTCTCTAACCTGTCATAACTAGTAAAATGTGGTTTTTAATCGTAATTGCATACGAAAAATATTTTTAAACTAATCGTGGCTAATTCGAAGCAGTTTTAAAACTAGTAAAAGTGGTTATGAACCATTTATAAGTAATTATAAGTAGTTATAAGTAGTCTCGTGTGGTTTTTAACCAGTTATAAGTAGTTACAAGTAGTCTAAAGTGGTTTAATATAGTTTTAAACTTACTAAAACTAATTAGAACTAGTATAAAGTAGTTTTAAACCGGTATCAACAAGTACAAGGTAATTTTCAATTGTCTATAACTAGTTAGAATTATATAAACTAAACCTTAATCATTTAAACATTCGACAAAAAGTCCAAAGTTGTTTTTAACCGGTTATAACTGGTGCAAAGTAGTTTTAAACTTGTTATAACTAGTTGGAAGAAGTTTTAATCAGTTACAATTGGTTCTAAATAGTTTTTAAAAGGACATAACTAGCGGAAAGTAGTTTCAGAGCTGTTATGACTAATAGAAAATAGTTTGTAAGACTGCTACAACTAGCACAAAGTAATATACTTTTTAAAATTAATAAAACTTGAGTTGTAGTCCGACAATGGTTTTTTCCCCTGTAATTTAATTAATTAGAAAGTATTAGAGGGTAATTAAGCACTTTTAGTTTGCATATTACAGGAAAAAAAGTAGGTTTAAATTTCATTTAAGTACCAAAAAAATGCTTGTTCTGTAAAAAATCCACTTTTTCCTTTTTAGGTCACTGCCTAATTAAGCTTTTCATCTTTATTAAATTTTCAATTTAATTATACTTAAATCGAAATTGAATTTTCCTATTGTCCACACGAAAAAGAAATTTATTAGTTCGATTAACTTTTTTTTTTTATATCAGAATTTTATAAAATAACGAAATTTTAACTGGAGTCACTGCTTGTTGGCAGATATTATTAACTTTCTATTTTATTTATTTAACTGAATTTAAATCATTTTTATAGATTTCTTTTAAAAAACTTTTGAAAATTATTAAATAACTTCTTTAATTTACTTATTATTTATTGATTTATCATTTAATGAACAATTGGCTTTATTAATTTAACCTAATTTATATAAATTTTTGTTAGAATTCTTTTTTGGAAACTTTTAGTAGTAATTTTATTTAATTATTGATTAACTAAGTCCCTAAGAATATTATTGATTAACGAATTTATTCATTAAATCATTAACACATTTATTCACAAAATCATTAATTAATAATTCATCATAAATCATTAATTAACACATTCATTAAATTATGAATTAATTAACACATGCTATTCACTAAATTATTATTCAATTGGAACATTTATTCATTCAAAGAATTATTAATTAATTAATAAATTAGTTAATTAAAAAGTCTTACAATACATTAGAAGGTAAAAAAGTCTTTTCCATGAATATTTTCAAGTAATATTGACCTCGGGAGAAATTGATGAGAGTGTATCTAGAGAGAGAGTAAGAGAGAGAGAAGGGGGGGAGGAGAGACTGCTTTAATATCCCTTGTCGCGCTCGGTTACCTTAATTAGAATTCATTACGCAATATCCTAGTTCGGAATCTGAATTCGTTTCCGGGAAGTTATTGAAAACTGAACAAGCTCGTGGGTGAAAAGTCGAAGGGTTCGTTCTTGACTGAATAATTATTTAATTAAACGGCACAGCAGCTGTACCTACAAATACGAGAAGTGTTTCTCTTCTTCTTCACCATTAAAAAAAATAAAAAGAAAAAAAAATCAGGGAGAGGGGGCGAATTCTTTTTATTTAAAACAACCATACAGGAAATTAGAATCTGTCAGAAAATTTGTGTAATTGAATTATTAAACATTTCTAATTGTAAATTTTTACGGGAAAATAGAAATTAGTCTTAGTTTGTATTTTTTTGTATTTATATTTTTTATTTGTAATTTTTATTTGTGTTTTGTTTGTAATTCGTATTTTCTATTTGAAATTTGCATTTTTTTAATTTACAATTGATATTTTTTTGCTTGCAATTTGTAGTTTTTTATTTGTCATTTGTACTTTTTCATTTGGAATTTACATTTTTTTAATTTTCAATTCGTATTTTTTATTTGGAATTTACATTTTTATAATTTGCAATTTGGATTTTTTATTTGCAATTTTTATATTGGCACTATGTATTCTTTTATTTGCAATTTGGATTTTTTTTATTTGGAATTTACATTCTTTCAATTTACAATTTGAATTTTTTATTTGCAATTTTTTTATTGGTACTTTGTATTCTTTTGTTTGCAATTTGTATTTTTTATTTGGAATTTACATTCTTTTAATTTGTAATTTGTATTTTTTATTTCGAATTTACATTTTTTTAATTTGCAATTTGAATTTTTCATTTGCAATTTTTTATTGGTACTTTATATTCTTTTATTTGCAATTTGCATTTTTTATTTGCAAATTTCATTTTTTTCTTGTCAAGTAATTTTACATACGAAATGGAATTTTTTTTCTGTAATTATTGAAAATCGTATGAAAGGCATTATGAAAAATTTATTTCATTTGTAAACATAAGTTAATAGTATAAAAATTATATTAATTAAAAAAGATAAAGGAGGGGACGAATTTTTTAATTTAGCGAATAAATAAAAATTGACTAGTAAAATAGAAAATTAATTTACTTATTAATTTACATAATTAGCATTAAATTATATAATCAATGTTAATTAAAATTTGTAATAATTGTTAACATTTAATATAAAAAATAAAAATTAATATTCATAAATATAAATAATAAATATTTAATGAAATACAATTCGTTAATTAATTATTAATTAGTATTTACAGTTTACAATTGTTTTTAATTAATTAAATGAGTTAATGTTTAGTAATCCAAAAAAAATTTTTTTCAAAGTATATTGAAAAATGTAGTAAATAAAAAAAACCAAACTCATTAACGTGACATAATTTTTTTTTTTTTTTTTGAAAGCAATCAGAAAAAAAAATTTCCACGATTTCCGTAATATCATTAAATGACATGTAAATTGATGAAATGAATATTTGATATTTGAAAATGAAAAAAAAAGAAAAACTATAAATTGGCAATCGTTGAATTTTGTCATTAATCTGAAAATGCATTTCTCTTGTGTCAGAAGATTTTAATTGCAAAACGGACGGTGATAGAGAGTTTGAAAGCGTGGCGCGCAAAACAGGGAAAGTTGACGGGTTTTGAAGGGAAAAGGAGAGAGAAAGAGCCTTCAAACATTGTATTTGCAAAGGAAGGGAGGCACATTTCGCCGATGGTGAGAAAGTTTTCAGGTTCTCGTTTGATTTGCAACAGCTGCTCGTTTCACGAAAGGAACAAGTGCACGTAAATTTTACAAATCAAATTTCCACTACATTTCTGCATGATGCGCTGACAAATAACCATTCAACATTTTTTTCTCTCTCTCTCTCTCTCTTTCCCTTTTCTTTACCCGCACATATTTACAAGAATTGAAAATCTTTTTTTTTTTGCTCTAAAATTGAAAAAACCAAAGAAAAAAAAGAAAAAGAATAATAAACTTCAGTTAAGAATATTTTTTTTCATTAAAAGTAAAAAATGTCAAAAAGGGTCTATTTGAAAAATTAAAAATAATAATAAACTTTATTTAAGCATTTTTTTCACCTCAGGATAAAAAAAGGCTTGATTTAAAAAAAGGAAAGTTAACAAACCAAAAAAACTGAAAATTTACCCTGTTTTTACAAAAAAAAACTTGATTTAAAAAAAGGAAAGTTAAAAAACAAAGAAAACTTAAAATTAACCCTATTTAAAAATGCTAATAATAAAAAAATGTATAAAGAAAAAAGAAACTTTATTTAAAAAATTTGTTTATCGCAAAGAATAATATCTACCAAAACAAGTACTAATCGTAGTATTATTTTTTTCCCCATTTCCCAAAATTAACATAAAAAAACGATTACATTAATAATATTTCTTCAATGCAGAAAATGTCGAAACAGAATTCTGTTTTTTAATTTTTTTTTGTTTTTTTGAAATAGATAATTTCATCGTAACGTGATGCGTTAATAATTCAGGGTAATAATGTGAATTGTATTCAGTAAATAGTAAACAGAATTGGAAGGGTAAATTATAAAGTTTGTTTCGCTTGTGCAATATGAAATTTTACTCTTTTATAAACAAATTAAACCAACAAACCCACTTTCCGGTTATTGCTATATGAAAACACAAATAATGACATAAAAAGTTCATTTCAAGCGTTAAACAGGAGGGAAAATAGGAAATACGTAATTTAACTCTTAGGGGGGGTGGTCATTTCGTGTAGTAAAGTCGTAAACAAGTGTCAGTGGATTTCATAGTGTTGTTTCCCCCAGTATCTTTATGAGGGTCGAGGTTAGAGGTTCATTCTGAAACTTTGAAAATAACTTATAATTAAGTTACAAGTTACTGTTTTGCATAACACACTCCAAAATCCACAAATCGAGTGATAAATAAATGAAAACCACATTTTAACTACTGCTTCTCAATATTTTCCCCATCAATTATAATATTATATTGTTTTAAACTAAAAAATAATTTTTCCATCAAATTAAAATTTTTTCACTCGAAAAAAAATTTGTTTCTTCTTCTTTTAACTAAAATCTTTCTTTCTACTAGTATTTTTTATGAACAATATATCAAGTATTATTCAATAATTTTCTCTTAAGTATTATTTTTTCTGTAAATATTCTTTTAAATAAAAATTATTTTTCCTGAAATAGTTTCTTATCCAAAAATTATTTTTTCTTTAAATATTCTCTGAAATAAAAATCGTTTTTCCCTCAAATTTTTTGTACCCAAAAATGATTTTTTCTTTAAATATTCTTTCAACTAAAAATCGTTTTTTCCTGGATATTTTCTTATTCAGAAATTATTTGTTCTGTAAATATTCTTTCAAATAAAAATCATTTTTCCTGAAATAGTTTCTTGTTCAAGAATTATTTTTTATTTAAATATTTTTTTCTAAAATAGTTTCTTAGTCACAAAATAATTTTTGTTTAAATATTTTGTCAACTAAAAATCACTTTTACCTCAATTTTTTTTTTTCTTTAAATATTATGTCAACTAAATTCGCTTTTACTTCAAATTTTTTTTACCTAAAAATTATTTTTTTTTTAATATTCTTTCAACTAAAAGTCGTTTTTTCCTGAAATATCTTCTTATTCAGAAATTTTTTTCTGTAAATATTCTCTGAAATAAAAATCGATTTTCAAATAAAAATTGTTTTTCTCTCAAAATTTTTTACCCAAAAATGATTTACTCTTTAAATATTCTTTTAACTAAAAATTGCTTTTTCCTGAAATATTTTCTTATTTAGAAATTATTCCTTCTTTAAATATTTTGTCAACTAAATTCGCTTTTACTTCAAATTTTTTTTACCTAAAAATTTTTTTTTTTTAAATATTCTTTCAACTAAAAGTCGTTTTTTCCTGAAATATCTTCTTATTCAGAAATTTTTTTTTCTGTAAATATTCTCTAAAATAAAAATCGTTTTTCCTCAATTTTTTTTGAGTAAAAATTACTTTTTCTTTAAATCTTTTTTCATCTAAACAGCGTTTTCTTTTTTAATATTTCTAAAACGCAACACTACTCTTACTACCAAGTGTTTTATTTTTTGATTCAAAAATTATTTTTTCTTTAAATATTTTTCCAACTAAAAATTCTTTCTTCATTCTGTATTATTTTTAAGCACAAAAGAACAATAATAAGAAAAATAAATAAATAATAAAAAAAAGACTTTGTTTGAACTAAAAATACTTTTTTTCAAATATCATTAAACTCAAAAATCCATTTTCAATTTCTTTTTTTTTTATTTTTCATTAGGAATTTTTTTTCAATTTTTTATAAACTTTTGACTAAAACAAAGAAAAGACTGTTTACTTTTCTATTTGAAGTTTCATTTAACATTTAATTATTTTTAAGACGAGAAAGAAAAGTACGAAGGGAAAAAAGTTTTTTAACTTGCAATCGTCTTCTTCGCTTTTTTTTTGTCTGTAAATGACCAATCCGGATGCATTCACTGAATACGCACGTGCTGAAACTTAACTTTACAAAGTTTTCTTAACACGCTTCTGAATATTCGATTAACCCTGTCGGGAAGACGGAAGAATTTTAATCGTAAATTTCCTTCAGCATCGATTCAGTGGTCCAATAATTCTATCCTTGAATATAAACTTTTATGACGCTGAGTTGAAGAAGATTAATATCAACTAGAAAGCGTAATCTCAGTATTTCTGCAAAGAGAAAAATAAAAAATTCCACTGAAAAAAAGTCACAAAAAATAATTGAAAAAATTAAAAAGAAATTTTTATTCATTAAAGCAGAATTTTTAGGAATTAATTTTATAATTTAGCAAAAAAAAAAATTGTAATTATAAATTTAAATTTTTAGAAAAGAATATTTAAAAAATAAAAAAGAATATTTAAAAATCAAAAAAGAATATTTAAAAATTAAAAAAGAATTCTTTAGCTAATAATTGAAAAGAATTTAGAGAAAAAAATGTAATTCACAATTTTTGCGCCAACTTTTTAAAAAACAATTTCCTAGCATAATTCCTGGGAACATTTATGGGGTTACAAAAGACAATGCAAGCGCTTGTAAATATAAAAGTCATAAATGTCGAGAAAAAGCGCGTTCTTTGAAAGAATGCGTATTTTTCATTCTATTAATATCAATTGGTGAACGTCCCACGTTTATATTGTCGTAAAAAAAAGCTGTGAAAGTATTTTTCTTTTCGCACATACACACGTGGAAAATTGGCAAAAATTTATTATGATGGATTTAATCTTTAATTTATTTCTCGTTTATATATATATAAAACGATGTGCGACCTATCCATCAACTTGACGCAGAAAGTCCAGCCAATTGTGATTAATTCGTCAAAAACAAAGATTATGAAGGTTTTCCTTCGGTAATCTTGATTTATAGTTTCAAGACACTGTCGGACCTTAATTACCAACACAATAATTTATGAATAAATATTGATTTTTTTTTATATAAATATACGAGTTGTGATAATTTATATCAATTTATCCTAAATACGGTAGAAAAAGAAATTTTTTTCAAAGACTATATTTCTTTATGATTAAAAAAATATTTTTATCAATTTATTGTATTTTATTACTTTATTATAGTTTTATATATAATTTATTATGTTTTTTATTTTTTATATTTATATTTATATTTTTATTTATTATATTATATTTATATTATATTTATTATATTTTAAGAATAATATAATTTTGTTCAGCGATTCAATTGTCTTCGTTTCATTTCAATTATTTTCAAAAATTTTTGTCAATTCAATGATTTTCAATGACTATTACTTGAATGAAAATCTCTCAAAAGACTTCAGTTATTAAAAAAAAGTTTTGATAACATTCTAATCAAACATTTCATTATTTACACAAATAATAAAAATTCCACGAGAATTCAATTATTTACAAATTTTTTTTGCAATAATTCAATAATTTTCATGAACAATATATTTTTTAACTGGAATTCAATCATTTTCATAAACAATATATTTTTTTACTGTAATTCAATTATTTTTATAAATAATATATTTTTTAACTGTAATTCAATTATTTTCATGAACAATATTATTTTTAAGAATTCTATTATTTTTATAAAAAATAAAACTCATCGCAAAATTTAAATTATTCATTTTTTGTAGAATTCAAATTAAATTCCTCGAAAAATGTAATTTATCTTAAAAAATTTTATTAAATTTTCCTGGGAATTTAATTATTTAAAAATGAATTCACAATTTTTGTAAAAGAAATCAATTATTTAAATTTTTTAAAAAAATTTTCGCAACAATTCAATTATTATTATAAATAATGGAATTTTTAAAGTTTTTCAATTATTTTTAACATAATTATTATTATATTATTTTATTTATTTAGAATTCGCTTTTCTAAAAAATCTGAGTTCTTTAATTTGCATCTTTTTTTATTTGCAATTTTTTGTTATACTTAATTTTTATATTATTATTAATAATTTTTATTTTTATATTTTCGTATTTTATATTTGAAATTGTATTTTTTGCTTAATTGTATATTTCGTAATTCAAATTTTCTATTTATTGTTATATAAAACAGAAAATATGTGTCAGAATTTTTGCAAATTAAGAACAATATCACGTTGTTTGGATTTAAAAATAACAAATTTAAATAATAAATCCCGAAAGCTTTTTAAATCAGAGCTTTTACAAATAAATCTGTTTGAATATTTCAACAATTTGAATATAAAAATTGAAAAAAAGGATTAATATGTAAAACGGTTTATATCGATGATGGAAAAAAAAATATATATATTTGTTATTAGTCTGATGAGAGATAAAAAATAAAAAAAATAACATGATGATATAATACGAATGCTTGCATCTCATTCCCCGTTTTTGAGAGACCGCCCCCTTCTTCACTCCCACGAACCAAGGTAAGGAGATCCTGATTTATATCGAGGACACACATCGGGTTGTATCATAATATATAAATCACCTCGAAAAGCCGTGCCAAGGTATTATTAAATTTTCCCGAATCTCGTTACCCTGGTTACACGGCGTATCCCACTTTTCTTGCAGATTTCCTCAGGATTCCCTGCAATCTCTAATGGCAATTTTTTAAATTCCTCTCTAATGAAAACAAAACACTTTGCCAACACATTCTCGGTTAATCAACTCCGAACTTTTTTTTTCTCCCCCGAAATAATATATATGTTAATTATATTTACCTCAATTTTTTTTGTTTTGTTTTTTGGTTCAGAAGCATTTATTGTTCTTATTTTTATTTCAAATTTAAAAAAGTATAATTAATTTAATTGAAATAAATAATTTATCTTAATTTCTCTAATGTAATTTTTTAATTGAAAGGATAATTCTAATTCTGTTCCAATTGAATTCTAATTTTTCTAATTTAATATCCAATTGGAAATATAGATTTCAATCTCAATATCTATATTATATGAAAATACAATATTGCGAAGTAAGGAGAAAGTAAAGGGAATGAATGAAAGGTGAGAGAAAAAGCGCGCACCAATCGGCGTGCGCGACTCGCTGGCCGTGGGCGTGGCTCTCGTTTCCCCCACCCGTCCTAGGCAAGCGGACTATAAATACGAAGCGTTCCGAGCGCGACAGTCAGTTCTCATTCGAACGTCGTTGCGCAATTGACTCCTTTCTTTAGCATTTTCCACTTTAATTTCGTTGAAAAAATTCTCAATTATATTTTTACTATATTTCACAAAATTCTCTCTTTCTGCATTTCGACAAATGGAAAAAATTGTAATACGTATTTGCTTCTTGTAAAAATTGTTATTATTTTTACTTCTTGAAATAATCCCTTAATTTGAACAACTGTTTTAAATGAAAAATTTTCTTTTTTGTAAAAAAATATGAATAAATGGAGTTTGAAAAGTCCTATTGATCTAGTGCCCTATTTTTTACGGAAAAATAGGTAGAAATACGAAGAGAAGAAGGACATAAGTCATTCTTTTATCTTATTAAGTGAATACTGCCTGAGAGGCTGAATTTCTTTTTATTATTTTTTTTTTTTGACTTCCTTCGCGGGATTTTTACAGCTCCTTTTCGTACTTTATTCAGCTCGATAATGGGAGATTTCCAGGAGGTGTGGTGCTCTCAGCCCTCATTTCCCTGCAGTCGCAGCAAAATTTGTAAGTCTGCTCGGATACGCTCCCGTTCATGTACGAACGCCAATGGAATATTAAAATGTCACCCGGTATTTCGATGGCACGTAGCCGACGCTTGAAACCGCGGCGATGTATCAACTGCCAATATTAATATCTCCGCATTGTATCTAGGCTTCTGCCCTACCCTCCAATCGCCCACCCTCTCATATTTTCTCGCGCTCTCTCTCTCTGTCTCTCGCATACACGCAAGCACCACTATTTGCAGCGATAGCTTTAAAATCGAATCGAAACAATCTGACCTTCAATTTCATCAATTTTGTGTTTGGCGGAGACAAAAGCTAAACGACCCAATTACTCATTTTACTTTTTTTCTTTCTTTAGTATTGAATTTTGTATTTATAAATAATTCTCTAAGCAATTATAATAATAATAATAATAAATACAATTTGTAAACCGAATTTATTTCTTTTAACAAATTTCTTTTTCAGGGCTAACACAAGTCAGAGAATTCAGGAAAAGTAAAAATAATTAAATAAAAAAAATTAAAAATAATTAAAATTAGAGAGAAGTCAGGGATTTTTGCTGAAATAATAATATAAAACCTTCAATTTTTTTTATTTCTATCAACAATTTATTTATAAATAACTTAATTCTTGAGGAACAATCATAAAATTATTTCTTAGAAATTATTTAATGAATAATTTTACTTAAATATCTCGTAAATAATTCAATTTTAAGAGTTCCGTTTACAATTTTCATAAATAGATGAACTTCAAAAGGTTTTAATTTAAAATTTAATATGATATCAATTTTAATTGAATTGGATTAGAAATTTTAAAGAACTAAGATAGTTAAAAAATTTTAATAATTCCCATTCTTTTGAAACTATAGTTAATTTCTTAAATATTCAATTATTTATAAAGAATAATAAAAAAATGTTTAGTTAATTAATATCATGAAAAAAATTGAATTTTAAAGAAATTACAAATGAATGCAGAAATTGAATTATGTTAAATTCAAAAAAATTATGGTAAAAGTTTCAATTATCTTTAAAAATAATAAAATTCTTCTCCGAAATTCAATTATATTCAAAAGTTTTAATAGTATTCTTGGCAAAATTTCAAATACGTATTTTCGAAAATTTTCCTTAAATGTTTGATAAAAATAGTAAATTATTTTTTAAAAATAATAATAATAGTTTTTCAGTTAAAAATTCAATTATTTTCAAAAATTTTTCTCAATTCAATAATTTTCATAAATAATATATTTTTTAACAGGGATTCAATTATTTTCATAAATAGTTAAAATATTCATAAGAATTCAATTATTTTTAAGGATTCCATTATTTTTATAAATAATAAAACTCATCGCAGAATTTAAATTATTTATTTTTAGTACAATTTAAATTAAATTCCTCAAAAAAGGTAATTAATGTTAAAAATTTTATTAAATTTTTCTAGGAATTCAATTATTAAAAAAAAATTGACAAGTTTTGTAAAAGAAATCGATTATAGAAATTTTTTCGCAATAGTTCAATTATTTTTAAGAATAATGGAATTTTTTACAACGATTCAATTGTTTTCATAAATTATTTAAGTTTTACAGTGATTCAATTATTTTCATAAACAATAAAAATATTTATAAGGATTCAATCATATTCATGACCAATAAAATTATTTTCAAGAATTTGATTATTTTTATGAATAATGAAAATTCCTTGTAAATTCAAGTATCTAAAAAATGTATCACAATTTTTTTTTGAAAAAATTAATTATATCAAATTCTTCTTAATTATTCAATTATTTGCATAAATAATAATTTTTTTACACTAAAAATTTCAATTATTTTCAAAAATTTGTGTCAATTCAATGATTTTCAATGACTATTGCTTGAATGAAAATCTCTCAAAAGACTTCAGTTATTAAAAAAAAGTTTTGATAACATTCTAACCAAACATTTCATTATTTACATCAATAACAAAATTCCATAAGAATTCAATTATTTCCAAATTTTTTTTGCAATAATTCAATACTTTTCATAAACAATATATTTTTTAACAGGATTTCGATTATTTTCATAAATAGTAAAAATATTTATAAGGATTCAATTATTTTCATGAACAATAATATTATTTTTAAGAATTATATTATTTTTATAAATAATGAAACTCATCGCAGAATTTAAATTATTTTTTTTTGTAGAATTTTATTATTAAAAAATAATAAATAATTATTTGATTTAAATTATTATGATAATTAATTAATTATTAATTAAATTAATAATTTAATTTAATAATTTTATTTTATTATTAATAATTTAATTTTTAATTTAAATTAAATTCCTCGAAAAATGTAATTTATTTTACAAATTTTATTATATTTTTCTGGGAATTCAATTATTTAAAAAAAATTTACAATTTTTAGAAAAGAAATCAATTATATAAATTTTTTATAAAATTTTTCGCAATAATTCAATTATTATTATAAATAATGGAATTTTTAAAGTTTTTTAATTATTTTTATCGAAAGTTTAATCGAAGTCCTTGAAGAATGTAATTGTGCTTAAAAATTTTATACAAATTCGTCGATAGAATTTCAATTATTTAAAAATTTGTTAAAAAAATTGTGTGAGTATTTTTTTTAAACATTGAATTATTCAATAAATTTCTTATTTTCAATCAATTTCCTTATTTTCCTTATATTTAATTTTAATTAAATTCTACTATAATTTTCGAATAGAAGTTGATTTAGAAATTAATTTTAGTTCAAATTTTAAAAAATAATTGAACATTACAAGCATTATAGCATGAATTTAAGAATTTCCGAATAGTCGACATTTCATAAAATTAAATTGTGAAAAGAGGATTTGAAAAATTTGTCAAAGAACTTTTTTAAAAATTATTAAAAATAATTGATTTAAAGACTGATTCTTATTGGAAAGTTCTGGAAAGTTATAATTGAATTTCAATGATGAAAATTATTTTGAAGAAGTTACAATAACAATATTTCTATAATATAAAGTAATTATTTTATTACTCGGTTGTCTTTAATTATCATAAGCTATTGAATTTCAAAAGGTTTGAATTTAAAATTTTTGAAAATCTTAATTCTGATGAAAAAATAATAATTAAATATTTATTTAATAATGCAGTTATTGATGTTTCTAAATAATTTTACGATGAAAAAAAAATTCGTAAATAAATGTTATGGAAACTTTATTTTGAGTACATTTTAGTTTTTGTAGCAATTTTGTCAAACACTCTTCAAAAATAAAATGTATTTTTCTAATCAGAAAAGATTTTTTGTTTCTAAATAGAGTTTTTATATTTTATAGTCCAAGGGGGAAAAAAAATATAGTCGTGAAAGTGACGGTTTTTTTTTCGAACGAAGCAATAGATTTGAATCTTTTCCGCATGAATACCGTCAAACCTTTGCTTCATGGGGCGTGGATAATGTTGAAGCGATCTATTATATCGACGTAACTCTATGTATATTGAATTGAAGAATATTTATTGGTAACGCATTGGCCTCACTCCCTCATCTCTTCAACATCATAAAGTCTATTAATTACTGACCACAGTTGGCAAACTTTCTCTAAATTACTTTCGAAATTATTGACAACTAAATAATTATATAAAGTTGAATAATACGCATATAAACTAGGGCGTTTGTAATTATACACAAACACACAAACACATTGACGTCAGCATCATGCACTGCTTCTCTTCTATGTTTTCGTTAAAAATTCAAAAATTTTTTTCTTTGTGGATAATTTTTTTTATTTCAGGAAAATTTATATCATTAGATGTAACAATGGAAAAATTGTTTTCAGTTTTTCAGAAAAAGGAGAGGCCCCTTGATGGTTGATTACCTTCAATGCAATTGTGTAGTGACTGTTGTGAGTGGTGAGTATAGACACTCGTATTAAGAATCAGTTTTAATCACAAATTTTGTTTCTTTCGAAGAGCGTAAAAATATACAAATTGTTTCAAAGAAGAAATTTTTATTTTTACGTTTTATCTTTTTCTTATCCTGGAAATAATTTTAATTTAAAATTTTTCTAAATATCAATTATTTTCACAAATTTTTAGTTAGAATATTCTTCAAAAATACGATTATAGTTAGAAATAGTTTTTAGAAGTAAAAGAATAAAATTCTTTAAAATCTAAAATTTATTTGACCAAATTTACAATTAATAGCAATTGATTAATTTAATCTTTTTCAATTATTTACGGGAATTTAACTCTATTTAAAAAAAATTTTATTTACAATTTACAATTTTTCCGAAGACTCATTTTTTTATATTTCCTAGATTAAATTTTTCAAAAGTTGACAAATTTTTGTGTTAAATAAATAAAAATATTTAAATACTTCTTTATTTTTCCACAGGAACTTAAATTCATTTTGAAATAAATTGTTCTTAGAAAGTTCTTCGAAAATATAATTATTAAAATACAAAAATAAATATTTAATTCAATAATTGTTTACTTTTCAAAATTTACATATCATTAAGAATTTTATCAAAACATTTATAAATAATTGAATTAGATTGAAAATTTTTTATAAAAATATTAATAATAAATTGAAATTTTTTAAGAATTTATTTTCAAATTGTATGAAAAATAATTGAATTTTTGCAACGAATTTTATAAGTAATTTTTTAATTTAATGAAATTCCTGTGAATAATTCTAATATTTGTGAAAATAATTTGAATTATTGAGAAGAAATTTATAATTTATGACAATAAGTCAATTCTTGCAAAGTGAAAAAAAATTTAATTCCTATGAAGAATTTTATTATTTTTATTTATGTTTATAATTATAAAAATAATTGAATTTCTGTGAAGAATTTTATTATTTCTGAAAATAATTGATTTTTCTGTAAAATTCTATTATTTGTGAAAATAATTAAATTCTAGAGAAGAAATAAAATAATTAATAACCTTTTAAACATTTTATTATCTATCAAAATGATTAAATTTCTGTAAAAAATTTTATTATGTCCAAAAATAATTAACTTAAGAATATTTTTGTGAATAATTCAATTATTTGTGAAAATAATTGAATTCTTAAGAAGTAATTTATTATTCATGAAAATAATTTAATTTTTGAGAAGCAATAAAATATTTGAATTCCTGTGAATAATTTTATTATTCCTAAAAATAATTGAATATTTGCATAGAATTTTAGGTTAAATTTTTATTTTCAATATTTAATTCGTTTGAAATTTTTTTATAAAAATTTTATTTTAAATAACTGTACTTCATTGAAAATTTTATTGCTTATAAAAATAATTAAAGTTTTTGACAAAAATTTTATTATTAAATTGTTTTTTACATAATTCAATTTTATTGTAAAGAAAATTTTTGAAAATAATTAAAATTTTGACACGAACTTTATTAAAATTTGTCAAAATAATTGAATTTCGGAGAAAAATTTTATTGTTTCTAATTATAATTGAAATGTTGACGAGAAATTTTTGTTAATTTTTAAACATAATTGAAATATTACATTTGTTTGTTAATATAATTAGTTTTTTTGCTGTAAATTTTTTTAAAATAGTGAATATTAAAAATATTTGAACTTTAACAAAAATTTCAATTATTTTCTAAAATAATTTAATTTCAACGAAAATTTAAATTATTTTTGAAAATAATTTAATTTCAACGAAAATTTAACTTATTTTTGAAAATAATTGGATTTCAGCGAATATCTAAATTATTTTTGAGAATAATTGAATTTTAACAAGAATTTCCATTATTTTTGAAAATGATTGGTATTCTTGCAAAAAAATTTTCTTAATTCCTCTGTCTTAATAATGATTTATGTCAAAGAATTTTAATAAAAATTTTTTTAAACTATTTCTTTTTTATTTTAACTATTACCCGATTTTAAGTAGTGCAAATTCTCTAGAAAAAAAGAAAAAAGTAACATTTAGTGTTATAAATTAAAAAAAATGTGTCCAAAAAGTATCAAATCGTAAAAAGTGGTAATTTTTTTAAAATTTTTAATCAATTTTCTAGGTTTTGGAAAATTTAGTTAATTAATAAAAAAGAATCAAATCGTAAAAAAGTGTTAATTTTGTTAAAATTTTTAAGCAATTTTTACAGGTTTTGGAAAATTTAGTCAATTAACAGAGAAGAAATAAACAAAAATAAGAAGTCTGCAATTCTTTTTTAATCTTAATTTGAAAAATTAAGTAAAAGAAGTCTATGTAAAAGAAAAAAAAATCTAGTAAAAATATTCTATGTGAATGGAAAGTAAGAAAAGTATAAAATTATAGAATTCAGCAAATCGTATACTAAGAAAGTAATAAATTTGAATTTTGAATCAAACATATTTTTGTTATACGATCATCCAAAAATTATATTTGAATTAAACATGATAATTTCGATTCTACAAAAATTACGTTTAATTCAATAGTTTTTCAATAATTTTTTTGCAAATAAATTATAAAATATATTTAATTCAAACATATTTTTAGATTAAGAAAAAATTTTCTCATCGTATCAATTTTACTTTCTTGAAAGAACTTAAAATTTAATTTTACACTAATAAAATTCAAAATTGAAATTTTTTAATGAAAAATTGTTTTCCATTTTTCCAACTTGGTTGCTTGGCGAAGAAGGGGTGGGGGGGGGGGATTAAATTCAGATGACACATTAGAGTGAACATTATCTGGATAAAATATGCAGAATATTCTCTTCACGCCTTAATATTACCTTGATTTTGTGCGCCTCGGTCGAAATTAATAAAGAGATTTCCGTTTCGTAATTCGCATTAGAAATTCATAGTAAGACTTGGATTGTCGAGCAATTAAAGCTCTAGTTTAATTGCAGCTCGAATTGTACCTACATTGCTTTCGCGAAAAGGAGCACCCGGTTAACTCCATTCAGCAGTAGCAGTCGCGACGAAATAGTCCGGGGGGGTTGCGCGCGTTACGCTCACAGCTATCTTGTGATATTCTCCACATATAACATTTGAGAATATCCCCTTTAGGAGCTCCATAGCCGAAAGCTCGGACCAAGCTAAATACGATAAAACATACCATCTAATTAGCCGTGCAAGCACTGTAATTGATTGCTAACGTGAAAGACAACTTTTCAACGACAATGTTTCGGAATTTGTCGCGTGTGTGTGTGTGTGTGTATTTATTTTTTCAATCGAAATCTTGCAGCATTTGAATATATGTGACAAATTTAAAAGTTCTTTATAGAATTTTTTTTTATTTTAATTCAGGGCTCAAACCAGTGAAAGTATTTAAAAGTACGACTTTTAGAGGCAAAAAATAAAAAATACAGAATGTTTCTAAATTATAATTTAGAAATAGGAAATATATTCATTTTACGCAAAATTGTTATTTTCTAATATAAAAAAATTTGTTAACAAACTCATTCTTTTCTTTCGGGAAAAAAACATTACCCATTTCCGTTTTTTAATACTTTTATAGAAAATTCTCTATTTTCATAATAAGAAAATAATTTTCATCATTTCTATTTCTTCATTACAATTGCTGTAATAAAATTCAAAGAGTTTTGAAAATAAAGAAAAACAATGTTTATAAATTCTATTTTTCAATTGCAAATTTTAATTAAAAATGAAAATAAAAATTTTTAATTTTTTGAAAATAAAAATAAAATTTTTAATTTTTTGAAAATAAAAATAAAGCAAAAATTGTAATTAAAAGAAATGTATATATAACATGAATAACTTCTTTATTGAATAAATATTTAACTATTATTATTTTTCCACAGGAATTAAGATTCTAAAAAATGTCAAGTGTCAAATTTTAAAAATTAAATAACTTAAAAAACTGTTTATCATTATTTTATATTAAGAATATTGTTACTGTATATTCTTCAAAATTATTTTTATAATTTCAATTCAATTATTATTTTCTAGAATTTTTAAATAAAATTTTTTTCTAAGTCAATTATTTTTAATAATTTTTAAAAAAGTTCTTTTGCAATTTGCAAATACGTTTGTTGAAAATTTAATTTTAGGAAATTTCGATTATTCGGAAATTTTTCAATTAAATACACTGTACGAAAAATTTTGGAAATTAAAAAAAAAAATAAGAAAGAAAATATTTAAAAAATTTACTAATAATACTAATAATTTTTAAATCAATTTTTTTTAAAGAAGTTTAATAGAATTCGATTATTTAAATACAGAAATAAATAATTTATTCAATAATTGAATATTACTAAAAACTTAATTCTCACAAGGAATTTCATAAACTTAAAATCATTGAATTCTTTTTGGCGTATTATTAAAAAAAATTTTAATTAAAATATTTGAGAAATTCGATTTTAATTGTAATAAAAATAATTGAAATTCTATAAGTTTTATTAATAATTGATTTCCTAAAAAAAACTTTTACATTTAAACATAATTAAATTTCTGTGAAGAATTTTATTATTCTTGAAAATAATTGAATTTCTCCAATAAATTGTCATTTCTGCAAAATGGAATTTCTTTTCAGTCTATTTGCAAAAAGTTTTTCGAAATATAAATTATTTTTAAAAGTTTTTGAAAAATTTGATTTTACAAAATTTAAATTATTTGGAAATTTTTATTAGAAACTTCTGCTCGAATTCAATTATTTAAATTGAAAAAAAATTATTGAATAATTGAATTCTCATAAATAATTTTATGAACAAATTTTTAATCATTGAATTCTTTTAAAAAACATTATTAAAATAGTGACTATTAGAAATCATTGAATTGAGGAAAATTTTTGAAAATAATTGAAATTTTGATAAGAATTTTTTATGAACTTCTGAAAATAATTGAATTTTGAGAAAGAATTTTATTATCTCTAAAAATAATGGAAATTTTGAATAGAATTGAAAAAATTTTTTAAACATATTTAAATTTCTGCGAAGAATTTTCATTATCAGAAAATATTTTGAGTTTTGACCCTATTTGATTTTTTTTTTAAGTTGATAAATTTTAAAATCCATCTGTTATTTTGTAGGAAATATGTTCTTGAATCCACAAAAAATTGAATTTATTTTTTTTGAAGTAAATTATAATTTCTTACATTGATTTACTTTGAAATTTTCGAAAATTAAAAATTTAGTTGAATTTACTTAAAAATTTTGTTGTACTTAGTTTTTGAAAAAATTTTAATTAAAATTCTTCTGAAGTTAATTAAATTTTTTAATATTTATTTTTATTTATTATAAAAAAATGACTTTTAATTAAACATTTCAGAAAATATTTCAATGTTAAAGAAGCTCGAAATAACAATTTTTAGAAATAATTGAATTTTGAAAGGGTTTTATAAATTATAATTTTAATACATTTAATTAACAATTCTGTGAGATTAATTTTTTTAACAAAAGGCATAGAATTTTTTTAAAAGTACTAGAAAAAATTAAATTTTCATAATTTATAACAGTCTATAATTTTCTTGTCATTCTTGTTCGCCTTAAAAACGTTAATATCACCAAAAAATTTATGACAAAATACCGTAAATTTTTTTCTTTCTTGACAATAATTGATTTTAAATAATTCATATTATTGAAGAACCATCAATGATTCCTTTTATTTTGATTAAAAATGACAAAAATAATAATTTTATACCATAAGAAAAATTGTTAATAGGACATGATGAGGAACACAATTTTTTTTCTTTACATGTTTAAAATAAACATTACAAAAACCGTTGAAAAGAAAAAATTCAAAATCAAGATTTTTTAAAACTAAACACAAAGAAAGAAATTCTTTTTCAATTGTTTAATAAATTAATCAATTATTAGTACAAAAAAAGTTTTTTTTAAACAACTGAAAAATTCAATTATTAATACAAATTTATCAGAAACTTTTTCTTTTCGTCTACAAATTACAAAAATTTATTTTTATCACTCCAGGAGTAAAAAATATGATTTAACGTTGAAAATTAATTACTTTTTGAAAATTCTAGGCGATCCATTTTAAAAAATTTTGACCCAATTATGCGAGAGAAAAATAACCGAGTCAATTAATTTAAAAATTGTTAATTACAAACGGCTGGTCGTAATTTAAAAAAAACTCTCCCTTTTGACCTTTTTTTGTATTTAAACAAAAAAACTGCAATTCGCTAATAAATATCCTCTTCAATAGCCAGTTCTTCGTGATTAATCAATCATTCGTTATTTTGACGCTTATCGAGTTTGAAAAATATTTCCCCCTGCCAAAAAAAAACCTCGCCTTTTGTCACTTGTTCCTCTTCTGTTTTTATTAATGAAAAAGTGCTAAAAATTAAGAATATATATATATGCTAAATTTAGAGATAAATTTAGGGCAGTGGTGGTAAAGTTTTCTTTTGTAAACTCCCGCACATTGAGGGGAAATTTCGGTCAACATGTATATATATATATATATATAGGTAAGTTTATACGATGAGAGACTTTGAAATCCTTATTCTCAGTTGATGCTAAGAGGTTTTGGAGGGAAAAGGAGATGACTTGGTAAAGAGTAAGTGAGTGAGAGAGAGATAGAGAACTTCACTAACACGCCACGAATCGTTAAGTCCATTCTGTGGTTTTAATGTCAGTAACTTCGCAAGCCCATTCCTTCTTTCCGCTCTATCCAACCAAACTGCATCCTCCATCTTTCTTCCCCCTTCGAGCTTTTCAGGCCTCTTTACCCCGCACGTCACCCCTTGTCAACCCCAATTCTCGCACATATTTTTCCCTTTTTTGGCCACGTTACAAATTTAACCGAAGAAGGATGATCTTCTGAAATACAATTCGAGTGATTACAACTCTGACTTTATTGCAATGGGAAAGTTTTTTTTGGAAATAAATTTTAAAACCGTGCTGCTAATTGTGAACACAGTTTATTATTATTATTTCCAATAATAATATTATTATTATTATTTCCAATAATAATATTATTATTATTATTTCCAATAATAATATTATTATTATTATTGATTGAAAAATAACTTTAGAGCTATGAAAACAATGGGGGACTTTAATATTGAATTGACAATTGTTTCGGGCAAAATTCTGGGAAAATTCAAATCATTATTATTATTATTATTATTATTATTATTATTATTGTTATTATTGATAATAATATTCATTCTATTATTATTTACCTCACTCTATTTTAAACTAAAGTTTATAGATCAACTTTGACCTACATTTTAACCCACAGTGCAAAAAAAGGCCCCAAAGCGTACTAAAAGGGGCCGTTACATTACGCCCCTCGTTAGGGGATGTTAAAGCTACGTCAAAATTTGACCTACATTTTAACCTACATGTCCAAAGGACGAAAAAAACGTCAAATAAATGAAATAAGGTGAAATAGCCGTGGGGTAAAAATATCCATTTGCTAGTATTATTAATTTTTTTGACTACTGATATTTTACCATCCCAGGTTTTTCCTTGAAAAATAAATAATTATTTCATTTAGTTTTTTATCCCATTTATTTAGATCCCAGCAATTTATAGACTATTCACGCTCGCTCACCCTCAATCTCCTCTTCTCTTCGACCGACAAAGTAACCAAAGTAAACCAAACAATCAGTCTCTTCTATCCACTTTCTTTAAAAACTTTTAAACTTTGGTTCTTCGAAGCTTCTCTTATAAACATAAATATTTACCCCGCTAATTGGCAATAATTTACAGTTTAAAAGTTAGTTTAAAAGAAAAAAACCATTTCAAGCTATTTTTGTTTATAGAAATTCAGTAGACGAAATGAATGAATAATTTTTCTGTTATGCTTTTTTTTCTGAGTGAGAAACAAAACGGAAAGAAAAAAAATGCTAATAAAATTATTACTGAAAATTGAAATTTAGTTATAGTCAAATTAAGAATAAAATTTGTATTTCAGTAGTAAAAGTACATTGTAGTCGGACAAACCTTAAATAAGTAAAATGAGTTTGTTTAGCGCTTAGAGTGTGTTAAAAAATTACATTTACTACTTAGATATATTCTTATATATCTAAGTAGTAAATGTAATTTTAAGTCAGACGCATTGTCAAAAATGCAATTTTATTTCAAGTAGTACAAAACTATTCCCAAATTATTTTTTAAAACATTTTTTTCAAATTTTTTCACAGTAAATCGTGAAGTACTAAAAAGTATCGCAAATTAAATTAACACCAAAACAGAATAAAATAATCAATTTCGGTGTCATTTTTTACAATGAATGAAATTTTAGTTTATTAAATTTTTTCATAACTCCGAGTCTTTGACTCGGAGTTATCGATTTCTTCATGTTTTATAATATTAAAAAAAAATTTCTAAATTCTTTAATTAAATGCATATTAGAAAATACAAACTTTAAATAATATTTTAAAAAATGCAATTAAACTTTTCCAAAAATATTAATTTCAAAATTCAATTATTTCCAATAAGTTCACTCTATATTTCTTTTAATATTCAATCATAATCTAAAATTTTAACTGAAATTCATTTTTATGAAATGAAAATCAATTTTTATTAAAAAATTTTATAAGAATTTAATTATTTAAATGCAAAAGTAAATAATGTATTGAATAATTGAATGCTTCTCAAAATTCAATTCTCATAAAAAATTTTAGTAACAAATTTTTTAATAATTCAATTCTTTTGTCGAATTTTGTTAAAATTTACATGAACATAATTACTTTTTTTTCAATGAATTCAGTTATAATTGTATGAACAATAATTGAAACGCTGCGATGAGTTTTATGAGAATGTTCAAATTTATTCGTTTACGATTCAATTTACAAACTGAAATTTATTTTTAAAACCATTTTTATTATTAAATTCTGCGAGAATTCAATTATTTAAATACAAAAATAAATTATTTATTAATTTCATGTTTGTTGAAATTAAATTCTCATATAAAATATTATCAACGAATTTGTTAAATGATTAATTTATTTGGACGAATGCTAATCCAATTTTAAAAAATAATTAAATTTTTCGAGGAATTTGATTAAATTTGCATTAAAAATAATTGAAATTCTGTAATGAGTATTATTATTTATAAAAATAATTGAATTATTGCAAAGAACTTTATAAAAAGATTTGTAAATAATTTAATTGCTGTAAAAATTTTTAATATTTATGAAAATAATTGAATTGAATTCAAATTTTTTTTTAATAATGGAATTCTTTTGGAAAATTTTATTGAAATAGTAGATATTGAAAATTATGAAATTTTAGAAAACTTTCAAAAATAAAAAATTAAATTGAAATTTTGATGAGAATTTTTACAAAATTTGGAATACAATTGAATTTAGTAACTATGTTACTAAGTTCGTTGGTAACTAAGTTAGTAACTAACTTACTATTCACCCAGGAGAAGCTAAATTTGTTAATTTTTTTCAAATCGTTGACTTTAGTATTTTATTAAAAATAAAATTTCATTCATAGTTAAAAATAACTCCAAAATAGATTATTTTAATCCTTTTTAATGTTAATTTAATCCTAGGGGGATTAAACTGTTGCAGATTATTTTATTCCATTCTGGTGTTATTTTAACACCTCACGTTTTACTCTGCTTCAAATAATAAGAAAAATATTCATTTGTTTATTCTGTCTTAAACCATAACTCTTAATTTACAATTAACGAATCAATAAAAATGAAACCAAATAAAACTGTAATGCAACATTTTCTAATATTGAGAATATATTTACATTTATAATTTTCTACATATTTTAGCGATGATTAATAAAATGTATTTTGATCCCAGAGCGCCTATATTTCAAAGGCAAATAAACTTAAGTATAGTGGAAAAATGCATAAAAAAAAGAAAAGTTATGACATTTTATCGAAGCGGAAATGGCGTAAATGTTGAAATAGGTCAAGAGTGTTGGAAATTTTATAGAGGGCAAAAACCTTTTTAAAAAATTGAAACAGCATGCAAAACTAGTAAAAGAACAGCAAAAGAATGCTGGGAGCATATATATATATATATATTTCACAATACGTCCAATTTCCCTCTTTTAAAATATTCAAAACTTTGTAATTTCTTTAGTTTTATTTCGCAAAAAAGTTCCTTTTTTTTGCATTGCTATAGTGGACTTGTCATTTAATTTGCGTATTAAATTTTTGTTTTCTAATAAAACAAGGACCTAAATATTCGTATTTTGTTGTTTTTCTTTTAAATATTCAAAGAATGGTTTTCACAAAAAAGCAAACGAAAAATATTATTGTTATAATTAGCACAATTTTTTGTACATTAATCGATTGATACAATTGTAATTATATTTTTTAATTTTGTTACAATTATCATATTATTGAATTATTATTATTATTAGTATAATTATTTTATTAAGTAATAATAAATACAATTTTTCTCTTGTCTGACTACAGTGCACTTATACTACTTAAATTAAATTTCAATTTTTTTAGTTACGCTAGACTGAAAAATACATTTACTATAATAATTAGATATTAATGTTCTCTTTGACACTAGTAGACTTATTCCGTTTGTTTAAGGTTCGTCTGACAAAGTTGGACTTTTACTACTTATTTATAGATTATAGAAATTTAAAACTAGTTGCTTGACTATTATTTTTTTTTGAACAAGAAATTAACATTTTCCGTTTGCGAACAGAATTTGGAACAATTTTAGTTCTTCTGTCTGACTAAAATGAATTTGTACTACTTTTTAATTTTTTGTACTAATCTAATATATATAATTATAATAATAGTCATTATAATTATTATTGTAAATATTATTATTGATATTATTATTATATAAGAATTTTTACTTTATGTCTGACTTAAATAAACTTGTACTACTTCTTTTCTTTGTGTTTGTCTGACTAAAATGTACTTTTACTACTTAGTTCCAAATAATAAGATTGGAGCTAGCTATTGACTGTCACATATTTTGGACGATGCTTAAAATTTACTGCTTAAAACTAAATTTATGCTAATTTTAGTTGTTCTGTCTGACCAAAAACGTACTTGACCTACTTTGATCGCAATACAATTTTTTACCTTATGTCTGACATAAAAGTACTTATACTACTATTAACTTATTTTATTTATTTTCTTCATAAATACAAAATAGTATACACTGTAAAAAAAAGGAGTTAAATTTTAACTCCCCAGGGAGTCTATAAAAGTCGCACCCAATTTGGGAGTTAATGCCAGGGGAGTTAAATAAAAGGAGTTAAAATTTAACTCCCAAATGCTAACTCCCCATGGAAAAAATAACTCCCGCGGGTGTTAAATGAAGGGAGTTAAAAATTGACTCTCTTTTGGAGTTAATTTTTAACTCTAAAAATTTAACTCCCTACTCCCGAGTCCGTTAACTCCCTAAATTTTTTACAGTGTATGATTCACATTATTGTATTAAATTATATTATTAATAATATTAATAATAATAATAATAATAATAAATTATAACATTTACTAACATAATAACATTATCTAAGTAAAGTATTATATTCATAATTAGTTATTTATTTATTATAATTATTATACTACAATTTAATTGAATTCTAATTCTATAATTTAAAATTCCACTTAATACACATTAGTCTTTAAATTATTACAAACAAAAAATTGTTTTTTCACTCCTAAAATTGACTTTCATATAAATATTTCTCAGGGGTTGGAAAAAAAAAGATTGCGATAGAAACGTATGTTTAGGGAAATATGAAAACGGTATAAATATAAATACATATATAAGAAAACATCTGATATAATATTCATAAGAGTTGTATGGTCACGAAGAGCATCGCGTCATTGACCACAACATATGCCAAACACGAATCTTTTCTATGCAATTTTTTTTCTCCTGTCCTTCCTTTTTGCTGTCGATGGGGGGGATGAGGGCTCTACATATATGTATATGTATATATACATTCATACAGTTCGCCTCGCTTTTATCGTTTCCCTTATTTGACTATTTCCCTGCATTAGAGTCAAAAATCTCGGCGACTTTAAGGCTGTTTACATTGGACCAGTTTCCGCAAAATGTATTATAAGTACCCAATAAAAGTTCCCGTTAAAATGACACATGTCGCGCAGATTTGAAACTTCTCTAGCCAATTTGCCAAACCGCAATGAAATAATGATATTCAGCCAGTGGGAAAATAATGATCGATTGTTTATTATTGTTTTTGGATAGTTTTTCTTTTTTTTTTGATGATGAAAAAGTTTGTTTATTGTTTATTATTTATTTATTTTTTTATTTTTCTTCTTTCTTCTTCTTTTCATTTCTTCTTTCTTCTTTTTTTGCTTTTTTCGTTTCTTCTTTCTTTCTTTTTTGCTTTTTTGTTTCTTCTTTTTTTCTTTTTCCCTTTTTTCCCTTTCTTCTTTCTTTTTTTCTTTTTTCATTTCTTCTTTCTTTTTTCTTCTATCTTCTATCCCTACTTTCTCTATTATTCTTTTTTCGTTCTTTACTTTTTTTTCAAAATATCGATTTAAGAAGTAAAAAATCGTGTAATGTAATGTATTTTTTGTCTGACTATAACAGTATTTACTACTTAAAATTAAATTTGATTTTTTTTATCCTGTGTCTGACTAAAAACATACTATTACTACTTAAACTTTGTCAATTTTTTTACTCTGTCTGACAAGAGCAGGATTTTTCTAATTTTTTGGGCTTTTCTGACTAAAATATTGGTTTATCACTGATTTAAAATACAAAAAAATATGTAGTCTCTGAAATACTATTTATTTTTCAAAAGTAAACGGTCTACAAACAGAATTGTAATTTATGTCAGACTTATAATTACGTCTGACTTAGGTAAACCTACACTACTTAAAGTAGAATTTAATGTTTTTCTTTATGTCTGACTAATACAGATGTTTACTACTAAAAACAAAAACTGAAATTCTTTACATTATGTCTGACTAAATCGTATATTTACCACTTTAATATTGCTTTGGTATTTAACACATTGTCTGTCTCAAGTAGATTTGGCGTAAGGTTCGTCTGACTAAACTGTATTCTTACTACTTTTCTATAAATTACATGATTTTGTACCCAGTTTCTTGGCTGTAACTTATTTTTACAATTAGTAAAAATTTCACAATTAGAATTTGAACAGATTTGTAACAATTTCCTGCACTTGTCATGTCTGACTAAAACGAATCGTTACTACTTGAATTTAGGTGAACTTTTATTGACATGTCTGACTACAATGTGCTTCTACTACTTAAATATTTATTTGATTTTATAATATTCTAACCGAGTGATTCTACTTTTGAATAATTTGTCTGACTGAAATGTACTTTTACTACTTAGATATAAATTACAAGAATTTTTACCAATTCCTCGATTATTAGTTCTTATAAACTAAAATTTTGTTTATGATTTTTCTCTTCATAAGCGGTTGAAAAACAACTTTTAATCAAAATTTGTAAAAAAATTTAGTTCCAACGTCTAACTAGAACGGATTTGTACTATTTGAAATTAAATTAAATTTTTTACGATATGTCTGACTTAAAATTACATTTACTACTTAGATATATTCTTATTCTTTAGCACACTTTGAGCCCGAAACAGACTCATTTTACTTTTTTAAGGTTTGTCTGACTAAAATGTTCTTTTACTACTGAAATATAAATTTCAATCTTAATTTGACTATATCTAAATTTAAATACTCAATAATAAATGTATTAGCATTTTTTTTTTAACTTTCCGTTGGTTTCTGACTCAGAAAAAAATTAAGTTCACGTTACTGAAAAATTATGCATTTATTTCGTCTTTAAAATTTCTATAAACAAAAATATAGCATAAAATTTATTATTTAAATTAACTTTTAAAATTTATTTTTTAAAATTCACTTTTAAAATTTATTTTTTAAATTAACTTTTAAAATTTTATTTTTTAAATTAGCTTTTAAAATTTTATTTTTAATTAACTTTTAAAATTTATTTTTAAAATTAACTTTTAAAATTTATTTTATAAATTAACTTTTAAAATATATTTTTTATATTAACTTTAAAAATTTTAAATTTTATGATAGAATTTAAAATTTGAATTTACAATTTTAATTATAAATTTCCATTTCAAACCTCTAAATTGTAAATCATTGCCAATAAGTAGAGTAAAAAATTAGGTCAAATTTAACATAAATTTCGTCGCAATACTCAACACCTTTTGATGTTGCTTTATATATAATTATTAACAAAATTAGTCCTCCCTTCACAAATAATTGATAATAAATTAATTAACTATATTATGAAATTAATTTATACATCAAATAAGCATCCAATTTAAAAAATTAACTTGCATTTAAAAAATTTTTAAATAAAATACCAAACAAGTTTGAATTCACTGTTAATTAAAATGAAAGCATCATCAAATTAATGAAATATCCCATTTTTTTTTTGTTCTACTTTATTGAAAAGTATTTTTTCCCCCGTCAACGAAACTTTTGACACAGAAAACTGTAATGGCCTTTTTCTTAAATGAGATTTTCCGCTACTCCCAAAAGGTTACAAACTGCAATTACGTGAATTAGAACAGTTAAAATTTGAGCTCAAAGTGGAAACAGTAAAGAAGTAACAAAAAAAAATAAAAATAAAAGGAAGCAAGCAGGAAAAAAAGGAGTATAAAGTTAAAAAATAAAGGAAGGAAAAGTATAAAATGCTTCGAGAACAACAGAGCAATTTGATTGTAATTGATGGTGAGACAAATTGGTGTACGAATCAGGATTTGGCAATAGATAGCCAAACGAATTTTAAGGTGCAAAAAGTTCTTTTTTGCAATTTTTTTTTTTTGTTTTTTTGTTTCTTTTTACTTTTTTGTTTTTGTGTTTTTTTTTTGCATTGTTGTTGTATTTTGGGAAAAAAAGGGAAATCCAGAAAATAATTACGGTCCTAGTGGAAGCAAAGTAGCAAAGGCTATAGGAGTGAAGCCATAATAAATGAAAGGATTTATTCGAACGATTTGTCGGGGGCGTGCAATTCCGATTTAACGCAGACACCTATATGGACACCTACGCACACAGCAAAAATAAACGACAATATATTTTCGTGTGTGTGTGTGCACGCCTGTGAATGTTTACGTGGGTTATATCGATAGTCGCTCAGCTATCGTACATTTAACGGAGAAACGGAGATTCCACTCGGCCGGAAGTTTGAATTTACGGAGCGTTTGTAATAAATAAATACGAATCGCAACTGCTTGTCCACCTGCTTGACTGACCTAGATAACATTGTCTTTTGTCTTCCATTTCATGGGCAATAAAAGAAAATTAAATTCAAATTAGAAATTTATTTTTCTTTACAAAATTTCACTCTTTGTGGTAAAAAGAAATGGAAATTAACAGTGGGTTGGATTTTGGTAGAAAATTACCCCCCTTTTTGAGGTAATATTGCCTATTATTGGGGTAATACTGCCAAATATTGCGGGGTAATTTTACCCATTATTGCGGTAATACCCAAAATGTAAACTGGAAATTATAAATAATAAGATGTTTTTTGTCGGATTTGAAAAAAATATATACGGGGTAATATTACCTATTATTGCAGTAATACCCAAGATGAAAACTGGAAATTATAAATAATAAGATGTTTTTTGTTCGATTAGAAAAGAATATATACGGGGTAATATTACCCATTATTGCGGTAATACCCAAAATAAAAACTGGAAATTATAAATAATAAGTTCTTTTTTGTCCGTTTAGAAAAAAAAATATTTTGTAGAATTACTTTTACACTTCGGGGTAATATGGAACACACTAAAAAGAGGTCTATTTTTCTATAAGTATAACTCCATTAAAAGTTCTCCTTTATTTTATTTTTTTCGATCTGAAATTGAAATAGAAAAAAGTAATTAATTAATAAACGTTATTTTTTAGAATCTTAGATTTTAGGGGTAATATCGACCACATTAAAAAGTGGTCTTCTTTATTTGTTTACAAGTAAAACTTTATTAATAGTTACTTTTTCTTCTTCTTCTTCTTCTTCTTCTTTATTTTGTCTCTTTTTTTCGTCTCGAAATCCAAATGGAATAATAAAAATTTGATGCTTAGAATTTTTGTATTTTTGGGGTAATGTTGACCACAAGAAAAATCTTTACGTGTACTTTTCACTATCGGGGTAATATGGACAACATTAGAAACTAATTCTTCTACTTCCTTGTCTTATTAACATAAAATCTAATTTAAAGAAAATAATTGAATAAAAATTGGTTAATTAAAAATAAATTGTTAAATAATTTTCTATTTAAATTCTTTTTTCCAACTGAAAACCAAATTGAAAAAAATAGTTCAATAACAAAACCTTTTTTTTTGTCATTTATTTCTCTGGGAAATCAAAAAAAAATTTGATTAAAAAGTAAAAATTCGTTTTTTTGGCATTTTAGAAAAACATGTAATTCTTTCTTTCTCTTTTGATATTTAGTAAATATTTTTGTTCTTTCTCAAAAATTCTTTCTCTTTCTGCAATTTTTTTTTTATTTTTTGAAGAATTTTTTTATTCAACAAGTGGCGATGCGCAAAACAAAACACGACTGCGAATTTATAAGCACACACTTTAGACTTCATTCACGTGACTCAACTCGAATTTCAAGTCTCACATTTCACACCAAGTTTCGCGAAATTATTTTTATGTCTGAAACTTTTACAATTCCGGCCTCGTTCACCAAGATTTGTTCGCCTTTAATGGGTCACTTTCCACGACAATTACGTTCAGTGGTTTTTCAATTTTATGAGATTCCCTCTCTCTCTCTCTCTCTTTCGCTTTTCCCAAAAAAAACAAAATTTATAAATTACTTACCTTTTTTTATTTTTTTGTTTTAAATTCTCTTATACCTACTTTTATTAAAGTTTTTAATATTTTTTTCCAGATTCAATTAAAATTTATTTAATACATATTTTTTACTACTTTAGTCAAAATTTGTTTTATTTATTTTTTACTACTGTTTCCTCAGAGAGAAAGGATTGTATTTGTATCAAATTAATTTCAATTTTTAATATCCACTTTTAATTTATTTTGGTGAATTTTGATTCTTTTGAATTTTGAAAATTTTCAATAAGACAAACTTTTTATTATTCTGGCAAAATGAGAATTTTCAATTTACTGTTTTTTTTTCTAAGAGCGTTCTAGTTTTAGAGACTATGGGTAAAATGGATTTTTTTACCCTCCCCCTCTGAAAGTCACTTTAGTTCGAAATGCCAAAGGGTAAATTTGAGAGTCTCTTGATCCTTTACTTTACTCGTCTTCGCTCTTTCTTATTTCACATCTTTATTCTTACACGTTTTAAGCATCTGTAGGAGAGAAGATCTCTTTAAAAAAAAAAAAAAAAAAAAAAATAAAGTTGGATGAGCTGAGTGGAGAGGAGAAGGGGTTCTTTCCTTCAATCGCAAAAAGACGGCGCACGCTCTGGTAAAAGCTCTTTTTGCACGCAAGCAAGGAAGCTAAGTGGCCGAAATGATTAATGAGGAATAGTCGAAGAGTACATCTTTCGACAGCAAACTACATTTTCATGACTTCATTTCCTTCCAGTGGAAATATATATAGTATCATTGCTGGGAAAAATATCTTGTGGAAAGAAAATTCTTAACATGACTATTTTTGACTTTTTTCACAATTTTTTTGCTTTCATTATATAAGAAGAAAATCTTAATTTAAGATTAGTTTTTGAAAATGATAAATCCTTAGGAAGTAAAGAAATCTTCTTCTTCATTTTTCTTATTCAATAAATAAGTTTTATTTTCTTTGATAATTTTTTATTTCTTTAATTATAATACATAATAATTTTTTTTTGCAAAATAGCAAAATTATTATTAGTGTAATACGAAAATTATTATAGTTAATTATTATTAATCATAAATTAACTATAATAATCTTCGTATTCAATTCTTTCATTCTGTTTGTCTACATTTTAAAATTAGTTTTTATGTATGCTTTTGTTTTCTATTAGAAAATATTGTTTGTCAAATTAAAAATATGCAGGTATTTTTTACAATTTATAAAAAAATATTATTTGACATTAGAAAATTTAAAAATCGAATAAATTGTAATTAACAAATAAAGTTTTTTTTATACGCTTTTTTGTAATTATTTTCGTTTGATTGATGTAAATTATGCAAGTTTTTCTTCATATTTATTAAAAATATTAGAAAATTGTTAATTGTTTAAAAATCATAATTAAGAAATAGGAAATATATCCATTTTATGCTTAACTTTTATCGTCCAATAACAAGATTGTTAACAAACTCATTCTTTTCTTTTGGGAAAAAGAACATTACATATTTCCGTCTCTTAACACCTTTGAAGAAAATTCTCTATTTTCATCATAATAAGAAAATAATTTTCATCATTTCTATTTCTTAATTACAATTGCTTTAATGAAATTCAAAGTGTTTTTAAAATAAAGGGAAAAAATATATATAAATTCTATTTAGCAATTGTAAATTTTAATTGAACATGAAATTGAAAACATTTTTATTTTTTTGAAAATAAAGGGAAAATAAACAACTTATAAAAGTATTATCATTATTTTATATTAAAAATATTGTTTCTGGAAATCCTTCAAAACTGTTTTCTTCATTTCAATTTAATTATTATTTTCTAAAATTTTTGACTAAAATTCCTTTCTAAGTCAACTATTTTACTTAAAATTTTTAAAAAAAGTTCTTTGACTTAACTTTTTCAATTTGAATATACATTGCAAGAAAAATTTTGCGAATTTTCTAAAAAAAATATGGGAAACAAGTTTCACTTATTATTTAGAAAAATTTACTAACAAAAATAAGGGAATTTTTCTAAAAAATTGTCGAAAACTTGCAATGAATTTAGAAACATTCCCATGAAATAATGTAGAAAAAATCCCAAAAGTTTGGAAAAATTCTCTCAAACGTTTACGAAAATTTCTGAGAATTTGGAAAAATTTCAATGTAACTTCCATGTAACTTCAGATTATTTAAAAAAAAATTAAACTAAGCGTTTTCAAAAAAATTAATTCTTCAAAATTTTCAGTAAAAGTATAAAAAATTCAAATTTTCAAATATTTTCATTTGAAACCTTTTCAAAATTATTCATTCATTTTGATAAAAAAGTAAATAATTTATTGCAAAATAAATGTTTTTAAAATTTTAATTTTTATAAAGAATTTTATCAACAAATTTTTAAATATCTGAATATTTTTAATTTTACAGAATAATTACATTCATCCAGAAATTTAATATAAATTGAACTAAAAATAATTAAAAATCTGCTATGCGCTTTACTATTTATAAAAATATTTGAATTCCAAACACAAATTTATTATTTTTAAAATTAATTGAATTAATGCGAAAAAATTTAAAAAAAAATTTAATAATTGAATTCCTGTTCAATTTTTATTATAGTTAAGAAAATAATTAAATTTGTGAGTAAAATTTTATTAAATTTTTTTAAATAATTGAATTCTTTTGAAAAATTTATTAAATCTGATATTAAAAATTTATTCAAATAAGAGAAAATTTTTGAAAATAGTAGAATTTTGGAGAAGTATTCTGTTATTCATAAAGATAATTGTGACTTTTAAGAGGATTTTTTTTTTAATTTTGAACCCAATTGAACCTTAGTAAGTAGAATTTTTATATTTTTGAAAATAATTGAATTTCTGCAATTATTTGTAACTATTGCACACGGGGAAAAAAAAAAATTCATCTAAAACAGTTACAAATTTCGCTAGATTAGCCAAATGTTTAGTTACTTTAGTTAAGACTTTCGCTATTTTAGCAAAAATTATCCCTGATCCAATTAAACATTTTTTTCCGTACAAGATTCAATTTTTTAAAACATTTTTAACTCAAATTTTTCCAAAAATCCATTATGTTTAATAATTAATTAAATATGTATTTATATAAATTTAAATAATTTTAAGAAGAATATGAGTTATTAAGATTTTCCAAAAACCTAAGTTCTTTGAAAATTAAAATTAAATTAATTAAAAATTGAAATTTTATAAACATTCAAATTAAAACCTTTTGAAGTTCATTAATTTGTGAATATTATAAACGCAACTCTTTTAAGATTGAATTAATTTTAGAATATTTAAGTTAAAATTTCCTTACATAATTTCTAAGCAATAATGTTTCCAAAAATCCATTATTTTTAATAATTAATTAAACATGTATGAATATAAATTGAACTATTTTTTAGAAGAATATGAATTATTAAGAATTTAAAAAAACCTAAGTTTTTAAAAAAATATAATTAAATTAATTAAAAATTTGAATTTTATAAACATTCAAATTAAAACCTTTTGAAGTTCATTTATTTGTGAATATTATAAACGCAAGTCTTTTGAGATTGAATTAATTTTAGAATATTTAAGTAAAAATTTCCTTAAATATTTTCGAAGCAATACTTTTATAATAGTTGTTCAATAATTATTTATTTAGATTTGAAAGTTATTTTCTTTAATAAGTTATATTTAAAACGAAATCATTGTCAGAAATGAAAAAAAATTGATGGTTTTGTATTAGAATTCGTGGTGATTCTATTAGAAAAAAATTTATTAGGTTAACAAAAAATGGACAAAAATTCAGAATATTTTTCATGCATTCTAAAATTAATTTTTTCCAGGTACTTTGTCGTACTTTTCCTTGAATGTTGGAAATTTTTTAATTTTTCCTGTTTCAGTCTACCTGTATAATTATTGTGGTTATAATAGTAATAATCAATAATCAAATTTATATTTTATATTTATGGAAAAAATGAATTAAAAATTTCTAGATTCTATTTTTTAATTGCTAATTTTATTTAAAGAGAAGCATGTAAGAAGTTAGCCACTCAACTTAACGTGCCAATTTTTGCTATAGTAATGAATAATAATCAAAATTCATGAACATTACACTCAGAGAAATGGTATATTTGTCTCAGAACCAACTAGACTTTTTATTTGTTTCAAATAAATTTTATTTGGTTTAAATAAAATTTTATTTGACTCAAATATATGTTTTATTTATATCAAATAAAATTTTTATTTAAAACAAATAAAAAGTCTAGTTGGTTGTGAGACAAATATACGTTTATTTATGTCAAATGAAATATATTTGGTTTAAATAATATTTTTCTCTGGGTGTATAAATTTTTCTGAAACTACCAGAAAAAAAGAGAGAGAGAGAGAGTGAAATAAATTGCCGTTCGATTAAATTAAACGAAAGTGAAAAAAATGCTAAATTGGTTGTTCGTAAATTTGTCTAAATCATTTTGTGCCGAGCGTAGCTTTATAGTTTACAGGGGGTTTGTGTGATCCACTTCTAATTTATCATGCTCTAAAAAGCTGATTGACGTTGCTATCGCACTCATCAGCTAAACATGAAACCACTTGAGAACGAAAATTTGTCCAGTTCGTGCGCCCCAATGACATCATCACAAATCATGCATGCGATAGGTGAGCATGATAGTGTGAATTATGTCAGTGAGCTCGAGCAATGACATTATACAGGAGTTTAGCACGTAATTTCACCCAGTGTACTTCCATCATATCACTCCCTTTTACGAGAGAACGCGATTAATCCAAATTCACTATAGCAATTCTGACACTCGACGAAAAAACAAGAAAAAAATTTTTTTCTTTTTTCTCACACGCCTATATATTTAGTTCTCTATAAATAAATCCTATTTTTTGGAATTACAAATTTTTGCTCCACTTTTATGGAAATTTTATTGTTTACTTTTTAATTGTAATTTTCATAGAGGCGATGCCAATTTAAAAAAATATTAAAAGCAATACAAACAAATAGCAATTTTTCTAAGGATATTAAATTGACACGAAAAATGAATTTTTACTTTGTGTCAATTTTATTTTCTTAGAAAAACTTATTTTTTCGATTATTTTGTTTTCGAAACTATTTTTTTTTATTAATTTTCAACGAAATATAATTCTATTAAAATTATTTATTTTATTTTTTTATTATCATTTTATATTTATTTTATTTTTTATTATTATTTTTTTATTTTTCTTATTTTATTTCTCTTTTATATTTTTTTTTTATTTATTTTATTTTTTGTTTTTATTCATTTATTTCTATTTAATTTAAAACCTACTTTTTAGTCAAAAAAAAGAACTTTTCTTTTTATTTAGAAAAATAATTGTATTTCCCTATACAAATGAATATAAAGTGGAATTTGTTTTATTTTTATCATTGATTCTTTTTTTTATGGTACCATTGTAACGGAGCAAATGAAAAAAAAATGTGACGCAGGAAAGGTAATTTCAATTGGCAAATGAGATAATTAAAATCAACTGAACACTCTAACTTTGAAAATCGTATACGAAAAAAAAAGAACTGCGAGAGGCGACCATTAATTAGTCACTAATTGAATCAATTGTTCCTGTATTTCGATGTTGAAAAGCGTGATATCATTCATAAACGGGAAATTATAATTTCCGTCATTTCCTTTCTATTTATTACAAGCAGAGCGACAATGTCGACGTTTATTTCTAATCCTGGAAATTTATTTTTGCACACACAATAGATTTCGAAATGTAAACAAAAAAAAGTAAAAAACAGACTTTTAAATTTACTTTTTCGTGATTAATTTTATTTTTAACCCTTTTAGAGTCTGGTGAAAAAAAATTTTTTTTACAACGAAAACGGTTTAAAAAAAGTTTAAAACAAATTTTTCTTTAAACAAAATCAAAATTGTACTAAAATTAAAAATTAAATTAATTAAAATTCTGCTATGAGCTATTTATGAAAATTTTTGAATTCCAAACCCAAATTTATTATTTATAAAATTAATTAAATTATTGCGAAGAAATTTATTTTTGAATTTAGCCTCAAATAATATAACTTTATTTAGACAACACTAGATAATTTTTAAAACTTTTTGTTGACATATTGGATCCGCCATTTTTGATTTTTTTAACCGAAAATGAAATTCGGAGTCAATGACATAAAAAACCTTCTAAATAAATATTTTTTAGACAAATACGTTTTTTTACTTATTTATTAGTAAAATTCATTAATTCAAAATTATTTTGTAAAAATGCTTACCAATTTCCATTAGTGACTGATTTTTTTTAACTTTTAGTAAATTTTACAAATAAGTTAGTATATTTTTATTAAGTAAATATTTCATTTCTTAATATTTGGATAGAAAATATTTAAAAATAATCAATAAATTGTTAAGAGTTTATTTTTTCCTAACTCGAAAACCAATAACTATTTTTACTATAAATATTGAGGACAATGTTAAATTGATAAAATAAAATAATTTATTTTTAACCAAAAAGTATTTTATTTTTGCCCATTTATTTCGCTAATTTTCAATTTATTTTATCTAGTAATAGATCCAAATTAAGCTTCAAAAATTAGAATGCAAAACCTCTTTTTTCCCCAATAAATTCCCATTGAAATTTCAAGCAAAGAGTTTCTAGCAACGAGTTATTAAAGAAAAAGAGAAAATACAAAAATTCTAATAAGAGAAAAGAAACAAAAAAAAATAAATAAATACGAAACACAAATTTTTTCTTATGAAAAACATTAATCTCCATGAAAAGTATGTAAAATTGAAATAATTTTTCCATCTTTTTTCTCTTATATTCGCTTGTAAAAGAAAATCAGTCATATTTATATCCAAGTTATTTGAAATTCACAAAGTTTTGAAATGCAAAAAAAAAAAACAAAAACAAAAAGAGAAAAAAGAAAAAATGATAAAAATGCCTCTTATGAAAAAGCGCCTGGTAACGAAATATTCGAGAAGGAAGAAAATTTCGATGTTCAACGTTGTCAATCCAGTTATTGGAGCGAAAACAAAAGACATGACTCCATCCATTCGATAGCTTTCAATCGCTTTTAGATCCTGTTATTTTTATACTGTCTAGGAGATGAGTAAAAGACTACACAGTTCAAAAGGTTCGTAGGTCAAACATCTTGCCTTTCCTGAATTTTATTTTACCAATAAAAAAAAATCCCCCCACTCCGCCCCTCCTTCCCCCACCTCGGAGTTTCTCGTACCTTTCAGAAAAAGTAAAGAGCGACTAAAAATTATTAAAATCCCCATATATTTATTTTGTACATAGTAAACCTAGCTCTTAATATGAATAGTCAGAAAATAAGGCAAAATGTTTACATTTTAGGAAATTACAAATTTTTCTTTAGTTTTTTTTTAAATTAAAAAATGAGGAAAAATATATTAAAAAATTTTTTTTTTTGAGAAAACTATTTCAACAGGACGGGATGTTTCATTCACATTACTGGAGGCTGACTTTTTGCTTTTGAATTCGTAAATTCTACTAATAAATAGTAATTCCTACTAGTTTATTAATAAATTTTTTTAATTCAAATGCAAAAAAGTCAGGCACTATTTGGAATTAGTAAATAAATAAGTAAAGAATTATTGTAAAAAATTATAATAAATTATAATTCAAAATTAATTAGCGACTGACTTTTTGCTATGGAATTAGTCAATTTTACTATTAAATTATAATTTCTATTAATAATATTAGTAAAATTGTATTACTAAAAGCAATTTTAAAAAATTCTTTCTTCGCAAATAATGCAATTTATAATATAGCAAAAACAGTTTTAATTATTTTTTTATAATAGTTATACCTAAAATAATTAATAAACAATTCATAAGAAAATTCTGAATTTTTGGTGTCTTTTTTGATTGTCTTATAAGTTATGAAACAACCATGAATTTTAATTTAATTTAAGCCTTTGAAATTTTTTAATTGCTTCTGACCAGAATTATTTTTTTAATATTATTTAATTATCAAAAAAGTTTTTATCTTGATAAATAACAAAATTCTTCTAAAACATTCAATTATTTTTAGGATTTTGAAAAAAAAATTCTTTGCTAAATTAAGGAATTTTAATAACATTCTTTTTCCAAAATTCAATTATTTTGATAAATATGAAAAATTCATCGCAAGTATTTAATTCTTTGGAAATCAAATAAAATACTTTGCAAAAATTAAATTATTAAAAATTTTTTTTTAATTCTCGTTTAGAATTACATTATTTTTATAAATAGGTAGCAAAATTCTCCTCAGGAATTCAATTATTGATAAAACAACTTTTAATAAAATTCCTGTCAAAATTTTAATTTTTTACAAAATTTAATAAAATTCTTCGCCTAAATTCAATTATTTAAAAAAAAATATTTAAATTGTTGTTAGGAATTCAATTATTTTAAATAATTTTAAATAAACTCCATTATTTAAAAAAAATTCAAATAAATTCTTCAAAAATATAATTAGAATTTTTAAAAATTTGAACAAAATACTTCGCGACAATTCAATTAGTTTCTTAAATAATAAAATTCTTCGAAGAAATTCTATTATTATCAAATTTATTAATATAATTTTCTGCAACAATTCGATGATTATTACCATTTTAATTTGACAATTGAAAATATTTAAAAAGAAAAATTATTATTAAAAAGTTAAGAAAGTTTGGAATTCAATTATTTTTAAAAATTTCAATAAAATCCTTAGAAAAATTTCAACTATTTTCAAAAATTGTTACAAAATTCGTTAATTCAATAATTTTCAGTTAATTTTAATTAAAAAACTTTTTAAAAAATCAAATATTTTCAAAATTTGTTTAATGAATTCTGAATAAAAATTAAATTTTTCAAAACATTCTCAATTATTTAATAAATCATTTATTTATTTTCTGATTTTATGATAATATTTTTATAAGTTATTAAATTTTAAAAACGTTCGAATTTCAATGTTTAGAAAAATTTTTAATTCCAACGTAAAAAAAATAATTAAATATTTATCTAAAAATGACGATACTGATATATTAATTTTACAATCAACGCAAATCGTAAATAAATACAATAGAAAATTTTTTGTTACCCAATCATTTTTAGAGAAAAATTGTTATCCCCAAGTTTTGAACGTTCAAATGCACGAAATATATTTTATTGAAAATATTTTAATAAATTACTAATCATAAAAAATAATAGAAACATCAATTTTATATTCACAAACTCAGTAATTAATTTTTTGGAAAGTGAACCAAAATAATTGCAATAAAAATTTATTTTTTAGAAGAAATAAAAAAATTCCGTTCCTTTCAACGTTCATAACTTAAGGATCTTGAAAACTTAGAATATTCTTTACTCTCTATCTATCTATCTTTAAATCTGAATTAGTGCGAATTCGTCTACCAATTTGAATTATTAACATTTTTTTACTAATTTTTAGTACTTTTTTCTACTAAATGCTAGTTGAAAATTACTAATTAAATTAGTAGAACATATTTTTTACTATTTCAAATTAGTAAATTTTCTACTAATAATGAGTAAAAAAATACTAAAAATTAGTAAAAACACTTACTAATTCAATTGGTAAATGAATCAGCACTATTTCATTAGTAGAAAACTACTAATTCAGATTTAGAGTGTAGGCTCAAGGAAAATGTCAAAATTCTATTTATAAACTAAGGGGAAAATTGTGGGAAAAACAAATTTAACTTTCTGTCAATCCTGCTTTATTATTTTAAAATAACAAACTAGAATAATTTTATGTTACTATAATTAAAACTTTAATAGTCCATTTAAAAAAAAATCTAATAATAATTATTAAGAAGAATGTTCAAAAAAATATTTCTCTAAAATTAGATTTGTGTGTGGAAAATTGCAATTTAATTCACCTGTTTGAAAAAGAGTTTAAAAGTCAAGGAGAGTGAAAAAAAGAGAGGAAAGTGAGAGAGAGAGAGAGAAGGGAAGGGGGAGGGGGGGGGTGATAATTATAAAGGTAAAACTTGAGGCCATTTGCAACGACGACAGGTGAGGACCAGCGGCTGTTGAGAAACGGCGGCGGCTCAACTAGCGGCTACCCTATTTTCACCTCGTCGTTCTATCCCCCCCCCCCTCTCTCCTCACCTCGACCCCTTTTCTCGACAACCCGACACCAGCATATAATGGATAGCTTCAATTTACTCTTCGACCCTCCGGCTGACACACGCTGCGCCCTTCGCCAGGAAAATCGAAAAATTGTATATAAGAAAAAAGCAAAAAGGAAAGAGAAAAAAAAAGGTAAACGAGCAAGTAAGCGCTCTCTAAGAGAGAGAGAGAGTGTGTGTGTGTGTGTGGAAGAGAAAAAGAGAAAATAAGAAAAAAAATGAGCTTGCTGCATGAGGCAATAAAGCTTCAAGGAAGAATGAGTAGAAGCGACTGAGATTTCATTATAATGGGACATCGCCTTCGAGGTTCGGATACTTGCAAAATTAGTCACTTTGTACTTGCACCCACTTTTCCAAGTAACTTGCAATTTCGAATTCTTCCTGCGAGGAGAGCACACTCAAAGAAACTTCTAATGCCACTGCTTGAGGAAAGCTTCAAGATTCTGTTTTGTTGACGAAGTTTTTACACTCGAACACTTTATATATATAGACAAACACGAATAGAAAGACGATTAGTTGGGGTCACTTCGAAACGATTAGAAACCTACCTTTGTATGTTGTAAAGAGAAAAGACGAACTATGTCGCAAAATTGTCCACCCCTACACCATCAGGAGTTGCAAACTTTTTTCTTGTTTTTCGAGAAACAAATTTGAAACAATTTTTTTTCTTCTCGAGTTAAATTATTTTATTTTTTTAATCTCGGCTGCAAAGTTGGTGAAAATTATAAAATTACTTCGCATAAATTCAAACATTTTTATAAATAATTATAAATTACATTAATAATAATAATATTAAATAAAATTACTTAAATTGTTGTTAGGAATTCATTTTTATTTAAATTTTAATAAAATCCTTCGAAAAATTGGCAAATATTGTCAAAAAATGTTACAAAATTCTTTAGTTCAATAAATTTCAGTAAATTTTAATTCAATACCTTGAAAGGAAATTAATTATTTTGAAAACTAGTTAATAAAATTCTGTGTAACAATTAAATTTTGAGAAACATTCAATTATTCAATAAACTATTTATTTATTTCCTGTTTTTCTAATAATATTATTATGAGTTGTTAAATTTTGAAAATGTTTGAATTTGAATGTTTAGAAAAATTTTAATTTTTTTAAATTAAATTTTCAACTTAAGTTATTCTAATTTTTTTAATCTCGGCTGCAAAGTTGGTGAAAATTATAAAAATATTTCCCATAAATTCAATTATTTTCATAAATAATTATAAATTACAATAATAGTAATAAATAATTATAAATGATTATTAAAAGTATTGTTAGGAAATCAATTATTTTTACAAATTTCAATAAAATCCTTTAAAAAATTTTTTAATTATTTTCAAAAATGTTTACAAAATTCTTTAGTTAAATAAATTTCAGTAAATTTTAATTGAATACCTTAAAGAAAATTAATTATTTTCAAAAGTTGTTAATAAAAATTCTGTATATAAATTAAATTTTTAAAAAACATCCAATTATTTTTAGGAATTTAAAAAACAATTCTTTGCTAAATTAAGGAATTTTAATAACATTCTTTTTCAATATTCACTTATTTTGATAAATATGAAAATTTTCATCGCAAGTATTTAATTTGTAGGAAATGTCATAAAATACTTTGCAGAAATTAAATTATTGAAATTTTTTTTTAATTCTCATTTAGAATTAAATTATCTTTTTAAATAAATAGCGAAATTCGCCTTAGGAATTTAATTTTCAAAAGTTGTTAATAAAAATTCGTAGTAAAAATTAAATTTTTCAAAATCTTGGCAGCAGAATTAGTGAAAATTATTATAAAATAATTGATTTTTTCTTGTTATATTGTTTGTCACTATTGAACGTAATAAAAACAAAAAAATATATTTTTGAAAAACACTGTTTAAATCATTTTAGATTTAACTTTTAGACTCAGTAGTAGAAATTATTTTTCATCCGACGTATTTTTGTATTTGTAATAATTGCTAAACATTTTTCAATGTTTTGAAAGCAGAAATAAATAAGAAAATTTAATTGAAATAAATACTAGAATAAAAAATTGTATTTATAATCAAACAAAATTATTTTTCGGTAATTTTGTGTAACAATTATTTGGTACAAGTACTAAATACATTGTTTAGTCAAAAATAAGGGTTTGAAGCCTTGTTCTTTTAGATTCAGTAGTACAAGTAGTTTTCAGTCAGACGTATTTTTTACATTATTCATCAGTTATAAAATTGGTACCACTAAAAAATGTTTTCTTATTTTTCCGCAAATAATGTAGAAAAAATGTTTTCTGTAATAATATTGTTGGCCAAGTAGTAAATATTTTATTTAGTCAGAAATAACTGTGTTTAATAAATTATTTTTTGAAAATAAATTTGAATATAATTCTTGTTTTCTTTACTTAAATTATTTTAATTTTGTATTCCCTGTATTAGAATTAGTGAAAATACTTCCTTGTTGTTTTAGACTCAGTAGTGAAAGTAGTTTTCAGTCAGACCTAAAATAATAGCATTCTTAAAATTTGTAAAATTAGTAGTAAATGTATTTTTATTATCAGAGTTTCTTTGCATTTGTTATTGGAAGTAAAAATTATGAAAATAACAAAAATATTTACTCTATTTCTGTAAATGATGAAATTTGTCATTTGGAAAAAATAATTGTTACAAATTTCAGTATAAGTAGTAAATACAATTTCAAGTCAGACAAAAGTTTTAAATCTGTAATTTTTGACGCAGTAGTAAAAGTAGTATTTAGTCAGCACAAAAAATAAATGCATTCTTGAGTTTGACTCTTTGTAAATCAGTAGTAAAAATAATTTTTTTGCAGACTTTTTTTTGTATTTGTTATTAAAAGTAAAAAACAGTTTTTTTAAAAACTAAAATACAGTGGTTTAGTAGCAAAATTTAAATAATAATTTTTAATCAGTCATATTTATTTTTTACTATAACGTTAATTTTCCTCCTCGTTTTAATTTTATTTGATTCGAAAAATTCAATTACACACATAGATTAATGAAGAAGAAGCAATTAAAAATACAGGAAAGAAATTTTTCATAATGACCAACTCCAGATCTAATTGAGTTCGATTAGAGGAATGATTCGACAAAAAAAAATAAAAAAGAAGGAGATTTTTTTTTCTATCGGAAAGTAATCTTCCAAATATATCTGAATAAAAAAAGTTCCCTTTACAGCGTGAAATTGAATAGCTTCACAAGTGGTAACGACACGTTTTGGTCAGACGTGTGCAATGCAATTTCAACAGAGACGGTAGATTTTATCAAATTATTACCTTTTTCGTGTTTACAAGTTGCAACTTTAATTTTCAGTTATATAAATCTTTTTTTTTTTTCAAATTACTAGAGTCCGATTTGTTATCGACCTTTTTTTCGAGTTTATTGATGAAAAAGGAGATTTTTTAAAAATATGCTTTTAAAATATGTTCTTAAAATTTTTAATGTATTTTTAAAATATACATTTTTTTAAGAAGCGGTTGTTGTAAAAATATAAGTTTAAATGTATTTTTTAAGACACTTAGAAAACTATTTTTTAAAAGTCGTTTTTCAAAAATTAGTTTTGAAATTGAGGTTTAAAAAAAAAATTTGTTATTTTTTTTTAAAAGTAGTTTTTCAAAATATGGTTTTATTTTTATCTTATTATTTAAATAAGTAGAAGTTGTTTTTCAAAATTTAGTATTGAAAGTCGTTTTTAAAAATAAATTTTTAAATGTATTTTTTAAAATATATTTTTTAAAAGTAGTTTTTTATGAAAAATTTGCTTTATGTTTATCATATTATTTAAATAAGTAATTAAAATTCTTTTTTTTTAATTTAGTATTGAAAGTTTTTTTTTAAATAAATTTTTAATTGTATTTTTTAAAAATATATTTTTTAAAAGTTGTTTTTTAAAATATGGTTTTATTTTTATCTTAATATTCAAATATTGAATTTCTTTTATTTAGATATGGTATTTATTTTCATTTTAAAAATATTTATCAACAATATTTTTAAGCTATTTTTTAAAAATAAATTTTTAAATGTATTTTTTAAAATATATTTTTTAAAAGTAGTTTTTTATGAAAAATTTGCTTTATGTTTATCATATTATTTAAATAAGTAATTAAAATTCTGTTTTTTTAATTTAGTATTGAACGTTTTTTTTAAATAAATTTTTAATTGTATTTTTAAAAAATATATTTTTTAAAAGTAGTTTTTTAAAATATGGTTTTATTTTTATCTTGATATTCAAATATTGAATTTTTTTTATTTAGATACGGTTTTTATTTTCATTTTAAAATATTTATCAACAATATTTTTAAGCTATTTTTCAACAATAGTTTTGAAACTATATTCTTTAACATTTTTTCAAAAATATTTATTATTAAAAAAATATAATGACTACTTTTATGTTAGATTATATATATATTTATATTACTTACTATTTAATGAAAAGAAAAAAAAATTAAAAAGAGCAATTTTTATCAGAATTTTTATTATTAATATTGACGGAATTAAAACATATTTTAGTTTCTCTGCAATGTTGTAAGAAGTAAACATTTTGAGACTGTTCATTATACCACATTGAAATTTACAAGTGGTGAGAGAGTAAAATTCAAAAAGACAATGGTCGTAATTTTTCATTCAGTATTAGAAATATTCACGCAGACAAAGGACTGAAACAGTCAAATCAGAATATCTCTTAAGTTTTTTTAATTTTTAATTTTTTTTTTTTTTGAATTATTAAACAATTTGAAAATAGATAAATGTATATTTAGTAGAAAAATAACAGTTTCAGTGAGACAGTACAAAAAAATTTATTTTTTCGTATAAAAATAATTTAATTTCGTATAAAAAATATAGTGTTAAAAATAGTGATAGTGATAGATAGTGATATAAATAGTGATACAAATAGTGATAGTGATAAATAGTGATAGTGGTAAATAGTAACAAAAATAGTGATAGTAATACTAATAGTGATTAAATATAGCGATAAAAATACCAATAAAATAAATAACAAGCCATAATCATTAAGCCAATGAAAATGCCATTTTGTTACGAAACGTTGTTGTTTTTTTAAAAGGAAAAATTGATAAATAAATAATATTTCCTATTAACTAAATGAACCGGGCGAATTATATATTAGATTTTGAAGAGTGTTATTATCGTATACTCAGAAAATAATTTCTTTCATGAGACAATCACCATGGTCGTTTTTATACATCTCCCTAGTGGTTTCGAAACATTTCCGACGCAGAAATTCATAGTCACGGTCTCCGGTTCTCTCGTATGCATTATTAATTGGTACAGCTATTAGAGTTGGGGTGGTGGTTCTCCGGTCGAACCCTCCGGCCATCGTCTGTCTCCAGTGTAAATGGCTTCACGTTTTGCCACGATAATTAAACCCGTTCTGTCGATTAAGGCTCGTTTCCACTCGGATATTTCAACCACTCATACTTATCACTGCTTCAATTTTCATTTTTTTTTTTTTTTTTTTTTTTTTTTGAAAACATTCCCCATCCCCGTAAGTAAACTCTTTTTGTGAAATTTGTTTTTCCTCCACACACTTTTTGGTTTTCTTTCTTTTTCTATTCCATTCATTTATTCGTTAGAGAATCTAATAGTAGAAAATGAGGTAATTTAGCAGAAAAAAAGAAATTTAATTGGGTTTTAATTTTAGAGGAGAAAATTTGAACAGGATTTATCGATTTCTTGTATTTGGAAAATAGGACAAAGGATCGAAAATTATACCGCTAGGAAAAATTCTTCTGTTTTTTTCTTTTTAGTAACTAGAAAAAAATTTTAGTCAGTGAAAAATATTTTATGCAATTTTTAATTAAGTTTATAATAATGTTTAGTCAGACGATACTTTTTAAAACCAAGTAGCTTTTGACTCAGTATTTTAAATAATTTTTGCTCAGACCTAAAGTAATTCAATTCTTCACTTTTCGTAAATTATTTGTACTCGAACTCAAAACTCTTTATGTATTAGTAGAAAATATTTTTTTTCAGTCAGAAAAAATCTTTTCTATTTTCTAAACAAACAATTTTTTAATATTTTTTTACTATTAGTATTTTTTGTAATTTTTAAGTAACAATAGTAAAGGTAATGTTAAGTGAGACAGAACTGTTCAAAGCGAGGTTAAGTAGTACAAGTCGTTTTTAGTCAGACCTAAAAAATTGTATTCTTAAATTTTTATGATCAGTAGTAAAGGTAACTTTTTGTCAGACCTATTTTTTTTTATTTATTATTAATAGAGACAAATTTTCCTAAAAATCTGGTGGTTTAGTAGTAAACGGAACCCAGAAAAAGAATTTCTTTTAAACAAAAAAAATCGTTTTTTTGAACTCACTCTTTGAATTAAAGATAAAATTTGGCTAAGTTAAAAAAAGTTTTTTTACCTTTAAGATAAACAATTTTCAAGGTTTTTCGAATAAAAGAAATTTTAATTGTTTTTTTTAGACTGAGTAGAATATGTTATTTTTATTCAGATTGAAAATTTATAGAATTCTTGTAGTTTTATTATTAGTAGTAAAGTTCTGCTTTAGTCAGACTGAAATTATTGGTCTCCTTATAATTTTGACAGCAGTAGTAAAAGTAAATTTCAGTCAGACTCACGAATTTTTGTAAATTTTTTATTTGAATTCTGATATTAGTTGTAAAAGTACGTTACAATCAGACTATTAATTTACTTTAAATTTATAATTAATTACTGCAAATTTTGACATCAGTAGTAAAAGTAATTCACAGTCAGACTTTCTAAATTGATCATTTTAAATTTCACGTCACTTATTTTAATAAAAACATTTGAAAATATTGTAAAATAGTATTTTAAGTTTTATTTTATAATTTATTTACAAAATCTAGATCGAAAAAAGAAAATAAAAATGGAGGAAAATGGTTTAAAAAAAGGTAGAGAAATAAATCGAACGCAAAACAAATTGTTAACGTTATTTTTAAACATTGTTATTTCTCTGAATGTGAACAAAACGCTTGTGAACATTATGGCGAAAATTGGTAACAGAGTGAAGGTAACAACTTTTTTTCCTTTCTCTTCATTAATAGACTTGTCAAAATTGTATCAATTAATTTTTCACAAAACCAAGTCCACTGTATGAATTTTCCAAACATTTCCCTCTAAACTTTTATTTATTTCAATTATTTATTTATAAATTATTTTCTTTTAATTCTTTCATTATAAATTATTTTATATAACAATTCCAATTTTTTTTGGAAATTGTTGCATTATTATAATTGTTTCAAACTATTTTCTGCAAAAGAATTTTTTTTTTAATTTTCTCTAGGTTTTTTGTTCTAAATCATTTTGTAAAAAACATGATTCGAATTATTATTAAGACATGGAATATGGAACAATTAATTGATACAATTAGAAAAAAAAGACAGCTTTCTATCTTAGTGCCAAAGAGTGTACAACAATGACTATAATTCTACCTTAAATATATAATATATCTAAATATATATATATATATATACGTTATATGCTATAACCTACTTTTATATACAAGTTTTTTTTTCTTTCCTTCATCTTAAAACATTAAAAACAGTGGAAACACTGGTGATAACAACGATAAAATATCTCGGCGATGATAACATTAACAATGCATTCTTTTATCAATATGCAACTTCTGGAGATTTCACCATACAAAAAAAACATAATGTAATGTTGAAAAAAGATAACAAAAGTTAGTTACTCTACTAGCAAACATTTAAAAAATTTATACATTTTTTTTTAGTTTTTACATATTACAAAAAATTTTTCATTTCTCATTTAAAACACCTTTTTTTTATTTGCACTTTTTTATTTCTGTTTTTTTTCATTTTCACTCTCGATTCTTTTATTTCACATTTATTTTATTTTTTTTTGTCTATTTTTTAAATTATTTTTCACATTTTGTATTTTTAGAATTATTATATCATACGTTTTGTTAAAAAAAATTTTTTTTTTTTTTTAGAATATTTTTTCTCTCGATTTAAAGTATCAAAATTAACATTGAAATCAGTAGCCAAAGAAACAGACACAGATTAATGTAAATTTTCATTGGACAAAATACTGATGGCGATCTAGGCTAATTAAAATTATGGTAAAAAATTTATACACCAAAGCTTTTGGAATTTTCACTTCTTTCTCATAATTTTTATCGAATTTTCATTTAAACTTGAAACACTTGTTTTATTTTTTTATTATTAAGACAATTTTGGAGTCTCGAATTTCTAAGAAGAGGAATATTTTTTAATAATATTGCATTTTATATTTCATTTTTTTACACTAACTTTTCTTTCGTATTGTTTTAGTTTTTAAATTTTATTATGGTATTTTTTGCTATAATAATAATAATAGCAACAACAATAAATTATTATTCTTATTATTATTAACTAACAAAACTACTAATTTAATTATAATAATTATTATAATAAAAATTATAAATTACTTTGCAATTAAATACAATTGTGATACAAATTACAAGTATATTGGAATTATTTTATTTTCTTAATTATTATTATTATATTTTGCGGTAATAATAATAATTTAATTGTAATAACTTTTATAATAAAAATTACATTTGAATTAGAATAATTATTTTTTATTGCTCTTTTTTTATTTTAATTTACTCTAACAATAATAATGATAATATTAATAGTAATTCAATTATAGTAATTATTATAATGAAAATAATATTTTAACTACAATAATTATTGTAATAATAATTATAATTAATAATTTTTTTTTATTTTAGTTTAATTACCTGAAAAATTTTTCCAAAGGTAGAAATCAATATCAAAAAAAAGCAATAATCATAAAAAAACGAAAAAAGTACAAAATTTGATTTTTCGTAAAAATTTCCTCCCACTCTAGTGTACAATTTTTGTTTCGAGTATTTTTTTCCAACAGTTTCTGACCTAGGCCCTTTAAACATGAACCATATGTATGTATAAACTTGTCAATACGATTCACTCATTTCATTGTGGATTCTCCCTTGTTCTCTGTTTGACATGCATACCTGCAATCGCAATTTATCGCATTTTCATAACACGAGTGCACGCATCATCCTGCAATCGTGAATTTTTATGCGCTAAGTATTGCACATCGCGTTACAATACATATATGCACACATTAGAATTATTTATTCTTTTCCTTTTTTTTTAATATTTATTTATTCACTTTTTTTCGTTTTTCATATTTCTAACTACAAACCATTCTTCACATGACACATGTCTACGCCAGCGTAAAATACTTTCAAAAAAAAAAAAAAAAAATGATGTATATACGTACATTGTACATACGTTATTTATTCATAATATAAATTCGTTCTATATATTTTCTCTCCTAGAAAAAAAATTAACCTAAACTATACGTAGATTTCTTGCTAAAAAAAACATACATTATTTAAATTTTATTGTATACACTTCGTTCCTCTGTCCTTATTTCTCAAGCATTTTTTCCCAATCTTTTCGAAAAATTAAAAATTCCTTATATTAAAAAAATTCTATTTCTCTATTTTTTTAAATCATACTTTTTTTTTAATCGAGATAGAAAAACAAAAAATATTTTCAATTATTTATATAGATATATAACTTACACAAACTTGACTATCTAAAAGCAAATTATTATTTCGCTATAAAATATAAGCATTCTTGTCTTTTTTTTTTTTTCTTAAAAAATATAAACGCAAGAAAATATTTTTCTATTACTGATTCAATAGAATTATTATATTAAGTTTTCCACAGTAAAGACTGTTTCTAAAAATCCTATTTTTATTAGGAATAGAATTTTCCTCCCATTTAGAAAAATTTTTTCCAAGGCGAAAATGGTGGAAGAAATTTTTACTAAACAAAATCTAAAACAAAAATTTTTTTCCAGGCCTCGATATTTTTATATTAAACCGAATTTTTTTATTCTTTACTTTAAATTATTTACGAAAAATTTCGAAACACTGAAAATTCGTATTTTTTCCCCACTTTTCACGTTTTAAATAACCGGTTATTCATTGTTGATTAATTGAAAATTTAATTTAATTTGAAAACTTAGTTATTAACTTTTACTCTAAAATAAATATTAAATGTACATTTTTCCGATTATTGAACAACTCTATTTTCAATTTTTAATAAATAATAAAATTAATACAATAAATACTAGTTCGAATAGTTATTAGGTAATAATCGTGATAATTATAATATTATTATTAAATATAATAATAATAATAATAATAATAATAATAATAATAATAACAATAATAATAGTATTAAGAATAATAAAAATATATTTTATTTATTTACTTTCGTTACTGTCAGAAAATTATTATTATAATATTTATTACTATTATTATTATTATTAATTAGAAGAATAATAATTATACTAATAATAATAGAAGAAGATCTGAATTAGAATAACTCTGAATAAAAATAATTTCAAAAAAAATTACTAATGACAGTAAGAATAACAATTACAATTACAAAAATAATAACAACAATAGTACTCGTTTAATAAAAAATAAAATAAAAAAAACTTCTTAAAAAATTACTTCAAACAAGAATAACCAGTTGAAAAGAAATTTCATCTACTTTTGAATATAAATTTTTTTTTTACTTTTAATTTTAATTAATTGTAAATTTATTCTTTTTATTCGCATAAAATTTCGATTTTATTTTTTCCGTAAAATTTTTTATTTTCATTTTGGCAAATTTTTTCTATTTTTTTCCAAAAATTTCAAGATTTAGAGATTATTTTTTTCTCGAGGAGCCATGATTTTAGGCCTAGGTCTCTGTGAAATTGAGGTCATTTATAGATTGTGTTTACTGACTCAAAATAAAAATACGTGAGAAGAATATTATAAAGAGAATAAAAAAATTAGTGAATGTAGGCGCTCACGTTCGAAATTGAAGCCCATGACCAGTGATGCGCGAGTAAATTATTAATTTGATACACGCATATACGGGCAGTTAACTTGTTCTCCCAATTGGCCCCACCCCTCCCCTCTTCTCTAAATACCCCTCCTTTTTCACGACATGTTTTATTAACAAGAGAAACTTTTGCTTACGCATCAAAAATTGTCACACTATAATAAATTCATTTTATCACCATTCGAGTTTTATGTGAATTTCATTTGCTTTTTTATTTCTTAACTATTTTCTTTTTTTCCTTGAATAATTGCAATTTTATACTTTGAAGTTATTTATTTGAATTTTTTTTTAGATAATAAAATTTAATTAATTTTTTCTAAATAGTGACAATTTTAGATAAAAATGACAATTTTATCACCATTCGAGATTTATGTCAATTTCTTTTGATTTTTTATTTCTTAACTATTTTCTTTTTTGTTGAATAATTGCAATTTTATACTTGTAAGTTTTTTAGTTGGATTTTTTATTTGGAAAATAAAATTTAATTAATTTTTTCTAAACAGTAACAATTTTAGATACAATTGATAATTTTAGATTGATTAATTTTTGTAATTTATTTTCAATTCTTTTTTAATTTATTGCTTGCGAAATTTTCATTCCATTTTCATTTACTTTTTGTTTTATTAATGTTTCAATTTATTTTTCATTCATTGTTTGTGAATTTTCATTATATTTTTAGTTTATTTTTAATTCAACTCCAATTCATTTCCAATTTCCAATCGCTTTTAATTTTTTATTTTTGTTTACGATGATTCCGATTTTTTACAAATTGAAAATATTTACAAAAATACTTTTTTTTTGAAAAATATAAATTTTACGTTTTTTGATTTCTTATTTTTAATTTATTTTCAATTTTACTGAATTTTAAACAAATTTGTTTATTTGAAATAGAAATGTCTTTTTTTTAAATTCGTTTTGTTTTGTTTTGTTCTTTCCAAAATGTCTTTAATTATTTTTTCTACAATAATTGCAATTTTTAATTGAGAAATTTTTTTTTAAATCGTATTTTCCTTAAATAGTAATAATTTTAATTTCAAATAAATTTCTTGGTTTAAAATTTAAATTGTTTTGTTTTTAAATTCAGTTCTTTTTTATCTAAATTTTTTTTTTACAATTTTTTTACTATAATTTCGATTTTTTACAAGACAAAAGTATTTACAAAATTTCCTTTTCTTTATTTCTTTGTTTTTGACAATTAAAAAATTCTTTTCTATTTTACTTTGAATTCATTTTTATAGAAGTTTAAATTTAATTTAATTTTAAGTAAATTTATTGATTTCAATATGGAATTTTTTTTATCTAAATTTTTTTACACTTTTTTTACGATAATTTCGATTTTTTGCAAGATAAAAGTATTTACAAAATTTCCTTTTCTTTATTTCTTTGTTTTTGACAAATAAAAAATCATTTTCTATTTTATTTTGAATTTATTTTTTATAAATTTTTAACTCATTTTTATAGAAGTTTAAATTTAATTTAATTTTAACTTTTAAGTAAATTTATTGATTGGAATGTGGAATTTTTTTTCTTTTAGAATTTGGTTCAATTTAATTTTTTTTTATAAAATTGTGAATAATTGGAAATTATTTTCTACTACAATTTGTTAATATTTGAAAAATTTTATTCGAAATTGTCACAGGGTAAAAAAATTTATTTGATTCAAATAAACGATTAGACTCCTACGAGTAATTGAATAATTTTGTCTGTCAATAATTTTTATTTTGGTTTAATAAATTTTTATTTGTTTCAAATAATTATTTGCATTGAAGACTGTAATTATTAGTTCAGAAATAATTTTTTTATTCATGTGAATATTTATTTGATTCAAGTAACTTATAATAATTTTAAGTAAATATTAATTATATTTCAGATGTGGCTAAAGTTTTGAACGTTCAAATGAACGAAATTTTTTTTCACCTCAATTTTTTTTAGAAAATTACTCCCTAAAAAAGGAAAATAATTGAAATTCAACAATATTTAGTTAGGAATTAATTTTTTTTTAATCTAAAAAATATTTTTTTGTAAAAAAATACAAATTACAAGGTGTAATAAATATTGTCCTTAATTTGAACATTCAAAACTTTAGGAACATGATTTCAGTAAAAAAATTTTATTCAAGTTAGCATTCATTTGATTCAAATAAATATTTATTTAATAAAAAAAAGTAATCACTTATTTAAGTCAAATAAATTCTTTTTTTCGTAAATAGAAAATTATTTCTCTCTATAATTAAACAAAATATATTTTTACTAAAATTTTTAACAAATGAAAAAATAACGATTTTAATTGAAAAAGAAGCGAAATTTGAATTTTATTTCCACCGTGAATTATATCGAATGGTTTATATAGTTGCGTGCCACGATTTTTTTCGGAGTGGCCGACTTTTAATGTTTCGACTTTTGTTTTTCTTTTATTTCTTTTCTCCTTTTATATATATATATATATATATAGAACTATACGAAGGAACTCTCGGTGAGTATAAAACCCTTAGCGCAGTTGTAACATTTACTAGTTTCGAAATACGTTAAATTTATTACGAGCGTGTTGAAGCACGTTGCGATATACAAGCCGGAAAACTCTTCGCGAGCTTTTACTTTACTTCGTACACAAGATTTCCTCAAACGTTACTCGCCACCCTCCCTATATCTTTACTTGACGTTTCAACCCTTCACACGCCTTTGGAAGTCACGAAATTCAATTATACCTCGCACGCTCTCTCACATCCGTTTTATTAAAAACAATTTTTCCCCCTTTTTCATATTTAGCATTTATTTTTCAATTTTCGCTTCATTTTTTCTTTATTCTTTATTTTCTATTTTTCCAAATTTAAACTTTGATTCAATTTTAATAGAATAAAAATAACGGAGAAAGAAAAATATTTTTCGAAAAAAATATAAAAAAATAAAATCAATAAAAATAAATGAAATAAAAACTATAAAGAAAAATATAAATTTTTGTGAAAAAATTGCAATTTTTCTTTTCAAAAAAGAAAATAAAAGTCATATAGTGTTGAACGAATCGCTAATTATAGCGTGAAAGGTCAGCCCTTCGTATAGAGATTTCAGCTAAAGCTTCTCTCTCATCATAATGTTTTGTAATCCCTCGCTTTTCTCATTTATTGTTATTTCTTCCTTTTTTTTTATCTTGTCGCCGGGGGAAGAGAATAAAAAAGACAATTCTCTATTTATAAAGAGCTCGCAACACAAGTATAAAGAAATAAGGCAGGCAAACGAATGTTATTTATTATATTATATGAATGATAATTAAATTATTTCTTTCTCCCCTGTTGTCTCTCGTGTAATCTACAATAATAATAAAAAATAATATGAACAAAAAAAAATATTAATGGCGCCTTGGATTCACAAGGCAATCGATCCTCGATGATATTATTAACAGACACCAAAAACCTACAATTACAAGGATAATAATTGTTATTTTCTCGAGATGATTTTTATTTCGTATTTCACAATTTTTCGTTTTTACTCTCAAAATAGAGAAATATGGATTTTTATATGTAAAAAATATGGTTTGAAAATCAACTTTCGAAACGCGGCCAGCGCGAAACTTTTATCTTGAGATTTGAAATATTATTTTGAATAAATTTTTTTGGAGTAAAAAACAATTTGAGAGAAATAATGATTTTTTTTTAATAAAAATATTTAAATAAAAATGATCTTCGAATGAAATGATCTCCAAATCGTTGTGATTGATGAAGATTATTATGGCAGCGCATTTTTTTTGTTTACAATAATGCTTAATAACTTTTGCCCATTAATTTTCTTTGTTTTTTTTTAATTATTTTACTATAAAAATATATTATTTATAAGAAAAAATTTCTTATAAGAAAGCAATATTCGTGAACTTTTTGGTATTTTTTTGTTCAGTAATAAAAGTTCGTTTTTAGTCAGACGTATTTTTTGAATTTATTATTATTATTCGTGAAAAATGTTCAACAGTAAAAATTGATATTTTTTGTGCAAGTACTGATCAGTAGTAACTGTCACTTTTAGTCAGATGAATTTGAACTATTTTTTATTAACAGAAAGACTGGACTTTTTTAGTAACAGTAGAAAAAGTCAATTGTAGCCAGACACAGTTTTTTTTTACTTTTTAACAAACAATAATTTTTTTAATTTATAAAATAATTTTTTCAATATTTAATCATAAGTTCTTGTAATTTTTACTGAATGCTAATTATTCAAACAAAACTTCAAATTCTAGTCATTTTAGACTAACCAAAAAAAAATGTTAGCAGTTTTTAGTCTAGTCTAATATAATCGAATTTTACTATTTTAGTACTAAAAGTCAATTTTATACTAAAAACTAATAAATAGTATAAAAAAACTTGTATACTAAACAAATAGTTGTATACTAAAAATTATTTAATCTTTGTTTAGAAAAAACTTTAAAAATATCGAGTTTTAGTAGGTATTGTTCAGACTAATTTTTAAACATTTTTAAAAAGCTTTATAATAGTTCCTTCCAGTAAAATAATTATTTTTGTCCTTGTCAATTTTTATAAGTAGTAAAAATAATTTTTAGTCAAATTGTCAAATTACTAAGAACTTAAAATTGAATTCCTCGTAAAATTCACTGTGTTTCAAGTGTAAGTTTCTATTGTAACAAGAAACAGTTATTTTAATATCAGTAGTAAATGTCAATTTTAGTCAGACAGTTTGGAATTTTTTTCTTATAGTCACAGTAATGTTTATAATTTTTATTCAGTTTCAATTTTTTGTCAATTCTCGTAGTTTTAAAGAGTCAGTAGTAAAGTTCTGTTTTACTCAAAGTGAAACTAGTTTTCTCCTTATAATTTTTACTATCAGTGGTAAAAAAAATTTCATTTTCAATTTCATCAAAAAAAGTTTTCAATTGTATTTTTAACTTTTACTGAAAAAATTCTACTTTCAATTTGTCCCAAAACATTAAAATTATAAGTTGAATGTGAAAATTTTTTGAATTAAATAGAAATTGGAATTTTTTTTTGAGTGAAAGTGAAACAGAAAATTTTCTTGGTTAAAATTGAAATTTTTTTGGGTGATTGTTGATAGTGAAAGTTAATAGTTACAATTTCTTTGAGTGAAAGTAGAAGTAAAAATTTTTTTTTCAGTGAAAGTGAAAGTGAAAATTTTTTGGATAAAATTGAAAATGATAATTTTTTTCGTAAAAAGGTGAATATGAAAGTAAAAGTGAAAGTTACGTGAACGCACCCCAGTAGTAAAAGAATTTATAGTCAGACTGAAACTATTTTGCATCTTATTATTTTTTGAAACAGTTGTTAAAGCTAGTAACAGTCAGACTAGTAATTTGCTATTAATTTAAACTTAAATTCTTGTAATTTTAGGATTAGTCGTAAAAATTTGTTATTAGTAGTAAAAGTCACTTCTAGTCAGGCATATTTTCGAATTCTTTTTTACTTTCAGATTTATGTGTAATTCTTGGTAGAATTTTTACAGTAGTTAGAATTTTTTAAGTTAGACATAAAATGGCTTGGCTCCTTCAAAATTTTTGTTATCAGTAGTGTAAAAATTCGTGACAGTCAGACAAAAACTACTTTACTGCTACTTTTTTAGTAGCGGTAGTAAATCGCCGTTGCATTTTGTTTTCGTATTAGTAGTAAAAAAAATTCTTAATCAGACTGAAACTACGTTGCTGCTTTTTTTTACAATTGAATTGAATTTTTACAATAATGTTTTATTATTAGTAGTAAAGACCATTTACAGTCAGACTGAAACCACTAGGATCCTTTTACGTTTTAGTAGAAATTTATTAGAAATTTATTTCAGTAGTAACTATCAAGTTTAGTCTGAATTTTTTTTAAAATCATTTTCTCAGTTATTCAAAAATTATAAAGTTTCCTGTTATTTTGTCATCAGTAGTAAAACTAATTTCCAGTCAGACATTACTTATTCACGAATATTCACAATTTAAAAATATTCTTTTAGAAAAATATATCAACATCTTTTAGCAAAAAATTAATAGTTTAATAATCAAATAAAAAAATAATTAACTAATTCAATACTAAAGTTAACAGTTAATAATTTTCCACATTTTCAATTTAGAAAAAAAGTGGGCAAAAATTATCAAGTACCACTGCATTCTTATAGTTTTCGAAGATCTTGAACAATAAACGGTGTATTCTCCCGGTACGAACAAAACATTGAATCATTTATCAATATAAATTGCACTTGAAAAAATATCGAAGGACATTTCTATTTCCTTTTTTTTTAACAATACAAATCGAGTTCGTTGAAATATATTTATATATATATATATATATAGTATTTTTTTTCCTTACACATAAAATTGACTATTAAAAATATAAATTTCTAATCGTAATTGAAACTTTCTTCGTTGCCAAAGTTCTGTCAAATGTCTCTCTATGAGCAAAAGTGTGTGTCTCATTTCCCAAAGTTTCCCAAGACTTCCTAAGGACTAAGTTTGAATTTTCGGGAGGGGGAGGGGGGTGGTATATATAGAGAGAGAGTGGGGGAGGGGAGGAGGACTTCACAGGTCGCCGAACACTAGAGGCTCTGCCTTAAGATTCTATCGACAGTCACTGTGCATCAAAGGCGTAATAGTCGGCACACCGTTATTCAATATCGCTTTCTCGGCATTAGCCGAGATCGAACGTTGCTCACAGACAATAACTATTAGCAAACTTTGTAACAAATCGAATAATGTCCGTGAAATTTCAAGCAGCGTTTCTCTCTTGAGATTGATATAGTGGTCGGCATTGAGAAGCACTGTTGAAATTACGTTGTCGGCTTATCTCTACTCTTAGAAAATTAGTTCTTAATAACTTGGAAATGAGGTCCGAGGATGGAAGTGTCCTCTCTCTCTCTCTCTTTCTCTCTCTCTTTTTTTCTTTTAAGTATTTATATGCATCTAAAGACCAAATGGACATTTCTTCCTTTTCATCAACTTTTGGAAATTTTCGCCACTCTCTAAGTTTTCTCTCACTTGATCATTTTTTCCAAAAATAGAAAAAAAATCCCCCCCCCCCAGCAAAAAAAGAAATAATTCTCTTTACTTTAAGTTTTGAATTGTTTCTTTCAGAGTTGTTCATCCCGGGAACATGAAGATAATTGAGTCGATGTGCACTCTTTTTCTTTTTTTTTTTCACAATTTCTTCAAACGAAACAAACTTCTCTCTTCCGCTCGAACGCGTAATCGATCCGGGCAAAAAAAAAGCAAAAGAGAGAAAGAGAAACTTGCAGAGCAGCTGAAAAAGTATCCAAAAGAAATGAAACTTTTCGAAACTGAAATACTTTTAGAAACGAAATATACATACATTTCGTGAATATATGAGAAAATAATAATGATCGATGTAAAAAAAATACATCTAGAGTGAAAGAGAGAGAGAGAGAGAGAAAAAAGTAGATAATTTTTGTCGGAGAAGGAACAAATTATAAAAGAGTGAAAAAAAATGAAAATAAATGAAAAATTTGGCAACAGTGTGAAACCCTGTGTGATACGGGAGATTTGAAAAAGGGGTTGGGATGAGGGGGGGGGGGAATGGTGGCTTTTGGCTACGCAACGATATCCATATCAGAAGGATTCGAGGACGTTGGTGCTAAACTGCCGAGAGTCTCGTCGTCGGGCAAAGGATGATGACAAGCGGGTGCAGGTGGACTCAGAGGTGGAAGGTGAGGTGACGACAGCATTGGATCACCACTGTGCACTGGTCCATTTGTATCATCTTCCATCAAATCCTCCAACTGAGACATACTTAGCGCCGCTGCCCCGTTCGTTATCACATCTGGCATCTGAAACACATTATTTTTTTTCTCAATTCTTTCGACCCCCAAATTTTTCTTCATCATCAACACCACACATAATACCTTCTTTTTCTCTTTCTTCTTGATATAAAATCTTTATCTTATGACAAATGTTTCGTAAAAAATAAATTTTTTCCCAAAAAAAAACACTTAACTTTTTTTTTCTCTTGTTGAAATTTTTGGAAATTGGGATTCAAATAATGGTCTCTATACAGAAAAAAATATGTGTTAAATTTATTGTGAAAAAGAATCAGAAAAAAATCAAGTAAATTTAAAATTTAATTAATTAAGTTTAATTTTAATTTTAAATTAAATCTGTGTTTAAATAAATTTGTTGTGTGTAGTCAGGGGGAAAAAGGTTGTCTACAACTAAATATAAATAAATAAAAGAATTATTTTTACACAATCTTCATCAAAATCGACGAATGATTTGGTTTTGAGATATTAAGAGTTTAACAGTTCAAACAGGAATTTCTCTACGAAATCGAGAGAAATAGAAAAAAAAGTAATAAAAAGTCCATAAAATTCTCATTCGAATCAGTGTTTAATTTTATTGAAAATAATGATACTTTTATACAATAAAATTTATTAGACAATCGGTCTCCTTGAAATTGTTTTCTGCCGGTGAAACGGATTGAAATGACACATAACTCAATTTTCTAAATTTCTTTAAAAAAAATTATGAATAAAGTTTTTATATTTTACAATTTTTATATCATAATTATAATTTTGTTTTATAAAGATAAAAATTTGCATAATTGCGCTTTCTTAATTAAAAACTTGTCGAGAAAAAGCAAACAAGAATAAGTTCATAAAATCAATATTTTTTAACTTAATAACTTTTTTAAAATTAATTTCAAAAAGTAAAACATAATATAATAGAATGGAAAATGCACACTCTGAGTCAATTGTTATGAAAAAAAATACAAAATAATGAATTCTTATATTTTATTAATAATTGATACGTATTAAAAAATATTATTATAAAGTTACGTTGAGAAAATTATGGCAAAAACATAAAAATTACGTAAAAAATTAAGATTATACTCTTTAAATTTAAACTAATGAAAATGTTTACTAAATTCAATTAATAGTTGAATTTTTGCATTTCAATTAGTAAATTTTTACTAATTCAAATTTAGAATGTAGAAATATTTTTAAATTCAAAAAAATTGTTTTCTATTACTTTTTTCCTATTATTTTATAAAAACCTTTTAAAAAATTCTCAGTTTGACCTTCAATTAAAAACTGTTTTACAAAACGAATATATGAACAATTTTTTTCTAACGATTTTGGTTAACGATATTTGAGATTTTCTTTTTAAAAATATTTAATAATGTGGAGGAAATGTTACTAATTTTTTTTCTTATTCATCTCTAAAAAACTTGAGTTTGAAAAAAATTGTGATTCGCAAATATAAATGATCCAAATTTGTTTAAAAAAAAGAAAAAAAAATATAAAATAAGAATTTTCTTTATGAAATAGAAATTATCAAAATCATTTTACAAAAAAAAAATTTTCTAACCTCTTCTTTTGCAAAAACTAAATATTAGTTTTCGATTTTTACAAAATAAATGTAAGATACATTTTTTTGTAAAAAAATGTTGTAATTATGAAAATTTAAAATGAAATTAAAATTAATTTTTTTTTCTAATAAATTATACAAAAATTAAAAACAAAACAACAATGGATTTAAAAAAAATAGAAAAAAAATTATTTACAAAGATTTTTTGCAATTTTTGAAATTAAATTGTGCTCCTGTTTTTAATTTTCCTTATTTTATTGAAAAAATCTCATCTTTCCAATGAAAATAATTAAAAAAAATGAAAAACGATATTTTTTGGTGAAAATTGAGAAATAATATTTATTATTGAAAAAAATGATATTTGAAAAGTTTATTATATACATTTTATGAGATATTTTTTTTTTGCTAAAAAATCTCAGCTCTCTGATAAAAATGATTATTTTAAAATCGAAAATAATTAATTTTTTGGAAAAATTGCAAAATAATTCGAAATAATTTTTATGTTCTTTTTTTAAATTAAATGTAATGTAAATATAAATTAATATATATAAATTAAATTAGTAAAGTTTGTAAATATTTTAGTACTTTTGTTTTTTGTAAAGAAACTATTGAAATTTCAATGTTTTTTGAAAATTATTTTCGTAATAATAATTACATTATATTTTATGCTAATTTGTTTTTTTAAAAGAGGTGAACAACAAGATTATTGTTTACAGTTGACGAAGCAAGCAGTTACATAAAATAATAATTACCAAATTGGAGATTTAAAAACATGTATTTCTGAAAATCAAAACATAAAAATACTTTGTTAATTTTTAAGCAATGTAGAGAACAAATTTTAAAGCAATTAGTAGGTTCTAAAAACAAATGAAAAAAGCAACAGCTGTAGGATAATAGAAATGTTCGATTATATTTTGATCTCTTTTTCGAATTAATTTACTTTTCTTTTTAGTTTTTATTAATAATGTTTAACTAATAATATTTAAGTCATAATTTTTTACTAATAATTAATTTAATTTTCTTTTTTATTTTTATTAATAATGTTTAACCAATACTTTTTAAGTCATAATTTTTTACTAATAACATTTTTTATATATTTTTTTTATTAACAATTTTTTATTAGTAATTTTTGACTAATAGTGTTTTACTAGTAGTTTTTGACTAATAATTTTTGACTAATAATTTTTTACTTACAATTTTTTACTTGCCATTTTTTATTAGTAATTATTAATTAATATTTTATTAGTAATTTCTCATTAGTAATTAATAATTCCAAACCCTTAAAATAACTGTATTTTTCTTTAAATACAAGATAATTTCTCCTCAAAAAGCAGAAAAAAAAATTGACACCAAAAGTTATAACGCGTCTCGTAATAAACAAGCAAACAAACTACTTCGTCAAGTTGAACATGTTAATTTGCAGAAAGGTCGAATATTGTGTCATCAGAGTGATAAAATCTAAACGGAAGTAGACTCATACACGTTTTGTTTCATTTTTCTTTTCAATTCTCAACCTCGATGCATCAAGATGCTTCTCAAAAGCATAATATCATCAAAACAAAACAAAACAAAAAATCGACGTTTCCCCTGTCGCATTACGCGAGTAAATTGAACGTGTGCGGTCAAAAGCAATTAAGATCCTAATCGCGTAATTGCTTCATCGAAAGTCCGACGAGAGACAGAGACAGAGAAAAAAAGTGCATTACGAATTATTTTTGTTTTTTTTCTCTCTCTCTTCTTCTCATGACAAGCAGATACATTTTCACTGTATATATATATATAGTCCATGGAAAGTTCTCACTTTGAAAATGTGCGGCCAAAGCGGTGAAAGTTTTTCTTCGATTTTCCTGCTTCGATACGAACCGAGGGTATATAAGAAGTTTGGATGTCTCTCAATCCTGAACAAATGCGGTTAAACTTTTTAAACCTCAGATCTTCGATTACTTCCCAAGGACACACGACAGTTCAAACCGACAACTTTTATTGAATCATGAAATGCCGCTCAATACAACAATTTATTTTTTTTTACTTCACAATTTTTCCCCACAACTTTAAATCTTCACTGTTTTTCTTTTTTAATAATTTTAATTTTATAATAAACAATTCTCAAACTGACCTTTCTAATTCAAAATTTAGTTTTCATACAAAAATTCAGTTCAATTAACAGGGTTGCCACAAATATATAATTTTATTTTTCCCTGATTTCCAGATAAAATTTTCACTTTTTCCCTGACCCTAAAGAATATTCTGATTCACTCTCAAAATTATTAGATAATCAAGAAAAAATGTTCTATTAGATTTATTTACAAATTTCATTAGTTGTAAAATTACTAAAAACATCAATAACTTCTTTTTTAAATAAAAATTTAATCATTACTAATTTTTTGGAGGAATTAAAATTCTTCAAAACATTTAAATTCAAATCTTTTTAAATTGAACAACTCATAAGAATATTCTTCATGTTTTGAAATAATTTAAATTACCATAACATTTTTCAGAATAGGTTTAGGAAAATACTAAAAAAATCCTTCGCAAGAATTCAATTATTTTTACAAGCAATAAAATTTAATTATTTTTAAACAATGTAATAAAATTCGTGGCAATAATTCAATTACTTTCATTTCATAAATAATAATGAATCGATTATCCGTTAATTCATTTTTAAAACCATTTTTATTAGAAAATTCTAGAAAAATTCAATTATTTAAATTAATAAATAAATAATTTATTGAATAATAGAATATTCTTTGTTAAAATTTAATTCTCATAAAGAATTTTATCAATAAATTTTTAAATATATGAATTTAATTTGACATAAATTTTAATAAAATTTTTAAGAATAATTACATTTTCCATATTGTATAAAAAATCATTGAAATTCTGCGATGAGTTTTATTACCTACTTATGAAAATAATTTAAATTTTCTTAAATATTCAATTAAATAATTGAATGTTGGAGAAGAATTTTATTACTTATAAAGTTACTTGGAATTTTAACAAGAATTTCTTTTAAATTTTCGAACACAATTGGATTTCTGCGAAGAATTTTATTACATTTTAAAAATAATTTAATTCTTCCAACGAATTTTATTCAAATTTATAAAAATAACTGTATTTATGTGAAGAATTTTATTATTTATAAAAATATTTTTGTATAATTGATATTTTTCACAAAATTTTATAAAATTTTGTATTTTAAATAATTGCATTCCTGTGAAAATTTTATTACTTATGAAAATAATGGAATTATTTTGAATTAATTCATTAGAATTGAATTCATATAAAATTTTGCCAAGAATTTTATTAAAATTTTTAAATATAATTGAATTTAGATGAAGAATTTTTTTATTTATAAATATAATTGAAATTTTGAAAATATATTTTTTTAATTTTTGAGAATAATTCAATTTTTGCGAAGAATTTTATTTATTTATTTTTCGAAAAATTTTGTTAAATTTTGTATTTTAAATAATTGAATTCCTGTGAAAAATTTTTATTACTACTTATGAAAATAATTGAATTATTTTAAAGAGATTTATTAAAAATTGAATAATTGAATTCTTGTGGAATTTTGTGTAGAATTTTATTAAAACTTTTAAAAATAATTGAATTTTAATGAAGTATTTTATTATTTATAAAAATAATTGTAATTTTGACGAGAATTGTTTTTAAATTTTTGAACATAATTGAAATTCTGCGAAGAATTTTTGTAACTTTTGAAAATAATTGAATTTCTCTAATCATTTGTAACTTTTCAAAAAATTTAATTTTTTTAGTATTTTTAACTAAAATTCTCTTATCAATCTAGTATTTATGACAATTGTAAAAATTATTCAGAACATAATTTATAAGTCATAATTTATGATAGTTATTATTAATTTTATTTAATTATTATTTATTTATTATTTATTTTTAATTATTATTTTTATGATAGTTTTTGAAAATTTAAGTTATTTAAAAAGAAATTATTGCGTCAGAAATAGAAAAAATTGAATGTTTTGTATTAAAATTTGTGGTAATTTCAGAGTTTACGAGGCAAAAAGAAAAAAAAATTCAGTTTTCTCGTGAATTTTCAAAATTCAATGTTTTCCAGTACTTTTAGTGAAAATCCCTGACTTCCCAGACAAATTTTACTTTCCCTGACTTTTCACTGAATTCCCTGACTTCACTGACCTGTGGCAATCCTGATTAATCGAAATGCTTTGGAAAAAAAAATAATTTTTGAGAAAAGAACCCAGAATTAGGAGAAAAACTTTAATCTCTCCAACAATGAGATTCCAACAATTCAAACTATTCTTATCAATGTTTACGTTTCCAATCAGAAAGAGATTTAACATCGAGCTTCATGAGATGTGAAACTTTATCTTGAACTGTAATAATTCCCAACTATTATCATTTTAGAGGTAGAGAATTCACACTTGATAAGGGAAAAAGATTATTCTTGCGTGAAGAAAAGAAAAAAAAAAGATTTGACTCAATAAAAATCAAATTCTTGATAATAGAACGTCACAAATGTAATATTTTTTTTTTTCCAAAGAATGTTATCTAATCGGAGTGCAACCGATCGTAAAGCATGATTTTCAGAGAGAGAGTGAGTGAGAGAGAGAGAGAGAGAATTTTATCTCCTGTAATAATTCATCACTCACACTACCTCCGAAAAGCTCCGAACATCTTTCTCAAACAATTCACTGAGATTCACAAGACAAAATCACAGTTTCCTGAAAGCGAAGCACAGGAAGTGCGAGAGAACGCATTCATGAATACACTTCACCTCATTCGGGCTATTAAGGATTCATACTAGTCAGATAATGAATGGTGTTGCTATGCATTGAGCAGAGAAGTACTACGAGACAAACAACTTTAAACTAACAATCGCTTTATGCCAGCAAATTCTTGCACATAATTTATTATATTTCGCCGAAAATTCATTTACTATTTAACGCCATTCATCACTTTGGGAATTAACCCTTTCAGTGCCTGTGGAGACGTATGCATATTGAGACTAATATATCTATAAAAATAAGAAATTTTTTTTTACTATCAAAATAATAAATTAAAGAGAAAAGGAAATTTCCACTGAATTAATAATGAATTGATGGATTCAAATTAGTAATTACAAATTATGATCTCACTGTAGTAATACAGTGTTTCCACAAACATTTTATTTATTTTTGTTAACTTTCCCCTGATTTCCAGAAAAAAATTTTTTTTTTTCTCTGAAGAAGCTTCTGATTCATTCTAAAAATGATTGGATACTTAAAAAATGTTCTATTACATTTGTTAACGAATTTCTTTCATTGTAAAATTATTCAAAAACATCAATAACTTATTTTTTTAATAATAAACATTTGAACATTATTATTTTTACATATATAGGAATTAAGATTTTCGAAAACTTCAAATTCAACGACTTCCACACTGAAAAAAAAAATTTATTTGATTCAAATAACTGATTATTTGACTATTATCAAATAAATATTTACTTGAATCAAATAATTTTTATTTGAATCAATTAAATAGTATTTGCTTCAAATACTGAAATATTCGATTCAAATACAATTTATTTGATTTAAGTAAATATTTATTTCATAATACTCAATTAATCCGGTTGTTTGAATCAAATAATTTTTTTTTCAGTGCAAGAATAATAAGTAAAGACGGCCGAGTGATATAATCAATATTTTATATTATAAAAATATTGCATTCTAAATCATCAAATAATTAAAAATAAATTCAATTGTATTTATTCAAAAAATTAATTCTACGGAATTGTTAGTTAAAATTATTAAAAAATCAAATATTCAAAGATTGTAATTTGAAACCTTTTCGAAATTCAATTATTTCTAAAAATTCAGGCTATAATGCTTTTAAATTGTATTAATCATTAATAATATTTAATTATTATCGAAATTTTTTACTGAAAATTTCCTTTTCAGTCAATTGTTAATAAAAAGTCGAAGAGGATTCCACTTTTTAAATACAAAAATTAGTTATTTATTGAATGCTTTTTAAAACTGAATATTTATATAGAATTATCAAAATTTATTAAAGTAATTCAATTCTTCCTATAAATATTATTTTATTTTTTTATATTTGAATTCTTTGGAGAAATTGAATTGAAATACTAGATATTAAAAATAAACCAATTTCAACAAATTTTTGAAATTAAATTTCTAAAATGAATTTTATAAAAATTATTTAAAAATAATTGAAAATTGTTACGACAAAAAATTTTATTATAACTTTTGAAAATAAATAAATTCCTTTCAAGAAATTTAATTAAAAATTATTAAATTTCTACAAATTTTTGAAATTAATTAAATTTCTATGAAAAACATAAAATATTTTAGAAAATAATTAATTTCTTTCAAGAAATTTAAGTAAAAATGTGATAAAAAGAATTATTAAATTCTAATAAACAAATTTTATAAAAGTATCTTAAATTAATTAAATTCTTTTAAAGAATTAAAAAAAAAATTCAGAATAATTTGATTTTTCGCAAATTTATTTCAAATTGTATTAAAAAGTAATTGAAATTCTGCGATGAGTTTTATCATATAGTTGTGAAAATAATTAAATTTTGCAATGAATTTTATTAAAATTTATAAAAATTATTTACGAATTATAATTGAATGTTTGTAAAGAATATTATAAAAAATGTTTCTTATATAATTGAATTCTTTAAAAATTTTTATTAAAATAGTAGGTATTAAAAATCATTAAATTAGCGAAAATTTTTGAAAATAATTGAAATTTAGCCAAGAATTTAAAAAAAAATTTTCAAAATAATTTATTTCAGAGATGAATTTTATTTCATATAAAGGTAATTAAAATGTTTATGAGAATTTTTTTAAATTTTTGAACGTAATTGAATCTTTGGAAAGAATTTTATTACTTTTTAAAATTATTGAATTTCTGCAGTAATTTATAACTTTTCTAAAATTCAATTTTTTAAGTGTTTTTTACTGAAATTCGTCTATAAATCCATTATTTTTAATTATTAATTAAATATATATTAAAAAATTTAACTAACGTCCGAAGAATTTGAATTATTAAATTTTTTTAAAATCTTCCTAATGCAATTAATTAGAAATTGAAATTTTATAAAAACACACGAAAATACAGAATTTTCTTTTAAATTCTAAATATTTATTTTATTCCATCATTTTTAAGAAAAATCCCTAATTTTTCTGACTTTTCCCTAAATTCCCTGAGCGGTAACAACCCTGCAATAATTAGCAGTATACATACTCGAAAAAAAATGTTATATCAAAATTTAAAAAAATAAAATTCGATACAATAAATCTGAATACATAATAAATTTGAAAATTTCAATCAAATATGTAAATTTTTCATAGGAATTTGAATCAATTCTTTTCTCACGTATGTAAATAAAAATATTTTATTTCCACAATTTTTTTTTTACCATTGCTGTAAAATAAATACTTTTTTTCTTTTATAGACACAATTTCTTAACTATTTCAGAATCTATATTGATTCATTATTTCTTCATAAATATTTTAGTCATTTGAAATGACAATTGAAATAATAAAACAATTGCAATTTGAAAGAAAAAGAAATATATTGCGTTTACTGCAATAGATTGATTACAATCAAGTTATTTACAATTATAACTATTTATAAATTCTTACTGACTTATAAATCAGAGTAAATAGCTCTTTAATAATTTCAAAATAAAAACGTCCCTGAAGTATTCAATACTTATTTCCTCAATATTTTTTTAATGGAAAATTAATTTTTCACATGAAGCTTTGCTTTATTTTTTAAATCAAAAAAATTAATTAGTAATCAATTGCTGATTCAAGAAATTTTAATTCGTCACTATTTGCTAATTTTTTAATAATTAGCAAAAATCCATTTTTCTTCTTCGAAAAATATCAAAGGAAAATATTAATTAAACAAATATTATTCGAAATGTATTTTTTAATGGAAAATTAATTTTTCACATGAAGCTTTGCTTTATTTTTGAAATATAAAAAATTTATTAGTAATCAGTTGCTGATTCAAGTAATATTAAATCGTCATTATTTGCTAACTTTGAATAATAGCAAAAATACTTTTTTTTCTTCAAAAAAGAGGAAAATATTATTAAACAAATATTATTCGAAATGTATTTTTTAATGGAAAATTAATTTTTCAGATGAAGCTTTGCTTTATTTTTAAAATCCAAAAAATTTGTTAATAATCAGTTGCTGATACAAGTAATGTTAATTCGTCATTATTTGCTAATTTTTAATAATAGCAAAAATCATTTTTTATTCTTTAAAAAATAAAAAAGGAAAATATTAATTAAACAAATATTATTCGAAATGTATTTTTTAATGGAAAATTAATTTTTCACATGAAGCTTTGCTTTATTTCTTAAATCTAAACAATTATTTATTAATCAATAGCTAATGCAAAATAAATTAATTCTTCATTCTTTGCTATTTTTTAATAATAGCAAAATTCCTTTTTTATTCTTCAAAAAATAAAAAAGGAAAATATTAATTAAACAAATATTATTCGAAATGTAATCGTAATCGTAATTTAATATCAAGTTCATAATTTGTTATTTAACGCATAAAATAAATATAGATTAGAAAACAATTTAATATTTATTTATTTATTATTTTATTATTATTATTATTATTATTAATTTAATTAATGATTTCCTTTTTTACAGCACATTATTTACAAAATATAATTCTAGTTTGTAAAAAAAGAATTCGTTCTTAAATTATAAAATTTATTTTCATTTTTTTTCCCTACTAATTAGCAACAATTGCATATGATAAAACCGAATGAGGAGATGATTCAAATATAAACTGAAAATGTTGGATTAAATTGAAATTACAAAGCACGTGTCGTGAAATCGAAGACAACGGTACTATCACCTTTAAAGAGCATTCAATTGACTGGTGGTTATACAACAAGAGGAGACATACTCGTATCAATAGGGCGTTAGTGCCTACACGCATCCCTAGCGAATGAGCAATCGAATAAACAAACAGCCATGCTATATTCTCGTAAAAAACAGATGCAGATTACGAAACGAGCTTAAAACAATTGAAATGTTTACATGGATTGACGAGTCAAAGAGAAAACGAATCAGCCATATATACTCCGCGATAGGCGGTTACAAGCTTTTGAGGTCCCAGCCTCCAATTTCTCTCGATTATTTTATCTCCAGTTTAAACAAAAAAAAAGAAAAAAATTCTATGTTTTTTTGGTAAATGAAATACAAAAAAAAGGGCTGAGAAGAGAAAGAGTGAGAGTGAGATAAAAAAATTGTGGATTTTCTTTCCGCACTTAATCCACGAAAATGTTCCAATGATTTTTAGATTAATCTTTGTAAATCTTTTTTTTTTTTTTTTGCTATCATTCCCCTACTGTTCACGTTTCACTTCATCAATATTGTGGATTTAACGATTTTTTGAAATAATACTTTTATAACGTTGGCAATAAGGGAAGAGAAAATCAAATATTTGAAATATTTTTTGATTAAAAAAGAATGTGGTTTTAACAGAAATGAAGTGTATTCACGGAATTTGACAATTTTGCTCAACGAAAATGTTGTTTAGAATAATCTTCGAAAAATCTTTCTAATTGGAATGAATTTTAATGTTCTCAATTATTTAATTTATTGGTAAATTAAATAACCCACTTTGAAAAATTCCATTGAATTTACGTGAGGACACAATGAAAATTCTGCAATTTTTATATTTTACTAATATTTTATTGATTCAGAAAAAAATTTATTCCTTGACACACGACGCGACACTGACTGGTCTTGATATTTTTTTTAAAATAACTTTTGGAACCGATTATCATTTATAAAATTTGGATTTTTTATCGAAATAGATCTTTTAATTATTAAAAAAAGCTTTTTTTCGAACACGAAGATACTTACAATTTTTTTTTTAAATTTATTTCCCATTTAAAAAAAATTTGCATTGTATTTTTTGAAGTCGCATATCGAATTCGGGCTTTTTAAATTAAATTTGAGGATTTTATTTATTATAGAAAGCCTTTTTCAAAACAAGGAAGTACTAAGAACTTTTTTAGAAATTTTTTCCGATTTAGAAAAAATTTCTATCTTGAAAAACGACGCTGGTCTTGTAAATTCATTTTCCCAATTTTTGGTCTCAAATATCAAATTTAGGCTTTTCTTTATCAAAATGACGCTTTTTTTATTCAAAAAAGAGCTTTTCCGAGAACACGGAAGTACTGAGAAATTTTTTAGAATTTATTTCCGATTCAGAAAAAAATTGTATCTTGAAAAAAAACTCTGGTCTTGACAATTTTTTAAACAATTTTTGCTCTCAAATATCAAATTTGGGTTTTTTTTTCGTCAAATTTGAGCTTTTTTAGAAACATAGAGTCACTTAGAATTTTCAGGGAATTTATTTTTGATTCAAAATAAAATTGTTTTTTTTAAACCGACGCTGGTCTTGTAAATATATTTTAACATTTTTTAAAATGAAATATTAAATTTGAGCTTTTTTTTATTAAATTGGAGCTTTTTCTGAAACACAGAGTTACTTAGAACTTTTGTAAAAATTTAAAAAACTTTTTAGAAATTTTTTAAATAATTTTTGGAGTTGAATATCAAATTTGGGAATTTTTTTTTCAAAAAGGAGCTTTTGTTAGTGAAAAGCCTTTTTCAAAACACAGAGTTACTGAGAATTTTCTTATAATTTATTTACGATTAAAATAAAATTTGTTTCTTTAAAAACATTAATAGTCTTGTAAATATATTTTCAGAAATTTCTATCTTTTAAAACGACGCTAATCGTGAATTTTTTGTTTAATTTTTTGAGTTGTATATCAAGTTTGTGATTTTTTTTTATCAAAATAGAGTTTTTTTGTCAGACAAGAGCTTTTTCCCAAATCTTTTTTCTGGAGATTCTCAGAACTTTTATACAATTTATTTCCAATTCAGAAAAAATTTGTATTTTTTAAAACGACAGTCTTTTACCTTAATTTTTACAAGTTCTGGAATAAAATATCGAATTTAAGCTTTTGTTTATCAAAATAAAGCTTTATTTTTCCTAAATAGAGCTTTTTTTTTAAAAAGTGGTTCTCAGAACTTTCTTTAAATTTATGTCTAATTAAAAAATAATTGATATTTCTTAAAAACAATTTTTAGAAACTATTATCAAATTTAGGTTTTTTTAACCAATTTTGAGCTTTTTTGTTGAAAAAGAAATTTTTCAAAAACACGGTTTTACTAAAAAATTTATCAGAATTTATTTCTAACTCAGAAAATATTTGTATTTTAAAAAAACGTCACTTGACGGTCTTGAAAATTTTGTTTAACAATTTTTCGAATCGAACATCAAATTTGGTCTTTTTTTCATCAAATTGGAGTTTTTTTTAAATACGGAGTTAATTTACATATTTGATTAAAATTTATTAAATTTATTACGCATTCAGATTTATTGTATTAAAAATTTTTTTTAAAGTCTGTTCGTTTTTCAATTGGATGTATTAATTAATTTAATAAAATAAATTTTTTTTCCAGAAATATCTCAATTTCCTCATTTTTGAATGTTTAATTCAATTTTCAATTAATTTAATTCTGGGAAGATGTAAATTAATTTATCCGTTTGATTCTCTGTAGACTCAAAAAATTTCTTAAAGTATCCGATTTTGTCCCACTCTCTTCTCTATTATGAAAAATATGAAAAAAATAAATATAAACAAATTTTTTTATAAAGTGAAATTTAAGATATAATCCTTTATCTCTAAAGAAAGATTTTACCAATAAAAACAATTTTATCAGTGTATCAGAATTTTAGAAATTTTTGCATAATATCAGAGAGACTGGAGAATATAGAAAATTTTCAGAATAATTTTTTTTTCCTTCGTTTTCTTTCATTTTTCTTGGGTGAAAATAAATAGAAGCGCTCTATGCCTCTAAGGGAGAATTATTTTAAAAATTCAGTCTCATAGTTTGCAACCTATATACAATATATAAATATGTAATGTATATATTTTGAAAAATAGTAAAAAGAAAAAATGTCTTAAATTGAAGTTTAAAAATAGCTCACCTTTCGATGTTCGAGTTTGTGCTTGGCATAAGCGTTGAAGAGGCCTTCCGATGTAGAAGCCCATGAACTAAAATCCGCAAGCGGAACTCCGTGTGTCTTCGCCTGGAGTTCCAGCTCCTGAACACGTAAGAGCAACCTCCGGTTCTGATTCTCCAACTGTTTATGCCTCAGTTCGCTTTGCTTCATTCTCGTTAATTCATTTTTAAGAAGTTTTATATATTCTACGGACGATTTTAAAATTGTACCTTTATTTGGTCTCACGTCCCTGACAATCTCGTAGTAACTGGAAAACAAAGCAAACAAACGCTTTATTGTTTTGGGTGTAAAAAAAGAAATTTTAATTTAAATAAAGAATTTCATGTCTATTATTAAATTATTACTATACTGCTTGTCTCTTTTATAAAAATAAATATTTATTTAATTTAAATGAATATTTATTTTTATTTTATTAAATTTTTATTTTTTATTTATTTGATTCAAATAAATTTTTGTTTCTATCAAATAATTTTTATTCTCGACAATTAAATAATACTTGCTAAAAATATACTGAAGATATTTGTTTAAATACAATTTATTTGATTGAAATGAAAATTATTTGACTCAAGTTAATGTTTATTTGATAGAAAAAATTAATAAAAGGAATGAAATAAAATTGATTTATTCAATAAAAAATAAACACAATTTATTTATTTAATAAAAAAATTGATAAAAAGAAATAAACAAAATTGATTTGTTTAATATTCGATTAATTGAAAAAAATCAATTTTTTTACTGTATGAAATTTGAATTTCACGTTATTTTAATTCCACAAATTTCTTTTTCCCTGATTTCTTAACAAAATTTTGACTTTTTCAGTTAATAAAATACATGTAAGAAAATAAAAAGTTAAAATTTTTTTTTTTTAATTGAAATAAACATTTGTAAATACATTAATTTTGCAGTATTTTTAGTTAAAAGTATGAAAAATTCAAATGTTTAAAGATTTTCAATTGAAACATTTTCAAATCTTCATTACTATTAAAAATTTATTTTTTAATTTTATTTTGATATTCAATTGTTATCAAAAATTCTAACTGAAATTCATTCTTAAATTAAGTTTTACTAGAAAATTCTACAAGAATTCCAGTGTTTAAATAAAAAGTTGAATGTTGTTCAAAATTAACTTCTCATAAAGAAATGAACAAATTTTTATATAATTCAATTCTTTCGACGAATTTTAATAAAGTTTGAATGAAAAATTACATTTTTCTAGAAATTTATTTCAAATTATAAATTTTTTATTTGAAATTACAAATATTAAAAATAATTGAATTTTAACAATTTTTCGAAATAAAATCCATTTTTAGAAAGAATTTTAGTAAAATAATTTAAAAATAATTGCATTGTTATTATATAATATTTAAAAATAATTAAATCTTTTTTGAAGAGTTTTAATAAAAGTTTCAAGAATAATTGCATTTTTCGAGAAGTTCATTTGAAATCGAATTAAAAATAATTGAAAATAATTGAATTTATGCAAATTTTATTATTAAAATTATTAATAGTAAAAAATTATTAAAATTTTCTTTAACAATCAACTTATTTTGGAAAATTTTTCATTAAAATTCTAGAAATTGAGAAATGAGTGAATTTTTTAAGAACAATTGCATTTTCCAAGAAATTCGATTCAAATTTAATTCAAAAATAATTAAAATTCTGCTATGAGTTTAAATATTCATGAAAACAATTAAATCCCTGTAAAAAAATTTATTATTTATATGAAAATAATTGAATTATTGCCGAGAGATTAATAAGAAATTTGCAAATAATAGGATTCCTGTGAAATTATTATTTTTTTAAAATAATTAAATATTTGAGTATTTAATTATATTAAAAGTTTTTTTTAAATAATTGAATTCTTTTGGAAAACTTTATTAAAATTGTAAATATTGAAAATAATTGAAATTGAGAATATAATTTTGAAAATAGTTAAAATTTTGCTAACAATGTTATTAAAATTTTTTGAAAAATAATTGAATTTCGGAGAAGAATATTTTTCTATTTATATTTTATAATAATTCAAATTGTGACCAGAATTTTTTGAAATTTTAAAATATAATCGAATTCTAGTCAAGATTTTTATTACTTTTGCAAATAATTGAACTTCTTCAATCTGCAATTTGTTACAATTTTTCCAAAATTCAATTTTTTCGTATTAATAACTAAAATTTATGAAAATTCTAAACGCAACTCTTTCAATTTTGCAATTAATTAGGGAATATTAAAGAAAAATTGTTCATTAAATAATTTTTAAGAACTTAATATTTTTATGATAGTTTTCGAGAATTCAGTTATTTGGAAAAAAAATTTAATAAAATTTAAATCTTGATTAAAATACGATTATATTTAATAATCTCAAAATATCCTCGTCTCAATTTCAATTATTTTTATAAAATATAAATAATAAAATACTCTTCTCCGAAATTTAATTATTTTCAAAATTTTGAATTTCAAAATCTCAGAAATTGAGAAAAAATTAATGTAATTTTAGAAGTCGTGGTAATTTGATAGTTTATGAGTTAAACAAAAAAGACACAAAAACATTGACTACTGGTGAATAAGTACTGAATAATTAATAGTTTTAGAATTCATAAGAAAATTTTGAAAGTTTCTTATAAATTCTAAAAATTTAATTTTTTTAGTACTTTTGATAAAAATCTCTGGACTTTTTCCCAAAATTTCTGATCTGTGTCAACCATTAACTATTTAAAAGTTCGTTTTCTTGTATTACATGAAAAAAACTTCATTTTTCCAAATACTAACGATTACTTATTTATTAATTATTAATTTATTTTTAAAAATTATTAATTTCATTTAAGAAATTTTATTTTACTATAAATCTCGGCATAAATATAATTCCGATATATTCGGAAATATATTGAAGTGAAGATAATATTTTTAGAGAAGAATTTTTGAAGAAATTTTTTTTTTATTTTTTTTTATTTATTAACAATTTTGTCCTTTTCCTTTTGCTATTGTCTCTTTCCCTAATCTATATTGTATACAGAGAGAATGAGAAAAGCGAAATTTAATTATGAAGTTAATTTGAATAAGGCAAATCACGTCATGAAGAAAATGTTGAAACTGTCTCACTATTCAAATATTCATTAAATTTGTATAACTATATTATATATCTATATGTATGTATATATAGAAAGAGAGAGAGAGAAGAAAGCGGAAGGACATCTTGGAGGAATTATTAATGCGAAGAATTTCGAAAGGAATGCAAAAAGCCCCGTCGAATAAACGATATTTCACCTTTCCTCAGTCTCTTTCTTGCCTTTTGTCTATTGAGGAACTATCTCCGGGGATATCCGGAGAAGGAATTCCGGAAGTGAATTCACGTGGAATGCCATGGGCAAGCGAGTGAAAATTTTACATCACTTCGACACAGACTCGCGATTCGTCTTGCGATATCGATGGATTCAACCGCGAAGAAATCACGAAGAATTTCCATAATACGTCGTCCTGCTCACTGTGTTTCCTCTCGCTATCTCTGTCTCTCTTTTTCTTTTACTCTCTTTTCTCTCTCTCTCCTACTTTCTCTCTCTCTCTTTTTTTCTTTCTTTCTTTCTTTCTCTCTTTCTTTGTTTCTCTTTTTTCTCTCTCTCTCTCTCTCTTTCTCTCTTTTTCTATTTCTTTCTTTTTTTTCATTTCTTTCCATTTTCCTGTTTGTCTGTCCTGACTTTTTACCTCTCTCGGTGTACCACTATTCGAAAAAGAATTTTCTCACTCGTTGGAAAAATTCATGAAAATCAGCCTTCAGTAAAAATGCGCTTAACTTCCCAACCTCTTTTGGAATTTACCGATTGTTCCCTGTTTATTGTATTTTTTTCCATTTTTTTTTCTTTTTGCTTCTCGATAGAAATAAAAAAGAATTTCCCGCTCCTTTATTGAAATTTCATTCTTTATTAAAAATTGTTGCCTGCATTTTTGTTTGTAACAAAATTCTTGTATCAAATTTCTACACCGAATAATAAATTTCGTTAGCTAATTTTCCTTTTCCAATAATAATAATAATGGGAAAAAGCAGTAGTAAATTTTTTTCTAAAAGAAAAAATTGTGTTTTTGCATAATTTGGGAATAAATATATTTTTATCAGCATTATAATATATATTCGGCAATTTTTTTTTTCTCAAGTGGAGAGAGCAAAAAAATGTATTTGTCAAAAAGGAATTGCGATGAGGATTTGTCGACGACTTGTCGTCTTTTGAAAAAGCGCGATTTTTTTTCCTCTTTTCTTTAGATTTTTTATTCTTTATATTATTTTTTTTTCCAGTGAAATAAACGACAAATAGGAAGCCTATTATAACTGAACATTCGTCATTCCGACCCTTTCACTTTCCCTCTATAGTCTCTCTTCCATTGGCAAATGCGAGAGAGCTCCTTTTTAGAGAAAGTAATTCTTTGCCTTATCCTTCCAAGTGGAAAAATCGAATCCGCGTTTGCCTGTCGCACATCACTACTAAGATTATCTGTGACATTTTTAGGTAATGCGATCGACTGACACACGAAAGTAAGAGCCAAGTATAGAACAAATCCCCGAAGGATAGAAGCGTAACTGAACTTCCATTTCCCTCGAACTTTTCAACCCTCCAGGAAAAGTATCTCTCTTTATTAAAAAAAAAAAAAAATAAAAGACGAAAGAGTGAGAGAAGGAGAATTCAAGTTATAAAGCATAAATCAAAATACAAAGTCAAAATGAAAAAAAAAATAATAATCTAGAACGTGAAATATAATAAACTAGAAAAAAGTGAGAAATAATGGGAAATAAAAAAAACAAGCGAATATAGAAAGATTAAACGGATTCTGAAACATTGAAAATGAAAATAAAACAATAAATTTACATTTTTATTTTTAAACGGAAAATTGATTTCCCTCAAAATAGAAGAAAAATTTGAAAGAAATTAGATCTGGGGAATCGAAACGAAAAATATGAATTCAAACAGAAAGAAAATAAAATAGTAAATATCAAATAAAACCATTATTTCAATCGGGAAAATAATAAATATAAGCAAATAAAATAATAGTTAGTCAGAAAAATAAAATTAATTACTCAAAAAGATAATAATTATAATTAGAAAAATAATGATAATTATACTCAAGAATATAATAATTACAGAGTCAGGAAAAAATTATTATTCCAGCAAAAAAAATTACACTCCAGAAAAGTAATAATTACAGTCAAAGTAAAAATTATTGCACTCAAGAAAATATTTATTACAGTCAGAAAAATAATAATTACACTCAAGAAAATAAAAATAATTATAGTCAGAAAAATAATAATAATTGCTCTCAAAAATATAATAATTAAAGTCGGAAAAAAATTGTTACAGTCAAAATAATAATTATTACACTCAAGAAAATAGCTCTTACAGTCAGAAAAATAATAATAACAATCAGAAAAATAATATTTACACTCAAGAAAAGTAATAATCACATACTTAAGGAAATTTGAACCATTGTGACATTACAATTTGTGTAAATCGTTTGTTTTTAAATTGTGACGTCAAAATGGTTCAAATACCCTTAAAGATAATAATTAAAGTTAGAAAAATAATAATTGCAATCAGAAAAATAATAATTATACTCAAGAAAAAAATATTTAGTCAAAAAAAAATAATTATACTTAAGAAAATAAAAATTATTATAGTCAGAAAAATAATAATAATTACTCTCAAGAATATAATAACTGCAAAGTCAAAAAAATTGTTACAGTCAAAAAATAATTACACTCAAGAAAATAATAATTACAGACAAAATAAAAATTATTACAGTCAAGAAAATATTTATTACAGTCAGAAAAATAATAATTACAATCAGAAAAATAATATTTACACTCAAGAAAAAAATATTTACAATCAGAAAAATAATAATAATTACTCTCAGGAATATAATAATTACAGAGTCGGGAAAAAATTATTATTGCAGTAAAAAAAATTACACTCAAGAAAAGTAATAATTGCATACTTATAGATAATAATTAAAGTTAGAAAAATAATAATTACACTGAAAAAAAAAATATTTAGTCAGAAAAATAATAATAATTACTCTCAAGAATATAATAATTAGAGTCAGAAAAAAATTATTAGAGGCAAAAAATAATTACATTCAAGAAAATAATAATTAGACAGAAATATAATAATTACAGTCAGAAAAGTAAGAAACAATATATTAAAATAATTATTAGCGTCATAAAAAAATTAAAAAATTAAAAAATTAAAAAAAAAATTTTTTGTTTTTTTTACAGTTATATAAATTCAGACGAAAAACGTATCAAAAATGTTGCCAAGCAACATTCGTTTTTTGTCTAAATTTCGACACCCTTAGAAAAATTCTGTACACAGTGAGAAAAATAATAATTGCCCTTGGGAGAATCATAAATTTCAATCAAAAGAAAATAATTAAAATATAAAAAAAGAAAGAAAGTAAAAGAAATAAAGTCGGTTAATACCCAAAAAGTATAGGAATAAAAGAAAATTTTTTTAAAAGAGATGATCTCTTGACATTAAAATATTATTAAATTTTAAAGTGAAAAGAGGTGAATAGATTAGCAGATTAAAGAGGAGAAGAAAAAAAACTCCACGTGAAAATCGGTATACAGACACGAAGGAATTAAGTTTGAGAGAGAAAACTTTTCACACCATCTAAAGTAGGTAAATAATTCTTCTTTGGAGGTAAATCTCAACTTCTCAGCTTTGGCTCCTTGGGGCGGTTGCACGACTTGTTCGTCGCCTGAAGCTGTAGCTGGTATTATCGTATCTGTGTCATGTTTGTCTGGGTCTTTAGTGTGCTAGTTAGAATTTTATCATTGGTACTACTATGCAAGATGTTCTTTTTTTCCAGAAGCCTTTTTTTAAAAAAAAGAAAGATCAACCTTTATTTTTTAAAGTTCTTTTTTCAAAAAGAAGATATTTGTTTCCTAGTTTTTTGTTTCTTTTAAGTTTTCTTGGTTAAGTGACGGTTAAATAATAATAATAATAATAATAATAAATAAAATTAATATAGTAATTATATTATTTTATAGTATTTTATAATAATTATATAGTTAATATTTACTATTTTATTCTTTACCAAAGAACTATTTTTACTACTCGAAATCTATTGCGATAAAATAAAAAATGTAGTATTTTTTGTTAAAAATAAATCTCCAAATATTTTGCACAAATATTATGTATTTATTAAATTGATGGAGGTCGTTAATTTGATAACTTATCTAAAAAAAAGTTTGTTAAAAAATGTTACGATATTAATCGCAATTGGCCCAATTTGTCGGGGAAAAAAGTTAAGATTGATTACACTGCACTCCAATAAAATGTGAAAATAAATACTTAATATTTAGTAAAATCATTTCGTGTAGATAAACAATCACAATAATTTTTTCATGTATTTTCATTAGGTAAAAAACGGATATTAATTTTTTAAAAGAAGATTCAGATTAAAAGAGGAAAGTTTTTTAAATTAAATAATAATTATTGTAATGATATTCTTTTGTTTTTAAATTCTATATGAATTTTACTTGAGCCAAATAAATTTTATTTACGCTGAGAAAAAAACAATTATTTCGATTCAAATAATTTTTTTGTACGATTAGAAAAAATCTATTTGAGTTAAATAAATTTAATTTCGGTCCAAAAAAAATTCATTTCAAGCAAATAAATTTTATTTCTGATCAAAAAATGTACTTGATTTAAATCAATTCTATTCCGTTCGCCAAACAAAATTTATTTGAGTTAAACAAATTTTATTTCTGATTAAAAAATATTTATTTTAGTTACGTACATTTTATTTTGTAGCAAAAAAATTTATTTCAATCAAATAAATTATATTTCTGCTCAAAAAAAATGTTTTTGACTTAAATCAATTCTGGTTTGGCCCAAAAAAAAAATTTATTCAAGTCAAATAAATTTTATTTGGTTCAAATAAGAATTTTACTTGCGTTCAAGAATAATTTAAGTGAAATAATGTTTCTTTATTGAAATAAAAATTTTATAACTGTTCAAAAATATTTATTTCAGTTAAATGAATTTTAATTGTTTCAAATAACATTTTAACTTTTCTCAAAAAAAAACAATCTTTGTTAAATTAATTTTATTTCCACCCGAAAAATTTATTTGACTAAAAGGTCAAATTTATTTAGTTCAAATAATAATTTTATTTCTGCCCAAAAGAAAATTTAACTCATAAATTTTATTTGGTTCAAATAAGAGATGAATTAAAACAATATTTGTGCTAAATAAAAATCAAAGGGTTGAAAGTAATTTTTTCATGTAATATTAGGTAAAAAAGAGATTTTAAATTTACAAAAAGGTCAGATTTAAAAGCTTTAGATTAAAAAAGGGGGATTCTTTAAATTAAGAAACAAATTATTGTAACGCTACTATTATTATAAAATTTTATGAATTTTACTATATCCAAAGTAAATTTCGGTAAAAAATACTAAACTTTACTTGAAACTTGGTAACATTTCCTTCGAAATAAGAAAAATTTACTATTAAAAATTCTTATTTTTAGAATAACTAACTATTTCCGAAAGAAATTTCTTTTTTGAAAATTAGAAAAATTCCCCTCAAGGTTAGTAAAATTTACTCTGAAAATAATAATTTTTGGATATTTTTAATAACAAATTGTACTACACTGGAAGAAAATTTAAAAAATTTGTATACAAAAATGAACTGTGGGAAAAGTACAATTTGTTATTAGAAATCGTTGCTTCCAGAATAAATTTTATAACATCCGAAATAAAAAAGAATAGTAATAAAAAAAAATAAATAAAAAAATAAAATAGAAATATAAAATATTACTTTTCACTAAGTTTTTTTTCCACTTTCAGTAATTGTTTAAGTTAATTTTAATTTCAGTCATTTTCTTTTCAGTAATTTAAGTAAATTTTTTTTACTTTAAAAAAAAATTTTTTTCCAGTAAATACAAAAAAATAGTAAAATATACTTTTAATTTAGTAAAATTGATTCTTATATTAATACAATTTATAAAAATTTCTAAACAATCAAAATTTTTCTTAGAAGTAAAAGTTATTTTATATGTGTTTTGCCTTGTATAAAAAAAATTTTTATTTTAAAAACTCTGAGGTAATGATTTAAAACGATTTTTAAGTCTCAAAAAACAAAAAATTTTCCAAAGTCTGCAAATATTTATATTTTTATTTTTAAAATAACTACAAATTTTTGTAATTTTTTTTTTATGGAAAATGGGAAGAACAATGATTTTAAGTGTTTTAGAATTCAATTAATTTAAAGGAATAAAAAAAGAGGAAAATAGAAAATAAAAGTTTAAAAAAAGGGACTGACTGTGATCTAAAAATAAGAGCTAGAAATTTACAAACTACTACTTAACACTACTAATTACTCTAGAAATTACTATTAACTTTCCAAATTTTACTACTTTTAAATATTTTTATTTTAGCCTCAGTGAATAATTGCTAATAATTAGTTGAAATTTTTACTAATTTAAATCAAATAATCTCTAACTACCTATTTTTTAAATTACTTTTCACTAATTTTTTTTTCCATTTCCAGTGACTTTTTAAGTTAATCTTCATATCACTAATTTTAGTAATTAAAATTTAGAAAGTAAATACGAATTAATAGTTTCTTTACACCGAATTGAACAATTTAGGAAACAAATTATTTCAACACTCGTTACTTATTGTTACAACAATTAATTGTCCTTGAGATAAAAAAATCTGAATTTCTCTCTCTCTCTTATCAGTACTCTTAAAATTCTATTTTACCTTTTTATATATATTGAAAAATTGTCAATATTTCTCAAGATATTTCAATCGTCGTTACTAAAAAGGGAAAAGAATTGAAATAAAATCTTGTTAAAAAGAAAATATATTGAGAATGAAGAAAAGAATAAAATTGTTGTGAGTTTATATATTTATATTTATAAGTGAAAGAAGGGGGGGATATAAACCTATTGACAAGAAATTTTCTTTAAAGAGTAAATAGAGTAAAGTAAAAAAGTAATTAGTAAGGTGTCACAAACATTAAGTGTTTCGTCTCTTTGAAAGTTTAAACCGTTTTCCCCACCTATGCCTTGCTATTATTAATGGAGCGAGTTATGCACAAAGAGACCAGGGCACCTTTGTGACAGAAAAACATAAAAGAATTCTAACAGCAAAGAATTACGACCTTACGTTATGAAGTTGTCTTGGCTCTTGGTCTCTTTATGCATAACGCGGTCCATTTGTACTTAGTTCTTGTCAACCCAGTTTACAGATGAAAAGTGCAAAAGCTTCACGAGCCATCGTATACCTACAACTATAACAAAAAGGGATATCAGGACTTTTGCATCAAGAGGAATTTTATTTTTTTTTCCACATTTTTAGAATATACTTATTATATCTACATCCTGTCAAGTAGTCGCAGAATCATTTCTATTTCATTAGAGTATAGGCTAATTCTTTTTTTTTGTCCTTTCACGAAAAAATGGTTGTAATTGGAATTTTACTTTGCCTAATGAATTTAATTTCATTCTTTTAATGAGAAGTAATAAAAATTTCTGTTTCCGAACAATTTGAAATTCTAAATTAATACCGTTTTTCGAAGGCTAATTCAAAATTGAGACAAAAGAACGAATTTGCTTTCTGTCTCAATTTTGATATCCTCAGGATAACTAAAGAACAATTCACTAATTAACTAGCAAATAATTAATATTTACTGTTTTCAAACAAAAAGAATAATATTATTATTACTATAAAAATAAAATAATATTATTATTATTATTATTATTATTATTGCAAATATTGATTATTAAAAAAGGAAATAATACGAAAAGAAGAAGCACAATTAATAAAACTTTCTAAAAAGATAATATATAGCTAAGGGAAAAGGTTATGCGGAAGATTAGATGGGATATTCTAGTTTTTAAGACCTGCAGGTCTCGACATTGACAAATGGATTCGAGCAAGGATTGATAAATTGTCGATCGACTCATACGTTCTCCTATGCAAAGTGGAGCTCGTTAAAGGGAACTCTGAAATAAATACCACCTCCTAGTTCCTCGAGAGAATCTCCAAAACGAATCGAATCGCCTTTCAATCAAATAGAAAATAAACAAATTTATTTATTAATCGCAACTATTAACCTCCACTCTGTCTAATTTCCCCCTCCAAAAAAAAGAAAAAATTTCCTTCTCCAAAGAAAAATTTCTAACAAAAAAAAAAATATTTAATAAATATTTATCCATTTATCAACCGCAGTAGATAAATTTTATTCAGTATTCACTATAACCAAGCGAATATTTACTATACATTTCTTTCATTAAGATTTAAAATAAATTAAATTAAATTACAGTAAAAAATAAAGTTAAAAATAAAAATAACAAATCAGAAAAATAATAATAATAACTCTCAAGAAAATAGTAATTACTGTCAAAAAAGTAATAATAACACTCAAGACAATAATATTTAGTCAGAAATAAATTACATTTAGAAAAATAATAATTAGTCAAAAAAAAAAATATTTAATGATTATTTATCAATTTGTTAACTGCAGTTGATAAATTCTATTCAGTATTCACTGTAAGGAGCGAATATTTACTATACATTCCTTTCATTAAGATTTAAAATAAATAAAATTAAGTTACAGTAAAAAATAGAATAACTTTTTATAAATAATTAATAAATATTTAAATGCCTATTTATTTTTCTACAGAAACTAAAAAACATTTGAAATGATTTCAATGTTAAACCGTTTTGAAATTTAATCATTTTTGAAAATTGCAATTTGTCCAAAATTCAATCATTTTTTTGTTAAAACTTTTAATTTAAATAATTCAGAACTAGAATAATTTTATTTCAAAACAAAACTTTTAATATTATTAGCAGCTTTAAGACAATGAAGAATTTTTAAAGGATTTCAATTTAAACAATACTTTTAAAATTAAATTAATTTATATTAAATTCACACTATAACGCTTCTAACATTCAGTTATCAAGTTTAACTAAAATTCCATTTTTTATTAATTTTTATTAGAAAATTCTTATATAATTTAATTTTTTACATACAAAAATAAATAATTTATTGAATATTTCTTAAAATTGAATATTTATAAAGTACTATCAACATCTTTTAAGTAATTAAATTCGTTTCAAGAATTTCATTACTTATGAGAATTTAATTAAACTGTGGCGATGAATTTTAATAATTTTCTTCTAAATAATTGAAGTCATTTAGAAAATTTCTTATGAAAATTGTAAATGTTGAAAATAATTAAATTTTGACCAAATTTTTGAAATTAATTAAATTTCTAAGGAAAGTTTCATTAAAACTATTTTAAAAAAATTGTATTTCTTCGAAGAATTTAAAAATAATTTTCAATAATAATTGAATTCTTGCTGCATATATTTGTGCATTTTTTTAAGTGAATTCTTTTGGTAAATTTTATTGGAATACTAGATATTACAAATAACTGAATTTCAAAAAATTTTAAAAATTATTTCAATTTCTAAAAAGAATTTTATTTAAAATAGCAAAAACTAAAAATAATTGAATTTTTTGGGGAAATTCTATTGAAATATTAGAAATATTACAAATAATTGAATTTAAACAAATTTTTTAAATTAATTAAATTTCTATGACAGATCTTATTAAACATTTTTTAAGAATTCATCGTATTTGCATTTAAAAAATATTATTAAGAATTTAAGAAAATAATTAAATTCTTTCAAGAAATGTAATTAAAAATATATTGGAAAGAATAAATAAATTCTTATAAACAAATTTAATAAAAAATATATTGACAAAAATAATTAAATTCTTATAAACAAAGTTTATCGAATTTTTTAAAAATAATTGAATTATTTTGTAGAATTTAAAAGAAAATTTTACAATTAATTTTACTTTTCGAGAAAATATTTTATTAAAACTAATTGAAATCCTACACAGAGTTTCATTAGGTTTGAAAATAATTATATTTCTGCGACAAATTTTATTTAAATTTTTAAAAATAATTAAATCTTTGAGAAGAATTTTATTATTTATTAAAGTAATTTATTTTATAAAAGGTTTTTTAAATAATTTATATTTTTCCGAAAATTTTACGAAAATTGTGTTTTACATAATTAAACGCCTGTGAAAATTTTATTATTCATGAAAATAATTGAATGTTTGCAAAGAATTTTACAAATATATTTTTTAATAATTAACTTCTTTTGAAAAATTTTACATTCAATTAGTAAAGATTAAAAGTAAGTGAATTTCGAAATATTTTTGAAAATAATTTAATCGTTTTAAAAGAATTTTATAAGAACTTTTTTAATTGTTTCGAAAAATTTTATTAAAATGTATTTTGTATAGTTTCTAAGAAATTTATTAAAAATTTTTTAAATAATTTTTTTTTGTCTCAACTATAGGACAACTATTAGAAAATTGTAAATAGTGAAAATTCTCAAAAATAGAAAAAAGTAGCTTCTAGTTTCACAAATCGTAAAATAGATTTTAGTAGATGAATATAAAATCTATTTACTATATAAATAAAAAAGATACTAATAATAATAAATATAAATAAAAATTTGAAAAATAAATTTAAAAATTATTTTTTTATTAATGGAGTATTGTCATTTCCATCAATGAAGGAAAATTGAAGAGAAATGTAAAAATATACTTGACCGGAGATGAATTTCATTATTAATAGACATTATGATAAATTTAAAATTCTTCTAATCTCTCCTAAGAGGATTATTATTGGACTTTCATTAAATGCAGATTACAATTGATAAATGTGTTTCTGCATTATCTTAAACAGACCGAGGTTCAATATAAACTCCTCGCACTTTTATTAGCGTCCTTCAAATCTGATAAGTTGTACAAGCTTCTTATTTGTCTTCTATTAGAAAAAGAACTCACTGCCTTATTGCAAAGATCTCAAATCAATCGTTAGATAAAATTAACTTTCTCATAAGGCAATTTTTAATCAACAATATTTAGTCAATCGCCAATTTCAATTATATTCCTCAAATCCTTTTCCATTTTTTTTCTTTTCAATTTTTTTTCACTATTATTATCTTTAAATGAAAATTTAAAAAAATTAAGAAAATAGTTTTTTAATTTGTAAACTAATATTTTCTACCGAAATTCAAACATGAAAAAAGTGATAAAAAGATTCGTTCATTTGAACGTTCAGAACTTTAGGAGCATAATTTTTTGACTTTAAGTAAAATTTTACAAATGGCAAAAAATGTGAATAAATAAACAGAGTATGGATTAATTTAATGTCTTTTGGATTTTGCCAAATTTTCTATTACTAATAAATTATTAGTTACTTTAATTAACTTTAAGTAGCATTTTCGAAAATTTCCAATTTTGTTTGTTTTTCTCTTCTCATTGTTTTTTGGTATAAATTTTCCAATCGGAGTTTAATTATACTCGAGAAAATGAGAGGAATAAGATGAGGGAAAAAAAAGTGAGTTTGAAATAAAAAAAAGAGTACTCACGGATCATTGGTTTTTGGTAGAAGGGTGCCAAGTTCCTTGATCCTGTCATTGATGTTGAACCGTCGCCGTCGCTCAACTGAAAACGGAAATTGTGCTCGTCAATCATTGCAGTCACTAGATAAGTAATTTGTTCAGCGCCAACTTTGATCTAATCAAAATCTAATCGCCATTTCCGCCTACTTTTACGAGTTCTCTCTAACGAGTATATTATTCGATCAGCTGGAGACTAAAGTTCCAAATTCATTCTTAAAATTATATTTCCTCATCTCGTCACAATTATTATTATTATTATTATAGGACGTGAGGTATCAAAATAATGCTCACGAAATTATAAACCAATTTTTTTCTAACCCCACTTTACAAAAAGTTCTTCTTGTTTAAAAAAATATTGGAGGACAGTTTCCACTGAATTTTTCAAAAATAGTTTATAAATCTTCTGTTTTTACCAAAACAAAACAAAAAGCAGAAAATTCTGCAATGTTTCAGTAAAAATTTCCAACTTGTTTTTTAAAAAAAATTCTTTTATTAATACTATTAGATGTTTATTAAAACTATTCTCATTTTTACAGTTGAATGTTCGGTGAAAAATTCTGGGGCAAAATTAATTCGTTTACTCGACTCTTTGTAAAATCGAAATTCCTCTTAGGTACGGGTTTTACTTTTCCCCACCTTAAAGATATTATCTAAGTTACGTAATACGAAACTACTCGCAAACTATAAAGTAAACTAGCAACAATAGCTTTTAAAACTTATGCTAATATTCCTCTACCGTGAAACGAATTTAAAAACTAATTTTTCCCCCAATCAATAAATAGAATTATGTAAAATAAAACACCAAAAAAAAAGAAAAAGAAAGAAAATGTTTCAATAAAATTGATAAATCGCGAATCCTGTTTTGAATTGAAATTATCAAAGTTTAAAGTGTTTCTAAAACAGCTTCGGTAAATTTTCGAGATACATTTAGCTTTGGATTTCATTATTCCGTTCATGTATCTCTCAAGTAGTAGAAGTCGAGCCTCTTCGTGTACGCGCATTCCTAAGGCGACTCGTTATCAACACAAGCACGCGTCGCAGACGTGAATCTTCTTAAGACGTAAGCAAAATATACATAACGAGGCGACGATAACGAATGAAAATACAGAGCACCGAATTTTAAACCAACAGGTGTTAATCCGACGATTTTATTAACGGGAATGTATATATATACATACATACAATGCTATTTGCAAATTTTCCTAAGCCTCTACAAATGACCCCGAGAGGACTTTAAATTATCATTCATTTTTAGATGTAGAAATTTATTCCTGTCACAACATTTCTCACTAAGATTACACTCGTTAATTTTTATTAATAATATTATTATTTTTCTTTCGCCTTATGAATTAAAAAAAAAATTAATTTTCAACTTTAAATCATTCTCGACTCCTTAAGGTGGAAAAAAATTTATTTCACTCAAATTACTTGTTGCTTGACATAATTAAGTACTGATTACTCGATCAATTCAATATTTACTTAAATAAAGTAATTTCAAAATTAATGATTGAATATTATTTTTTATATTAATATTTATTTTAATATTTAAGTCAATGTTTATATTGAAATATGAAGACTTCGACTATATCAGCACATAGTAACATCATTATTTCAAAATATTCTATCAGCGAAAAAATTCAAACAATATTTACACTAAAAGAAAAAGTATATTAAATTTTGTAAAAGTATTTTGCAATTTTGGGAAAAAAATTTTAATATAAAAGGTACTAAACTTTAAAAAAAATTTTTTTGTGAAATTTAGTAATGTTATATTAAAATTGAATGCAAATTCTTGATATTTCACATAATTATACTTAATTCCCCAATTTTTTTTTAACCTTTAGTATTTTTTATATCAAAAATACGGTTTGTTGCACTTTTTCTCTAAATTGCAAAATACTTTTACAAATTTTAGTATACATTTTTTTCAGTAAATATTAATAATTAAATAAATAATTTTAGTATTTAAAGCAAATGTGAATTGAACCATTTAATTGAAACAAATAAAAATTATTTTATTCAAGAAAACATTTATTTGATAATACACAATTAGTAAAAATTTCAACTGATTTTTAAAAATATTTTCCTCAAATATTTTAGTAAAAAATTTTAAAAACCACTGAATGAAATAGAAAAACTTTATTAAAATTTAGTAGATAAATAATTAACCTGAACTATCGAAAACGCTGTTCGATTGCAGTACTGAAATTAATAGTTTCCTTCTACGTAATTATTATTTCTAACACTAATAAATAATAAAAATGAATTAAAAATAAAAATTTTTTTATTCAAAGATTTAATAAAACTTTATTATCTTTTTTAAATCATAATTTATCGAAATATAATTCTTCGAAAATACGATTATATTTGAAAAAAGTTTTTAAAAGTCTTAATAAACTCAAATTCTTTCAAATATAAAGTTTCAAAGAAGTTTAAAAAACTTTGAATTGTTTTAATCTTCAAAACTATTCTTAGGAACTGATACTTATTTTTAAGATTATTTTAACTAAAATTCTTTTTAAAATCAATTCTTACTAGAATTCAACAATAAATGAACTATTTATACTGAAAAATATTTATAAATTTTAATTTTTTTCCAAATTTCCAGTTACAATTATTAAAAAAAATACAATAATATTTAAAAATAATTTTTTGAAAGTGTTAAAATAAAACTTTATGAAATATAAATTTACTTTAATGAAGTTTGAGAGAATTTTCGATTTTTTCAAATTTTTAATATTATTTTCGAAAATTAAACTATTTAAAAGAAATGTTAATTACCATTTTTTCAAAAACCTCCTTTTTCAGAATTTCTAAATAAAATTTTTCAAATTTCATTCATTTTTGTTTAAATAATATTTGAGGTTGGCATTTTAGAAAAAGTTCATTTTTTCAGAATTTCTAAATAAAATTTTTGAAAAGTCATCCATTTTTGTTTTTAAATAATATTTGAAATTCACATTTTTGAAAAATCTCATTTTTTTAGATTTTCTAAATCCAATTTTTCAAATTTCATTCAGTTTTGTTTAAATAATATTTGAATAAGTATTCAAATATTTAATGTTATTTATAAATTTGTTATTTATTTAACCACCAGGAATAAATATTTAAAAATACGTAGTTTGATGTAAAACCTTTTAAAATTTATTTATTCCTAAAAATAAGAACTTCAATAATTGTTTCAATTCTTAACGTATTTTCTAAAATTTTAACTAAAATTCATATTCAAATTAATTCTTATTAAAAAAGTTGGATGAGAATTCAATTATTTAAAAACAGAAATAAGTGATAGAATAATTAGATTATTTCTAAAAATTACAACTGTAACTCTACTTATAATTTTTTTTTTTAATTTGAGAAAGAAAAAACATTTTATTATATTTAAAATTTTTTTCTAATTTTAAACTTTTGATTAATTTTCTATTGTTTTAATACTCAGAAATGAATTTGGAATATAGAAATTATTTTTACTTTTTCATAAGACAGGAACTCAATATTTTACAAACATTTTAGAAATAAACAAAATTTAAAAGACTAGTAGAAATAAAAAATGTAAAACACTATTGAAAATAAATAATTCCAAAGACTATTAAAAATAAATAATTCTAAAGACTATTAAAATTGAAAAATCCAAAAGATTGCAAAAAAAATGTGAAATAGTGTTAAAAATAAAAAAATTCAGAAGTCTTTTTTTTTAATTTAAAAACCAACATTCTGTATTCTACTATTTTCCAAGCCAACAAAAAATATTTCCTTTCATTTCCAAACTGACATGAAAAAATTAAAAAGCCGGAAATAGAAAAAAAATTCTTTCTTTTCGTGCAAAATTGTTAAAAAAAATTAAGCATTTTCTCTTTCTGAAAGATTTTCTCCAAGCAAAGTCTCCTTAACGCTCGACTTCCTAAATAACATTCGTTAACAACAAAACCCAATAAAGAGACCAGAAATTCGTGTATTTACATGAAATGTAACATCTCATTCTATATACTCGCAAAACGAATGACAAATTTACCTCCCAGTCTCGTCAGAATCACAGTTACGAAAACGAACAGTTTTGGTTGAGACTTTCTCTCTCCAGATTGCCACATCGGCTTGTTTTGAATTTAGATCAGATGGATATACATATATATATATATATACAAGAGACAATGTTTTATGTCAGAAAGTTGTCTTACTTTATTCAGTGAATTTCATTTACCATTACACTTGATTCATTTTGTAATCGTGAATTTTTTTATCATTTCCTCAAATCGCTCTCCTCATTTTAAATTAAAAGAAAAAAAAATTAAAAATTTCGACCAAACTAAAATTACCACGGAGGCAAATTTTACAAAACAAAATTGTTTTAGTAAATTTTTTTGTCAGTCGCTTAATTTACGTAAGTAAATTAATTGATTGTTTTTGTAAAATTTCTTTTGTCAATTGACAAATATTATTTTTGTAAAATTTGTGTTCCTCAATTTTATTTTCGACGAAGGTAAAATTTTTTTTGTGATTTTATTTTTTGCAAAAGTTGTTTAAATTTTTTTTACTCATTTACTTATTTATATTCCATAATTAAATACATATTATTTATTTTCTTCTTTAATGAATTTATTTTATTTTTCTTTTATTTGATTTCTATTTTATTTTTATTTATTTACCAAATAAATTTTTATCTTATTAAAAAACCTACTAAAATAAAATATTGTTTCGATGCAAGTGTTCTGTTTACATATTTAATTCCCTTGTTTGGAAACAAAAAAAATTTCTTTTTTTCAAAAATTTATACCCAGTGGATTATAATACGTTTTTTTTTTTTTTGTAAATTTGACGAAATAAAGTGTCGTAAAAGATACGATACTGTTAATAAACACATTCATTTCAATTGACTAATAAAGTGTGTTTAAATTTGCAATCTAGTATTTATTGAGTATATGAATTTCAATATACAATTTTTCCCCACAAGCTTTTATTAAAGTGAACACTCGAAATTAATTTAACACACGACCGCTTTTGTTGTGGAATGTAAAAAGCTCATTTAATTTTGTATCAAGTATATCAATTTTACAAAATTACACCAACGTGTATGTGTGTTTTAAAACGACCGATTTAATCCAGAGAAAAAAAAAGGAACCGAAAATATTTCTGTTACACTGCCAAATTATTATTAAAAAAAAAAAAACACACACACACACAGTTACGACTTATTGTTTATTATTCGAGGCAAGGGCGGAAAAAATCATGAAAACTGAAATTGTATACGAGGGTGAATTATTTCACTGTGAACAGTTTATTACAAAACACTTGAATGAAACATTAGCTAACTGAACTGTGTCAATTACCATTTACGGAGAAAATGTCCCAATTACTTTTAATTTAGCGGTAAAAAAATCTCAATTCCTTTTTATATATTTTTTTTTTGTTTAAAAACAGGTTTATATTTGGATACGTTTATAAATTAATGTTATATTTTTATAGATTCGAGTCAATAAATTATTTTCCCTCTATATTAATACTGGAATTAAATGAAAATATTTTTGTTTTTATTATTTATATTTTATTATTATTATTATTATTATTATTTATTGTATATAACCATAATAATTATTATATTATACGATTTATTATAAGCAAATATTAAATATTAATTCATTCAGGCAGAAAATATTTCAAAACGTTTTTCTCTCCTCTCGTCTATTTATTATCTTTACCGATTCGTGATATTTAATTTACTAAATAAATATTCAAAAGAAGTGAGAAATTAGAAAAATGCCAATGATAAAAATGAATGAAATTAAGGGAAATTAAATCATTTCTCTTTTGTTGAAGAAAAAATTTCTCTCCTTTTTTTGCGCCTAAATATAGAACCGAAAATCCTATATACGTTTAAATAAGATTCATCTTTCAACATTTAAGTTTAAGTTCAACATTAATTTTATGAAACAAAATCGATATGTAATAAATATTTATTTGTGTTTTCAATTATTATTTTGTAAACAGGCTTAAAAAATAAAAAAAAATAATGACAGTAATAGAAGAAGAAATAATGTCTCTTATTTCACAGTTCGCTCCTTTAGACAATATGTATTTTTTTTTAAAAGAAGAAGAAAAAAAAATGTTCACAGAAATGATTTCTCGAGACATCGATAAATTTATTCTTTTACTTTCACATAAAGTCTGTAAAGTTGAGGGGAAAATATTTTCTCCATTGAAAAAGAAACAGTTTTTCTCCATTTAGAAAATAAATAAATAAATAAAATACTATCCGAAGAAATATTCAGCTTTAAATATTGATAAGAAGAGTTTGAAACATTTGATATTTAAGTCAGTAAAGAATTCAAAATAATTATTTTCTATTTAAAAAAAATCGAAATTAAGTAATTTTTACATACTAATTGTAAGTAAAACCAAAATTGTGTATTTTTGACAACTTTTACTAATTTTTACAGTCAAAATTTACAACATTTACTGTAAAAATTATGGGGCTAAAGTTTCGAACGTTCAAATGAACGAAAATTTTTTTCACCTTCAGTGTTTTTTGAAAATTAATATAGAAAAAAGAAAAATAATTGAAATTAAACAATATTTAATTTAGAATTGATTTGCTTTAATTAACATTTTTTTTTGTAAATAAAATACAAATTAGAAGAAACAAAAAAATATTCTCGTTCATTTGAACGATCGAAACTTTAGGAACATTAGAAATTGACAAAAATGAAGCACAGAAGTTTCTGACGGTGTAAATTTTACTTCTGTAAATAGTAAAAGTTGCTTATTCATTTTCTGGTGAAATTCGTTAAAAACGCTAAGAAATTTTTAATCTTCTTCAGAAGATTTCTTTCTCAACGCAACGGCAATAAAAATCAAAAAATCAATTTTCAATTGCATATAAATCATAAGGAGTCGTGTCAAAATTTGTTTTTCTCCAGGAATTATTTCAATAAATGCAAAAAATAATTCAAAAGTAGAAAGAAAAAAAATATAAACAGAACTCGATAAAAATCCAGATGCACAACGTGTAATAGAAGATGAAAGAGGCATGTGAGAAAAAAGAGAGCATAAGAAGAAGGAAACAAGCTCAGAAAGCAGTTTCGTTGGGCAGGTTTGAAAGCAGAGAAACTGCAACGACGCCGGAAAACTTCCTATGATCTTGAACAGACTTCTTCTTCTTCTTCTCTCGAGAGGAAAGTTCGACTCTGATCCTACTGATTAGATTAGGACAGTTAATTCTAGAGAGAAAGAGAGAGAGGACGATCGAACGTGTCCAATTCAAGTCGTAAGCCGAACACTCGACTTTTCGCACTACGAGAATGCCGTTCTTTTCATTTCAAAAGTGGAAAAACTCCCACACTCAATATCCAATGGACGTGTATATACACCTATCTATTTCGCCAATTAGAACTCCAACACATTCTCATCACTAATAAATGAAGGTGTTTCGAGAGTTCCTCAAAAAGACAGTTTTGAGCGCTTCTTTCCTCTTTACTTCTTTCTTTTTTCTCTTTTCGTTTCCTTCATTCACTTTTGGTGTGTATACACACTTGAAAAGCTTTACTAATTTTTAACTAATTTTCAATGAAAGTTTAAGAGAAAAAAAAATTATAACTAGGAGAGAATGGGAAAAAACCAGGTACCACACTGAGAAAACACTATACTTAAATGAAACACAAAAAATAATGTTAGACGATTTTGTTTAACTGAAATTAGTTTGTAAGCTTGATCCTAATATATAAAAAAACATCTACTGCTTAGATTCAAAAATATCTTTTGTTTAAATAATTATATTTAATTCAAACATATTAACTGTTTTCTTCATTGTAAAATTTCTGTATTGATTTAGACAAAAAAAAAGTTTACAAATGTTATGTTTGATTCAAACTTAAAAGTGAATTATAGATAATTTAAAATCAATCAGAACTTATGTTTGATTTAATTATATTATTTCTTTAAATAAACCTAAAAATATGTTTGAATTAAACTTAAATATGTTTTACTGTATAGCAACGATATTTTAAGTTTGATTTAAACAAAATTTGTTTGAATCAAATAATTTTTTTTTCTCAGTGCAGACTTCGTATTTGCATCTATTAAAACAGGGTCGCCACAAAAATTTAATTTTGTTTTTCCCTGATTTCCAGACAAAATTTTTAGTTTTTCCCTGAAAAATATTCACTTTCAAAATAATTCGATACTCAAAAAAAAAAATGTTCTATTAAATTTATTTAAGAATTTCCTTCATTGAAAATTTTTCACAAACAGTAATAACTTCAATTTACAAAAAAATAAATATTCAATTACTATTTTTCCGTGAAAATTAAAATTGTTGCATTCAAATTCAAACCTTTTTGAAATTCGACAACTCATAAGAATACTATTGTAAAACATCGATCACTCAGAACCTTTAACTCGACGAAAATTTAAAAAAAAAAAAAAAAATTTAAAAATAATTTAATTTCTGAGAAGAATTTTATTACTTTTGAAAATTGCTACGTCGACAAAAATAATTGAAATTTGTTCTATTAACATTTAATTTGTTCGGGTAATAAAAAATTTTGTAACGGCAACAAAAAAATTTGTTAGCTCTATCTTAACAATCTTCTCCTAGGGATCGTAAGACCTTGTTGTTGGTGGAGAAGCTTACGGGCCTAATCGGGCAACGTCTCTGGACCCCTTTCTCTCTCTCGTAGTCTGTCGGTGAGGGCCCACTCCCCGTAAAGGAGGGACCGTCCGGGCAGCAGAGGGAGTAGAAAGGTGAGGAAGCGACCATTGGTGGGAAGTAATGACCACCACTGGAAGCGGAGGAGACTGTTGCCTGCGGGGCCTTAACTAAGAAACGGTTCCTCTGGTTTCCGTGGCAAAGGAACTAGAGTATTGAGCGCGAGCTCTGCCCCCAATCTAAGACGTACGGATACGTGTCGATGGATGGATGGCACCAGGGTTACCAAAGCCGCCGCGTGTCCCGGGCGGATCGGCCGGACGTTGGTCTGGGCTGTACTGGCCGGGCTGTGAACCCGTAAAGCTCGGGGGATCGGCCCGGTTGGGGCTCTGGCTGGTGGACGGTCGATCTGTCCGGGGCGCTGTGGATGGTGGTGTCGCAAACGGCGGTCAGGGATACCGGGAGACCTCCCTGTACTAATTTGACTCCTTACTCCTACATGCGGGGCTCTGTAGGAGTGGACATTTTGTTTTCCCTAGCTACTCGTGGGACTTATATGGAACCTCATTTTAAGAACCTAAAAATCGACACACGCCAAGGAGACGAGGCGGCTGCGTCTGAGGTCTCCTCGGAGGCTAAAGACATGACGGCCCCTGTTCCCGAGGTGGTGAGCCAACCGCCTCCATCGGCTGGCCCAACGGCCCCATTGCGGGCTGACGGACCAACGGTCATGGAGCAGGTTGGATCTGGCTCGACTGAAGGGCCCCAGAATAAAAAAAGGAAAAACCTCACCGGTTCTGCAAAGAAACGGTTGAGGAAACAACGGCTGGAGGCCGGTAATAATGATCCCACTTCTTCGAAAGTGGTCGAGACCGGGTCGAAAAGAAAAAACGACCAAAAGGACTCCCCACCGGCGGATAAGTCGGACCATAAAAGACCAAAGTCGGTCCATCATGAAACCAGGAAAGATGGTGGAGGGGCTGGGCTAACTTTGGCACAGAAGACTAATCCTCTGACGATGGTGGTCTCCGACGTCGGCTACCCGGAGGAGGTCCTTTCTGAGGAGCAATTTTGGCTTTTCAGGAAGGCCTTAACGCCGCTCGTTCGCAACGAGCCGGCGGACCGGCTGCCGAGGTTTGAGGCCTCCTTCTTTAGAGGAGGAGTCTTCATTTTTGTCGCATCCAACCCGGAGGCTAAAGCTTGGCTTACAAAAACCGTGGCCGAGCTAAGGCCCTGGGAAGGAGCGCGATTAAAAGTCAGTGGGGTGGAGGTGCTCCAAAGGATGCTGAAGGCTACGGTGCGGATCCCGGGTGAACTGGAGGACGTGCAAGTGGTCTTCAAGACTCTTGAGGCGTACAACCCCTCACTGAAAACGTCAACTTGGCGTCATGTCAATATTGACGGACCTCAGGCGGCTGGTATGGCTGAGAGGAACTTTCTCTTGGTCATACAGGTCCCTGAGAGTCAAGCGAGAGCTCTTGCTGCTCTCAACTTCAGACCCTTCTATGACTTCGGTCGGGTAACCTTTAGGGTTGCTAGCCTTGGTCAGGATGGGTCTGAAGGAAAAGGGGCAAGTGAACAGCAACCATAAGGGCTGCCTGTAAGCTTACCCTTAAACAAATTAACTTGCATCACAGTAAAGGCGCCTCAGCAGTTTTGATGAGGGGCATGACTAGGATGCACACAGGCATATCACTAATTCAGGAACCATGGTTAGTTCGAGGTGCTATTAGGGGACTTGGGGGGGCTGGCTTTAATGTTTACAGGGATCCCAAGGCTACCAAACCAAGAGCGTGTATCCTTACGAAGGGCATTAATGTTGTACCTTTGCTGGACCTGTGCACTGGAGACCTGATGGCGGTATTGACCGACTTCGAGGGTATCGGAAGGATGGTCATTGGATCGGCTTACTTTCCGTATGATAGCAAAGTTAATCCCCCAAATGAGGTATGTAAATTGGTGGATTACTGTGTAGAGAGGGGACTGCCCCTTTTGTTGGGCTGTGATGCTAACTCGCAACACAGGGTGTGGGGGAGCTCAAAGAACAACCAAAGGGGACAGGAGCTATTGGAATATCTATTGGGAACAGGACTGGATATTCTAAACACAGGTAAGGTACCGACATTCAGTAATGCTGTCAGGGAGGAGGTGATTGATATCACCCTCTGCTCGTGCAGTATTGCACATAAGGTAAGAAGATGGAGAGTATCTAATGAACCTTCACTTTCTGATCATTTACAGATAGTCTTCGAGCTGGACGCTGTGGTCCCTTCGGAAACCAAGTGGATTCGTAATCCCAGGAAAACGGATTGGGCTAAATACAGCGCAGAGCTGAAGGAGACACTTTCTGTATTACCAGGCAGGATTAGAGATCATGAAACCCTGGATGAGGTGGCTGGTACTTTTACAACAGCCATAATAACAGCTTTTGAGAACAGCTGTAAACCAACGAAAGTTCGTTCGGCAAAAGAGACCTACTGGTGGAATGAGAGGCTAGAAAACCTCAGAAAAGAGACCAGGAAGTTATTTAAACGTGCTAAAAAGTACCGCACGGCTGATAGTTGGTCCACATATGCAAAAATGAGGGACAACTATAGAAATGAAATAAGGAAGGCACAACAGGATAGCTGGACTGCCTTCTGCTCTAGCATCGATAAGGGCAAAGAGGCAGCGCGGTTAGACAAACTGCTTTCAAAAAACCCAGATGCAATTTTAGGCACCTTAAGACTGCCTAACGGAGGATTTGCCGAGTCGGACGAGGAGACGCTGGCTCACCTGGTCCAGACCCATTTCCCAGGCTTTTCTAGATCTGAGAAGGGCGGTCCCGATTCTCGGCCTCTGAGTAAACTACCGCAGACTGAATATAGGCCGCGGAGACAGTTGGCTAATGGAATCGTGACTGCCGAGAGGGTCAGGTGGGCCGTGGAATCCTTTAGCCCTTATAAGTCTCCCGGACCAGACGGCGTTTTCCCCGTCCTTTTGCAAAGGGCGATGGATCAGGCGGTCGGACCGTTGGTAAGGCTTATCAGGGCAAGTCTAACTCTTGGATATGTCCCAAAAGCGTGGAGGGGCACTAAAGTCGTCTTCATACCAAAGGCTGGCAGGAACGGATATACCTCACCAAAGGATTTTCGTCCAATTAGCCTAACATCTTTCATTCTGAAGTTGGTTGAAAGATTAGTGGATAGATACATCCGCAGTGAGATCTTAAAGCAAAATCCTTTGCATAGAGATCAGCATGCCTATAGAACGGGATGTTCTACAGAATCAGCCCTTGCCAGAGCTGTTAACTTAATAGATGGACAGCTACAGGATAAGGGTTTCGCAGTGGGTGTTTTCATGGATATAGAGGGAGCTTTCAATTATACCTCCTCGGAGATTATAAAGGAAGCCATGATCTCTCATGGTATTCCCACAACCATTGTTGACTGGACCTGTCACATGTTGGGTAACAGGAACCTACTAACAACTAAAGGGAGCTCAACCCTTCGAGGAACAGTTAATTCTGGATGTCCTCAGGGAGGAGTTTTATCGCCCTTACTTTGGTGTCTGGTAGTGGATGAACTGCTAAGACTCCTCAGTGAGAAGGGATATCATGCGATTGGTTATGCGGACGATATCTTATTAATCGCTCGCGGTCCTCATCTGGATGTATTACTAGGTGTGGTGCAGCAGGCGTTAAATATGGTAGATGAATGGTGCGGACAAACTGGTCTGTCAGTCAATCCAGCAAAAACGGAAGTTGTTATTTTCACCAGACGATACAAGTGGAAAGCCACATGTATGCTAAAACTGGCTGGGAAAGAACTCCAATTCACAGAGAAAGCGAAGTACCTAGGAGTCATCTTGGATAGTAAGCTTCTTTGGAAAGAACACTTGGATGAGAAGTGTAATAAACTCACAGCTACTCTATGGCAATGTAGGAGAGCTATAGGATGTAGCTGGGGTCTTAAACCGGATACACTTTTGTGGATCTACGAATCGATTCTGCTTCCTAGGCTGACCTATGCGTCTGTGGTCTGGTGGAGCAGAGTTGAACTTAAAACGGCAAAAGACCGGTTGGAGGGCGTAAGGAGGCTGGTCCTGAGGAGCATCACTGGTGCTGTGCGCACTACGCCCACGATGGCCCTTGGTGCTCTTCTGGGACTGGAACCTTTACCCCTGATCATTAAAGCAGAGGCGGCGAAAGCTGCCCTGAGATTAGGTGGGGACAGAGGCCGTAGGGAAGTTGGCAGATGGCGTCTCCCCAGCAAATTGGTGGAAAAACCCATTCTCAATATGATTAGGGATAAGGTGACTCCACTTTACCTCTTTGACAAGAAGTATAGAATAAGTATACCTAATAGAGAGGATTGGCATGATGGGCCTGCCCTTCTTCCCAGAGATGCTATTGTCTGGTATACGGACGGATCGAAGGGAAGAATTGGCGCGGGCGCAGGTGTCTATCAAGAAGCAGTGGGGGTGGCTCTCGCATATAGTTTGGGAACCATCACTACTGTTTTACAATCCGAAATGGTAGCGATTCTCTACGGTGCTTCTGAGGCTCTAGAGTGCTGCCAAGATAGAAATATCTATATTGCTTCGGACAGCAAGGCAGCCATTTGCGCTTTGAAACGATATGTTACGACATCCCAACTGGTCGGAGAGTGCCACGAGGCGCTCAACAGGCTAGCTGGAATTAACCGTGTTACCCTCATCTGGGTCCCAGGACACTGTGGAATTAAGGGTAATAACGTAGCGGATGAACTAGCCAAAGAAGGTGCTAGGAAACGATTTATCGGACCAGAACCAATAGTTGGTGTCTCCAACAAGTGTCTGACTTTGGAATTTAAACAATGGCGGACACTAGAGCACCAAAAAGAGTGGCGGGCAGTTGCAGGTTGTAGACAGGCCAAAGCACTCATTGGGGAAAACTTAAATCCTAAAAGAGCGGCGGATTTCCGCAGGCTTAATAGGAAAGAGGCGAAAGTCATAACAGGTTTGTTAACAGGCCATGGAGATTTACGCTATCACAGGCATAAGATGGGTATCGTCGAGGATCCCAAATGCCGTAAATGTGGTGAGGAAAACGAAACCTCAGCTCACATTCTGTGTCGATGCCCTGCCTTGGTGAGGGAACGATATCAGATCACAGGTTGTTACTTCCTTGAGGAAACAGCAATCGCTACTAAAGAACTGGCCGCGGTCCTGTTTCTATGGAAGGGGCTTTGGGCTTAGGTCAGGCGGTTTAGTAGGACTTTGGGGACGTAAAGGGATTATCCAAGCGTCAGCGGCTGCTAAGCGGCTGCAACCCTAATAGTTAATAATAATAATAATCTTAACAATTCTTTTTTCTTCGTTTTATTTTCAAAAATTTTAATGAAATTTGGCATGATAATTCAATTATTTTAAATTAACTTTTAAAAAATTAAGTAAAAAAATTAATAAAAAAATAAATAAAAGAATTAGTTCAAAAAATTTATCGAAATTCAAATATTTCCAATATCTAGTATTTTAATAAAATTTCTCAAAAAAATACAATTCTTAAAAAGAAAATTTAATAAAATTAGCCAAAAAAAATCAATATTAATTTCCTATGTTATAAAACTCTTGGAAAAACTGAATTATTTTTGGAAATTTTAATAAAATTTTTTGAACGAATTTAATTATTAAAAAAAAATAGATAAAGTTAGAAATTTCAACAACAGGAATGACTAAATTTTGGACGAATTACAGTTGTAATTTTTAAAAATAGTTAAAGTTTTTTCCTTACATTTATTTTTATTTTTACTTTCATTTTGATGGACTCCTTCCTTTCTATTTTCACTGCCCCTTAAAAGGATTTTTATTTTCATTTTTACTTTCACTTTCATTTTCACTGTAATTCTGACTAATTTCTTTTATTACTTTCATTTACACTTTCTCAATTTAAATTAGTAAAAATTGTTATCAATTTGAATTAGCGTCTGACTTTTTGCTTTAGAAATTTGAATTAGTAAATTTTACCAATAAATAGTAGTTTTTACTAATGTATTAGTAAAATTTTACCAATGAATAATAGTTTTTACTAATGTATTAGTCAAATTTTACCAATAAATAGTAATTTTTACTAATTTATTAGTAAAATTTATTAATAAATTTAATTTTAATTTCAAAAGGAAAAAGTCAGTCGTTAATTCAAATTGGTTAACATTTTTACTATTTTAAATTTATTGACTGAAAAGAAGAAGAAGAAGAAGAACAATCAGAAAAAAATTGGTTTTGAAGAAAATAAAGAAAGAAGAAGTTGTTGAAAGCAAGAGAAAAAGAAAACAATAGAAACTGAAACAAAACAAAATCTATTATCCGCCCTCAAAACCGAATTGGTGAAATTTTCTGACGAGATTTTTACGTATAAACATTTCGAGTTGTTGTTAAACGTATATATATATACTAAAGATAGAGGGTGGAAACCTTTAATTCTTAGCACGAAAGGAGAAAGAGATTCCAGCAATCGGATCACGTATGCACAAGGGTCACGTGTGAAAAACGTGCGACACTTTATCCCGAACGACTGTCTTCCTCGTTTTTTTTACCCCGTGAATGTACATATGCCGGGGCAAAAGAGGTATATACAGGAGAACTCCAATACCCGATAAGAGCTTGCGGTTCAAAAAAAAGAGAGAAAGAGAATATATATGTATATACATACCTATGTATGAAAGAAAAGAGTTTGTGAATCGTTTTCCAAGTTAAAGAGAGAGAGGGAGGAAAAAATTGTTACTAGTATGCAGCGCAGATGTTCCTACCCTAAATTCTATTTCACCTCCTATGCTTGCTTTCTAATCTTTCCAGTCAGTATACAATTTATCAAGATATTTTTTTTCTCTCACTTTTACGAAATTCTTTTCTGTTTCCCGACAAACAAACTCCTTTGAATTCTAAACACTTTTCTAATTTTTGTCTCCATTTCTAGAGTTACTCATTATTTTCTGCGTTTATATATATATTTATTTATCGATTTCAGGGTTTCTACGAATTTCTTTTTATAAAATTATATGATTTTTCTATGATTTTCAAGTGAAAAATAAAAAAATTAGCGTGATATAATAAAAAAAAATAACTTGACACATTAAAAGAAAATTTTTGACAGTTAAGTCAGGTATATGTCGTGAAAAAATTTTTTATTCAGGAAAATTAAGAAAATTGTGACTTTTTCGACTTACTTTTAAAAATTGCGACTTTTTTTCACTTTTCTTCCAAACATTGCAACAAAATAATACAACGATTTTTAGTAAAAAACAAGTGCAACTTATTTTGATTTTTGTAAATAGAAAAATAACAACAAATCTTTCGAAAATTGTTTTTGAATAGTTAAAATTTTGTAATATTTAACGGAAAATAATTTATTTATGTCAAATATTTTGTTACAAACTTTAAAAATCAACTTTTCAAGAATTTTAATTGCAAGTTTTGAAAGTAATTGAATTATCATTAATTTTAATGAAAAATCTTTAAAGAGAAATTTAAAAATAAAAATTAGCTTCTCGTTTTTTAAAATTCAATAGTTTTAATATTTTTAATTACATATTTCCAAAAATAGTAACATTTTAGAATTATCTTTAACATTTGGTAGAAGAAGAAGAAGAAGAAGAAACTTTTGTAAAAGTTAATAGAAAATAAATAATTTCTTTCAAATATTTTGTTCCAATTTTTAAAAATAAACTGTACAAAACATTTAATTGCAAATTTGGAAAATAATTGAATTATCAAAAATTGTAATGAAAAATTTTTAAAGAGAAATCTAAAAATAAACATTAGCTTCTCATTTATTAAAATTCAGTACATTTAATATTTTTAATTACATATTTACAAAAATACTAACATTTTAGAATTATTTTTAACAATTTGGAGAAAAAGAAACTTTTGTAAAATTTAATAGAAAATAAATAATTTCTTTCAAGTATTTTTGTCAAAATTATTTGAAAATCAACTTTAAGATACTTTTAATTAAAAATTTTGAAAAGAAGAAGAAGAAGAAACTTTTGTAAATAGAAAATAAATAATTTCATTCAAGTATTTTGTTAAAATTCTTTGAAAATCAATTTTTCAAGAATTTTAAATGCAAATTTTGAAAATAATTAAATTATCAAAAATTTTAATGAAAAATCTTTAAAGAGATATTTAAAAATAAAAATTGGCTTCTCATTTTTTAAAATTCAATAGTTTTAATATTTTTAATTACATATTTCCAAAAATAATAACATTTTAGAATTTATTTTCAACATTTTGGAGAAACAAATCATGTTCAAAATTCTTAATTAAAATTCATTAAAAAATGCATTCATTAATTAATTTATTTAATTATATAGAAAAATTCTTTTAAGAAATACAATTATTTCCGAAAAATTACATTAAAATATTTTTGAAAACTAATTATTAGAATTGTTTTATCATAATTTTTTTCAGATTCAAAATTTATTTTTTGGACGTATTAAAATTTTTGAAAAATCATGATCCTGTTTATAATTAAAATTCTTCAACAATTTCATCATTTTTAGTTATAACTTTTCAAAAATTAAATTATTTTGAAAAGATTTTACCAAATTTTAGTTTTTTGGAAATTTTTCAAAATTGAAAAACTGTAATCGTTGAATAATTATTTAAAAATATTTTTTAAAAATTAATTGTAAGAATTTCTTTATTATTTTGTTGAAAATATTATAACTTAATAACTTAAGAAAAAACTACGAAGAGTTACAATCATTATAAAAAATTGAGTTTATTTATTTAAATAATTGACTTCTAGAAGAATTTTTGGAAACTTATTTAAATTAATTGATTAAAAGATGAAGATTATTTATTTATTTATTTTTTCTCTATTTATTTATTAATCTATTTTTATCGATTTATTTATTTCTTATCTATTTATTCATTTCTTATCTATTTATTTATCTATTTATTCACTCAAATATTTATCTTAATTAAAAATATTCTAATTTAGAAACACGTCTCAAGTAATATCCTCCAGAATAATAATCTTCTATTGACTATTATAAAGCAATTACTGTATTCTGGAATTTCTTTACGTTTAAAATTCAATTATTCTTAAAACAGCTACCAGTAAACGTTTTATTTCACTTGAAGAGAAAAATTATATAACTCTTAGTAAGGCATTAATTAATTAATATTCCGAGAAAAATTTTTCTACCGACAATTAATCAAATCATGATAGAAATATGGAAGTGCGCGCACGATGGCAAACTTGCTGCAAGGTTGACATTCAAGGTCTCGACAAAATGCATCTAATTAGAAATTATTTCTGAATCAAAAAAATATACTAAAATCCGAGTAAAATCGATTTAATATATTTCCAAGAAAAAAAAAGATTAAAATCAAAATAAAAAAATAAAAACAAGAATAAAAAAATTAAATTCAATAATAATGTAAAAAATAAAATAGAAAGAATAAAATAAAAAAACAAAACTAAAAAGTATTTCTTTGTTTTTTTATGGAATGAATTTTTTTTCTTGTTTTTACTTTGAGTGATTTTTTTATTTGATTTTGTGATAAATTTGGATTTAGGGAGAAAATTGTTACTTGATTATAAAAAAGTAGATCAGTGAAGTAAACTTTATACTCACTCATATTGTGATTATCTTTCTTTTGTCTATCTTTGGCTAGGGCGTGGATTTCTGCATCAGTGAGCAGCAAAGGTTCTGGTTTTATTTGAAGGTCTGGAAGACTTGTTAAGCTCCCTGCTTGACTGTCCTTTAAGCCATCGCCCAAGGATCCGGCCTCAAACGACAGAATATCATCCAAAAGATCCTCCGCCTGAGAAAAGCAAATCGAAAACAGGTGAGAAAATCAAATGTATAAATAATTTTAGAATTATAAATAAAACATAAGAGTTCATTACACTCTGCACTTATTTTTTTACAAATGGTTCGATTTTTAAAAAATTATTTAATTTCAAATTAAATTAAAAATTAAAATAAAAATTAAATCAAAAATTAAATTGAAAATTACATTAAAATAAATTAAATTAAAAATTAAATTATTTTACATTAATAAAATAAGTATTTTTATGCAAAGTAAGAGTGTATTGAGTCATGGGATCGATTAGATAATTTCTTTCTACTCTGACTTTCACTATCACTTTAATATTTTTAATTCCACTTTCATTTTTATTTTTATTTTGAAAAATTTTTACATTCTTCTTTTTCTTCACTTATTTTTACTAGATTTTTATTCTCTCTCTTATTTTTACTTCCATTTAAACAGATTTTTTACCAATTAATTTTTATTAACTATTATTCGAAAACATCAATAACATTTATTTTTAAATAAATATTTAATCATTGTGATTTTTCCATAGAAATTAAGATTTTCAAAACATTCACAGACCGAAAGATATAATCTTTATTTTATATTAAAAGAATATTTTTACTGTAAGGACTATAACTGAAATTATGTTTAAATAAATTTTTATTATAAAATTCTACAAGAATTTAATTATTTAAGTATAAAACTAATTAAATATTAAAGAAATTAAATGCTTCATAAAATTTATTTCTCATTAAGAATTTTATCAACAAATTAAAAAAAAATTGAATTCTTTTGATAAATTTTAATTAAATTTTCAAGAAGAACTATATTTTTGATGAATTCGGTTGAAATTGTATTAAAAAATAATGTAAATTCTGATATGAGTTTTTTTTAATTTTGAAAATATCTAAATTCATAAAAAGAACTTTATTTATTATAAATATAATAAATCGCATTAAAAAATTGTATTATTTTTAACAATATTGTAGAATTCTTTTAGAAAATTTCATTTAAAGAGTGGATATTAAAAATCATTGAATTGAAGAAATTTATTGAAAATAATTAAAATATTGCTTAAAATGTTATTCCCTTTTTTGAAAAATAATTTAAGTTGTACCAAGAATTTTATTAAATTTTTTCTAAAATAATTCAAGTTTTACAAAGAATTTTATTAATTTTTTTAAAAATAATTAAATTTCAGAGATCAATTTTGTTTTTTATCAAAATTATCAATTATTATTATTTTTTTTTTAATAATTGAAGATTTGCCAAAAATTATTGAAATACTGACGAAATTTTAGAAAAATATTTTAAACAATATTTGAATTTTTAAGAAGAATTTTAATTACTTTTAAAAATAACCGAATTTCTCCAATTATTTGTAATTTCTCCAAAATTAAATTGTCCAAACTGTTTTTAACCGAAACTCTTTTAAAAATCCATAATTTTCAATAATTAATTCATGCGACATTCACAAATTCATGAAATCAGTAAACTGTATTTTTTTAAAATTCAATCAATTTTGAAATATTTGAGTAAAATTATTCATTTAATAATTCCTAAATAATAATTTTTTGATAGTTCTTCAAGAATTAATTTATTTAAAATAAATAACTTCTCCCTGTTACAATTTATTTTTCCTGAATCAAAAAAAAAAATCTGTTAAATGAAAATTTAGCGAAAATAAATATCTATCAAGTTTAAGAAGGAGAATCCATCAAAGTGAAAGTGAAAGTAAATATGAAAACGAAAGTGAAAATAAATATCTGCTAAAGTAAAAATGAAAGTGAAATTAAAATATAAACATGTTTTTGAAAATATAAAATAGAATACATTTATTCCAATATACTGTTATATAAATTATAAAATACTAAAATTAAAATCACCAAAAAAATACAATGAAACTAAATTAAAAATAAATAAAAAAAAATAAATTTTAAATAAAGTACCGAAAATAAGGGTGGGGACAGGGGGAGAGGGAGGGGGAGATGAAATTTGCGACAAGAAAGAGGAAACACGCGCAGAGCCTCTTCTCTTTCAGGACGACCAAATCTTTGGTTTCCGTTTAGGAGGTATTAAATTTGTCTGCTGGTCACGGCGACTTGATCCTCAGAGAAATCGATACTATCGATAGACGTGTCATCGAACAACCGGTATTATTGATGGCGGCGCTTTAACGCTAGTTAATGCGATTTATAGCTATTCGCCTGGGCGCCTTGCTCGCTCGTGTGTCCCGTATACGAACGTCTTCGGAGAATGAACGAAGCGCACGTCGTTAATAATTCCAGGATGTCGTCGCCATCACTAAATCACATCTTACCTTAGAAATCGTGAAGCGCCCCTGTTTTCAGGGAGGCGAGGGGGGTGGGGGCTTTCCGTAAATTGCGAATGACCCAACTATATACACACCAAACCCCAGCGACGAGACATTTTTCCCTCGACAAAAAAAAGGAGACAAAAAAAATCCCATCAAAAAAACAAAAAAAAAGGAAAAGAAAAGAACAGAAAAAAGTCTGTAAACACGAAAAGAAAATTTTTCGCCCTTTAAAGTTTTCAAGAAATAGCAATCAATGAGTAAATAAATAAATTTTTTTCCGAATCAAACAAATTTTATTTGGTTTTAAAATTAAAAATTTTTAAATTCTACCGATTTTTTTATTTCGTTTATTTAAATATTTTAAATTGTACCATTCTTTTTTATTTCGTTTAAAAATAAGAATTTTTAAAAATTCTATCAATTTTTTTTCTCTCGCAAGCAGAAGAAAAAAAAACAAGGAAATAAGTTTTAGTTGGTTCTAATAAATTTTCTTCTGAATGAAATAAATTTTCTGTGGTTTAAATAAATTTTCTTTGGACCAAATAATAAATTATTGTCGAATTCTACTTGCAAGAAAACAGAAATTTCTCTCGCAGGTAAAATTCGACAATAATTTGATTTCACATAATTCCAGGGCAATATTCATTAAAATACTGAAAGACTAATTTTCGAACCAATTCCGAAAGACTAATTTATTTACAATTAGGGGAAATTATTTTTTAATTATACAACTATTTTCCTCTTGGTGAATAATAGACGAAAATTGAAAAAGATATTTCCATACCGTCTTTTTCTATTTTTCTTGCTGAAAAATATTATTTTAAAATTAACTCGATGATTAATTTACAAAACATTGAAAAGAAAAAATTTTACCCGAAATTAAGAAATAATTTTAACCGCAAAACAACTAAAATTGTTACTAAAAAAAATTGACAGTATTCTAGATATTTTTCTTCTATTTATTTATTCGCTTATCCAAACATTTTTACAATTAAAAAAAATCAGAAGGTAAAGAAAAAATTTTTCTACAAATTAAAACATAAAGAAAATAAAAAAAACAAAAACAAGAATTCAATTATTTAAGTATAAAAGTAATTAAATATTGAAGAAATTAAAAGCTTCATAAAATTTAATTCTCATTAAGAATTTTATCAACAATTTTTTTAATAATTGAATTCTTTTGATAAATTTTAATCAAATTTTCAAGAATAACTATCTTTTCGATAAGTTCAGTGAAATTTGTATGAGAAATAATTGAAATTCTGAGATAAGTTATATTTATTTTGAAAATAATTAAATTCATAAAAAAAACTTTATTTATTACAATAATAATGAATCCCTTTAAAAAATTGTATTATTTTTGACAATATAATAGAATTCTTTTGGAAAATTTTATTCAAAGAGTAGATATTAAAAATCATTCATTTGAAGAAATTTATTGAAAATAATTGAAATTTTGACAAGAATTATATTAAATTTTTTCTAAAATAATTCAAGTAGCACCAAGAATTTTATTATTTTTTTTGAAAATAATTAAATTTCAGAGATCAATTTTGTTTTTTATAAAAATTATCGATTATTAATTTTTTTGAAAAAATAATTGAAGATTTGCCAAGGGTTTTATTAAAATTTTTGAAAATAATGAAATTTCAGAGATCAATTTTGTTATTTATAAAATTTATTGAAATACTGACGAAATTTTAGAAAAACATTTTTAAAAATAATTGAATTTTTAAGAAGAATTTTAATTACTTTCAAAAATAATCAAATTTCTCCAATTATTTGTAATTTCTCCAAAATTAAATTTTCAAAAATGTTTTTAACCGAAATTCTTTTAAAAATCAGTAAAAATCCGTGAAATTAAGAAATAATTTTAATCATAAAACCACTAAAATTATTACTAAAAGAAATTTGACAGAATTCTATATATTTTTCTTCTATTTATTTATTCCCTTATCCAAACAATTTAAAAATTTTAAAAAAATTGCAAAAGAAAGTAAAGAAAAAATTTTCCTACCAATCAAAACTTAAAGAGAATAAAAAAAAACAAAAAAAAAAATAATAGGAAAATTCTTGACAAAATTTTTCCAAGATTAGAGTAAGAAGAAAAGACGAAGAAAACAAGAAAAAAAATAAGTAAGCAATTAATTTCTCTCGTAATTTAAAAATACATCCTCTTTTTTTGTCGAATACTTTCAATATGACTTTGATAAATCTCTATGATGACACTTGTTAAACGAAAGTGAATCGACAAAACATTCCTTTACATTGCAATTCCTTTTTTTAATGATTCTAAAATTCCAAGTCTGAAATCGAAAAAAAATGAAAATTTCTTTGTAAACAATTATAACACGAGAGAAGAATTTGATATCTCGAGAGGGGGGGGGGGGCGGAATAAAGAGGAAATATTAGCTATATATATTGACCGTTTGAGTTATCATACTCATTAAACTTTTCCACGTACATTCCAATCATATATCAAGTTATTTTCTATATAGCTTTATTCAGAAGAACTCTTATATAAAAATGAAAATAATTGAATTACAAATTATAAATTATGAGACATTTCAAAGTACAGAAAAAGTAAATAAATATATTACACATGATGCAAAAAAGAAAAAAAATATATATATATATATTGCCAAAAAGAAAAAAAAATTTATTAAAAATAAAAACAATATATAAAAGCACTGTACATATTTATTTATTTATTTATTTATTTATTTATGTATTCAATTTCGAATTCTTGACTTTTCATAAATCTTAACTTGCAAACAACTAAAAATGATTCTTAACATTTGTCGAGAAGTGTGTCAGTAGGTAAACACAATGTACTTGAACAATAAATAAACTCTCCAGTTGTCAGACTGCTTGCGTATAATTAATGTAACTTGTTAATTTAAATTTTAACTTCAACTTTATTGCAAGTTTCTTTTACTCGTACGCGACAGAAATATTGCAACACAATTTTCTACTTTACATTCTCATTCCCCTGAGTTAGTTAATTTAACTAATTGAATTATTTAAATTCCAAATATTAATTAAATTATTACAGTTAAATTAATAAAGGAAAATATTGACATTAACTATATCAATATATAAGGGAAAAAGTAATTACATATTCAGTCCATTGTCTCTAAAACAAAAAGTAAATTTTTCGAAATAAAACCAACGAAAAAGAAAATTGAAGCAAAAAAATTTATTTGTAAAAGAAATTTTATTTTAAATAAATACATTTTTATTTTTAAAGAATAAATAAATATTCATCTGTTATAAATAAATAATGTACATTTTTTTATGAGTGGGAGAAAATATTTTACTCGAACAAAATGAAATTTATTTAAACGCAAATAAAATAATAGTAACATAAAAATTTATTTGTTACAAATAAATTTAAACAAAAAATTAAATTTAAACAAATAAATTTAAACAAATTAATTTAGACAAATAAATTTAAACAAATTAATTTAGACAAATAAATTTAAACAAATAAATTTGGACAAATAAAATTTATTTGTAACAAGTAAATTTTGATCTTATATTATTTTATTTGCGTTTAAATAAATTTTATTTTGTTCGAATAAAAATTTTTCTCCAGCTCCAAAAAAATGTATATTATTTATTTGTAACAGAGAAATCTTTATTTATTATTATAAATAAAAATTTATTTAAACGCAAATAAAATAATATTAGATAAAATTTATTTGTCAAATAAATTTTATTTGTCTAAAATAAAAAATTTACTCCCGCTCTAAAAATAATTTATTTATAGCTTTACAGTTTCAAAACTTTTTATAGTTTACAGATTTAAATTTGACTTCGCAGTTTGCAATAAGTTTTTAACTAATTTGACAAATAATTATTTTAAATTTGTTCATTGTGAACATTTATTTATTTATTTACTTATTATCTATGTATTATTTTTTTATTGTATCTTTATTTATTTTTATTTACTATTATTTTTTATTAATTTTTATCATAATTGTATTATTTTTCAATAATTTTTATAAATTTAATTTTTTATACAGTGATTCCTCTTCTTCTTAATTTTAATTTGTTACTATTTGTTACTATTTTTGTTTTATTAATTTTTGTAAATTTAATTTTTATTCAGTGATTCTTCTTCTTTATTTTCATTTGTTACTAATTTCCATTTTTTAAGTATCAATTATTAATTTAAAAAAATATTTTAATAAACAAATTTTTTTAATTAAAATAGATTTTTTTCAATACTAAGTTTCGTTATAATTTTTTGATTTCAGACTCTACTCCCTCGTCAGGGCATAAAATTTCCAATTTAAGTCTTCGTCTATTTTAATTATTAATTTTTAGTAAGATAATTATTCATTACGTTTATTTTATTTATTGGTAAATTAATTTGTTATTACTATTTCAATTTTGTTTATATTTTTTGGATACTCTCCCTGAAGAGAAAATCATTTTGATTTCGAAACGTTGGAGAAAATAAATATTTCATTTACTGTCCAAATGTTGTCGTTTTATTTGCGAATAAATTTAATTTCATACCAAGAGGAATTATTTATTTATTGTATATTCATTTATTGTTCTTTTTTATTTATTTTTATTTGCTATTAATTTTTATTAATTTTTGAAAGAATATAAACAAAATTAAAAATGTTATTTAACCAATTATTGGTATCAAAAAAAAATTTTTAATTTTAAAATAAATAAAAAAGATAGCAGCTGTGAGACTTTTGCAAGGAAAAAACTTCTTGATACAAATAAAATACTTTAACCCCCTCCTCACCGAAAAAGGGTGGGGAGTAAAAAAAAATCGGAAACTGGGAGTAGAAAAGCGAATAAAGAAATAGGTAAAAAAGTAGGGTAAAGAAAGAGTTAAAAAAAAGAACTAGAAAAAAAGCCATTAGAAAAAATGTCGAATGTCTTTGAAAACTATATTTATGAAATAAAATGAAAACTTTTCAACTTGAGAGAAGCCATCTCGAAATTATATACATATATATAGCACCCTCGCTTTTGATGGGAATCAAAGCAAATCGTTTTGACATTTAAATAAATAAATAAATACCAAAAAAAAGAAACTATCAAAGTTTGTGAAAAAGATCTAAGCGCAAGTATATATACACAATCTTGGTAAGTATCAGAATATATGAAAGCCGTGTCAGTTTGTTCGGCTGATTCAACTGGATTTGGATTTCGATCGACAGATTCCCTATATCGTGTGTTATATATCTATGTTTGTGCGCGGTTCTCTCTCTCTCTCTCTCATCTTGAACTCAACTCTTCTTCTCGCATCGGTCGAGCATACAAAGATTGCAAATAACCAAATGTCGATGGTTCTCGAATGCGCGGAAAAAAGAGTGCGGAGAAAAGCATGAAATGAGAAGTTTCAATGAAACGAGGTTCCTCCCCTCCCTCCTCTTTCTTTCTATTTTTCCTATTTTTACCCAATGTTACACGTAACTTTTCAATATATTTCCTTTCGAAAAAGCTTTCGATAATAAAATCTGCACACGACGATACATCGACAAAATCCAATGGGGCACGTCGCGTCGTTGTAACTTGCCAGTAGAAATTCTTTCCTATATTATATATATATAGAGGAACTTGTTTACTCGCATAACAAATGAAACTTGCTATTCTGTCGCGTTTATTTTATATATATATACAAGACTGATCGCGTGCTTTTCATTACTAATTTCCATATTTTTCACGTGCAGTACAACATTTATTATTCATTATTGCCGTGTACTAGATTTATTTCAACTGAAATTCTTAACTTGTTGCTAAATGGATGATTTTAGACAAAGTTGCATTGGATCTGCCATTTTGAATTTTTAAATGCTGATATGATAAGCTGAAAGACTTTTTGTTTCGCAAAATTTCATATAATTCATTTTCAAATAAAACTTTAATATACACGGAGAAAAATGGATTAAAAGTGATATAATCCAGATTATACTTCTTATGATATATTTACATTGTATATAGGACAGTTAACCATAATTTGGATTATAAAACTTGCACCAATATAATTGGTCTTTACGTTACTTTAAATAAATAAAATTTTGACAAATCAGAACTAACCCATAAATTAAAAAAATTATTTTAATATTCACTTGACTGATAATAAAATTAGAAAAATTTGAATTTGTTGTTGCTAATAATTTATTAATTAAATTAATTGATCAATCACTGAATTTATTTTTCTTAACATAAAGTTATTTATTCGTAAATTTTTGGTAATTTCATTTTTATAAATCTACAAAACTATTAAAACTGTTAAAAAAATTGTTATTAAAATTGTTACCAATTAAATAATAATTGATGAATTAATCATAAATAAATTTACAAACAAATAAATTCTTACTAAACACAAAATTTATACTTTGTAAGTAAATAAAAATACTTTTAAGAAAAGGCTAAAAATAATATTCCCTTCAGATATTTAAACTGAAAATAATCTAAAATTATAATTTGATTCGATTTTGGATTATAAAATGTATAATCTATTGTGAATACCAGAAATAATTCTTAAACATTGAAAGGTTGTAAATAGATTATAAAGGATAATAATCAGATTATATTCAGTATGATCTTATTTTCTATATTCCTAATTGTATAATCCATTTTTCTCCGTGCACTTTTTAAGAAATTTTCATTCATTACCAATTATTATTTATCCGAATTGTGTCAATATTTTTTGATTTATTTTGAATTGGAACAAAGATGGAATTTTTTTTTATGATTAATGTAAGCAAAAACCGAAATCTAATAATTCGTCTAAAAAAAAATTCTATTTAAGTCAATTTGAAATTCTTGGCGTCAATAATTTTTCCCACTTATAGTTGATGAAAGTATTGATGTCAAGATTTTCAAATTGCCTTAAATAGAAGTTTTTTTATTAAGACTAATTAGATATCGTTTTTTGCTCATGTTAATTATGAAATTAAATTTCATATTAATTATGAAATTAAATTTCATATTGATTATGAAGTTAAATTTCATATTTATCACAATTCGAAATAAAACAAGAAATATTGACTCCATTCGGACATGTAATTACAAACATTAATAAGATTAATCAATATTAAAACTTTAGTTATAGATTTTACTTGATAAAACTTGGTTTTCATAATTGTTTGGAAAATTACAAAAATTTTTACTTGACTGATTTTTTTTGCATCAAAAATGTTTTTTTACTACTTTTCACACAACTACCCAAAGTAATTGAATTGTTTTAAAAAAATTTTGTTCAGTCTCAGAATCAATCGCAAAATGACCATAGCTTAGCAACAAAATTCCAATTACGACCACTAAGTATTTAGTTGCTAAGCAACTGTTGCTTAGCTTTCTATCTCTCTGTCTCGTTCTTCATAGATGAAAATGCCAATGGAATAATCAAGTCAAAGATTAATTGTACCCATTAATACAGATACATGTACTCACGTCACCGTTAGCGATTTTAAATTAGGTCTAATAATATTATTCTTCTCTCTTACTTCTCCATGCCACACGAGGAAAACGATTTTTACTATTTTTTTCTTCTTTTTTTTTGCCTATAAAGAATAACTTTTCATACATTTAGTTGAGATTGCAAATTCTCGGAATGAACGGGCAATTCTTGTACATTGGAAACTGCACAGCCTTCAAAGCGGCATAAAATATCTTACAGGGAAAGAGAGAGAGAGAGAGAAAAAAAAGTGTATTCATTTCGTTTTAATAAAAAAAAAACTTGTTGCAATGTAAATATGCATCAGGATCGTCCTTGAAAGTTGTCACTTTTGCTCGTAGATATTGTCCCCCATAGGAAAAACAATAGAATTTGTCCATATTTTAAAATTTCATTTCGAGTTATAAAAAAAAGCGAATAGAAGAAAAAACGGAAAAAAAAGAATAGAAAAATACAAGAAAGCAAAAATTCAAGTAAAAGTTTTTAAAATATTCCAAAATATATGTAAAATTTTTCTTCTACCGTTTTTATTTTTGAGATTAATTTTTAGTCGTTTTTAAGAACAGAAAAATGTTAAGATTGTATATAGTTGATTTAAAAAGTAATTCTTAAATTAAAATCAAATATTAATTCACTGAAATTAATAACGCAGAATTTAGAAATAAATGTTTTTTTAAATCTACAATATATTATAGAATTTTAGAAATGAAAGGAATCATAATATTGATATTTCTCGTGGATATTTTATCATTTAACATCGCGCACATAAACGTGCAAATGATTTCGTAATAATAATTGAGTGATTAAAAACTTCTTAAATGGACAGATAGTAATAACGTCACTGTCATTATCTCTATGTCGACAAATTATTAAATCAACAAGAGTTTAATTACGAAAATTCCTTAACCAAAAAACAAGATTTTTTAAAATCTTTTTAAAAATCAATAAGAAAAATTTCTCACAATTTCGCTAAAAAAAATTTTTTATTACTGTAATTTATAATATTATTTATTTTCTAATTGAAAGGAAGCAATTTTGTATCTTCACAACTTATATTCTATTCCAACAAAAAATATCTTTGGTGCAAAAAGTTTTGCCAGGTAAAAATTTTTGTAAATGTCCAAAAAATTATTGAAATATAAGTTTATGAAATAAAATTTGTAAGTAAAGTTTTAATATTGATGGCGTTAATAATATTACTAATTACATCTCCGAATTGAGTCAATATTTCTCGTTTTATTTTGAATTGTAACAAATATGAAATTTAATTTCATGGTTAACATAAACAAAAAAATTAATACTAATTAATCGTCTAAAAAAAATTCTATTCGAAGCAATTTAAAAATGTTGGGGACAATACTTTCATCATAACTATGAGCTAGAACAATTATTGACACCAAGATTTTTAAATTGCCTTAAATAAACATTTTTTTTAGACGAACCATTAGCTTTTATTTTTTTGCTTATGTTATATTCATGAAATTAAATTTCATATTTGTTACAATTTAAAATAAAACGAGAAATATTTCAATAACGGTTTGGACAAATAAAAAAAAATTTTACTTGGGAGAACTTTTTGCTTCAAAAATGTTTTTGTTGGGATTTTTTAACTTTTTGCGGCGTCTAAATTTTTTAATAAATGCGTGTAGTGTAAATAAAAGTAAAATTATTTAGAAAATTAATTTTATTATCAATTTTTTGTAGAGAAATACAAATATTTCGAAAAATACCAAACAAATTAAAATTTTATGCAATATTTATCAAGATTTTAACCCAATTAATATTATTTCAGAATATTTCACAAATTTTTTAAGTAGTATAGTCTCTACATTTGTCTAAATTTCAAAAAAAAATATTTTTTTAAAAGAAAAATTCAAATATTTGAAAAAATAGGAAATATATTGAAATTTTATGAAATGTACATAAATATTTTAATCTGTTTAATAATATTCCAAAATATTTTACAAATTTCGAAAAGTTGCCATTTTTTCAGTTTTCTTTGCTAAAAGAGGAATCTGACGTACAGTCAAATCAAAAATTAGTCCAATGTCATGATTTTGTCATTTAAAAGAGAAACACAAATTAAAATTAAATTTTTTTTGGGTAGAAAGGTGAAGAATTTAATTTTGAATATTTAAAACAATTAAAAGTCGCATTTGAATAAAAATTACAATTTTCTGTCAACAAGAAACATTTGTTACATTTTAGGTTTTGATACTCAATTCATTTATTATTGACAAAAAATTATAATTATTATTCAAATATAACTTTAAAATGTTCCAAGTGTAGAAAATTAAATTCCTTACGCTTCTCCCAAAAAAAAAATTTAATTTAATTTTACTTCTTAAAAAAACGAAATTATAACATTGGACTAATTTTTGTTCCGATTGTTTGTCGGGAATTTCCTTTAATTCTATAAAAGTGTCTAAAATATTGAATAAACTTATCTAAAATTTTTCTTTTCTTATTTTTTATCCAAAAAAAATACGTTGAGCAAAATCGGTTAAAAAAAGAATTTTTCAATTTTATAGATAAACAATCGATATTTTGAGAATATATTGTGTTTTTTTTATTTGTGGTTATTATACTTGGCGGCGATTCTCTACCGCACTGAAAAAAAATTTTTATTTGGGAGGAAAATTCCTGTTGCAAAAATTCTTTCGAATCAAGAATATTACTCTTATATTCGATGAGTAGGTACACTAAAAGAAAATGTATATTAAATTTTGTAAAAGTATTTTGCAATTTGGAGAAAAAGTGCATCAACTCAAAATTTTGATATAAAAAATACTAAACATTAAAAAAATGTATGTAAAATTTAGTATAAAGTTATATTAAAATTGAATAAAAATGTTTGATATTTGATATAATTATACTAAATTCCACAAATTTTTTTTAAAGTTTAGTATTTTTTATATCAAAATTTCGATTTGTTGCACTTTTTTCCTAAATTGCAAAATATTTTTACAAAATGTAATATTCATTTTTTTCAGTGTATTTTTCCTCTTCTGTTAAGAGGAATTATTTTAAGTAGAGAATAATCAGTACTCTCTAAATTTGAATTAGTTAAAAATAGCTAATTTGATAGCAAAAAGTCAGTCACTGGTCTATATAGTAATATTTTACTAATGAAATAGTTAATAATGACTAATTATTAGTTAAATTCACTTTTAGGTTATGTAAAAGTGACTGAAATTTGTAGTAACTAATTCAATTAGTGAAATTTGACTATTTTTTCAGTTATTTGTTTACTTATAATTAGTAATTAACTACTAATAATTAGTTATTTTTTACTAATTGCTGAAGCAAAAAGTCAGCCACGATTTTACTAGTTATTAGTTATTTTTTACTAATTCAGATTTAGAGAGTAAGAGAATTATTTTTTAGTCAAATTTTTAGTACGCTAATCTTGATTTTCTTCTTTTCTGTTGTGAGAGAATTTTCATGCCCTCTAGACAGGAATTTCACGAACTTCGCTTTGGCGCGAAATTCAAAAACAAAAAATTAAATAGTACGTATGAATATATTAATTAATTATTAATAGTGTGTGTATAACTATAATTAACATCAACAGAATTCTTTTTTTAACTGGGAAAAGAAAAAAAAACTTCCGACTTACGTAAATCTAATAATAAAGTTTTTCAATAATAATAATTTAATTCATTAGCAAACACATTTGTTGTCTTCGAATATATATGTCGCACTCGTTCGATCTACTTGCACTGTCGTTGCAAACAATATTTGTAATTGTAATGTTTCAGTGGTTCAATTCATCACACACGATGGCAGTGGGAGTCCGCCTCGGGAGATTATATGAACACATATTTCTCTGCGTATTAGTTATTGTTTATGTAATGTTTACGTATATACCGGAGCACTTGAAATGTAAGTGCAATGGCAGTATATATATGTGCACCATACGCAGTAAAGAGCAATACCGTATACATGGAATTCAATGCTCATTCAATGACTTAGTGAGAATAGAGAGACAAAGAGAGACAAAGAGAGAGAGACAGAGTTTAAGAGAAACAAAAAGAGAGAGAGAGAGAGAGAGAGAGAATGCAAAGTTTGTTAAAATTTCAGTAAAGGCGTTGTTCCAAGTGAAATACACATTTGTTCTCTCAACTCCATGTCATCTTGTCGCCCTATTAAACCAGCACCCGCGCTTTCAAAATCAACGATAATACTACCCAGGTTTCCCCAGTGCTATTTCGAATCTCGCACACAAACCCTCAGGGCTTTGATTATCATTTTGAAACCGCTGTTCTGACTTGTAATCTTATCCGTACGATTCATCAGGGAAATTAATCGTAATGTGCGTGAAAGTAGAGGGCGAGTTGGGAAATGCTATATACGTAAATATATATATATATATATATAATATGCTCATTCCAAAACTTTTGTTATTGAACAAACATAAAAGCTGAACTGTATTGTGTATAATCTCTCTTCATATTTACCTCGGGTGCCACAATTCGAATTTACATTGAATTTTCTCTTTTACGGTATTTAAATTTTATTGTATTTCACCGGAGGGTGTGTGAAAAAAGAGATTAAATTCGTAAGAACTTGATTTTAAACTTTAAAGAGATAATCTATATATACTGGATTATGGAGAATTTTCCCAAAATTAAGTTTAAGTAACAGTTTAAGTAACCTTTTACTTAAACTGAAGAAAAAGTTTATTTGATTCAAACTAGTGTATTTTCAATAAATAAATCTTTACCTGAATCAAATAATTTTTAAACCACATAAATTACTTTCGAACTCATTTTGAATATATTTGAGGAAATCATTTAATTGATTCAAATATCTAAAAATTATTATTTTAATTGAAAGGTGAGAGAAATTATTTTTATTATTGTTGATATTTCGCAATGAAAATATCAAACTAGAAATGACAGAAAAATTCACTTAGATTATATATTTTATGGGGAAAAGTTTTGCCTTGGTTTTAATAACTAAAGCTTCACTGGATCAGTGGTAAAGTGTTCGCTTACCACCCAGACGGCCGAGGTTCATTTCCCGACATAGGCGACGTAGAAAAAAAAACAAATTAAATAGAAAATAATTTTTTAAAAGTAAAATTTACTTCTACTAATTTCGATTCAATTAGCTTTGTAATTAATAGGTTCAAAGAAAAAGAATCACAGTAAATCGTGAGGTGTTAAAATAACACCAGAATGGATTAAAATAATCTACAACAGTTTAATCCCTCTAGGACTAAATTGACACCAAAAAGGATTAAAATAATCTATTTTGGTGTTATTCTTAACTATATATATTAAATTTTATTTTAAATAAAACACAAAAGTCAACGATTTGTAAAAATTCAACGAATTCAGCTTCTCTAGGGAGAATATTAAGTTAGTTAGTAAATTAGTTACTAACTAACTTACAATTAGTAACATAGTTTTACTAAATTCAATTGTGTTCCAAAATTTAAAAAAATTTTCGTCAAAATTTTAATTCTCTTTATAAATAATAAAATTCTTCTCTAATATTCAATTATTTTACAAGATTTTAATCAAATTCTTATCAAAATTTCAATTATTTTAAAAAGTTTTCCAAAATTCCATAATTTTTTAAAATCTGCTATTTCAATAAAATTTTCCAAAAGAATTCCATTATTAAAAAAAATTGTAATACAATTCTACGCAAACATTCAATTATTTTTATAAATAATAAAATTTTTCACAGGGATTCAATTAATTACAAATTTTTTTTTATAAATTTCTTCGCAATAATTCAATTATTTTTATAAATAATAACATTTCTACAGCGATTCAATTATTTTTATAAATAATAATATTCCTTTAGGAATTCAATTATTTTCATAAATAATAAAACTCATTGCAGAATTTCAATTATTTTTTATGCAATTTTAATCAAATTCCTCGAAAAATGTCCTTATTCTTAAAAATCTAATTAAAATTCGTCCAAAGAATTTAATGATTTACAAAATTTGTTAATAACATTTTTTATGAGAATTTGATTTCAAGAAACATGAAATTAATAAATTATTTATTTTTCTATTTAAATAATTGAATTCTCGTAGAATTCACTAATAAAAATGATTTTAAAAATGAATTTCAGTTGATTTTAGATTAGACTTAAGTATTAAAAGCATTATAACGTGGATTTTTAGAAATAATTAAATTTTGAAAAAGTTGTAAACTAAAATTATTGAAATTCTTAATTTTTCATATTTTTGACAAAAAATTCGGTAGAATTAATTCTTTTTAAAAGTTTAATAGGATTTTTATAGAAATTATTTCAAGTTTTTATTTTTCAACATATATTTAATTGCAGAATTTCCCAATAATTGAAATTTTGTAAAATTGAATTGTGAAGGAAGAAATTTGAAAAATATAAAACACATCGCAGCGTTGCAATTATTTTTTATACAATTATAATTGAATTCCTTGAAAAAAAAAATTATGTTCATGCAAGTTTTAATAAAATTCAACAAAAGAATTGAATTATTAAAAAATTTGTTTACTAAAATTCTTTATGACAATTGAATTTTGAGAATAATTCAATTAGTCAATAAATTATTTACTTTTGCATTTAAATAATTAAATTCTTGTAGAACTTTTTAATAAAAATTAATTTTCGTTTCATAAAAATGAATTTCAGTTAAAATTTTAGATTATAATTGAATATTAAAAGAAATGGTAATTATTTAGATAAGCGGCTTTTCCCAATTTTACTTATTTTTATTTTTTTTTTATTTCATTATTTTTTTATGTTATCTGGATAATTACCAAAGAAATATAGAGCGAACTTTTTGGAAATAATTGAAGTTTAAAATTAATATTTTTGAAAAAGTTTAATTGAATTTTTTTAATATTATTTGAAGTTTTTATTTTCTACTATGCATTTAATTGATGAATTTAAGAATAATTGAAATTTCGTGAAATTGATTAATTAATTATTATTAAAAATAAAAGATATCAAGTAAAAGTGTAGTTAAAAAATTTTTTTAAATAATAATTGAATTGAAATAATTAAAATAATTTTGCAGAAGTATAATATTCTTACAATATAAAATAATGATTTTATTACTTGGTAATCTGTAATTATTATAAAATATGAAGAAATCGATCACTCCGAGTCGACTACTCAGAGTTATCGATATCTTCATGTTTTATAGTTATAAAAAAATTTAATAAACTAAAATTTCATTAATTGTAAAAAATAACCCCAAAATTAATTATTCTAATCTTTTTTGGTGTCAATTTAACTCGCAACATTTTTTAATACCTCACGATTTACTCTGATAACTTCAGTAATACAAATAAATAAATACAATAGAAAATTTTCAAATCCTTAAAGCAAAAATAACAATAATAATTAAACGTCTACAATTCGACATTTGCTTTGACACTAATCGATTTGGGGTTTCGGGTTTAGTTCCGTATATCTTAAAATAAATCGATATTTTCGTATATATCGCTTTAATCCAACATTGTCTTCCCTCAAGATGCCGTGAGTGGAGGGGGGAATGTATGCAAATCCATGATAGACTCTCAATGTATATTCTTGTTTCCATTTTCATATTCATGTATTTCGAAACAATAGTTTCACATCTAAGCGATTATTATAATTAAAAACAAATATGAGAATGCAAAAAAAAAACTTTTCCGACATTCATTATTCGCAAAAAGCGCATTTTTTTTGGTATATTATGTTGTATCTGCACAATAATAAATAAAAAAAGCGATAAATTCAATATGAGTGACAAATAGATTTTGGCACTTGAATTATAATAACAATAAACCGCATAGCTTCTCTTCTTTTCGCTTATAATCATGGCTATGAATTTTAAGAAAACATTTCTGTCACATCTGGCAATCGAATCAACTTTTGAGTGACATTAAAATTATGACATTTTTCAAGGTAAAGAAAAAAGAAAAATTGACGTCATTTTAGCATCCTTTTGTTTCATAAATGAGTTTCTTTTTACGCATGAAGAAAATGTAAATTTTAAAAGAGGATTTAGATTAAAAAAGAGAATTTTTTAAATTTTGTAACAAATTATTGCAATACTTGTTTCTATTTTAAAATCCGATAAAATTTATATTTTATTCGAAGTAAATTCCAGTAAAAATTATTAATCATTACTTCGGACTTGGTAAAATATAAAATTTCCTCCAAAAATACAGAAATTTGGAATAAATAAAAATATAAAGAAAAACAATTAATTATAATATAAATGAAAATAATAAAACAATATAAATAAAAAAAATCAAATATGATATAAATAAAAGAAATAACTCATATTATATTTAATAATCCTCTAAAAAAAATTTTTAATTAAAAAAAAATGAAATCCTTTTACTATACTAGTGTAAAAAACCGAAAGAAAAAAGTATTCACCTCATTTTTCGTTGTAGAATACAAACAGTTTAATCAATTTTCGTGAATTATTTTTTGAAATTATTTCTTTCTGCAAATATAATTGTAATAATATAATTAAGAGTAAAGTATATTTGCACGACTAACATCTTAAAGTTTATAATTAGAAATCTGTGTAACATCAAAGAGACAAATGTTGAAAAGCAGGGGGGTATAAAACGCCATTCTCTAAAGTAAAGGTTGGCAAAGGCACTGGAGAAGAAAGCTAATTTACAATTACATGCTTATGCACTTTCGGAAAACTGTGTGTCGACAGTTATTCTCCAGTTTTCTTGTAAAATTTACAGTCTTTTAAGGAAAATTATGACTCGGAAATAAACTTTTCTCCACCTCATCCCTTTTATTACTTTAAACCATTTTTCCAACATCAAAAAATAAATTAAGCATGTAAATATATTTCTCTAATACATTTTTCTCTCTTTGTACTTTAATACATCTCTCTCTCTCTCTGTCTCTCTTTTTTTTATTTATTCTCCTTTTCATTATTTCCATTTTTCTATTTCATTCTTTTCCTTGTTAATTTTTTCTTTTTGGTCTTTTTTCTTTTTAATTTCTTCTTTTTGATTTTTTTCTTTTTAATATTTTCATTTTTCTTTTTTTATTTTTTATTTCTTCTTTTTGATCTTTCTTTTTAATTTCTTCTTTTCGATTTTTGAAAATTCTCTTTTAAATTTTACTCTTCATTAACTTTTTTTTAAAAAGAATTCTCTTTCATTTCAAATATATATTTTTTTTAATTACAACACTTTTGTCTGTATTTTCTTCTTTTCCTCGATTTTCTAAATTTTAATTGTCGAATTTCTATATAATCAATTTGATATGGAACGAAGAAAGAAACGACGAATAAAAGCCAAGTCACCCAGTGAAAATTAATTATCTCTTAAAAAAGAAATCACCAAGCCATGGGGATGAAAGCTCATCTTGTTATAAAGGGGGTGGGGGGAAAACAGAGAAAGAGAGAGAGAGAGTGAAAAAGGGGGTGAATGAAAATTAAAAGACTAATGGCGAAAAGTTTTCAAGTAGCTTTCTTCAAGTTAAGACATCTCTTTTAAAAAGACATTTAGACATACAGACAAAAAAATTTTCCGCCTGATAATTCATTTCACACCATAAAAAAAAATTCAAGCCTCTTAAACTGTAAATCATTCTTTAAGGCTAAATTTATATTTTAAACAAAACTAAAATTTGGAACCTTTAAAAATAAAATAAAATAAAATAAAAAATCAAGTATTTACTAATAGATATTAATTAATATTATAATTAATATTGCTATCAATTAAATATTCACTCTTTTTGCTTCATTTCACTTGTGAGAGAACTTTCATGCCATCTAGGCGGGAATTTAACGAACCATATTGGCGCGAAATTCAAAACAGAGAAAAAAATTTAATTTATTAATGTAAATAAATAAAATAAAATACAAAGAAATATAAAACAATATAAAAAAGAAATAAAGTAGAATATAAAATAAACCAAAAACAAATATAAAAATAAAGTAAATATAAATATTGAAAAATAAAAACATAAAAAACAAAACAAACAAATCCTGAATAATAGAAATAAAACAAAAATATTAAATAAGTGCAAATAATTTTTAAATATCAAAATTTCTTTTATCAACTTCTTTATCTTTTCGAATTACATTTCTTTAATCAACTTTCCACAATGGAAGTCACCTAAAAATTACATTTAGATGTAATTGCAACCTGCATTTTATTGCCGTTACATTTCCCAGCAATGAGATAGATAAACGTAAAAGTCAACAAACAGTAATTTCGATTTTAAGAATTACGAAGCGTAACATCGTAAAACTTTGAAACGCAAAATTAAATCCCATCATCAAACGAAAAGGAAACTAATAAGAATAAGTTCAACCGCACAAAATAGAAAATTCAACCACACAATTTAGAATTTCAGTCAATTAAAAGGTATTAAAAAAAATTTTTCATCAATTAAAAAAAAATGTTAAACTTATTTTAATTCAAAATTAAAAAAAATTAAAAAAAAAGTTTAAATATTGTTTTAATTATGAATTAAAAAACAATTTATAAAGGTTCTTTAATTTTCGATTAATAGAAATTAAAAAATTTTTTTTCCAATTCTTGCAATTAAACAATCGTAATATTAAATCTGGATAAAAAAAATTTCCCCAACAAGGAGAAAATAAATAACTAATTATACCTACACATTGTCTGATTTTTTTTTCATTCATGGCCAAAATTACGTTATCAAATTTATGTTATGTATATCTTGTATACAGATGCACAGGCAAGAAGCAATTGAAATAGTAATTGCATAACGTAATTGCATACAATTAAGTACCGCAAGCTAGGAAAATAATGCGAGGTATTGTGGATCTAATTAATTCTATTCTTTGTGAGACATTCGATAGGCACTTTGCCCTGACAGTTCAACTTAAAATACTCTACTTTAACTTTTCTTTTTCTAAAAAAGAAGAAAAAAAAAGAATAAAAGAAAAGGAAAACTTGTTATTTTATTTTTAGCTTATATTCAAGAAGGCACAAAATAAAGGAAGAAAAGAATTACAAGAAAAGATAATGAGACGAGAAGAAACATTATTATTTTAATTAATTTTCATGTTTCTAAAGTTAATTGTTAATAATTATCCAAGAGAGTGAAGATTGTATAAATAATAAATGTATAATTAGTAAATTGTCTGAGTCATTAATGTGTACTCAATAAATACGTAAAAAGATACATTTTTTTTTTGTTATTGTAAATAATGAATTTACAAAATCATGAATGTAGAATGAATAATGAAATAATGAAATAATGAAATTGCGAGAAATCATTAAAGCATACGCTATACAAAGTATTACAAACAAATGAATTTATAAATGTACAAAAAGGTATAAATATAAATAAAAGAATATAATATAAATAAAAGAATATAAATTTAAGAAAATAATATAAATAAAATAAATTGGTACAATAAGTATAATAAATATATTAAATACAATTAATGAAATAAATAAATAACAATAAATTTTAAAATATAAATTCATAATAAATAATAAATCAGGCAAAATAAAAATTTATAAACTTTCTAATATTTATAAATTGTAAATGTAAAAATAGTAAATACGTAAATTAATAATTCCTGTAAATTATAAACAAAATAACAAAATAAAAAATTTAAATAATTTCTAAAACAACGAAAGAATTGAAATAGATAATTTTAAAAACTGTAAAAAGTTAAAGAAATAATTTTTCAAAGCTATGAAAAGACACAAAAAAAACAATTTCTAAAACTACAATGCATTTTTACTAAGTAATGAAAATTTTAAAGCTGCGCAAAAAATTCATTTAAATAATTTCTAACAACAAAATAGTTTAAATGAAAATAAATCATTTTCAAAAGCACGAAAGGATACAATACAAATAAATCATTCTAAAAACTGCCAAAAAAAGTTAAATAAATAATTTATCAAAGCTATGAAAAAACTCAAAAAACAATTTTTAGAACTACACGGAAAATTTGAAAAATTTCCATAGCGATGAATAAATTCAAATAAATGATTTCTTGGAAAAAATGTTAATAAATAATTTCTAGAACTACGAAAAAAATTCAAATAACAATTTTTTAAACCTACAGAAAAAGTACAATAAAAATAAAAATTTAAATAAACAATTTTTAAAACTAAAAAAAATTATTCACATATTTGGAAAGAGGGAGAGAGAAAAAATTACTTTTCTCAGAATTACTCACTAATCGCAACTATTACACAACAACAATAGTTGAAAATCAATATCTTGGAAAATTTTTCTCAATGAAATAAAAAATTCTGATAATCGCTTTATATTGATAATATAAGATATAAAAGTCTCTCTTCATTCATCATTATTGTATAGATACAAATTCACTACGTTTCTATAAATTGTCTATAAATTCAATTATGTCTCGTAAAAATACAATTTACTAATTTTCCCAAGTTTGATTATTAATATTTATTAGCAAAAAAAAATGAACGATGAATATTTGATTGCATTAAAGAAATGTCTATTAATACATACTTCAGTATTGTCAACGAACAAAGTTACTGCGATAGTAATCTCCATAATCGTAACAATTTATTCAAATGAATTAATGTAATTGCGGTCACTTCCTAAATGAATACTCCCGAGATAATTTATTACAGTTTTATGTTATATATTTTCATTGTATCTCTGAAATATTAGAAAAGGAAATTAAGGCTATTGATGCTATTTCAACTAGCGAACAATTTTATCTAATAATTATTGTTTTGTACCTATTATTAATATTTACCATTATTTCCATTATTAATGTATTGGTATTTTTATTTATTATATTAATGTTGGTAATATTATAATATTAATAAATAACGATAATAATAACAATCAATACAATATAATTAAGTAATTAATGATAATGATAATAATAATAACTATTATTCTATTACATAATATTAATATTAATTTATAATTAATTAATATTAAATCATTATTATTATTTGCAAAATTTTTGCTGTTCTTAATATTATCATTAAAAATATCAATGAAGTACGATAACAAATTATTTTTGAAAAATCTTCCATGGAAATATTTTAACGGTCAAAATTGATTGTATACTTTAATAAGTAAAGCGTCTGTGGCTCAGTGGTAAAGTGCTTGCTTGTCACGCAAACGACTTGGGTTCATTTCCCGCCCGAGGCAATGTAAAAAAAAACTAATTTAATAGAAAACAATTTTATAATGTAAAATTTACTTCTACGGATTTAATATTATTTATTTTTAAATTTATTTAAATAATTTAAATAATAAAATTTATTATAGATTTTATGGATTTGATTATATGTATAATAAGATCCAATTGAACGAAAATCAGTGAAAGTAAATTTTATTTCCAAAAAATTGTTTTCGATTTAATTAAATTTTTTCCACGTCGCTTCGGCTGGGAATTGAACTTGTGACGTCTACGTGACAAGCGAACGTTTTACCCCCTAAGCCACCGACGCTTTCATTAGCAAAATACACATTAAATTCTGTCCGATAAAATATTTCAATAGAAAACTTTCCTAAAATAATTTTTTTAACGTTTTTCATAATTATATTTTGATTTAGAATATTAATAACAACCAAATTTTTCAAAAAATGTCAATATTATTTCGAATAAATAATCCACATTCCTATTTCGAAAATTTCTCAGTTCATCTCAATATTCTTGCATCAATTCGTTTATTAAAAACTTTTTTTTGCATCAACTGTTTTGTTAAAAACTTTTTTTGTTAAAAATTATTTTGTTAACTTTTTTTGCATCAACTGTTTTGTTAAAAACTTTTTTTGTTAAAATTATTTTGTTAAAAACTTTTTTTGATAAAAATTGTTTTGTTAAAAACTTTTTTTTATTAAAACGTTTTTTGTTAAAAATTGTTTTTACTAATAACTTTTTTTGTTGAAAATTGTTTTGTGAAAAACTTTTTTTGTTAAAAATTATTTTGTTAAAAATTTTTTTTGCATCAACTGTTTTGTTAAAAACTTTTTTTGTTAAAAATTGTTTTGTTAAAAACTTTTTGTGCTAAAAATTTTTTATGGCAAAATCTTTCTTGTGGTTGAAATTTCTTTTGAAAACTTATATTGTTTACAATTGTTATTTTTTTCAGTTCTAAGAAGATGACCTAAAAAAAAATTGACATTTAGCAGTGAATTGTGGCGGACGAGTTTGTTGGACTTTTTTGTCAACAAAAAGTCAACTTGAGAAGTGTCAAGTTACTTTCTCGAAAACTGGGGATAGCTCAGAGATAACCAAGAACGAAAAGTGCAAACCCTTGTCAGTTTATGTCTTAGCATGGCAACGTGAAACCTTATATTTGTACAAGCATTTGTATATCCATATCAGTAAGATGAATGTTTATGAGCAGTGAGATATTCATGTGTATATACACATATATATATATATATATATATATATATATATATATATATACATAGAGTCTAAAAAAATCAGAGGGGCATTTAAATTAATTTTGTTTTTTTTTCGTTTGCATTCTTAAAGAAGAAATTCCTCTCACAATACAAAAGCGCATTTACTGCATATTCGCAAAACCACAATTAATTCTATTGTACTTTTAACAAAATATTACTTAAGTTAACTTTAATTTTTAATCAACTTTAACTTTTAATTAATTCAACTATTCTTCACATATATGTAGAGAATTTGTTGCCATGAAACAGATTTCACCAAATGTTAAAAAAAATTGAGTTCACAATATTTAATTGATGAAATTCAAATACAGTGCGAATGAAAATCACAAAAAGTGAATTTAGTCATTATTAATTATTATTTGGTTATTAATTATTTATTATTTTATTATTAATTATTAATTAATAACTACTAAATTACTAATTATATAATTACTAATCAGCAGTTCTTGAATTACTAATTAGTAATTACTTAATTACTAATAAGCTATTGAATTTTGAATTAGTAATTATTGAATTACTAATTGTCAGTTATTAATTTACTAATTAGTAATTATTATACAACCAAATAGCAACCATTGGATTAATAATTAGTAATGTTTGCGTTACTATTTAGTATTTATTGAATTATTATTTAATTATTTAATAATTATTGAGTTACTAAATAATTACTGTATTATTAATTAGTAATTAGTAATTAGTAATCACTTGATAGCAATTTTTGAATAACTAGTTAGTAATTATCCAATTATCAATAATAAGTAATTATTAAAATATAAATTACGATAAATTACGACTTATTATTGAATTACTAATCAGTATAATTATTAAACTATCAATTAATAATTATTTAATTAGTAAATAAACAAGAATAGCTTTTAAAAAAATTATCTCCCATTTACATAAAAACAAAAAATTTGTCACAAATATAGTAAAAAAAAAAGAAGAAGTTAATTAAAAAAAAGAAGAAAGTGAAAAAACACATTTTTAATGAGACTGTAATTAGTGATTATAATTCAAAGATACGTCAAAGTGAGTGAAATGTCACGTGATGTAAAACCATGCATATATAGGTATTGAATATGGTTTTAATTGGACAAATTGGACGTGATTATTATATTTTATATAATGAGATTACATTTTCGACCAGTACTGTATAAATTTAGTTAATTGAATGCAATTTGAGTGCATAATTAGTAATAGCAACACAATCGAAATTCCAATAAGCTATGAAATGTTAGAGAACGACCTTTTAACAGAAATAATGGGGGATATGTATACAGTGAATCCACCCTCATGCAGACATTCTCCAGTTTAATTGAATGTATAAATGGATAGCGGAAAAGATCCCGGAATTGCCACTTTAAGGTTGACTAGTTTACTATATACAAACATATATATTATTCTCGATGTATATATACATAATATTCCACAGCATTTAGTACAAGAAAACTCAAATTAAACAATTACAATTAAATGACAATTATTATTTATTATTAGATAGATATTTATTAAATCGATGATTTAAATACAAACTTTTTTCTTCAGTAAATATATTTAGTCAAGTTTATGAATTAAAATATAGAATATATTAAAAATATAATATTCAAATTATAAGTGCGTTTTATTATTTCGGGGCTCACCGTTAGTCACCTTTTTTACCTAATTTCTCCTTCATTTCACATTTTTTCCTTTTTTATTCTCTTAAATTAATAAAATTAACTAAAATAATAATAAAATAATAACAAATTCATCTGTATTCTCCCCCTTTTACCTTTCTTATAAATTTTTCAAAAATTCCATTCTTTGTACGTTAAAAAATTTTTTAGTTATTTTGAAGAAAAATATTTCCACTATCTTTTGGAAAAATTTTAGTTTTTTTGGAACTTGAAAATCTTTCTATATTATTTTCTCAGAATTTTTAAACATGAAATTTTACTATACCAGACAAGAAGATTCTCTTTTAAGATTCTCTTTTTTCTAAATCGACTTTGAAAAATTAAATACCATTTTTTCACTTAAATATCCCATGAAAAAATAACTGTGATTGTTATTCTATGAATAAAAAATGTATTAAATAATAATAATTATTAAACATAATAAATTATTTAAATATTTTTGGTAGCCAAAAAATTATATAAATATGAAAATAAATAAAAAACTTTTTCTCACATAATAAATTATAAATAAATAACAAATTTAAATAAAAAACAATAATTTAAAAAACAGTATAATAAAATAAGTAGATTTATTATAATTTTATTATTACAATTTTAGTATTGTTAAAAATATATTTTATTTCTTTACTTTAGTTTTGTTTTTTATGAGGGATTTTCAATTTCAATTTTTTTTACATTTTTACATTTTTATTGTGATAATAATTTTTATTAGAATGATTACTTAAAAAAGTTAATTAATTGTAATAATTATAATAACAACAATACTAATAATAATTAATCAGTAAAAATATAATAACAATTATTTCAATAAACGTATTTTAGAAAATTTTACAGACAATTTAATTCAATAAAAAATAATTGAAAAAAATTGACCATTAAGGTAGCCAATTATTTGCACAAAAAGAAGAAAAATTGTTCAAATTTGCTACATTATTAGAACAAAATGTTCGTGTGATGATAATTATACCAATTTTGAGATTTTACAAGTCTGATTTGCTACTCGCATAGTAGATATCTTTTAAAAGATTTAATTTCCGGAAATGCAAATTCATTTTATGATTATGGTTTCGTAATAAAAAACCAAAAACCACAAATGTGTTTTTAAACATATTTTCAAAACATCAAAACGTAACAATAGGCAATTTTTTTAACATGGATATCAATTTTTTCCAGTTATTGAAAGTAATTGCACAACTAATAAACTAAACTTTGCATTTATAGAAGAAATCAACTGTAATTATTTTTTTAAATGACTCTTTTTAGAATTATAAATATTGTAATATTTATTTATTCCTTAAAATTCAATTTTCGTGTTTATTAATTTATTTATTATTAATTTCGAAATTATTTATTTTTTGAAACTTATAAGAATTTTTCATATAAAAATGATTCGAAATAAATTTTGAAATTCAGTTAATAATTTTATTATTTATTACTGAGCTATTTATTTGTATACAAAAATAATTCCACTCTTTTTTTTTATTTTCCATTTTAAATGAAAATGAGAATAGAAAATAAAAAACTAAAAAAAACTTCTTTTTTCTTGTAACGTAAAATGTTGGCTAGTAAAAATTTTTTCTACGTCGTGTCCTGATTTTATAAACACATATATACGTAAACGTGTTTACAGACTTTAAATCATTACGCAGGTATACTATACAACTCTTCTTTCATTTCACATATTATCTTATCTTTTCCTCATGCAGTGTACATTCATCTTACAACTTTTTAATTAAAAAAAAAAAAAAAAAATGACGTGGAAAGAGATTACTACTAATTGAATAATAAAATTAACAATAACTTACTAAACAACTGGATTTAATTTTTTTCAAATTTGATATATATATTTATAATAAAAACAAAATGATAAGCGTTTTTTTTTAGAAAAAATTTTTGGGAAAAATTTATCTTATCATACTACAAATTTATAAGTAAATATATACCTGAAAAAAATGTAGTGTTTATTTAATGGGTATTGTTTAATTTATAATTTAATGTTAGACATAGATTTTATTGTAGACTTATTTTTGTTCAGTTGATTAAAATGTTTACTTTTATTTGGTTTGTTGATTAAAAATTTTGTTTTTGTCTATTTTATTTATTAAAAAATGCAATGTTGTTTAGTTCGTTTACTATAAATTTTATTCTTATTTAATTCTGTTTTTACTAAAAAAAATTTCAATTTCGTTTTGTTTATTATTTATTTTGTATTCCAAATATTTATAATAAACTAAAATATTAAATTTTCCAACCCTGGGGAAAAGTTACATAAGAAAATATTACTTCTCTCGCGTAAAACTAAGACGAGCTAAAAGTGAAGACAAGTATCTTATTAAGTAAATTAACAATTTAATTACATTGCGTTAGAAGCTAGACATTGCAGAATTAAAGTGTACTTTAATGGGGAACGTGTTTATGAAAATTTACGACATTTCTGAAAATCGATATACGACTTTAAGTTTATGTCGTCTTTCGCAATTTATGGTTTTGTATTTACTTAAGAAAAAAAAAGTACAAAACAAAGAAACTTTTTTCTCCACTTTTTTTTCATTTTTTTTTTACTGCAAGCAGTAATTTTAATTTTAATTCCATTTATGAATAAGAATTAAAAAAATTCTTTTGATTTTTAAAAAAATGTTAACTTTATTTGTTGTTTTTATTGACTTCGAATGAACAATATTACCAAACAAGATGGACCAAATATAACGATTTTATTCTAATTTTTAAATTATCATTTTACTCGATTCATTTTTTTTCGTTTTTTTGGAAGAGGTTTTTTCAATTGAAAGCATATTTTTCCGAGTAAAATTAAATAGCAAGTGTTTGTTGCCAGGAAAAATAAACGAATTGCAGGCGCAAGTCAATATAAACCTCAAATTGGCCATGTGCCACACGTGGATGTGCAACATCAAAACGAAGCATATAGAAAGGTACAAAATAAGCTTCGAAGGTGTGCAATGATTAATAATTCACGATAATAATTAACAACTCGAATCATTAAAATAAATATTTAAATTAGTTTCCTGATCACGCCTATACACCATTTAATAAACTAATTATCATTGAAAAGACCTAACGCAATAATAAAATGGAATAAGGAAAATATACACACTTTCCTGATTCTTTTTCTAGGAGAAAAAAAAATGTTTCTTAAAAGAAAAATATTACTCTTCGAATATGTACACAGAAATTACTATTAAAACATTTAATTGTAAAAAAAAATGTAAAATCACTGTTTATAATCACTTTAACATTAATTTTAAATTTTTACAACACTTCTAATTTTTCATTTTTTATTTTTACTTCATAAAAATGGAGAATATATTTATTTTTTTTTCTTTTTTAAATTTAATTTTCCTTCCTTTGAAAAATACGCTATTAGTGACTAAAATAATTATTTTCAACTTATTAAAGCATTAATTTTAAATTATCCGAAAATCAGGTAAAATTTTCGTAATCAAAGGAAGATCAAACACACAGCAAAATTTCCCTTCATTTGAACGCGTTTCGAACTTTACGAATTTCATAAATCCGAATTAAAACTTTAGTTTGACTGAACTTTCCTAAATTTTCCTACAGAAAAAAAATGAATATGGACTTGTACTACTTTCAGTTTCTTTCTATGAAATAAAAGCAAATTAAAATAATAAATCAAAAAAAAATAATAATCAGATTAGAATAAGAAATTAGAAAAGTAATTAAAATAAACTAATATAAAAATATTTTTAATTAATTTAATTATTGAACAGAAATCGACAACGGTAGAAAATTAAATTTTGAAAAAAAAATTAGAAAATAGAAAAGGACGAAAAGAATCATTCTCTAATTTTAATAAATCTAGAGACTAATTTTCTTTTTTTTTATTACGCAGTCCTCGGAACGACTTTAAGACGCAAAATAAGTTGCTCTAGTCAATTAAACTTAAACATGAAAAAAAATTATAAAAATTATTCAAAACTTGAATAATATTGTTCAATAAATATTTAAATACTTCTTTATTTGTTTTTTCACTGTGAAATAAAATTCAAACAATTTTAATTTAAAATCTTTTAAAATTTAACAAATTAAACAATTACAATTAAAAATTTTCTGTAATTTAATAATTTCTAAAAATTTCAATAAAAAATTTCAAGGACTTCTATTATTTAAATAAATAAATTTAATTCTTATTTTCTTAACAATAATTGTAACTGTCAGTATTTAGAAAAATTATTAGGGTATAATGTTTTCAAAACATTGTTGTAAAGAAATATTTAAAATTATATTTTTCAACATATGTTTCAATAATTTTTGAAAGAAAATAGTTTTTCAATTATATGAACAGGTATACCTATGAACAATTAAAAAATTTCAAACAATTCAAATATGCAAAAATTTTGTAAAATACTTGAAATTTCATAAAATATTTAAAAAATAATTGAATCTTTATGAAGGTTTAAAAAATAATTCTTTATAAAGGTTTAAAATTAATTCTTTATAAAAGTTTAAAAAAATAATTGTAATTTGAAAAAATCTTTAAAAAATCATTAAAATTTGGCGAAAAGCTAAGAAAATAATTGCAATTTGATAAAATCTTTAAGAAATAATTAAAAATTGTCAAAATCTTTTTAAACATAATTGAAAATTGGTAAAATCTTTAAAAAATAATTCGAATTTGATAAAATTAAAAAAAAATAATTAAATTTTTAGAAAATGTAAAAATTAATTAAAATCTGATAAAATTTTTCAAAAATAATTGAAAATTGGTAAAATTAAAAAAAAATTGAATCTTTTTAAAACATTTCAAACAGAATTGAAATTTTGTAAAATATTTTTAAAAATAATTAAAATTTGATAAAATCTTTAAGAAATAATTGAAAATTGGTAAAATCTTTTAAAAAATAATTCGAATTTGATAAAATTTAAAAAAAATAATTCGAATTTGATAAAATTTTTTAAAAATAATTCAATTTTTAGAAAATGTAAAAATTAATTAAAATTTGATAAAATTTTTAAAAAATAATTGAAAATTGGTGAAATTTACAAAAAATTGAAACTTTATAAATTTTTTAAAACACAATTAAAATTTTGTAAAATATTTTTAAAAATAATTAAAATTTGATAAAATCTTTAAAAAATAATTGAAAATTCGTAAAATTTAAAAAAATTGAAACTTTTACAAATCTTTTAAATATAATTGAAATTTTGTAAAATATTTTTAAAAAATTATTGAAACTTTATAAAATCTTTAAAAAATAATAAAAATTTGGTAAAAACTTTAAGAAAATAAGTCAAATTTGGTAAAATTCTTAAAAAATTATTAAAGTAAACTAAAAGGGATAATAAAAAAATAATTTACTTTCAAGGTTATTGAATCTTGAGCAATTATGATAAAGCAATTCTAAGAATTAGATATTGAAAAATTATGTGAAGAATTTCAATTAAATATTTTGAACATGATTGACTTCTCCAAATTCTCATAAATAATTGTAAAAAATTTTAATGTTGTAATTTTTAAGTAGGTATTTGAATTTTTGCAAAATATCGAAAATCTTAAATTGAAAATACTGATATTAATTGAATTTAAAAAAATTAAAATGAAAATATTTTAAGAATTACTTTTTTCAAAAATATTTTAACATATTTTTCAGAACCTGATTTTCATTAAGTTTCATTTTGCAATTTAGACTTAAAGATTTCCCATGAAAATTTTTGACAATTTAATTATTTTCCCAAAATTTCCAATAAAAATTCTTCAATACTTAATTTTCATAAATTTCAATAAAATACATGAAAAATAATTAAATGTTTTTAATTAAATTTGACAGAATTTTAATTATTAAAAATCTTTTTAATTGCCTATATTTCGTAAATTTAATTAGAAAAATTATTTGAACATAATTTTTTAAATATTTGGCTAAATAGCTATTTTTAACAACTCTACATGGAAACAAAAATTATTTGATTCAAGTAACCGATTACATGGTTATTATCAATTAAATATTTGACTCCAATAAATATTATATTTGAGTTAAGGGCATTTGAACCATTATGACGTCACAATTTGGGGAAAGCTTGTGTTTTAATATTGTGACGTCATAATGGTTCAAATGCCCTTAAGTAAATATTTAATTGATAATAGTCAATTATTTTTTGAACGAAATAAATTTTTTTCAGTTTATATAAAAATCGAAATAAGTTGAAGTTAATAAAAAAAATTTTGTATTATTTTTTCCCTTCAATATTTCGAAGAGAACTCAAAGAAAAATCGCATTTTTTCAATATAAGTCAAAAAAAACTCTCAATTTTTAGAAAAAGGAAGAAAAAACTCTAACATCCGAGGAGTGTATCAGTAAAATCTAAAAATGATGCAAATTTCGAGTATTATGCGAATTTCAAGGACAACGAACAAAATGCAAAACAATATAAAACGCGTAAATATATCTAGAGTGAGTTAGCAAGAGAGTGAGAGAGAGAGAGGGAGATTTTAATGGTTTACGACGGAATCTTGTCGACAAAATTCATACCTCTTCATTTCATCTCCAAAGAGTTTACATAATGCAATGAAACAAGCGTATATAAGGTACATCGAGAACTGAGAGAGTGAAATATGGCGTCAAATCGACAAGGTTACGACGTCAAATTAGAAATATCAAAGCCTTTTGTACTTGTGAGACTTTTTAATGTTTTTTCACGTTCAACTTAATCGTTTCAAAATAGCCTTCGCATAGACACATCATGTTCCATGTTCATTTTCTAAACGACCGGATTCTCCTATCACTTCCTAGTTATCTATGAAAAAATGATCTGCTTTAGAAATACAGTCATAATAAGAAAATTGCCACAAATTAGTTTTTAATTGTTTCTAACTCTCAACTCTCCATACACGGAAACGCAGTGCTTCAAAATTTTTATAATTTAAGCTCATTTTCTCTTCCAAATATATATATGTACGAAAATTTCTACTTTATAAGGACTATTAGAAGAGTGAGCGATATTTTATTTTTCTTGAAAAATATTAAACTTAATGATTCATTTTTAATACAATAAAAATTGGTGAAAATAAAAAATAATAATAAAAATAAAATTTGTTTTAAAGAATGATTTTCTCGATCTTTGTTTCTTCGACAATTTTTTTATTTTCAATACCTTTTAGATTTTCAATAGTTATCGATTTTTTTTCATTTTTCAAAATTTTACCGATTTTAGAAAAAGAATTCTTTTCGTTCAGTTTCTTTTTTTGCTCTATTTATTTCCAAAAATTTTTATTAATCAAAAGAATAAAACTAAGTAAAGAAACAATTTATTAAACTTTGCTACAAAAAATAATTAATAATAAAGTAAAATAAAAATAAGTAAATGAACAATTTAAATTTAATTAATTAATTTAAATTTAATTTAATTAATTAAATTGAACAGAAGTTAACAACGTCAAATCTGACGATTTTCCAAGTAACAATCTTGAACATCGTCAGGTTTGACGTTGTAAACTTTAGTTCAATGTAAATAATTAATAAAAACAGTAAAATATGTAAACAAACAATTTTTAGTCAACATTGCATCAGAAAAATAATTTTAAAAAATATTATTTAGAAACTATTATTTAGAAAATATTAAAACAAAATTGATTATTACAAAAAATTAAAAACTAAATTTTAATTATTAAAAAAAATGTTTATTATAAACATTTCAAAAAATTGATTATTAAAGATTGAAAGAAATATTGAAAAATAAAAGTAAATACATTAAAAAAAATACCACAACATTTTTTATTGACAAAATTTTATTTTCCTGGCTTGGGAAAAAATTTTTTGCGCCACACAACGAATATAATTTGCGAGTAAAAATAATTTTCTCTTCTAAAAAATGATTTGCCAATTTTTTAAATCGCCTTTCTTTGTTTTTACTTTAACCTGCATTGGTTGCAATTAAAACTTTTTCTTCATATAAGAGACTCAAATTCATCTCATTACAAACTTCTAGAAACTCAAACACACACACACACACACACAAAAAGTCCATCGTGAAAGTGAATTAAGAAAAAAAGTTACGACTTTTCGCGTTGGGCGTTGAATTCATTTGCATAATTTAATAGAGGGTTAGAGAGGGTGAAAAAAGGGGGGAAAGGGTATCAAACTAAATGAAAGTCGATTAAACCGAACATACCATTAAATCAAAAATGAATTTTTTTCCTCAAAAATTAATAAAATGCAAAGTGTCAAATTATTTTGTTAAAATTTGGTTAAAATTATTTTATTAGAAACAATGTTTTATTAGAAAAATTATTTTTTCCCCTAAACTGTAAATATTTAAAATTTCGAAACTCAAAAATAAAAACTAAAAATACAAAAACTGAAAATGTAAAAATTCAAATTTGGAAAATATTTTCTAAAAAAAAAAAACAATATTTTTTAGAAAATAAAAATTATTTTTTTCATTCATGTAAAAAAAGTAATAAAAGAGTAAAACAATTTTCTTAAATTCTAACATTTAGGGCAAGAGAATAGTATATTTTCTCAAACTGTAAAAACTCTAAATAAAAAAGCTAAATTTTTAATCATTCAAAATGTAAAAAAATTTCTTAAAATGTAACAACAGTTTTAGTAAAACAAAATTATTTTTTTAATTCCCCTGGAAAAAACAATTTTCACAAATTGTAACATTTGAGATAAAAAAAAAAAAAATTTTCTCAAAATCTAAAAACTCAAAATACAAAAGCTGGAAATGTAAAAATTTATTTAAAATATATGAAAATTTATCAAATTTTTTTTTCTAGTTGAAGGAAGGATTTTTTCTTCAATTCACGTGTAAAAAATACAGTAATTTAAGGAGATTACTGCTGAAAAAAGAAATTAGTCAAATATATTTATCATATTTGTAGAATTTTAAAGGCGTGAAGTAATAATGTTACACAACCGTGTCACAGCCGTATGCTAATAAAATCTTTTATCACACTTTTGTTTTCCTTTAAGAAAACTAATTTTGCAGCTCTGGATGGAGAGTGATTTATTTTAGCATAAACTGTAGATAACATATTTTTGATAAAAAAAAGAATTCTTTTTGACATAAATAACAAAAGAAAAAAAAGAATTTTTTTCGAAAATGTTTCTCCTCTATTTCAATAAAAGCAAAAAAGAACTCCCCAAAAAATATAAAAGCAATAAATTTAATCTACCTTTAAAATAAATACTTTTACTCCCATCAAATTTTTTTTCCGCTACGAATTCATTTTTCGAATCAGTTTAAAATCCTAAATATGCAAAAAAAAAAAAAAACCCAAAGGTATAAAAAATTTCGTCAATATAAAATCAGAGCGATTTCATATTTCTGTTCATTTTACTCTTTTCCTGTATTACGCAAATATATTTTTGCTGGATTTTTCTTTTTTTTCTGCGAATACGTTCTTTTTCTACAGTAAAAAAAAAATAGAAAAAAATAACCATTCAATAATGAGGATTCCGTTTTTCAAACTTAAGCGCGATAACGATATTCAAAGACTAGTATTACGTGAAGGTTGCTTTAACAAGCGTATATCCGGTACAATCCGCGCGGAACATCCATTCCGGAAATCATATTTACGTGAATATGGAAAATCTTATCCCACGTTCGCAGGATATTTTCAAAGTTTCAATTTCCCATGTAAAAATGATTTATCTTTATAGGCATTGGCGCTAGAGGCGAAATTTCCCTTTAATTTGACACAATTTTTCCAATTTGTCATTTTTCCAATAAAAATTGTCATCAATAAGTAGAAAGAATTTTTATAGTAATTCATTTTTAATTGCTTTCTTCAAAATTGTGAATTTCATTAATTTTTTTAAACTAATAATTTAATTACTATTTCTTAATTTTTCATTTTATTATTTATTTACATTATTTATTATTTTATTATGAATTAAAAAGAAATTAAAATGAAAATTAAGAAAAAATACTTTAATTACTTTTTCTACAATTATAATTTTAATTACTCTTACAAATTATTAATTAAATTGACTATTTTAAATTACGAATTGATTTTTTTTAATTATGAAATTAATAACTTTTTGTAAATTACGAATTAAATTATTTATATCTAATTTCGAATTTAATTACTTTTTTTTTATTTATACAATTTCTTTACTCCTTTTTACAAATTATAATTTATTTTCATTATAACTACTAATTTTTATTAGTCTTACTAAAAGTTGAAAATGAAAATAAATAAAATTACAAATTACTTTTCTTTTCGCCCTTTACTTTAATTTATTTATTTTGAAAAAAAACATTTTCTAATTAAACCTTTAGCTGATCAAATTAAAAATTTCGAATATTAATGAAATTCGTGGAAAAGAAAATTTCTTTTCAATATTTGATAACAATAAAAAAAATTTCAATTATCGTGTATGTACTTTTATTTATTAATAATTATTACTTTTAATAAATTCTGAAATAAATTCCAGCATTAAAAAAAAAATATGAAACAATGTTTTGATAACAAAAACCTGTAGAAATCTTTCACATTCTCCATTATCTTTTAATATTTATCTTATCATTCTGGAAAAGCCAGCGCAGAGTAAAAGCAATCCTTGCACTAAGCGCAATTTTTGTGTAAATTAGTTCTTATTTCGTTGCAGGGAATAAAAAAAAAAGAAATAACTTCAAGTTTATTTTTCTCGCAACTACATTTTTTTAAAAAAGAATTCTTCAACTAACGTAACAAAATATCAAACAATTTTAACAAAAATGTGAAATAATTAATTCACTTTTAATCCAATTATAATAAGGAACTAATCAACTGACACTATTAATTACTAAATAATAGTGAATAATTAATAGTTAATAATTAGTTATTAATAATTAATAGTTAAAAATAATAGACAATAATTAATAGTTAATAAATAATAGTCAATAAATAATAGTCAATAATTAATAGTTAATAATTAGTTATTAATAATTAGTAGTTAATAATTAATAGTTAATTATTAATAATTAATAATTTATTATTATTAATTAGTAGTTAATAATTAATAGTTAATACCAGTCAATTGTTAATTACAGTAACTTCAGTAAATAACTAATAATAGTTAACAGTTAATTTTAGTTAACACCAACTTTTAGTGAACAGTCAATAATTCACCACAACTGATTAAAAAATCAAACAAATACAAAAATAACTCAAAATAAATTCATTTTCCAAATCAAACAAATTTCAAGGACCCATTTTTCAATTACCCTCGAAATTCTAATAGAAACAAATTTGAAATTTAAAAAAAGAATGTTTTAAATTAATGCTGTTTTATAACATCATTGATTGTTTAAGGCTCAAAAGGAACACATGCGTTGTGCATATGAATCGTTAAAAATAAGTACTGCACTTGCATAATTGAAATACCAGACGGATGTTACCAGCTAATGATATATAAAGTCGAATGGACAAAAATGTAATAAAAAAAAAAATACAAAACAAAAAAAAATAAAAAAGCAGCAAAAATATTTATTGTCAAATAAAAAATATATGTTTTATGTAAAATAATACAAGTTTTTTAGCTAATTTTAAATAACACTATACAAAAGCGCTTATTTTATTATCGGCAAGTTAAAAATACTTTAAAGAGTAAGTGTAGAACATAAACGAGTAATAACAAGCTCTACGCGATAACAATAACTTCTTTAAAATTAAAGACTCAGAAATAAATGTCATTATAAAGTATACACGTTCTGTTCTCTGTTTTTTTTAATACTTTCGAAACATAAATAAAAAAAGAAAAAATACTAAAATACGGTCACCTTTTAAAAAAAATGACATTTTTACCCTCTTTTTTTTACTGTTCGATATCGAAAAATCGAACTTTGTTCTCTGGTGAAAATTATGCAAGGCATTCAAGTGTTATGTCATTGACATCTTTTTTTTTTAAATTATATTTACACGCGACAATCGATGAACATCCGAAAAATTGTTTCTTATTGTAACTTATATTATTATGACTCATTTTAATGAATTATTGTCATTATTTATGTTATAATTAAATATTATTATGATCAAAATTTATTATAACTAAATATTAAATATTTAATTTTATAATGACTAAATATTAAATATTTACTTTTATTATTACTAAATATTAAATATTATTGTAAATTCATACGAATTATTATAATAATTACTATGATGTTTATAATATTATAATGTTTAGAGCTCTAAAAAACGGTAGCTAAGAAGGAGACGAATTATAGGTTATGTTTGTTATAGATTCATCTTGATTAAAAATTCGTTTTTAATTACAAAAATTTGAAATCAGATTTTATTGAATATTTTGGATGTTGCAAAGACTTTGACATCAATAATCTGTAATAGTAACTAATTGTTTTCTTGTATTTTTGCTAAAAAAAATATAAACATAACCTACATTTTTTTAAATCTTAGGTACCTGTTTTTGTGAGAGCGCCAAATTTTTATAATTATATTTAATTTAATTTCTATAACATGATATTGTAAACTCGTTTATAATTTAAATAAATAAATAAATATTATTATGAAATATTATAACTATTAATAATATTTATAACTACAATATTATTTATTATTGAAAAAGTATAACTCGAACTAACAAATTCGACATTAATTACAATTTTAAGAGTTTTTATTATTATTATTTTTTATTATTTATTTATATATTTATTATTATTATTAATTTATTAATTTATTTACTTATTTACAGGAGGAATAAGTATTTTCCATTACATTTTTATAATAAATATTTCTTTAGTTAGTAATTCTTGCTGTTCGTTCTATTGTTTTTGATTGATTTACTACTTACACTATACGAAAAATATTAATAAAATTAGAATTTCCCATTTACTTTTTTAAAGATTAATTTCCAATGTTGTGTAAATATGAATAATATTATTCGAAGATTATGTTTAAATAATTAATGCAAAAATTTCTTTTTAGTAAATTAACTTTAAAAATATTTTTTATCGAAAATTAATAATAACAATAATGATAATAATCATAACAATAATAATAATAATAATAATAATAATTACAATAATGACAATAATTATTATGTTTATTATTATAATTTGAAAATAAAAAACAATAAAGATAATTTATACTGATAATTACAATGGAAAAAAATTCTTTATTTCAAATAACCGATTACTTGACTATTATCAATTAAATATTTACATGAATGAAATAATTTTTATTTGAGTCAATTAAAAGGTATTTGCTTCAAATACTGAAATTATTTGTCCCTAATTCCATTTAATTGACTCAAATAAAAATTATTTCATTTAATAAGTAAATATTTAGTTGATAATAGTCAATTCATCCGTTATTTGAATGGAAAAATTTTTTCTAGTCTATAATAATAATAATTTTAAATAATTATGAAATTACTTTTAAAAAATCAGTAAAATAAAAATAAATTTTACTTTTGGCAGATACTACGAATTATTATTATTTATTGTAACAAAACAGAAATAAAAAAATAATAGTAATAATCATAATAATAATAATAATAATAATAATGACAATAATAACAATAATGATGATAATAATAATAATACTAATAATAATACTAATAATAATAATAATAATAATTAACAATAATAAAAATATGTTTAAAAAATTTGAAATTAATTTTAAAACATTGTTGTAGTAACAATAATTTTTACCTTTATTAGAAACTAGAAGAACTGACTTGGTCATTGTTAAAAATTTAATTTAAAAGGAAGGGAAAGAAATTTCCGTTCCAAAACGATACTGATTGCAGGAAAAAATTGGTCCACAATTCTCTATTAAAGGCAGGGCTCTAACAGGGTTCTGAAACTAGGAAAACTATTCAGATCCTCGATTAAAACCTATTCTCTAATAATAGAGCAAAATAAAAAAAACTGTAGCAAAATGTGGTTGACTCTGAAGCAACGTAAAAAAATTGTTCCAATTTTCTCAACTTTTAAGCAGACTTTTAACGTGTATAATCTAGGAAAACTATTTATAGATCCTAATTACAGTTCGAATTAGAAAAAAATTAGAGAAACATTAGAAAAAATTAGAAAAATAAAAAAAAATCATTTCTCACCGCAGAATAGAAACGATTAGATTTCTTTCTCGATAGAAAAGTGGAATTTGGAGCATAAATTAAATGATGACATTGAAAACAAAAGAATCTAATAATAGTGAACGTTTGCAAATTCCAAAACAGGAAATTCATGTATCCGTCTTGAAGCTTACCTTGCATCTTCTGGCGATTATGTTGAAAACAGGCATTGTGAAACTCGTCACCAGAAGCACACTGAACACGTGTTAACCGTCTAACAAATTCGAATCACTGCTTACACACTTATCAACGTTATCAGAGCACACCTCAATGTATATATGTTTACAATATACGCACAACGTTCAACACTGCAAAATACAATTTTTCAAATTAATACTTTTCCTCTAGAGATGATGCATTCTCTCTTCTCTTTTGATTGTTTCCCCCCAAAAAAAATAGAGATCGTTTTTCTTTTATCAATTCACCTGATAATTAATCAAGCAAATCACTCAAGGCTCATGAAATCAGTCAACTATTTCCATTTTGACCTTGTTACACTCTTTCTCTCATACTAAAAAATATTATTTAGTATAATTAAATATTATAAATTTTTTCTCCCCCTTTTTGTTTTTAAAACAATCGACTATTTGCAAACGTAAAATATTGTTTTGCTCTTTAATTTCTATTCTCTCCTTGAAGCAGATGGTCGACGACAGTTTTACTCCTAATAGATTTAATATAGCTGATGAATTCGATGGAGCATCAACTCACAAGCAGTAGCCTCGAGTTCTAATGAATTGATTTGTTCAGCTCCAGATCAAAGTTCCATCCACCAAGAAACGGTTCTGTTTTGATTTTTATTTATAAGAACAAATTTTTTTTTTTTTGCCAAGAAAAAAATTTTTCGGTTTGATGATCATTCGAAGATTTGAAACAATTCCTTCTTCTCTTGTATTGTTATTGTCGAAAAACGACAGGAAGTCCTCTACTGAGGATGACTTTGCTTTTTCTATAATCAATGATCAATGCAGCAGCAGCCTTGCGTTTTCTCCTAACAACGTTTCATCGAGTCTGCACAGTATCTACAATCAAGAACTCAAGGTTTCAGTTACCCAATAACGATTCCGGTGAACGAGTATCTCTTCATCTTTGTCAAGGGAATTTTCTTCTTCTTCTTCTTCTTTTTTCTCACCGTCAATCACTTTTGGATAGTGCCCTAGTTTCTTTTTTTTTCCTTTAATATGAACCGGTTTGCAACTCTCGAATAACTTGAATTCAACTTTCGTAATATTTGTACCACCTTTTGAAAATAAGGAATGATTTTAAATTTTTTATTTTCGAAAAAATATAAACACTGTGGGTAAACACGTTGTGAGTGTAACAAAAAAGTTCGTCAAAAGGGAGGGGGGATCACACAAAAAAAAATTCAAAAGTAGGACAATGGAAGAAAAAAAAAAAAAAGTTGGGAACACAAAACACAAAAGTGTTTGATTGCATGGGAACAACACGCGCGAATGAAACACATGCGTCTCACCGGCGAAATCCTCCCACAAGTCAAGTTTCCGTCATTTGTCACGACCCGATCGTGACAGATCGGCTCCGATCGTGTTGATCCGTTGGAAAGCACTAGCGGCTTCTCATTCGTGATTCGACCCTCGTCACAAATTAGCCGCAAGGTATCAACAGACCACGAAGGTTACCGATCTCAAATTCTTTCTCCTTCCTCTTTTTGCGACTCCCCACCACTCTCGCTCCCTCACTCACTCACTCACTCACAATCACACAAAGTGTCTTGAAAACCCCCACAAATCTTCAGTTCACCTAGAAAACAATTTCGAGCTCAGGAGTTTCGATTTTCGAAAAAAGGCAGTCAATTAAAAAAAAAAAAACAATGTCAACTGTAGACTGTAAAATTCGAAAAAGACTGACAATTTCAGAACAATTTTTCTATGACTGTCAAATTGAGACAAAAAAGAAGTAAAACAGTTGCAATTTGCCCCTTTTTTCAGTCTTAATTTCCAATCCTCAGAAAAACTGCAAAACACTGTCAAATTCGGAAAAAGACTGCCAAGTTCAGAACACACTGAACACAGTTTCTCTTTCGACTGTCAAATTGAGACAAAAAAAAACGTAAAATTCCTGCAAACACAAAGTTTTTTTGCCTCAATTTCCAATCTCCAGAAAAAAACTGCAAACCACTGTCAAATTCGGAAAAAGACTGCCAATTTCAGAACACATTGTTTCTTCTATACGACTATCAAAAATTAAGACTCCCCCCCCAAAAAAAACCCTTCAATTCTTGAATCCTCGAAGAAACAGAAAAAACTTTTCCTGAAGACTGTAAAAAAAAAAATGATCGACAATTTATATAACCTGTTAAAGAAAAAAAATTCTTCTGATTCTTGATCATTATTTGGAGAATAAATTTTTTTTCTTCTTCACAGAGAGAGAGAGAGAGAGAGGGAGAGTACTTAGAGAACGAGCATCAGACGTTGACTATCTAGCGTTTGTCCAAGTGTGTATGGATCAACACACGCGATTGAGTCGGTTTCAGTGGTGGGGGGAGGTGTGAGAGTGACGCGAGGCAAAGAGGGAAGAGGGTGGGAGGGGGGATGAGAATTACCCTTACATAACCTGAGTAGTAGCCTAAATGCCCCTCCTGCTTGGACTAATCATTCATTCTGCGATGCTCAACAAGCGAGATCAGTTCGTAGAACTCTATGACACAAAAGAGCCGGTTTTTATTTCATCAAAGGAAAACATTGTCATTGTCGTTGTCGTTATCGTCGTCCGTAGGAAATTACTCTATAGTGTATAATTAAAATTATTGTCGCCCACCCCAAACCCTCCTGGCCGATGAAAACTTTCCGAACGCAAAAAAAAGGAAAAACGCGTAATTTTATTTAACATAGTGAAAAAAATGTTCTTTTTGCCAATTTTTTTCTTTATATTTCAATTTTTGTTTTGTTTTTTAATATTCTTTAAATTTTGTTTCACTTTCATTTGAGAAAATTAATTTTTACACTTAAATTTCATTTAGAAACATTAATTTTACATTCGAAAAAATAATTGAAAAATAAGTTTACAAAATTTGATTCGAAAGAATTTTTATACTTGAATTTAAAAATTAAAATAGGAATGATTAATTTTTACATTGAAATTTAGATAATTAATTTTTACACTTAAATTTTATTTGCAAACATTAATGACACACGTTTTTAATTACATTTGAAGAAATTAATTTTTTCCCCATAAATTTATTGAGGAACAATTTTAATTGATATTTAAGTGCAAAATTAATTATTCTAAATGAAATTCGAATGTAAAATTAATGTCTCTAAATGTAATTTAAGTGTTAAAGTTAATTGTTTCTAAATGAAACGTAAGTGTTAAAACTTATTTTTCCAAATGAAATGGAAATGAAAAATTAATTTTTCTTACTTAAATTTACAAAACTAATTTTACGTTCGACTTTTATTTAAGGAAGGTAATTTTTAAAACTTAAATTTCAATTAGAAAAATTCATTTTACATTCAGAGTTCTTTTCAAATAATTAATTTTACACTTTAATTTCATTTAGAAAAAATTAATTTTACAACATTTAAAAAATTAAATTTAAACTAAAATCTCGAATGAAATTGTTTCTAAATAAATTTTAGAGTAAAAATTAATTTCTCTAAATGAAATTTGAATGTAAAATTAATTTTTCCAAGTGAAATTCCAATGTAAAATCAACTTTTCCAAATGGAAATTTAAGTGTAAAGTTTACACTTATTCATTTTTCCAAAGTTACTTTAGATTCGAATTCCATTTAGGAAAATTAATTATTAAACTTACATTTACTTAGAAACAATTAATTTTTACGAACTTAAATTTAATTTAGAAATATGAACTTTACATTCGACTTTCATTTAGCAAAAAGTAACATTTACACTTCAGTTTCCATTTAGAAAAATTAATTTTACTGGCAAATTTTATTTGAAATAATTAATTTTACACTTATATTTCATTCAGAATGATTAATTTTACATTTGAATTATTTTTAGAAACATTAAAATTCACTCTTTAAATATCAATTAAAATTGTTTCTAAATAGATTTAAGTGTAGAAATTAATCTTTTTGAATGTGATTTAAAAGTTTATAACTCATGTTTCTAAAAAAAAAATTAAAGTTTAAAAATAATTGTTTCATATTGAAATTTATGTGTAAAATATAATTTTTTAAATGAAATTCGAAACTAAATTTTTTTTTAATGCATTCGAATGTGAAAATAAAATTTTTGATTGAAAAGTTAAGTGTGAAAGTTAATTGTTTCTTAATAAATTAAAATATTGCAATTAATTTTTCCAAATGAAATTCAAAAGTAAAATTCTGCAAAATATTAAAACTTTTGATGAATTTTAATAGAATTAAATTCTGTAAACAACTTATTTATTTTAAATATAATAAATTTTCGGAAATTGGAATAATTTTAAAACTTTTTAATTATTCAAAAATTTAATACCACAATTCAGTTATTTTCATAATTTTCAATTACAATTCTTCAATATATAAAAATTTTATAGAATTTGAATAAAATAAAATTCTTTAAAAAATAATTTATTTTCAATTTGACTTTAGGTAAATTCAGTTGTTACAAAACTTTGCAATTATCCTAAAATTTAATAAAAAATTCAAACGATTTCAAAATTTTCATTAAATACAAAAAATAAAATTCATTGAAACTCGATTGTTTTCAAAACTTTTAATGAAACTTTTCAATTGTCAATTAATTATTTACTTATAGTCAAAGAATTTCTAATAAAAGAGTAGAATGTAACGATCAATTAATAAAATTAATAAAAAGTCTAGTAAGTTAGTCAAAACTTCTATTAATTCTTAGTAATTTTCCACTATAATTGGAGTGAAAAAATTTAAAAACAAAATTAGATTACTACTGTGGCGTAGAATTTAGTTGAATTTAGTCGAATCTCTCTGTACGAATAATTATTAAAAATAATTAAAAAAAAAAAAATTAATTAATTTATAATAAGAAATAGTATAATTAATATCATAACAATTTATTAACTAATGGTAATTGACTATAATTAATAAAAATTGTATATCTTTGTACAAAACTATAATATAACAGTTATAGAAAATAAACAAACTTTGTTGTCGAATATTATTAACAAAAATTAATTGATTTATTTATTTATAAACAATTTCACGGACAATGTTCATTTACTTTTACTCCCCAAAAGTTTATTTTATAAAAAAAGAAAAATTATAGTTACACAAAAATGTCAACAATTATTATGAACCGTCAATAAATATAATATATAGTTATTCTCTCGCGCTTCAGGCGTATTGAATAATGATTAAATTTAAAGATAAATCACTCGCGAAATTGACGAGTACACAATAAATGGAAAATAGATGGAAAAGGCAATTAGAAGAAAAACTTGTTGAGTGAAATTTAGAATGTCCTTTAAAAAATAACAAAAAGGTGTATATAGATTTCCAAGGATTAAAGTACTGCATTTATGTTTCATGCCTCATTTTTACGTCCCAGTAAATATTCTATTCAACGACAACTCAATGTAAAAGTAAAAGACATAACATAAAAGATTTTATAGCTTTTTATTTTTAAAGGTCGTTTAAAAGGATTGGTTTCATAGAAAAGTCTAGATTTAAACGATTTATTCATTCTTTCATTTGTAGAAAAGAAAAAGAAAATGTCACCAACAAACTATTTTCCAACCCGCAGAATTATATCATCATATTATTGAGTCAATCTATTCTAATAAAATGCTTCAAGTAGATTATGTTCAAAATAAAAATTAAATTTTATCTCAACTGTAGTAAATAATACATTTATTTATTAAATATTTAGAAATATAAGTTAATTTTCCGAAAAATTATTATAAATTATCAAAACACAATAAAAATATAAAAATTATAATATCATGATTTTATGAAATCACGTATTAAATTTCAACAAATTGATACTAAAAATATGAATCAAAAGATGCAATTTAAGTGTAAAAATTAATTTTTCCAATTGAAAATCGAATTTAAATTAATATTTCTAAAAATAATTCAAATGTAAAATTAATTTTCCTAAATAAATGTAATTGTAAAAATTAATTTTCTTAAATGGATTTCTAATGAAGAAGTTTTGAAGAATGAATAAGTACAGAATTTACTCTTAAAATTTCCATTAAGAAAAATTAATTTTACATTTGAATTTCATTTGAAAAAATTTATTTTACATTCAAATTTTATTTAGAAAAATTAATTTTTATAAATGAAATTGAATTGTTAAATTAATTATTCTAAACGAAATTCGAATGTAAAATTAATGTTCCTGAATTAAATTGAAGTGTAAAACATAATTTTCCTAAATGTAATTCGAATCTAAAGTTAGTTTGGAAAAATAAATAAATGTAAAATTTAATTCAAAAAAATTAACATTAGATTTGAATTTAATTTGGAAAAATTAGTTTTTACACTTTAATTTATTTAGAAACAATTCACTGTTACACCTAATTTTCAGTTAGAAAAATTAATTTCAAAAAAATATTAGATGTATGTATAAAAGTTTGAGGTAAAAAGAAATTTTCGCAACATTTTGATAAGCTTTTTGTCTAAAGATTTCAATGCTTAGAAAAACTGTGATCATTGAAATTTTTATTCCCTTCTTCTGCATGATTTACAAAAATATTTTTATCAAATATATTATATTTTACTCTCAAATAATAATATATAAATTAATCTGAAATATAGTTCAAAAAAATATTTAATAAATAAAATTTTAAAAAAATTTCAGACTTGTGATTTGAATATAATCTGTAAGAACGATTTGACCTACAATATGTATTTTAAATGATTTTTTGCTACGATGTATAACGGTATTTAAAAAAAATAACCGCTATATAGGCCTCCGGTCAAACTTACTCTCAACGCTTTTAGGAGCAATTATAATTTCTCTAAAATATGCCCTTTTTGAACAAATTCTATTCAGAAACTTGTTAATACACTTTCATTATTCATGCAAATTAAAACTAAAATAGTTTCAACTTTTAATTAGTTTTTAACTTTTTTTTCTTTATTTACTTATAATTTTTTCTATTATTAAACAATTTTCTATTCAATTAAAAAAAATAAGCAGGAAAATAAATATACATTGCCATAAATTATTTGGTTGGTTTCAACTAAAAATGAGTAATTTCTTTTTTCGAACACGCAGGTTTGAATTAAAGTAAATAAAATTTAATAAACTGAACGTCGAGGGAATTTATTTAAATCAAATAAATATTTATTCAGTTGAAACAAACTTTATTTAGAATAATCTAAAAATATCTTTTATGAAACAAAATAAAGTATTTGATTCAAACACAATTGTTTTTTTTTTTTTTTGAGTGACAGAAACGTTTTCAGTTTAATTAAAAAAAGTTAAATTCTTGATTCAGTCTAAAAAAAGAGGAGTTTTCAAAGTATGTTAAATATAATTGTACTGTCGCAAATGAAGTAAAAAATTACTAAAAAAAAATAATGACAATCTAAATTATACTTCATCGCTTATAAATATTTGAAAAGCAATATTTTACGAAACGAATATACATTTTCCGATATTTTCTTTCAATTTAATTGATTATCGATTCCATAAAAATACCGTGGAGCCGATATGTTTCATTAAATTAGCAAATCAGTAGTTTTCAAATATTCCTTTTATATTTATATTTTACTTATGAGATATAATTATATAAATTTAAATATTTCCTTACTTACGAAAGTAATTCGATAGAAAACATAAATGTTGTTTAACTCACTTGAAACAAAAAAAGACTTTATATTAAAATTATTATAAAAAATATTAAAATTATTATAAAAAATATTAAAATTTTCTTTTTCCATAGTCTACAATTTTTGTAAAATGTGAATTACAAATGAAGAAAATAATTTAAATATTCGATAAAATTAATTTTATAGTAATTTTTCGATCGAGAAATTCAACTGTCATAAAATAATCGCGATCAGAAAATATATTCATCAAAGAATTTAAAAATATTTACAAAAAATAATTTAATTCTTACAAAGAATTTAAAAAAAAATGTTAAAGAATTAATTTCCTTCGACCAATTATTTTAGTTTTTTGAGGAATTAAAATTAAATTTGTAAGACTAATTACATTTTTGAACAATTCCTGAAAAATTGTATTAAAAATAATTGGAATCCTACTATGAATTTTCTTATTTATAAAAATAATTGAATAGTAGCTAAAAATTTTATTAAAATTGTATTAAAAATAATATTAAAAACCTGCAATTAATTTCATTGTTTATCAAAATAATTGAATTATTGTGGAATATTTGATTGAAATGTTTAAAAAGAATTGAATTTATTTAAAAAAATTAATTATTTTTGAAAATAATAGAATTCTTCATAAGTATTTTATAAACATTGTTTTAAATAATTAATTTTTACGATACATTATGAAAATTAGGAAAATTTTTATTTAATTTTTTTTTTTAATAATTAATTTTTTCGAAAATGTAAATCTAAATTAATTGAATTCCTGTGAAAATTTTATTATTTGTGAATATAATTAAAGTATGATTGAATTTTATCAATTTTTCTTTAAATGATTTAATGCCTTCGCTAAATTTTATTAAAACATTATAATTATTGAAAAAAAATTGAACTTTGAATATTTTTCGAAAATAATTGTATAGTTTTAAAGAAATTGATTAAACTTTTTGAGAATATTTTTTCGATTTCTAATATAATCGAATTTAAAGTAGTAAAAATTAAAAAACAAAAAAAGAAATCTATTTTTTTTATAGAAAGTGAATTCTTTTATAGAGTTATTTATGGAAATAATTGAATTCTTGTGAAGAATTTTACTAAAATTTTAAAAAATAATTTAATTATTTCAAAAAAATTTAATTAAAATTGTATTTTAAATAATTGATTTCTGTGAAAGATTCTAATATTTTTGTAAATTATTGAATTTTTCCAAAGAATTTTAAATAAATTTGTTTAAAAATTGAGTTTTTTGAGGAAATCAAATGAAATTTGTAAGACTCATTTTTGAACAATTCCTGAAAAATTGTATTAAAAATAATTGGAATCCTGCTATAAATTTCGTTATTTATAAAAATAATTGAATAGTAGCTAAAAATTTTATTAAAATTGTATTAAAAATAATATTGAAAACCTTTTTTTAATAATAAATCTTTTCGAAAATGCAAATCTAAATTAATTGAATTCCTGTAAAAATTTTATTATTTGTGAAAGTAATTAAAGTATGGTTGAATTTTATCAATTTTTTTTAAAATAATTTAATGCCTTCGCTTAATTTTATGAAAACACTATAGTTATTGAAAAAAATTGAATTTGAAATATTTTTTGAAAATAATTGTGACAGTTTTAAAGAAATTGATTAAACTTTTTGAGAATATTTTTTCGATTTCTATAATATAATCGAGTTTAAAGTAGTGAAAATTAAAAACAAAAACAGAAATAGTAAAAGTAGTAAATAGTAGGTTTCAGTAGATGAGTGTGAAACCTGCCTTCCTCATTACATTTTAAAGTTATTTATAAAAAACAAGCTCAATTTATTTAATTTTTTAATAGAAATGTGGTGAAAAAATTAACATTTAATTTCTAAGCAGTCACACGCTGATAAACAATAATAATAAATATTCTAATTGCACACTATTAATTTATTAAAATTATACAAATTCTTGCCAAGTGAGAAAATAAATGTGCGACACTTTATGCGAAAATCAAGGTCAAATGTCAAATTGTGCAAAAAAGCAAGCTCTCCTCTTTTCGGCCAAGGGAATCAATTTCTGTGAGAATACATATATATGTATAGAGAAACGCGCGGCGAGATAACCGGTGAGTATGGGAAGGCGCTCATTACCCACCCTCTTCAGTTTCCTTTCAAAGGGAATCGATAGCTTTCGAAAGAAATGGTCGGAAAGACGAGATAAACATCGAGATGCAATTTAAAGGATTTGCCGGGATGTAGATGGATTTTGGAAAAGATATATGAAAGTTGTTACGATTGGATGAAGAAAAATTGAAGCGTTGTAACACTGAAATTGCTTGAAAATGCAGTCACTTTTCATTCACTGCGTGATTGAACTTTTGTTTTCATTTTTCTCATATATATATATATATACAATTTATTATGTTTCATATTTTCTGTCTTTCTTTCTTTCAATCAATTTTTTTTTTTCTATAATTTCATCCTTTTTTTGGAGAAATTGAAAAACAGTATTGATAATTTCAGTATAATAAAATAAAGGTTTAGTTAAATGAAGAATTAAGTTTAGTAAAAGAAAATAATCGATAGATAAATTAAATAATAAAATTATAATTAATAAATTAATTATAATAATCTTTGTATTTTATTCATTCATTCTGTCTGTTCACACTTGAAAATTTGTTTTTGTATATTCTTTTGTTTTTTTTTTCTTTAGCAAATATTCTTTGACGAATCGAAAAAATGCAGGTAGTTTTCATGATTTGCAATAATTTAATTTAATTAAATTAATTTGTAATAATTTTTTTTGTAGAATTTGTAATTTTAATTGAAGTTAGAAAATTGGAAGATTTACCAAAATTGTGATTAACAAATAAATTTGGTTTTTCATGCTTTTTTATAATAAACTTCGTTTGACTGATCTAAATTATAAAAAAATTTCCATTTTTAAATATTAAAGAAAAATTGGAAAATTTTTTATTGTTCAACAATTTTGATTAAGGCATAGGAAATATTTAAGACATAATTTTTATTTCTCAATAACAATATTGATCACAAACTCATACTTTTCTTTTGGGAAAAAACATTACATATTCCCGTCTTTTAATACTTTTGCAGAAAATTCATAATTTTCATAAGCTATTTATATAAATAAATAAATTAAATAAATAAATAAAACAAATGTTTATAAATTATATTTGTCAATTGCAAATTTTAATTTAAAAAATTCGTCAAAATTGCTAATTAAAAGTATATAGAAAATTAAAATTTTCAAATATTTTAATTCGATACCTCTTTAAAATTATTCAATTATTTAAATATGATAGTCAATAATTGAATGTTTTTTTTCAAATTTAATTCTTATGAAGAGTTTTATCAAAAAATTTTTAAATAATCGGATTCTTTTGCCGATTTTTTGATTGATTTTTTAAAAATACTTAATTACATTTCTCAAGGAATTCGATTAAAATTGTACTAAATACAATTAAAATTCTGCGTTGAGCTCTATTATTTATTAACATAATTGAATTCATAAAAAAAATAATTTTTATGAAATTAATTGAATTCATGAGAAGAAATTAAAATAAAAATTTTTAATAATTAAATTTCTGTGAAACCTTTATTATTTATGAAAACAATTAAATGTTTTTGTACAAATTTTTTTTTTAATTTTTAAGATAATTAAAATTTTGTAAGAATTTTATTACTTTTGAAAATAATTGAATTTTCGCAATTATTTGTAATTTCTCCAAAATTAAATTAAATTCAAGAAGAATTTGAATTATTAAAATTTTGCAAAAATTTAAGTTTTATTTAAATTTTCTAATTACATTAATTGAAAATTGAAACTGATATAAAATTTAAAATTTATACCTTTTGATGTTCATCTTTTTATACAAAATTTTAAACGCAACTCTTTTAAAGTTGTATTAATTTTGAAATATTTAAGTAAAATTTTCATTAAATAATTGCTAAGTAATAATTTTGATAGTTGTTCAAGAATTAGTTATTTAGAATGAAAATTATTTAAATTACATTATTTAAAATGAAATTATTGTCCTAAATAGAAAAAATTCATGGTTTTTGTATTATTATTCACTATTGTATTAATCACTGTTAATCACTAATCACTATTGTATTAGAATTTTGTATTAGATAATTTGATAGTTTATGATTTAAACAAAAAAGCACAAAAATTCAAAATTTTTTTTATGGATTCTAATAATTTAATTTTTTCCCTTATTTTAAATTTTTCTTCAATTTCCTGTCTCAGAATACATACACAGTTATTGTGATTTTAATATAATAATAGTAACAATCAATCCAATTCTAATCTTATATTTCTAAAAAAAAATTGAATTAAAAATTCTTAAATTAAATTCTTTTTCAAAATTTCTAATTTTGTTTAAAAAAGCGCACATATTGTTGCTGATTATAATTAATAATTGATAATAAATATTGTAAACATTAAACAGTTATTAATTTTACTCATAAAAATATTACAAACTTACAGAGAATAGTCGCAGCTTGTAACGAATTTTCATTCTGGAGTTAATATTCGCTAATCACTAATCCCAATTTTAGAAAATTGAAACACTTTCGAAACACGTGTTAACAAACAGCAAAGAGAAATTTATCACGAACATTTGGGAACACTTCCGACATTTAAAAATTACTCCCAATTTACAGAATACTTGAAAAACTAAAAATCAACTAAATTAAAAATCGAATTATTCTCAAACCACTAGATTTTAAAGCAATTTGAGAGCCAAAATATCACTTTTCACTTTCAAAAATTAATTTTCTATTTTTTAAATTGAAAATAACAAAAGAAATTTGAAACTAAGGGTAATTTTAGAAACACGTGGTTAGAGGAGACGCGCGAAGATAATTTTGAAAATTTACACTCAACTTTCTGGCCAACGACTAACCACTGACTGATGGAATCATGTCAGAAGTGGGTTTACGAAATTGGGGAAGAAGAGGGTTAGAGGATAACGAGTTTTTCCTTCGCTCTCTCTCTCTCCCTCTCTCTCTCTCTCATTCTTCTTTTCATTCTCAAAATTCAAAGTTATTTTAATTTTGAAAATATGAATAGAAATAAACAGTAGGTACTTTTGTTTACATCCAAGAGTTATGTTTGGGAACAAAGGTTGACCGACTTGACTTTCGAATTGCAAATTTCAAAACTTAAATATACCGGGTGGATAAAAAAAAGCATCTTTTATATTTTTTTAACGAGTTATTTAAATTATTACTGCAATTAAAATTGTTTACATCCTTTTGTATATTATATGATAAAAAAAAATTTCGTAAAGGAAAAAAATGTGTTTACCCTTAAAAAAACCTTTTTAAACCTTTTACTTTTTAATTAAGACATTTTCTAAATTTGGCTCAAAACAAAAATTTATTTTTTGATTCAAATAAATTTTTATTGGTTCAAATATAAATTTTATTTGTTCCGAATACAATTTTTAATTAAAACCAATAAATACTTTAGTTGACTCTGAGATAAAATAAATATATTTTTCAAACTCAAATAAATTACATTTGGTTTTAATTATATAATTACATACATAAATTATATTTGGTTATGAATATTAGCAAATAAATTTTTTATCCAAGAGCACAGATTCACAAAAAAGAAATCTATTTCCTTCCAATAAATGATTACATATTTATTTATACCTAGTAATTTATTTATTTTATAAATAAATATTGTTTTGTAAATAAATTTATAAAATTTTTTTTTTATTTAAATCAATTAAATACTATTTGTTTCAAGCGCTAAATTTATTGGTTCAATTACAATTTGGTTTAAATAAAAATCAACAAAATTCAAGTCAACATTTATTTGGTTTGAATAAAACTTATTTGATTCAAGTAAATATTTGTTTGATTTAAATAAACATTATTTGACTTCAGTAAATATTTATTTGATAATAAAAATTTCTTTTTTAGAGTAATTACAAATTATTGATAAAAATTCTATTACCTCATTTGAATTTTACCGGGGAAAAAAATGAGAAATGTCAATTAAGAGGAAAAAATGTAAACATGGTTCGTGATATAGTAAATTATTTTCATCCAAATAGAATGTCATGGAACTGCTTGTCGTGGGGAAAGATGTATTGCGAATTATTCCGCGATATTTTCGCAAAGAGGACTATAGCCATGAAAATTTACGACATTGGGTCAGTAATTCCTAACCCTCATCTATTCCATATCTCCACATTCTCTAATTACTTCTCTATTGTATGTGGGTATTTACACTTTGCACAATACTTTTCCTTTTATTTTTGTTTTTATAAATATAAACATCAAAATTGTATTTAAAATTGAAATAAAAAGTTTCTTCTTGCAAAAAAGCTATTTTTGTTTTGAATTTCACAGTTATCCACCTTTTTTTACCTAATTCCCTTTTTCTCCTTTTTCATCCGTTCAAATTAATAAAATCTTCTAAAACTGCTAAAATCAATATAGAAAAATTTAAAAAATTTATAATTAGAAAAAAAGAAATTTAGTTTATTAGAAAAAAAAATTACCAAAAATGTCATTTTCTGTAAGATAAAAAAAATGTTTAGTTATTCTTTCCCCTTCTTTTACAAAAATTTGAAAAAATTTTCACTTTTTGTAAGTTAAAAATTCTATTAGTTATTTTGAAGAAAAAATGTCTACTTTTTGCAAAATATGGAAAAATTATAGTTTATAGTTTAGAATTTCTGTTAACTTGTACAATTTTTGGAATAAATTTTACTAAATTGAAAGTATATTTAACAATCTTTTTGTTACAATTCATTTCGGGCTCTTATAGAATTTATTCTAGCAAGTAAACGATTTTTAAGAACAAATCTTGCTTTCTTAGAAAGTAAACAAAGTTAATATTTGTTTACAAGTTTTTGTTAATAAAAATTATTATTTACAGAGTAAAATTTACTACTTCTGAGGTAAATTTTTAAAATTTTTATAAAAAAAATTTTTTTCTGAAGCATCAAAAAGTTATTTTAAAAGTAACAATTTTTTATAGTAAATTTTACTCATTTTGAAGAAAATTTTATCAAGTCCGAAGCCACATGTACTTATTTTTTACTGAAATTTACTTCGAATATAATAAATTTTATAGCATTTTAATACAAAAGTAGCTTTACAATAATTTGTTATTTTAATTTGAAAAATCTCTTTTCTAACATGAATCCCCTAAAAAAATAAAAATTCCCTTTTTTTGAACATTTTTAATTTTCCTTTGTAGTAATTGAAAAAAATCACTGTGATCCTTGTAATTCCTTAAAAATGTAGGTAAAACAAGATAAAATGAAAAGTCGTATTAAAAGAATCTTGAGAAAAATTTAATTGAATAAACATTAAAAAATAAAAAATATCTCTTAAATAATAATAAAAAGTATAAATCATTACAAGGGAAGAAAGTATAAAGTGGATCTTATTTTGCAAATTGAGTTTTTTTTTACAAAACGAAAATTTTTTCCACTTTCTTTTATAAAAACTCGCAATTATTTAAGAAAAATAGTGTTATGATAATTTTCTAACAAAGAAAAATGGGAATTTTTTCTTTTAATCTGAATCCCCTTTTAAAGAGTTAAATTAAATTTTGGAAACAAATTAAAAAAAAACATTTTTTTATTTTTCTCTGCAATTTTCCTACGATTGTAATGACATAGGAAACCATAAAAAAAAGAAAAAAAAACTTCCAGAAATTTACATTTTAGTAAAATTACATTCTTTTTAATTGCAACGATAAAGAAAGACACTGACAAAAATATATTTCCGATTCAAATAATCAATTAGTTGTCCATTATCAAACAAACATTTACTTGAATCAAATAATTTTTTGTTTAAACCAATTAAATTGTATTCGAACCAATAATTTCAGTATTTGAAACAAATTGCATTTTATTCATTGAAACATTTTTTTATGAAAGTAAATTTTTGGCTGATAGTCAAGTATTCGGTTATTAAATTAAATAAATTTTTTCCAGCGGAGAAATTAAGAGAAAATAATAATGAATATGAGTAAAGAGAAATAATTTGTTTTCAGTGGAGAAATTAATGGGAAATAATAATACAAATGAGGAGAAATAATTTTTTCCAGTGCATAAATTAATGTAGAAAAGAATAATAAATAAAAATAAATAAAAATGAATAAAAATAAATAGAAATAAATAAAAATAAATGCAAATAAATAAAAATAAATAAAAATAAATAAAAATGAATAAAAATAAATAGAAATAAATAAAAATAAATAAAAATAAATAAAAATGAATAAAAATAAATAGAAATAAATAAAAATAAATGCAAATAAATAAAAATTAATAAAAATAAATAAAAATAAATAAAAATAAATAAGAATAAATAAGATATAAAATATAAATAAAATAAAATAAAATAAAATAAAATAAGATAACTATAAGATGATTATCAAAAATGAGAAAAAGAAGAGATTATTTTCTAATGATCAAATACGAGAAATAGAAAAAAAGAAGGAGGAGATATTTTCCAATGGTCAAAGGAGAAATAGGATTTGAATGGAACGAGAGATTAGACCGCAGTAGAAATGGACGATTTTGGTCAGCCTTTCATGCGAAAATGTTCTCAACGGTTCTGAATGAGAATAATGAAGAAAGAGCAATGTTCTACGACCTCCAGACTGCAGTACCCCCCTCTACTTGATTGTTAATGATGTCAAGTCACGTCCAGTCTAGCACAGGATGTCGAATAGAGAACGATTACTTCATATTTCTCAACTTTACTCATCATATTCGTCTTAAGCCCTCGTTTTACATATATATATACACACACAACATTATCTATCTTGAGCACATTTCGATAATAATCATTGAAAAACTTATATCAAATATTTGCGTCATCTATCAACAAAATTATCACAATATTCCATGACGTTTATTTTTCTTCCCTCTCACTCCATTCCTACAACTATTCCACCTTTATTTTTACACCTGTTATTGGGAATTTTTACTTTGTTCGCATTAATTAGTTCTTTCATTTTTCCAATTTTTATGTAATTACATTAAAAACTGGAAAAATTACTGTAGTAATTTAAATATAAATTAATTTTTTTTAATTATACTGTAGTATCGTAATTCGACTACTTTTGAACTATTCTGCGTTATTTGATGGGTTTTGGCACTGTTTTTTTCTAAAGATATCAAAAATTGGGAGAAAAATTTATCAAAATTGACGCATCGCAACAGTTTTGATACATTTCAGCTGATTTCGGTATTAAAATAGAGCCAAATTACGATCTAGTACCAAAATTGGTAGTTAATTAGTACCATTTGTTTTTAGTCCTAATATCTTTAGCACTAATCTGTAATTTACTGTAAAAAAAAGCTGATTTCGGTATTAAAATATAGAACCAAATTACGATTTAGTACCAAAACTGGCACTAAATTCGTACCTTTCTTTTTACAGTGATTGTTATAAATTATTCATTGAGATTCGGAACAGTAAATTTTGAATTATTCGCAACCTAAATTTTGTAATATAACACTCAAGAAAAATTGTCCAACTTATGTCAAATCAATTAGGTAATTTGTTTACACAGAAAGCAGAAGATAATTAAAGCCCCGCTTAAAGATAAGAATAACAGCGCTAATAAAGAAGGGGGAAGAGAATTATTGGATCAACACTTGATGTCATTGTTAATGAATTTTGTAACCGACGCGACGATATAAAACTTTATTAAGAACACAAACAAATCGAAAATTTTCCATCCATCTTCTAAACACTCTTAATTCTCCTCTCTGTCAAATAAGAAAAGGTAAAGCTCCCCTTTTATCGAAGAAGCAAAAATATTTACAAAAATTCTAAAAATCATGCAAGAATAATTCATAAACCGAAAAGAATATTGCAACAAACTGAAAGAAGGGGAAAAAAACGAGCGTGGAAAGAATAGTTGATGGTAAAAATGTCTGGAAGGAAATATGAGACTGTAGATAGGAATACAAATAAGAAAGTAAAAGAAAATAAGGCGGCATTATCTTTCACACTCAGTTTCCTTTTCGCTTTCACGTTGTCACTCGAGAGAAAGAAGGAATAAAGAGGGTGTGAGAGAGGCAAAACGAAATTACATCTTTGCATCGTCATGGATATCGGCAATGATGTACCCGCACACAAATTGCTGTATAGATATAAATGTACTAAAAGCGCACTTTTTTTCCCTGAAGGGCATGAGTGAGTGGATGATGATGATGAAAAGTGGTGGAAGAGAGGAAAATGCCGCGAATCTATTTTGTCCTGCAAAGCGAAGCTGATCCATTATTCAAAATGGAAGGCCACCGGGCCAGCTGGCAAACGAGATTGAAACCGTTTGAAGAGGCTCAAATATTAGCCGAGGAACTATTCTTTCTCGAGACGTCTGCGTCCAACGGAGTGAAACGAGCTGCTCGAGTGGTCGAGCGTTACAAATGTATTATTGAGACCTAGGACTTTTCTACTCTTTCTATATCTCTTTTACTTACCACCACCACCACCACCACTCTCGATTATACCTCCTTCTCCTTCTCCTCTCCATCTTTGTAGCCTTTGACCCCCTTCCCTCTTTCCTTCATTCAATTCTCCTCACTGTGTCCTCGTCCACCTTTTCCTCCTTCTCCTATTTCTCCTTTTTTTACTACCTTCAAACTACCTTGATAACGCTGCTGCTGCTACTACTACAACTACAACTATCACTACTACTTTTGCGAAACACCCGGTAGAAAACTGGAGCACTATAAGTTGCGCTCGTACTGTCAAGGTAAAGTTAGACGAAGTGGTCTTCGTAAAAGGACATTTTATGATAACTATGCAGAACATGAAACGGGTTTTCTCGACAAAATGGAACAGATATTATCACAATGCAATTTTAGTCGAGGTGGTATGGCACATTCTCTCTCTTTCTCCCGTGCGCATACATACACACACACACACACCCTTTTGACAATACTTTACAAGCCATTCAATATTTTCTTATCTTATTTCCTCTTCTATACTAGGTTTCATTCAATCAATATTATCCCCCACTGACATTATAATGTAAACTTGAATTTAAATTTTCCTCCTTTATGTACCTCTCATCGCATACAATTAAAATCATTCGGTGACTGGAAAAATAAAATCTCATCTCTGAAACCAAATGTTTCTTCTTTACTTTACTTATAAAAATTACCATTAAAAGATAGATTACCATTAAAACAGCTCGGCGCGCATTTATAACCAAACGATTAAATGTATTGGAAAAATATTCTTAGATTATTTTTCTTTTCTCTATTTGTAAGGGAGTGTATTTCCTCCCTTATCAATGTGTAATAATTACTATCACTGTATGTACAATAATAATTAATATAATCAGTACATGGAAAAAATAATGTTAACAGATTTTACACAAAACTGTTACAGAGTAGCGGATACTGCTTTTTACGAAACTCAGTTTTGTAAAATGTAAAAAATATATTTCAGGACAAACTCTAAAAATATTCCGTATATACTACGAAATTTTTGTACTTTATCCTGAAATATTTCTTAAATTTTACAAAAATTCAGTTTCGATAAAAGCTGTAACCTCTACTCAGTAAGAGTTTTATAAAATTTGCTAAATTTATTTTTTCCGTGTACAATTAATAAATCAGGTTTGACACTGTTCCCTAATTTCCATACAAACATTTTTACTTTTTTCTGTAAATATACTTTATATTTACAGTATATATTTTCTACAAATGATTAGATACTTGAGAAATTGTTCCAACACTTTTTCCATAAGAATTAAGATTTACGAAAAATTCAAAATCAAACCTTTTGAAATTTAATAATTTGCAAGAATATTGTTACTGTAACTTCTAAAAAATTATTTACATCGCTTCAATTAATGTCAGTGTAGTTTACAACGTTTATTGTCAACGATTGCAAGAAAAAACAATTTTTCTTAAAAAAAAAAACAATAAAATTTTTCGTTCAGAACTTTTTAAAATACAATTATTTATAATTTAATTCAATTAATATCTTAAACTTTAAGTGAAAAGGATTTTTAAATCAATTTTTAATTAGAAAAGTTTACAAGAATTTAGTAACTAAAATAGAAAAATAAATAATTTGTTGAATAATTGATTAATTTTTTTAATTAAATTCTTAAAATGAATTTTATTAACATTTTTTTTTTAATAATTTAATTCTTTTGAGAAATTTTATTAAAATAGTATATATTAAAAAACATTGAATTTACAAAATTTTTAAGTAATATTTAAAATTTTGTTATGAATTTTATCAAAATTTTTGAAAAATACTCAATTTTGGAAAAGAAATTTACTATTTATAAAGATAATTGAAATCTTGACGAGATATTATTTTTAAATGTTTTAATAAAAATTGAATTTTACAATGATTGATATTTATATAAAGATGATTGAAATTTTGTCGAGAATTCTTTTTTTAATTTTTGAAAATAATAAAATTCCTGCGAACAATTTTATTAAAATTCTTGAAAATAATTTTTTTTTTGAGAATTTAGCTATTTGAAAAAAAAATTAAAATTTTGAGATTTTTAAAAAAAGTTTTGAATTTTCTTGAATTTCTGCGAAGTTTTTTATTACTTTTAAAAATATTTCTACGAACATTCAAATAATTAATTACAAAAATAAATAATTTATTGAATAATTGAATGTTCTTAAAATTTACTTCTTATAAAGAATATTATCAACAACTTTTTATATAATTGAATTTTTCGACAAATTTTAATGGAATTTTTTAAAATAATTGCATTCTCTTTGGAAGTTTAATTAAAGTTGTGTTAAAAGTTATTGAAATCATTCTGGAAAGAATTTTATTATTTATAAAAATGAGAATAATTTAATTATTGTAAAATTTTTATAATTTTAGACAGTTTTAACAGTTTTTTTTTAAATAATTAAAGTTTTTCAAGGAAATTTTATTAAAGTAGATAGTAAAAATTGTTGAATTAAGAAATTTTCTTTTTAAAACTTAAACTTTGACATGATTTTTATTCAAATTTTTTTAAATAATTGAATTTTGGAGAAAAAATTTATAAAGATATCATTGTAATCTTGATGAGAATTGGTTTTAATTTTTAAAAATAATTTAAATTTTTACAAAGAATTTTCTTACGTTTGAATATAATTATATTCTTTAAATCAATATTGTTATTTATGAAAATAATTGATTTTTTAATAAATTTTATTAAAATTCCTAAAAATAATTGAATTTTTGGGAAAAACTTCGATATTATCACAATAATTATATCCTCTGAAAAATTGTATTAAATTCGTTAAAAATTTTTATAATTTTAAATTAAATATGTATTAAAAAATTCAACTAATTTCAACAGAATTGAAATTAAAAGTTTGGAAAAAATTTCCTTCATTAAATCATTTATAAACAATAATTTTATGATAGTTCTTAAAGAATCAAGTTATTTAAAATAAATTATATCGGAAACGCCAAAAATAATTTTTCTTTAGAATTCGTTATGAATTCCAAAAATTTAATTTCTTCCAATACTTTTAATTGAAATCCCTGACTTTTTCCTGATTTCTTAAAAAAAAATTCTACTTTCCCTGATTCTCCGTGAATTTCTTCAATTACCTGACGATTTAACGATTCTCTAATTAGTTAGAAAAAAAAGAAAGACAACCAAAAATAAATAGCAAAAAGTGTCACAGAATCAAAAAATTATTAAATTATGCAAGAAACAAAATGCAAATAATGCAATCAATACAGCCAAAAAGTACTGAATTAAATTTTTCCAAATAAACTAAAAATTCCATAACTAAACTCGTGCAACATTAAATAATAAAGTAACGAATATAGTAAAGAAAATTCCTCTCCATCGTAATGTAGAATGAAAAAAAAAAATAAAATTCCATTCAGTCATCGTTAAAAGTCTTTTGCTCTGAATGATTCATTTAAGTACTAGCTTAAGTAGGATTACCACCTTGGGCTCATACCGATAATTAGCGCAAAACTCAGAGACCTGAAAAATTTAACAAGCACTTTGCAAGCCCCTAAATGACGAAAAAATAGTTCATGAAAAATTTTTCAAGACGAGGCAAAAATGCCTTTTTTTACTTGTGAGTAAAAGAGAATCTTGTTGAGTTGGGGAAAAAAATTTCGCAAAAAAAAGAGGGAAAAAAATTCATTTCTCTATTTTTTTTCTTTCTGGTAGCAAATTTTTTTTTATTTCTCCTTTATCGTCATCGATTATGCTGCTGCTCTCTCATGAAACATGTGCGTTTAACATTATATCGCACGCGTCATTTCTCAATTGATACACGCAGAGTAGTTAACTTTTAATTGGTATCTTTAATGTCACGGTAGATTACCATTAAAAGAGTCTGTCGCATTTATAACCCAACATAAAATTTTAACAAAGTTCGCGACGAATTAAAAAAATATTCTTAAGTTATTTTTCTTTTCCTTGTTTATTTGGCATATGAATAAAAGAAAAATATTATAACACATTTTCAAACATTCCTCTTTTATGTAAGTTGAAAATTTTTAGTTATTTTTGAGAAAGGAAATTCTACTTTTTGCAGACATTGGAAAAATTTTAATATTTTGAAACTCAAAAATTTTTGTTTTATTATTTTCTCTCAGTTGTTGAAGTTGGAATCTGTTTTACAAATTAGGAATCATAATAATAATAATAATCATAATAATAATAATAATAATAATTATTATTATTATTATTATTATTATTATTATTATTATTATTTTTTACTAGGCAACAAATATAAAATAACTTTTACTACTTATAAAGTAAAACCCAAACTGTTTAGAATCTCTGTCAACTTGTACTACTAAAAAAAAAATTCTCGAATAAATTTTACTATCTTCAAAGTATATTTTACTATTTTTTTGTTGCAATTTACTTTAAATGTTGAAAATCAACTGCTTTTAATAGCAAATTTTACTTTTTTCATTGTTAAATTTTTGTATAAAAATTTTTTTAAATTTTCTTTAAGCACAATATAATTTGTTGTTAAAAATTATTATTTACAGTGTAAATTTTACTACTTCTGTGGTAAATTATTAGAAAGAAATAAAGAAATTTTTTTCCGAAATACTGAAAAAGTTATTTTAGAAGTGACAATTTTTAATAGTAAATTTTACTCATTTTCGGGGAAATTTTATCAAAACCAGAAAAAAAATTTATTATTTTTTTACTAAAATTTACTTCGAATATAATAAATTTTATGGCATTTTAATATAAACGTAGCTTTACAATAATTTGTTATTTAATTTGAAAAATCCCTTTTCTAACATGAATCCCCCAAAAAATAAAAATTTCCTTTTTTGAACTTTTTTTAATTTTCATTTTTAGCAATATTATTAACTGAAAAAATCACTGTGATCCTTGTAATTCATTAAAATTTAGATAAAAACAAAGAATCTTTAAATATTAAAAATTTTATTAAAGAAATATTACAAAATAAAAAAAATTTCTAAAATAATAATAAAAAGTAAAATTCATTACATGAGAAAAAATCATAAAGTCGATCTTATTTTGCATTTGAGTTTTCTTTTGCAAAACGAAAAAATTGTTTCACATTCTTTTGTAAAAACTCACAATTATTTAAGAAAAATACCGTTACAATAATTTTCTACTCAATTTGAAAAATCATTTTTTTTAATGAATTCTCTTTTACAAAAAAATTCTCTCTTTACCCTTTTTTAATTTTCTTTTTTTGTAATATTGCTAATTAAAAGATCATTGTGATCTTTGCAATTAATTTAAGTTTAGATAAAAAATAGTAAAAAATTAAAAATTTTATTGAAAAAAAATTCTTCCTTCTGATAAATTTTAATGACAAATTTTAGTTTTTATATTTTTTAATTCATTGAATTTTTAATCTAATCATTTTTTAAAGAAAGAAGTTGATTTAAAGAAAGAATCAATGAAAAAAAAAATTCTCACGAAAGAAAAAGTGACTTTCACATCATCAGAAAAAAAACACGAAGAAATGAATCACAATATTTTCCAAACAACTCATTAAAAAGCAAATTTTTACAATTTACAAAAATGATAGATATAAATTAAAGTTTCATTATGTCATTGACTCGTTTAATATCAACATAAATCGAGAACATTTAACGTTAATTGAATGAAATTAAATAGAAACGGGTTATTTCTAAGTTTAAATTGTCAAGCTAAAGGTTCTATTAAAGGAAATATAAGACCCCTATCTCAGAAAAGCATTCGGGAGCCTAATTGAGAGTTTCAGAACTTAGATGTGATACGCTTCGTTGAATTTTGAAATTCAAGGCGTCAAATTGAAATTATTCCGAACCAATAGATCAACAAACTTCAGTGTGTAAATGAAGCATCTGCATGAAGACACCACCATGCATATATTAACAATGTTGAGAACAACTGCCACTATATATATATATATTTACATATAGTCATCTAAATACATATTTATTTGTTTGTTATATCGGATAAAAAAAAAATACGTCAGACCTTCTGTACTTTCAAATTAAATACTAATTTTATTCATTAATTTAGTCAATTAAAAAAAACACTTTACTACGTCAAAAAAATGTCATACTTCTTCTTTTTCTTATTATTATTATTATTATCATTATTATTATTATTATTAATTATTTTATTGTTATTCTATAATTTATTACTAGAAATTTACACAATTATTTATTTCCAGATAGTTATCTATAAATTAACTATAAATTAACTAATTAAAATATTATTAATTCTAATATTATTAAATTTTTCTTGTTCTAAATTTCGCACCAATGTAGTTCGTTAATTTTTCCCCCTTTTTTGCTGAAAAAGAACTATACATATGAATTCTGCAAGAAAAAAAGAAGAGTAAGATAAGAAGATCGGAGAAGACATTTATTTCTTATTTTCAATTTACGAAACTGCAACTTTAATTCCTGAAACACTAATGAACAACAGAAATAAAGTGCAATATAGAAAGAATGAAAAGCGTCTCTCTTTGTATATGGATAAAAACTTTTTCTACTAAGCTGGACGTTAAAAAATTGAGATATTTATTTCTTGGAATAAACTCCGTCGCAGTTTCTTTCATTCAAACAAGGATTTTCGTTTTATTCCCTTCAACAATGATGATGATAACAATAATAATAATTATTTCAATTTTACAAATTAAAAACAAAAAAAAAATAATTTCACGACCACTTTTTGAGGAAAAAAAATGTAATCATTTTTTTACGTTCTATGTTAAAAATTTGATTTCAATTATTATTATTATTATTATTTTTCTTCTTTTTTTCCATCAACTCTCGACCTTTTTCCCCTCATTATTATTATAAAGGAAAAGGAGAAATTAAAATGTCGAAAACTCTAATTACTGTTCTAAATTCAGCGAAAAAACATGAGATCCTTGGTTTAAAAAGTTTTAAAAAGCAAAAACTGGTTCGTTTTGTTTACAGATGCAAACATCTTGCGCTTCACGTAGTTTGAATTGTGTAACAGAGCGTTAACATGAATTCGACCAAGGTGTTCTCAAACCCAGTTATACAAGGGATTAACGCTACAGCGAAGACTGCCATAATCACTTAAATTAAGGTAAACATTCTTTGGTGTAAATTCAAAAGATCAATCAACACTGTCGAACAATTATATTCCTTTGGATTGTTTGACTAAACTAAGAGGAAAAAAAAAAAATCCAACTGAAGATTTTTTTTTTTTTGTTAATAACAAGAAAAAGTGAAAAAAAAATCCAATGTGAAAAGAGACAACAAAGAAATAAACAAGTTCGAAATATGTTGTAAATGACTAAAAAAAAGAAATTTTTTCACGAACGAAAACGTGCAAATATTTGTCATACTGCACGCACAAAGATTGTCGCAATCGCGCAAGCACTCTCATATTTTCGCAAACAAATGAATAATTTCAACAAATTTATCTGTCATGGCAATAATTTTAAGGAAGTAGATTGTCAATAATATTTTAGAATTTTTTTTTTGGTTTGTCACAAAAAATTAATTTTGCTTTTTCTCTGACTTTACTCTAATTTGTAGACAAAAATTTTACTTTCTCCCTGACTTTAAGGAATTTAATTCACTCTAAAAAAAAGATATCTACTCAAAAACATGTTCTATTCTTTGAGAATTTTTAAATATAATATAATTTGTTTATAATATAATATTAAAATATCATTTTTAAATTTCATCAATTATTTGGAAATAAAACTTGAAATAATTTTTTTTAAAGATGTATTTAAACTTTTCCAAAAAAATTAATTCTACAAAATTGTTAAAGTTAATAAATTGTTATATTTAATGGTATGAAGACTTCAAATTTTCAAAAGTTCTAATTAATAAATTAATAATTAATAAAATTCTACTTATTATCTAAAATTTTTAACTGAAATTCATTTTTAAATAATTTTTTTAGAAACTTCTATGAGAATTTAATTATTTAATTATAAAAATAAATAGTTTGTTGAATAATTAAATATTTCTTAAAATTAAATTCTGATAAAGAATACTCAAAATTCAATTATTATCTATAACATAATCTGAAATTAATTTTTAAATCAATTTTTAATCGAAAATACTACAAGAATTCAATTATTTGAATACAAAAATAAATAATTTGCTGAATAATAGAATGTTTGTTTAAAATTACAAACATATAATGAATTTTATCAAAACTTTTTATAAATAATTGAATTCTTTTTGACAATTTGATTAAAATAACAGATATTGAAAATCAAAAAAAATGTTAGAAATAATTGAAATTTTGTCATGAATTTTATTCAAATTTTTGAAAATCATTGAATTTTTAAACTTAATTGGATTGCTGCGAAGTATTTTATTTGCTTTTGAAAATAATTTTACAAGAATTCAAGTAATTGAATAAAAAAAGTAATAAAATAAGTTATTAAATAATTGAATATTTCTTAAAATTAAATCCTAATAAAGAATTTTATCAAAAACTGTTTAAATAATTGAATTAACTTAACGAATTTTAATAGAATTTTTAAAAATATTTGAACTTATTTGAGGAGTTCAATTACAGTTGTGTTAAAACTTATAAGTACTTGAAATTCTGCTATTAATTTCATTACTTTTAAATATAATTAAATCCATGATAAGAATTTTAATATTTAGGAAAATAATTGAATTATTGCGCCGAATTATAAAGAAAATTTTTGAACAATTGAATTTCTAATATGAATTTAAATATTTATTAAAATAATTTAATTATTGTGAAGAATTTTATTAAAACAATTTGAAACAATTGATTTTCTTCCAAAAGATTTATGCAAATTCTATTTTAAATAATTAAATTCTTTTGTAATTTTTATAATTTTAGAAAATAATTAAATTTTCGTTAAAAATGTAATTAAAATTTATTTTTTTTAACAATTTTACTAAAATAATTATTAAAAAATATTGAAGAAAGAACAATTTTTAGAAATAATTGAAATTTTGCCATTTATTTTATTCAATCTTTTAAAAATTATTGAATTTAAGCGAAATGTTTTGTTTTTAATTTTGGAAAATAATTGAAATCATTTGGGAAATTTGATTAAAATATTAAACATTTAAAATCAGTTAATTAATTAAGACAAAATTTTGAAAAATAATTTAAAATTCTAGCAAAGAATTTCATTAATTTCAAAAATAATTTAATTCTTGTGATGAATATCGTTATTTTGTCAAAGTCATTGAATTTTGCAATGAATTTTATTAAAATTCTTAAAATTCCTTCTCGAAATCCAATTATCACTGAAAAGAGCAATTATTTTTAACTTCTCGAAAATTCGATTGTTATCCAAAACTTTAACTCAAATTAAGTTTAAATCGATTTTTTAATTAGAAAATTCTACGAGAATTCAAATTATTTAAATACTAAAATAAATAACTTTGTTGAACAATTACTGACTGTTTCACAGAGTTGAATTTTTATGAAGAATTTTATTAACAAATTTTTAAATACTTAATAAAACATTGAATTTAACAACCATTCCGAGTCAGAAAATTAAATTTTAAATTCAACTTTTTATTAAATGTTCATTTTTACCGAATGATGGAATCAAATATTCTTAAATTTTCAAATAATTTAATTTTTTGACGAAAAGACAGAAGAAAAAATTTAGAACTTCCTTATGAATTCTAAAAATTAAATTTTTTTCAGTACTTTTAATAAAAATTTCTCTCTGTTTCCTTAATTCCCTGACTTGTATCAAATTTTGATTTTGAAGAATTAATAATGCAAACGCAACTATATAGTCAATAATAAAGAAAAATAAGAAGAAGAAAACGAGAAAAAGTATCAAAAAGAAAACAATGTAATTACTTGTTCTTTTTTGTCATCCTTTTCTGGTGCAGTTTCATCTTTGGCTTTGTTATTCTCTATCATTACAATAATAACTATACACGAAAATGGTATCACGTTTCCCTGATTTATGAAAATATTTCCTGAAACCTATCCCCTTGAAAAGTAAACAGATCTTAAATTATTCTCATTGTAATTGAGCCGTCAGTGTTAATTAATGAAAGCTAATAAATTTTTTGTGCAACAAGACGACCGTTATTTTCAATTATTAATTCAATGACAAATAATGCTGACGTATGAATTTCAAGCAGTTGATACTTTCTGAGCTCAGTTCTGCTCCAACTTTACATTTGTTACTTTATCATATACTAAAAATATCTAGTTTTATTCTTTCTAAAAATGGACATAAATTTTAGTTCAGATTCAAGAATTCCGAACATCAATTTTTATAAACTGATTTTTCAAATCAGTTAAAATTCGAAAAGTGTAACAATTTGTAAGGCTCAAGTATAAAGACGAAGTAAAGTTAAATAAAACAAAAATACTGCCTGATGAAAAATTCGAGGAAAAATATTTCTAAAACAAAATGCAAAAGGAAGCTATTGTTTGGAAAAGTATAGATATCGTCGCAATTTTTTCTGAGAATATCAAATTGAGCCAAAAAAGTATCAAAATTGTTGCAACGCACATGTTGACATTGTTTTCAACAAAGATATCAAATTGAGACGAAAAAGGTATCAAAATTGTCGCGAAGCATTAATTTCGATACGTTCTTTTTTAGCTCAATTTATGATCCCAAAGTTTTGAACATTCAAATCAACGAAATATTTTTTAATGAAGATATTTTAATAAATTACCAATGATACAAAAATTTGTAAACTAAAATATTATACGTTTACAAATTCAGTAATTAATTGTTTGGATAGTGAAGCAAAATATTTGCAATAAAAATTTAATTTTTAGAAGAAATAAATGAATTTCGTTCATTTGAACGTTCAGAGAACTTTAGGATCCTCTCAATTTGCTATCCTTAGAAAAACTGTGCAGCGTTGAAAATGGGTGAAATATGTAATGAGAATAAAATTGATGAATTATGCAAACAAATGAACATTAATGACTTACCTCGGAATTACTGGTAGCAACACTTGAGAGATCAGGGGACATGGCACCTGCGGTAGGATCAGGACTTTGAGTAACAGCATGTGTGTGAGGCAGCAGTGCAGGAGCATGGGGATACGAGATGAAATGAGGATGCTGCGGTTTCGGTTGATGAACAGCTGGTCCAGGGGGTGCACTCTGAACCACCATGGGCATTTGTGGGGGTCCAGTGTCAAGAGGGGTTCCACCACCTCCATCACTTCCGATACTGTTGGGTATTCCCGTGTTTAAACCTTCATCCGATCCACGAAAAGATTCATGTAAATATTGTCGCACTTGATTCTTTTGCTTCTGGACCACATGATAACGTGTCGGATTCTCCAATAGTGTCCTCACCTGAGCAACATTAAAAAGCAACATTAGAACATTAAATTAAACATTAAATCATTAAATGAAACATTAAAACATTAAATGAAACATCAAATCATTAAATGAAACATTAAAACATTATACTAAACATTAAAACATTAAATTATACATTTAAAATTTATTATCTATATAAATAAGTCAGTACCAAGAAGATTTTTTTAAAGACATTAAACCACAGCTACTATACAACAATAATAATATAAAAATAATAAAAAATTGTTTAATGTTTCTAAAAAAATCTTATTAACAGAATGTGACTTAGAAATGCAATGGTATTTATTTCGACCCCTTTTCTCTTTAAATATTTAATAAACTGAGCTGAAATTTTGCAAGAAAGTCTAAAATACAATAGAGAAGAGCAACAGTTTTAATAATTCAAAAATAAATTATAATAAAACACTTTGAATTTGGTAAAGAAGGAAAGTGATTAGAAGTGATCGTGACAACTGATAATTTTAAAGTAATTTGTAATAACTAATTTTAAGAATATTAAAACTTTTGCACATCAGTACCCTTCTTTATTGTATTTTAGACTTTCGTACAAAATTTCAGCTCAGTTTATTAAATATTTAAAGAGAAAAGTGGTCGAAAATGTTGAGAACCATCAAAGCAAGAAGCAAAACCATTGAGAACCTACCAATAAAAATTTTAATGATTAATGATGTTACATCATTAAATAAAATTTTAATGATTAATTTTAATGGTTCATGATGTTACATCATTAAATAAAATTTTAATGATTAATTTTAATGGTTCATGATGTTACATCATTAAATAAAATTTTCATGATTAATTTTAATGGTTCATGATGTTACAACATTAAATAAAATTTTAATGATTAATTTTAATGGTTCATGATGTTACATCATTAGATAAAATTTTTATTATTAGGTTCTCAGTGGTTTTGCTTCGTGCTTTGAAGGTTCTCAATTTTTTAATTTCAAAGAAAAGATACATTTTATTTAGAACCAACTTTACTTTTTATTTCATTCTAATAAATTTTATTTCGTTCAAATTTAAAAAAAAATTTATTTGTCTCATACGTTTTATTGATGTCGAATAAAATGTGTTTGGTTTAAGTAACATTTTTCTCTGGGTCATTCTTCTCTACAATCTGAATAAGTGAAAACTTTTTCACGTATAAAAAAATAAATGGATGTACACTCATATTTTTTCTCAATTACTTAATAATATCATGGTGGAAAATTGCCAAGGCTGAAGATTAATTAAATATTAGAACAACTCTTATTGCTTCCATATTGGTCCAATCTTATTACGACAATCGTGTTTTTCCCCACTCATTATAGATAAGATAGATTATGTGTATAGAGATAATAGATTTGTATAATAATTAGACGAAATAATGAAACAGTGCTTTGATAAAAGCAAAGTAAGTGTAAAAAAATACTACTCTGAAAATTCGAATGAGTTAAAAATAACTAATTGGTGCTGAACTATTCACAGACTGTTTTTCTAGAAATTTGTAAAAAAAATAATGAATTTTCAGTAAATAAACTAATCAATTACTAGTAGATAAATAACTGAAAAATAACCAGATTTGATCAATTTAATTAGCATTAAAAAATTGTAGTTATATTGACATAACCTAAAATGAAATTACTTATTTTTAAATTGTAACGGTCTTTTTTCTTTTTGAATAGTAATTTTTACTGTTTGCTCTTGAATTAATAAATTTTACTGATAAATAGTAATTTCTATCAATTTCTTCGTGAAATTTAGTATTAAATTTTAGTTTTTGCTCTTAAATTAATAAATTTTGCAAATGAATAGTAATTTCTACTAAAATTCATTAGTGAAATTTAAAATAAATTTTTCTTTTTGCTCTTGAATCAGTAAATTTTGTTAAAAAAGTAATTTCTACAAATATTTACTGGTGACATTTAGTGATCAATTTTACTTTTTGCTCTTGAATTAGTAAATTTTACTAATAAATACCAATTTTTACTAATGTTTATTAGTAAAATTAAACTAATAAATTTTTCTTCTGCTCTTAAATTAGTTAGAATTTTTTTTATACATGGCAACAAATATAAAATAACTTTTACTACTTACAAAGTTAAACCCAAAACTGTTTGGAATTTCTTTCAACTTGTACTCTGGAAATTAACGATTTTTAATAGTAATTTTAGTTTTTCCGCAGTTATTTTTTGTATAAAAATTTTTTTAATTTTCTTTGTTTATTTGTTTTTAAAAATTATTTCTTACAGAGTAAATTTTATTATTTCTGAAATGAATCTTTTTGTAACTTTTATAAAAAGAAATTTTTTTCAAAAATAGTAAAAATTATTCTAGAAATAACAATTTTTAATATTGAATTTTATTATTTTTTAGAGGAAATTTTAGCAAGTCGAAAGTAAAGTTTACTAATTTTTTACTGAAATTTTGCATCGGATATAGTAAATTATATATAATTTTAATATAATTTTAATATAAAGGTAGCGTTTCAATATTTGTTACTTAATTTTAAAAAATCCTTTTTTTATCCAAATCTACTTTTAAATAATAAAAATTCCCTGTTTACTTAATAAACCTTGAAAAAATCATTGTGATCCTTGTAATTCATTAAAATTCAGGTAAAAATAGCAAAAATTTAAAAATCTTATTAAAAAAATATTTAAAAATTGGAAATTGTATTGAAAAAATAACAAAAAATGAAAAATTTTATTGAAAAAATATTAAATTTTTTAAAATCCACTTGAAAAATAATAAAAAGTAAAATTTTTTACATAGGAAAAAATTATGAAGTGGAACTTATTTTGCAAATTAAGTTTTCTTTTACAAAACAAAAAATTTTTATCTCTTTATTATTGTAAAAACTGACAATTATTTTATTATTTTGTAAGAATCGTCGCCAAATCCGTAGGACGTGAATTTTGGAATAATTCAATAATTACGTTTACAATTTTTAATAATAATTAAATTTAAAAAGTTAAAAAAATTTTAATAATCTTAAAAAACAGAAAATAGAAATATTTGACTTAGAGACAACTAGACTTTTAATTTGTTTTAATTAAATTTTATTTAATTAAAATAAAAATTTATTTTTTTATTTTTTTCATTTGGTTCATATAAGTTTTATTTATGTGGATTAAAATTTTTATTTCAGACAAATAAATAACCTATAGTTGACTCTGAGACATGTTTATTTAACTTAAATAAACAATAGTTGGATTGAATAAACATTTCTTTGGAAGTATTTCCTTTGGAAAAATAATACTTTGTAAAAAAAATTATTAATGTTTCTTATTACGTTTAGAGAGTGAATTACAATATTTTTTAATGGCACACTGAGAAAATTTTTTTTTAATTAATAAATAAGTATAGTCAACCAAAAAAAATGTTTGAATTAATCATATTTTATAATTGAATTAATCATATTTTATAATTGAATAAAGCATAATTTTTATTGAATCAAATTTATTATGTGTTGAATCAAAATTATTATGTTTAATTTAAAGATAATTTTTTGGTTTACTGTATAACAAAGATCAAATATAATTATATTTGATTCAAATATATCGTTTTCCCAGTGCGGAAAAAAAGTCCAAATTCCGTTTGGTAATCAGAAAAAATTCAAATTTTTGTGCTAACCCTGTTAATTAATACTTATATAGAAAAAGAGTCATAGCTACCGTAAATTAAATGATTTTATGAAAATGTTATAGAAAGGACTTTTTCCGCTTTGTTTTACAATTATCGAGAGGATTGACGGTAGAATCGAAATAGAATTTTATTGTGACATTTCTCTCTCTTTGTATATATATATACGTATATATAGCCGAATTGAATTGTTGGTCGCGAAAAACTCGTGATTGGAAAACCAGAAGCGCAGTATTAATGTGTACGTGCAGGTCTCGAATTTTCTCAAAAAATTTCACCTTTCGGAGGTATACACAATACGTGTTTCGAGTACAACGAGCCAAATTAACCCTTTTAATAATATATTGATACTACTATCGTTAATGAAAAAAATTCCTTTTGTTTTAAAAAACAAAAACAATTTCGCGACTCTTATATGAACAAAGTAATTTATTGAAAAAAAAATATATTTTTTTTTATTCAATTAACTCAAGAATTTAATTTGATTGTATTTTTAAAATAGAAAACAAATTTTTTTAATACGAATACGAAAATAAAAAGAAAGGTAAAAAATATTTTTTTTAAAACTGATAAAGAAATGGAGTTTAAATTTTTTTGTCTACAAAATAAATATAGAAAAAAATGGAGTAATAATAATGTATCTTTACATAAAGAATATAATGAAACAAAAGATATTCGTTGTGATTTTACATTCGTGTTACACAAAAGCTCGTCTAATGTACTTACCTGAAAATTTAAACATGTCTGTTTTGTACGAAGATAAAGACCTCTATTGTTTTCATTTTAGACAAAAGAAGACAATTATCCAGGTCGATAAATAAAACTATCTAATTAGTTTATTTCTGTTTTATAAAATAGGAAATTTTTTCTGGGTTTTTTTTGCCTTTTCCTATTAATAAAATCGAAAAGTCAGAGAGGAAACTATATATATATATATATATATGTATCCTTATCTCCAGAGCCATAGAATTATTTGATCTAGATTGTCTGCAATTCGTTTATCGTTCTTCTTCTGCAACTTGTTTTTATCGTTCTTTTGAATTGAAGTTTTACGAGTATGCCTTTCCTCCAAAGGTTTAGATTTCTGAGATCGAAATGTGTTATTGAGCTTATATAGAGATCGCGCAGGGTCCCACTCTAATAATTGTGTTACTGATTCCCAGCTTCCCATAAAAGAATCCGTTTCCAAGTCGTATTTCATGTATTAAAACCTTTGAAAGATGAAGAACATTATTGTACAAGTTGTAACAACTCATAAAATAAGGTAGAAACATTGTCAATTTCTCTTTATGGATTGTTTGTATTTTCTCAATTCTCTAAGATTCCTGCGACAATAATATAGGATGTCATTATTTTTTATCTTTGGATTTTGATTTCTTATTTTTTTTTCTGCTTCTTCGATTAGATATTGCAGAAGGTTAATAATTTTGCTCAATTTTTTTTTGTAATCCTTTCCTCGTAGAAACAAATTTTTAATTTATAGAAGAACATACCATCTTTTGAAGTTAATTAAATTAAATTAAATTAAATTAATTTAGTAAAATATTATTTTTATTTTATTTAAAATATGATGCAATAAAAAAATCTATTTGATCCAAATAACCAATTACTTGAGTATTATCCATTAAATATTTATTTGAATCGAATAATATTTACTGGAGTCAATTAAATGGTAATTGAACCAATAATTTCAGTATTTGAAGCAAATATAAATTGAACCATTTAAATATTTAATTGACTTAAATAAAAATTATTTGATTCCATTAAATATTTAATTGACAATAGTCAAGTAAGCGGTTATTTGAATCAAGTAAATTTTTTTCCAGTGATAAAATTTAGACCTAAGAATAGTAATTATTATTATTTGATTCAATTAAATTATTTAACTTCTTTCACCTTTAATTATTATTATTATTATTATTATTATTATTATTATTATTATTATTATTATTATTATTATTATTATTATTATTATTATTCTTTTATCATGATTCGTTTTTTCTTATTCTCATTGTGATTCATTCGTGACTTGGAATTTTACGGAAAAGTTAATCATTGGTCCTTTATCTGAATTACATCTTTGAAAATAATTTTTATTGCTGTCAATTGTTCATTTTAACAATTGCAAGACTAACTCCTTTTACGAACAACAATTTCTTCACATTCTTTATGAATCACCTAATTTATTATTATCTCTAAAAGTAAATAGTATAATAAATGATTAAATCTCGTTTTTTTATTGCAACAAAATTTTGAGAAAAATTTTTCTCGCTCTCTAAATTCTGAATTAGTGACTGACTTGTTGCTTTTAAATTTAAATTGAAAGCAAAGAATGAAAAAAAGTGAAAGTGAAAAAAAATTTATTTGATTCAAATAAGCGATTGCACGACTATCAATTAAAATATTTACTCCAAAGAAATCATTTTTATTTAAGTCAATTAAATGGTTCAATTAATATTTGCTTCAAATACTGAAATTACTGGTTCAACGAAAATTTATTGTATAAAAAAAATTTTTTTAATTATTTTATTCAAGTAACTATTTATTTGATAACAGAAAAAGTATTCGATTAATTGAAGCAATTAATATTTTTTCAATATCTTTCTTTATGTTTGAATTATTAAGAATGTAATTTTTCTAAATTGTCAATTTCTGGAAAAATTTGTTACCCATTTTCATATTTTCGTATAATTACGTCTATTCTTGAATAATTGACAGTTTTTACAATAAAATGAGATGAAAATTTTTCGTTTTGTAAAAGAAAACTCAATTTGCAAAATAAGTTCCACTTTATAATTTTTTCCAATATTGTAGCTTATATTTTTTAAGAAGATTTTTAATGTTTTGATATTTATTTAATAAAAATTTCTTTGAATGCAAAAAATTCTAAGTATAAAAGCTCTGAGAAAAAAATATTAAAAGATTTTTTCGTTCAAAAAAACTAAAATTTTTCAATAGTTTGCAGAAAGTAGAAATTGTTTTTCTTTTAAATAATTGAAAACTTTTTCACTCAGAAGAAGTGAGAATTTTTGAAATTTTTTTTTTTTAAGAGGGAAAAATTAATGAAAAATTTTTTACTTTACAAAAAATTAAATAATTTTTAATTTAAAGTTATTACAAAATATTACTAATAAATTAGTAGAATTTACTTTTTATTTGTTTTTACTAAATTAAGAGCAAAATGTAAAATTTCATTTCTTTTTTGATAAAATTTACTAATTCTGGAATAAAATGAAAAATTTATGTAAATTTCACAAATGAATTTTTAGTAGAAATTACTAGTTATTACTTAAATTTCCAAAATTTTAAGATAAAATGAAAAATGTATTATTAAATTTTACTAATGAATTTTAGTAGAAATTACTATTTATTAGTAAAATTTGCTAACTCAAGTGTAAAAGTAAAATTTATTATTATATTATATTAATGAATTTCAGTAGAAGTTACTATTTAATATAGTAAAATTTATTACTAAATTATAGGTATTAATGAATTTTAGTAGACATTACTATTTAATATAGTAAAATTTACTAATTTAAGTGTAAAAATAAAATTTTTTAGTAAATTTTACAAATGAATTTTAGTAGACATGACTATTTATTAGTAAAATTTATTACTAAATTTTATTAATGAATTTTAGTAGAAATTACTATTTAATTTAGTAAAATTTACTAATTCAAGTGTAAAAGTAAAATTTATTAGTAAATTTTACCATTAAATTTTAGTAAAAATTACTTTGTAAATAATAATATTTAATACCAAATTGTACTCCACTGGAAGACAATGTAAAAAATTTAAAAAAAATAACTCTGGAAAAAGTAAAATTTACTATTGAAAATTGTTATTTTAAATTAAAAATTAAAAATCGTATTTAACTTCGTGATTTGTTAAATAAAAATTTAAACACTGCACAATAGAAAAAAGTAAATTTTTTTGAATTAAAAAAAAGTTATAAAAAAACAAAATAAAACGCAGCTAGCAATTTAAAACGCAATTCAACCCAAAAATGAAATGAAATAAAACAAAACTAAAAGACTCGAAATAAATGGATTCGCAATAAAAATGTTAATAGTTTTTAATTATTAAACTTGGTATATACGCAACAAAATCCACACTATCTCCGTGTTTTTCTTCTTTAAAAAAAATATATATGAATCTTTTTATGTGTGTGGTATAAAAACGACAAAAAAAAATATTATATCTAAAGTTGTAAAAGAAAAATTAGGAGATGAAAATTCTTCATTACATTAAAATGATACGAGAGAGATGTTTGTCTCTCTCATACAGTTTTTTTTCTGATTTTTAAGTAAACATGCGAGAAAGATAAAAATATATATATGGGCTGAAAATAAATATAGAGAAAAAAAAGGAAAATAAATGAAAAAAAAAATATGTAGAAAAAAAGAAAATATGGGAAAAAAGGGAAAAAAGGGAAATAAAAGTAGGAGTAGAAAAAGAGGGAAAAAATAAATATATTATACTAACTTGTAAAACTTGAGGCGGAACATCGACACCGATAGTTGGTAAAGGTGTTGGTGGCACAGGTCTTGGAGGTGCAGCTGCAGGCCTTTGTTGTTGTAAATTTTGCCTCAATTCAGCCTCTCGTCTCTCTTGTTCCTGCAGTTGCTCTCGCATTAACTGCAGCTTCAATTGTGTACGAGATGTGGGTGTTGCAGTCTTGAATGTTGGAGGACTGAAAAAAACAGTTCTCCTTTAAAAACTCCTTGCAAATTTAAATTTAAATAATAATAACTAATAGGAATAAGTTTTTTTTTGCTCTCGATTTTAAATTAAAATTTTCTTTTGCTTTCGATTATAAATTAATTAATATTTTGGAGGACTGACAAAAAACAGTTCTCCTTTAAAAACTCCTTGCAAATTTAAATTTAAATAATAATAACTAATACGAATAAGTTTTTTTTTGCTCTCGATTTTAAATAAAAATATTCTTTTGCTCTCAATTTTAAATTATCTTCGCTTTCGATTTCAAAATATTTTTAATTTTTCGTTTTTTACTAAACCGGAATTTAATGATTGAAAAATGTAGAATTTTTTATCCACTGACTTTTCGGACTCGATAATTAATTTTAAAAGCGTAGCAAAAAGTATCTTTCAAACTAAAAAAAGTAGCTTTCGAGAAATTAAAATTAACGACCAAAAAAACTCGATTTAGAAACTTCACAAAACTGACAAAAATTCCATTATTTTTTACTTTCCTGACTTTTTTTCTAATTTTCAACAAAAATATTTACTCCTTTCATATCCTGCGAATTTACAGACAAAATTTTGATTTTTCCCCTAAAAGTAAATAATATTCTGATTCACTCTATAAAAATTGTGAGATACTCAAAAAAATATTCTATTACATACGAATTTCTTTGATTGTAAAATTATTCAAAAACATCAACGACTTCATTTTTAAATAAATATTTTATTATTATTTTTCTGCAGAAATTGAAATTTTTCAAAATATTCATCGTTTCAATTCAATAAATATTTTGTAGAATTTTAACTAAAACTCTTCTTAAATAAAGTTATATTCAATAAATTTTTATAAAGTTCTTTGAGAATTTTCATTGAATTGCGAAAAGTTTTTAAATGTAATTAAAGTTTACAAAGGATTCTTATTGCAATTTTTGAGAAACAATTAAATGTCTGTGTGGCATTTTGTTAAACATTTTATTTAAAATTAATTAAATTTCTAAACAATATTTCATTATTTATGAAAATAATTGAATTCCTGCGAACTGTTTTATTAGAATTTTTTTTAATATTTGAATTTCAGACAAAAAATGTATAACTTTTAAAAATAATTGAATTTTTCAAAGAATTTATAATTCTTTAAAATAATTAAATTTCTCAAAAAAATTTTATTTAAATGCTTAAAAATAATTGAATTTTCGGAAAAAATTGTGTTCTTTATCCACATAATTGAATTATTTCCAAGAATTATTTATGTAAATAATTAAATTCTTGTAAGAATTGTTATATAAACTAAAAGAATAATTGAATTATTTCAAAAAAACATAATTAAAATTGTATGCAAAATATTTGTTTTTTCCAACAAGATTATTAAAATATTTGAAAATAATTGAATTTATGTGAAAAATGATAATATTTTTGTAAATAATTGAATTCTTTCAAAGAATTAAAAAAAACGTTCGTTTTTAATAATTGGTTTTTTCGAGGAAATAAAATTAAATTTTTATAAATAATTACATTTTTGAGCCATTTCTGTAAAATTTGATTAAAAATAATTGAAATCCTGCGATGAATTTTATTATTTACGAAAATATTTGAAAAGTTCAAAAAAATTTATTATTTTCAAAAATAATTGAATTTCTGAGAAGAATTTTATTATTTACAAAAGTACTTGAACTATTGCGAAAAATTTTGATAAAATGTTTAAACGAATTGAATTTCTGTGAAAAATTTTGTTATTTTTGAAAACAATTAAACTCTTCATACGAATTTTATAAACATTGTTGCAAATAATTTATTTTTTCGAAACATATTAAGTATTATGAAAATTTTGTTTTGAATAATTGCATTTTTGCGGAAATTTTTATTTGTAAAAAGAATTAAATTTTTCGATTAAACTTAATTTAAAATAGTATTAAAAATAATTGATATCCTGCGCTGAATTTGATTATTTATGAAAAAAATTAAACATTTGCAAAGAATTTTTTTAAAATTTTCAAAAACAATTGAATTCCTCTGGAGAATTTTATTATAATTATGAAAGTAATAACTGAATTATTGCGAAAAAATTTAATAAAGATTTGAATTTCTGTGAAAAATTTTGTTATTTTTGAAAATAATTGAATTTTCCATACGAATTACCTAAATATTGTTTAAAATAATTAATTTTTAAAAATATAATAATTATTATAAAAATTTGGTTTTAAATAATTGAATTCTTGTCGAAAAATTTATTTGTAAAAATAATTGCATTTTTCGATCATAATTAATTTAAAATAGAATTTAAAATAATTGAAATTCTTCGATGAGTTTTATAATTTATGAAAATAATTGAATTAGTGATAAATTTTAACAATTTTTTTCAACTAATTGAATTTTTTTGCGAAATTTTATGAAAAACACTAGACATTGAAAATAATTGAATTTCGAATATTTTGTCAATATAATTGAATCGTTTTAAATAATTTGATCATAATATTTGAAAATATTTTTCTGATTTCCAGTATTAGGGAATTTAAATTAGTAGAAATTCTAAAAAAAAATAAAAATTGTAACTTTTAGTGGATGAAATAAAAAAAAATAAAAAATAAAAAGTACCCAAATAGTAACATAACGTAAAAATCGTAATAGTAGGTTTTAGTAGATGAGTACGATGCCTGTACAAATTTATAGAATTGTTTTATGAATATAAAATTGAGACAAAAAATTTACTAAAATTGTTGCGAAGCAATAATATTTAAGTTCCTTTTTTTGTTTCAATTTAATATTCTTAGGAAAACTGTGCGACATGTAATCATGTAGTAGTAATAGTAAGAACAGAAATTCACTATATATTGATGAACAAGAAACAGGATATTGTATGTATATAGTGAAATTAATAATAAATAAAAAAATTGTTGTTTTCATTTTGCATTTGTTGTTAATTTTTCATGCAATCAACTTTCAGTCATTGTGAATATTATTAAGAGATGTTCCCTCGCTCGTTTTAGCATATACCCCCGCAAATCGAGTCTTGATTGCATCAGTTTGTAAACCGTAGCTAGATTGCAAATTGCAGGAGGTTGCGAGCATCTTACCTCAGCTAATCCACCGAGTTGAAATCCCCAAAGTTGTAAAACTATACGAAGGCAAGCGTATTTCCCCGAAAACGTATTAAAACTTTTAACACTCTTATTATACAAAGTCGCAGTGGCCTTATATATATACACCAATCCACTTTTCCTTCGTTGGAAGGAATTTTTAATTTCTAACGAGACCCTTAATTGCGCGGAAGGGAATCTGTCAGATTTAGAGTCTCAAGGAGTTATTTATTAACTTCGTTCGCAATATTTGTTTTCAAATTATTTTCTTTATTTTCATTTATACTTACAATATTTAGAATATCGAAATTCAAATAATATTTATTGCTAAATTTCTCATCAATTATTTATATATATTTTTCAACACAATTAAAAAAAATTGAAACGAAATAAATAAAAATTAATAATTTTCTTCACGATTTTCATATGTAAAGAATGTCTTCAATTTAAAAAATGCTTCGTATTTAATTCCATTAAAGATACAAAAAAAATTCTTTATCTAGAATAACTACAAATTTTTTTATAAAAGCGAATGGATTTTAGTAAAATTTCTGAAAATAAACGTTCCTAAAGTTGACGTCGACGCTCAGCACTGAAAATTATTTTTTCTTATTTTTAGTGATAAAATTTTACATTTTTACTTCTTTCATTCACTGATGAAGAAAAAACTTTTTGAAATTATTTTTTTTAATCATAAACCGAGGAAAAAATTGAGTTATTTTTTCGGTTTTGTGAACAAAATAATTTTTTGATGCTCAGCGTCGACGCTAACTTCAGAGACATGAAAATAATTACCTACATTTTGTAATTAATTTTATTAAGAATCCTGAAAATAATTAAACTTCTGGGATGAATTTTAATATTTATTTAGATAGTTAAATTATTGCGAAGGATTTTATTAAAAAGTTTTAAAACATTGATTTCTTTCGAGAAAATTTATGCAAATTGTTTTTTAAACACGTAATTGAATTTCAGTAAAATTTTATTAAATTTTTTTTTTTATATAATTAAATTTTTTTGGTAAATTTTATTAAAATAGCAGATATAACATTTATTATTTTTAAAAATACAGGAATTATTGAGAAGAAATTTATAAAAAAATTTGTAAATAATTAAATTCCTGTGCAATTTTTAATATTCAGGTAGTTGAAATGACGAGAATATTTTTGAATTTTTGAACGTAATTGAATTTCTGCTAAGAATTTTATTACTTTTCAAAATACTTGAATTTACGAAAAGCATTTGTAACTTCTCCAAAATTCAATTTTTTAAGTATTTTTAACTAAAATTCCTCTATAAATTCATAATTTTCTCATGAATTCTAAAAATTTAATTTAATCAAAATAAAATATTTTAAAAAACAAAAGCTTCTATCAGTTTCACTTTTTTGAAATTATTTACAGGAGTTCAATAAAATTAAAAAAAAATTTTTAATAAAATTTTTTAAAAACATATTTGTTAAGAATTTTTATATTAAATTATTTAAAACTTCAACAAATTTTCTTAATTTCTTCTAAAAATTACAACTGTAATTTTACAAAAATCAATTTTCTTTTAAATTTTGAATAAAATTATTTAAATATTTAATATTTTTGAAAAGAAAATAATATATTAATAATTATATTAAATAAACTTTTAAATATTATTATACTTTCACGGCAATTGAAATGTTAAAAAGATTGCAACTATTTTCAAAGAATTTTAATCTCTTTTTGTTAAAAACCTCATTTTTTCAGAATTTGTAAATTATACTTTTCAAATTTATTTAATTTCTATTTAGTAAATATTTGATTGAATATTTATTGTTATTTATTTGTCCACCAAGAATTAAGATTTCAAAATACTTTCAATGAAAAATCTTTTGATTTTTGAAATTTAATAATTTTTAATAAATATACTGCATGTTTTCCAATTCTGAAAACCTTTTTTGAAATTTGAACTGAAATTATTTTTTAAAACAATTCTTTTTAGAATTCAACTGCACAAATAGTTACTTAACTTAAAAAGTTTTTTGTAAATTTTAATTATTTTACAAATATTCTAATTACAATAATTTTCCTAATTTTCTAATTACAATAATTCTGCAAAAAATTTACTATTTTTGAAAATAAATGTTAAAAGTGAAAAATTAAAACTTATTGAAATAACAAATTTATTTCAAATGAAATTTGAGAAAATTTTTTACTTTTTAAATCTTCAAAAATTATTTTAGGAAATAAAATAGTTGACTATTTTTTAAAAATTTTGATTCAAAATTTCTGAAAACCTTATTTTTTTAGAATTTGTAAATTTTATTTTTCAAGTTTTGTTAATTTTTGTTTAAAAAATATTTGAGTACTTATTATTATTATTTATTTGTCCACTAAGAATTAATTTCGATGTAAAACTTTTTGAAATGTAATTTTTTTAAAATTTAATCTGCAATTATTCCAATATTTTCTAAAATCTAAATTAAAATTCTTTTCAAAATCAAAAAGTTGTATGAGAATCCAATTATTTAAATACAAAAATAAGTGATAAAATAATAATTTCTAAAAATTTGATAAAATTTCCTTACTTTACTTATTTTCCTGTCCTGTAAAAATTCTGCACTGAAAAAAAATTTATTTGATTCAAATAACCGATTAGTTGACTATTATTCATGAAATATTTAATTAAATCAAATATTTATTTGAGTCAACTTAATAATATTTGCTTCAAATACTGAAATTATTGGTTCAATGAAAATGTAATTGGTTTCAATAAAAATTATTTAATTCAAGTAAATATTTATTTGTTAATAGTCAATAATTCGGTTACTTAAAAGAAAGATATTTTCCGTATTTTTTTTGTTGTTAAATTTTAGGAAAATTATAATTTTAACTAAAACACTAATAATTGTTTAAAGTGAAAAATTAAAACTCATTGAAATAACAAATTTGTGTCAAATTAAATTTGAGAAAATTTTCTACTTTTTCAGTCTTTAAAATTATTTTCGAAAATAAAAAATAAACTCTATTTAAAAATTAATTATCAAACTATTGCCATGAAAATTTGATGTGTAAAATAATTTGAAATAAAAATTCTAGACAACATATTAAATAAAAGTCTACCTAGAAATTAAGCATAAATTTGTACTTTGTACAAAAGGGCATGTCCCGTTATTTTTCTTAAATAAATAAATAAATAAATAAAACTTCACATGAGAACAGAATAATTCTAATTATTATTAAAAATAAAACAAAATTGTTATTAAATTATTATTAAAATTATTGTTATTATCGAAAAATAATTTTAAAGCTATGAAAAAATGGAGGGTTAACAGGGGCTCGAAAAATTCTGGGAAAATTCAAATTATTATTATTATTATTATTATTATTTGTAATTATATAATTGTTGTTCATTAGGAGAATAAATTGAGTGCATCGTAAATGAAAAAGAGATAATAATATAATACGAATTTGAAAATTTTGGTTCGTTGTCTTCATCGCGACATTGAATTCTTTAATTAGATTTTATCTACATGCAAATCTGCCATGACCTCGAGCTTTTCAGACACGAACTTGACGCTCGCGCAATTGGTGAAAGCTGCGCGCGATATACGTTTTAGCTTCTTCCGCAAGTTTCTTATATAGAAAGAGACAGACGCGTTCGTTAAACTTTCAAGCTTGGCTAGGTAACCATGTTTATATTTATTTCACACTGAACAAATTTTCAATTCCTATCTGAATTGCATTAAAAGAAAAAAAAAGAGGAGAGAAAAACGAAGAAAAATTTTTTTATTCTCCCTCTCCCTCTCCCACTCTCTCTCACTCTGTCTCTATATATAAGCTTTAAAGGAGATGAAATTAAATGTCGAAAGGGTGGAATTCTCTTGAAATTTACGGGATTAAAGATTTTTCAAGTAAATTGAAATACACAATTTCCGGGTTTATTGCTGAAGTAACTGTTATATTATTCAGACTATAAAGCATACTTGCTTTAGATCAAAAGTGAACAAAGGATAAATTGAAGTGCAGGATATGCTTTTAAAGAAACCTGTTTGCCTTCCTTTTGAAAATTTTATATTGACTCAGGAGCTCAAGTATTTTATGTTTTCTACATAATTTTCAAATGTAACTATCCTGTTAATATTTGACTTTTTTGCTGTATTTATTTTTAATTTTCTAGAAGCCGGAAAAAATTATGCTTTGAGAAAGAAAAAGAAGAAGAAGAAGAAAAAAAATATTCTAAAGAAATAGCTTTTTAAAATGAGAAAATAAGTTATAAGAAAACTTGTCAACATATTGGGAATTTCTAAAGAATATTTTTTTAGTTATAATATTAACTCTGTGTCCTACTATATTTTTGAACTGTTTTAAATTTACGGACAATGTCAAGGTTAGTGTGACGTATTTTTTTGTGTCAGGTTCACTATAGCAAAGAAGTCAAGCTCACTAGGATTCTAATTCTATTATAATATAATAATAAGTCTCCCCCAAAAAAATAACCTATTGCATTTATTTACGACTTTCTTTAATTGTAAAATTATTCGAAAACATAATTTTTAAATCATTTTACAAATTTTACAAATCATTTAAAATCATTTTTAAACCTTAATTTAAAATAAATATATTTAATCATTATTATTTTTCCACATGAACAGAGATTTTCCAAAATTTTAAATTCATACCTTTTGAAATTCAAATAATTTATAATAACATTATTATAAAACATGAAGAAATCGATCTCTAGGAGTCTTTGACTTTCTTCATGTTTTCTAAATAATTAAAGATGCCCGAGAGATATAATTATTATTTTATATTATAAAAATATTGTAACTGTAACTTTTTTAAAATTAACATTGAGTTCAATTTTTGAAAGTTATTTACATAATTTCAAGTCAATTATTATTTTCAAAAAAAAATAATCATACGAAATTATTAGTTAAAAGTATAAAAAAATTCATATTTTGAAAGATGTTAAAAGTTTTTTATTATTTCTAAAATCTACGCCATAATGTATTTAATATTAAATTTTTATCGAAAATTTCAACTAAAATTCACTTTTAAATCACTTTCTCATGTATAAAGTTCTGCAAGAATTCAATAATATAATTAAATACAAAAATAAATAATTTATTAAATGTTTGTTTGTTTTTTAAAATTTTATTAAAAATTATTGAAATTCTGTGATGAGTTTTATTAATCATGAAGAATGATTAGATTACTATAAGTATAATTTTTTTATTTATGAAAATAATTAAATCCCTGAAAAGAATTTTAAATATTTAGGAAAATAATTAAATTATAGTGAAAAATTTTCTAAAAAAATTTAAACTAATTGATTATTTTCAAAAAAAATGTATGCAAATTCTTTTTTAAATAAGTAAATGCCTCAGAAATTTATAATATTTTAGAAAATAATTGACTCTACATGTAAAATTTTATAAAAAGTTGTTTTAAATATTAAAATTCCTTTAGGATGATTAATTAAAATAGTAGTATATTGAAAAACAATAAAATAAAAAATATTTTTGAAAACAATTGAAATTTTTCTATGAATATTACTAAAATTACGAAAAATATTTTAATTTCTTTGAAAAATTTTATTACTTTTACAAAATAATTTAATTTTGTAATTAATTTTATTAAGTTTTCTGAAAATAATTAAATTTCTGTGGTAAATTTTAATATTTATCAAGATAATTAAATTATTGCAAAAAATGTTATTAAACAATTTTTAAACAATTGATTTTTATCCAACAATATTTTTGCAAAAATTCTATTTTAAATAGTTCAATTCCTGTGAAATTTTTATTATTTCAGAAAACTGTTAAATTGTTCATGTAAAATTTTATCAACATTTTTTTAAACAATTGAATTCTTTTGGTAAAATAATTTAATTCCTGTGAAATTTTGATTATTTATGATAATATTTAAATGTTTAGGTAGAATATTATTGAAATTATTTTTAAATAATTCTGGAGCTTCTTCTTTTATTTTTTGTTTAGTACATTAAATTTCTGGAAACACCAAATATTTGAGGAAAAAATTTGAATCAATAAAAAAGAAATGACTAAGCTTTAATTTACATGAAAAAGTTATAATCTAAAGATTATTGGCGAGCGATAAAATATTTCCTCTTAGTGTCTAAAAAAAATTTTATCGAATTTTTTCTCTTTAATTTGAATTTGCACTTTTTTCTTAGAGATTATTTTCATTTCTTTTCACTACTCTCAAATTTATTTTATAAAAAAAAGTATTTAATTTATTCCACTAATTTAATTTATTTCTGTATAATTTTTTTCTATTATCAAATTTCGCTACTTCTTCATTTCTTAATTTCGTAGCAGAATATTAATCAAAGGCAAACAAAATTTTTACCACAGAAAATATCATCGAATTTTTTTAAAAATTACTAAACAGTGGACAAATATCAAATTTAGAGAATTACTACCAAATTTCCATTTTTTTTCAAAGAAACATTTTTGAACAACAAAAAAACAGTTTGCAGAATTAAAAATATAAAAAGCAGAATAAAATAACTTCTCTTTAATTATCCCTTCGCTGAGAAAAATCAGAGTTAGAAATCGCAGAAATAAATAAAAAAATATATATATTTTTTTACGATGGAAGTTTATGTTTATTTTTCTGTTAAGAGTTTCGACGTTCATAAGCATTGTTGACCCACTTCTTCAACTACTTTTTAAGCTGTTTGCCAGTTACGCCTATCAAATTAACCTGTTTCTGCCTTTGGGTGGGAGCTTTTATTTAACACCATTTTCTCTTGTTTGTTCTTCTGTTTGAAAATGAGAAGAATACCTTCATAACTAGTTCCACTTAGCAACTATATTTATATCATAACTTTAGCATTCCTCTTTTTTTCTCATATTTAGAAACCTGTTTGAGTCGCGACGCTACAATTCAATTAGTATTCTTTTGTACATTTTTATCCTATTTTGATATTGTGCCATATACAATTTCTACTATCCTTTTTTGATTATGTTAATCTCTTTGAGAATTTATTTATTTCATTTGTCATTGTGACATGTAAATATTGAAAATTTTAATTAAATTTAGTTCATGGCCTGAGCACGATTATTGATATTTTTTGACAATACTCTCCACCTGCGAACGTCAAGGTCACCGGTAGGTAGCAGTTTAGTTAATAAAATCAGATTCTTCGCCACCTAGTGTCAATCTTGGCGTTCTCAGGTGGAGAAATTAATTATTATTATTAATAATAATACTAATAATACTAATAATACTAATAATAATAATTACAATAATAATTACAATAATAATCATAATACTACAGTATTTAATTTAATTTTTATTTACAAGAAAAAACAAACTTTGTCAAAGTAGTTTATTTTCTGAAATTTTATATTTCTTGTCTTTAAGATTTGCAACCTTTTTAAAAAGAAAATAGAGAGCAGAAATATGACAACGTTTTCTAAGTGTTTAAATTCAGGTACTAATGCACTGCATCTGTTCTTTAATTCAAAGTTATAAGTAAATTGTAGGCAAAGGTCGAGGATCGTTTATGAGGGCAATTAGACCCAATCCTAAAGCGCATTTTAATTCATTTCTGCCCATTATACAATTGTAGGAGTTTTAGATTTAACCTTGAAAAACAAGTTTTTTGTTTCTTTAAATTGGTCTTTAGTTTGCAAAATAAAATCAGATATTTGAGTCACTAATTAACTAATCGGTCTTTTAATTTATTCTACAGCAAATGCAGAACAAAAACAGAAAATTTGTATTAAAAGAAAATTTCAAATCTTGACAAATCAAAATTAGGGTTGTCAAAGAAAAGTTAATTTTCTTCTTTCCTGACTTTTCTCTGACTTTCATGACGAAATATTGTCATCATAAAAATTATTTTCATAATTTCAGTTCAATTTATTATTCTTAAGAATTGTTTGAAAATTCTGCAATTAAATGTTAGAAAATGCAAATTTCAAATAATTTGAAAACAAATTTTTATTAAAATTTTAAAAAATAAGTTTGACACAGTTGTTAAATAAAAGCATGGAAAATTCGGATTTTCAAAGATTTTAAATTGAAAAAACTTTTTCAAAATTCAATTATTTTTAATTTCTCCAAAATTTGATTATTATCTAAAACATTAAATAAAATTAATTTAAAAAAAATTTTTATTAGAAAAATCTACGACAATTCAATTATTTAAAAAAAACATTAAGTTTCATTAATAATTAAATGTTGCAAAAAATAGAATTCAATTCAAGAATATTTCACCATAAAAATTTTAAATAATTGAATTCTTTCGATTTTGAAAAAACCTTTTCAAATTTTAATTATTTCAAAAAAATTTAATTCTTTTCTAACTTCTAAAAAATTTAATTATATTATATAAAACATTAAACCAAATAAATTTTTTAATCAATTTTTATTAGAAAATTTTACGAAAAATCAATTATTAAAAACAAAAATAAATAGTTTCTAGAATAATTGAATGTTGCTAAAAATAGAATTAAATTAAAGAATTTTACCATAAAAATGTTAAATAATTAAATTCTTTCGACGAAATTCAATAAAATTTATAAGAATAATTGAATTCTTCCATGGAAGACAATTAAAATTGTACTGAAAATAATTAAATTCTTCAAGAATTTATTATTTTTTAAAAATAAGTAAATTTTATCAACAAAATTTTGTTAAACTTTTTAAAAATTGGTACATTTCATCAATAAGAAATTTTAAGCAAATTGTATTTAAAATAATTGATTTTTCTTAAACAAAATTGTAGAACTCTTGTAAATAATTTAATTTTTGCGATGAATTATACTTAAATTTATTTTAAAATAATTGAATTTTTCAAGGAAGAATTTAGTAAATTCTAATAAATAAATTATGTCAGATTTTTTTCAATAATTGAATTATTTGGAAGAATTTTAATAAAAATTTGTAAGAATAATTGTGTTTTTCATGAAATTCATTTAAAACTGTATTAAAATTACGAAAAACATAAAAAAAATTTTTTAAGAATTGAATAACTGTGGAATTTTTTAATTTTTCAGAAAATAATTGACTGATCCTGTAGAATTTTATGAATTTTTTGTAAAAATAATTGAATTCTTCTGGGAAAGGGAAATTTAATAAAAATATTGGATATTAAAAAGTGACTGGATTAAACAAATTTTTGAAAATTGAATTTTTGACACTAATTATTATTATTCAAATTGTTGAAAATAATTGAATTTCTACTCAGAATTTTATTCATTTTGAAAATTATTGAATTCTTTGAAAAAATGTATAACTCATGAAAATAGTTTAATTTTTGTGATGAATTTTTGCTAATTATGAAAATAATTGAATCTTTTGGGGAAAATTTTTGATATTTACGAAGATAATTGAATTCCTTCGAAGAATTGTATTTAATTTTTTGAAATAATATTCCCTAATTTCCTTGACCTGTCGCAACCCTAAAAATATTTTTTAATCTCAACAAATCGCTAATAAAGCATAAAAAATAACAAATTTAGATTTCATCGTATTTTCTACAATTCGAATATATACGAACGTCTATTCATAAAGAACCTCTCTCAATAAATTTTCAATATTATATATAATATTTCAGAATAAATCTTTGATTATTGGAAAAAAAATCCCTTTTTTTTACTTTGTTGCAAAAAAAAAAAAAATATTCTAACTAAATAAACTTGAAAACGATGAATGGAAATTACAGTAAAAGATTTTCACCATTATAAAATACACTCTCGACGGAGAATATGATCGTCTTTATTTTTCACAAAAGTAAGCATTTACTTCTCCAATAATACTGGAGGGGGAAAGGGGCTTTGCTTTTTGTGCGTTTATATAGACATTTCGCTTAGTAAAGTAACGACCATAATTCTAAATTTAGAGCTTATATAAAGAGCTATAGGAATCGCTTATGGTACTTTCATGTAAATGTCAAAGCTCTCACGATGCAACCTGACGACACATTGAAAGGCTTTAGCGAACAAGGACGCGTCTTTTCGCAATACACATGAAAAACGCTCAAGCGCTTTTCATAAAAATTCAGCCGAATAACGAACCCCCAAGAAAAAAAAAATTCTATGATGAAAGCTGAAAATTTAAAATGCAATATCAGGCTGTGAAACTCGTTCAAAAGATAAAGGTACCCATATAACTCCGTTTGAACTCCAACAAAAGTCGAATACATATTTTCATTTTAATTGCCCCCTTTCCTCTCCCCTCTATATAGAGAAAATATATATTTATTACTCAAAAAAAAAAAGAAAAAGGAATATTGCAGAGTATGAAAAATTTATTCCCCCTTTTTTCCCTTTTATCAGTTTTATCCATTTTCTTACAGTAGCATCGGTTTTTTTAAATTTCAATAAAAACAATTTTCTAAACTCTTTCTCAATTGTTTTATTTTATAAAGCTAATTTTTTTCAAGTTTAAAATTAAAATATAACTAGCAAGAATTCGCGTGCTAACGCCAGCTACTCACTTCATACTTTTTAAAATAAAATTTGAGAAAATAATAGAATTGAAAAATTTTGAATTCAAATTTTATTGCACTGGAAAAAAATTAATTTTTTTAATTTATAAGAAAATTTTGAATTTTGGTTTTTGTTTTTGCTGAAAGCTAAGAAATTACGACAAATTTAAATTATTTCCAAAAATTTGCCTGAATTTAGTGATTGTCAATATTTACTATTTTAATAACATTTTCTAAATTAACAAATTTTGTAACAAATTTCTTGTCAATAATTTAATTATTACCATATATGCAATAAAATTCATAGAAGAATTTTAATTATTATAGTTAATACAATTATTATTATTTTTATCGAATGCTTTTATAAATACAATTTTTACAGGAATTCAATTGTTCGATTAGAACAATTCAATTATCTTAATAAACATCCAAATTTTTTCCAAAAAAATCAATTTATTTCTGAAATTTTAATAATTTCGTTGCAAAATTGAATTATTTTCAAAAAAACTTTCTTAAATTCTCGTAAAAAATTGAATTAAAATATTTATGAATTATTCTTTTTATTTACAAATAATTTAAAGAAGTCACTTATGAAGTTCATAATATTCAATATTTTTGTGTAATATAATTAAAAAATTTTAATAAAATTTTTCGCAAGTAGTTCATCATTTTCATAAAAAATAATATTTTTCAGTGCAATTCAATTATTTTCTGAATAATTTCCACAAAATTTTTAGAAAGAATAACATTATTTTTAAATGTATGAATTAAATTCCATTACTCTCAAGAATTTTAATACAAATTCAATCATTTCTGACAAATTTTTAAAAAATCCCTTAAAAAAATTAAATTGTTTTCAAAAATTTAGATAAAATTTTTTGCCTCAATTTAATTATTTTTATAAAAATTTGTTTATAACTAAGAAAATTCTTTGCAAGATTAAAATGTTTTCATAAACAATAAAATTCTTCGAAAGAATTCAATTATTTAATTAGAACGATTCAATTATCTTATTAAACATCGAAATTCTTTCTAAAAAATTCAATTGAATTCTAAAAATTTTAATAAAATGCTTTGCAAAATTGAATTATTTGCAACATTTTTTTTAAATCCTCATCAAGAATTTAATTATATTTATAAATAATTATTTTATTTATAAATAATTTAAAGAAGTCACTTATGAGGTTCATAATATTAAATATTATTAAAAAATGAATTCAATGAATGAATGGAATGAATTCAATTATTTAATTAGAACAATTTAATTATTTTAATACACATCGAAATTCTTTTCAAAAAATGCAATAAGTTTCTAAAAATTTATATAAAATTCTTTGAAAAATTGTTTAAAACTTCTCGTCAAGAATGTAATTATATTTATAAATAACTATTTTATTTATAAATAATTTAAAGAAGTCACTTATGAAGTATATAATATTAAATTTTATTTTTAAAACAATTTAAATAAAAATTATCGAAAAATAGCATTATTTAAAAAAAAATATTAATTAAATTCGATTATTTTTAAGAACTTTAATACAAATTCAATCATTTTTGACAATTTTAAAAATTTTCCTTAAAAAAATTAAATTGTCTTCAAAAATTTAAATAGAATTTTGCGATTTAATTCAATTATTTTTATAAAAATTTGTTTATAATTAAGAAAATTTTCTAAATAATAAAATTCTTTAAAGGAATTCAATTACTTTCAATACAATTTTAATAAAATTTCTTGGAAGAATACAATTATTTTAAATTTAATTATTTTTAACAATTTTGATAAAATTCTTCGAAACAATTGAATTATTTTCATAATTTGCAAAATACTTGGCAAAAATTGAATTATTTTTGTAAATAAATTCAATTATTTTCAATATAATTGAGGAGCTGTCTCGAAGAAAGTCAGTAAGCGCATCTTTTTTTCTTTGGCGTTTTTTCGTAAAATTAATATTTTCGATGATAAAAAACAAAAACAGAAAAATTTTAATTCACAAATTCGCAATTATATTTTAAAACATAAATCATCGTAACTCTGAAAATTAATAACAAATTAAATTTCAATTTAATATAAAAAGTTAATTTCAGTCTATTAATGACGAAAATACAACAAAAAGTTGAAGAATCATTAATTGTTTAATTAATAAAATAAACAAACAGAAAATAAAGTAAATAAAAAGTAATTAAATATGGAATTTTGTAATGAGATTGAAGTGTTTGTTTCCTTTTCTTTATTTTTTGAAATTCAAGTTTAAAAATGTACCTGCTGTCAGGTCGCACGTTTGTATTATCGCATTGAAATAGGTAAATATTAACGAAGAATCTGACAGTGATAAGATTAAATCTGATGTAGAAATTGAACTTTTTTTTTGCGCAATGAACAGTAATCCATGTAACAGTGAATTATTGCGATAAAAAATCGGCGAGTTCTTATCTTGATTCATATATAAGTCACGGTAGATACGACATCCCTGGCGAAAGATTTTTTTCTTCTACACACTTTTCTTCTAAACTTAATATTTTTCTTTTTATTCCAAAAAAAAAAAAAAAAAAAGTTATTCGAGAATATTTTGTTTTCCAAAGAATTAACCAATTCTCCATATCATAAAAAATGAACTTATCAGTCGTCTTTTCTCTTCTTTTATTTCTAAGTACAGTTTGTGAAGATAAAGAAATACGACAAAGGTATAGTTGTTGTTTTATGAATATAACAAAAAAAAAAAATTAAAAAAAAACTCTGAAAATAATGATTGGAATGAAGCAATGTGTATATAGAGGGATGAATCGTTATCTTATTCTAGAGAGAGAGAAGAGAGGGGAATTCGTTTACTGGATTTCTTAAAACAACATAGCCATTTTGTCTCGTAGTAGTTCTTCTTCCTTGTATTCACTGGGGACAACACTCCAAGACGAAAGTTGGCTAAAAGTTTTCCGTCTCGGCCGGAAGGAAACCGTTTTTCCGCTCTCTGCTTATCATGATTATGATTATGATTATTATTATTATTATTATTAGCTAGCAATCCCGGGTGTTTCATAATGCGGCAAACTTTGTCGTTTACTTTCGAGAACATAATTTTTATACTCGTGCAGTCATCCGTTTGTCTTTTCTCTTTTTTGTCAATTTTTTTGATAGCTATCGCAGGTTCGTCACAGGTCACAGGAAAATAGGGAAATTCAGAGAAAGTAAAATTGGTCAAAAAAAAAAATTATTATTATTTCAATTAACCATTTGAAATTTCGAGAGGCAAATAAAAAAAAATTATTACACTCAGCTATTCTGAGAATATTGAGACAAAAAGTAATCAAGTCGTTGACTAGCAACATTTTTTATTCGTTTTTTGTCTCAATTTGATATTCTTAGAAAAATTATGCAATTGCTATACTAAGAGAATTGAGAAAACAAAAAGAAAAAAATTTTCCCGATTTTAAAAATCTAATAATAATCGTTGTCTTCCGATAATCTGTTCGCAGTTTTGTAGTTGCTGTTCGATTCTATAATTCTTCACTTTTGAATTAATTTTCTACTTTAAATGTTTTCAATTTAAAAATTAATGTACTAAACATAATTGAATTCTTGTAAAGCATTAATTAAAAAAATTTTCAATTAATTGGATTTCAAGAATTTTAGCAACATTTTTTTCAATAATTGAATTCTTTGGGGAAAATGTAATTAAAATTTTATTGAAAATAATTTAAATCTTAACAAGATTTTTATTAAAATTCTTTAAAATAATTGAATTGTTTTTAAGAATTCCCTTCAATTTTTTTAAAGTAGTGGAGTTTTTTAAAAATAATTTTTACTGAAAATTTAGACAGTAATAGAATTTTGAATTGAATTCAATTGAAGAGTTTCTTAAATTTTTAAAATACCTAATCGTGTTTATTTTTAACTAAAAAATTTTACTCGTGCTTAAAATACTCGTGCACCCGAAATGTGGTATTCAATTTCATATAATTCAAATTATAACATTTTTTATCATTAAATTTTTATTTTCTGATAAATTTTCAAAAATTTTTAAATAACCCTTCGCATATTATTTTCAATAAAATTTTAAAAAAATTTCACGAAAAAATTCAATTATTCTCTGAAATTTGCATAAATCCATTTAAAACAATTAAAATATTTAGTAAAGTCTTGGAAAACAGACAATTCCGCTTAAAAATAAATCTAAAAGTAATTTAATCTCAAAAATTCAATTATTTATTAGATTGTCTGTAAAATTTATTTAAAAAATTCAATTATTTTCCAAATTTTTAAGAAAATTCTTGTAAAATATTAAATCATTATCTTTATTATGTCAGTTTATCAATAAAAATTCACTGAAGGATTCGGTAAAAATTTATCTAATTTTTTATATAATTTTTCCAAAAAATTCATTTCTTTTCCAAACTTCTAATATATTATTAGAAACAATTCAAGAATTTTTAAAAGTAGTAAAATTAATAAAATAAAATTTTTTTGGAGTAAAATTTCTCGAAAGAGTCCAATTTTTTCTGAAAATGTTAATTAAATTAAATTCTTTTCAAAAATTCTGTGATAAAATTCTTCGGAAAAACTAAATTTTTTTTTAAATAGTAAAATTCATTGCAGGAATTCAATTATTTTTAATAGATGTTTATTAAAATATTATAACAGAATACATTTATTTTTTAAAATATTTAATAAAAATTTTCGATTGAATACAATTATTTTGAAATTTTTTTAAAATTTCTTTCAAAACATGAAATTATTTTTAAATATTATGTTAATGATTTTAATGATTTTTGACATTGTATTACAAAAAACAATTATAAAAAAAGTTGGGAAACAAAAAAGCAAACAACTAACTTCAAACTGCGAACAGATTACCCGAACATGCGTACTTTATAATTATTAATAATTGTAATTAATAATTTTCTTTTTAAATTTTATTAAAATTATTCATTGTAAAATAAAGTCTTCTAAACCATTTAATTAGTTATTGTAAATAATTACATTTTTTTTAATATTTGAACTTTTTTGGAAAATTTTATTAAAATTGTCAGGACCATAATTTAATTTTTTCGTAAAACTTTTATTAAAATTGTATTGGATTAAATGAGTTTTTGAGAAGAATTTTATTATTTACAAAAATAATTGAATTCTTGACAAGAATATTACAATTTCTAAAAATAATTAAATTGTTTCAAAGAATTTTATCAGAATTATTGAAAATAATTGAATTTTTAGTAAAACTCTTGAAAATAATTGAATTTAAATATTATTTTTAAATTTAATTGTATTTTACGAGAAATTCAATAAAAATTGCATTAAAAATAATCGTCATTCTGCGATGACTTTTATTATTAGTAAAAATAATTAAATTTTTTAAAAGAATTATATTATTCATGAAAATAATTGAATTATTGCTACAAATTTTATTATATTTTTTAAAAATAATTTAATTCCTGAAACGAAGTGAAATAAAATTCCTGAAAAGAATTTTATTATCTATAAAAAATAAAAATAATTCAATTCTTTCAAAGAATTTATTTAAATTTGTTTTAAACAATTGGATTTATGTTTAAATCTTAATATTTATGAAAACAATTGAATGTTTGCAAAGAATTTTATAAAATTTATTACCTAATTGAATTCTTTTGGAAATTTTCCCGTTAAAATTTAGTAAACATTGAAAATAATTGAAGAAACTAAAGAAGTTGAATTGCAAAGAAAATCACACTTTCACCAATTTTTCTTAAAAAAAAAATAATAAAAAAAATTCTCGCATCTTATTTTCCATACATACAAAATTTCAAAAAATTGTTCTGAAAGTAAAAAAAAACATATTTCCAAGGAACATTTCACCCGAAATGCCCCATTTAAAAATACTCTACCATTTATTACTTGTTTCTATTTTTAGAAAGCAGGTATTAAAAAAGGTTTATAAGTTCACATATAACTAGACTTTAATGAAGGTGAACTGAATTAAAAATAAAGAAGAGGAAAGAAAAGGGGGAAAAAACAAATTCCCTGCAGTATTCGTAAACCGGAATCAAGTATCGTTTCGAAATTTGTATTGCCACAGAGGAACGCAAGTGCCACGCTAACTTAAGGAAAAGCAACTGTATAAGAATTGCACCTACTCGATTAACTTCACTAATGAATGCTTTAACCAATGTCACTGCAAGCTAAGCTTTCGCATTAACGAAGCTTTTCTTTCGCTTAATGAACTTCTCGTTCTTTAATTTCGCTATTACGCGAATTGACCACCAAACCAAGAAACTCGAGCACACTTTTATTATAAGAGAGGGAAAATTTAATGTAATATTTTTTCCTTACGTTAATCACTCAATTTTCTTGACATTATAGAAAGTGTATTCTTAATTCTCCCCCCCCCCCTCCCCTTCCTTCTTTTTCGCCTTTTTATCTAAATTACGAAAAATAAAGAATAAATATTTATCTCAAATTCCATTTATTTTTATTTACTTTTTAACAATATTTATTCTTTATTTTTACATATGTTTTTTTAGTTTTGAAAAATATTTTATAACGACACTCAGAAAAAAATTTGATCCAAGTAATCAAATGTTTGGTTTAACTAAAAATTCCCTTCATTTCATCAAATTTTGGATATTTTTCTTCAAATTATTTTTTATTCCTATCATTTTATTTGGTTGTTAATTTGTTTTTTTACTATAAAAAAAGATTTTTTATAAATAAAAAATATTTCACTACAAATTGTTAAGCATTGTTAAATTATGCTTTTGTTTTTTTATATGTTTTGATAGATAATATTATTTTTCTTTATTTCTTCACTCTTAATTTTTAAATCTAATAATAGATATTTATTTATTTTATTTAGAAATATTATTTTTATTTTTCAAATAATACCAAATTATTTTTATCAATCGAAAAAAATTATTAATGTTATTTTTCCCGTGTAGAAAAATTTCTTGTTGAACTATGTGCAAGATAAAAACTATATCGTAAATAACTCGTGAAACTATTCACGTAAATCTATATCGAAACGGTCTAGCTACTGTACAGTTTCACTTCATTAAGTGATTTATATTGTTAAACGTTCTAGGATCTGTATAGTTTCACTACATTAACTACTTTACGTTGTTCAACTATATAAATTCTGTCTAGCAAAACTAGATAATAAATAATATGAAAAACTTATATTTATCATATAAAATAAAATATTTAAATAATCAAAATCAGTAATTGTTTTGCATAAAAACAATATACACTTTTCGTCTAGTATTTCTACCAAATGGGAAATTGTTCGCTTTCGAAAGCAGTCCCTCGCTGCTTATGTTTAAAATTACTTAGGATAAGTTGTCACCAGGGCGCGCAAGTTTCTTTTCTCGTTAACAAGTTGTTTTACCAGTTATATATAAGAAGAGACAATTTCATTCTTAAACTTAAAGGCAAATATTATTTTTGTCTGATTTTTATCACACTCAGGTTTTAATAGAGTGTTTCAATTAAATTAATTCTTTTTCCTGTATTAGACTAGTACTTTATTTTATCATTTATTTTTTTTGAACAATTTTTGCTATGTGTTGTATTAATAAAATATTAATTTCAGACATTGGTTCAATATTGGTAACCAAGAAATAACCATTCATAAATTTAATTTTAAAACGCTGGTAAATAATTAATATTGGTTATTAATATTGGTTCAATATTTGTTGTAAATGAACAACCAAGGCTTGGAAATTCCGGCATTTGCCTTAGATGTACATAAATTGTTCTAGATCCACAATATAGTTTTAATACAGATTCACAGGATTATTCTGATATAGTAAAACTATCTAGAAACTTGATGTTCGTAGCGTTACATTTCTAGACAGTTTCTATAACATTTCACAATACTGGAACTATATAGTAAATAGTAAAACTATACCGTTACGCTACAGATACGTGACAAATTTCCACACGGGTTCAATATTTCTCTTCTTTCCAGAAAAATTAGCACTTTGTAACAAACATTTTAGGACTAGGCAAATAATCTTTTCATTTTTTCTAAAACAAAAAATTAAAAAACAGTTGGAAAATAAAAATTACAAAATATTTTGCATATTTTCTGCTTCTCAGTGACAATTTATAAACAAAGTACAAGTTTTAAGGAGAGAAAAAAATTATAAATCAAATTTTGATTAAGAAATTTGATATTTATTTTGTAAAAAATATTTACAGAATTTCTGTTTGTTAAAAACTATATTATCGAAATTATAATAAAAAATAAATAAATAAATCAATTTTTGGGTATACCAATTTTTTAATAATATTTTCAGTTATTTTCAAAGAATTTAAATATATTACGATTATTCTTATTTTGACATTTGGGCAGAAATTTTTTTATTTTATTTGTTTTGCTTGAGAAATTTATTAAAGACTTGATCAGGTTTGACACGCATTTGTTCATTTGAAGGTTTCCGATTTTTTTAGTTTAAAAAATGGAAATTTTCCAGGTTTTTAAAATAACATTATTTTCTACCACATTAATATTACGAAATAATTGATTTCGTTTGACGATTTTTAATAACATTTTTAAGAAGAAAGTAATTTATAAAAAATTTGTAAATAATAGAATTCATATGAAATTGAGGAAATTTTTTGAAAATAATTGAATTTTTGGCAAGAATATTATTAAAATTTTTTTAAATAATTGAATTTTTCCAAAAATTGTGTTAACAATTTTTAAAATAATTGAAATTTCGACGAGAATATTAAAAAAAAAACTTTTCAACGTAATTGAGTTTTGCAATCATTTATAATTTTTCAAAAATTCAATTTTTTTAAAATGTTTTAAGTAAAATTCATCCATAAATCCATTATTATTTTTAATAATGAATGAAATGTTTATTAAAAATTATAACAAATTTTATAAGAATTTGAATTATTAAAGTTTTTCATAAAGCTAAATTATATTTATAATCTGTAAAGTTCAATTGTTGTTAAAAATAGAAAAAGATTGAAATGAATAAAATTTTTTGAATAATGAGGAATCTAACAATCAGAGTTTTCTTATAAATTTTCGAAGTTGAATATTGTTTTAGTACTTTTGACAAAATTTTCTGACTTTTTCACGACTTTCCTGAATATATTTAGAAAAATAGTGATTTTGAGTAGAATTCTTCTGAATAATTGAATTTTTCAATGTTAAGGAAACATTTAGCTAGTAATAATAATAATCTTCTATAAATAAAAATATATTTTACTAAAAATTGTTAAGCATTGTTAAATTATTTTTAAAAAATTTTTTAATCCAGCAAATAAGCAATAATATTAAATAATAATAATCTTTTATAAATAAAAATATATTTCACGACAAATAGTTAAGCGCATTGTTAAATTATTTGAAAAAATAATTTTAAATCCAGCAAATAAGTTTGATTGACCCAGTTATTTTATTTTTATTTTTTTTGCAAGTATTCGCGAAAAAGTTGAATTTTAAAATTATCATATTAAAAACTAAATCTGAGATTTGAATTTATAGAGAAATGTATATATATATATTTTCGCGTCCAATGCATCTGCACATCAGAGTAGAGAGACGTTCGAAGTTCGTCGTATAATAAACTAGATGGGGGACTGGGGTGACAAGAGCTTTCCGCGATCTTCCAAAAGTTCCGCACATACTGCCTTCCATTATAGATAGAACGCTATTAAGTTAGGTAATCAATGTGTTGTGCCAAAACTTCATCGGTGGTCGTGTGCCACTGAAAACTCGAGCCAGATTCTTAAACGATTGGGAGTTTTTGCAAAAAAAAAAAATAAGGGAGAAAAAATTTTTTCTTTTGTAAAAGCCAACCCAATTTGGCTATAGGTTAAAATATTTATTACGTAGAATATTTTTCAACTTTTTAATTTTTTTTACCAGATTATTAATTTTTTTAATATTCTTTTTAATTCACAAATACTTCAATTTTTTCGAAGAATTTTAATAAAATTTTTAAGACAAATTGCACTTTTCAGAGAATTTATTTTCAATTATTCTAAAAATAATTGAAACTCTGCAAAAAATTAATTATTTACGTAAATAATTGAATTTTTGAAATGGATTTTATAATATTATTTTTAAATAATTGAATTCTTGTGAAGAATTTCATTATTCATCAAAATAATTAAATTTTGACAAAGAATTGTATTAATTTTTTTGGAATAATTGATATTTTCCAAAAAATAATTTATTATTAAAAATTGTTTAAATAATTATATTTTTTGAGAAAGCTAATTACAATAAATTTTATTAAACAATTTACAAATATTTTTTGAGAAAGCTAATTTCAATAAATTTTATTGAACAATTTCTTTCGAAAAATGTTATAAAAAATTTTTTTAATTAATGAATTTCTTTTGAAGAATTTCAATAAAATTTTTAAGAATAAATTCCACTTTTTAAAAAATCTTTTTTCAATTGTTCTAAAAATAATTGAAATACTGCAAAAAATTCCATTATTTATGAAAATAATTGAATTTTAAAAATAATTTTTCTAATATTATTTTTAAATAATTGAATTCTTCTAAAAAATAGAATTTAAATTAATTGTATTAAACATACCTAGAAACAAAATTTTATCAAAATTATTAAAAGTAATTGATTTCTTTCAACAAACATTGTAAAAATCATTTTTAACAATTAATTTCTTTCGAAGAATTTTAATAAAATCTTTAAGTATAAATTCTACTTCTCAAAAAATTGAATTGAAGTCCTGTAAAAAATTCCATTATTTATGAAAATAATTGAATTTTAGTAATGAATTTTACAATATTATTTTTAAACAATTGAATTTTTGTAAAGAATTTTAATATTTATAAAAATAATTGAATTCTTGCAAAGAATTCCATTAATTCTTTTTAAATAATTTTTTTTTTAAATTAATAACAATTAAAAATATTTCTGACAAATAAATTTAAAATTAGATTTAAAAAGGTAATTTTTCAAATGAAATACCAAATTTTACTATATCTAAAGTAAAATTTAATTAAAAATTAGTAAACATTACTTCGGACTTGGTAAAATTTCCTCTACAAAATAAAAAAATTTAGTATCAAAAATTGTTTTTTTTTACCGTTTTCTAGAATAACGTTTAATATTTCCAAACTCTAATTTCATCAGAAAAATTGAAAAACTTGACCTCAGAAGTAGTAAAAATTTACTCTGTAAATAATAATTTTTAATAACAAATTGCACTGCGCTGAAAGAAAATCTAAAAATTTCTATATAAAAATTAACAGTGGAAAAGTAAAATTTATTACTAAATATCGTTATTTTCAGGGTAAATTTGAGAAAATCCGAAGTAAATTGTAACAAAAAATAGTAAAATATTAGTTAGTAAAAGTTATTCTAGAAATAGAATAAGTTGACAGAAATATTAAACAGTTTGAATTTTATTTTGTAATATAGTCAAAGTTATTTTATATTTGTTCCCTTGCATAAAAAAATTCCTATTTTTAAAACTCTTGAGAAAATAAAAAAAAAAGATTTTTAAGTTTCAAAAAACTATAATTATTCCAAAATTTGTAAAAAAGTAGAAATTTTAAAAACATTATTTATAAAATTAAATTCATTTAATATTTTTTTAAAAGAACTAATTTTTTTTACTCATAATTAGTACCTTTCTAAAATTACCAAATTAGAAATTTGTCAATTTTGCAAAATTCCATGAAATTTGAATTAATTAAAAAAACAAAAATTAATTTAATTAAAAAACAAAACTACGACAATATTGTAAATAAACATTTTTTTGTTCTTCTTATTTTTATGCGAAATTTTTCACTAAACGTAAAGTAACAATAGAGCTTTTACATACCATAGTATATGGTTCAATAATAAATTGACAAGGTAAAATCCTGAAAAATTTAACGACACACTAACGATAAATCGAAAAGGCACTCACTGATGCAGTGCAAATTTTCCCTTTTTCAGGTTTCAAATAAACGATGTGAATTTCAAAGAAAATTTATATATGAATTTTAAAATGTACCATTAACACTATTCAAGTAAACGTTCCCCGTTGCTATAATAGCGTGAAAAAGGTTCACTATTTCAATAGACATAAAGAGAAAAAAAAAGAAAAAAAAAATTAAAAATTATTCAACCGTAATACTTAAGTGACATTTTTTTTAAACATAAAAGTTTGTTGTGTAAGATATAATTGCACCAGAAATATGTCAAATTAAATTGGGTTACGTAAATTCACGCGTCAGAACAGTAGAGAGCAAAATGACCATCTGACAAAAATCAAGAACAAGGTCTCTAAAGTGCAAAGAACTATTTCAACGTCATCGTATTGAAAACTTTTTCCTATTTTATCATTGATGCGGAAAATTGATTTTTTCCCAAATACTTTTCCTATAAATCTTCTTTTTCTTTCTCATGTCTAAACAAAAAACAAAAATACAATATCAATAAATACGAATAGAATTATTTTATTCTAAAAATTCAAATTGTTAAAAAATGAAAATTCTTACTAATTTTTATTCCAAATATTATTATTATTTAGTATATTAATTATTAACAACTGTTTTATTATTAGACTTTATTCATCTGTATATTTAGACTACAGTGTTATTGCAATGAATAAAAAATTGATTACTTAAATTGTTATTTAAAAATTTTTAAATATCTTCAATAAATAATAAAATATGTGATAAAAATATATTTTTATCAAAAACTTTACGACTATAAAAATAATCTGAACACAATAAACGAAATTTGAAAATAAATATAGCGATTTTAAGAAAAATTAGAATTTAAGTACAAGGGAAATTTGGAAGAAAAATATTTTTGTAAATTCAGACAAAGTTTATGCATCATTAAAGAGCAATCGAGACGCTATATTTATTTTCGACAAAGGGATCCCTATAATAGGACCTTAAGATTTTCATTTAGATAAAAAGAAAATCTTTTTCTAAAATATTGGCTAAAGTATGGCTGACCCTCGAGAGATCTCTTGTCTCAATGGAATAAATTATTGAGTTTTACGCTCTTCTGTTATTTTTTCCTTCTTCACCAAATCATACATTGTTTATTTTTTTTTTATATAAAACTTTAAAAAAAAATCTGCCTTGGCCCATGCTAAAAATCTCTACTGCAATTGTAACAATAATATATTCTCGAAATTTTAAAATCAGTAAAAATGTTTATTAATTTTGAATTCAAGATTAACATTTTGATTTATTATATTATTATTATTATTTATTATATTCTGATTTATTTTAAAGTGATTAGATATTAAAAAAAAGGTTCCATTACATTTATTTACGAATTATTTTTATATCGGAATTAAAAATTATTTTAATCATTTCAATTCTATTTTTATTTTCAAGTATTTTTAACTAAACTTCGTATTTAAATTAAATTGAAATTAAACTTTTTATAAATAATGTTTAAAAAAGTTCTTTGAGAATTTTCGAATCCATTTGTTTACAATTCAATTTTACGAAGTTTCGATTGTTCAGAAATACTTCAATTAAATGTAATTATATATTAAATAATAAAAACTGGAAATAATTTTTTTTTTAAATAATTTTAGAGAATTCTTAGTTAAAAGTATAAAAAAATCAAATTATCAAAGATTTTCTCTACGAGAATTCAATTATTTGAATACAAAAATAAATAATTTATTAAATAATTGAATAATTCTTTTGACGAATTTTAATAAAAGTTTTCAGAATTTTTCGAGGAATTCGATTAAAATTGTATTCCAAATAATTGAAATTCTGCGATGAGTTTTATTGTTTAAGAAGATAATTGAATTTCTAAAAAGATTTGAATAATTTATGAAAATGAAAGTAATTGAATTCTTGCAAAGAAATTTATTTAAAAAATTTGTAAATAATTAATTTTCTGTGAAATTTTTATTATTTATGAACTGTTTGGATAGAATTTTATTACATTTTTTTTAATAACTGAAATTTTTTTTTAAACTTTAGTAAAATAGTAGATATAGGAAATCGTCTTTTTCCGAAATACTTGATTAAAATAATAGACATTGGAAATCATTAACTTGAGGAATATTTTTGAAAATAATTGAATTAATTTACAAATTTTATTAAAATTGCATTGAAATTAATTGAATTCCCTCGAAGAATTTTTAAAAAATTCTTTTCAATATTTGTTTTTTTTGGAAAAGTTTAATAAAAGTGATAGTTTTAATAATTGATTTGCTATATGTAAATTTTATCAAATTTTTTATTTTTTAAACAATTAAATTTTTTGAAAACTTTATTGAAATAGCAGCTACTGAAAATTATTAAATTGGGGAAAATATTTGAAGAAAAAAAATTGGAAATATGCCAAGAATTCTATTATTTTCAAAGATTATTGAAATTTTGACTAGAATTTTTTTAATGTTTCAAGTTTGAACATAATTGAGTTTCTAAGAAGAATTTTATTACTTTTGACAATAATTCAATTTTCGTAATCATTTAGAACTTCTGCAATATTCCATTCTTTTTCAGTGTTTTTAACTAAAAAAGTTTCTTTTCAAAAAACCATTATTTTTAATTAATTAAAAATGAATTAAACAAACTAATTTCGAAAAAAAATTTTATTTATTACAATTATTATTTATTCGGAAAAATTTAAATTATTAAAAAATTTTAAAAAATCTAAGTTCCTTAAAATTTCTAATTGCATTAATTCAAAATTGAAATTTTATATAATTGCAAATTAAAATTTGTCAATGTTAATTTATTTATGAAAATTGTAAATGCAACTTTTTAAAAAATTTAATTAACTTTAAAATATTTATGTAAGAGTATTCATTAAATAATTTATAAGTATAATAGTTTTACGGTAGTTTTTCAAGAATTAAGTTATTTAAAAAGAAACTATTGTCAGAAATTGCAAAAATTGAGGATTTTATATTAAAATTCGTTTACGAGGCAAGCAAAAAAAAAACAAAAATCTGAATTTTCTTATAAATTTAAAAAATTAAATTTTTTCCAGAACCTTGTAATAATAACAATAATAAATTTATTCAAATTACACTTTTTGGTTCAGATTCGATTACGTCAGATTTACAAATACGTTAAAATACTGCTGACGATTGAACGTCAAGATATCCGGAGATTCAAAAAAAAAAAAAAAAAAAAATAGTACATGACACGTTCTTGACAATTTGCCATCGTCAACTTCCGAAAGGAGCCGAGTGACTGTTATCAAGGTGGGAGGAATCTTCAAAGTTAGATTGACTATATTTTTACGCGTTTGCTGGCCAGTCGGTTCGCGTTATTCGTCACGCATTCACATTGCCTTTTCCTCCACTATAAATGTATATAGAAATGCATACAATAAAAATACATTGACAATAACAAGAAAAGCGATGAATCTGAGATATATAAGAATCATCAATATACATGCATTCATATATGTACATGTATACAACACAATCGCAATTGATCGAGTTTCCGCCCATCACAGGAAGTGAATTGAAATTGGCGTGACATGAAGCCGAATCGAAAATATTTTTCACTATACATACTCGTCTATATAGTTTATTTTTTCCACTTTTCTGAAACCGATAACAATGATTGGAGTTCAACGCCTCCTCAACTGTGAAGATATCTAATCGACAGTTTATGAAAAAAAAATTATTTTTTTTTAATCCGTCAGTATTGTAAAACAAAAAAAATAAATAAATATAAAAACTAATAACGACAGAACCAATAATATTTGTGAAATAAAAAAAAAAGGAAAATTTCCACAGTGCTAATAATGAACGAAGGTCAAAAGTATACAATTTTATTTGTATAGGTTATTTTCCCAAAGTTTCAAACGTTAACGAATGAACAGAATTTATTTTCTGTTTAAATATTTTTTATTATAAAAGAAACTAAATAACAGGGTTGCCACAAAAATTTGATTTGATTTTTTCTGATTTCGAGAAAGAATATTTTACCTTTTTTTCCTAATTTCCCCGGATTTTTCCGACTTCTGTCAACCGCAAAATATTAAAATTAAACATTTATTCAAATCTGAGTTGTTTTTTTTATGGTTCACGAAAAAAATATAAAGTACCTTTTATTTATTTTATAGTAAAAACATTTCTGATAGATTTTTCTATTTTCGAAGTAAATTTTGCTACTTTCGAAGTAAGTTTTAATAATTTTTACAAAAAGGAAAAAAAGTATTTTATTTTTTTATCTATTTTTTATTTTCACGTTCTTTGAACGTACTAAAATTTATTTCGAACGTAGCAAAATTGACTCCTAAAGTAGTAAAAGTTAACAGAAATTTTTTACTACAAATATAGTCAAAGTTACTTAATATTATTCTCCGTATATAAAAAATTATTTTTTTTATAAAAGAGTACTAATTACAATTAAAAAAATATTTTTTACTTCAAAAATACTATAATTACAAGAAGTAAAAAATGCTGTTCACATTTAAGTGTTTAAAAAATTAGACAAATTCAAAAGATATTTTAACTACGAACAATTCTGTCTAAAGAAAACATTTAATTTCGATTTATTTATTTATTATTTATTTATTATTTATTTATTATTTATTTTTTATTTATTTAGTATTTATTTATTATTTATTTATTATTTATTTATTATTTATTTATTAATTAATTAATTTATCTTTTTTTTATTTTTTTATTTCTATTTATTTTTTTTACAATTGTTTAGTGAAAAATTTTGGGAAAATTTAAATAATTTAATTTCTTTTTCTTGAATTGTCACGAATTTCTTGATTGTCAAAAAAAATTTCTTAAATAACTAAGTTAATTTAATAAGAAGAGAAGATTTTCTAAGAGAACTTTCCCAACCTTGATATTGAATTTAAAAAAAATGTATTGCAGAATTTAGCATAATAATAATAATTTTCATAATTATAATTTTCGATCTAAATTAAATAATCCACATGGTTCAAATACGAAAATATTTGAAATATATATGTGTGTATGTTTGAAAAGAGTATGTATATATACAATTGCAGCTATTAAAAGTAGGCCGCTCTCTACAATTACAGTAATTATCCTGTGGTCATTTAAATGGTCGAAAATCGTTGATTGCATCAGTTTGTAAATTGAAAGTACTGCGAGGGTAAAAACCCAATTCAATTGAAAATTATAAGCCATGTTTTCAAGTCAAATTTTTATAATTGTAAACAAAAATTTACATTCACTTTTTAAAACCACTGCACTGCCAGCTCAATATTACAATATATATACTCTATTCATGACCAACGCGAAACAACTACCTTTAATTATTTACTCTCATATTTGTTGTATAAATTATTTTTTTTTGTTTTCACAATTCAGTATTGAAAAATTTTTTATCAAAAATTAGGGAAAAAAGTTTTTGTTTTCGAAATTGACCATTAAAAAATTTTCAATGAAAGCTATCAAAAATATGAAAAAAAAAGTTTTTGTTTTCACAATTCAATAATGAAAAAATTTCGATTACAATTTTACCGAAAATATGAAAAAAATGATTTAATAACATGAATTTAGACAATATTCAAGTGTAATGGAAAATAATTATCAACAAAATATATAAAAATTTAAATAAAATATAAACAAAATAAAAATATGCCAATAGATCAATAAAATTATTTTTTAATATTTTCTTAATTATAAATTTTATATTTGTAATTTGTACAACCGTTGTACAAAAATGTGTAATTACAACAATGTAATTTCAAATTTTAAAATATAATAATTAAAAATTATGTTACGAAACTAAATTATTTACAGTGATAATAACAATATTTAGATATATTTATTTATGATTTATTATATATTTACATAAATATTCCAAATTATTAATTTATTTATAAAAAAAACCTTTCATACAATTTATAAATAAATATAGATTAATTTATCGATAAATTAATAAATAATTTGAATTATTTTCTTAGTACAGAAAAAATTGTACGTATGCATAAAATAGTTTATAAACAAATGTATTATTTACTATTCAACATTGTAAAGAAAATTGTAAACAATTTAATTTAGAAAATAAATACTTTGAAAAATTTATTATTTCTTCTATGTCAATTGTGAGTTTCGACATTTCGACCGACTAGCTCGAGAGTACGACTGAAAACCTACTACAAGGGGCTTTTTTCAAGAACGTACATACAACGAAAGTCTAAAAATAACACGATAAAGAGCGACTTTCATATATTTCTTATAAGTTATAACACAATTGAATAAAAAATATTTTCCAAACTGAAAAATTAAACAATAAATTTAATTTAAGTGAATAATAATTAAAATATAATTAAATAATTATTTTCAACCAAAATAAAAAAAAAATAATAATAAAATCGTTATCGTTCAATGTAATTCAATAATCAATAACAATCAAAACAATTATCATTCAATTTCATTTAATTCGAATCCTAATATTGATTAAAAAAAAATTTAATAACTACTTTCAATCGAACAATTAAATAATCAATTAGACACCAATATTCTATATATACAATGAAAGAAATTTACTCAAAAAAGTGTTTTATTTTCTGATTAGTAATATTTAATAAACCAATATTTAACCACTTTTAATCCTTTTATCATAAAATAAGGTTAATGACCATAATAATAGAATCGTAAAAAAGGAAATTTCTTTTATTTCTTTTTGATAAGATTCATTCTCCAAAAATTACTGGACTAAAAAACAAGCTCATATCAGTTCAGTCAACTATTTCGCCTAATATGAAAGAGAGAGAGAAAAAAAAATTGGTTAGAAAATAAAAAACGTTCCGCAAAAGAGTTGAAACATTCTACAACTAATTCGTAACTTTTCCAACTAAAAGAAAAAAAAACAAATTCCATGACTCCCTCTATATAATATAACTTGCCGAGTTTTTTCCCCAACTGTTTAGACCTCCCGTTGATTTTAATTTAAAAAAGGAGAGTTTGTTTCAGTACAAGTTCTTCTTTTTAAATTTCAACAAAGTTGCTTTTGAAAATTAACACACAGTGGATTATTCTTGTAATTACTCAATTTTTGCTAATCAATTTTTTTCTTTTTAATGCTTTCAATTCTTCTATTTATGCTAATAAAATATTTTTTTATTAATTCTTTCATTTTTTTTCTATTTTTACACTTTTATAAAGTGTCTTTTTGAACCCACTGTTGAAAACAATTCTAAATAATAATAATAATACTCTCTAAACTTGAATTAGTAAAAACGTTTACTAATTTTATTTTTGCGTTTGAATTGATAAATTTTACTAATAAATTAGTTGTAATTACAATTTATTAATAAAATTGATTAATTCAAAAGCAAACATTCAGTTAGTAATTCAATGTCGCAAACATTTTTACTAATTCAAATTTATATTTTAATTATTTATATATTAATTATTTTAATCAATAAAAAATGAGTAATTATTAATAAAATACAACTAATGAAATAGTTCAACTTGACTAATTATTTGTAAAAAAAAGAGTACTAAAATATTTAGTAAGCATAAATTTTAGTCATTTAACCTAATCTAAAAGTTAGATTAACTAATTAATTATAGTCATTTTTTACTAAAAAGTAAAAAGTAATCAGTACTGTTACTATTTCATCTAATAAACGAATTGATGTTGATGAATTAATCAAAAGTGACTGATTCAAAATTAAAGAGTAGTTTACTATTAATTAATTAAATAGTTTAATACTAATTATTAATTTACTAAAATTTGTTATTTTTCCAAGTGAAATTAATTAGTTTTTACTAATTAGAAATAAATAATTCTAACAATTAGTCTTTCTAACTAATTCGGATTTAAAGAGTTAGTCATACATATCACTAATGAATATCGTGAACAACAAAATTAATTTCAAGATAACGAAAGTAATTTCTTCTTGAAAATCAAATTAGTCTTAATCACAAAGTTAAAACTGTACTCTGTCAATTTATAATTAACAGAAAATTTTTACTAATTTGGATTAGTAACTGAATTTTACTTTCAAGTTAATAAATTCTACTAATTAATAGTAATTTCTATTAACTTATTAATAAACTTCACTAATTCAAATGAAAAAAGTTAGTCGCTAATTTTATTTAGTAAACACTTTTACTATTCAATTTTACTTTTAATAAATAACTATTAATTAGTAAAATTAACTAATTTAAAATGAAAAAGTCAGTCACTAATTCAAATTAGTAAATATTTTTTCTAATTTAAATTTACAGAGTGTGAAAAATAAAATGTTATATTTAGTTTTCTAAATAACATAAAAATTTGGTGTTAATTAAAGTTTAACTATTTTTTAGTAACATTATACTAAATCAGATTGGATTAAAAACTTTTTTTGAAACCCCCCCCCCTTCTCCACCATAAATATTAGAGCAAAAACTCTAACAGTAAAAATACTATAAATACTACACTGTAAAATTACTACAAGAAAAATAGTAAAAGTGAGAAATACTAAAAAGAAAATTAGTCAATGTGAAAAACAAATTAACAGAAAAAATTCTCAAAGAAAACTATTAATAGTGTAAAATACTAATAATAAAAATACTAACAGTAAAAAATATTAAAAGTAAAAATACTGTCATCAAAAATAGTAAAAAGAAGTAGTAAAAGTGCAAAATACTAAAAGTAAAAATACCATTAGCAAATGTATTGAAATTAAAAATACTAAAAGAAAAATTGTTAAAGTTAAAAATATTAAAAATAAAAATACGAAGAGCAAAAATACTATCAGTAAAAATACTACAAGAAAAATAGTAAAAGTGAGAAATACTAGAACTAAAAATACTATCAACAAGAATTCTAAGTGGCGCAAGCTTATTCGCAAAATCTTTTTTAACCAAATAGTTATTTAATATAAAACTACTTAACTTAAAATTCACATAATATGAACATTATTTGTCATAAATTTCATTGCACACAAAAACAATTTAACATAAATATCATTTGTCAAAGAATTCATTTAACAGAAATATTATGTTACATAAAACTCAGATAACTTAATTCCCATTTGACATAAAAATTATGTAGCATAAATTTCTTTTGACATAAAATTCATTTGACATCAATTTCAATTAGTATAAATCCCATTTAACATAATTCTCATTTGACATAGACTTGACAACTGAACTTTAGGATAAATTAAAATTGATTAAATGTATATTATGTCCAATAACGTATGTGTTAAACAAATTTTACTTTAAATAAATTTTTTGTCAAATAAAACTTATGTCAAGTGATTTTTATGCGAAATAAAATTCAAATCAATTGTATTTTTACGTTAAATGGAAATTATGCTAAATGATTTTTATATCAAATAAAATATATGTTGAAGTAATTCTATGCAAACGGACATGTATGTTACATAAATTTTATGTTTATAAAAAATCTTTTCACTTGATAATTAAGAAAATGAGAGAAACTCATAAAAATTTGACAGTTTATTCTTTAGATTATTTTATAAACATATGATTCTTTCCAGAATTTTTTACCACATATTTTTATTCTTAAAAACAGAAAATAAATTTGTAATTTAACATGGGCTCTTATGGGAGCTTAGATAAATCTTAGAAAAAAAGTATGAAGGAAGTGAGAGAAAAATCTGTGATTTTTTGTACAGTTAGACAATGTCAAAAAGTTAAAATTAGAAAAGTTTACCACAGATTTAATGAATAAATAATTATTTTAATTTTATAGTTTTCAAAGCAATAATAAAAACACATGAAAATGTGGCAACATTGCAACAACACATAACCTTAAAACAAATACAAATTTAATCTGTTCACTTGAAATTAACAATATTCCTTATTAATAAGTTAATAATTTTCATGTTTCTTTTGTATCATAATTATATTTTACATTTTATCATAATTTTCGTGTCCCCAACACTAACAAATTTGGGGTTAACGTCTGACAATATACTAATGTACCAGTCATACCAACCATAAGTCGAGTATGTATTGTCATGATTTTCAATACCATTTCAGAAAATTAATTAAATGTATTTTTTAATATTTGAGTATTAAACAAATTTTAGCATTAATTTTCACAACTTTTTTGAACGTTTTTTTTCTTTTAATAGAATAAATATATAGGTTATTACTATAGCAACATGTTTTTGTCAAATTGTCACATTATGAGGTTAAAGTTGTTTTGAAAATTTGTTGTGATCGAACTTTTTTACATGTGCTGCTATTTTAATTTTCCAAGTTTGTAAATTTCTGATAATTTCATTTTTCTAAATCTAAAAACAATTATAGCATTATGCATTTATTTATCATTAGCTTATTATTTATTATAACCATTTTTAGTTTAAATATTACAAGGGAATATTATTTTCAACCTTTTCTTAAAAGTATTTTTATTTACTTACAAAGTATAAATTTTGTGTTTAGTAAGAATTTATTTGTTTGTAAATTTATTTATGATTAATTGATCAATTATTATTTAATTGATAACAATTTTAATAATAATTTTTTAAATAGTTTTAATAGTTTTGTAGATTTATAAATATGAAATTACCCGAAGGTTACGAATAAATAAATTTATGTTAAGAAAAATAAATTCAGTAATTGATCAATTAATTTAATTAATAAATTATTAGCAACAACAAATTCAAATTTTTAATTTTATTATTAGTCAAGTAAATATTAAATTAATTTTTTTAATTTATGGGTTAGTTCTGATGTCAAAATTTTATTTATTTAAAATAACGTAAAGACCAATTATATTGAGGCAAGTTTTATAATCCAAATTAATATGATCGATAGTTTGAAAGTGGTAATACTTAGATATTCAATTTTATAATTCTGACTGTCCTATATACAATGTAAAAATATCATAAGAAGTATAATTTGGATTATATCACTTATAATCCATTTTTCTCCGTGCTAATAGATTTTTTGGCAATTGAAATTTATGGTAAATAGTTTTATGTCGAATAAGATTTCGGGAATAGTCATGCATCTCAATTCTAACAGTAAAACAGTAAAATTCAATAAGTAAAAATAATAAAATTCCAAACATCGAGCACAATTAATGTAAATACACAACTTCATGTATTGAGCAAATTGAAGGAGAATATCAATAAAATTAGTCGTTAGAGTACATGATTAAATGATGACGATGATTAATTTGCTAGGTTAGTCTCGAGCAATCCAGTACCAGCCTTGTGGTCGAGTGACGCGTGGTGCCCGCGCAAATGTTGTCGTTGTTGTTGCAGCAGCAGAAGAAGAAGAAGAAGCTATCAGGGGGGGTGTGGGAGCGCGATCAACGATCGACGGATCCATCTCGAGAATCATTCGCAAATCGTCGTCAATGCCAATATGCACGCGCACGGATTTCTCTTCTTCTTGTCGCCGCCGTTGTTGCTGTTGTTGTTGTTCTTGTTGTCGTTGTCGTTGCTGCTGTTGCTGCTGTTGACTATCAGAAATAAAGTTCTCCGACCTAGAGGAACGCGATGGCACGTTATCCAGATCAAAAATATTCGTCTGTTGATGCTGCTGATTGTGATGACGTCGTGAGAATGACAACGACGACAACGACAACAATGCCGGTAAATTTTGCGTTTTCAATTGCGTCGAGCCAAGATCAGGTTCCGAGCTGCAATTATTAATTCGATCTAATCGTGAAACAAGTTCTTCGAACTCGACGATTTGTCTGGAAGTTTCGGACGCGGTGGCATGCATAATCGCGCTACCGTCCTTTCGCGATCGGACGTCTCGAGGCGTCGCGACGCTACTAAAACGAGAGCCAACCACTAGACATCTGAACCGACGTCTCATGACGTAAAAACGATTTTCCCCTTTCGTCTCAACAGCCGAAACTTTCAAATGCGTTTATACCTGCGACGTATATAAACTTAAGACACTGTCGAATTTTGTATATATTGCTAAACTATATAATAAACACAAATAACAAATTCGCATTTTTTTGCGAGAGGAATCATGTGAATCTTTCCTCTCGTAAAATTATCACCTTCTCTTGAATTTTTACCAAACTTTTCTCATAATCAAAAAAAATATATAAATAATAAAAAAAATATGATAATAATAAAATAAATAATATATTAATAAAATAATTATAGTAAATAATTCTTCTTCGTCTTTAGTAAAAGACAATTTATTCATTTAACAATCGGTGTATGAATGAAATAAATTTTGTCTAGAGTATTAAATTTGAATTTCGCGCCATTATAATTCGGTAAATCCCCGCCTAGATGTCATGAAAACTCTCTCGTAAACGATATAAATAAAATGATCAACTATTGAAGATAAAGTTCGATTTCTTATTTTAGACAGTAAAAAAAATTTATTTGATGCAAATAAACAAACTTGTCTATCAACTTTTAATAAAGAATCTTATATCAACTATTAATTAAAAATATGTTTAAATCAAATTTAAATATAACATATTTGTAAAAATAAATTTTAAAAAAATAAATACTAAACCAATGTGTAATTAAAATTTATTTTAATTGAATAAAAACTATTTTAATTATTATCAAATGAATCTTTTTCGTGTATTAAATTGTAAAGTGAATGATCAACTATTTACTATAAGTTCGACTTCTCGTTTTAAACGGGAAAAAATTTTCCCTGATTTTCAGACAATTATCTAAATCTAAAATAATAAACATTTAGTAAATAATAATGAATAGTGATTTCCACTAATTTAATTAGTAAAATTTATTAATTAAAAAGCAGAAAGTGAATCACTAATTCAAATTAGTAAAGATTTTTTTACTAATTCACATTTAGAGAAGAAAAGTTTATTTTTTTCCCTGATCTTAAAAAATATCCTGATTCACTTTGAAATTTATTACATACTCAAAAGAATGTTCAATTATATAATAATTAACGAATTTCTTTAATTTTAAATCTTTTTGAAAAACATCAACAGTTTATTAAATTTCTTTAAAATTATCGTTCACATTTCAATTCAATTATTATTTTCTAAACTTTTTAAATAAAATACTTCTTTCAATTAATGATTTTTAATAATATTGGAGAAAGTTCTTTGAGAATTCACTAGAAAATAATTAGATACTAAAAAAATTTTCTATTACATTTATTTACAAATTTCTTAAGGTCATGTTATTTAGTGTAACTTTTTTCCATAGTTAAGTATATGAGACACGTGACCACTGAATAACATAACCTTAAGTTGTAAAATTATTCGAAAACATCAATATTGTTATTTAAAATAAATATATAGTCACTATTATATTTTTACATAGGAATTAAAAAATATTTTCATCATTTCAATACAATTATATTATTTCCTGTAATTGTTAACTAAACTTCGTATTTAAATTAACTTTAAATGAATTTAAGTTAAACTTATTATTATTGAGAAAGTCTAAAAAAGTTTTTTGAGAATTTTCAAATCCATTTGTTAAAAATTCAATTTTACGAAATTTCGATTAATTAGAAATACTTCATTAAATATATATTTTAAAATAAAAATTTTAAATAACTTTAAATAAAAATTCAATTTAAATTAAAAAAAAAGAATTCTACAGAATTGTTAGTGTTAAAAGTATGAAAAATTCAGATTTTCAAAGAATTTGATTTGAATCCTTTTGAATAGAATTTGAATACAAATATTTTAATTTGAAAATTCAAATATTTAAAAAAAATTAATACTACAATGCTTTAAAAGTTGAATTATTATTTAAAATATTAACTAAAATTCATTTTTAAATCAATTTTTATTTGAAACTTCTACGAGAATTTAATTATTTTAATACAAAAATAATATTAATATATTAAAGAATTGAATATTTCTTACTTTTTTAAATCATTGGATTCTTTTGACGAATTTTAATAATATTGTCAAGACTAATTACATTTTTCGAAGAATTCGATTAAAATTTTATTAAAAATAATTGAAATTCTGCGATGAGTTTTATTATTCCTGAAAATATAATTAAATGTTTGCGTAGAATTGTCTTAAGATTTTTTTTAATACTTGAACTTTTTTAAAAAAATTTAATTAAAATAATAGATATTAAAAATCATTGAAATTAGTAAAATTTTGGAAAATAATTGAAATTTTGTCAAGAATTTTATTAAAGTTCTTGAAAATAATTAAAATTCCTGAGAAGAATTTTATTATTTTTAAAGATAATTGAATTTCTGCAGTAATTTATAACTTCTCTACAATTTAATTGCTTTTAGTGTTTTTACCTAAAATTTTTCTATAAATCCATTATTTTTAATTAATTAAATATTTATTTTAAAAAATATAACTAATTTCAGAAGAAATTACATTTTTTAAATTTTTCAAAAATAAATGTGAATATTTATTTAGTAAACGACAATTTATTTTCTTGACAATGGATTATTCGAACCGAATAAATTTTTAAATTGTATTAAATTTGAATTTCGCGCCATTATAATTGTTTCCAACTATGATGTAAAAACTCTCTCCTAAATGAGACCAGTGAGTAAAAAAAAAAACTCGGTTCAACTAAATATTATTCTTTCATTGTAGTCAACTAATTGATAATTTTGACCGAAAATAAAAATTTTATTAAAAAATATTAATAACATTAAACAAATATTTAAAAATTACTATAAATAAAAATAAAACTTATTATAAATAAAAATAAGAATTATTATAAGTAAAAATCGAAGAAAATTGCAGTGAGAAGTGAATTTAACGCAAATCATTATTGCAATCGATAACAGTAAGTGTTATATGCCACTTTAAAAACTCTGAGAATTTGTATTATGAAGTGAATACACATTGACACAAGGAAAAAAAAATTCTAAAATTATCGAGAAGAAACATCGGAACACGTCTACAAGCATAAAGATCAATATTAACGTTTCTGTTATTTCAGAAACTCATGCCGTCATGATTTAAAAATTACAAGCCTTCATTAAGTAATCTATTTTATTTGCCCAAATATTTTACTTAAACACTTCCTGAGTAATTTTGTCCAAATCTCATACTCTCTCAAAAAATTTAATTCTATCTACTTCCCTAAATATTTATCTATTTTTCCATTTATTTATCTAAAAATAATTTTCACTTGAAAAAATTTAGTTAACAAACTAAAAAATATCCTAATTCTCTTTTTAATCTACAATTGAAATTTGCAAATAAATTGGACAATTATATATTATTTTTACTATATTGACAATACAACTATATTAACAATAAAAATTATTTTTTTAACTATAATTTATTTCCAAATAATTACCTTAAAACAAAAACAAAACAGTGTGCCAAGATTTTACCAACTAGTAATTTTTTTAATGAATTTACGAATTAGGAAAATAAGTATTTTCATTTTCCAAACGCAAGTAAATATAAATAAAAATATATCATAAACAAAATAATAAAAAAAATTTAATTTAATACTCAAATTGAAAATAAAAAAGAATAAGTTCAAAACGTAAAATTTTAATTTCAAGGACGTGTGCGCTATGTAGAAAAAATTTATCTATATCAATGTTTGTGTTTAGAAATTAAAATTAACCAAAACAGCAATGAACTTTCATTTTAATAAAAAATAATCTAGTATAAGAAATGAGCGAGTAAAAATCAACACTGGCATTAAAAGGATCTAAACGATTTTAAACTAAATGGTATTTTGATGACTGTTAACCTCTCTAATTGGTCTTGGAAAATTACTGAGAATTTAGAGATGACACAAAATCTCATAGCAGGATCTATATTCTGTTTATTAACATTTAATTCCACCTAATTATAATCACATTAATTACTATGCTCCTCACTATATTTGTGCGATAATAAAAATATTGTCAAAATCATTTGCAAGTGAATGATAAATAATAAATATTTACGCGACAAAATTTTTCACTGGTTAGTTCAATTTTAGTATAATTGCTAAAAAAATATAGTTTAAATTATTCTTTACTCGAAAACTTAATTAATTTGTTTTTTGGTAAATTGAAAAATTAAATTTACCTTTAGTAATTACTCAAAAACCAAATTTAACTTTTAATAGTCGCTAAAAAAATAATTTTAATTTCCAGTAGTTCCTAAAAAACTAATTTTAACTTTTAGTAGTTGCTAGAAAACTAATTTTAACTTTTAAACAAAAAACTAAATTTATGTTTGAAAGGTTTAATTTCTATTTAATTACGTTTTTAATTAATTAATTATAGCTGACTTTAGAAGCTAAATTTACTTCTGGATCACTATACAACTAAATTAAATTTTTTCTAATTACTAAAAATCTAAGCTTAACCTTTGGTACACTAAAAAACTAAAAAACTTTTAATCAATATAATGCCACTTTAAAAGCTAAATATACTTTTAGTTTACAAAAAATCTAAATTTAACCTTTGTTCTTATAAGAGTAATATTGTTGAAAACGATTAAAATGTAGAAGAAAAATTACATTGTATCGTTTTAGATTCATTTTATAACAACAGTATAATGCAACGTCATTGCGTCAATAATGATGATTCACCATTAGCATTTAACGAATGCAAATAAAAGTGTTTAAAAATTATTTTTCTCTTTTCTTTAATAATAATAAGAATAATAAAAAAAAACGAAAACGTGCAATGCTTAAATGTACAAACAGTTTCTGCTCCATATAAATCTTATATGGTCAGTATAAATGTAACTCAATTCAACATTCTAATGTATCATTCATAAGGACACTCAAGAGCACTATACCGGAAGACAAAGATCATTCTATCTATCCCAGAAATATAATAGGCCAACAAAATTTCTTTCTCATTCAATTCATATGACGAAAAAACAAAACAAAACACATCGCTAAATAAACACAACAATATTTTGTTTAAAATAAAATATATTTCCCGGAAAATAAATATTTGACTAAATATTCGACTAAATATTTGATGAAATATTCGACTAAATATTTGACGAAATATTCGATTAAATATTCGACTAAATAATCGACTAAATATTCAATTAAATATTGAACTAAATAGTTGACTAACTATTAGAGCAAATTTTCGATTAAAGATGTGAATAAAAATTTGACTAAACATTTGAATAAAAATTTGTCAAAATATTTGACTAATTTGATTAAATATTCGACAAAACATTAGACAAATATTTTATTAATAATTTTACTAAATTGATTAAATATGTAATGAAACAATAGACAAATATTTTATTGCAAATTTAACAAAATATTTTACTAAAAATTTGACAAAGTAGGATACTTAAAATTTGAGAAAATATTTGAATAAATAATCGACTAAATATTCAATTAAATATTAAACTAAATATTTGACTACATATTAGAAAAAATTTCCATTAAAGAAGTGACTAAAAATTCGACTAAATATATCACTAAAAATTTGACTAAATATTTGAATACAAATTAGACAAAATATTTTACTAATTTGATTAAATATTCGATAAAACATTAGACAAATATTTCATTGACAATTCTACTAAATTGATTAAATATTTGATGAAGCAATAGACTAATATTCGATTAAAAATTTGACCAAATATTTGACTAAATTAATTAAATATTTGATGAAACAATAGACAAATATTTTATTACAAATTTAACAAAATATTTTACTAAAAATTTGACAAAGCAGGATACTTAAAATTTGAGAAAATATTTGACTTAATAATCGACTAAATATTCAATTAAATATTAAACTAAATATTTGACTACATATTAGAAAAAAATTCCATTAAAGAAGTGACTAAAAATTCGACTAAATATGTCACTAAAAGTTTGACTAAATAGTTGAATACAAATTTGACAAAATATTTGACTAAATTAATTAAATATTCAATGAAACAGTAGAAAAATATTTATTTGACAATTTGACTAAATATTTGTATAAAAATTTGACAAAATATTTGACTAAATTAATTAAATATTCGATGAAATATTAGACAAATATTTAATTAACAATTTGACTAAATATTTGTATAAAAATTTGACAAAATATTTGACTAAATTAATTAAATATTCGATGAAATATTAGACAAATTTTTAAATAACAATTTGAATAAATATTTGTCTAAAAATTAGATAAAATATTTGACTAAATAATCGACTAAATATTCAATTAAATATTGGATTAAATATAAAACACAATATTTGAATAAATATTTCATCACAATTCTAAATTCCAATAAACAATATCGATTAATAATTGTCTATAAAAAAAACTGCACTTAAAATTTTTCAACTCCGTAAATTCTTCTAAATGATTCAGTATTGAAAAGCAGAAGTTTTTCCTCTGAAAGAAAAAAAAAAGCGAAACAAGTTTTTCGATGATAAAAACTAAACTACTATTGATTAAATCGTTGATTCATTCGATTAATTAAAAATTGTGTTAAATTGCATTGAGTAAAGGCGGATTCCAGAAGAGTAAGATAACAATTTACAGATGCGCTTTATTGCACTTGAAGAAAGACACTCAAGTTCAGTAAATTGGACAGTCACTGCAAATGGCAAATTGCCAATTATTTGCAACTATTGCAACATATACATTTCGTTTGGCAAATTCAAAATATACCTTTATCGCGTTTCAAAGAGGGCTATAATATTTGTTAAATATATACATTATGTCATCGCGAGTTTACATCCTTTTATAGAAAATTTCCCACAACATTCACGTGTTGCGTAAATTAAATTAACAAAATAAATAGAAATTATTTCAAATTCTATTTTTTCGCTTAAAAACAATTAATTAAAATAAAAGTTATTTGTAAAATTTACTAATTTAAAAGCAAAAAGTCAGTCACTAATTCAAATTAGTAAAGATTTTTTTTTTTGAATTAGTAAAATTTACTAATAAATAGTTATTTCTACTAATTTATTTGTAAAATTTACTAATTTAAAACCAAAATGTCAGTCACTAATTCAAATTAGTAAACATTTTTACTAATTCAAATTTAGAGAGAAATAAAAATAAATAAATAAATAAAAAATAGTAAAGAAATAAATAATAAAGAAAATAGAGCAAATAAAGAAATAAATTAGAAAAAGCATCAGTAAAAAACAATAAAAAAAATTCTAAAGAAATAATTTTTCATGTACAAAAAAAATTATCAACACTAAAAAAACAATATATTTAAATGAAACATAATTAATTATCTTTGTTATATAATAAATCAAAAATTATCTTTGAATTATTAAACATAATAATTTTGATTCAATACATAATAATTTTTATTTAATACATAATAAATTTGATTCAATAAAAATTATATTTAATTTAATTCAAAAATATGTTTAAATCAAACATATTTTTTTGGTTGACCACTTATTTTAGAAATTAAAAAAAAAATTTTTTCTCAGATTAGAAATAATTTGTTTACGTAAGAAATTAGAAAATTTCCTCTTTTTGTTTTACGTAAGAAAAGTTGAAAATAAAACCCTCGGGCTTTGTAATAATCGATAAGATTTCGATACATTTCTTTTTCGCAGTGAATATTTGCTCTCCTTATGTAATTTTGTGCATGATTCCCTAATATTGTGGTAGATATTCGCCAAAGTACTACGTTCATCTTAGAAAGTGAGTTAATAATCGTTGCAAATATTTGAACCGGTTTGCACTGGATTCGCCCAACATCCATGCTCTTCTACGCGATCTAACATTCTATTCTATTGATATTGCGCCCTCCTCATATTATAACGGCGTTAAAGCAACAATTGGACCTTTAAAGCACTCACTATACAATCATCACGCAGAGCGATTCGCATAAAAAAGTGAAACACATCACTCATTTTCACTTTGATCTATATAGTATTACATCTGCTTCACTTTTAAATGCATATAAATATTGTTATTTACATTTGTGAATTTTTTTTTCAATAATTAAATCTCTCGGAAAATTCATTTTTCAAATCCGATTAATAAATATTTTTCGATAAATAAAAATAATTTTTTTTTATTTTTCGAGGGAAATAATAATTTTAAAAAATAATGGTAATAATACACGGAAAAAAATTTTTAGCTGGATCAGCGATAAATTTCGCTAAAATAACGAAAATTTTAACTAAAACAACTAAAAATTTGACTAATCTAGCAAAATTTGTAGCTGTTTCAGGTGAATATTTTTTTCGTGTAATAAATAACAATGATAATATTAATAATAAATAATAATTATATTTATTTATTTAGTTAAGCAGTAAAAGGTAAAAATAATAAATAATAATTATATTTATTTATTTGTTTAAACAGCAAAAGGTAAAAATAATAAATAATTATTATTATTATCATAGTAATTAAAGGTAATAATAATACAACTTTTCCACAAAAGTTTAATTTTGTATTTCCCTGATTTCCAGACAAAATTTTAAACCATAAGAATACTCTGTCCACTCTAAACATAAATAGACCCTCAAAAAATTGTTCTATTGCATAATTTAAAAAAAAAATGAAATCCAACTTTTTCAAAAAAAAATTAATTCTGCAGAATTTTTACTAAAAAGAATAAAAAATATAGATTTTCAAAGATTTTAATTTGAAATTTTTTTCAAAATTCAATTATTTTTAAAAAATTACGCTATAACGCATTTCACTTTCAATTACGATCTAATATTTTAACTGAAATTCATTTTTAAATCAATTTTTATTTGAAAATTCTACGAGAAATAAATATTTAAATGCAAAAATAAATAATTTATTGAATAATTCCACTTTTCTTAAAATTCAATTCTGGTAAAAAATTTTATCAACCATTTTTTTTAATAAATAAAATCTTATGACGAATTTTAATAAAAAATTTTTTAAATAATTACGTTTATCGAGGAAATCGATTGAAATTGTAATAAAAATAATTTTAATTCAGCGAAAAATTGTATTATTTATGAAAATAATTGAATTCCAAAACAAAATTTTGTTATTTATGAAGTAGAATTTTATTAAGATGGTTTTAAAACAATTGAATTTTAAAAAAGAATTTTATTATTTGTAAAAATAAAATTTTTATGTGAATTTAAAAAAAATTTTGATCATAATTGAATTTCTGAGAAGAATTTTATAACTTTTGAAAAATAATTTAATTTCTGCAATAATTTGTAACTTTTCTTAAAATTTCAATTTTTTTAGTTTCTTTTAACTAAAATTCTTCTATAAAACGAATATTTTTAATAATAAATTAAATATTAAAAAAATTTAACAAATTTTAACAGAATCTAAGTTATTAAAATTTTTCAAATATCTAAATTCTTCATAATCTCTAATTAAATTCATTTAAAAATAATATTTTATAAAATTTTAAATTATAACCTTTTGAAGTTCATCTATTTATGAAAATTGTAAACGCACGTTTTGTAAAAATTTAATTAACTTTGAAATATTTATGCAAAATTATTCATTAAATAATTTCTGAGTAATAATTTTATTTCTTATTATGATATATTATAATAGTTATAATTATTAATTTTTAATATTAATTTTAATATTAATATTTTTTATTATTATTAATTTACAGAAAAATTATTGTCAGAAATAGTACAAATTAAAGATTCTGTTTAAGAATTAACAAATTGCATCAAATAAATTATAAAATTTATAAATTAATAATTTTCCATCATTGAAATGAATTAATAAACAAAATATACAAATCTAAGTGGAAAAACCAAATATTTTGTTTCATTGACAAACAAATGAGATATGTTTGATCACCTGTTTCCACTGATTTTTTTTCTAGACAAACTTTAACTCTTAGTGTATTTTTGCGAAAACAAAATTTAAATAAATTTATTGAGATAATCAGAGATGATTTTATTTAAAAAGAATAAATACTTTTTAAAAATAAAAAAAATAAATATTTCTGATTGATTGTTGTTGGAGCATGTTTTATCTCGAATTTCAGAAAAATACCGCTATTGTAATTAAATAGAAAAAAATGAATCTGTATGAAGAATATAGAATGTGTATAAAAACGTGATTGTGAAAAAGAGATTAAAACTTTTTATATTTTCAATAAATAATTTCCTTTATTTTGAAAAATTGTATTTCAAGAAAAGTCTTTCAAAAAATTATTATTTCCCGTCGCCTTTTCTGAAATTAATTTCAATTGTAAAAATAGAACAGAATTTCGACATTTATACTACAATAATTGATGAAAGTGTTTAAATAATAGATAAAAGTAAAATTCAGTTTTATACTTATAATAGTTACCAGTAGTTTAATAAATAAAAAAGTAATCGTTTGAATAAAAGGAAAATTAAATTTAAATAAAAATCATAATTTAAACGTAATCTTCGAAAATGAATGTTTTATATAAAATGTAAAAAGTATTTTCCATTTTTTGTCGAGAATGCTAAAATTTTGATAAAGCGCATTTGATCTGATAAATAAATTCTGCTTTTAACAGATACCAAAAAAAAAAAATTATTAAAAAAGCCTTCTATACATTCCATTTTAATGGATTTTGTCACACTAACATATAAATATTTCAATATAATTTATTATCCGGAATGCAGAATACAAACTGACAAGCAAGAAATTTTCACTGTCAAAACTAATTGAAAATTCTCATACAACATAATATGAATATCTTTCACACTCTATGTAAATTTTTACAATTTTTTCTCTTTCCCACAAAAAAAACAAATATTCAAGTATTGAAAAAAATGGAATGAACCGTAATTTTAGTTTAGATACAAAAACGTAAATAAAAGTTTAAGTGAAAATTAAACAGTTTTCATCCATAGCCTCTTCAAATTTTACAAAACAATTTTGATGCTTCGATAGAAAATTCTTTTTATTTTTGTCCTTGAACAAAATTTTTTTTTGAAGTACAATTTGTTTAATTTCTAATTAATTATATATCCCATTGCAATTAATTATTAAATTATTAATTCACATTAATTATTCAATTTCTCATGCTTGAAATATTTGTCAAGTATAATATGTCACGGAAAAGGTTAATGATAACGGATTACAAAAATTATTGCAATGAGACCTGACACGGGGCTAAATTCTCGAGATAAAATTCTCGTTTTATGTAGTAAAATAAGACTGTTAATTTGATAACTTTTAATGAGAACCTAAAAACCCAAATGAAGAAATAACTAAACTTTTATGAAGCAAAGTGTCATAAACTCGAAATGATAAACCTTATATAGCAAGGTAGTTATTTCTAGAGACAACTGCTGATAACACACTTTAAGAATATTAACAAATCATTGTCAACATAATATAAACCAAAAATATTATTTCAACCCTTTAATTTAAACGTAAAAACTTTTTCTTTTTATATATTCTTTTTATTTTTTCCTTTTTAATTCCGTCACAGTTTTAAACGTATCAAATTGAGACAAAAAAACGTTTCACAATTTCAACAAATTTTGAAGCTTTTTTTGTCTTAATTTGATATTTTTTGAAAAACTGTGCGTTCTTTGAAAATTTAAACTCCTAATAAAGACAAAAAATAAATCGTAACAAACAAATTGTAAAAGACAAGAAATAAATAGTAAAAAACAAATTGTAATGGACAAGAAATAAATCGTAACAAACAAATTGTAAAAGACAACAAATAAATCGTAACAAACAAATAGTAAAAGACAAGAAATAAATCGTAACAAACAAATAGTAAAGAACAACAAATAAATCGTAACAAACAACAAACAAATCGTAAAAGACAACAAACAAATAATAAAAGACAACAAATAAATTGTAAAAGACAGTAAATAAATCCTAAAGAACAAGAAATAAATCCTAAAAAACAACAAATAAATCCCAAAAGAAACAAATAATTTCAAAAAGAAACAAATAAATTCTGAAAGACAAAAAATAATCCGCAAAGACAACAAATTAATCCTAACATAGACGGCCCTAAAGAAACCTAATTTGTCAGTTTTAACTTTAATTACAGAAAATATATATTATAATCTTTTAGTCAAACGAAACACATTTCAAGATTCATGTACACTTCAAGTATATATATGTATGTATGCGTTATTTAATTGTTCGTCAGAGTGAAATGAATCTCATCAAGTAGAACTATAATTTCATGAGAAACATGGTATGAATCTCGACAACAAAAGTTTAAAAGCGCGATTTAGCGTCAGAGCCTCTCGGGGAGAATCGAGTTCAAGCTGAAGAATAAACAACACAGCTATTACGGAACCTGACACTGAATAAAGCTAGAGAGCCGAGGGAGAAAAGAAAATGAGATCCACCCTTTACGATAAATAATATGTACTCACTAAATTGACAATTTAATAATAATAATTATTATTATTAATATTAAATTGACAATTTAATAATAATAATTATTATTATTAATATTATTTAAATTCTATTATCAATAATAAATAATTTAATAATTCAAATTATAATATTGCCAACAATAATTCCATTGTAGGACAAAAGTTCTAATTCAAAAAATGCACATGAACATTTTCAAGTTCCACACCGAATGTTCCAAAAGAATAAAATTTCCAAAAGTTAAGTTTCAAAATAAAAAAGAGCTTAAGAAACGAGAGTAATTATTTTCATGTCTTCAGGTCAAAAAAGTATTTTAATATTTGGATTGAAAAAAAGATTTTTCAAATTCAGTAAAAAATCACATAAACGCTACTTTTATTTAAAAATTCTATAAATTTTACTCTATCGAAAGTAAAACAGAAGTAAACTTTAAATTCGGATTCGCTAAAATTTCCTCGAAAATAAGTAAAATTTACTATTAAAAATTATGACTTCTAGAACAACTTTCTACTATTCCCGAAAAAAATTTCTTTCTAAAAATTAGAAAAATTCACCTCAGAAGTATTAAAATTATCTTTGTAAATAATAACAATAATTTTCAATAAAAAATTGTACTACACTGGAAGAAAATAAAAAAAAAATTCTACATATAAATTAATTATCGAAACAGTAAATTTTGCTATAAAAGTTCATTATTTACAGAGTTAATATTTTAACAGCCGAATTAAATTGTAACAAAAAAAAGTAATGAAATATACTTTCAACTTAGTAAAACTTACTCAAGAAATAGTACAAGTTGTCAGAAATTCTAAACAGTTTGTATTTTACTTTGTAAGTAGTCAAAGTTATTTCATATCTGTTGCTTTGCATTAAAAAAATTCCATGTTTGAAAACTCTCAGAGAAATAATGTAAAAAGATTCAGAACTTTCGAAAAACTAAATTTTATCCAAAATTTGCAAAATAGTAAAAAATATTTTCTTCAAAGTGACTAAAAAAATGTTTAACTTATTTAAATTTTAAAAATTTTAAGGGAATAAAAAAATAAAATTCCTAAATTCAAACCAATTTCAAAGCGACTAGAAAAATGTTTAACTTATTAAATTTTTAAATTTTAATATTTTAAGATGAGAATAAAAAATAAAATTCCTAAATTTAACCAATTTAAAAAAAAAATTGGAACTTAATTTTTTTAAAAACTAACTTTTTTAGAAACTTTAATTAAAGTTACTAAAGATTTGAATTTTCAAAAAAATTTAATTTCAAATCTTTTGAAATTTAATTATTTCTATAAAATATTAATGTTTACAACATAAAACTCTTTAAATATTAAATTATTGTCTAGAATTTTTAACTACATTAATTCTTCTCTATAATTCAATTATTTAAAATAATTTTAATGCAGCTAATCGATTATTTAAAGCTTTAAGAACAAAAATTGATTTTTTTAAAATTAAAAACTGTCACATTTTATCAAAACAAGTCGAAAAAAGTCGCATTATTCTGAAAATAGTCGAAAAGAACCAAAATACCCGAGGTCTGTTATCGCACAGAAAATCTCGAGCATCAAATAAATTTCTACAAAATCGATGGCTTATGTAGATTCAAAATTCAAATATTTAAAGCTTTATTTGAATAGGTAATTTCTACCTTAAAGTTTTCAATTAAAATTTTACAGTTCTATTTCACAGAAAATATAAAAGTTTATTTGCAAGTTGAAATATGATAAATATTTTTTATCAATTTTATCAATCATAAAAATTAAGAAAGGTAAATATTTTTGAAAAAATTGTCTTGCAAAATTTCCAGAATTCAACTGAGATACATTTTTTTAAATTTCAATACAATATTTTTCATTTTTTCAGTATATTTTTTTTATTTCTTTAAATTTCATTGAGAAAAAATTATTTATTGTTTAATCTATGTAAATTATTCTGAAATTAGACAAAGTTTTTAATTCCACCTACCTAGAAATATTTTTTTGTTAATTTAAAGAAATAAGTTTCTCAGATTCTTTTAAATAATTTTCTTTTAATCGAAAACGAACATTAATTATCAGTCGTAGAAACAAATTAAAGCAAATGATTTTTTTTAATTAAAGAAAAATATTTTTCTATAGTTATAGAGAAAAGCGTTTGAAAGAAAATTTGTTTGTACTTAAATAATAAAAATCGTAAGTTAAATAATTTCTTAAATAAGAAAAAAAAATTTTTCAAAAAAAGAATATAAAATAGTCTAACTCAAAATTTTTCTTTTTTGAAGCTTAAAATTATAAATATAATTATTTGAAAAAAAGTTTTTAAACAAAATTCTGTTCTTTCTAATTTTGTTATACAATTTTCCTACAACAAAGAGCTTCGGTCCTTTTGTCGAAATTTATAAATTTTTCCTACATAACAAATAACAATAAAAAAAAGTATTAAAAAATAAACATCAATGTTTTAAATAATCTACAAAAAACATTTCACCAATTCAGAGACAAAACTCTAAAATTCAATATAAGAGAGATAATTTTTTTCCCTCCAGTTTACTTTTATACATCTGGAAAAAATAAAAAAGAACACAACTCTGAATTAATGAAATATTCTGTAAACGTACCCTCAGTTTTCCGAGGGAAAAGTCAGGAAACAAGGACAGAGAATAACGATGAATTATGTGTAAGTTGATGCAAAAACAAAATGAAAAAGAAGAAGGCACAAAAAAAAGTCAAGAAAACATAAGGAAACATCTGAAAACGTGAATATATCAAAAATATCCTTTAGAAACAATGCGAAAACGTATTCAATACAAAATAAAATTGCATATATCGTACAGCATGAAAAATTTCTATTTTTATTTTTTTTTTTAACGTATATACTATTTATTATATTGGAATTTTTACATACGAATAACTTTCAAAGCATGAGGAATAAAAAGCATTCTTTTTTTCTCCTTTTATTACTACTATATTACTTCTTTTTCACCATTTTTCCATATAGCGTTCTTCTTCAAAAGAAACAAAACAAAACAAAACAAAAAAAAAAAGAAAGAAAGAGGGGAAAAGAGTATAAAACAAAACAAGAGAATCATGTGACGAGGATTTCAGAAATTCTAGAGAATTTCTAACTAGACAAATGGAAGAGCGAACAGAGTGTGACGCTCAGGATACTATTTGCCTGCGCTTGCACAAATCACATTCAAAATGCCTGCGGGCAAGCGAACAAGCAAAATGAGTCCCGATCCCTTGATTGTTGATGTACTTCAAGTTATCTCTATTTTACTAATTGGGTCACGCTCATTATCAGTCAGTTATATACATGAAACTAACTTCTTTTCATTTCAATTAATCTTCTCTAATTCTAATTACCAAAAATAAAAAAAAAATATATTAAACAACATTTCAATCAACATTTTCTAATTCCAAATAAATATTTAATTGATTTTAACATCTTTTCTTATAGTATAAATTATTACTCTGTGAAAATAGAAGTTAAAAATTAACTCCCAAAAGAAATCTATAATCTAAAAAAGCCTCACACATTTTAAGTATACGCTATCAGACAATCGAAATTCGAAAATAAGTATTATTTAGCTTACAGACTTCACACTCGATAATTAATTTTGAAAAACTAGCAAAAAGTATCTTTAAAACTAAAAAAAAAAATAATAAAAAAGTATCTATTGAAAAATTAAACTTGATGCCCGAAAAACTCGTTTTAGACACTTCACTGACAAAACTGACAAAAATTCCATGACATATTTTTCATTTTTCCAAATATTTCCTAATTTCTATTAAAAATATTGACTTCTTTCTTAACCTGCTAATAAATTGAATTCCTGCAACGAATGTTATAATTCCTGACATAATTTAAATACATTTATGGAAATAATTTTAATTCTTGAGAAGAATTTTATAAAAAATAATGTTAAATGATTTATTTCTTTCAACTAATGTTATGAAAATTCTAATTTAAACAATTAAATTCCTAAGAAATTTTTATTATTCATGAAAAAAATTGAATTCTTACGAAGATTTTTACAAAAAATTTGTCAAATAATTTAATTTCTGTTTGGAAATTTTATAAAAATGGTAGATATGGAAAATCTGAATTGAGAAAAATTTTGAAAAACCAAAATTAACCTTTCGTTGAATCAAATTTTTCAATTTTACAAAAAGATTTTACTAGAATTTTTTAAAATAATTGAATTTCCAAAAATAAATTTATTACTTTCAAAAATAATTGAATTCTTGTAATAAATATAGTTATTTATGAAAATAATTAAATTTTGCAAAGAATTTAATTAAATTACCTCAAAATAATTTAATTTTAGGGAATAATTTTGTTATTTATGTAAATAATTAAATACTTGGGAAGAATCATTAATGTAAATAATTAAATTCTTGTGAAGAATTATTTATGTAAATAATTAAATTCTTGGGAAGAATTTTATAAAAATAAAAAAAAATAATTGAATTATTTCAGAAAAATTTAATTAAAATTGTATTTAAAATAATTGATTTAATTCGAAAAATTTTATTGAAATATTTGAAAATAATTGAATTCCTGTGAAAAATACTCTGATACATTTCTAAATAATTGAATTCTTCGAAAGAATTAAAACAAACAATTTTTTAAATAATTAACTTTTTAGAGGAATTGAAATTAAATTTTGATTATTTGAATACTTCCTGTAAAATTTTATTAAAAATAATTGAAATTTTACGACGAATTTAATGATTTATGAAAATAATTAAATAGTTGTTACAAACATTATTGAATTTTCAAAAATAATTGAATTTCTAAGAAGAATTTTATTATTTTATGAAAACAATTGAATTATTGCGAACAATTGTATTAAAATGTTTAAAAACAATTGATCATGAAAATTTCGTTTTAAATAATTAAATTCGTGTGGAAAACTTTATTATTGAAAAGAAATCAATTTTTCGATTCATTAATTTGAAATAATCTTAAAAATAATTGAAATTCTTCCAAAGAATTAAATTCAACATTTTTTTTAAATAATTGACTTTCTCGAGGAATTAAAATTAAATGTTTAATAATTATTACATTTTTTAAATAATTCCTGAAAAATTGTATTAAAAATAATTGAAATCTTGCGATTAGTTTTATTATAATTAGGAAAATAATTGAATTATTGCAAAAAAAAATTTATTAAACAGTTTAAAACGACTTGAATTTCAGTGACCATTGTGTCACTTTTAAAAATAATTGAATTCTTCATAAGAATTTTCTAAACATTGTTTTAAATAATTAACTTTTCGGAATATGATAAATTTTATAAAATTTTTATTTTGAATAATTGAATTCCTATGGAAAACTTGATTTTTGAAAATAATTGAATTTTTCGATCAATTTATTAAAAATGGTATGAAAAATAATTAAAATTCTTCGATGAGTTTAACTGCTTATGAAAATATACAAATTCTTTCTTAGAATTTTATGAAAAATCGTTTTGAAAAATTAAGTTTCCATGGAAAATGTTATTATTAATGAAAGTATTTGAATTATTGTGAAGATCTGTATAAAAATTTTGTTAAATAATTGATTTCTTCGAATTTCTTTTGTAACTGCTATTCTAAACTATAATTGAATTGCTGTGAAAATTTTTTCATTTATGAAAAAATTGAATTTTGGATATGAATTTTATCAATTCAAAAATAATTGTATTTTTTGCCAAATTTAATGAAAATGCTAAATGTTGAAAGTAATTAAATTTCGAATACTTTTTGCAAATAATTGAATCGTTTTAAAGAATTTGATTATAATCTTTAAAAATACTTTTTTTATTTCTAGTATTAGCGATGTTAAAGTAGTGGAAATTCTAAAAAAGAAAAAGCAATATTAGCTTTTAGTGTCTGAAATATGAAAAAAGCGCCCAAATAGAATCATAACGTAAAAATAATAGTAAATAGCAGATATTTTAGTAAATCAATGCGAAGCCTGAGGTTGGTTTAAAATTTAAACCAATTTAGTTCTAGAGAAAAATTTTCCTGCATATTGTGACAAAATTTTATCAATATCACAGATATATTTTATTCAAACAGAGAGATTAAAATCGAGATCGAAAGTGAAGGAGCAAGAGAGCGTGAAAAGAAGAAATATGAAGTGTAAATTAACTCAATTATTCAGCCTGATTTAATTCCCTCATCGTTTGACTCGCGTCAACTAAAAATCTTATTCCCTCAGAGAATAATTATTTCAACAAGAAAATGAAGCCAATTACGAACATCAATTATAATACAAGCAACAATGAATATATACTTATCATTTGTTTTGCATTGTGTTTTCTTTTGTATTTCTTTTTTTTTTAATACAACACAATGAAGTAGACAAATTTACAGATTATAATTGTCGTGATTTATGTTCATTTAAGGAACAAGACATTAACGTTCCCGAGCTTTGTTCCATAAGGGCTGCTCGCAAGAGCAAGCTCAGAAAGAGATATTTACTGCACTTTGGGACGTACATTCTCCTAAGAGAACCACGGCTTCTAGAAGAGGAACCGTACGTAATTTGTTATAATAAAGTCACCAAGACAGCAGAAAGGCGTGACGACGATTCACATTAGTTTTCAAAAAGCGAGAGCACAGCTTGGAAACATCAGAGTCCTTGATATTTTATATGTCAGCTTTCTTAACCTAATTCAACAAAATCCTTAGGATATTAATGTTCCATGTAAACACATTGTACACCCAAATATGCGCGCACAACAATTAATTTCCCAACTGGAATATTTCTTCAGTTTTGCAAAAAAAAGTTTTTGTCTACTTACACACAAAAAAAATCTGACTGCACGATTAATAATTTTTTTGCAAACACAGGGTTGCCACAAATATTTTTAATTTTATTTTTCCCTGATTTCCAGACAAAATTTTCACTTTTTCCCTAACCCCAAAGAATATTCTGATTCACTCTAAAAATTATTAGATAATCAAGAAAAAAATGTTCTATTACATTTATTTAGGTACAAATTTCGTTAATTGTAAAATTATTCAAAAACATCAATAACTTCTTTTTTAAATAAATGAACATTTAATCATTATTATTTTTCTGTAGGAATTAAAATTCCTAAAACATTCAAATTCAAACCTTTTTAAATTGAACAACTTATAAGAATATTATTACCATAACATTTTTCAGAATAGGTTAATTATTTACAAAAATCCTAAAAAAATCCTTTGCAAGTATTTAATTATTTTTACAAGCAGTAAAATTTCTCAAAAAAATTAAATTATTCTAAAAAAATGTAATAAAATTCGTGGCAATAATTCAAGTACTTTTATAAATAATAATAAATCGATTATCCGTTAATTCATTTTTAAATCAATTTTTCTTAGAAAATTCTAAAAAAATTCAATTATTTAAATTAAAAAATAAATAATTTATTGAATAATAGAATGTTCTTTTTTAAAATGTAATTCTCATAAACAATTTTATCAATAAATTTTTAAATATATATGAATTTAAATTGACAAATTTTAATAAAATTTTTATGAATAATTACATTTTTCGAGGAATTTGATTAAAATTAAATCATTAAAATTCTGCGATGAGTTTTATTACTTATAAAAATAATTTTAAATTTCCATAAAATAATTGAATTTTTGAGAAGAATTTTATTATTTATAAATTAATTAATTCTTCCAACGAATTTTATTTAAATTTATAAAAATAACTGTATTTATGTGAAGAATTTTTTAAATAATTTATATTTTTTGAAAAATTTTATGGAATTTTGTATTTCAAATAATTGAATTCCTGTGAAAACTTTTATTACTTATGAAAATAATGGAATTATTCTGAATTAATTCATTAAAATTGAATTTCTACAAAATTTTGCCAAGAATTTTATTAAAATTTTTAAATGTAATTCAATTTAGATGAAGAATTTTTTTATTTATAAATAAAATTGAAATTTTGAAATTTTTTTTTTAGTTTTTGAGAATAATTGAATGTTTGCGAAGAATTTTATTAATTTTGAAAATAATTTAATTCTTCCAATGAATTTTATTCAAGTTTATATAAACAATTGAATTCTTACAACGAATTTTATTCAAGTTTATAAAAGTAATTGAATTTCGGTGAAGAATTTTATTATTTATAAAAATATTTTTATATAATTGATATTTTTCGAAGAATTTTATTAAATTTTGTATTTTAAATAATTGAATTCCTGTGAAAAATTTTATTACTACTTATGAAAATAATTGAATTATTTTGAAGAAATTTATTAAAAATTGAATAATTGAATTCTTCTGGAATTTTGTCAAGAATTTTATTAAAACTTTTAAAAATAATTGAATTTTAATTAAGTATTTTATTATTTATAAAAATAATTGTGATTTTGACGAGAATTGTTTTAAAATTTTTGAACATAATTGAAATTCTGCGAAGAATTTTTGTAACTTTTGAAAATAATTGAATTTCTCTAATCATTTGTAACTTTTCCAAAATCTAATTTTTTTAGTATTTTTAACTAAAATTCTTTTATCAATCTAGTATTTATGACAATTGTAAAAATTATTCAGAACATAATTTATAAGTCATAATTTATGATAGTTATTATTAATTTTATTTAATTATTATTTATTTATTATTTATTTTTAATTATTATTTTTATGATAGTTTTTGAAAATTTAAGTTATTTAAAAAGAAATTATTGCGTCAGAAATAGAAGAAATTGAAGGTTTTGTATTAAAATTTGTGGTAATTAAATAGTTTACGAATTTTAAAAATTCAATTTTTCCAGAACTTTTAGTAAAAATCCCAGACTTTTCCCTGAATTCACTGACTTCCCTGTCCTGTGGCAACCCTGAAACAGTATAAATCAACATTAAAAATTGATAATAAAATGAATATAATTCACCACTTAAAATTTCCCAATGGATAAAATCAATGAAAAGTAACGTTAATACGTTTTTGCTGAAAAACCACCATCAATTTGGAAAGTAATATTCTGTGGGTTAATCGTTCATAATGAACTTTAAACCTTCAAATTCAATAAATTAGGGTTACTGTTCGTGGCTAATAAAATTGTTTCGCGCGCTTGCGAAATTATCAAAGTGATGACAACGTTGGGACGCATGTACATAAATATTTGCAAATATTAAATTTACTGCTATATACTTATTCATTTAGTTAATTGCAAAGCGCATTGCATACTCATATAGACGAGTTATTTTAATTACGAAAAACTTCTTTAAATCAAACAAATTTCATTTAAAGTAGATAAAAACTAGGTCACTTTGAATTATAGAAGAAATAAGTTTCATTAAATTCAAAATAAAAGTGTAATTTAATGTAATTAATCAGAATTTCAAAAGTTATTCTTAATTGCGAGAAAAATGTCTTTTTTCAAGCATTTCAATACGATAATTAATTAGATACGATGATTAATTATGTTGCATACTAGTAGAATATGCGATAAAAGCGATAAAAATAAATTTGTATTGAAAAAAATAAATCTACTAATTTCTTAGACACTCGAAAATATTTCCTCTACATTATTTTTTTCTAAAATATACACATTTCTTTAAAATTACATTTTTCCTTTTTTTTTAATTTTCATTGCCTCAATTTTAAATTTCCGTTACTTTCAAGACTCTGTAAAAAGATTTTAATGATACCTAGTGACGTCAACAGGTTTTATGCACACCCTTATAGTAATTAAGCACAAGAGTTTGATATTCAAATTATGATTATTAATTTTTCTTCTTCTACATAAAATGTATAAATATTCATCTTATACAAATTATAGTCAATCTCATTCTCTCAGGCAAAGAAATTTTAAATGAAAATTTTATTTCCGCCCCAAAAACATTTATTGTGACGGCACAAAATTTTTAGTTGAAACAAATAAAAAGATACGTAGACCGTAAGACAAATAGAAATTCATTTCAACCAATCAAATTTTTTTTGGGCCTAAGAAAAATTTATTTAAGTAGATATAAATTTTACTTCGTCCCCAAAAAATGTTATCGGAGTTAAATAAATGTTATTTGGTTCAAATAGGAAATTTACTTATGTACGTTAAAAAATTAAGTCCAATAATTTTATTTTTAGTTCAAAAAAAGAATTTATTTATTAAAGAGTTAAATAAATTTAATTTTATAAAGAGAAAATTCAGTCACGTAAAATTTATTATTGCTAAAAAAATGATTATGAATCGAATAAATTCTACTTGATTGAAATGAAAATTTTACTTCTGTCCAAAAACAATTTAAGTCAAATAAAAATTTTATTTATTTCATGTAAAAATTATATTTTACCGAAAAAATTTATTTTAATCAAGTATATATTTTTTTGTACTATAAATTTTATTTCTGACGTAAAAAAAATATTTGTACCAAATAATGTGGCTAAAGTTTCGAACGTTCGAATAAAGAGAATTTTTTTTACCTTAAGTGTTTTTGAAAATTCCTATATAAAAAAGAAAAATAATTGAAATTAAACAATATTTAGTTTAGAATTAATTAATTTTAATCTAAAAAATAATTTGTTTGCAAAGAAATACAAATTAGAAAAAGAAAAAAAATATTGTCGTTCATTTGAACGATAAAAACTTTAAAAACATACCAAATAAAAAGAAATAGAAATTTATTTGAACCAAATAAATTTTTACTTGAGTCAATTAAATTTTTCAGTATAAATAAAATTTATTTGACTCAATAAAATTAAATAAATTATTAAAGACTTTTAAAAAATCTAATTTTACTAGAAGAAAATTCAGTCACATAAAATTTATTTTTACTCCAAAAAAATTGTTTTGAATGAAGGAAATTTTACTTGGTTTAAATGAGAATTTTTCTTCTGTCCAAAAATAATTTAAGTTAAATATAAATTTTATTTAATTTAAGAAAAAATTCTATTTTCGTTAAAAATTTTATTTTAATTAAATATATTTTTTTGTTACACATTAAATTTTATTTCTGACGTAAAAAAAAGTATTTGTACTAAATAAAAAGAAATAGAAATTTATTTGAACCAAATAAATTTTACTTGAGTCAAATAAATTTTCTTTCAGCGTAAATAAAATTTATTTATCTCAAGTAAAATTAAATTCAGTCACGTAAAATTTATTTTCGCTAAAATAAAGTTGTTTTGAATCGAATAATTGTTACTTGGTTCAAATGAAAATTTTACTTCTGTCCAAAAACAATTAAAGTCAAATATAAATTTTATTAAAATCTTAATTTAAATTCAAGTAAAAATTCTATTTTCGTGAAAAAAAAATTTATAATATTTTAGAAAAAATTGTAGTTACATAAGTTTTATTTGTTTTGAATTTGGTAAAAAAAAATTTATTTGTCTCTTAAATGAATAATTTTTCCTAGAAAAAACAATTTCCTTCACTGTAAAAAGAAAAATACTAATTTAGTACTAGTTTTGATACTAAATCGTCATTTGGTTCTATTTTTGAAGAAAAAAATTGTTTAAATCAATTAACTTTTACAGAGTTAATAAAAAGGATATACTGAATAAATAAAACTCGAAGAAACATAATTTTCCTCGTTAATTGACTCGATTACCATTAATTTCTCAATATTAATTTTGAAGATCATTTTTTAATGTTGGATTTCTATCATAATTAATTGTAAATGTTTGAAAATAGTGAAGCTAATTTATTAGTAATCATCTTGTGTAAACCGCTTTTATATAAAAGGTTTCAAAGTTCAAATATCATGACCCAATCGGTTGTAGACTAATGGGAAATTATTCTCTTAAAAGCTTGGCCAAAGTCCATTCAGTGCGAACGGTAATTCACTAATATTATGGTAATCCAAAGCAAGTACTGTCTCACTGTGCCATACTCAGCCATTAACCGAATTAAAGCTGATAGTCTACTTATTTCTTTTTTAATCAACCATCAATGAAGATATCGACATTTAAAGAATTAAAACCAGTGTGCGAGAAATTTTTTTTTCTCTCTCCTCTCTTTTTTTTCTCGCGTTACTAATTTTCTCAGGAAATAAACTTTCAGAAAGCCAATTATTGTGAAAATCAATATTATAATTATAAGGCGTTACAACTTCTCTCTTTCTTATGCAAAAAAAAAACTGGAATATATACTAAAAACGAATACAAGAAGTTTTTTCTGCATCTTTCCTTCTTACAATCATTTTCTAAAGTGTATACAATAAATGAAACTCGAAAGTACATGAAACTTTCTGTGGCCCTTTCACTGCTCGACTCAAATAAATCACCAACAATTTTCAATGTTCAATGAACTCTGAGATATAAATTTCACAGCAAAAATAAGGAAATCTTTAATGAATCGTATAAAAAGATAATGCTTGATTGTAACTGGACTAAAAATTAAATATTTGTTTATAAATAAATTGGTATTTTTTTATTTTTTTCTAAATGTTTAGATTTAGTCGCAGTCGTTAAAACTTAAAACATAATCTGTTAAGTCAACTGTTTTGGTTCGAATCTCGGTGGGGTTAAAATTTTTTTTAAATATTTTATTTATACAGGTACTTCGTTAATATTAATACACTCAAAAAGAAATTCAAAAGAAAGTCGGTCGCTAAACGGAAAAACAAGATTCCTGTCTAGAAAAAAATAGGGAAATTCAAACCTGCTTTACTTGTTGACCATGAATTCAGAATGTACTTAACCAACATAATTAACACTATTTTCATGCAATCAAACACCCGGAAAATGGTGTATTTGTCTCACAGCCAAACAGAAATTTATCTGAACCAAATAAGTTACAAATTTTGTTTCCTAAAAAAAATTATTTCCGTTTAAGAAAATTTTATTTTCGCTCGAAGAAAGTGTACTTGAGTTAAATAACTTTTATTCTATTAAAAAACACTCTAAATCAAACAAAGATTTATTCAAACAAAATAAGTTAAATAAATTTTCTTTCTCCCCCCCAAAAAAAAATTATTTCAGCCCAAAAAATGTTTTCGTGCCAAATAATACTTATTTGAAAAAGAAGAGTCTGAGACAAATATTCATTTATTCATCACAAATATTTGGTTCAAAAAAGCAAATTTCTCAGGGTGATAATAACTTTAATAATAATTAAAAATTATTAATTATAATAATGAAGAATAATTTCTTATCCTTTGCTCATCAAGAAACAATCGAAAGTAATAATTAAAGAAATTATCCACTCTCCTTTTCTCTACAACTAACACTTCGAAAACAGCCAAATCTTTTCATCATCATTATTTGACAAAACCGAAAAAATAGTTTATTATCGATAAGAATTAGGGAACTTCACAATTGAGATTTATTTTTGTGGGAGAATTATATCAATAAATGGATGATGAAACTAACGGAAGGTCATTGCCAAGCAATGAAACTGAAAGAACAGTATAAAATAGAAAATTACTAACGTTGAATGGAATTTAATGAAATTTCAAGTTTTTTTATTACTTCCAATAATGAAAATACAATTTGCTAAATCATTTCTAATAATAAATTAATAATAAAGTAAATAATAAAGTAAATAATAAACTAATACTTTTTTAATATCGGAGAAATAGAAAACTAATATTTTCTACGAAACAAACTAATGTTTTCTATTACAATAAAACTCACATTCTTTATGGAAAAAAATATTTACTATAAAAAAGATATAATTAAAAATTTTTTTTCTACAACAAAAATATTACAAAAAATATCTTCTATTATAAAAATATTATAAAAAATATCTTCTATTAAAAAAATATTGTAATAAAATATTGTAAAAAAATAATATTTTCCCCTCATACAACAATACGGATTGAAGACTAATAAGGCAAACATCAACTGATAATAGAAAAAAAATATTACAATTGACCCTAAAAAAATTTTATAACCTCCTACAATTTATGTACAATAATAACACCTAACAACAATTCTTATTTTGAAAATTGCAGTAATTACAATTTTCTCTTATGACTCTAACAATGCTGATTGTTTTCTTCAGTTTTCTATTATAGTGTTATTAGAAAAGCATTAAACACACAATAAAGAAAATATTAAATTCTTTAGTTTTTCCAAATTTGTTAAATGCTCTTCATTTAAAAAATTTTTTGCAACGAATTTTTTTTTAAATTAAAGTTATAAATAAAAATTATATCTATTGCCAACATATATATTTTTTAGCTAGTAATTGTTTGTAAACGAAAACTATTTATTGCAAGTGAATATTTCTTCTCAGCAAATAATTTTCTTTTAAATCAAAAAATTTGTAATAATTGAAACAATGATTTCTTCATTTGAAAAAAGTACTATTTAATATATTTATTTATTGCATGTAAATATTTTTATTTATAGAATTTGTGATTAGACTAATAATTTTTTTCATTTATAGACAATGCTATTCAAATGATTTTAAATAATATTCATTTAATGCAAGTAAATATTTCATTTTATCAAATACTTTTTTTTAGTACAAAGAATCTGTGATCAAACGAAGAATTTCATCGTTTGAAGCAATTACCATTTTAATTGATTGAACAGGTTTGTTACAAAAATTTAATTTTTAAACTTTTTCAAAAAAAAAATTAATTCTACAAAGTTGTTATTTAAAAGTATGAAACAAATAGTATCAACAATTTTTTAAATAATTTAATTTTTTCGAAGAATTTTAAGAATTTTTTTAAAGAATAATTACATTTTTTTAAGGAATTCGATTGAAATTGTTTTAAAAATTATTTAAAATCTGAGATGAATTTTATTATTTATGAAAATAATGTAGTTATTGCAAAGAAATTTATTTAAAAAAACTTGTAAATAATTAAACTCCTCTACAATTTTTGTTATTTATTAAAAAAATTGTTTTCGTAGAATTGTATTAAACATTTTTTTTAAATAATTGAATTTTTTTGCAAAATTTTATTAAAAAATTAAATATTAAAAATCATTGAGTTAAGGAAAATTTGAAAAAATGATTGGAATTTTGACATAAATTTTATTCAAATTTTTGAAAATAATTGAATTTTAGAGAAAAAATTTGTTATTTATAAAGATAATTGAAATTTTGACCAAAGTTTTTTTTTAATTTAATTTTTAATTTAATTTCTGCGAAAAATTGTATTTCTTTTGAAAATAATTGAATTTTTACAAATATTTATAACATCTCAAAAATTCAATTTTTTAAAAATTTTTAACTAAAATCGTTCTATGAATTTATTATTTTTAATAATGAATTAAATAAAAATAATAATTATTAATTATTATTTAATATTATAATAATTTGTGTTATTATTATTATTATTATTATTATTATTAAATAATACTATTATTTATTAATTATTATTATTACTATCTACTATTAAAAATTCTTTTTAATAATAATAAAAAATTTAACTAATTTCAGGAGAATTTGAATTATTAAAATTATAATTTATCAGAAATCTAAGTTCATTATAATTTGTAGTGAATTCATTCGAAATTTAAATTTTGTGACATTTCAAATTAAAACCTTCTGAAGTTCGTCTATTTATGAAAGTTGTAAGCACAACTCTTTTAAAATCCAATTAATTTTACTTTCTTTGACTTTTTGCATAAATTCCCTGACTTCCCTGACCTGTGGCAACCCTGTTCAAATAAAAATATTTATTGCAACTAAATATTTTATTTGCGTCAAATAATTTTTATTTAAACCAAAGAGTCTATAATTAAACCAAAAATTATTTTTCGTTTGAAGCAAATACTGTGTTTAACAGATTAAAATAAAAATTATTTAGTCCAAGTAGGGTAGAAGCACCAGTTTTGGCCACTAGTTAATATTTATTGTAATTATTTATGTTTAAGTTCAATTAAATATTTTAAAGAAATACTTAAAATCCTGTAGTAAAATATTACAATGATAAATATTAATTATGATTAAATAAAATTTTTTTTATAAAATTCAGCAAAACTGGAGCAGTGGCCAAAAGTCGTACATCTTTGCTAAACATTTAGTTGTTTTAAGTAAATAATTTTGAATAGTACTTAAGTAATATATTATTATTTGATTCAATTAAGTTTCCTTAATTGCAAATACATAAATTTAACGCGATCTGAAGAAAGAGACCTTAGAAGCAACAAGCAAATCAATTTATGGTTATGTTAGCTTTATTTTTTCCTTGTTGGAAAGTTTCTTTTCACTTATTGAAAATTAAAATCACTTTCTATTAAATATTTCAGTTGTACTGAAGATTTAAACATTAATAAATCCAATTGACAATTATTCCTTTTTTTGTATTTTCATTTAATAAATCGTAAACATAACCTATAATTTGTTGCTTCTAAGATCCCTTTCTTCAGATCGCGTCACAAATTTGCAACAAATTACTCCGAACTTTTAATGTAATAAGTTACATTAAAAGCCGAATTTAAGAATTACCGAACTATATATTCAAAAAATTCTGAAGCATCACTAAATTAACAATTTCAATAAATCACAAACATTTCCTAACCTACAATCGAAATAATAATTCTAATCACAAACTAAACCCGTACATCAAAAACAAAATGAAAATTTGACGAATATCGTCGGAGATAAATCAAATGTAAGATAAAAAAAATAAAAAAAAATAAAACAAGCAAAATTGTTTGTCAATCGTCTATATAGGGAAAGCGAAAAGTACGGCCCTGCATTCAACAGGTGACAGAGATAGAGTGGCGCGTAAGTGCTCATCGTGTGATGATGCCATCGCGCTCTTGCATTTACGTACCTGCCAGTATCGGGAGCCCGACTCTTGAGCTCATAGTACATGAAGTCCTGTGACGTTGAGAGTAGAGACAATGCCTGTTCGAAGTCATTGTTGTATTCCAAATCAAAGTCCTCAGCGTTGGTGAGTGCGGCCAAATCAAAACCCATATCTATCCCAGATTCGTCCATTTTCAAACGAGAATGATATACATATACATAGATATTTATATATATATATATCTCTCTACATTAAATATATATATGTATATAGTTCAATGAGTTGATGATCGGAGGTAGTCAGAGAAAGTTAAACTCAATGTTGGTCTCTCTGGGATCCACGAGTAAGATAACGGGCAATGACGACACACCACCCAACCAGCACTGTTACCGCGAAACGACAAACCAGAGACCACTGATAACGATAGACGTATCACTTGGGACTCAAATCATCGCATGTATATATGTTATAACAGTATTACTGAACTTCCAATTTCCGAAGGAACCACATTGGAATTATGTTGCTCTCCTGAGAAAGTTCATGTACACTCTCAACTATTAATTCAATCAGAATTCAAACAAAACTTTCATTTTCAACTTTTAGTGTGTGTATATACCTATATATGTTTTCGTATTTTGCCTTAAGAACTGTTATTATTCCTAAAAACAATCGATTTTCCTTTTTCTTATTCTATGTCTGTGATTCTACGACAAGAGCTACCCTTTAAGATTATGTACTGAAAGACTTTGCTTCAAAATTTAATATGATCACTTCAAACACTGTTGAAAAAGGAAGTTAAATTTTGACTCACCAAAGGATTTTAGAAAAGTCGCACCCATTTGGGAGTTATAACGAAGGGAGTTAAAATTTAGACAGTAATCATAAGAATCAACTCCAAACTGAAATTTTTTGAGTTAAAAGTCAACTCCAAAAGGGAGTTAATTATTAAATTAACTTCCTTTGGAGTTGATTTTTAACTCAAAAAATTTTACTCCCAACTCCAGTGAGAGTCAACTTCCTAAATTTTTTACAGTGTATGTACAGTGATATATGAATTATATTGATAGTTGATACAACTATCAAAATAATTCATACTAAAGTTTGGTACGGACCATACTAATTTTTTTATAATTATTTTATCAAAAGCTAATATGTTCGTACGATTAAATAACCTAAAAATATCACTTCTCCGGTGTAAAATGAACAAAATTAATGTTTAAAATGAATAAAATTTTAAAACAGAAAATTTTCCAATGCACATTATTGTCATTACAACAATTATACCGTTTTTCGAAGAATATCAAAATTGAGACACAAAAAACGTATCAAAACGTTGTTATCAATACGTATCAATACTTTTGATACGTTTTTTGTCTCAAGTTGATGTCCTTACAAAAACTGTGTATGGAAATGATCTCGTTTTTGTGATATGTATGTTATTCTATGTAATGTTCTCTCTAATTTTGAATTAGATGAAAGTCACTAATTTGACAAATAAGATGAAAAGTCGTCCACCAAATGTAATAATTTTACTAAAAATTAGTAATTAATTAATAATTAAAATTATTAATTACTATTTCTTAGTAAAATTCTACTAATTCAGATTTTAAAAGTTAATACAGGTAAAGAAGACAGTAAGAGTGGCATAAAAAAATAAAGTAAGTAATTAACTCTCGAAAAAATCCCAATAACTTTTCATGAATATTTCCATAAAAACTAAAACTTTAGCAACTTATTAAGTTATAATAATCTATGCTTACTATTATCATACAGCAATCGTTATAATATAAACAATTACTATGGTAAACATTTTCATAAATGTTTCCATGTTACAATTTTCTATGGTTACAAATTCCATAGCAACGGTTGTTATAGAAATAGTTATGGTACTACGTAACGTAACGTCCCCTACGAGGGCTAATAGAAACTAAGGACCAATTCCCGGAATTCAACCTTTGGCCATAAAACACTAAAAAGATTTTTTTTTATTTTTTAAAAGAGAATTCAGTGTAAAAAGAGGGTATTTTTCAAAATGAGTAAATTATTTCTAACTAATCCAAATTTTAATAGTAATATTTACTAATTTAGTACGAGCAATCAATTAAATTAAAAATGATTAATTATTAGTTAAATCACCTTTGGGTTATATCAAAATCACGTATAATTATAATTTATCTATAAAAATTGGAATAAGTTAACAAAATGTTTGGTTAAAGTGATAAACAAAATTTTTGTTAACTAATTCAATCAATCACCTTTGAATATTTTTTTTAGTTATTTATTTACTAACAGTTATTATCTTCGACTAATGAAATGAGGTTATTTTTACTAATTTCTAAAGAAAAAATTCAGTCCTGATTTTAATGACAATAAGTAATTTTTAGCTATTTGAAATTAAGGCAGATCCTAAATCAGTGTTTCAATTATTCAAGTAGAAAGAAATTAGTTACTGATTGCACTAGAGAAAAAATTTATTTCATACAAATAATCAATGACTTGCCTATTGCACGCAAAAAATATTTTATCTGAAACAACTACAAATTTTATTACACAAGCGAAATTTTAAGTCGACCCATAGTTAACACTTTCGCTAGTCTAGAGAAAATTATCGCTGTTCTAGGTAAAATATTTTTTTTTCCTATATAAAATAAATATTTACTTGAAATAAGTAATTTTTATTTAAATCAAGTAAATTGTATTTTAATCAATAACTACAATATTTGAAGCAAATACTATTCAATTAATAAAATAAATAAAAAGGGAAGAAACAAAGATCAAATAAAAATAAAATACAAATGAAGAGTTAAAAAATTCAAATTATTAAATTAATTATTTAAAAAGAATCATTCTAAATTAAGCAAAAAATTATTGTAACGCTACTTTTAATTTAAAATTCTATGAATTTTCTATATCTAAAGTAAATTTCAGTAAAATAGTAAATTTTTCTTCGCCCTTGGTAAAATTTCCTACAAAAAAGTAAAATTTATTATTGAAAATTGTTAAGTCAAATAAGCTCTATTTCCTCACAAAAAACTATGTTTAAGTTGGATAAATTTCATGTAGTTCTCAAATAAGAATTTTACTTCCGCCCAAAAACAATTAAAGTCAAATAAAATTAATTTGGTTCAAAAAAAATTATATTTTCGACCGAAAAAAAGAATATTTGTGATAATAAAAAACATAGGACCACTGATTTTGCAGGTAAAACAGAATATTCTATGATTTAAAAGAAGATTTAGATTTTAAAAAGGGCAATTTTTCAAATTAAGTAACAAATTATTGAAATGCCACTTATATTTTTAAATTCTATTAATTTTACTATATTTCAAGAATATTTCAGTTAAAATTAGTAAAACTTTCTTCAAAATATGTAAAATTTACCACACGGAGAGAAAATATTTATTAAATTTTGTAAAAGTATTTTTACAATTTGGGGAAAAAGTGCAAAAAACCGAAATTTTGACATAGAAAACAGTGAACAGTACAAAAAATTATAAGTATTTTACTAAAACTTTATTAAAATATAACTAAAAATCTTATATTTTTTTGATAAAGTTTTTTTAATGTTTAAAATTTTTTATATCAAAATTTCGCTTCATTGTCACATGTTTCCCCAAATTGTGAAACACTTTTACAAAATTTAATAAAATTTTTCTCCGTATATTGAAAATTGTAAAAGTTGACAGACTTTAGAAGTTATTTTATATTTGTTGCTTTGTTTAAAAAGAAACAAATAATTTTTATTTGACTCAATTAAATAGTATTTCTTTTAAATACTGAAATTATTTATTCAAATACCATTTAGTTGGTTTAGATAAAAAGTATTTGATTCAAGTAGCTAAATATTTATATTTAATAATAGACAAGAAATCGGTTATTTGAATTAAATAAATTTTTTTCGGTGTATAGTTTTAATAATACTGTGAGGCAATATTACCTCAGTATTACTTTAAGTTTCTAAAGTTCTGAACGTTCAAATGAAATAAATTTATTTATTTCTTCTAAAATTAAAATTTTTATTGCAATTACTTTTCTTCACAACCAAAAAAATTAATTACTGAGTTTGTTAAACGTAAAATTTTATTTTTTAAATGTTTTCATGATTAATAATTTATTAAAACATCTGCAATAAAAAATATATTTCGTTCATTTGAACGTTCAAAACTTTGGGAATCATATTACTTTGCAATATTAAGTAAACGCTAAAATTAAAATTTTTACTCTATTTTCTAAAATTCTTGTATTCTTCAATGTAAACTTATAAATATATAAATCCTATATATATAGTTTCTTTTTCATCTTACTCTACTCTAAATATAAGGAAAAAAAAATTCTGCCTACTCTCTCATTAACATTATTAAACAAAAAAAAAATTACAAAAATAATTTCGGAAGGTCCTGTTTGTTAATCGAAAGATTTTAAGAAAATTTACAGCATTATACTGTTCTTTTTTGTAGACAATATTTACTATACAAGATTTCATTCCATTTATAAACTAAAACCCAGATTAGTCTCTCTAATTCCTAGATTACTGAGATTTTTTTCAGGTGCATCAAAAGATATCTCTTATCGTAAAATCGTCCACATACAGAAAAAAGTATTCCAAAAGTACAAATTTCACAGTATCGGAAATTGTTTTTCTTTTCTTTTTTTTTTCTTTTTTGCTTCAAAATCTGGAGATGTAATTTATGCGACTGATAAGAAAATATAACACGTTTTCAAAACATGGTAGCGAAAATAACCAACTGTTAGTCAATGAATTCTATTAATAGTGACTTTTGGCTAATTATTCATTCTCGTTGATTCCTTTTATTACAACATATGAGCAAATATAATTACGAATTCGTATAATAATTCAATAATAATAAATTGTAAACTTTATCCAAATGTAAAATGAAGCATCATTTTTAAATAAAATTGTAATGTATTCAAATTGTACAAATCTTAACGAATAAAATGAATGAATAAATAAGCAATATTTATTTTCAATTTAATCTTTTTAATAAATTTGATTAAAATTTTTTAATTGAGTAGAAATTATAAAATATAAATTGATATTATTAATTAAAAAATTAAAAAATTATTAATTCAAAATAATTATTAACTCAAAATTAATTAAAAATTACTAGTTAAATAATTATTTAAAGAATCACTTAATAGCATATTTAAAGGAAATCTGTTTCACTGCAATTTTTAAGAAATTTCTATTGATAAGCAGATAAGAAATGTATGCAATCGTGCCTTTTAAACAAAGCAAATATCGTTTTATTGAATAATATTATAAAATAATCGCAATAATATTCAAGTAAACTTTATCTCTCGATGCTCACAATTTTATTAGAAATGATTTTCATCCTACAATTATGAGACTCATTCCTTGATCGTCTTTAATATGAAAATTGTCATCAATTTTTATTATCTCCTCGTGTACGCATATATAACCAATGTATACACATGTATGTTATATATATGCTATTGAGCTATTACACAAATATAACAAATACAAAATTCCAACGTGAGACATCATTTCTGTTGAAGCAGAAAAAAAAATCTTTATTTTTGTAACGAACTAAATTATTGGAATTTTTAAAATAATATTCGCGTAATAATTGAATGTACATGAGTAAAGACGAAAAATAGTTAATAAATTATGAATTAATATTTAATAAATGTTTGATAAATATTTAATAATATTTAATGATATTTAAAAATATTTAATAATATTTAAAAAAAAATTAATTATATTTAAAAATATTTAATAATATTTATAAAGTATTTCGAAGAATATCAAATTGAGACAAAAATTGTTGCGATCCAACAATTTTGTTGCAACTGAGGACAATTTTGTGATACAAATTTTTAAAAATATTTAGTAAATATTTCATAATATTTCCCAAATATTTAATAGTATTTTATAAAAATTTAATAATAATTTAGAAATATTTCATAATAATTTAGAAGTATTTAATAATAATTTAGTAAGTAGTGAATAAAAATTTTAGTGCTTCAAAAACTATCTTGCTCAAAGTTTGCAGACAAACAACGTGGCCTTTTAACAAGTGGATAGCCTGTTTGCAATCTTATTTCTACCACAAAAATCCTTGTACAATTATTTTTATCTCTGATTATAAATTAAAATATAAATTTCATCTCGAGAGAAGATTGTTTTAATTTTCAATTTGCCTCCGTAGTAAAATATTTTATTGATATTTTTTATTAAAAATCCTCCATAAAGAAAATAGATAACAGATTTATTTTTTTATATTTATAAATGTTATAAGCAAAATATTCAAATAAATAAAAATAATTTTAAAAAACATATTTTTTTACTATAATAAACAACCAACTGATCAAATAACAATAAAACTGAATGCTTAAAAATAAATATTACTAATAATGCACCCACAGATTTATCTGATTGTTTTAGAGCCAAATAGCTTTTTTTTAGTTTGAAGCCAATTTTATTTTATTTCAATTCTTTTTGATTCACATTATTTGATTGGAATATAATTCACTTCTAATTTCTATGTGGTTCAAATTTAATTAGGTTCAAATATTATTTGGTTGAAATTTAATTTGATTCAAATAATATTTAGTTCAAACTTAATTTGATTCAAATATTATTTGGTTTAAATTTAATTTGATTTAAATTTTATTTGCTTCATATTTAATTTGCTTCAAAATTAATTTAGTCCAAAATTAAATTAATTAAAATTTAATTTGGTTCTTATTTTCTAAAATTTTAATTTAATTTGCTTCTAATCTCGGGTAATTCAAATTTAATTTATTTCAAATATTATTTGCTTCAAATAAAATTTAATTTGCTTCCAATCTACCATTGGTTCAAATTTAATTTATTTCAAATATCGCTTGGTTCAAATAAAATTTAATTTGCACAAAAAAAACCTTATATTCATGCCAACTATAACGTTTATCAATCTTCAAAAGTAGTAAATAGATCAATAGACTTCGAGACAAAAATAATTCAATTAAAATCAAATAAATTATATTTTGGCTCAAAGAAAAAACATTTCTCTGATTGCAGTGACAAAAACATACTTGACTACAATAAGTGCAGTTAACAATAATAAACCTCATTAAATTAATAAACATTTGTAAAAGCAATAAACAACTCGTCCATTACCATCATCAATGTAAACAAGAGAAATATCTCAATGCTAATCAAGAAGAAAAATATAAATGCATCAACTACTACAAAAATATCAACAAAATATTTCGATCCTAAAAAATAATTCTCATTTAAGAAAAAAATTTCTGACAATTCCTTATAATTTAAAATTTTTAACAATTTCTCATTTCTAAAATCTACTAATAAATTTTTTTAAATAATTTCTCATTTCTAAAATCTAAAAATATGTCCAATATCCTGGAAATTATCAACTTTCCCCAAACTCACTGATGGTTTAGAAATCATAATACATATCAATTGATAAATCATTACTCATATTTCAGTCGTCAAGTTACATATTCAAAATGATACTAATACTAAATTGTAACTGTAATGCAATGCAAATAAAGCAAATTTTTTCCAGAAATTAAATCCTCAGATTTTGAATTCTTTTCTCTTGTCTGTATATTCTTTTTGGATATGTACTAAAATCGAAAAAAAACAATCGTAACCGACAATATTTATAAAAATGTAAACACTGTGAAAAATCTATCTTAATTTCCAGATCTTAATTCCCATTTTCGACTAAATCAATTTACAACATATTTAATGAAAAAACAGAATTTAAACTGAAGTAGTTGAAGACTGTTTTTAATGCGAAATTATTGCGGTTGAATTAAAACTTCTTATCTCTTTTAATCTGCCTTAAAACAAGACTTTCTTTCTACTAGAATGTTCATAAAAAACAAAATCCTAAATCCTTTATTCAAACCAAAATGTTTAAAAAGTAACCTATTTTTAAACTGTGAACTATTTTAAAGGCACGGTGCATCGATATTTTTAACTAAATCAAGAAAATAATTTTAAAATTCATCAAAATAATTGTTAATGTAATTTTTCGTGAGGAATACAATGGTCATAAATTAAAATCGGTTATAACATATTTTGAACCTTTTTGAATTTTTATTTTTCTTACAAATTTCTGGATTTTTAAATCCATTCGTAATTTTTTAGGAAATATGTTTTTGAATCCACAACAAAATTTCCAAATAAAAAAATTAATTTTCATAATTATTGAAGCACTTTTTATAAAATCTTTGTTTTTATGCTGAAAAGGCTGCAAATTTTCATTGAACTTCAATTTTTTTACATAAAAATTCATTTGTTCACTTTTCGAACTAATTTCAGATCATAATTTTATCATAATTTTTTGTAGTTTATATTTTTCACATATAAAAATTATGAAATAAATTTAGTTCGAAAAATAAGCAAATAGATTTCCATATACTAAAAAAATTGAATATCATTGCGGTATTTTTTAGCAATTTCAACCTAATATAAAAACACAAATTTTGTTTTAAAAACATGCTTAAAAAATTATAAAAATTAATTTTTTTATTTCGTCCTGCTTTTATAGATTTAAAAACCGATTTTTTTCATTTAGAAATTTTTTTGTAGGTTCAAAAACATATTTTCTACAGAATTACAAATGGATTTTAAAATCCACCAATTTTTAAGAAAAATAAATATTCAAAAATAGTGAAAATATTTTCTGATTGATTTTATTTTATGACCATTGAATCTCTCACAAAAAATTGTTTTAAAAATAATTTTGTGGTTCAAATTATTTTAATAAAACGATGAAATAATCGATCACTCCAAATCAGGAATTTCAAAAGCATCATAAAATTAAAATTATTTTCTTGATATAGTTAAAATTAAAAATATCGATGCACCCTTTTCTTAAGTTATTTTCAGGACATTAAAATTTAAATTAAGCCCTCATGTAAAAAAAAGGAAATAAAAGTCAGTAAAAAATTATTCAAACGAAATGATTTTGCGGTTCAAAGTTGTTCTAATGTAAATACTTGTGGTCAAAAATGGTAAATACTTGTGGTTAAGAATGGTAAATACTTGTACTCTTTAAATCGAAATTAGTTATAAATTACTAAAATCGTGGCTGACATTTTGCTTCAGCAATTAATAAAAACTCACTACTTAGTAATAAATAGGTCATTACTAATTATTAGTAAATAAATAACTAAAATAAATAGTCAAATTTCACTAATTGAATTAGTTACTATAATTTCCAGTCAATTTTGTATAACCTAGAAGTGAATTTCACTAATAATTATAGTCATTATTAAGTATTTCATTAGTAAAATATTACTATTTAAATCAGTCACTGATTTTTTGCTACAAAATTAGTTACTTTTAACTAATTCAAATATAGAGAATAGGCAAGAATAGTAAGTACTTGTAGGCAAGAATGGTAAATACTTGTAGGCAAGAATGGTAAATACTTGTAGGCAAGAATGGTTATTACTTGTGAAGAAGAATGATAAATACTTGTAGGAAAGAATGGTAAATGTTTGTAATCAATAGTAGATGGTAAATTCTTGTAGTCAAAAATTGTAAGTACTTGTAGGCAAGAATGGTAAATGCTTGCAGTAAAAAATGATAAATACTTGTAGTCAAAAGTGGTAAATATTTCTATTAGGCAAGAATGGCAAATACTTGTTGTGAAAAAAAGCTAAATGCTTGTAGTCAAATCAAAATTCGAATGTAAACAATTTTCAGTCAAAAGTTGTCCAAAATTAAGATTTCCTATTCACAGAACAATTAACATTCCATGAGTATAATAATGTCTAATTGTTTACAAATTATCAATATGATAATAAAAGAAAGTACAATAAGTCAAACCGAAAGTATAAAAAGTCAAACATACACACACACACACATACATAAGTATGTACACACACTATTTAAGAGATGCCGCTATGAAAGTGAGCCATATGGCGACGAGAGTTTTTATCAATTAACTTATAATAATATTCGCGAACATAACCTTACGTCCTTTCGTAGAGCGTAATCAAAAAACAACTCCCGATCTCAATCTTGAAGAGGCCGTCACGAGAAACTTTGGCGGTGAAGAGTTATGCGGCGGGGAAATCGGGGGGGACGAGGGGGAAGGGCAAAATGATTGTGACAGTACGCGTCAGTTCGGGAGAAAGAGTGAGCGAGAGAGAGAGAGAGTAAAGAGCGCAAAATGAACTTTGGGAGAGAGGGAGATGACACTATTAAATAAGTGAAGAGAGAGAGCGCGAGAAAGAGAGGAGGAAAATAAAGATGTAGCTGAGCGCTAACTATGTTGAACAAGTCAGGCGCCAAGATGATGATGTTGATGATGATGATGATGATTATTTTGATGACACTTTATTTGAATATATGTATAATTTTTCGCGCACAAAAAATTTACTCCTTCTTGATATTAATTTTTGTCAGGATTTTTTGATTTTTTCATCATTTACTTGAATTGTCAAAAAATTGTAGTGTGTTGACATGTGTAAATGAGCACGAGTGAATCCCACGACACCGCACATGATCCATGTGAACGCAACTGTAGAAAAATTGTTCACCATTCACTTTGTCTGTTCGCGCGAACACAACCGCAGCGACTCAACTTGCTACTACGCGGTTCAAGAACGATTCCGATTGTGCACGCTACTGACATCTTTTGAGAATGAGAAAAAATCGTTACCCACATCTTTCATTACTTATCCGACATGTGCATTATACAGTGGCGAGAAAAAAAATTATTATAAATTAAGGTAAATTAAACGAAAACATTCGAACAATGAATAAAATATTTATTTACTCCAACGTTTCGAAATCTAAATGATTTACTCTTCATTATTATTTTAGCTAATTTTTTTAGCTACACGGAGAAAAATGGATTATACAATTAAGAATATAGAAAATAAGATCATACTGAATATAATCTGATCATTACCCTTTATAATCTATTTACAACCTTTCAATGTTTTAGAATAATTTCTGGTATTCACAATAGATTATACATTTTACAACCCAAAATCAAATCAAATTATAATTCTAGATTATTACTATAGCAACATATTTTTGGCAAATTACCACATTATGAGGTTAAAGTTGTTTTGAAAATTTCTTGTGACCGAACATTTTTACATGTGCTGCTATTTTAATTTTTCAGGTTTATAAATTTCTGATAATTTCATTTTTATAAACATAAAAACAATTATAGCATTATGCATTTATTTATCATTAGCTTATTATTTATTTTAACCATTTTTAGTTTAAACATTACAAGGGAATATTATTTTCAACCTTTTCTTAAAAGTATTTTTATTTACTTACAATGTATAAATGTTGTGTTTAGTAAGAATTTATTTGTTTGTAAATTTATTTATGATTAATTCATCAATTATTATTTAATTGATAACAATTTTAATAATAATTTTTTAAATAGTTTTAATAGTTTTGTAAATTTATAAAAATGAAATTACCAAAAATTTACGAATAAATAACTTTATGTTAAAAAAATAATTTTGTGATTGATCAATTAATTTAATTAATAAATTATTAGCAACAACAAATTCAAATTTTTTGAATTTTATTAATAGTCAAGTAAATATTAAATAAATTTTTTTAATTTATGGGTTAGTTCTGATTTGTCAAAATTTTATTTATTTAAAATAACGTAAAGACCAATTATATTGGTGCAAGTTTTATGATCCAAATTAATACGATCGATAATTTGAAAGTGGTAATACTTAGATATTCAATTTTATAATTCAGGTTAACTGTCCTATATACAATGTAAAAATATCATAAGAAGTATAATCTGTAAAATAGCACTTTTTTAGGGACAAAAATCTAGCACTCTTACAATTTTTAACCGTATTTTGTTCTTTTTTAAAAAATGATCTTGAGTTTCCGGAGAAAACAATGCGTCTGCTAATAATTTATTAAAACTAATTATTTATTTATTTAACAACAATGTAGACGGATTTTTTTTTAAATTTATTTGATAAATATTTAGTGTCCTAAATTTAAATTTCAGTTAAGATTGATACTCTGTTAATTAAGAAATTTTTGTTTTAATAACAATAAAATAAACAATTTCTCACCCAGAAAAAATTTAATTGAAAGCCTACAAAATTATTTACTTGTTTCAAATGAATTTTATAAAAAATGCATTTTTGCTAAAAAAATTTTTTTATTAAATACAAATAAATAATTTAGTAGCCTCTGTTTTATTTATAAATAACAACAAATAATAATAAATTGTTAGAAGCGAGAAATATATTCTTAAATAAAATTTAATTCTTAAATAAAAATCATTGCTCATTTTGTTTAAAACTTGTTAAAAACTTATTTACTATTAATAAAAAAAAATATTTTATATGCTCAACCTCTATACTATATTTGTCAAAACAAAAAGTTAAGAATTTGTTTAAAAATAATTATCTACAGTAATAAATTGAATAGAAAAATTCACCAACATTATCAAAAAAAAAAAATTCCACTAATTCAATTATTAAAAAATGCAAGTTATTAAAGAAAAAAAAAATCTAATTAACATTCTTGACTTTTTTTACTAAAAAAGCTATTCATATATTTTTCCCCAGCTTCTTTGAAAGTCAGAATAATGGTTTTTTCCTACGAAATATAATTATGCCTATTTTCGTTTTTCGCGAGATGAATAGACATTAAGGACAAATAAGCTCATAAAGAAACGTGAGTGTATTGGACAAAAAGAGGAAGACGCAAAGGAAGTGAAAGCTCTTAGAATTTAAGTTCCTTCGTCTGAAGAAGCGTTAACCCGCCCTGTTCTTTCGAGTTTTCCTTTTCGTTGTTCTCTCTACCTTCGTTGAAGAAAATCTTTTCTCTCTACGTATTATAGTTCAGTGAATAGCTTCGGATGGTTGTTTGCAATCTCATAAATTCGTATAACAAAAGCTGCTGACGATGTTTATTAAATCTCAAGCATCGACAATAACGTCATATAATTTTTAATGTTTCATATTTCTCAATAGAGAAATAAAAATTTATGGACTCAAATTGTTACTCTTGATAAATTTACTGCGAAAGTATATATTATCTTTTGACTTTTATATTAAAGCTTCAAAGTTTACAGTTTCATGTACTTTGTTAATATTCCGTTCATATATATACTTTAATGTCATATTAAAGAAAATTTTATACTTTAATATCAAAATTGACAAATTTTACTACTCTAGTTTATATAAATGATATGTTTTATTTTATATATAAATAATATTAGGAAAAACTTTTAGATTCTTTCTTTTGCGATAGGAAAATATTCGGACGCATGAATATTTTCGAAATTTAATCTTTTTTTATTTAAAATCAAATTTATTTGACAGAAATGTCAATTGTTTATGTTAAATTTTGTTGGGCCTAAAATTCATTTGGAAAAAATGTCATTTAACCTGAAATTTATTTAATTTAATCTTTTTCATTTAAAACCAAATTTGTTTGACATAAATATTAATTATTTATGTTAAATTTTGTTGGGCCTAAAATTCATTTTAAAAAATGTAATTTAACCTGAAATTTATTTAAATTAACCTTTTTAATTTAATTCATTGCTGTCACAAAAATTAAAAATAATCAAAACTTGTATAATTTTGCTAAATTAATATTCAAATACTTCCTACTTCTTTATTCACGGGAAATAAAATTTAAAAAATGTCAACTTTTGAAATTTAATAATTTCTAAAAATTAAAACTATAACCCTTTTATAAATTTAATTAATTCCTACAATTTTGAACTAAACTTCATCTCTAAACCAAATATCTATATGAATTTTTAATCACTTTTTGCAATTTCTTCAAAAATTCAATTATTTAAATAAAAAAAATTAAATTTTTTATAATAATTTAAAACGTCCATTTTTCTATTCAAAGATATTAATAAAAAAAATTTAATAAAGAAATTCGTAAAAATTAACTTTTACAAATATTTCTAAATGATTTATATTAAAAATACAAAAAGTTTTACAATTAAATATAATTAAAAAAGTCTATAAAATTGAAATTTGGTCAAATCTTTTCAAAACTAATTTAAATTTATAGTAAAACATTTAAAAAATAATTCCAAATTTGTCAAAATTTTTTGAAAAATAATTAAGTTTTTTAAAAATATAAAAAAATTAACGAAATTTTTCAAAGAATTCTAATTATTAATAAATTATTTCTGAAAAATTATAAAGTAGTAAATCTAAAAACAAATTTATTTATACTTTATTCGAAGGTAAATGAATCTTAAAAAATTGTAATAAAACAATTATAAGAAATAATTTTTTATAAATATTGTAATGCATAATTTTTCAAAAATAATTGAAGAATTTTTGTATAATTTAAAACAAAATTGTTTTCAAAAATTTTAATTGAAAATTTGGAATATATGATTATTTTCTCGAAAATGGTGAAAATAATTTTGAACAATTTTAATTTTATTATTTTTTGTATGAATTTTAATTTTCGGAGATATTGAAAATAATTGAATTTAAAAAAATTACAATGTAATAATTCAGAGAATTATTATTTTTTAAACTATTTTAATATTATTTTTAAAACCTATTTGTCGTTAATTTTCATTTTTATTCAATCTTCACTTGAAGATTATTTATTATAATTTTTGATAATTTAAGATTATTTGAAAAATTTTTAATTCAAATTCTTTAAAAGTAAATTTTCAAAAATAGGAATAAAACACTTGAAAAGATGATTTAGTTTTAATTAAATTTCACAGAATTTTAAATATTCAAAATCTTTTTAATTGTAATATTTTGAAACATTTAATTAGAAAACTGATTGAAAAATAAACTTCCATTTTATACCAAAAATATTACTGTATTTTGTCGCAAAATTTGGAAGAAAAGTTGAAAAAGTCGCATTATTTGAAAATAGTCGAAAAAAGTCGAAAAAGTCATAATATCCGAGGCCTGAATGAGAAATTATGTTAAATGAAATTCATATTAAATGTATTTTACGTTAAATAAAATTCAAGTTAAATGAATTTTATATCAAATGAAATTAATGTCAAATTTATGTGGAATAAAATTTATTTCAAGTGAGTTTTATGTAAAATGAAATCTATGTCAAATAAATTCCATGCCAAATAAAATTTACGTTAAATTCTTTTTTATCAGATAAACATAATTGCAACCTACAAGTTTCGAGAGTCCAAATCAATGCGAAAATTTTCATTAAAAGTTACTTTCATAAATTTTTCTACAAAATTAAAAACAAATATTTTGCACTTTAGAAACCTAATAATAAATTTTTCTCTTATTGACGAAAAAAATTGCAAAAGAAATTAAACTTAAAACCGAAATAAATAAACACCTTTCATTTAAACGATAGGAACTTTATAGGATAGAATTTTTCTAAAAACCATTTTTTAAAATTCGAAAACAAAAGATCACAACAGACAGCAAACTTTATTTAAAAAAAAAATGCTTACGCATATGAAAATATTTTAAAAGATTTAAACGAAATTAAAAACAAAATTTAATATTTACGAATGTTGTAATTGTAATATGTTCTCGGTTATATCAGAGAATAAACATAATAATTGAATAATGGCATGTATTTTGTGATTATGAAATTCGAGTTTGCTGACAGTGACATACATTTGATTAAAGGGAACCCGTGTTATATTCAGATACATTAGTACGAATTTATGTGCAATGTCAAATGCTCCTGGCAGTAAGAAACCAGTAATGAACAATGAATCAGTGGAAGTGCATTATAATTTTGTGCAATCTAGTAATATTCAGTGCACTGATAAAAGAATCTGTCACCTTTTTACTCTCCCGAAAACTCTCGAAATGTTTCGACGATTACTGGTTCACATACAAGGTAAATTATATCTCTCCTAATTAATATGAAACACAGTAAAGCAATTGTTCCGTTAAAACAAGTACAGAAAAAATTAAAACCAATTTTAGAAACCATAAAATATTTATCTTAAAAAATTAATCATTCGATTAATTTTTACATCCAAAAAACCTTGATTTGAATTATTAATTTTATTTTTATACCTTAAAAAAGGTCTTTGATATTAATTAATAATTAATTACGTATTTTTTCAATACTTAACAAATACATTGATTTTAATTATAATTAATTATTCCTTTTATTTTTTATACCTAAAAGTGGCTTTAATTCTAAAACCCCTTGTTTTAATTTTACTTCTTTTACAGTGTATCTAATCTAAAACATAATTTAGTCAAGATTGAATCTAAAATTCATACTTTTATTTAATTTTTATTTTTTAGTTCATATTTCGAAAAGAAAAAAATACCAATAGCAAAAAAATGAAAAAGAATTAGTAATAATTAATTTTTCCCTCGAGGAATAAAAAAAATTCTGTTTCTAGTCGATGCGTAACAAAACTTACGTAGGAATTTTAGAGATGAAGAGACGAATTGCTTGGGAGAGCAATCTTTTGAAGATTTATGAACATAACTTATTGGCCACTGCGGGACATTATAGCTACCTCTTGCGAGACAACTTCATTGCTGATCTCAGCACCGGACAGTACCTTCGAGAATGGGTTCGTAATCGATGTTCTAAATCGTAAATCGACAATCGATTAAGTCAAGTCCTCCTCGCAGAAAGTACCGATAAACTCCTAAGACTTTTTCCCGTCACATTTCAGTGGTTACTGTGGCGATTAAAATCTTCCATTTTTCCCCCTCTTTCCACCACACACACACACAAGTACTTTCAAAATTATTTTGGTTAATTAAATATAATTAATAATTATTAATTACAATTTAAATTCTCCTTTATAAGTTATATCAAAAATCGTGTAATTATAATTCTATAAAAATTGTAACTAGTTAACAACACGAAAAACCATCTTCACCTGGAACAACTACAAATTTCACTATATTAGCGAAATTTTTAGTTATTGCAGCGAATACTTTCGCTGTTTCAACGAATACTTTCGCTATTTTATCGAAAGTAATAGCTGTTCCAGTTGAAGGTTTTTTTTTTGGTGAAAACATTTTGTTTTAGTGACAAATAAAATTATTGATTAACTAATTCAATTAGTCACCTATGACTATTTTTTTAGTTATTTATATTTACTAATGATGAAATTAGTTACGTTTATTAATTTCTAAAGAAAAAATTCAGCTCAGATTTTAATGACGATAAGTAATTTTTAGTTATTTCAAATTTAGGGAGTTCCTAAACTAGTAAAATTTATTCAACTAGCGAGAAATTAGTTACTGATTGCATTGAAGAAAAAATTTATTTAATACAAATAATCGATAACATGTTTATTGCGCGCAAAAAATATTTTATCTGAACAACAACAAATTTTATTACACTAACGAAATTTTTAGTCGTCCCATAGTTAAGACTTTCGCTAGTCTAGAGAAAATTATCGATGTTCTAGGTAAAATATTTTTTTTCCCTATATAAAATATTTATTTCATGATATCGTAGTAAATATTTATTTACTTGAAATAAGTAATTTTTATTTCAATCAAGAAAATTGTATTTTAACCAATAACTTTAATATTTGAAGCAAATACCAAATACCATTCAATTAATAAAAGAAATAAAAAGGAAGAAATAAAGATGAAAAATTGAAAATAAATAAAAAAGGAAGACATGAAAAATTTAAATTATTAAATAAAAATAAATAAATAATTGCAGAGGGACTTCAGTGATTTTTTTTGTGTAATTTTAGGTAAAAAAAAAGGGGGAATTTAATTTCATAAAAGGCGATTCAGATTTAAAAAAGCAACTTTCTTAATTAACATACAAATTATTGTAACGCTAATTTTTTAAAAAATTTTATTAATCTAATAAAATTAATAAATTTAATTAATTACAATTTTAAAAATGTTATAAACAATTTTTATCAACAATTTGCAAAAAATCCTAGAAAAAAATTATTTTTTGATTATATTCCTTCTCTTGTAATCAAAATGTTGCTAAAAGTTTAAACTTTCTCAGTTGATAAAACTTTCTCTTCTGCTCCAAATATGAAAAATTTACTTTCTAAAAATTTCGTAGTTTGCAAACAGTTTAGCTGGTCCTCGTAATAATCGTTTGACATAAATCACTTTTTGAATTTCAGTCCATTCGCACAATTCCGCCGTTTCTTCAAATGCCGTTACCCATCTTTGAAAATTTTGATTACCGTCCCCACTAAACTTTTCCAGGGCATCTTCTACGTCTCGGAAAGTTAAAGTAGGCTGGGATCTCACTCGTCGACTTCGATTGGTTCTCCGGTTGGTAGTTTGCACGGCATCGTCTTCACTCGATGTGTCAAAAGTATTTTGATCTTCATCATCTCTTCTCGCTGTTGTACCTCCAACTTGATGTTCTTCTTCATCCTCTTGTTCGGAGCCTTCGTCTTGTATTTCAAGAGCTGACTTTAGTCGATTACGTAAATCTTCTTTCTTTCCTGAAGTATTTAAACTCAGATCACGCAATCGACTCACTAATTCTGCTTTTCTCATCGCATCAACATTCCTTTTCGTTAAAACTTCATCATTTGTGTGATTAGACTCACTTCCGTCGACACCTCGTAATCGTTCTCTAAGAACTGCTCTACTACCTGTCGATGGTAGCCCTAACCCTGTCAATCGCTCTCTTAATTCTTCGACCGTAAGAGCACACAGTTCTTCTTCACTAGTTAAGTTCGCCATGTTCACGACTTTTATATTCCACCTTGACTAATCAAGTCGTTGCGACACTATAATATCGTCTTCTACTTTATCGAGCACTAAGCTCCGCTTAAGTTCATTTACTAGTTTGAGATAACGTCACTATGAAACGGAAAATTTTGCTTCACTCAATTCCTGAAGAACACTCAGTTCTAATACCAGGACTCTCCTTAAATTTAAGCACTCAGCTTCTTGATGCAAATTTATGGTTTCACGACTTCCTGATCCCCATACCTTCAGGTTAACACAGCAACAAGGGAATAATGTTGACACTCAATTCACTTCGAAAAAAAAAGCGATATCTGCCAAAACGTCGAAAAATTGTTCACCTTAATTATCTAAACGTTCATTAAAACACAACTTAAAAACGTCCTCCTAAAGTATATAGTTTATTCACACCAATTTTTTTTTACTGATATCCACCAGTTTCGTTCTCATGACGTTGATTTCAAAAAAAAAAATCACACCGTTTTCGTTTCTTTACTCGTAATCTCTTTTTTTTTTTATCCGCGATCCCGGACGAGCCCCCAATTGTGGGATCGAAAATAGTTAAAGAAACGAGTAAAACACTTCCGAATAATAATTACTGAACATTTATTAACTCGAATACATTATTATTTTTCATTAACCGAATTTATTGCTTTTACTTCTCGTTGCCATGAATAACAAACTGAACTCATGAAGTAACATCGTCATTTGTTAACTGAATCTCATTCGATTATCAATATCAGATCCTACAAAAATATTTTCAGAGTGGAAAATAACTTCTTTTCTATCCCACTAGCTTTCTTTTGTCATTAAACAGGAAACTAAAGTATCTAATGCTTATAAAAAATTTATAAACAATGTATATGAATGTTATAAACAATTCTTATAAATAATTAGTTAAATATGAATTACCATAATAGAAAAAACGCATTTTTTTATTATATATTGCACTCTTCTTATCCAAATCTTTGTTAAAGAGATAAACTTTCATTTAATATTATTTAAAAATATTTAAAAATGTTATAAACAATTTTTATAAACAATTTGAAATTCGTGGGCCAAAGTGGTATAAAAATCTTTTATTTTTATCAATGCTAATTTCTTTTTGCAGTAAAAATGAATAATAAAAGTTAATCACTTCATTCAAAATTTTTTACATGGTTTAAGAATATTATAAACAATTTTTATAAACAATTTGCAAAACATGAAATAGAATCCTATAAGAAAATTATTTTTTGATTATATTACGTTCTCTTGCAATCAAAGTGTTGCTAATGGTTCAAACTTTCATTTAACGTTATTTAACAATATTTAAAAATTTTATAAACAATTTTCATAGAAAAACAGTTCAGGGATGGAAGAATAAATGTTTTTTCACTTTTTGCTTGGTTTTTCATCAGAATAGATATTTGAAATAAAAATCTTCGTCTGAAATTATTTACAATTTTTATACATTTTTATAAACAATTTTGATAAAAAAAAGGATTTTCTGAAATTATTTTAAAAATTTTCTCAATATTATAAACAATTTTACTAAAAAAAAGTTAGTTATATAGGAAATAAATTTTTTTTAACCACTAACTTATTTTGACTTTAAAATGAAAACTGATGTGACAACCGTTTATTCAAAATTTATAAACAATTTTTAAAAAGGTTATAAAAAAAATTGTCTAACAAAACGTCCCTTAGCCGCAGAAAATATATGCGTTGCCCGACTCTCACCACTTGGAGGTATACGTTATTGGAGAATCTTTATTTTTTTTCTTTTTTTTTATTTTTTTTATTTTTTTTTTGTTTTTTTTTAAGAAAAATTTTTCTTTTTTCTTTTTATTTTTTTCTGATTAAATATTTTTTCTATTTTACTTCTTTGAGAACAATTTTTTAACTTGAATTTTATAACTTCTATTTGGGGCATTAGTGTTCGCTATTTAGAATGAATATTTTTGATCAGTTTTCATTTTAAAGTCAAAATAAGTTAGTGGTTAAAAAAAATTTATTTCCTATATAACTAACTTTTTTTTAGTAAAATTGTTTATAATATTGAGAAAATTTTTAAAATAATTTCAGAAAATCCTTTTTTTTATCAAAATTGTTTATAAAAATGTATAAAAATTGTAAATAATTTCAGACGAAGATTTTTATTTCAAATATCTATTCTGATGAAAAACCAAGCAAAAAGTGAAAAAACATTTATTCTTCCATCCCTGAACTGTTTTTCTATGAAAATTGTTTATAAAATTTTTAAATATTGTTAAATAACGTTAAATGAAAGTTTGAACCATTAGCAACACTTTGATTGCAAGAGAACGTAATATAATCAAAAAATAATTTTCTTATAGGATTCTATTTCATGTTTTGCAAATTGTTTATAAAAATTGTTTATAATATTCTTAAACCATGTAAAAAATTTTGAATGAAGTGATTAACTTTTATTATTCATTTTTACTGCAAAAAGAAATTAGCATTGATAAAAATAAAAGATTTTTATACCACTTTGGCCCACGAATTTCAAATTGTTTATAAAAATTGTTTATAACATTTTTAAATATTTTTAAATAATATTAAATGAAAGTTTATCTCTTTAACAAAGATTTGGATAAGAAGAGTGCAATATATAATAAAAAAATGCGTTTTTTCTATTATGGTAATTCATATTTAACTAATTATTTATAAGAATTGTTTATAACATTCATATACATTGTTTATAAATTTTTTATAAGCATTAGATACTTTAGTTTCCTGTTTAATGACAAAAGAAAGCTAGTGGGATAGAAAAGAAGTTATTTTCCACTCTGAAAATATTTTTTTATAACAATTGTTTATAAAAATGGTTTATAACATTTTTCAATATTGTTAAATAATGTTAAATGAAAGTTTAAACTTTTAGCAACATTTTGATTACAAGAGAAGGTAATATAATCAAAAAATAATTTTTTTCTAGGATTCTATTTCATTTTTTGCAAATTGTTTATAAAAATTGTTTATAACATTTTTAAACATTGTAAAAAAGTTTAAATTAAGTTATTAACTTTTATTATTTATTTTTACTGCAAAAAGAAATGAGAATTGATAAAAATAAAAATTTGTTTACCATTTTGGCCCACAGATTTTAAATTGTTTATAAAAAATGTTTAAATTATTGTTAAATAATATCAGATAACAATATTTTTTGTTGAAACAACATTTTTTTATTTAAATAAAGCATAAAAGTTTAAAAAAAATAATGTTAATATTTTTTAACATTATTTTTCCAAATTTCAATATTTTGGCGGCCATTTTTGAGGCGCCATTTTGAAATTAGAAAAAAAAAAATTTCGGCATTATGCCTATTTGATAGTCCCAACATTTTGGACGCGATATTTTCTTGTCCCGGATTTTTCGCAACCGAATTCGAGTAAATAATCTAATTTTAATGACAAAAAACACTTTAAAAAACTGCTTTTTTTTTGTTTAAACAATTACAACTTTTTATGATTAAATTGAAATTGAAATTTTCTTTCAGATTCTAAAAGAGGACATTCCAATCTAAAAGAAAACCTATGTCCCGATTTTTTCCAAATTCGTAACTCGTAGAACGGAAAGCTCAAACTTGTACAAAGAAATACGGACATTTGGGACTAAATGGGTTAATTAACATACAAATTATTGTAACGCTAATTTTTTTTTAAATTTTATTAATCTAATAAAATTAATAAATTTAATTAAAATAATAAATTTTTGAAGTATATTTCAGTCAACATCCAAAGTAATGTTCAGTAAAAAATTACTAAACTTTCTTCGTAGTTGATAAAATTTCTTCCAAAATATGAAAAATTTACTTCTAAAAATTGTTAAGTCAATAAAGTTTTAGTACTTTACAAAAAAAGGATTCAACTTAGATAAAATTTATTTTGCTAATTTTTTAAAAAAGGAATTTATAGTAAAATAAGAAAGAAGAATTTTTCAATTTAACTAAAAAATTATTGTAACAACACTTCTATTTTTTAATTCCATTAATTTTACTAAACGAAAAGTAAAACATTAGTAAACTTTACTTCGGATTTGGTAAAAATTTTTTCCAAAATAAGTAAAATTTACTATTAAAAACAATTGTTTCTAGAATAATTTTTTATTATTTCCAATAAAAATTTATGTTTAAAAATTATAAAAATTTGCCTCAGAAGTAGTAAAATTTACTCTATAAGTAATAATTTTTAATAACGAATTAGGTGGTCACTTTTTCTAAAAAATATTTTCTAATCCTTTTTGTGTTTTTATATTTTTATACCTTAATTTTAAATAAGAGGAAAAGCAGGAAAATATTGATAATTTAATATGTTTTAGCGAATTTTATTAATTTAACTGAATAAAAAAGGGAATAAAGGAGAAAAGTTTTACAGTTGGAATAAACGACTAATAACTGAAATCATTTTGTAACAAACAAGTAATCGTTTATTTGAATCAAATAAACTCTTTTTTCAATGTGACATACGTATTGAAAATTTTATTTTATTTTTTAATTCAATGATTTAAATTATTTGAAACTAAGACTAATTTATTTTCCAATTTACTGATTGAAAGTACTTGAAACAAAAACTAATTTATTTTTCAATTCACTGATTTAAATTTTTTGAAACTAAGACTAATTTATTTTCCAATTTATTGATTTAAATTATTTGAAACTAAAACTAATCTATTTTTCAATTCAGTAATTTGAATTATTTGAAACTAAAACTAATTTTTTTTTTAATTGAATAATTAAACTAAAATTTAGTTCCAATTCCGATTTACTATACTGAAAGAAAATTTATATTAAATTTTGTAAAAGTATTTTAGAATTTGTGGAAGAAGTGTATTTTGATATAAAAAATACTAAACTTTAGAAAAAAATATGTGAAATTTAGTAAAGTTATAGTAAAGTGAAATTAAAATTCTTGATATTTGATATAATTATACTAAATTCCACATAATTTTTTTTAAATTTAATATTTTTTAAATCAAAATTTTGATATGTAGGCCTTTTTTACCCAAACTGTAAAATACTTTTACAAAATTTAATATACATTTTTTGTCAGTGTAATTTAATTTAACTAAAATTTTTTTCAAAAATAAAAAAATTCAGGTGAAATTAATACCAAGTAAACAATTCCTATTCAACGATGACCCAATGGTACAAGCAGTTCTTCACGATCCAAGCAGAGTGCCAGAATATTTAGACTGGCGGACCTGTGGTTTTTTAACACCGCCCGAGGAACAATTGGACTGTGGTAGTTGTTACGCCTATGCAATAATTGGAACAATTATAGGACAACTTTATCGACTAACAGGTCACGTTTATTCATTAAGCAAACAACAAATAATCGATTGCAGTTCAGCGACTGGAAATTTAGGCTGTGATGGTGGATCCTTAAGAAACACTTTACAATATTTGGCACAAGTCAGAGGACTTATGGAAGAGTCATACTATCCCTACATAGGGAGGGTAATATTTTTTAATATTTCAAAAAATTATTTTATAATAATAATAATATCTAAAACTACACTCAAAAAAATTATTAGCAAATTTGACTATACTTTTTAACTACTCTCCTCAGTTCAATAAGTCCCCAAAGATATTAAAAAACTTATTTTAACCATCAAAAAGTAGTTAAAATATTTAAGAATGTTGTTGGTACAAGATTTTGTAGTTATTTTTGAAATTTAACTACTTTTCTTAGTTGCTTCGATTCTAAATTTTTAACTACATAAGAAGTAGTAAAATTTACTATACAAACAGTATTAGATTAAATGAAAAAGTAATTAATTTAACTACTTTTGTCACTCTACTACCCAATAGTAGTTGAATTTCTCCAACAAATTTTTTTCAATGTAATAAAAATAATGAAATAATACAAAAATAAAAAAATAATAATTAAATAATAATAATAATAATAATGATAATAATAATTTCAAAAATCATTTTAAAGTAGCGACAATTTAATACCTATTTTTCACATGTTTTGGATTTAAATATCAAATTTGACTTAAATAAAATTAAAAATTTTCTAAAGTGATTTAACTCTTCCGCTCATAAGCTTTATTTAATTTTTTACAAATTAAAATAGAAAATAAATTTATTTCAATCCAAAGAAATTGTGTAGTTTTAAAAAAACAAATTTAAATATACGAGATGAAAATTATAATAAGGAAAGAATCACGATCGCCTCTTGGACTTTGCCTCATTTTTATCATTAACCGATGATGGCATATAGAGTGCGGTATATACAAATTTGATAGAAAGATTCAGCTAGTGTGACATTAATAATTAATAACAATCACTGAGCTTTTGGACTTTGAAATACGACTTTTTTATCATCCTGTGCAAAAAAAAAGAGCAAGATAGAATATATATATATATATATATATATAAATTACGCCGTGTAAATCCGATTATCATGTCTTGAAACGACGCAACAAAAGTCGAGGTCGACATTATTTTGTTCGTTGATCTTTTCAGTTAACACACCAACAGAGGTGCGTGCCTCTAATTACTTGAAAAGACGTTAAAAGTTACAGTTTTTAAATTCCCTATACTTTTCAATATTCCGCATATTATATCCGTTTTTTTTTTTTAAATTTTTTTTACACACGTCCAGATATTTTCCTCATTACTTCAGGAAGTTCTCGAATCAACAAATTGCTAATCCTTAAATTATATTATTATTAGGAGCAATAAATGTTAAAAATTCGCATTCGCAGAAATTTTACATTTGACTCACACTGAAAAAAAATTTAATTGATTTAAATAAACGATTAATTGACTATTATCAATTAAATATGTAATTGAATCAAATAATATTTATTAGAGTCAATTAAATGGTATTTGCTCCAAATACTGAATTTATTGATTCAAATACAATTTAATTAACTCCATTAAATATTATTTGATTCAAGTAAATATTTAATTGATAATAGTCAATCGGTTAAAATTAATTTTGAAAAAAAATTAAATTTTTTTTTCAGTGGCACAAACAAATAAATCTTTTATTTGTCGAACATAAATTTTATTTGGCTCAAATAAATTTTACTTTAAATAAAAGATTTATTAGTGTCGATATAAAATTTTCGATTTTAAACAAATAAATAATTTAGTAGGTACATTTTGAGACAATTATTTATTTTATCTATTTTTATTTATTTAAGTCAAATAAATTTTATTCGCTTTAAATAAAATTTCTCCCTGAGTGCTTCAATCAATAAATTACAAATTAGTCATAAATAAATAAACAAATTCTCAACATTAGTAGCAATAATTATTCGACATTTAAATATCGAATATAATAGAAAATTAGAGTGATTTAGAAAATTAGAAAGATAGAGTGATTTTTTTCAGCAAGATTTCTTATTATTGCCTCAGAATAATGTCGAATAGAATTTCCATTAGAATAATGAAGAAGAAATTTTATGATGCAATAAAAAATCTTTCTATGAACGTAATACGTGAGTAATACGAATACACTTATCATTTTCGGTAATTAACTAAATTACCAAGTCACATTAACTGTTTTTAAAGAGAGATAAGAGTGGATGAAGATAATTTAATTAAATGGAAAGAAAAGAAGAATCTGCGAAAAATAAATATTTCAATTATTCTAAATTTAATTCTATCTAGGTCAGTCTTCTCTTTTCTTTTTCCTTGGCAATAATCTGCATTTCGCTAAAAGTAGAATTTACGCAAAAAAGACACTACTGTCAAAGAAGAAACCTACAGTTTAGCCTCAATTACATTTTCAGTAGATGGAGTCGATTTTGGTCAGACGACGACATGAGCTTTATTCCCAGAGAGACACGTGTTTCAATATCAAATTAATTATATTTTCTATCTAATGGAGAACGTTATACATGTAGGGAAAATAGGAAATATAATACTACATTCGTATAGATATATGTACAGATTGAATGAGAAGAAAATTAATTAACCATATTAAATATTGATAAATAAAATACAAATTGCAAAAAAAATTAAAATTTCTTTGTAGAATTTTTATAATTAAAATTTTTTTTTTAAATAATTGAATTCTCTCGACAAATTTTATTAAAACTTTCAATAATAATTACAGTTTTCGAAGATTTCAATTAAACTTGCATTAAAACTAATTGGAATTCTGTGATAAACTTCAAAAAAGAATTACAGTTTTCGAGAAATTCAATTGAACTTGCATTAAAACTAATTGGAATTCTGTGATAAACTTCAAAAAAGAATTACAGTTTTCGAGGAATTCAATTGAACTTGCATTAAAACTAATTGGAATTCTGTGATAAATTTCGAAAAAGAATTTTATTATTTATAAAAATAATTGAAATTCCGAAAAAAATTTTAATATTTAAAATGAGTCAAAATTATGAAAATAACTATTATCATAAAAAGTCTTTAATTGCGTAATTAAAGTATTAAGAAGAATTTTATAATTTTTTTAAAAATAATTGATGTCTTTTAGAAAAATTTATTCAAATTCAATTTAAAATAATTGAATTTCTGAGAAATTTGTATCATATATATATATATATATAAATAATTAAATTTTTGCACAGAATTGTATCATAATTTTTCTTTTTTAATAATTAAATTCTTTTAGGCAATTTTATTAAAATAGACATTGAAAATCATTGAATTCAGAACAATTCTTGAAAAGCGTTAAATTTTGGTGAGAAATTTTGTTATTTATAAATATAATTGAAGTCTAGACGTGGATTTAAAGAATTTTTGAAAATAAATAAATTCTTATGATAATTACTAAAAATATTTGAATTTTCCAAAGAATTTTATTGCAATTCCTGAAAATAATTGAATTTCCCAGGAAAAATTTTAATATTTATCAAGATAATTGAATTCTCCAGAAGAGTAGAGTTGAAATTTTTGAAATTATATCAAATATGTATTTAAAGATTCAACTAATTTTAACAGATTTGTAATTAAAATTTTTCAAAAAAGAATTATTTCTACACGATTATTAACTAAAAATATAAAAAAATTTAGATTTTGCAAAGATTTAAATTTAAAACCTTAAAAAAATTTTATTGCTATTCAGTTATTTTGGAAATTTTTAAATAAAATTGTCTATATTAATAATAATTGTTACGTTCCAATAATCTATTCGCAGTTCGAAATTAGTTGTTGTTTGCTTTTTTGGTTTCCAACATTTTTTAATAATTGTTCTTTTAAATTATTTTTCAATTTTATACCTTCTTAATGTCACAAAACTCATTAAAATTCTTGCAAAGAATCTTACAATTTATAAAAAATAATTAAATTGCTTTAAAGAATTTTAAAATAATTTTTGAAAATAATTGAATGTTTTGAAAGAAATTCTTTAAAAATTTTCAAAATAATTGTATTCAATAGAAAACTTTTATTATATATTTTTAAAAATAAATGTATTCTGTTTAGAAATTTTAATAAAATATTATAAAAAATAATTGAATTCCTGAGATAAATTTTACTATTAAAAAAAATAATTCAATTTTTTCGAAGATTTTTATTAGCATAATTTTTGAAAATAAGTGAATTTAATTAATATTTTTAAAAATAATTGTTTTTCGGTCGAGTAATTTTACTACAATTAAATTAAAAATAGTTGTATTCTTTTGAAGAATTTTATAATTAATAAAAATAATTGAATACTTGCAAAGAAATTTTTTTAAAAAATTACAAAATTCTGATTAAATTCTTGCGAAGAATTACTTAGAATTTTTTATAAATAGTCTATTTTTTTAATAATGTTAATTAAAAAATTTTAAAGTAATTGTATTTTATGAAGAATTTCTTTCAAGTTTTTAAAGTAATCACTTCTGTTAAAAATTATATTTAAATAATTTATCGTTGAATTTTATTAAAATTAATTTAAATATATTTGAATTCCTGTAAAAAATTTTAGTATTTATAGAAGTAATTTCACACTTGTGAAGAATTTTACTATTTTTAACAATAATTTAATTTTTTCCAAGAATTCATTAGAAATTTTAATCTTTCAACTGTAATTTCTTTAATTTCTAAGCAAAATGCAAGAGTGAAAAAATATTTTTTTCCATTTTTCCCTAGAAAGGTACGTGTAAATTTCAAGAATATCTAAGTGTTATTAATATCACATCGTGGGCAATTTTACCAGCTCGAGATGAAAGAGCATTAGAAGCAGCTGTAGCAACAATTGGACCAATTGCAGTATCCGTAAATGCATCTCCAAAAACTTTTCAACTTTATCAGTAAGTATGAAAATTTCAATTCTATTCAAATACAATATATAATTCACTTATAAACTTTTTAATATTTGCTTAATAAAACCAAAAAAAAAAAAATCATGTAATTACAAGACGTGATATATTGAATTTCTTTTTTTATCGATAACCTTCAAACGTCATCGCAATTGCCCCGAGATGACACCAATAAAAAAATACCAATTACCGAAATATGAAAAAAAATTCAATTATACGCATTCTCTATAAAGTGAAACTTTCATAAAGGCCCTATAAAAACAACTATTTGTTTAACGAATCCTTACACACTGCAAATATTTTTTTTCTATTATTAATTTTTCATCCTCTTTCCCATATTTTTTTTTAAAGAAATGTTTTTATGGCTTGAAATTATTTTTTTTTTTTTGAAATATTAATTCAAATAATACTAAGAAAGAAAATTGAATAATAATTGTACGAAGGGAATTTTTTTCTTTTGTAGAAAAGTTAATCCCTAGTTCTGTGAAAAGTTTAAGAAAAAAAAACGTTTTGTCAAAGCAGTACTTTAAAATCATCTGAACTTCGAACACATTTTTTTAGATAACATTTACTCGATAAATACTAAACAGCACGATAAATTCTTATATTTAATCTGTCAGTAAAAAAGTCGTTTACTCCCGGAACACTTATGTCTCATAGATCTAAAATAATTTTCACATCTTAAACGTATGTTTTTTTTTAAATATATAATTTAATCAAAATTTAACTATTTCAGGAAAATTACTATTTTAATTTTAATTTGTAAAAATGTTAATTAATTTGTTATAGTGCCGGCCTTTTTTTTAATTAGTAAGTTTTACTAATAAATAATAATTTCAACTAATTTGTTAATTATAAAATTATTAATTTGAATCGAATTGAATTTTCAGAGATTTTTTTCTATTTTTTCTATTTTTTTCTTTATCTAATTATCTAAGTCATAATTTTTCATTTTTTACTAATTTTTTAAAGAAGGTGAAAATTTTATGACATAACAATTATAAATTTTATTCTCAAACTAAATAATTATTCAGTTTGAATTAATAAAAATGTTTAGGTTTACTATATTTAAATTAATGATAGTCTTTTTGTCTTATGTTTTTAATTAATTAATTAATTATTAATTATTATTTATTAATTCTATAAAACTAATTTTATTTAATTTAATTCTTATAAAGAATCAAAAAATTTCTAAATAATTGAATGTTTTCGATGAATTTTAATAAAACTTTCAAGAATAATGATATTTCTCAAGGAAGTCAATTAAACTTAGAATTGTATCGTAAATTCGTAATTGTTTTTCAAATAATTTAATTCTATAGTGAAATTATATTTAAAAAGAATAATAGATATTGAAAATCATTGAATTAAAAAAATATGTTGAAAATAATTAAATTTTGGGGAAGAATTTTGTTTTTTATAAATATAATTAAAATCTAGATGAGCATTTTAAAAGTTTTTTTTGAAAATAATTCATTTTCTGGAAAAAATGTATTACTTATAAAAATAATTCAATTTCTGAAAAGAATTTTAATATTTATGAAAATAATTAAATTTTCCAAAGAATTTCACTAAAATTCCTGAAAATAATAATTTTATATTCTCTCGAAGAATAGCGTTGAAATTTTTGAAATTATGTATTTAAAGATCCAACTAATTTTAACAGAACTCAAATTAAATTTTTTTTCAAAAAAAATAGTTTTACAGAATTAATAAATAATAATTAATAATAAATTAATTAAAAATATGAAAAATTTAAATTTTACAAAAATTCTAATTTGAAACCTTAGAAAAATTCAATTATTTCTAAAAATTGCTATTATTTATAACTTCAAAAAAAAAATCATTTCTAAAAATTGTAAAATTGTAAATTTATTACTCTCATAAAATTCAGCTATTTTTGAATTTTTTGAGTTAGAAATCCAGGTTGAAAATTTTATGAAATAATAATCATAAATATTATTCTGAAACTGAATAATTATTCACTTTCAATTAATACAATTTTTTACTAATTTGAATTAGTCATTGACTCTTTATTTTCGAATTAGTAAATTTTACTAATGAATTAGTAAGAAATGACTATGTATTTTATTTGGCTTCTAGAAATTCAAAAGCAAAATTTCAGTCATTAATTCAAATTAGTAAACATTTTTCCCAATTGAAATTCAGAGAGTAAATTAACGTTGTTAAAGTCCACAACGTTGAAGAACGAAAAAAATTTGTTTAATCTACTCCAATATTATTTTTAATTCAATATTTAATTGTATAACAATATTATTATCACATCATAAATATCAGTTTATATTTTATAAATATTTTTCTGTCAATATTGCTGCGTTATCTTTTATTAATTTCCTAAGTGAACAATTTTTTTCGTTGATAAACGTTGCGGACTTCAACGTGGCAATAAATTAGTCAGTTTGTGAATAATGTTTATAATTATTTCTTAAAATTTTTACCTTCTCTCAGAAAATGAAAAATTAATAGTTGAATAATTAAATAATTTAAAAAAAAATCCTTGAAATATTCAAATTAATAATTTTTTCCCGGAAAATAATGAAATTTTCAGGAAAAATAAAAATAAGACAATTTCTTTTTCATAACAGAATTCTTTTATCCATATACTCGAAGAGAATTGCATGAAATCAATGCAAAACATATTGGATTTGAAAGAAATTTTTCAAATCTATAAGTACTTGAAAAATACACATTTCACATGGACAAAATAAATATTGGATATACAATTTGATATTTTCTTTCGTAGTTATATGCATTGAAATTTTCTTTTTTCATTTATTTTTTTTTTTTTTTTTGTATAAAAATCGTATTTTCTATTTTACAGTAGAGGTGTCTATGACGATCCCTCTTGTAGCGAAAGCGATGTGAACCATGCAATGTTAGTCGTAGGATATTCACCAACGTATTGGATTTTGAAGAATTGGTGGGGCTCAAACTGGGGTGAAAATGGATACATGCGCTTAGCAAAAAATAAAAATCGCTGCGGAATTGCCAACTATGCAGGTTATGCGAGAATTTAATTTAATCCAAAATACCTAATAACCTACTGTCGCTCACTTGTCACTAGCTGTAGATTTTGTATAATAAAAGAGAACCAAAAAAAAACCCCCCGTCGTTACATCAACAAATTTTCATCGAAACTAACGCAACTTCAATTTTCTTTTAAAGAAAAGTGGAAATTTCCAATCCAATCACTTTTTATTCAATTAAATTTTTAATTCAAATAAATTTTGTATGAAAGAAAATTTTACTTAAAGAAACTTTGATACAAATAAATTTTGATACAAATAAATTTTAATCCATATAAATTTTGATACAAATAAATTTTGATTCAAATCAATTTTGATACAAATAAATTTTGTTTCAAATAAATTTTCTTTCAAGTAAATTTTGATTCAAATAAATTTTCTATCAAGTAAATTTTCTTTTTTAGAGTAGAGTGGGCTGAAAAATACATTTGGGTTTTTTATTTAACTCACACTATCCTAAAAAAAATTCGAATTAGCTGTCAGCTAATTTATTTCGAATGAAAAAATAAAGATAAATTATTTAAACCTGATTTCAACTTAATAGACGAATTTATTATTGTAATTTACCTTTATTTCCATAATTAGGATAAAAAATGTACCAAAGGAGACAAACGAATTTGTAAAGAAAATGTACTATTATATAGTTAATTAATGAAATAAATTGTAAAATTTGTGTTAATAATTTTCAGCACGAATTTTAGACATGAAATATACGTCATCTTACTATTTACTATTTGTAATTTGAGAAATTCAAATGGAACACTATTATACGTAATAGCACGTAACTTGACATAACGTTTTCGTCATATGTTCCTTCGATAACATATACTACCCCTGCGAGGACGAATTTCCAAATTAATGCTTCGTTGAAACAAGCATCTACCATCCCGTGAGTACATTCCATCTGTTCTAGACGCGCCAAATAGTGTTACTATGGTTGACTGACATGGCTTAATTAGAAAGTAGATTGTTTACCTAAATGTCACACAGTCGTACATCAAATTAACGTCTGCGAATATAATTTCAAAAAATCTGACCTCATTTCTATAAATATTGGGGAAATTCAAATTTTAGTTGTCATCATTAACTTATTTATTACTGATATTGATATTTCATAAAATTATTGTTATAATAATAATAATAATTATTATTATTATTATTATTATTTTCACTAATTAGGGTTGCTACGAAAATTCAGTTTTTGTTTTCCTTGACTTTTCCCTAATTTCGAGAGTAAATTTTGATATTTTCCCTGACCCGAGAGAAAATGATTATATATTCAAAAAAATATTCTAATGTAATTATTTGCGAATTTCTTTAATTGTAAAATTATTCAAATACATCAATACTTTTATTTTAAATAAATATTAAATCATTATTACTTTTTTATACAAATTGAAATTTTCAATAATTTCAGATTCAAACGTTTTGGAATTCAGTGATTTAGAAAAATACAGTTTCTGTAATTTCTTTAAAATATTTTCAACATTTCAATTCAATTATTATTTTCTAGAATTTATAACTAAAATTCTTCATTAAATTATAATTATTTTAAATATTTTTTTAAAGAGTAAAATTTAAAAAAAAATTAATTTAACAAAATGTGACGGTAAATTGATTAGGAGTCACCGTGCCGACAAATAATTTCCAAGTAATTTGTAATAATTAATATTTAAAATACACAAACTTTTGCACCTTTTCTTTTCTTCTGCCCTTTTCTTTATTGTATTTTAGACTTTCGTAAAAAATGTCAGCTTAGTTTATTAAATATTTAAAGAGAAAATTTGGTCGGAAAGAATACCATTGAGAACCGAAAAATCACGAATTTGTTAATGAAAATTTCAAATTTTCAAAGATTTGAATTTTAAACTTGTTCAAAATTCAATTATTTCTCAAAATTTAATATTATTTTTAAATTCAATTATTTCTAAAAATTTAATATTATTTTAATATTCAATTATTATCGAAAATTTTTATTGAAATTCATTTTTGCATCAAACATGGAAGAAATATTTTACCTGGAACAGAGATAATTAATTTTCTTTAGAATAACAAAAGCCTTAATTGAAACAACTAAAAAGTTCGCAATTATAATATAATTTATAGTAGTTTAAGATAATATATTTTTTTCGTGAATTTTATTAGAAATTGCTACGTGATTTCAATTATTTAAATACAAAAATAAATCATTTATTAAATAATTTAATGCTTCTAAAAATTGAATTTTTATAAAAAAATTATATAAACAAATTTTACACATAATTGAATTGTTTCAACGAATTTTAATAAAACTTTAAAGAATAGTTGCATTTATCAAGAAATTCAATCAGACTTACATTACAAGTAATAAAAAATCTGTAATGAGTTTATAGAAATAGAAATTTTTTTCGTCAAAATTTATACAAATTATATTTTAAATAATTGAATTCCTATGAAATTTGTATTATTTACGAACATAATTGAATAAACATTTAAACATTTAAACATTAGAATTATTGTATCATTATTCTTTGTAATAATTGAATTCTTTTGGAAATTGTGTTAAGATAGATTTTGAAAATAATTGAATTTTGTTTAAGACTTTGTTATTTATAAATATGATTTAAATCTAGACGAGGATTTTAAAGAATTTTTGAAAATAATTGAATTTTTGTGATAATTACTGTTATTTATAAAAATAATATCTGAATTTTCAAAAAAATATGGTTCATAACAAAAATAGACAATAAATATAAATATAATTAAAAACCAGACAAGTATTTTAAAAAAATTTTTTAAATAATTGAATTTATAAAAATAATTTTAATTCTTTTTAAAAAATTATTTAATTCTTCTGTTGAATATTGTTATTTATGGAACTAATTAAATTTTCTAAAGAATTTTAAAATTTTGAAATCATATTAAATATGTATTTAAAAATTCCGCACTAATTTTAACAGAATTTAAATTAAAATTTAAAAAAAATGATTACTACAGAACTATTAACTGAAAATACAAAAAATTAAGATTTTGCAAAGATTTAAATTCAAAACCTTATCAAAATTCAATTATTTCTAAAAATTGCTATTATTTATAATTTCTAGAAAACAAATTATTTCTAAAAATTGCAAACACGACTCTCATAAATTCAGCTATTTTAAAAATTTTTACGTTACATTTTACATTAAATAATTTATAAGTAAACATTTTTTGAGAGTTCATTAAGAAATTTTCTATCAAATACAGGAAAAGTTTAAGGTTTTGTATTGAAATTCTTGATAATTTTAAAGTTTCAAAGTAAACAAAAAATATACAAAATTTCAGAATTTTTTAAATGAACTCTATGAATTCTTATATATGAGAAACTTAATTCTTTTTAAAATTTTTTGATAAAATCCCCTGAATTTCTTGATTTCTTTTAATACCTGTGACAACCCTGCTGATACTTTAACAAAACCAAAAAAAATAATATAGCGATCTCAGAAAATAGTTACAAATTTTCTAATTTTAAAGTTTCAAAGTAAACAAAAAAGATAAAAAATTTCAGAATTTTTTAAATGAACTCTATGAATTCTTATATGAGAAACTTAATTCTTTTTAAAATTTTTTGATAAAATCCCCTGAATTTCTTGATTTCTTTTAATACCTGTGACAACCCTGCTGATACTTTAACAAAACCAAAAAAAAATAATATAGCGATCTCAGAAAATAGTTACAAATTTTCTAATATTTATTATTAAAAAATTACGTTCATAGAAAGAGAAAAAACAAAAATGCAAACCAGAGTTGCAATTAAAAATTTGCTTTCATTTCTATCATACTTTTATATATTTTCAATATATTTCATAGTATAGCAAAACTGTATTTACTTTAAATAAACAAATGTTAATAAATAAATTTTTTAAACAAACAAAAATTTTCGTTTTTTTTTACTCAAGTAAATAATTCTCTCAGTGCACAGTTAATATTTATTTCAAATTTAAATAAAAAAATGTTATCCCCACACCAAAAAAAAAATCAAATATTGATAAATAAGTCCCTATATAAACAAAATGTGGAAAAAATGCAAAATCCAATAAAACCTCAAAAAAAAAAGACTGAAGTAAAGCAATAAGTAATAGCAACATAAAAAATGGATGAGTAGTATATTTTTTTTATGGTAAAAATGAACTCAAGTGGATTATGGGGCCATTATTTCTGGCAATGTTTTCTTCTGTCGCCATAGCTTTTACTTTCGTGTCAGAGCGATGAGTGCAGGAAGAACGCATTGGAAGTAAAGAAAGAGAAACGGAAAAGAAGAAAAAAAAAAGTAAATAAATATAGAAGTACTCAGTACGACGTAAGCTTTCATCATCTATTTCATCCTGATCCTTGCACGTACCCAGTAGTGACTGTATGGGGTGGTCGAGAAAGAGAGGGGAGGGATGAAGAAAAATTTATTGTACCCAGGGACTCTCACAGCCCTGTAAGAGCACTCGGTCCGCACTTATAAGCGCACGTACGTGTAAAGTCGACAAACGATATTAAGGAATATACAGTGGAAATCAAATTTTCCAACACACAAACACTTTTTTCTATAAAAAATCTATATATAGAAATTCCTTTTGTCGATAAAATTTTAGAAAACTTCATTTTACCAAAACATATGAACAAGCGGTTTGTATTACGAAGAGAGATAAAAATAATCCGTTAGCAAAAAAGAGCTGAACGGAAAAAATACATGAAACTGAAGTTACCAACGTTTATTCAACAAAAAACTTTAAAAAAAAATTTTTCAGGATACAAATTTTTCTTGTTTATTTTTTACCTCTCCAAACCCTAAAATAAAAAAAAGGTGGGGAATGTAGTGATTTTCATTTTTTTTTGTCGAATTTTTTCCAAAAATCACGAAATTTCAATTAAATTAATAAAAAATCACTGCTTTCCCCGACTTGGAATTTTTTTTTGATGGCACACGACATTAGAAATTAGAATTAATAATTATCAAAAGAAAAAAATTACTACCGAGGCTAGAAATTATTAATTTACTTAAAATTTCGTAATTTTTGAACAAAAATTCGCAAAAAAAAAAAAAAATTACTGCTTTCCTCGACTTGAAATCACTTGAAAGTTTTTTTTAATTACGTCTAATGTTAAAATAAACAATTATAAAAAGAAAAAAATTACTACTGAGACGAGGAATTATGAATTTAAATGAAATTGCGTGATTTTTAGAAAATATTCGACAAAGAAAATAAGAATCACTGCTTTCCCCACCTTTTTTTTTATTTTAGGATTTTAGGTTTATTTTACTTGGCTTAAAAATAAACAAGAAAAATTTGTATCCAGAGAAAATTTCTATTTTTTAGTTGAATCAACGTTGGTAACTTCAGTTTCATAAAAATACTATTAACACGAATGTTATAAATAACTTTTTTTAACCGACCTGGAAAAGTCAGGGAATTTTAATCGAAATCCTGGAAATTTGTTGTTTTAACATATTTTATAAAATTACTTTCATTAAATTTCTCAAAAACAGAAATTATTCTTACAAATATTATTAAAATTCACTAAAAGAATTCAATTTTTATTTAAATTTTTAGAAATAATTGATTTATCATAAGGTTTTAAATTAAAATCTTCAAAATTGGAATTTTTTATACTTTTAACAAACAATTGTATATAGAATTAATTTTTATAAAAAAAGTTTACGTGCTACTTTCTTACTGTAACTTCTTCAAAAATTATTTCACCATTACGATTATTATTTTTAGAATTTTTAACTAAAATTCTTCTTCAAAACCAATTAATTTTAATAGTTTTCGAAAAAGTTCTTTGACAATTTTCAAATCCATTTGTTTACAATATAATTAACGAAATTTTAATTATTCGTAAATTTTTCAATTAAATATATGTAAGGAAATAAAAACATCAAATTTTCTATAAAATTTTTAAAGAAAATCATTTTAAAAATCAATTATCATTTAAAAATTCTACGAGAATTCAATTACTTAAATACAAAGATAATATATTGAATAATTCAATTTTTCTTAAAATTCAATTCTGGTGAAGAATTTAATCAACAAATTTTTTAAATAATGGAATTCTCTCGACGAATTTTAATGAAATTTTGAAAAATAATTACAATCGATCAAAATTGTATTAAAAATAATTAAAATATTGCAAAGAGTTTTTGAAATTTTATTTTTTGAAAAATAATTGAATGTTCGTGTAGAATATTATACAAAATTTTGTTTAATAATTAAATATTTTGACTACGAAAACAAATATTTTATTAAATAATTGAATTTTTCTTAAAATTGAATTATCATAAAGGATTTTAATAAAATTTTTCAGAAATGTTTGAATGTAGGTGAAAAATTTTATTATTTATAAAAGTAATTGAAAATTGACGAGAATTTTTTCTACATTTTTGAACATAATTGAATTTTTGCAAATAATTACATTACTTTTGAAAATAATTGAATTTTTGAGACGAATTTTATTAAAATTTGTTTTTAAATAATTGAATTCTTCTGTTAAATTTTTTTTAAAAAGCAGACATTGAAAAATAATTGAATTTTGACAAATTATTTTTGAAAGAAATTAAAAATGTTTGAAACTAATTTAATTCTTTGAAAAAAGATCAAATAGAAAGACAAAATGTTATTTATTTAATAAAAAAAAAATGTTCAGAAATAACTTTTGTCAAACGATCAAAAGAAAAGCCTGTCCAGTTCTTCTTTGTAATTTATAAATAAAATAAAAGGGACTTTCAACACTATTACTCAAGGTATCAATTTGATCTAATTTCGTATCAATTTTCTACCTTTAAGAAAAAAGTAAATAAAAAGACGTTTCAGTACAAGTTTCAAAGCGCTAATTGTCAATTAGACGCAAGGACAAAACAAATACCAAAAAGTAAAAAAAATTTATAGAAATACTAAAGTAAAATTTGAAACAAAAAAATAGTGAACTGAAATAGTGATAATAAATTTAAAAATGATAATTCACTGGTATTTTACTAATACTCGCATTCGTTACCTGAGCTGAAAATTTCAGAAAACAAAAATCTTCTAATTAATCTCTTTTTAACATAATTTTACTTTTTAATTTTACTTTCAGGTTTTTTTCAATATTTTAATTGAATAATTAATAATTTATAATTGTATCCAAATTTTGATTCAAATGCAACCTTTAATCGTTTCAAATATTAAAAATTAAATTCTTCGTCTTTCCACCAAAACAAAAAAAAATTTATTTGTGTTTTTTTCATGACGAAATTATTTGACTGCCCGTCATTCTAAAGAAAATAAATAAACAATGAAAAGAGCATTGACAAAATTATATGATTTATGAATGAAGTGGGGTAAAAAAATATTATATATAATATTTTGCCAAAATTGCTATGTCACTATATTGTCATAGATTTCCTTAAATTTAAAAATAATTTGTTCTTAATTTAAAAATTATACAATTTTTGAATTAGTTAATTTTACTGATAGATAAACAGAAATTACTGTTCATTAGTATAATTTACTAATAAATAATAAAATATATTTTAGACAACAAAAAAAGGAGTTAAATAGAATTTGACTAACCAGTTGATGAACCATATGTTGATGGATAGATGCCATGATATTTCTATACTTCTCCTGGAAAAGTAAAACGAACCTCACCCGAAGTTTTTTTTGTACAAAATGCCAATAAAATCAGCTCCATCACAAAAACGACTTTTCTCCTAGAGAATATACACCTGGAAATAAAAAATATTTTTTTATATAATTAAACGTAAAGTACATTACAAAATTAATTGTTATTTAATGAAACAATGATATATAATGATTTAGATTTCAATTATTTATTGATAATATATTAATATTGTTACTAAAATACGGTTTCTCATTATTAATTTCAAACTATCGCATTGTAACGAATTAGTTTTCAATATTCGAATCAAATTTCAATTTAAACGAAATTTTAAGAGTATCTCAATTTTAATAATATAAATTTGTTCCAGTTTTCCATTTTGTTCAATTATCAATAATCATAATAAACATTTTAATTTCAATATTTTAATTATCATAAATTAAACTAAAGAATAAATTGTAATTCTGTATCAGTGGATAAATTTACAGTAATTTATATATTATTATTTTTGAAATAAAAAAAAAATACTGTCACTCAAATAATAATCAGTAAAAATAGTGAAATTTTGAAGATCGAACCAACAAAGTGGTAAATCGATTAGAGAGATAAGTATAGAAGGAAGTTGTAAAGGAGATTTATTATGTCCTCAACTGGCGAGAAGGTGTGAGAGACAGGATTTCCTCTCCTCCCCCCCTTTCTCCTTCATAGTCACAATGATAAGAATTTCACGAACGTGGAAAATCCACGAGGATTTTCCTGTCGTGTTGACGACAGGAAGAATCTTCATCATGAGCATTTTAACTATCCAGCGATCTGGATATGCTTTCGTTTGAGAATCTACTTTCCTCACGATATTAAATATATACGACAAATTCTTTATAAAAATTATTTCAATAATTTCTTTAGAAGTACATCCTCTTTAACTTTCTTTAAAATCAACTTTTAACATTTCTCAACTTTTTTTAAAATAAAAAGTTTCTTAACTTAAAAATTATTTCAACTTATAAAAAGTATTATTAGTTATTAAAAGTATTGATAAATTTATGAATAGTGTAAGTAAATAAAAGTAAATTTACTAAACGTATGAGTAAATTTATAAACAGTATAAATAAATTTACTAAAAGTATGAGTAAATTTATAAACAGTATAAATAAATTTACTAAAAGATATAAGTAAATTTATTCACAGAATAACTAAATTTTCTAAAAGTATAAAAAAAATTGGCAAAAAGTAAAAAATTCTTCCCCATTTTAATAAAAGATGAAGAGAACGATATTTCAAATTTAATAAGATGAATAATAATTTCCCTCTAATTATTCCCACGGTGAATTCGAAAAATTCTCCCTTACTCCACATAAACCTAATAGAACATTAATTATACAGAAAAAAAAATAAATGCGCTGTGGGTTTAAAAAAAATTATTTAATTTACAAACAATTTCAATTTACGAACAAGGCAAGTAGCTCTCATTTTTAATTTGCTCCCGTTTTATAAAATGAAGTTTTAATAAATATACACTCGGCCCTGAAATAAAATTGTAATCGCTTCATCCGCCTGCTTTTGCTTTTGCTAAAGGTTCTGCTTTAACGAGATGCATTAAACTTTACAGTAATGTGGTTTCGCGATTATATTTCACCGACGGCTATTGCTGCATCATTATTCATAATTAAAAGTCGCAGTAGTTGCTGGGATAATTTTGAACTACAATTTTGCAAGCGAAAATGAAGTTTCTTGCAGACTTGAAACTCACCCAGAAAACTTTCATTGCGCAAGCGAGCTTAAAACTCGAGGAATATACTTTTAAAATTTTCAACTTTTATTATTCAATCTTGTATCGATGTTTTCCCAATTGCATTCAAAGACTTCACCTCGCATATATATAAATATTTAGTTTACAAGAAGAAAATTTAACGCCATATGCCTGGGAATATAGAAAATAAAAATTCTGAATAAAGAAATTCGCAATCTCTCACAAACACTGGTTATAAATGAATTCTTAAATATTTTCGAAGAAAAGAATAATTAAATTCCTTTTTCACATCACTACTGTCCACAACTTTTTAAATTGAGAAAAATAAGAAGGTCAACATAAAACATTTGGAACTCAGCACCCGTTGCTAAAAAAATCGAAAAGAAATTGATGCACAACGTGCACGTACTAAAAACTTTACGACATTCTTATATTTTCCCGATTTATGTTTATCGAAGCAAAAGGTGTGCAAGGTTTGAAGAAAAAAAAATAAAACATCGAATGGCAATAATGCAGGAGGAATCAAGAAACCACATTTTCAAAAGCAGACGAGAAAAATTGTTTTCAAAACACAATATTTTGTGTATACATTTATAAAATATAAATCTTCGTTCAAAACAATAAAATAAGCAAAACAATATGCATTATGTCCATACAATTATTCTATTTTGCAGTAAATCAAAATTTATTTTATGATAATTACATTCGAGTGTAAACAATTGAACACTAATTAAGTCAATAACATTACATTTAACAATGTTTAAGTCTTTCTTTAATTATCATTTAATTAATTCTACTATTATAATGATATACGATATCAAGAAAACATTTTTGCATCATATGCAATAAAATACATCTTGCACATATGCAAGTGTGCTTATAAGAATTACCCTTGTCGGTATAAAACAAAGGAGGAAAACAAACGTTTACGATATACAAAACATTTCAACGAAATTTTGACCTTTGTCACTTCATTTCGCGTCCTATATCCTATTACAAAAAATTTATCAATTTCAGAAAAAAATCATCATTATATTCTGAGATATCAAAATAATTCCATATTTTCGTGACTAATATTTTTTCTTTTCTGCTGAGAGTAAAGCCTCTACCGGAAATCCCCACAATTAATCAACAGTAGATTATAAATTTAAAAGAAAACAATTTCCAAATGATAATTGAAATGTCCCCAAAGTTCTCAACGAAATTTATTTACTTCTTCTTCAAATGAAAATTGTGGATCATAAATTTTATGTAATGCTTGTATAGCATTTGATGCGTGATATTTAATATTTAACGCGTGATAAATAATTTTAAGATTTCATTGACCTGAAGAAAGTCATAATTTAGTTCAGCAATCGAAAGCATTAACGGATTGTTACTTTGACAAATTAATAAAGAGAGATCGAGTTCACGTGCCAGACACGCCGTCTCTAACAAACAGTAATTGTCATTCATTGGTCGTGATCGTTCGAACGGAATTACAGTTCGGAAGGATATTTGCTTTCATCGTCAAACAAAAAAAAGAAAACATTTCAACAATTACCTAAATATTTTTTTATCACTATGAATCATTTTCAAGAATCGATTTTTGCGACTAAAATTTTTCAAAATTATAAAAATTTGTATGTTTGTTTTGAAAAATGGATCCTCGAATAAAGGACGTGGATAAGATATAGATCAGAAGGAGGAAAATAGTTCGAGTGGCGTTGTACTCTCCAATTCGCGAGAGACCAACGAAAGATAATCCTCACTGATAAGAAATACCCTCTAGAGGAATATAGCAAAATTCCAATGTACCAAAAAAAAATAATACATAAAATTGCGAATCTCTCTGAAAATAATAATTTTTCAACTAACACCATATATCCCCCCTGAACATATCAATTTATCATTTTCGATAAGCACATGTTGCAACTGACAATTAATAATTATAGATTAAGAATACATCGATTTCAACTAATTTACAAAATAAATGCAGAAAAAGCTTTTTCTCTTCATTCTCTCGCACCAAAAGATCAAAGAACATTTTTCGTCTACGTGACAAAAGACATGCAAAATCTAACATGACGAAAAAATTACTACACAGATAATTCTTATGCAACTGACAATTTAGCCTCAAAATACTAAATAATAAAGTCAGCAATCATCATCTTCTTCCAGGATGAGAAATGCTCTTAATATCGGGAATATAAATATGGCCTTGTTCTGAATTTCATTTCTGAACATTTCCATCCATTACCTTCAACCTAAAGACACAGAGTTCAATAAAATTGTCCCTAACTTTTTTTCACATTATTGAGCATAATTTTTTCTTCATCCTATAGGAATAAATTTTTACACGTCTACTCATTTTCTATTATAAGAAAAAGAAAATTCCCAAGGAAAAAAAAATTACCAAGGAAAAGATTTCTCAAAGAAAATAATTCAGAATGAAGCAGCTATGAAAACTAAATGAATGATTGATGAAACAATATTATAATTCTTGTGTCGGTACACTTTATGCTAATCACTTACATAATTAAAAAGAAATCAGCCGATAAATGTTCTATCATTGTAAGATAATGTCGTGCTCTTACGCATCTCACTCAAGAATAAGCGGATATTACAAAAGCAAAAAGAAAAATTTCATCAGCCCTTGGAATGCCTCTATTACTAACAGTCTGAAGATTTTAACCTGGTGAAGTGGAGTGTAAGAATCGCCCAACTATGAAAATCAACACGGTTAACCACCCGGCAGCATGTTCATAGTGCGTGCTTCTGTTACTGATATGAATGTTCGTCGTCCAATCCGCGCTGGCCCCGGCTCCGGGGCAAAGGTTACTCGAGCCCAGTATACATCACTGGTCCATCGCCACACATCACCTCCAGTCTTCATCAACGTTCGCGTTAGTGACAACCAGTTCGTTTTTTTTTCCCACCCCCAAAGTCAAAAATCAATTCATCTCCCTCAACAATCACCAAACCAAAAGGCAAAATAAACAAAAATCATCATCTAAAAATCCAAGAAAAGCACATCTTTAATATTCAAAGCAAGAGAAAAACAAAATTCAAGATAACACCGAATCGAGAGCAACAGGAAAGATCAAAGATCTCATATACAATTGCACTAATTTCCCAGATGAATTACAATCCAATACTGGACTTTATCTAAAAAAACAAGTTGTCAGCAATAATCGAATGAGTGGATCAGGAAAAATCATCAAATTTCGCGGTGGAGAATCATCATCATCGTCATTCAAATTTGAACGTAGCGTCACCTAATAATTCGCCGAACTGGCTGATAATAAGAGTCGGACAATAGGGCTGCCTGCCATTAGGAGGAAAAAATGCAGCGTTACCTGACGCTTGTGATTATTCTCATTGGTCTGGCCACTAGCATTAATGGAGGATGGCCAGCGATGAGTAATCCATTGAAAAATGTCTGGTCAACATTTTATCCCGATTCAAATTCAGATGACAGTGAATGCTCAGGTTGTGCGCAAAATAAAATTTCCATCATTGAATACGATCCAATTCTCACAGAGTTAAGAGTTGAATATGTGAAGCAACAGATTCTAAAGAAGTTGCGTCTATCGAAACCGCCAGAAGTGTCGCTGTCCCTGTCGACCTTGCCGAAGCCACTGATAAACGGACACGTGCTTGAACTTCGACCTGGCGAGCCACTCGAACCAGAAAAACCGGCAGAGAGCTTCTATGGAAAAACTGATCAAGTTGTCGTCTTTCCAAATGAAGGTAATATTTCTAAATCTTCATTACGGTTATATTATATTTCTTTTTTTTTATTAAAGTTAACAACCCTCTCTCTCAGGGACCTCAAAAAACAACTTTTAGTTTTTATTTTACTCTCTAAAGTCCCTATTTTACTCTCTAAATCCGAATTCATAAAATTCTATTAACAAATAGTCAAAATTGTACTCCTGTCGTACAAATCGAAAAAAGTCGATAACTTTAATTTATTTTTAGGCTAACTTTAGCTTCTGACTCTGGAAAAGCAACCTTAAAGCAAATATAAGTTGTAAACTTTTTAATTTAATCCTTTAACGTCGAATGGTACATACCCTGTACCACAAACGCATTAAAATCATCACAACTTTGAAACTAATATCCATTATTCAAAGAATCAAATTCTCAGCTCTAGTCAAACTCTTCCAAATCTAACAAAAATAAAACATATAATAAAGATTGAAAATAATAATAATAAATAAAGAAATGTTAGTAGAAATCGAATCTGTGGAAATAATTCGGACTTTAAAGGGTTAATACACCAAACTAATTGTTTATACTAATTTATATACTAATTATTCATAGTGAAATGTGACTAATTGCTAGTAAAATCTCACTAATTTTTCAGTATCATTCAGAAGAATTTCTAGTAGATTTGCCTACTTTTCAACTTATATAATAATAATAATTATAATAATTAATTAATATTATAATAATAATAATAATAATAATAATAATAATAATAAGTCCTCAACCGAATTTAAAAAATTGTATTCACTACCAAAGAGAATAATTAAAATATGGAGCTAAAGTTTCGAACGTTCACATGAACGAATTTTTTTTTTCACCTTAAGTATTTTTGAAAATTACTATCGAAAAAAGAAAAATAATTAAAATTGAAAATATGTAGTTTAGAATTAATTTGTTTTAATCTAAAAAATAATTTTTTTTGTAAGTAAAATACAAATTAGAAGAAGTTCAAAAATATTGTCGTTCATTTGAACGTTCGAAACTTTAGGAATTCGTTAAAACAACAAAACTTTAGTCGATGAAATGATATTTTTTAGTTATTTTTTAAACTTAACTACACTTATTCAAGTTTTCAAGTAAATTTGAACTACTAAGTTTAATATAAATAGTAAATTTGAACAACTAAGTTTAATATAAATAGTAAATTTTAACTTTACTATGTTTAGTACAAATAGTAAATTTGAACAACTAAGTTAAATATAAATAGTAAATTTTAACTACTACGTTTAGTATAAATAGTAAATTTGAACTACAAAGTTTAATATAAATAGTAAAATTAGTTTCACAAACAGAATCAGATTAACTACAAAAATAATGTATTCAACATTTGACTCAAACACTTCTCTAAAATAATTCTACTCTCTCAATCAAAATTAGTTGAATTCTACCAACAAATAGTGAAATTTCACTAATTCTCACACTAAAAAAGAAATTTATTTGATTCAAGCAAACGACTACTTCACTATTATTGTATTATTAATAATTAACAATTCACTTCAGTCATATTATTGTTATTTATGTCAAGCAAATGGAATATGCTTCAAATACTAAAATTATTGTTTAAAATACTAAAATTATTGGTTTAAATACTAAAATTATTCGTTCAAATACAATTTAACTGATTTAAACAAAAAATTATTTGATTCAAGTAAATATTTATTTGATAATAAACGAGTAATCGATTATTTGAATCAACTTTTTTCCAGTGTAGCAAATGTCATGAAAGACTTTTCCCTTCTGGAGTAGTAAAATTTTAGTAGAAAATTAGTAGAATTTTACTAATATTTAGTAAATGTTTGGTGAATATTTAGTAAATATTTAGTGAATATTTACTAATATCTGGTGAATATTTACGAATTCACCAATATTTAGTAATTATTAGTAAATTCACTAAATAAAGCAGTGAAACTACTCTATCGATTTTTAATAAGTTCTACTAATTATTAGTAAACATCGACTAACATTCAGTAAAATTCCACTAATTGTTAGTCAATTTCCCACTAAAACATTTAGAAAACGATTTTTCGTCATTTCCTTATCAATCTTTCAATACTAATTTAAAATAATAAATAAATTTATATTTAAGAAATGAATAATTAATTAAACTAAATAAATAGATTTTTCTAATTGTTAACCAAAATAATGTTTAATATTATAATACTCCCTAAATCTGAATTAGTAAAAATATTTAATAATTTGAATTAGTAACTGACTTTTCGCTGTCGAATTAGTAAACTTCACTAATAAATACTAATTTCTACTAATTTATTAGTACAATTTACTAATTCAAAAGGAAAAAGTCAGTCTCTAATTCCAATTAGTAAAAATTTCTACTAATTTAAATTTAGAGAGTAGATATTGCACAATAGTTGTTATTAATGTAGTGAAATGATGAGAGCAACAAGAAAAACACGATTTTGTAAATCTTACACAACATCCTACTTACTTCAAATGCGGTTTTTTCAAACAAAGAAATATTTCTTCAATTGCACATCTATTTATTTCAGTTCGCTTTTCTTTTCATGATGAAGAAATATGTTTGAATAAAAAAATTAAAAACAGGGTTTCTACTAATTTCTCCTGGAAAAATTTCGTGATTTCCAAGTGAAATTATAAAATTATCGAATTTTCGTGACACAAAAAAAAATTAAAACACATTGAAAACATGAACTGCGTAAATTTTAATTTAAATTAATTTAAATTACTAAACATTTACTTTCTATATTTTATGGCAAAAACTACTATTTTTTATAGAAAAAATCGACTAATATTTTTCTATCAAATTAGTAGTTTTTTTTAGTAAAAATTATTCAAATCCTTATACTACAAGAAAAATTAAACGAATCCACACTCTTTAATTAGTATAAAAAATTACTAATTCAGATTGAGAGATTCTTAATAATTTAATTATTTATAAGTTCGTTTTTATTAAAACCATAAACGATTTACTAGAAAGTTAAAAATTTATTATCAATTAAAATAAATCATGAAGTTCTAAACATTCAGCTGAATGCAATTTATTTATTTTTTCAAATTTAAATTAAATTAATTTAAATTTAAATAATAATTTTTTAAATGTAATTAAATTTTAATTTACATTTCCAACATTTATTGCAATCAGTAATATTTTAAAATATTTATATTCGACAAATATTTTGTTCATTTAAAAGTTCCAATTTTTTGAAGTATAATTGAAAAATTTTTTCTTTTGCATTCCGTTCAATTGAACGTCGATATTGTTTTATTTCTTTAATTAGTCTTAAATTTGAAAATCAATATTTTTAATTTGTATATTACTATCGGAAAAATATTATTTTCTATTGTATAACAAGAAAAATTAATTCCACTTTTTATGTACAGTTTTTAATTTAATTTCTTTAATTGATCCTTTGATCAAAGCAATAATAATATTTTATTATCTCAAAATTAATTTCAAATTTCTAACTAATAAAATGTTAAATTTTCAAGTTATTTTTTAAATTTCTAGTTTTTTAAGTTTTTCCATATAAATTGTTTATACAGAAAACCTAAAGAGTTTAAAGAAATTTTCTTCGATTGTGAAACTATTCTCTCTCTCTCTCTCTCTCTCTCTCAACATTCACAACATTCGCGTGAAGCAATTTTTTTAATTGATATAAAGAAATTTATTTTTTATTATTCATTGATTAAAAAATTCATAAATATCAGGAACGTATGCACGAAAGAAAGTTTCAAGGGGGGGATTATTATAAATTCTGTAAAATTATTTCCTCAAAATTTAAATCGAATATTCTATATATTATATAGTATTTCCCGATATCTCTATTATCGAATTTCTGTTGAATTTGTCTCTAGAATAAAATACTAAATCTCTCAATTTTTAAATTTAAATGGAATTCAAGCAGACCATATCTGAATGCAAAAGAGAAAAAAAATGAATCGCTTGTGAAAATAGAAAAAGTAGAATAAGTTTCGAAATTATTACCAATAAATATTGATGATTCGAAAATGATAATTTTCATAAAATCAATAATTGTCTTTTATGTTAAACTTTGAAATTTTTTTCCTATTATTTTTGGTATTAAAATAATTAGTGTTAACACTTATTGTGTTAATAATTAATCAGAATAATTTCCAATTTGAGATGTAAAGCGAGATTTGTCATCTTAGCTAATACCAAGTCGAAGGTCGCAGAAAGTAATTATTATTAGAAGCGATGCTATCTATAATATTCTAGAAACTTAATTTGTAGGAAAAAATCTGCAACAACGCTAATAAATCTTCAACAAGTCTGAAGAGAATAGAAAAAAAATTGTAAACTTTACTATAACGAACCTATTAAATAAATGCAGTTTACAAACAAAAATTATTAATTTTTTACAACTGCGCTATTGTTTATAGCACTGACTTTACTTGTAGATAAATTTATCATATAGTAGTGGTAAATGTTCTTCAAATAAACATTTGACTTAAATTTTACAATAAAATAATTGAATTTTTTTGCATTGTTTTTCTTTTCTCTCTTTCTTTCCTTTTAAACACTTTTTTACAATGATCCCCAAGTTTTGAGCGTTCAAATGAACGAAATATTTTTTATTAAAGAAATTCTAATAAATTACTAATCATAAAAAAATTTAAGAACTAAAGTTTTACGTTTATAAACTCAGTTATTAATTTTTTGCACAGTAAAGTAAAATAATTACAATAAAAATTTAATTTTTAGAAGAAATAAATAAATTTCGTTCATTTGAACGTTTGGAACTTTAGGATCTTTTTTACACCATCACAAAAGTTATGAATCTTTTATTTTCAATCACACTATTGAATATTGGTTTTTGAATACAATATTCCGAAATTTCCAACTATATGTGGAAGTTTACAAGTACAATAAATTGATTTGCACGTGATCTAATATACAAATATTTTATGTAAACATAAAAAAAATTGCGTTCAATAATGGAAGGTAACTACAAGACTTAGTCTTAAGTTTTGAATTACATAGTGAACAAACTCAAGTTTAGTGTGTAGAATACCACTAAATGGAATGAGTTTGAAACTCGATACACTTCCATGTACATCATTAGACTTCAACAAGGCAACTAGATATTGTTGTTTTTCGAAAAAATTTACTTTAAGTTGCCAGTCAACAGACGACAAGCTGATCAACTATACACAATAGCTAATATTAATATTGCAAAATTTAGCTAAATATTCCAAATTTCTGATATTTCACTAAATTGACGACAGTGAAAAAATAAAATACAATCAATTAAAAAATATACCTCCACCAATTTTATTATAGAATTCATTCAATTATTTTATATTCCAAAAGCATTTTATTGCATTTCTTTCAAAAATATTTTTATTTTCCAACACAATATTATAAATAAAAAATTAAATTAGAGAAAATTTTATTAAATTGAATTCACACTTTTTGTAAGAATAACAAATTGAGACAAAAAATAACGAGTCAAAACGTTGGTTCGCAACACTTTTTATTCGTTTTTTGTCTCAATATGATATCCTTAAAAAAATGTGATGGTAAAAAATTAAAAAAAAACTTATTATAATTATCTACTAAAACTTTCCTAAAAAATTAAAATGTTATTGTTAATGTAGAAGACGAAAATTTCTACTTTTTTGGAAACTTTGAAAAAATTTTAGATTCTGGAACCCAAAAATCTTTTTATATTATTTTCTCAGAATTTTTTAATACAAGAAATATTTATATTGTTTTATTTAAAAACATTTATTTACAAATAATTTAAAAATTTTGATTATTAAAAATTAGTTAAATCAATAAGTAACTCTTACTATTTACAAAGTAAAACCCAAAACTGTTTGGAACTTCTCTTAACTTGTACTAATTATAGAATAAATTTTACTTAATTGAAAGTATATTTGACTATTTTTTTTGTTGGAAATTTACTTCTGTTATAAAATTTATTCTGAAGGTAACGATTTTTAATAGCAAATTTTATATTTTTCACAGTCAATTTTTGTATAGAAATTTTTTTAACTTTCTTCCAGCGCAGTAAAATTTGTTATTAAAAATGATTTCTTACAGAATAAATTTTATTAATTCTGAGGAAAATTTTTCTGATTTTTCTAAAGAAATTTGCTTCAGAAATAGTAAAAATTATTCTAGAAGTAATAATGTTTAATAGTAAATTTTACTTATTTTGAGGGAAATTTTACCAAATCCAATGTAATGTTTACTAATTTTTTCTGAAAAATAATTAAGATTATAATAAAATTTGAAGAATTTTAAAATAAAATTACTGTTGCTAAATATAAAAAATCCTCTTTTTTGAAACTGAATCTTCTTTTAAATTAAAATCACGATTTCTACTTAAATTGTAAGAAGAATATGTAAAATTTTCCTTCTTAGGTCCCTTTTTTTGTAACAAGTCACATTTATTGAAATTATCAAAATTCAATTAAAATAATAGATAAATGTATAATAAATTAATTATTACTATTAATAAAATTAGACATAAATTAATAAATAAAAAAATGTATTTGAATCGAAGAACATTTTTAATTCAAATTTGGAGAAAAAAACAGGAAATTTTTCAAATTAAGTATTATAATAATAAATTATTTCAAAGCTACTTTTATTTTAAAATCTTATGAATATATCTGAAGTAAATTCGAGTAAACAATAGTAAATTTTTCTTTGCACTTGGTAAAATTTATTCCAAAATAAGTAAAATTTATTACTCTCTGTAAATTTGAATTAGTAAAAATGTTTACTGATTTTAAATATAGTGACTAATTTTTTACCTTTGAATTATTAAATTTTATTAATAAATTGCTGTTTATTAGTAAATTAATTAGTAATTTACTAATTCAAAGGCAAACAGTCAGTCACTAATTCAAGTCAGTAAAAATGCTTACTAATTTAAATTTAAAGTATTAAAAATTTTTAAAAACAAATTGTACTGCGCTGAGGAAAAATTAAAAAAATTCGTATACAAAAATTAACTGTGGAAAAAGTAAAATTTGCTATTAAAAATTGTTATTTCGAGAGTAAATTTAATTACATATAAAGTAAATTGTAACAAAAAAAAATGAAAATAATCTTTCAATTTGATAAAATTTATTCTATACGTGGAGAAAATATATGTTAAATTTTGTTAAAGTATATTTAACAATTTGGATAAAAAATGCGACAAAGCGAAATTTTGATGTAAAAAATACTACACTTTAAAAAAAAATATGTGAAATTTAGTAAAGTTATATTAAAATTTAACTGAAATTCTTATATTTTATATTATTATACTGAATTGTACACTGTAAAAAATTTAGGGAGTTAACGGACTCGGGAGTAGGGAGTTAAATTTTTAGAGTCAAAAATTAACTCCAAAAGAGAGTTAATTTTTAACTCCCTTCATTTAACACCCGCGGGAGTTATTTTTTCCATGGGGAGTTAGCATTTGGGTGTTAAATTTTAACTCCTTTTATTTAACTCTCCTGGCATTAACTCCCAAATTGGGTGCGACTTTTATAGACTCCCTGGGGAGTTAAAATTTAACTCCTTTTTTTTACAGTGTATATAAGGTTTTTTTTGTTTTGTATTTTTTATATCAAAATTTCGCTTTGTCGCATTTTCTACCCAAATTGTAAAATACTTTTTTATTTTAATTATTAATTCAAATTATTAAACATTTTTAATTTTTTACTGATTTAAATTTAGAGAGTGATACAAATTTTTACTATTTTTACTATTAGATTCAATAGATGATTTAAAAAGGCGAAAAACGTATTTTAGCGAAAATTTTTAGAAAATAAATTTTTAGAAACTTCTTTACAAAATAATTCCCAAATAAATTGCATAATAATAGCAATAATAAAATAATAATAATAATAATAAAAATCTTCTCTTATCGTTTTTCCTAGCTTTTAGGAAATGAAAAATTTAAATGTGAACAACTTTAATTAATAATAATTTAAGAAACTAAAATTATAATTTTTTTTAGAAAAGTACAAAAAGATATAAACTACAGACAAAAATTGAACAAATGTATCAAAACTTGTAATATTATTTATTTATTTATAACAACTTCATAATTGCGAATTATAAAATTTAATATTTAACATAGTGACATATATTTATAGAAGTGGTTATAAATAAACAAATAGAGAACAATGATTATTACTAATAAATAATATTAATAACAATAATTAATTTTAATAATATTAATTATTACTATATTCTTATCATATTATTATTATTCTATTATTAATCATTATAAGGTTCATATAAAATATAATTTCTAAAATAACAACCAAAATAAAATAGCAAAACTACAAAATGATAGCTATCTTGTTGAAAATAACAAAATTAAACAATTTTTCCAACTTATCAATTAGAATTGTTTACTGTTTTCAATTAGTGGCTCACTTTTCAATAAACTCAGTTTCATAGTTTCACATTTCTCTATATAATTTGAAATTTAACTTAATCTGCAAGATTAACCGACATTCTTTAATAGTAAAGGTTAAACAAAATTAATTACAATGTTTACTAAATGAGAAACAATCGAGCGTGAAGTTCGCAGATGGTTCGAGGTCATTTTCAGATTACAGACATCTCACATACGTGGAAATCAAATGTACTTTAGAAATTGCATAAACTATAGGGGAAAACTATATACGATAGATCCATTTTAATCAAAATTTACAATTTCCCTATACTGTAATTTTTAATTTATTACTATTAGTTTTTTTTTTTTTAAATAATTTATAATATAGATGAAAATTTACAAACTCCATGATTTAATTGAATTCAATAGTATTTATTATTTGAATTTTATATTTAATTTCCTATATTTAAGCAACTTTGGTGACTCGGAAATTAGTTCGTTAGGAACCGAGACAAGTCTGAATATGAGAAATAATCCAACCTCGCAATGTCTAGACGAATATACATATATATACGTCTATTCGAGAGAAGCAGTGCTTAATTAAAAATAAATAAATAAAATAATTAAATATGAGCTTTTAAAATAGAAAAAGAGAAATTATTTCGTAATACTTTCATTAAAAAAATACTATTTGTTTCAGGACTGTTTTCGCAAAAAAATTAAAAATCATTGTTTATTTTAACTTTTTTCGAAAAATCATTATTTATTTTAACTATTGTCGAAAAGTTATTATTCATAATACTTTTTTTTATTAATGATGACAAATAAAGTAATTCATCGAATATATATAGAAACGAGTAATTTTTATCCTGATTTGTAATATTTTTCTTAATATTTCAGGTGAGGCAGACTCAATCAAATGTCGACACACATCAAATCATGTGACAGGATTCAATCCAGCAGCTTGTTTTAGCTTTTATTTGCCAAATGAAATGCAATTCGTCAGTGTCACGTCAGCTGAACTATGGTTTTATAAAGAACAGGATGCTAACGACAACTTTAATCAAACTTTCGTACTTTCCGAATTGGACCATTGGGATCATGGCGGTAGTTTCGAGAAAAACACCATAATGGCCATTTTGGAAACTAGTATTGAAGGTAAAGAAAAATAAGAACCTTAAAATCCTTCCCTCTAAAAACAAGCATAAAAAAATAAAACATCAAATAGTTAATTCCGAGTTGGATCATTGAAAATAGTATTGCTAACGACTAGCACTAAGAATCACTAAAAGATAAACTATAGTGGCGAAACAAATTTTTACCCGATTATCACAAAAATTTAATATTCTCTTTCCCTGAAAGAAATCTGATTTCTTTTTTCCTGAGCCTAAAAAATATTCTAATTCACTGTAAAAATAATTCGTTATGAGGCTAAACTTCTGAACGTTCAAATGAACGAGATTTTTTTTCACTTTAAGTATTTTTGAAAATTACTATCGAAAAAAGTAAAATATTTGAAATTAAACAATATTTAGTTTAAAATTAATTTGTATTAATTTTGGAAAATAATTTTTTGTTTTAAATATGAATTAGAAGAATAAAAAAAATATTGTCCTTCATTTGAACGTTCGAAACTTTAGGAACATAATTAGTTACTCAAAATTATTGTAATAAAAATTTAATTTTAAGAAGACAAATAAATTTCGTTTATTTGAGAGTAAAGAGTTTTAAAATCAAGATCATATTAAACATTATATTATTAATATTATTTTTCCATAGGAATTAAAATTTACAAAATTTTCAAGTTGAAACCTTTCGAAATTCAATTAATTGATAAAAATTGCAAATCCAAAAGACCAAAAGTTTCAAAATTAACGCCAGTGAAGTTCACAACGTTTATGGTCAACGATTTAAATAAAAAAATATTCTCCAAACAGAAAACAATAAAATATTTTTATTAACATTTTTGTTTCAACAATCTATGAATCTATAATGTAAAACATACTCTAAGCAAAAATTCAGAAAAATTTAAATAGAAAAATATTTTTTTCTTCTAAATTGTTGATCACAATCGTTGAAAATTTCACCAACGACAAAATTCGCAATTATTTTTCCATATTTTATGTAAATTTTCTCCAAAATAATTAAATAATAATGTTGCCAAAGTTTCCAACGTTCAAATGAATCACAATAATTTTTTTCTTCATTTAATTTGTATTTTGTTAAAAAAATTCTTTTGTTTATTAAAAAATATTAAATAAATACTTAAATTATATTATATTTCCCTTTATAGTAATGATCCTCAAGTTTTGAACGTTCAAATGAACGAAATATCTTTTATTGAAGGTATTATAATAAATTACTAATCATAACAAAATTTAAAAACTGAAATTTTACGTTTAGAAACTCAGTAATTAATTTTTTGAATAGTGACGCAAAATAATTGCAATAGAAATTAAATTTTTAGAAGAAATAAATAAATTTTGTTCATTTGAACGTTCAGAACTTTAGGATCTTCTTTAGTATTGTAATTTCAAAATTTCCTTTTATTTGTATATCCAAAATTTAAGTGACATTAATAATAAGAAATTAATGAAATTATTAAAAAATAATGAAAATTCCAAACAATTAAATTATTTAAAATAAATTCTATTTTCATAAAAACTCAACATATTTTGTCAGAAATAGAAAATATTCGAGATTTTATATTAAAATTAATTTATATCATTTCTATGAATATTTTAAATTTCATTTTTCAAAGTTCACAAGGTGAACAAAAAAATTCAATGAGAATTAAATGTTTATAATATTTTCAAAAATTTACTAGAAATCGGAATTCTTTTGTAAATTCTAGAAATATTATACCGCTTCAGAACTTTTTGATAAAATTCTCTGAATTTTTCCTATATGTATATTTTCTGATTTTCCCGCCCTGTGGCAACTCTGTTTCAAGAAATTACATTTTTAATGAAAAAATAATAAATAACAGATAAAATATTATTGGTTTTTTTCAAGAGAATGTTGATAACTAGAAATGCTAGATCTAGGTAAACCATTTATAATATATGAAAGATTCTCATGTGAAAATTAAAAATAATAAAAGAATTTAATTTCAGTAGAATAAAAAAGCTTTCATTTGAAAAAAATTAACATAAAGCAAAAAGGATTTACTCGTAAATTAAATATAAAAAATAAATTTAAATTTAAAATAGAGACTTTTCTTTACAAAAATTTTAAAATGAATTTGCGATTTCAGTGGATTGGGAAATTTTTTTCTTGAAAAATTAAGAAAAGAATTTTATTCGAGTAGAAGAATGAAATTTTTGTTGAAAAAGTTAATGGAAGAAATTGATTCAAGCAGGATAAAGATATTTTTCTTTGAAAAATTAAGAAAAAAATTTTTGATTCGAATGAATTGGGAAATTTTTCTTTAAAAAATAATTAAAAACTAATTTAAGAATTTAATTCAATTACACAAAATAGAGAAGGTTTTCTTTGAAAAATTATTAAAAGAATTTAATTCGAATAAGATAAAGAAACTTATCTTTCAACTATTAATGTAAAATTAAATAATAAATAAAAAGATTAATGAAAGACAGGAAAATAATTTAATTCAAGTAAAAAAAATTTTTTTCTTTGGAAAATTAAAAATTAAATTTGTTATTCGAGTGAATTAAGAAAATTTGTTTTGAAAAATTTAAAAAAATTTGATTCAAGTCAATTTTTTTTTTAAATTAACAAAATTTGATTTGAATCAAAAAGAGATTTTTCTTTTGGAAAAATTAAGAAAAGAAATTTGATTCGAGTAAAAACCAGATTTTTCTTTGGAAAATTGAATAATAAATTTGTCATTCGAATGGATAAAGAAATTTTGTTTTAAAAAGTTCAGAAAAGAATTTGATTCAAGTGAAAGAATTTTTTTTAAATTAACAAAATTTGATTTGAGTCAAAAAGAGATTTTTCTTTTGGAAAAATTAAGAAAAGAAATTTGATTCGAGTGTATTAAGAAATATTTCTTTAGAAATTAGAGAATAAAGGAATTTTTCTTAAAAATATTATTAACAGAATTTAATTCGAATAGAGTTAAAAAATTATTCATTGAATTATTAATGTAAAATTAAATAATAAATAGAAAGACTGATGAAAAACAAAAGAATAATTTAATTCCAGTAAAAAAAAGATTTTTCTTTGGAAAATTTAATAATAAATTTGTCGTTCGAGTGGATTAAGAAATTTTTGTTTTTGAAAAGAATTTGATTCTAGTGAAATAATTTTTTATAGGTTTGAATTAAAAATTTAATTTTTAGTTAAAAAGAGATTTTTCTTTTTGAAAAATTAAGAAATTAAATTTGATTCTAGTGAATTAAGAAATATTTCTTTACAAATTACAGGATAAAGAAATTTTTCTTAGAAAAATTAAGAAACAAAACTTGATTCAAATAGGATAAAGAAACTATTATTTGAAAAACTAAAAAAAGAATTTGATTTAAGTGAAAGAATTTTTATAAATTATTAGAATTTGATTCGAGTCAAAAATAACATTTTTCATCAAAAAAAGTAAGAAAAGAAATTCTATTTCAGTAAAAAATAAGATTTTTCCTCAAAAAAAAGTAAGAAAAAAAATTCCATTTCATTGAAAAATAAGATTTTTCTTCAAAAAAGAGTAAGAAAAGAAATTCCATTTCAGTCAAATAAGAAATTTTTCTTTGAAAATATAATAACAAATGAATCGAAGTTTAATTCGAGAACAGGATAAAGAAATTTTTCTTTGAAAAAAAAATGTAATGGAAAATTAATCGAAGTTTAATTCGAGAACAGAATAAAGAAATTTTTCTTCGAAATCTGAAGGAAAGAAATTTATTCGAGTGGAATAAAGAAATTGTTCTTTGAAAAATGAAAGAAAAATGACTAGAAGACGACTCTGACTTGAGTGGGATAAAGAAATTTTTCTTTATAGGTGAACAAGTTAGTTGATCTCAAATGTCTAATGAATCATGCATGGAACATAGTCCGCTGATAACGATGTACCCTGAGCATATATTCTGCATTCTGTTGTTCATTCTTTAAAAGTCGAAACTCTGTTTGCGCCGCCCTGGTTTCAATCTCACTAATGAATTGCCCTCAGTTGCGAATCACAGCGAATGTCAGTTGTGATTTGTACGATTTACCTAATGAGATAGGCGTGTTTCTATTCAAACGTTCAAATCACATAAGCCTCTTTTCATCATTTCTGTCTCTCTCTCACTCTATCTCTATATCTCTGCTTTATCCCTTTAACGAAACATTCAAAATAGTTCCAAATTTTCAACTTCATTTTGTTGCGAAACTAAATTTCAAAATACAAAGTACATTTAAATTCTGCATATATCTAAAAATAAAATTATATTTTTATTCTACTTTGTATATTTTTATGCATCTTTATATTTTTTCTTTCATTGAAATCAAATTTATTAACAGCATGTGACTTGGAAATTAAATGGTAATTTTTTCGACCACTTTTCTCTTTAAATATTTTCTAAATTTAGTTGAAATTTCGTAAGAAAGTCTAAAACATAATAAAAAAGAGCAGTGATGTGCAAAAGTTTTAATAATACAAAAATAAATTATTTTGTAATCGCTAAAGGCGAAAAATTGATTAGAAGTGACCACGACAACCAATAAATTTTTAACTAATTTGTAATAATTGATTTTTAAAATATTAAAATTTTCCGCTCCTCTTTATTGTATTTTAGAGTTTCGTACAAAATTTAAGATCAGTTTATTAAACAGTTAAAGAGAAAAGTGGTCGAAAAAATTACCATTGAGAATCTAACAATCACACGCTGTTAACAAAAAAAGATTAAAAATAAAAAAAAACTGGACTTACCATTGTAATTTTCCGAGGCAATTCTTTTCGAAACTCGCCGAAGAATTCCGCTTTTCTCTCCATCATGAAAAATTCCGCATTCAATCTGTAAAACAATGAAAAATCTGTTAATAATAACCAAAGCACTGAAGTCCAAATTTTGTTCTGCATAAAAGATTTTTATTTATTCATATATAATTCTCTTCTATTTTCACATATATATGAAACAAATTTCAAAAGATAAAAGATAAATAAAAATTTAAACGATAAATAAAATAGCGAATTAAACGTCTATAAAAATGAAACAAAAATTAAATTACTGAATTAGTAAATTAATTTGAAAATTAGACAAAAAAGTATTTTGTTACATCTGGTAAAAAGTAACTTTTTTGTATACAACATTTTTCCTCTCTGAATTATATTTTCTATTAATTTAATTCTTCACTGACAAATTGACAGTATAGAGAAATATTTTTACTTTTTAGACGTGAATTGCAAAAATTGTGAACTCTGATGTTTTTTTGTAAATAAGACGAATTAACACGAATTAATTAAAATAGAAAAAAAATTTAACGACACTTGCGTGTAAAATTATAAATGAGTGATAATTATTTTTATTTTTCAGAGGGCTGGGTGAAAACAGACCTCAGTTTCATAGTGAGAAAATGGGTGGAAAGAAAGCGGTTGAATCATGCAATTCAAATAGAATGTAGTACGTGCGAAATGGAGAGAAATGTAGCTCCCGTTTCCATTGAACAGACACTAAAACCCTTCCTCGTCATCCATACATCACCTCTGCCACAGAAAAATAGACCAAAAAGGAACACGAATTGTCTACCGGAAATGAAAGAATGTTGCAGGGATGAACTGTACATTAGTTTTGAAGATATTGGATGGAGTGATTGGATTCTTCATCCCAGTGGGTATCACGCTTACTTTTGTCGTGGTACCTGCTCATCAGCAGCTTCCCTCACTGTCAGCGGAACGCCTTACAACAATGTCATAAGGGTACGTGTGCTGACGATATTTTTACAATTTCCAATCCATCTTCTATTTCTTGTGCCAACAATTCTTTTTTTTACGTATTTTTTTGCAAAAATTTTTTCTTTTGTAGGACTTTTGATTTTTAAATAGAAAATTTAGACCGTTTTGTGGATTTTCGTCCTTCGGACCAAAACGAACTGATTTTTCTGTTTTTAATCTTTTTTCAAATTTTTATTTTTCATTTTTATTTTTTTTCTATTGTAATTTAATTTATTCTATTAAATTTCTGTTTTAAATTCTCCTAATTCTCTACCAATTTCAATTATCACAATTAGTCCTCTTTTTCCCCCTGATCCCGTTTCTTCCCATATTCCCTTATTTTAACGCCTTCAATTAATAAAATCCACTAAAATACATGAATTTTCGTTTCTTTTCCCCTTTTTGTGAAAAAATTTTTAAATTCTAATTTTTTGTAAGTCACAATCTTTTTTAGTTATTTTGAAAAAAAAATCTACTTTGTGAAAAATTTGGAAAATTTTATTCTTTTCAAAACTTAAAAATCTTTTTATATTTTTTTTCTCGGTTTTAAATTTTGGAATTTATTTTATACAAGGCAACAAATATAAAATAACTTTTTGACTACTTACAAAGTAAAAATCAAACTGTTTGAAATTTCTGTCAATTTGTACTATTTCTACACGCAGAGATAAAATTATATTAAATTTGTAAAATTATTTTACAATTTGAAAATCATATTAAATTTACAAAAGTATTTTACAATTTGGGTAGAAAATGCGACAAAGCGAAATTTTGATATAAAAAATACAAAGCAAAAAAAACCTTATATACAATTCAGTATAATTATATAAAATATAAGAATTTCAGTTAAATTTTAATATAACTTTACTAAATTTCACATAATTTTTTTTTAAAGTGTAGTATTTTTTAGATCAAAATTTCGCTTTGTCGCATTTTTTATCCAAATTGTTAAATATACTTTAACAAAATTTAACATATATTTTCTCCACGTGTAGAATAAATTTTATCAAATTGAAAGATTATTTTCATTTTTTTTTGTTACAATTTACTTTATATGTAATAAAATTTACTCTCGAAATAACAATTTTTAATAACAAATTTTACTTTTTCCACAGTTAATTTTTGTATTCGAATTTTTTTAATTTTTCCTCAGCGCAGTACAATTTGTTTTTAAAAATTTTTAATACTTTAAATTTAAATTAGTAAACATTTTTACTGACTTGAATTAGTGACTGACTTTTTGCCTTTGAATTAGTAAATTACTAATTAATTTACTAATAAACAGCAATTTATTAATAAAATTTAATAATTCAAAGGTAAAAAATTAGTCACTATATTTCAAATTAGTAAACTTTATTACTAATTCAAATTTAGAGAATAATAAATTTTTCTTATTTTCAAGCAAATTTTACCAAATGCAAAGTAAAATTTACTATTGTTTACTCGAATTTACTTCAGATACATTCATAAGATTTTAAAATAAAAGTAGCTTTGCAATAATTTATTATTATAATACTTAATTTGAAAAATTTCCTGTTTTTTTCTCCAAATTTGAATTAAAAATATTCTTCGATTCAAATACATTTTTTTATTTATTAATTTATGTCTAATTTTATTAATAGTAATAATTAATTTATTATACATTTATTTATTATTTTAATTGAATTTTGATAATTTCAATAAATGTGACTTGTTACAAAAAAGGGACCTAAGAAGGAAAATTTTACATATTCTTCTTACAATTTAAGTAGAAATCGTGATTTTATTTTAGAAGAAGATTCAGTTTCAAAAAAGAGGATTTTTTATATTTAGCAACAGTAATTTTATTTTAAAATTCTACAAATTTTATTATAATCTTAATTATTTTTCAGAAAAAATTAGTAAACATTACATTGGATTTGGTAAAATTTCCCTCAAAATAAGTAAAATTTACTATTAAACATTATTACTTCTAGAATAATTTTTACTATTTCCGAAGCAAATTTCTTTAGAAAAATCAGAAAAATTTTCCTCAGAATTAATAAAATTTACTCTGTAAGAAATCATTTTTAATAACAAATTTTACTGCGCTGGAAGAAAGTTAAAAAAATTTCTATACAAAAATTGACTGTGAAAAATATAAAATTTGCTATTAAAAATCGTTACCTTCAGAATAAATTTTACAACAGAAGTAAATTTCCAACAAAAAAAATAGTCAAATATACTTTAAACTTAGTAAAATGTATTCTATAATTAGTACAAGTTAAGAGAAGTTCCAAACAATTTTGGGTTTTATTTAGTAAATATAGTAAAAGTTATTTTATATTTCTTCCCTTGCTTAAAAAAAAATTCCAATTTTGTTGGTTTAGTTTTTATTTTGTAAATATAGTAAAAATTATTTTATATTTCTTCCCTGGCTTAAAAAAATTCCAATTTTAAAAATTCTGAGAAGATAATATAAAAATATTTTTAGGTTCCAGAATCTAAAATTATTGCAAAGTTTGCAAAAAGTATAATTCTTTTTCCTACGTTAACGAAGAGTTTTTTAACTTACAGCAAATGAGACTTTTTGTTAATATTTTTTTTAGAGGGGAGAAAAAATATGATTTTAGATGTTTTAGGATTTTTTTTAAATTTAGAACTAATTTATTAATATTAATTTATTTACATTTACTTAAATAATAAAAATTTACTTGATCACGAGGAACAAATAATTACATTTCAATTAAATTTAACCAAAAAATTAATTCAAAAATGAAATTTAAAAAAATTATTTCTTTCATTTTTCAGAAATTGTTGACGAGATTCAGCGTTCTGCAGAGGAAAAACGAAATTGTCCCTTGTTGTTCGCCAACTCAATTATCGCCCATTCAATTATTATATATTGACTCGAATAAAACCATAACGCAAAAAACATTACCCAATATGGTGGTAGAGGCATGTGGATGTATGTAAATCGTTAAATTATTTTATCAAAAAAAAAGAAAAAAGAAAAAAGTTCATAACGAATTAAAATGAACGTCAAAAGTTCTCCCAGTTAATTATGGGAATATCGAAATAAACTCAAAATTGTATCGAGTCGTCATATCGCACAAATTTAATTTACCAAACAAAATAATCTTCCATCCCAATACATGAAATCAAAATATAGAGAAACAATTTTATATTTCTTTAAATAAATAAATAAATAGTGCGAAATGATGCCTCGAACCGAAGCAGTATTTTCTTAGGAATTACTCAGTCCTATCGTGTGCGTGAATTATCTTATTAATTTCTATTTAATTTATGACCTGCGGATCACAAAAAAAAACCCGCGAAAGTTCTTTTTTAAAAAAAAATATTTATTTCTCTAAGCAAACAAAATATGCTTTTTATATTGTTTTCGCATAGAAAACCTACACAGCGTAGGTATAAATACTTTGAATCAAATATTCAGTATTTCTCCTAATATATGTGCTTTCCTTAGAAAGAAAAATTATTATTAAAAACAAATACTTCCAGTGAGGAAGTAATAAATAAATAAAATAAAAATAATCCTCAAAAAAATGGAAAGGGACATTAAAACTAATTTTACAAAACTAAAAAATAATTATAATAATAAAATTCTTCGGGAAGAATAAATTTTGAATTCCAACGAAGAATTGGACAGTAGACGTTAACAACGTCATGTTAATTTTAATTTATTACTATTCTTAAAATTACTACTATTAAAATTTACTACATATGTACTTGCGAATGAATCATTGAATGAAAAATATTTATATTACTTTCATACATGTGAAATATTAAAATATTTTCCATAAAAGAGAAAAAAAAATTGTATTTTATTTCTTCCTTCAGACAAAAAAAGTGAAAATTTTAATTTGTGTAAATAAAAAAAAAATTTAATTGAGAATTAATTATTTTCAGGAAATTGAAATGTTAGAACGAACTGCGCGATATCGAAATAATGATTCGTAAGCGAATTACAGTTACAATATTTTTTTAATTGATCAATTCACTCATTTACAATTTATTATTAATGCACGTAAATATGTAGCAACAAGCCACAACATTTCGTTCCAAAGTCCGATGATTATTTTAATTAAGCATGAGATTGCCATGGAAAAATGCATTAGCAAAACGATAAAAGCTTCTCACTTGTGACAGGAACGTAATCGTATAGTGTATGAAACCACATATTTAACTTTAAATGACCTTTAGTAGAAAGCTCCATATCGCGACTCTCATAAAAAGTCACGTTAAAATGCAAATTATCATTAATTTCCTTCTCAAAGGGATTTTGATTTATTTTATCAAAAAGAAAATCAAGTGTAAACTTTAATTCAACGAATAGAAGTAAATTCTAATCGGAAAGAAATGTTCTAAAAAAAAGTATCATAGTGCGCACTTTTTGCACTAAAATCAATTTTTGAGGTTATGTATAGTGAGAGATAACTTTTTAAGAATAAAAATTTGAATATATTACCAGAATTGTCTCCATTCGAAAAAGTTTGCCTGACACGGCAATTTCAAATCACGACAAATATCGACAATTTCCAATAGAACTTTTCTGATCTTATACATGAAAGTTTTAAGCAGATGCGGGAGCAAAAACTTTTTTCCCTTTGCAAAAAAAAAAAAATTAGAGACTCTTTCGATTCGATCTTTACTCTTATTCATATACTCTTAATCATGTTTTCACAAACTAAAACCAAATATTTTCAAAACAGTTAATTCGAAAGTCAAATTCCTATAAAATAACACTGCGCAATTAAAAAAAAAGAAATATTGAATAAATTCTATAAAACAAAACAACTTTAACAAGAATATTTTGTCTCCTACATAACCTTAATTCTCTTGCATTATTGTCATCAAATAATATAAATTATTAATTATATTCATTTTTCCATGCATACACAAATGGCAACAGCCACTGAAAAATGTGTATGCACTATAATTGCAAACAAGTATTTCAACTTTTACAATTTTACATAATCAAAATGTTGCTAATTGTAATATCGGGATATTATTAAATTATAACATTATCGACAATACAAATTTGAAGGAATTTGTTAATTCATAAGGAAATAGGAAAAACTTTTACCACTTTTACAAACAATTGTTGTTAAAAAACTTTGACGTGCCTAACCTCACTTTCCAGAGATTGTTAAAATTTTCATTCATTTCACCAAATGAATAAGCAAACTTTAAAAAAAAACTTGTCAAAAACTAAAGATTTATGTTCTAACTGTACTATTATTACAATTTTTAACTATTTTGCAAGATTATTAACGATAAATCAGGAAAGAAATTATGATCGACATTGCTAAAGTAAATACAACTAAGCAACAATGGCGGCTCTGGTATCAGCGCGCGCATGCGCATTGTCAATGCGGGAAATTTGAAAAATAAAAATTAGAAAATGTAATAAATATCAAAATTCTTTTAAAATTTGTCAAACTAAAAAAAATCTAAGTAATGTCAGTAATTTGATAATTTTTTATATAAAAAAAAACTTTCAAAAAGTTATATTAGAGAAAAAGCTTGTCATATGTGTAACTTTACTTCTCATTATAACAAACACAATAATTACATATTGTTTTGATTCATTTATGAATTTGGCTGTTAACATTTGTCATTGCTATTTTTTTACTGAATATTGGAAATAACATCAAAAAAAGTTCTATTGACAAAGAACTTTTAATAGCAAAAAATTTAAATTTTTCATGCGTCTATCCGCTGAGAAATTATTTATTGTAAAAAGTATATTTAACCAAATTGTTGAGTAGAAATAGTTAATACGTGTGCATTATACTCGGATAATTATTATTAATTAACAAATAAGCTTACCAAGAAGTCGTGAAAATTATTTCATTGAAAAATGTGCGATCCATTCTTTTTGCTTTCGTTTCCTCGGAAGACTCCATTTTGCAAAGTTGGGTAAGTTGGCAAATTCATTTCAACAAGCAAGGTTGGGCAGTTGACAACGCATTGGCAATTTGGACAGTGAAAAGAGCTTTATGTCAGCACGAATGGATTTGGGTGGGGGTGAAACTGAATACATCCACTGCCTGTTCATACTGCGTTCTGCTATAGACTTCTACAGTTTTCTACCATGTGCTTCTAAATGAAATTTGTTTTTACAATTATACTTAAAAAGATAATTAAATAATAAAGACAGTGAAGCTTTTTAACGGAATGCAAATGAACTGTGAATGTTTAACTTTTAAATACAAAGTTAAGTTCTGCATTAACAAAGGAAAATGGAAGAAGTTTTGAAGACGGTAAGCAATTTATCTTTTCAATCAAAAAAAATACTGCAACGTGACTAAATAACGGATAAATATTAATATAGAATATAATTTTATATCAATCAAAACTATATATTTTTTTCTGAATCAATTTGAAATAAATGTTAACTGACTGTCCACATGGATTCCACAGAGTCTTTAACTATTTTGAGGTTAGGATTATCTTAATAATTTTGTTACACAAGTTGATTATGTATTATTAATTAAATTAATTAAATAGCACTTCATTTTATTTGTAGAATATTTCAATATACAAGTAAAATTAAACTTTTTATACTTCGATCATTTATTAAGCACTTGTTATGTATTTATACTTCATCGTTAATTAAATATTTTTATTATTTTTAGAATAATGATTCTGGGAATCAATATGAATTCGAAGAAAATGAAAACGATAGTGACTTAGAGGGACGATTGTACGCTGAGATTTATTTCTCCAATGAAATTCAGGAGACGAACGAAAAATTCGAAGACAATTCCATAAGAACAATACAGGATATTAAAAATGCAACTCATTCCTGTATTCCAAGTACTTCCCAATCAAAATCAAGTCCAATATCGAAAGGTATTCAAAATCCAATTACTACTGAAGAGATAAACAAAAAAAGTGAACATCAATTATCACAAGGCCCTGACAAAAATCTAAATTTAGAAAAGCAAAAGAATTTCGATACAACATTTGACAATACTCCAAGTAGAATCCCTAATGAAATTGTCAATAAGTCATTAAATTCACAACAAAAGTCACAAAAATCGCAGAAAAATAAATCCGAAATAATGAAAGATTCGAAAAATAATAATTCGCCAATTTTAAAAAATGGACAAAATCAAAATAATACTTTCAATTCTCCAGCAAAAGTTAATACTCCTTCAACAACTCCTAAATCTGCAAAAAGAAAATCTAAAAATGACAAAGATTACGAGAGCGCTAGAAAAAGAAGGAGTGTCGAGTATTGTGAAAGTATTGACGTTGATTCAGATTCTCAGATATATCCAGTTGTGTTGAATTCAAAAAAATCCTGGTCTGGAGATAATAGTCCAATAATTAGCCATGGAGCAATGGATATTCTTTTTCCAAAAGGCTGGAAGGAGAAGAAAAAAGTTGATGACGCCGAGAAGGCGAAAGGTAAAAAGAGAAAAACTTCTAAATCATCTAAACCAAATAATGATGTAGGTGAAAAAAAGCAGGGAACCGAGAAAGAGGATATAATCGATATCATCTCTTCTGAATCATCTGACGATTCTCCCATCAATGATACTCGAAAGTCAAAGAAACGCATTGAGAGCAATAATAAAAGCACTCTACCAATTTGGTTGAATTCAAGTTCCGATTCTGAGGAATCGATCCTCGAGGTACCGGTACCTCCAAAACCAACTCCACCACTTGTCAATGTAAAAGATTCCGATACAAACACATCCGATTCTGATGATGGAATTTATGATCTAAATTCCATGCCCGCCAAGAAGAAATTCCAATCCAAGTCCGACGATTCCGAAGAAGGTTTAGAAAATAATTCTAAAAATACAGCCGAACTTGATGATAATCTAGTGCAAAATTCTCAAGAAAATTCACAAACACGACAAATTTCCGAATCTGAAAATTCTTCTGATAATTCAGAGAGGAATATCAATAATTCACAATCTAGTTTAACAGCAAATTCGAATAACAGTTCTAGAAATTGTTCCTACGTTACTGTCGATAGTGGCGATGAAAGTAGTTCAGTATATGCAGATGAAGAAGACGATGAACCAATTCAAGATTTAATATTAAATTACACCCTTTCGAATTCTTTACCATCAAGACAGAAAATTGGAAAGTCTACTGCAGATCGAGAAACTAGGAATGATTCCAATGAATATTTCGAGCCACTGAATGATAATCCACAACCAAGTACATCGAAACAAACAATCTCCAAAAATCTAAAAATGAAAAGCAGCAGAGAAAAAACCGACGAAGAATATTTCTTCGAGCCAATGATTGAAGCAGTAAAGTCCTTTTATAATAATTCTTGGGGTGGCGAGAACTACAGTGTTGAAGAAGTTCGCAGTAAAATGTCGAGTAAGTTACTTATTAAAATTAAATCTCGAAAAATCCTAAATATATTTTAATCATTCTTATTTTTACTTATTGAAACCAATTACGAAATAATGAAGATTCTTAATTGTTCCTATTTCAATTCTACAGAAAACCCGAAATATTGGTCAATTTTGGACGACGATTGGAAACCGAGTTTGAGACAACAGAGATATTTTCTTAATAAAGCGAAGTGTACTTTATGTCGTCAATCGGGACATTTGAGAGCCAATTGTCCAGAGCCGAAGAAATCTCCGATTTGTCACATGTGTGGCTCTCAAGGACATTATGAAACTCGCTGTCCTAGTAAAATTTGTCTCACGGTATGTAAAGAGGAAAATAAAATTTCCTTTTCACTCTCCGTTAACATTTAAATTTTCGAATTTAAAACATCGACAAAGCAACTTTCAATAATTTAATTTTCATTTTTAGTGTGGCAAGAAACAACATTCGTATAGAAAAACTTGCGAAAATTGTACAAAGTTGAATTGTTCACTATGTCGTTCTAAAGGTCATAAAAAGGAAACTTGCCCCGATTTGTGGAGACAATATCATCATACTGTAAGTCAAATTAAATTAATTATCACACGGTTGCCACAATTCAAATAAATAAAATAATAAATTTAGGAAAGTCTGTAGATTAGGGAAAAGGCAAGAAAACTAAAATTGGTCTGGGAAATCCGGGGATTTTTAAAAATATGTACTGGAAGAATATTAAATTTTTAGGAATCAGAGGAAAATTCTAAATTAAAAATTTGTTTTCAATTAAATCATTGAAAATATTTAAAATATTAAGTATGAAACAATTTTAAATTTCTTCGATGTCGACTTTGAAATTACCACGAATTTAAATACAATACCTTTTTTTTTGTTTCTGACAATAATTTATTTAAAATAATCTAATTTTTGACAAACTATTAAAAAATTATTATCAACAAATTATTTAACGAATAATTATGCTTAATAGTTTCTAAAAAAAAATCAATTTTAGAATTACGTTTACAATTTTCATAATATATTCATTGAATTTAAAAAGTTTCATAGAGAAATTTAAAGAAATTTAAATTTATATAAATAAATTTAGATTTTAGTTTCAACATTTTTAAAAAATGTTTTTGGTGAAATTTTTTGATTTCTTTAAGTAATTCAATGCTTAATGATCTTTCTTGAAAATTATTAAAAATTATTTATTTAGAAAATAATTTTACTTAAAAAATAATTAAATTGTAATTTTTAATAATAACAATTTTAGAGAGAAATTATTACTGTTAATTGAATTGAAAAATAATTTTTGTTAAAAATTCAAGAAAATAATTGAATTGAAATATTTAATGAAATTTTGGAGAAAAATTATTAAAATAATTGATTTTTCAAAGAATTTTAGTTAAAAATTCAAGAAAATAATTGAATTGAAATATTAAATGAAATTTTGGAGAAAAATTATTAAAATAATTGATTTTTCAAAGAATTTTAGTTAAAAATTCAAGAAAATAATTAAATTGAAATATTTAATGAAATTTTGGAGAAAAATGATTAAAATAATTGATTTTTCAAAGAATTTTAGTTAACAATTCAAGAAAATAATTAAATTGAAATATTTAATGAAATTTTGGAGAAAAATGATTAAAATAATTAATTTTTCAAAGAATTTTAGTAAACAATTCAAGAAAATAATTGAATTAAAATTCATAATTTAATTTTGGAGATAAGTTATTAAAATAATTGATTTAGAAATGGATTTTAGTTAAAAGTTCTAGAAAATAAGTGATTTGAAATCTCGAATGTAATTTTAGAAAAAAAATTAGTAAAAATAATTAATTTTTGAAATAATTTTACAGAAAAATGATTAAATATTATTGATTTAGATAAGTATTTTAGTTAACATTTCTAAAAAATAATTAAATTACAAAATTAAAATAATTTTAAAGATGTCGCAGTGGCAATTCTTATAAATTAGCTTTCTAAAGTCTTTAATTAATAATTTTCTGAGAATCTTAAATCTTGTGGAATAATAAGAATAATGTTAAAATATTTATGTAAAGATATTATTTCGAATATTTTTGATATTTGTAGTTATTCATAAATAAGATCATAAGAAACATTTTCTTGAGTATTTAATTATTTTTAGAGTGAATCAGAATATTCTTTAGAATCAGGGAAAAAATTCTGTGGCTACACTGATTGAGCAATTACTAAAAACTTTTATTTAAAATTAGTTTCTCTTTATTTGAATTCTTCGATTAATGTAGAAATTTAATTTCAGACAAATCATTCGGAGCACAAAACACCAGCGAATAGTAAGGAGGTCATGAAACCATCGCATCTTTTAATTTGTTGTAATTGCACAAAATGGGGTCACGAGTTCTACAACTGTCTAAAATATCGTTGGACACCGCATTATCCCACTCCTGCTCACGTGCAGAATTACAAAAAAGTTGCTGAAAATTCAACAACCAGTGTTCAAGTTATAAATTTAGACGAATCTGCAACATCATCCCAATCATTTACGGAGATCAACGAGACTTTAGAAAACGGAGATAGTGTCAACAGTACGCCAATTAATAATTCTAATAAAATTAGAACATCAGGTATACCAATTAAAAATTCAAACGTATTAACAAAAAGCACTTTTGTATCATTCAGGAAGCCCAATTTGAAAACAGAAAAACTAATTTTCGAATGTGAATACAAACGTCCTCCGAAAATTCATTCAACACCCGAAGAATTTAATCGCGATCATAAAAAACAAATGTGTTTAAATGATATAAAAAATGCAAATGTCGAGAAATTAATCGCTGGTCGAACTTCTTTTGCTTTTTTGAGAACATTAAGTAAATATTTAAAATGCGATATTTACATTACCGTCACTCAAGATTCGAAAGTAATATTGTCCGTAACGTTTTATTCATTATTTTCCGAACGGAATATATTTAAAAAAATCATCAATTTCTGGTTAGAATCAGAAAAGACTGGAAAAACAATTATGAAAAAAATACCAAATGAAAAAACAGCAATAACCAACAAATTTCAAGCGAGATTGAGTGAATTTAATGAGGAATCAAAAAGTGTCGAAGAGTCTTATAATTTATTGAAGGAAACGTCAGTGTGGTTAAAGGAAAATCCAGATCAATCTAAAAAACCTGAATTCGCTCAGAAGAAGAAAAAAATGACATCGATAAGAAATGTACTTATCACAACACTCTATAAACTCGATTGTGGTATCGAGAAGAAAGCCTTTTCAAAAATGGAAGATGCTCTAAAGTTAGTGAGTTCATCAAAAAGCGTATCATTTAACACATACATTTCTCTTTATTACTATTATCATATAATATTTTCTGATTATTTACCAACAAATCTAGTACAAATGTTAAATAAATATTTCGCCTTGAAAGCAATGGATGTAAACGTTTCACTAAATGATATAGTCTTCAATGAAAAGCAAGAAAGTGCCGTAGCAATTGTGGAACACGAAAATAATGAATCAATCGAAGAAAATTCATCACCAAATAAATTGCCTGCATTACTAGACTTTGATGTGACAATGTCACCAAATAATTTCCAACCAAAACAAAATGTGTTCACTTTTCCTGATGCTGATTTTATACCGATATCAACGAGTACAAGTAATTTCAGAACTCCCCCTAAAGAGCGAAACGTTAATTATATCCCAACAAATGTACAAAATAGTCCACAATATCAACTTAATATTTCAACAAAAAATAGTAAAAAGTTGAATAAAAATTCCAAAAAATTCCGAAAATTAAAACACGAAGCGACTATCTATATGAATGAAGCTCTTCAATTAAATGTACCACAGGTCACAAAAGCAGCAATTAAAATTGGAGATTTAATTACTCAAACTACGATACAAAGGAAACATGTGACTCTTCTTAAAAATCTTTGTATTAAATTTCAAACGAAAATGTTAAAGAAATCATCTAAGAAACGTTCCTTCTCAAATTTCTAGTTATTTCAACAAAAAAAAAATATTATGTTTGCTACTTTCATAATAAATTTGAAATGGGAATGTTGATATAAAATTTTCTATTATCTTGTAAATATGTACAGTATATATTGATAAAGAAATTGAAAAAACACTACGAAATATCTATTTTTCTAAAGCAGAAATATCCTGCTTAACTTTTAAACAAGAAATTGTTTCAATAATTTTCTTTTGTTTCTTGTGAAAAATTTATTTATTAAAATTTTTAACATTTATTATTATATTATTATAAATAGAATAAAAGTTTTGTTTCTTTGATATAATGAACAAATTAGTATTATTTTTCCTAATTTAAATTTGAATTAAAAAAAAAATCCTTTCTTCAAAAAAGAACAGAATAAAACATGTTTAAATAAATTATCGAAACTGAATTTGAATTAAAAAACTTAATTTTTAATGATATATTAATAAATTTACATCACATTGTCTCTCATTTTCTCAATTTCATCCACTCTTTAAAAAAAAAATCTATAAAATAATGAAAAATTTATTACACAAAAATAAATGATTTTCGCGAAACATTGTTTTTTTAAATACATATTTACGTCAAAACAGGAATGAATATAGGTGCCTTATGTAATTCAATTGAATTATTTCGTTTTTTAGAAAAAGCAAAACAGTTAAATGAATACAACTAATTAATTATAATTAGAATTTCAAATCAAAATAGAGGCACTTTATCGTTTTATTAAATTTGTTTTCCTTTTTGAAAATGCGAAACAATTAAAAATGTGCTGTCAATCGATTTATTTCTTCTATATCTTCTATGATTTCTGGAATTCGCGTTCCTATTTTCTTCGCTACCTCTGATTTTTCATTAAACGGTAGATTCATATATTTCCAAATTAGATCGCCATCAATGACGCCTCTTGCTGGATTTCCTTGTAGTCGCACAAAACTTTTGTATGTTCTAGAAAGAATAATAATTATGAATTTATGTATTTAAATATTATTCATAAAAGTTGGGATTAAAGTCTAATAATTATAATAATAATAATTTTGATAACAATTTTTAAATTATTAAAAATTTCCAACAGTAAAGAGAAGTTTTCTTTACTATTTAAGTATCTTAAAGCAAAATAAAACTGCATAAAGTTAAATTAATTAAAAATCTATCTTCTATATTAATAATCTTTATGTTCTGTAGTCAGTTCGAAGTTAATTGTTATTTGCTTTTTTATTTCCCAACATTTTTAATAATTGTTCTTTTTAAACTTTTTTTATTTTTTTAGCTAATTAATGTCATAAAAATCATTAAAATTCTTGCAAAGAATCTAACAATTTATAAAAATAATAAAATTTTTTTAATGAAATTTAACATAATTTTTCAAAACAATGGAACATTTTGAAAGAATTTTTTAAATAAATGTATTCTGTTGAAAATTTTTATAAAATACTATTAAAAATAATTAAATTCCATCAATGAAATTTACTATTTAAAAAAATAATTCAATTTTTCCAAAGAATTGAATCAGAATTTTTGAAAATAGTTAAATTTAAATAATATTTTTAAAAATAATAAATTGTATTTTTTCGAAAAATTTTACTACAATTAATTTAAAAATAATTCCATTTCTTTGAAGAATTTTATTATTAATGAAAATAATTGAATTTTTGCGAAGAATTTTACTATTTTTAAAAATAATTTAATTGTTTCCAAGAGTTTACTTGAAATTTGAAATACAAATTAATTTTTTCGATAAATTCTATTAAAAAATTGGAAAAAATTGAATTGTTTCAATGGATTATTGCAAATCTCAGAAAATAATTGAATTCTTTCGTGAAATTTTATCAAAATTGTATTGAAAATAATTTAATTTCTGCGAAGAATTTTACCATTTATGAAAATAATTTAATTCTTCCGAAGAGTTATTTAAAAATTTTTGAAAACATAAACAATAATAATTAAATATTTACTTTCAATAAGTGGATTTTTCAAATTTTGGTTATGAATTTATCAAAAAATCTAAACTTGAAAATAAAAACGTTTATAATTTAAATTAAAATAAATTAAATATCACGATAAGTAACTTAATAAAATGCCAAAAAATTACCGAAAAGCTTTTGGATTTAAACCAGCAATATGACAAATGTGCTGTAATAACACATTTTGTAACATAAGCAATCTCCTGTATGTTTTCTCAGGAACTGGAAGGATATAACCGAGACCTCCATCTAACGTTGCTGAAATAATAATTATAATGAGAGTTTAATTTTATTTTTTCATTTTATTGATTATTCGGATTTTAACATTCTAGAAAATTATATTTAAATACATATCAAATTCAAAGTAAAAATTGTAAAAAAAGTATACAAATAATTACAAACAAAATTAAAAACTAGTTTTCAATTAATTCGTTTATCACAATTTAATAATTCTTTAACTCTATAAATATCTAATTATGAGAATTAAATTTCGCAACTTACCATACATAGTAATGTGCCTCTTATCTGCACCCACTATTTGTTTTCTATTATTAGCGGGATCGACATTCTTACATTTAATACGGAAAAACGAATTCACCTTCTGACCCAAATGGAAATCAGCTTTACGAATTAATTTCTGTCCACCTAAACTCTCCCTCGATTCAGGTTGATACATGAATAGGGCAAAATTACTTTCACCATCGGCCACGAGGAATCCCAAATTATTATTATCAATTAAATATTCTATCGTGAAAACTTCCGCTGGTCGAAAATCCTTGAAAAACGAGAAAAAAGGTCGATTTAAAGAATATTCTTAATTTATTGAGATTATTTATTTCTTAATTTATTCTTTAAAAAAAAAGAAATTGAAAGGTATTTTCTACTTACTCGACTGACGAGTGAAAGAGTTCGGTACTCTTCTTGAAACCTCAGTAAACTTATTGATTTATATACGTCCGCTATCAAAATTAAACTCTTAATACTCAACATTTGATGAATGTAAATTTGCGTGTCTATAAATGCAACGCCCACGAGATCGTTGTCTTTCAATTGCCAAATGTAAATCTAAAAGAAAAGAAATTTCTCTATTATTTTCGTGATTATTAACACGACTCGGACGTTAAAAACTTTATTACAAAATTGTGATGAATATTTCTGGAACTATTTATTTATAATTTAACATCTAACTACGTAATTTATCGTTTTTACCTTCTGTCCGACAGCAGACACCAAAAAGCCAGAGACCTGAGTGATAGCAGTAATCGGTCCTTTTTGTTCTTTCGCATAAATTTGCTTAAATCGATTTTTTGTCAATGGTTGGCCTGGTTCCGGGACAACCTCAATGATGTCGAAAATAAGTATCTGTAAATAGAAAATTATCGTTAAACAATTATTCATTTTATTTACTAACTAAAATTTTTCATTTTTTAAATAAGTACAACAAAATATTTTGAATTAATTAATTTTATTAATTTTTGTTTAAGCCACTGATATACTCTCAAAATAGAAAGAAAAAAAATTACCCGGCCCCTGCTGGTGATGTCTTCGCCATAATTGTAATTTGTTCCAAGTACAATATAGCCCTTGAGACCAGACCTTGTTCCCTCGTAGGCTAACGAGACATTTTTCAAACAAGTAACATGTTCCCACTGGTCCAATTCAATTTTCGTATTTGGAATTGTTTCCCACGATACCGGTGAAAATAGAACAATACAAAATTGCTCTTGAATTGGAAATGGAAATCGATCCGAACGTTCTTCCTCCGTGAATTCCTAAACGAGTTTAATAATTATTGTCAATTTACAAAATTAATTTCTTTAACTAAAGAATAAAACAAACTCTTTTTTCAAGAAATATGTAAAAAACAAAAAAAAACTCAATTCTCACCTTATCTTCTCCATTAAATCTGTAATAACTTTTCAAAGGTTCGGCTGTGCTTGTTATTACACAATAAGTTTTACTCTCAAGATGATAGGTGACAAAATGTGGAGTACATCGTAAAGGAACTTTTCTCACAGGCCAAGGCGCATCGTACGAGAGATGTGTTGGTAGGACACAAATTCGCAATTCTTCCTACGCAAAAAAAAAATATTTCATAATTTTTTAATAAATGATATTAAAAATTTTTATTTACCAAAATCGGAAAAATTGATAAATTACCTTTCTGTTGAAATACAAAAACCCTTGGGGACAATTAACATTGTTAAACGGAGCAAACGATTTAATTGGTCCATCGATTGTCATTGGATGGGCTCGCAATTCCCCGCGACCTGTCAGAAATATCCAGTGAGGATAATCTCCGCTGATGAAAACGCCATTGTAACCAGCAATATTACTGAAATAACGCATCACGGAAACTCGTCTGTCATCTTGCATTGTTTCTTCCTCTTTGAATTTTGATCTTATTACAAAAGAAAGCACGATTAAAAATTAAATTAAAACATATAAAGAATAAATTTTTATTATCAATTGTATTAATTTCTTGCTGTTGTTATTAATTGTACACATTTCTTTGCATTATTATTAATTAATTTTTGTATCAAATAAAAATTGTCTATTAAATAAAAAATGAAAAGAAACAAAACAAACCACCTTAAACTTCCTGGTATAATGCCATGATCCAATTTCTTGAATCTCAATTTTAAGTAACCCTTCGGATACTTATAAACCTGATAGATTTGCAATTCATTATCTAATCTGAGTAAAAGCATTGGCCTATTTCCGTGATGACCTAGAGCGACCATTAAAATTTCTCGAACCTATCGACAAAAAGAAATAAAACTATCAATATTTTAGACAGTATTTTGAAAATGTATTGAATTTCTTTTTGCAAAGAAAAAAATGAATTTACAGCAAATGCTATGTTTCGAAAATTAGACTATTTACCTGAATTTGAGGATTTGGAATCTCATTAACATGCGCTGGAGTAACTGTAGTCGATTCCATACTATCGTGTAGAACTTGCTGTCCAAAACCGAAATTTTTTATTAAATACGATAAACGTAAATCGGGTAGAGAATAAATTTCCAAAGTTCCACTATCTCTATATACAAGTAACCAATAAGTAGGTTTGAGTTCTTGAAGAAATCTCTGCCACCTTAAAAAAAATTTGTAATTTGAAAACATTCAAGATTTCAAATAATTTAAACGACTTAATTTATTGAAACAATTGGGGGAAAAATGCGAACAATTATTAAAATAGTAAATAACTGAAAAAAGTATTAATAAATGAAAATGAAAAAGGACCACGCACAAAACACATAGAAATCGGATCCCAGTCGATTTTTTTTTAAACTCCGTAGAAGAGTAGTTTTTGTGTCAGAAAAAAGATTTCCAATTGAAAAATCACAAAAAATGGACTGAAATCCAATTTATATGTATTTTGTGCGTGGTCCTTTAATAAATAAATAAATTGATTTATAAAACAATGTAATTTGTAAAATTATTTCAAAAATTGTAGAATACCATGGTGCTTTTTTAGAAGTCGCCTCAGTTGTTTTGGGTTGTGCAACTATTGGCATTTGAAAAGCAGGTGCATCGCCATAAAGTAAATCATCCTCATTATCAATTGTTTCCACCGTTGTGGGCTCATCAACACGTTTATCTTTTTCCGACGAATCTTCGTCATTATCTTCGGCAATAATTGTCGTGAAGAGACCACTCACGTCTCTGTACGCGCAAATTGCTTCTATTTGTGGTCGCTGAAATGCAATTTTCACATAAATATAATTTACAAAAATTTACAAGATTGATTTTTTTTCTAAATACGATTAAAGTCGATTGATTGTAAATAATAATGAAGTAGTTGAATATTTTCTTTATATAATAACATTTTTTCGAGTTTCGTTTACTTTTTGTTTATTTTATTGACGAAATGTTTATATATATATATAATAAATTGATTTTAATCCCGTAATTTTTATAATTAATATTGAAAAAAGAAAGGATATTGTTTTCTTTCAGCTTTTGCATAGTTTCCAAAAATCGAAAAAACAATTGATTGATGAAATAATTAAATAATTTAAACAATTCAACTCAGTATAATAAATAAATATTTTTATAAAGAAGAAAAATGTTTAAATTAAAATATTCCTTGTTTCTAAATTGAATAACTTTTCTTACGTATAATAAATCAGCAGATTGAGCATGTAATCGTGCCGATCCTCTTGCGACTGTCTCCTTAAGTGTTAATAAAATTACTTGTCCATCTTCGGTAAGTAAAACAACATAAGGATCTGCGCAACTTGCGTATACAATAGGACAGCCAAAATCCATTGGCATATGTTGAATCTGCAATTTTAATTACTAATTTAGTATTTTTTTTATTATTTATTATTTATTCATTATTCATTTTATGCAACTCATTAGGAAAAATTGCATCGTTAGTATTAGGATATAATATTTAATTCGTACATTTACTTCTGTATTTGCTTCATTTTTCCCTTGGCAATGTGTTTATTTTTTTTGCTAAACAGAAAAAATTGTTTCTTACCTGCTCTGTGCCAATCATCAAGCGTACACCATTTTGTGTTACTTGAATAATGTACTTGTTTCCTCCCAAATTACCAGCAAAAACTGTTGTTCCCTGAGTACTAAATCCGCTTTGATCAACCTCATTAATTTCCTGTCCAGTTCGAAGAATCTGAAAACAAAACATTTATTGTTATTATTTTTTAATTACTATTACTATTTTGAATTATATAATTAAAAATCGAGTAACTATGTATTAATTTTCGTTATTTTATTATTTGTAATATTTTATAATTATTAACGATCGCTCCGAGTTTTATGATTTTAGTTTGCTAGACAAAAAAATTGTAAAGAAGAAGAAAAAAAATGAATATAAAAACATTGATTAGTGATAAATGAATAAATTACCATCGTCGAATCTTCGTGACTCAAAATTAAAAATGCATGCACTCCGTCTGTTTCTGCTTTTTCAAGATCGTCATTCACTGCACCGATAACTGTCCACATGTCTTCACAGCCAGGAAGTTCAAATGTAGTGACAACCTAAAATAATATTTTCACTTATAACATTTTGCTATTAATTTGTTCGCTAATTGACTAAATTATGACTGCATATGCTTTATTATACGTTAGAAATCGTAGAAATACATTTAAATATAATTACCTGCGGACGAATAGATCTTTGCAAAACGCAAAGTGCACCGTTTTTTCCGTAACCCGATGTTGTAACCAATTCGACATCCGGTTCCTGGGTGTGAGAAAATTCTTCTGATAGAAACGCCGGTTCGCCCATTGAAATATTCCCACAGGGACCGATATTCAATAAACTGTCACATACCTAAGAAAATTAAAATTTTCCTCTTAAAATTGTTCTTTGTAAACATAGAAAACCTTTTATTTACTAATTTTTTTGTTCGTAACATAAGAAATTTTTTTTCCACATTTTATTGTAAAATGTAAATAAGGGAAAAATAATTAAAAAATCAACCAACTTCAAAGCTGTAGGACGTGATTTGAATAGACGTTTGCGTCTCATTTCCATATACTTCTAATTCTTCCGGATCTTTAATATCCAATACATCGGACGCCATCCAATCGCCCAAGAAATCCTGTTTTACTTTTTTCGCCGGCGTTTCGCCAGTGTTGTCCGTAAAGAATAAATCCGAATTACGATTACTCGCTGTATTCTCATTTTCCTTTTCGGTGAATTTCAAAAGTAATGAATTTCCCAAACGTGAGCCAAGAAACAGGTAGTTTTCCTCACACAGGCAAACCTATTTTATTTTTAAAATACAGAAACTTCTACAGTGATTATAAATTTAAGATGTTAAATATTTTTAATTTTAGAATCAAATTTTACTTTTTAGAAATGTTTATTACGATTCTTACAGGCAAAACTTTTTTTCTGAATGAAATTAAATAACTAAAGGATAATTTACTCACACAGGAAGTTAAAACACTAGCGGCCGCTTTATCGAAATGAAAACCTCGCACAGATCGCATACTATCGGCAAAAAGTGACAGAACGTACAATTCTCCGCTTTTTAAAGACATGACCAAACGATCGGTAGATATAAAGGCAACTTGAGCTCCTTCTAAACTTATTTTCACCCCTTCTTGTGGTTCTGTAAAAAGAAAACAAAATAAAACAAATAATGCAAATTTTCCAATATAAACAAATTTTGAATATTTTTTTTACAATTTTGCATAAAAACTCTCTTTTCAGAAGTAGAAAGAATAAGATTACATACTGAGAGGGAAATTTGTACTCGTGTCGGCGATACTATTCACTGAAATTCCATAGGGCGGAATACTTTGGTTTAAATAAATTAAAGAATTTACAGCCATTATTAATGTTCCGCCAAGAGGCTTCTTCACTGGCACTGCTTGACAACAATCAAATGGTAAATTTGACACTGACCAAATAATAGGATGAACTTTCTGCTGGATATTTAATGATATTGCAACCATTGCACAAGTGTCTTGTCTCACTGCAATACGTCTAAATAATTGTAAAATTATTATTAATAACTAGCAAATGTTACACGCGGAACTTGCTATTCAATTTGTTGTTATTAAGCAAATTACAAAATTTTGTATTTTCAAATATAAAATTTTTAAATAATTTCATAGCCAAATTTAAAAAATTCACTTAAGTACAAAATTAATTATTACTGTTCATCATATTTAAAAATTTTTAATAAAATTCCACGAAAGAACTAAATAATTTTCTAAAAAAAATTTTAATAAATCTTTCTAAACAATTGAATTATTTTTTTAAGTAGTAAAATCTTTACAAAAATTCAATTATTTTTAAAACAATTTTAATTGAATTTCTCCGAGAATTTTTAGAAATACTTCTAACAAACTTCGAAAAAATTCAATTTTTTCCTAAAAATTTAATAAATCCTTCGAAATAATTAAATTATTCTTATAAATATAGTAAAATTCTTTGCAGAGATTATTTTCAAAAATTTCCATAAAATTCTATTTCAACAAGAATTTTAAATCCTTTGCAGAAATTGAATTATTTTTAAAATAATTTTAATAGAATTTCTCGAAAGAATTTTAACAATCAAATATTAACATAAAATTCATTTATTTTTAAAAATTTTTTTAGAAAATAGTTACAAAATTTTTCAAAGAAATTCAATTATTTTCTAAAACAATTTTAATTAAATGCTTTAGAAGAATTCAAATATTTTTAAATATTTCTATAAAATTAAATTATTTTCCAAAATTTTCATAACATTCAGTTTTAATAAGAATTAAATTTTTTTTTAATAATTCAATTATTTCCTCAAATTTTAATAAATTCTTCGGAACAATTTAATTATTTTTATAAATAGTAATAATAGTTCTTCGCAAGAATTCAACTATTTTTAATATACAATTTTAGTAAAATTCTTCTTCATAAAATCCAATTGCTTTAAAAATTTCCAATTAAAGTTTTTAAAGAAACTCCAATTATTTAAAAAAAATCCAAAGAAATTCTTCAAGAGAATGTAATTAGGATTTTAAAAATTTTTAATAAAATCCTTCAGGAGAATTTAATAACTTTTTTAGAAGGAATTCTATTATTATCCAATTTTTTAATAAGTTTCTTTGCAATAATTCGATGATTTTAAATACATTAATTTTAAAATTAAAAATATTTGTAAAGAAAAATTACAAAAAAGTTAAGAAACAAAAATGCAAACAGCAACTAACTTCAAACTGCGAACAGGTTACCAGATCACGAACTTTATTAATATAGATTATTATTATTCGCCTTATATTTTTTTAGTAACTAATTTATTAAAATTATGAATTAACTAAATTTTCAACTCACCCAGAGAATGTTCGTACTGGTTCGTATAAAATTAATAAAGTAGGTTCGTAATATCCATAAAGAAACTGAAGATCAATGATATTATCCATTTTTTCCTCTAGATTCTTCAAAATAATCATGTAAGAAGATAGAATCGGAGCCTTACTGGATCTCGTAATTTCAGCTTCGGCATCGTCCAAAGTTGGATCTTTGCGAAATGGTAAAACAACTAATTTTCGTCCATAAATTAACATAACTGCACATCTACCTTCTGGATCGACTCTCACTATTGGAACGTGATGATGATTTGTCCATCCATCCTGAAAATGCAATTTTTTACAAATATTCATTCCGTTTCAAAATATTAAATACCTAAGATTCCTTAAAAACTTTCTTTTACAAAATTTGTAAAAAATATGTTATTCTACCTGCATTTCGTCTTCCTCAAAGTAATGCAGAGATACGGATCGTAAATCATGTGTTTCTACATCGTATTCCACAACTGAAAGTTTAGCATCGCGAAAACCGAGAAGAAGAGAATCTCTCGCCGATCCCATTAGACGAACTGATTGTATGGACATCACATTTCCATGAAGTGTATATTGTCCCAAACATTCTAGTTTCATTTTCGGTGGTCGTGCATCTGAAAATTAAAATATAAAACTTCAAGCGTAGTTCAATAAACGTAGTTCATGAATTTTTGTTAATTATAAAAAAACAGCTGGTTAATAAATTACTTAAATTAAAATATAAAATTTGAAGCGTAGTCTAATAAACGTAGGTAATGAATTATTTTTAATTACAAAAAACAGCTAGTTAATAAATTATTTAAAAATAAACTTAAATTAAAACATAAAATTTCAAGCGTAGTCTAATAAACGAAGTTAATGAATGTTTCTTAATTATAAAAAGCAGCTGGTTAATAAATTACTTAAATTATTAATATATAAAATTTCAAACGTAGTCCAATAAACGTAGTTAATGAATTTTTTTTAATTATAAAAAACAGCTCGTAAATAAATTACTTAAAAATAAACTTAAATTAAAATGTAAAATTTCAAGCGTAGTCCAATAAACGTAGGTAATAAACATTTTTCCAATTATCAAAAATAGCTGGTTAATAAATTACTTAAATTGTCTACCTGTGTATTTTTCTCTCTTTGTACTGTCGATGTCTGGAATTAATCGGAAAACACGTATAACATTTGCTCCGGCAACAACCAAACATTTTTCCGAACGATTGAAAAAATTGCACGTTATCGCATGCTCCACGCCAGTCGCAGGATGCGTATTTTTACAAATAGAATACATTTTTATTGACAATTGTTTCCTTTTTTTTCAATAAAATATAGAAGAAAATCAGAAACCTCAGGAACACATTAAATATTTTTTAGGTTATGCTCAGTGAGTCGGTTGATGTCTGCCGCTACATAAGTAAGCATGTAAAAATAGATTAAATTACAGAAAAATTAGTTTATTAAATTAAATTCTTAGTCACTAAACCAACCTGCTACATATTTGCAATTAAACACTCATAATTCTATTAAATTCACTTGCATTTTATTCAATTTTCAATTACAAAAACACGATGTTTATTGTTGACACCAAGGCTGGGAAATGATGACAACAATTCGTGAATTTAAAGCTTGGTTTACATGGAAAGCAGGAAAAAAATTCTATTGAAATTTCAACTATCGAACCCTGTGAACTGTGTTTACCCGCCAAAATGTCATTTTAATTCCGCTTGTGCAGTGTAATATATACGTCCTCAATTTTTATTAAATATTTATATGTAAATAATTGTTTTTTATAAAGTTTAGTATTATTGTGAAAGAATGTCTTTGAATAAAAAACCTATGCGATATGCACATCCGGAAGGCCACACGGATGTCTGTTATTTTTCCGGAGAAAAGTATGTTCCATTTTTTTGGTTAGCTTTCATGGCTCTTTAAATCGAATTCCTAACATTTTTAAGATTTTAATTTAAATAAATTATAGGGATTATATTATTTTAATTAAATTGCTGAATATTTACATTAATTTTTAAATAGTAATTTATAGTTAATTTACAAAGATTTCTAAAATTATAATTGTTTGCAATTTCAATAATAATTCATTATATTATTATTATCATTTAGTATTAGTTACATTATTATTATTATTATTATTATTATTATTATTATTATTATTATTAATAATTGTTATTGATATTATTATTAGTATTTTTAGGATTTTTCTGATTATCAATATTAATAATTTAATTAATTTAAAGATTATTTTATTTTCTGAATTAAAGTCAAATAATTATTATTTTTTCATTCTAATTATAGAGAATTTTTTTAATTTTTCTTCGTGATTTTCCTAATTTTAGAGGTGGCTTAATAACATGTGGTTCTGATGGAGATGTTAGATTCTGGTTGAATTTAACGGACGATGATCCAGCGACAAGTTGTGTCTCAGAACAATCGACAACTGTCATTTCAAAGGTGAAAAAAAATGAAGTGTTCAATAATCAAAAATAATTGCCAAACAGTACGAAACTAAGAAATTCATTTGTTTTCAGAATGGTAAAATCTATGTAGGTAATGACAACAATACAGTTCAAATACTCAGTTATCCTGATCTTGAAAAAGAAGGAATTGTCACGAGATTCGGAGCAACTATTTCAGCTTTAACTACAACTAAAAAGAGTAAACTTATTGCGTCCGGTGCATGGTAATTTATTTAAATTTCACATATTTTGCTTTAATTTAGCTTTGAACTTTATCCATTTTTTGCTTTTAGACTAATTATTATTTTTTCTCAATATTCTGGAAATATTATATTAACGTTAAATCTATAGACGAGAAAATTTAATGAAATTAATACATTTCATTTAAATTATGTTAGTTTTAAAAAAACATTCGTAGTGTTCGTAATGTTTATTGAAAAAGTACGGAAATTTTGTAAAAATTGTACACGCTATAATTTGGAGAATTTTTGAGAAATTTCAAATGATTGCTGAAAGTAAATTATTTTTATTAGTTAATTAATAAAATTCTTCCCCGAAATTCAATAATTTTCCAAAATTTTCCTCAATTCAATGATTTTTTAGAAAATACTGTTTTAATAGAATTTTCCAAATTTTTATTTAAAAAAATTCTTTTTTAATTTCTTTTAAGCAGTTCAAATACTTTCATAAATAATAAAGTTATCGCAGAATTTCAATTATTTTTAACCCATATTTAATTATTAAATTAATGGATTTAAAGAAGAATTTCAACTAAAAACACTAGAAAAAATTGAATTTCGGAGAAATTACAAATAATTTCAGAAATTCAATTATGTTCGAAAATTTATAAAAATTCTCGTTAAAATTTCAATTATTTTTAATACAATTTTAATCCAATTTCATGAAAACTGCAATTTTTGTTAAAAAAAATTAATGAAAATTCATTAAATGAATTCATATATTCAATTATTTTATACTTTTTGAGACAGATATAATTATTTATTTTTGTATTTAAATAATTGAATTCTCACACAATTTCCACATGAAAATCTATATTAATAATCGTTGTATTTCGGTAATTTGTTCGCACTTTGAAGTTAGTTACTGTTTGCTTTTTAACTTTTAAAATAATAATTTTTATTTTTAAATATTTAAAACTTTTTAATTAATGTATTGAACATCATTGAAATCTTGTAAAGTATTTATAAAAAAATTTGAAAATAATTAAAGTCATTTCAAGAATTTTATTGACATTTCATTGAATAATTCAATTCTTTCGAGAAAATATAATTAAATTTCTATTGAGAATAATTTAGTTCTTGGAAAGATTTTTATTAAAATTCTTTACAATAATTGAACTGTTTTCAATGGAATTTGCTTCAACATCCTTGAAAATAGTCTAATTTTTGTTAATTATTTTTACAGAAAGTTTTAAAAATAATTGAATTTTATCAAAAATTCAATTTTTTTCAATATTTCTAGTAAAATTTTTTGCAAAAAGGCAATTTATGAATAATAAAAATCTACGTAAAGTATTAAATTATTTTTTATACATAATAAAAGTCTTATTAGGCTTTCACTTACATTCAATACAATTTTAATTCTTTTCTTCGAAAATTTGAATTATTTTTAAAAAATTTTGGAAAAATTCTCCAAGAAAAGTCAATTATATAAAAAAATATTTGAATTTTTACAGGAGTTCAATTATTTAAAAAACTTTTAATAAAATTAAATTATTTTCGAAAATAATAAAATTTTGTCTGGAATTCAATTTTAATTGAATTTCAGGAAATATTAAATTGATTTTAAATATTATGTTTAAATTCTTCGAAAAAATTCAATAATATCAATAAAATGATAATAAAATAATATATTTTTTGCAGGGATTAAATTATTTTAAAAAGCTTTAATAAAATTATGTTGAAGAATTTAATTATTTTCAGAAAATAATTAAATTGTCGATGTTTTGGATTTTTTGATGATTGTAGAGATTGTGGAGAATTAATTTATTTCAAAAAGTGAAATTGAATTTTTTTTCAAATTACTTGAAGTTTTTATTTTTTAAAATATATTTAATTGAAGATTTTTCGAATAATTGTAATTTCTGATCTGTAATTGGTTTCTAATTTTTGATTTTTGGGCCGAAAAGTCTGTATTTTGAAATACTTTCACTGATTCGAATCCTGTAACGTTTTCCTTTTTTTTAATTTTATCAATATACGACAATTTTTTTTATTATTATGTAAATAATTCTAACAAAATAAAGAATAATAATTAAATAAAATGCTTTCAGTGATATGAAAATTCACGTAACAAACATTGATACACTCGAAACGACAGAATTGTCCGGTCATGATGCACCAATATTAGGTTTATCTTTAGATCCAAAAGAAGAATTTCTCGTAAGTAAATTTGATCGAATTTCTAACTTATAATCTAAAACTTCATTCGATGTTTTAATTTTGAATTTAATTTAAAATAAAATTTCATTTTATTATTTATTTAATTCAATTTAATATTTCAGGCGTCTTCAAGTGCAGATGGAACAATTCGTGTTTGGAATATTAAAGAGAAACGAAGTGTTCACACATGGAATAATGTGGTGCCAAAGTGTAATTCGTTTTTAACTGCGAAAATTTATTGCGTTCCTTCGTTTAATTGCAAAAATGGCGATTTTCTCGCATATCCCCATGGAAAGGACGTTATTGTCGTTGAACGATCAACTTGGAAGGAGAGCTTCCGACTAAAATGTCCAGATCTTAAAACTGTGAGTTTCGTTTCTTGATAGAATGATAAAAAAAATTGAATTAAAATTATTTTTTATTTACAGTTTTCAATTAAATTACTTATAGTTGAAAGAAAAATGAATTTTCGTAAATGATTATTGAATTATTATCTTCAGGAAATAAGTATATGCAAATTTTCCGAATGCGGCACACGTTTAGCGGCAAGTTCGTTTTACGGTGAGATAGTTGTGTGGGATTTGGAGAATAAAGCAGTTTTAGGTCACATTGAACATCAACAAAATGCAAAAATCACATCATTTTGTTGGCATCCGGAGAAGCCGAAGGAAATCGTTTTTTGTGATGCATTGGGTCAAATGGGTTGCATTGAAGTGGTGAGTATTTCTCCTTTTTCGTACTGAATTTTTGTAATATAAAATTTAGTTCTTTTTGTGAACTTTTTTCTGTATTATAAATTAAATAGTAAATTACTTTTTTGTTTTATAGCTAAGCGCCGAAATGGAGCATTCAGACAGTTTGGATGCGGCCGAATCGATAATAAATGGAAACGACTATAATAATGGATTGGAATTCGGCGTTGATATCGACGATGACGATGAGGACGACGAAAATGTTATATCATTGAATAAAATCAAATCATCCGTTAATCTCGATCCGGATCAAAAAAGTGTCACTGACATTTTAACAGAGAGAGTTGCCGAGGAGACGAAAAAATTGTTACCAGTTATTAATTTACAAGAACCATTCCAACCGAGTTCTACTCCGGAACATTTACTCTCACGTTACATGGTATGTAAATTAAAATTGCAGGTGAATTCTAATTAATTACAAAAAAGAATCATCTTCAAAAATAATTTAAATCTTATTTAAAAAATGATTTAATGTCGAATAATATGATTTGCGTCGAATTATTTTCTTCTTTTAAAGAATAAAATATAAGAGTATAACGTGATTTTTTATAATAAAGGTGTGGAATGACGTGGGAATTGTAATGTGTTTCACCGTGGACGATGGAGAAGAATCTTCGAGTGTAGAAGTGCAATTTCACGATTCGTCTGTTCATCATTCAATTCGAATTAGTAATTATTTGCATCATACAATGGCGGCACTTTCCACTGAAGCACTTGCGATGTGTTGTACATCGACCGACGAAACGCCAAGCAAACTAGTTGTTGTTGTACTACAAGGTTGGGGTTCGGGGAACAAAGAATGGTCCATCGATCTACCAGAAGGCGAGGAAGCTCAATGCGTTGCTGTTGGTACAACTTTTGTAGCCGTTGCTACCGATAGACGAAATCTTCGAATTTTCATGATCGGCGGCACTCAACGTGAAATAATTGCCATTCCTGGACCTGTCGTTGCCATGAACGGATTCAATAATCATCTTCTAGTAACTTATCACACAGGAATAGGTAAATTACTAAAAAAAAAAAAAAATAGTTACCTTCGTTATTATTATTTATATTTTATATTTATTACGATTTATTTTAATTCTAAATCCAAATGAATCATAATAATATTAGTAAAAGTATTTCTTTCAGTAATTTGTTTTTAATTTAATTAATTGAATTAATTAAATGGAATTTGCTTCTTTTCATTTTTGTGCTGAGAGAAAATTATCGATTTTTACAATGTCAATCTATTGGTAATTTAAATTTAATTGAACTAGCGGATTTTATAATGATTAATTACTTTACAAGGCGCATCTGACGATCAACATATGAGTATGCTGTGGATCAGAATCATTGGACAAAATTTACGAAGCGAAAAATTGGAAGTGCCATTATCGCCAAAATCGAAATTAATGTGGCTCGGATTGTCTAATCTTCATTCGCCGACAGTCATGGATTCCGACGGAGTAATTAAAATGTATAACAAGAAATCATCAATGTGGATGGTGGCCTGCGACACAGACAGACAGGTAATAAAAAAATTTTTGTACAGACTTTTGCAAAGACTTTTATCAAAAAATTTAAAAACAATAATTGAGTTCCATTGAAGAATCTTTTATTTATGAAAATAATTGGAATCTGACAAAGAGTTCTATTAAAATTATTAAAAATCCTAATTAAATTCTTTCGAAGAATTACTTGGAAAATTTTTTAAAATATTAGTTTCTTTAATAAGTTTAATTGAAAATTTTGAAAGCATTTAAATTTTTTTACATTTGTATTGAAAAAGATTGAATTCCTGAGAAGAATTGTATTATTCATAAAAATAATTGAATTGTTCCAAAGAATTTATTGGAACTTTAGGAAATAAATGAATTTTATACAACTATTTAGAAATATTTAAATTCTTTCGAGGAATTTTATTAAAATTGTTTTTCAAAGAATTGAATTTCTGCAAAGGATTTTACTATTTATAAAAATAGTTGAATTATTGCAAAGAATTTTACTATTTATAAAAAGCAATTGAAATATTTTGAAGAATTTTTAAAAATTTTAGGAAATAATTGAATTATTTTGATGAATTTTATAGAAATATTTGAAAATAATGAAATTCTTTCGACAAATTCAATTAAAGTGATTTCGAAAATAATTCCATTTCGCTATAGAATTGTATTATTTTTTAAAACAATTAAATTTTCATAATTTTTTTGACGAATATATTTAATTGATTTAATTTTCATATAGAATATTTTAAAATATTTTGAGAATAATTGAGTTATTATCAAAAATTTTTAATTCTTATTAAAATTGAATGTTATGAAAATTTTGGGAAATAATTTAATTTTATGGAAATATTTAAAAATATTTGAATTCCTCTAAAGAATTTAATTAAAATTGTTTTGAAAATAATTGAATTCCTATAAAGAATATTTGGTACTAATTATAAAAATAATTGAATTGTTTCGAAAGATTTATTAAGATTTTAGAAAATAATTGAATGTTTTAGGAACGTATTAAATTCTTTTTTTTAAATTGAATTTTCTGAGGTATTTAATTAAAATTGGTTTGAAAATAATTGAATTCTTGCGAAGGATTTATTATAGTTTTAGAAAATAATTGAATTCCTTTGAAAAATTTTGTTACGAATTGAGAAAAAAAATCAAATTTTTTCACGAAATTTTATTGAAAAATAATTGATTATGAAATTATTAAAAAATTTATGTTTGAAAATAAAAATTTTTGTAATTTGCATGAAAATAATAAATTGAATACAACGTTCTACGCGCGTAACATTTATTAGTAAATAAATTATTGTGTTAACGTATTAAATAAAATAAATATTAATTATAATTTTGTTATTTAGCCAAAGGGTAAAATGGACAATTTCTTTATAATTGGAGTCAGTGAGTCTGAAAGAATCATAAGATGCATCCTTTGCAAAGGAAGTTTCTATCCCCCGACTAATCCGAGACCAATTGTTCAAGAAATACCAATAATAATACCTCTATGTGAACCTGACACAGAAAAATCAGAGAAAGAAGCTAAAGTCTGGCAAATTGGAAGTCTTCCCGAGGAAGAAAACGAAGCCGTCCTTATGCTTATCGCGGTAAGAAATTTTTCCTCCCACTTTGGCAAATTTTATTCATTTAATATTAAAAGAATTCTAATTCAATAGAATATTAAAAAGTTCAGAATAATTTAGTAGAATTTAAATAATAATTATTTTCTTTCATCCTTTAAAAAAAAAAAAACAGCTCGCATGTCGCAGTAATGTTGAATTCCGAGCCGTTGAATTGTGTCAACAAATTGCATCACCAAAAGTAATTGATTTGGCCATTAAGTACGCCGCTCGTAATGGTAAAATGGCTCTCGCCAATAAATTAGAATCAATTGGTGAAAATAAAATTCAAGAGCAAGAGAAACAAGAATTGGAAAAGGAGGAAGCCGATAAAGCAAATGAAATTAATGAAATTGAAGAAGAACCAATATTACCAGCTCTCGTTAAAAAACCCGAGATTGAAATTCGACCACTAACATATAGTCAAGGCTTGAAAAAGAATCCATTTATAAAGACAAAAAAGCCACAACAAGTCTCTAGTTTATTAGCACTCGATATGCGTGAGGAGACAAAGAAATTGCCAATAACGTCGCCGGTAATACAGAAAACAACAAAAAAGCCAACAATAAAAACAAAAGAGAAATTACCGTCGAAAAAAGAGAGTTACGTTAAGTGGTACGTTCGAAATAAACAGAAATTAGAGGAGGAATTCCCCGGTATGAATGCAACAGAATTAACTGCAAAATGTTTAGAAAAATATAGAAATTTACCAGACGATGCTGATTCATCATCATTATCAGCATCAGCATCGCCATCACCATCACCATCATCATTATTATTATCATTATCAAAAGACGTTAATGAAGAGACAAGGAAGAGAAAATTGAGTGAAACTGACGATACGCCACCGATTGAAAGTGAGACAAAAAAATCCACTTCGAGTAAACTCGCCGCTTTTATCCGCAATGACGAGAACTAATTTATAAACTAGAAATATAAAAATAAAATTTTAATTTTTTAGAAATTGATTCGAATTCTTCTTTTTTTGTACAGAATAGAAAAAGAGCGGTATTTAAATATAATATTATTCTTTATTCCGTGTAATTTTTTCCTTACAGATTGAGTCTGTCTTTCGAAAAAGACAGATGGACTGAAACACAGCCATTCCTTTTTTTTCTATTATATAAACATCAAATCTATGAACATATCAGTATTTGATAATTATCATAAGTATTTATAATTTATAATTACATACATAAATTCGTACCCGTTACACTGAAAAAATTGTACTTTACAATTATTTTTATTTTTTATTCGAGTAAATATAATACTAATAATAATACAATTTCTCAATTTAAACAAAAGAAAATTACCTCTTTTATTTTAATTAAAAGCATGAGTTAAAATCGAATTTTATTTTTATAAACCCTGGAGTTTGAAAATTTACATCAAAAAATTAATCCTAATTTTTTCAGTGTAAGTACGCCAGTCATTTTTGCCTTTTAAAATTACATAATATATTTTTAAAAATTCTTTTCCGTTCGTTATTTACGTAATTCCAGTTGTTTTTTTTTCTGCAATAATATATGTGACAATAACGTCCATTAATTCTATGAAATAAAATTAATATCCTTATATATTTCTTTTTCTTTTATTAACAGATTCAAAAATCCAATGAATGAGATAATTTTTCTTGCTTCAAGCTAAAGATTTTTTTCCCTCTCTTCTCTCTCTCTCTCTCTCTCTTGTTCTTGTGTTATATTGTATTTACAATATTCATACATTTTTCTTTTCAAAAGAAAAATTTTTGCCTATTTAAAACTTTCGATTTATTTTTTCGTAACACTTTTAAGCTACGCAAACATTTTTATACATTCAACATCGAATAGACACTCAGTGACTCAAGTAGTGCAAAACTTAAAGTTCATTTCTTTCAATTTTATATTATTATATTATCGTAATTTCTAATACTCACAACCTCGCTTTTAATTTGAAAAAAAATTACAATTAATCTAAAGGAAAATTTGTTTTGAATTTATCACAAATTTTTACGTGTTTTCTAAATTTACGTATACTAAAAAAATTATTTGGAAATAATTGGAAAAGTTTTTTTTTCTAGAAAAAAAATGCAATAATTTATATTTCACGACGTGTTTAAAGTTTTAACAATTGAAAAAATAGAGAATTATTCACAAATTTTTTATGTTTTTGTAATTTGCACTACATTCTTGCACTCACATTTAAATATTAATAATAATTTATCTAAAATAGTTGGTGTCACGAGGTATCGCGCAAAAATTTTCTGGTCTAAAAAACGGGATGTCGAAAAATTTCTTTAGACAAAAATATTACATTGTAATTTTTATAAATAAAGGACGCAATTTTTTAATTTCTTTCTTTTTTTTTTTACTTTTAATATACGACACCCCATTTTGAGTTATACATTATATTTTATATATACAATTATTTTATTCCAATCTTGACTATTTTTAAAATATTCAAATTATCACTAGATGCAAATTTCGCAAAAACTATTATTAATTGATAATTGAATTATATTAATAAATGAATAATTTAAATTAAAAATATTATTGGGAATTCTGTAAAAAATGTTTTGTCTTTTTTTTTTGTTTGTTTGTTTGTTTATTTGTAAAAAATATTTAAATTATATATATATGTATCTATACAGTTTAAAAATCTTCGGTAAAGGAAATCATAAAGCGATACATATATTATTGTGTGTAAAAAAGTAAAAAGCCTCTGTTAACAAATATGCTATTGTATTTCGAATAATGTTTTAGCATTTGAAACGTTCTTGACTTTAAATAATGAAATAACAGTCATACACTAGCCTAAAGCAGTCTATAAGCCCCATTTTCACAAATATTTCCTTGTAAGCTATAATCAATTATTCTCACGCAACATTCTAAAGCGTACATTATACACATTTCAAAAATTATAAATATAAATTAAAAGAATTCAAAAGGAGCTCTATTATTGCCAAAATCTATAATATGTAGTTTTTGTAATATTGCGAGTCTAAATTTATATAAGAAACTTGTTTTCATCCCTTAAATAAATAATTTTTAATCATCAATTGCCATTTAATTTAATTACAATTTTTCCTAAAGATTTATTAAAATATTTAACTTGATCCAAAATTAAAATATACGTAAAATTTCTAATCTATATATCTAAAAATATAAATTTCAATAATATTAACGAAACAAAAATTCATTTGTTTTTTGAATGAGAATAGTTGAGATTTGTGTATAAACAAATATTTCTGGAAGATTGCAGAAAATTGCTTTATCGTTGTTGCAAAATTATGTTAAACTTTCGGTAATTGAGCGTTTAAAAATTGTAAGTCAAGAAAGAAATAAGTGGCTCCGTAAAAAAATTATTCATTTTTTCTTCTAAATATCAATCTGATCAAAAAGAATTTATCGCGCGATCAGATATCGTTTTTTTTTTGGGAATCACATTCTCATTATACAACGCGTAACATTGAGATCAGTATCTAAAATATATAACAGATTGAAATATTTTGAGTATTATTTATATAATAATTTCTTTACAAACTATCTAACATTCGAAAAATAGTACAGGATCGTAACTTCGAATTTCGAAGTAAATCACATTCATCGTGGAATGTTTTTTGTATTCATTTTATGCCTCAATTTTGAAATACTATCGTGGCTTTACAATAATTTTTATCGATTTTAAAAAGAACGAGTCTTTTTATTCTTTTAATAGAAAGAAACAAAAATTGTCTTGTAAAAAAATACATTATGGGGGCAATTTTACACTTATTGATAAGTGTAAAATTTCTTAAGTGAAAAAATTCTTTCTTACAATTTTTTAAAATAATTTTTGGGAAAATTGATATTACTTTCGAAACAGCTTCGAAATTTGGTTGATATAGAGAAACAAAGGCACAATTTAAATTGAAATACTGATATGTTATTTGTAAGCAAAAAATCTATTATTATTTTTAAAATTCAATTTTTTTCTATATATAAATAGAATTGTATTTCTAGAATTACATATCTCGAGGATAAAATTTAAAATATCTAAGGAGAAAAAAAATTAAGATATTAAAATATAAAAATATGTAGTTGTATCGAAAATTTAAAATAAAAAGTCTAAATTTTTCAAGACTCGTTCAATTTTTTAAAAATTTGCTACAAAAATGTTGTGTGTTTACTGCTGTGCTCTAGAGCAGCAAGAACATCTTGTTTTTGTCGTACGTAGAGTCGACCTTTTTTCCATGGATTTTGAAGCTGAAGGGGTTTAAAGTCATCCCTGAGGCATCGTTCTCGTGCGCCAATAACGGCAACAAGACAAAAGTTCGGTAGCTCGTCGGATGTATAAATTGGCCCTTCTTGGCCTTTCAACATTACGGCCATATTGAGCTGTTTCACCACTAAATCGACCACCTCTCTTGCTGTGGTTCTTGGGGTTACATGTAGTTTCAAACTTGTCCCTGATGCTAAACCAGTTTCATAGGCCGCGTAAACCTGAAATTAAAAGAAAACATTTTACTGTCAAATAATTATTCTTAATAAACAAACCAGAGACATTCGTTTAATTATAAATACTTCGCTATTTCTTCAATGAAGCACGAATCGAGGGAATCATAAATAATCTAGTTTTACTTTTTGTAATTTGTAGATTATTTTCTCAACAAAAGAAATTATTATTCTTTTGTTTAAATTATTTAAACACTTATTAATTGATTCTTTTGTTTAAAAATTAGTTGTTCCATCGTTTCGTGAATTAGCACACAAGCAGCATTTTAAAAGACAGAAGCTTTAGTTCAAAAAATTACGTATTATTTGGATATTAAAAAATTAGATTATAACAAGCATTACGACACTGATCATATTTTGTTTGTTTTAAATTTTGGGTTAAAATGAAATAATATTCAAATGGTACACGTTCATATCCACAAACAACAAGAAAACGTAACAATTAGACAAAGCACAAGAATTTGGATAATTATTTTTATGCATTTTTTTTTTTTTGTTTATCGGCGCAGCTTACTCGAATTAATTTGCTGCCTCAGTCGAACTGTCGCTAACAAGAATCACTAAGACTTGAGGAATCCTACAAACAAATTTTGGAATTTTGTCTTGAAAAAAAATTCTTTGAAAAATATTGAATGAGAGAACAGGGTTGCCACTAATCATAGGGAAATAGGGGACAAATCGGAAAGTTTTATCAATAATCTTGGAAAAATATAAAAATTTTTCAATGTATTAAAAAAATTCTATTCTAATTATCTTCGGTTACCATTAAAAGTATTTAAAGGATTAAATTCTTCTTGAATTTTTTTGTTTCGTTTGTCTTATTAACTTTGAAAGAATTCACGAATTTTCATACAAAATCAAAAATTTGTTCTACTTCTGACGATAATGCAATTTTTAAATTAGTTAAATTATAAAAATATATATTTCATTGAGAAATTTTTAAATATTCGAAGTAAATTGAAAAAATTGACTTTTAAACGGAATTTAGGAGATTCTTTTTATAGATGAATATAATTCAATAAATTAATTCTTACTCAAAATTATTAAAAAAATATTTGATTTAGAGAATAATTTTAGTAAAAAATTGACGAAAATTTTTTAATATAAAAAGAATTGTGTTTACAATTTTTATAAATTCCTAACTGACTGAATTTAAAAAGCTTTCAAATTGAAATTTTAGAAAATTTGAATTTTAAAAAATGTTTATTAAACATTCTGAAGATTTTAATTTTTGCAAAATATTTTAATTTATATATTTTTTAATTTAGATAAATTATAAAAATATACATTTAATTGGTTTCCAAATAATCGAATTTTTAATAAAATTGAATTAAAAACATCTGAATTTTAAGACTTTCGTATGACATTTCTTTTTTCATAATAATTGAATGTTTCAAATTGAAATAATTTTTTCTACTCTTTGAATAATTGTTACTTTCAAAAAAATTTCTCAAAAAATTATTGAAAATAATTGATTACTTGATTTAGAGAAGAATTTTCGATCGAATTTCCAGAAAATAATTTAAATTGCAATCTTGAGAATAATTTTAAAGAAGATACAGTAACAAATTATTGATTTTCGACAGTTTTTTTTTGAAAAATGAAATTTTAATTCCTGGGAAAAAATAACAATAATAATTAAATATTTATCTAAACAATGTTTGGAATAATTTTACAATTATAGGAAGTTTAGAAATAAATGTATTGGTAATATTTATTTGTTTCTATATTTTTAGACCGAATCGTAATATTCTTTAGGGTCAAGGAGAAAGTCAAAATTCTTTTTCGAAATCAGGAAAAAACAAAAGCATAGTGACAACCCTGAAGAAGTTTAAAAATCATGAGAATTTAAAATTAAATTTTCAAAAAATTGAAGATAAAAAAATTACCTGCAAAATTCCAGGAAGTGGTGCAGGCATCATTGTAGCTTCATCCTTCTCCTCATCATGATGACCGTCAATCGTTGAACTGGCAATTGCAGCAACACTTGCAGTTGGTTTTGATGATTTTATTTTCCCATGTCCGCTTTTTATGCAAACACTAGAATTTGGTGTTGAATATTCATCGCTACTTATTGAATGCATACTGTCTGAATTCGTATTATTGCTGACGCTCATTGCGGTCGAAACACTGAGCAGTGATCCACCGTACATCATTGGTTTAATACTCAATAATGGACTTGTACTCGCCGAAACTGATGTCACTGCCACTGAACGATTCTTTGGACTTTGTTTATATTTCGCCAATAGAAGTGTGTCCTCAGATTTTGACGGTGGAAGTCGAATATTTTGCAGTGGAATCAAATGATGATTATTGCTATTTGATAAATTACTGGTACTACTCACGGGGTGGGAAGATTTCACCTGTTCGGTGTCACTTGAAATATTCGATGTGTCACTACCTTTACGAATATATTGACTGCTTGGTAATTGTTGTTCACTTTTACTAAATTCCGTTGTTAGAAGATTTGACGAGGAATTTGTGATATTTGGACCTGGCCAACTACCTCTTCCAGGGCTGGATTTCACTAATTTTGGATCTCGTGGAGGTAATTGAAGAAGACTTCTCTTCAGGCTGTTACCACTGTTTTTATTTCTGTCCAAACTCAACAGGTGTTTCATGCAAATTCCCGCAGATTGAGCCTGTTTGTAAAATTGTTTTTTTAAATTTTCTCGTATGGGATTAATTTTGAAAGTAAATGGAAATTACTTACGTTTGACAGGATTGATCCTCTGTCGCGAGCGAAGGTAATAACGTCAACGAGCCAACGTGCACCTTTCCAAACGGTGTTCATTTGTGATTGCAGATCTTGAAGTCGCATTAGCTTGTCCTTGGCGATATTTAATTCCGATGTACTGAATGCCTCGCGTTGATTGTGTTGAGCTTGAGCTGTGTCCAATTCTAAAATACAACTCATTCTCGAGTAGCGATTTATCACTTCTTTTTGATAAGTCATGAGGTGAACCATTTCAAAGACTTGAATTGGCAACGACAGAAGATCGCCACGTTGGAGTAGAATTTCCCTCGTACCGGGAACTGAGCATGCAGTCTCCGCCGGTGGAACAGTGATGAGAAATGACACATTGTGAGTTAAATCGACCACTTCGGCGTCGTAGAGACGATGCACGAGGGAGTCCTCTGGATTAATTTCCATATGACTGAATAGACGTTTCGCCGTTTGCGAGACAATATCAATGAATTGCTTCTGCTGCTCCGTTCCCTGTGATTCGTTCGAGGCATTCTCCTTTTCCTCCTCGTCCTGCAGTGCCGATGTCGAAGACGCCTGAATTCGCGTCATTCTCTTCAAGTACTCCCATTCTTCCCTGTGTAAACAAAATTTAAAATCCATCAGAATTTTCTAAATTCTGATTACAAAATAAGAAATGAATTATTTAGAAAAAACAACTCACGCTGAAACGTGAGGATTGTCCCGAATTTTACAATGGGGCAGAACATTCGGTGACTTGACTGGCACAACGACCTGAATAAGATCCACGCTGCTTTGCATTTTCAAATAGCCGAGATACAGTCCTCGGGATAATTTAATACTACTGACTTGATGATAAGTTATTTGTTCCTGTATACTGGCCATGAGAATGTCAGCCACATTACTGTCCTCGTGTGTTATTATTTTCTTCGTTATTTTACTCAGCGGTAACCATCTGCTATTCAAAACAGAAACCAATTTTGGCGTTTTCACATAGTTTATCGTCGTAAATACTAACGTGCCTTGAATGTCCCGAATCGGTTTGTAATACAGTTGGCCTAGGTTCTGTGTACACAATGCCGCCTGAAATGAATTTAAATTAGTTTTTCCCCAACGAAAATAAACCCTTAATCCAATTACAAATTGAAGAAAAAACAATCAACTAACCTGCATTTGTGAAGCGGCTTGAAGTAATTTTATTCTAAAATGATTTGTCGAGCTCATATGACTTTTTTCCATATCCTGACGCAGTGATTTAACATCGTCCCATGTGCAGGCAATTTTCATAAGCCAATGAAAATCATTATAAATACAACTTGGATAAGTCTCGTCAATCTCAATAACAGGCAGAAAATCTTCATTTGTCACCAATATTTTATCCTCGTGATAAAGTAAACACGCAAGGAATACTCCTCGTCGAAGATTTTTTTGAAATTTACTTGTCGCTGTGAATAATTGCTTTATCGTTGTCTTTTTCTTATGATTACGCCTTTGTGCCGCTGGTGTCTCTTGTGTATATTCCGCACCACGTATATCAGTAAAAAGGGTATCTAATTGCTCCAATCGGCCAGCGAACCTTGGCACCCTTCCGTCAATGTCTCTCCAACCTTCGAAATTAATTACCCACTTATTTAGAAATAACGAACTCAAATCAGAATTAATTAACTAACAATTATTTTTTTTTTTACAAAAAAACATTCTATTAAATCTCTTTCCGTTCTCATCAGTGCTGCCAGATGTTTAAAAACACAATTCTTCAAACGCTTCAAACTTTTCTCTATTTATCTTCAAAAAACTAAACTAGCCAAAAAAATTACTTCAGATTTTGGTTAATTTTTTTCTAAAAAATAATAAATGAAATTAAATCACACACAGTTTTAAAGAAATAAATTAATATTGTTGTGTTTGAATCTGTTCGCAATTGGAAGATACTTTTTGTTTGCTTCTCAACTTTTTTAACAAATTTTCTTTTTCAATGATTTTAATTTTAAAATAAATGCACTAAAATTACTAAATTCTTGCAAAGTTTTGATCAAAAAGTTTGAAAATAATATTCAAATCATTTGAAGAATATTTCAATTTTAATTTCACAATATTTTTTTAAATTCTTTAAATATCGCAGATTGCTTTAATTTTCTTCAGATTTAAAGAATAATCTTCCAATCTGACAACACTCTTCCCATCAATCGCAAATTAGAAAAATAACAAAACAAAAAATAGTAAGAAGAAAAATAGAAAAATAACAAAACGAAAATTGGCGAAAAGAAAAATAGAAAAATAATAATAAAATATAACAGACCGTGGATAGTATACAAGTAAATAAAAAATGATTAGAAAGAAGAAAGATTGTAATTATATAGAAGAGAGTTGTAATTAAGTGGAAGGTGAAGATTAGGTAGAATGTTAATTTCAATCGCTTATCTTGAAGAGGGATTTTAACGTGATAATCATGAAACTTATATGCCAAAAAAATGTGTACTTGACTTACTGCTTGGAGTTACATAAGCCGGTGTCGAAGGTCGAAATTTGCTATAGCCTTTCAAATTTCCAGCAGCTGCTCTAAAATAATATTTTTGACCTTGAATAAGGCCATCGATTCTACATTCCCTCTGTTTCATGTCTAAAACTTCCCTCTCGTCATACACCGAGAAATCGTCTTTCACACTCCACTGAACTTTGAATTTTGTGCAAATTGCGGAATCATGCGAATCTGATTCTTGAAACCTGGCTATGACGGAAGTTGTACCCGTGACATCAACCGACACCAAGTACGGCTTATCCGGCGGTCCTGTTAGATGAACAATTTTCAAAATATAGAAATTCAATTGAATTTTGACATTAAAGTGAGAAAAACAATTATTGATTCCAAATATAAATTTTGTTACTGAAGAATGAGAAATTTAAGAGATGAATTTATAATTTTATTTATAATCATTTCCGATTTCAATAGATTCCTTTTATTCTACAAATTTTTAATATGTTTAAATAATTTTCCTTGCAAATTCTTTTTTTCTACTGTTGGATTTGAATTTTAAATTGTGAATAAAATTTGTAATCTCTTGTAAAATTTCTCGAAAAAAACTTTCAAGTTACATTCCTTTCATCTCTCTGGAATTTAATATGTAAAAATGTGAGAGTCGTAAACTATTTCAGTCAATATGAATGTACAATTTTGTAATAATTGAAACGGAAATAAGGAAAAAAAATCTAATCTTCCTTAAAAAAGGAAAAAAATTAATAAAATAAAATTCTCTTAAAATCATTGAAATTCACATTCTTTCAATTATTCAATAATTAAAATGGAAAATAAAAAATACTAAAAATAGAAAAAATTGCAAATTTTGTAAAGTGTGAGATGGAATGTTCGGAATCAAAATAATAAATTTTTAAAAATTTAAGGCTGTAAAGTTTTTGATATATTTGTCATTATCATTGTTGTTGTTGTTGTTGAGAGTGAAAAAAAAGTGTTGACAAGTGTTGAATAGAGAACTCACTGGCTTGATTAAAACCGAGTAACATTTTCCTTAAAGCTCGAGCTCTCCTTTCCCAAAGTGCTAGTTGTTTGTCTTCGGTGTTTCCGCTACATCCTGTCAGATTATTGTGTGGGTTTGAGAAACTGGACCTATGACTCAGTGGTTCCAAAAGGGTCGTTCCACTACTTCCAGAAGTACTGCCTCCTAGTTCTTGAACACGTCGCTCTGCCTCTGACAGCAATGATGCCAAATGACTCCCCAACGAGTCTGGTGATTTAACTGTCAAATAAATTCCATCGTTAATAATAAAATAATAATTAAAAATAAATAACAATAAATAATAAACTTTTCGTATATATTTACAAAAAAAAATGTCTAATTATCTACTTATAAAATAGCAAAAGTGATTATTAATCAATAATAAATTAAGTGAAATATATTTTGATAAGCTAATAAAAACACATTCTTTGGGGTGTTTGTCCCGGAAATAATAAGAAGCTAATAATGAAAGTCATTTTAATGAAAATAAAACACTCGAAAAGTTATGTTTGTTTACGAATTAATTAAATTCCCTTGTTGGGGAACAATGTCATTTCCAGTGTTGTAGAGTAATTGGATGGCTAAAGCCATTCTGCAAATACCAAGTGTACAGTCAAAATGGATTTTCACGAAATGGTTGTCATATATATAACACACGAGTTTCGATTATCAAATCGATTCAATTTTGCATGAGTTTTCTCTTTGTGTTTTTTTTTAAACACAAAAATGATTAATCGTCAATAAATTATTTTCTCCTCGGTTACCAATATGAATTTTTTTATTCCAAAAGACAAATTTTTTCTTTCATTTTCCAAGTGATAATTTTACATTATTAAAATAATTTTCTTTATTTTTAATTTATTAATTTCGAAGTCGAAATTAAAATAAATTGAATTAAAAAGTAATTTTACTGTTAAAAAAGAAACTCTTCTTTCTAAAAAGTAAGGAAAAAATCTTGTGTGTTTGGAAATTGAAATATGATATTAGTGGTGAATAATAGGAGTTATCTTCTCTTTTTTTTTAACGATTCAGAACAATACCAAAGACTATTATCGTTTGAAAAAAGAAGTCTAGTGAATAAGTCAAGGACTTTCAATAATCCTTTTCATCCTTGATGAGGATGTCCCATATCGAATTGAAATCGTGGCCATTCAGTTTGTGAGAATTGGAGATTCCAATTAATGCACTACAATTAATTATTCTCGAGTATATATGTCGCAAATATATACAAACATTTTCGGCGCATCTCGTTATAAATTAGAAGAATTTCTCATTTCAATTTGGCGTGACTTGAATGTTTGGCCGTTTATACAAGAGGAAATGAAAATATTTTGATTAGACTGTAAATTCGACAAAATAGAAGACAAATTGCATTATAATGAAACTAGAATTTGTACTTGACATTAATCATTATCATTATTACTAATTATAAGAAATCGATTTTTCCTCTTCTCTCTATTATTATATATACATTAAAATTTTAATAAATAGCAGATTGAAAGGTTTCTATTGATTTTTTTTTATCAAGTATTAATTAAATTAGATTTTCTTCTTGCGCATGAATTTGCATATTTTTATGCTAGTCAACTTGCATGAAAATTCATAAGTTTGATGACAAATTCAAGGAAAAGTGAAGATGTACTGAAGTTTCAAAATTATCAATCCAAATTAGATAATTTTAATTGAAAAAAAAAATTCAACCCATAAACTTCAGATGAAAAAAAATCTCTTTTAATCTAATTTAATACAAGAAAAAAGATCGTAATCCAATAAAACTCTTTCTCGCCTATCAATTGAAATCGATAAATTTTTTTTATTTTTATTATCGTTAAAAAATAATAAAATTCTGCAATTTATTTGGAATTTGAAAATTTAATTGGAATCCATCTTCGTTTACTATGCAGTCGTTCCATTTTTCATGGCAGAAAAAAATTTCATTAATTTTACAGCATTTCAATAATGTGAACTTTTAGAACTTGAAATCAATCCATTTTTTATTATTCTTAAATTCTATTTGAAATTTTTTTTTTCTTCCCTTTTTGTCGACTCTTCTAGTATTGATTTTACTATTATATTATATATTATAAAATGGTGAATGTGAGTATTCTTTGGATTACGTAAGATTTTTATAGAAAAATTTTTCTCGTCGAGGAAAAAAAGAGAAAATGAGGGAGAAAAGAAGAAAAAATCGCACAATTTACTTGTTATAAAAAGGAGTAGAAAAACAATACTCACACTGATTGCCTTCCTGTGCTCCAAATGTAACCAACATTTTCGCTAAAGGTCTGTTGTTACTCAAGACTGCCACGTCCAGTGGAGACAAACCGTCGCTATTTACACTGAAAATAAAAAGAAACTTTAGAAAAGTAATTGAAATCTGACTTCGCATTTTCCATTTTCAAAGAATAGAGTGTAAACACTCGATATAACATGCAACAGCAATTAAAAAACAAATAAAAGACAATAAAAATAATAACAATAGTGTGAATTTAAAATCATTTCCAAAAGTTTCGGATTTGCAAAAATTAATTTACCAAAATTCAATTATCGGATAATTTGATGAGAAAAAAAAACGATATCGTGAATTTACTCAAGGAAAATGCATTCTTTGTAAAATAAGGTTTAAACACGATTTGTACTTGTACCTATCAACATTAAACTTTCAAAATAACTCACTGGTAACCACTAAAACGTGGTCACCAAACTAAGTACCCGACACTAACATTACTTAAAGTTCATCGATTATCAAATTGTTTTATACGAAGATTTTAACTCGTTTAACTATATTCTAGTAACGAAAATATTATCTTCTCGGAAAATAAAAAAATCTAAATACTTATCTAATATTCGAGAATTAAAATCCGAGTTAAATAGTTATTAATTATAAAATTATAATGTTGAATACAAAACAAAAATAAATATTTTAAATAAAAAGAAAACGTATAATTATAATTAAGAGAATTTTAAAATCCTATCGATTTTAATCAATATTCTAATTATAGAATTATTCGGAAAATTTTATTCCATTTTTTTATCTGTTTTGTAAAAGTTTTTTCGTACATAGACAAAACTTTAGTTTCATGTTATAGAATTGAAAATACTTTGAGGTGAACTCCATGATAAGGTTGTAACTTTTTATATTCTTGTGAGAACTTGTTCGAAGGTGAGATTCGATTTAGGAAAAGCACGTAGTTGTAATCAAGACTTTTCAATGTTCAAGCAACTAGAAACTTCTAAGCGCGCTTTTGAAACGAATCGTCAATTTTTATCAAAATGAACCCTATAAAAGAAATGACATGACCTATCATATAGAAAAAAATAATTTACTTGAATTAAATTATTCTTTTTTCCCCTCAACTTTCTATATTCTTTTTTTTTAAATATAATTTTCTAACAAATTTTGAACTGAAATAAAATTAATCAAATTTACTTTTCCCAGCATTCTGAAATTATAACTTTGGTAAATCAATTAGGTATAACGATGCAGATGTGGCTTAAAGGATTAGGATCTATTCTAAGAAAGGATATTACAGGATTCAGTACTTTAGGACGAAAATAGGTCAGTATATAGAGGACAAAAGTAATTTTATATACTTGAATATTCTTTGAAAATTCCTAAATATTTTGCAAATTTTGGTAATTAATTTAAAAGGGTTTTTTTTTAAATCTATATCAATTTTTTCTTACCTGTTTACATCCACATCGGTTGACTCCAAAATAGTCCTTGCCTTATCTATATGACCATGTTCGACTGCTGCAAACAATGCTGTAAACAAAAGGTTTTTTTTTACATAAGTTATAAAGTTTTTCTTTACAAAATAATCCCTTTTTTTCCTAACATTATTTAATGTATAAAATATTCTGTTATACATAATATTTAAATATTTGACAATTGTTATTGTATTATAAATTATAAAAATAGAATAAAAATATGAAATAAAACAAATAATAATAAAAGCAAAACAAAGAGAAATAATGAAATAAAATAAAACGAACAAAACGAAAAATGCTAACCATGCAAGTGAATATTGAGGGAAGGTTGTGCCGTGAGTGGATTGATGTGAATTGATGACAAGTTGTTCAGATGATGTTGATTTTTCTTTTTTCCAAAGCCCTCAAGAAAATCCATCCCTTGTTGCGATTGCAGCTCTGTATAAGGACAACAAAAGGAAAAAATAAATCTTCTACTAAAATGTGTGTAGGTGTGCTTAGCGAAATTAAGGAAACCAGCTAATATAAAATCAATTACAAATAAACACACGTGTATATGATCAAATAATAATAATATAATAAAAATAATATTAATTTTCTGCATTTTTGTTTGTTTTTTTAGGTTATATATAACTAAAACGCGCCGAATAACCGAGAAGTTAATCGATAATCAAAAAATCGAAAGTGGTGGCGCTGGTGATCGTAACCAACTTCAGAGTGTATTAACTAAATATGGCGACGATCATCACACGTTCCATTGTTTGTTAGAGGTAAATTGTATTATATCATTGTGATAATTGAATATTTATTGCTTATTCTCATCAAAATTGTCAAGAACTTATAGTAACAATTACAATTTTCGTTAAAATAAACTTAGTTTGTTGGAACAGTTAGTGAAAGTCCGATTTATAAGTTGTTGACTATGTTGAGTTCTGAGCACTTTTTTCGATTTATTTTGCGTTTGTATATTTAAATTGTCGATTGTTGGCAATATTTTTAAGAAGTTAAATTATCTGTTTCTATTTATTTCAATTAATTAGAGTATTTTAGTTTTAGAAAAAAAATAATTATTCAGGGGTTGGGTACGAAAAATGGTAAATTATAGAATCTTTACGTAAATATCTCCAGATTTGTATCCAAAGGATCCAAAGTATTGAAGTGGATATTTGGAGAATAATATGTTTCATTTGTTTATTTTAATAATTTAATTTATTTATACGATTTATACTTTTTATTAAATAAACAATCGATGTAACTCACGTAACAAACTAAGTTTCTCGTAACTGCACAACCCTGTGATTAGTTACGGGAATCCCTTGAAATTGATAATATTCGAGAGTGGGGGTTGTTGCCAACTTCGGACTGTTTAGTAAAGTAACTTCGACTGGTTCAACCCATTCATTTCTTTTGATTGTTACAAATTATAAACAGTAATTAGTAATTGAATATTATTTGCTGAAGCACATCTAGTCCGTCTAGGTATCCTAAGGTTAGTTGTTTACTTTTGATTGTGCTCGTATTATCAAAGTAGCCCAGAATTGTGTATAAACTGAGATTCAACTTTTAATCACGGGATCACGGGGGTGTGTTAATTGTTATATAGAATTGTTTTTGTTTCAATTTTAAAAGAGATTCACTAGAAATAATTACTTTATAATCTTTTTGGGATCAAATAAATAGTGAAAGTATAAATAAATTTAGTAATTATATTTCCAAAAGGGTTAAAATTAGTATTGTTAGTATAGGTCTGAAGTTAATTGCATTTCACGCCATCTAGAATCGAGAATTCGATTGTTGGAATTTGGAAAGTTTACTTTTTTCGACAGTTCAGTGTTTGGTATTATTTTCATGAAAAAATAACAAGATTTCAAGCTTTTCTTTATAAAATTATGGTATAAAATCAATTAAAGTGTTTACTAATAATTAAATAACGATGATTTGAATAAGTAATAAATTAGTTCACCTAGTTTGAATATGCAAAGCAAACAATGTTTGTAATCCAACCATAGGACCAAAGTACAAATATTTCCTCTATTATATTAAAGAAATCAATGAAGATTTACAAGTAAATACCAGTTTAAAAAAGTGTGAGTAATAATTTCTCCAAGGAAAATGAGAAAAGTTTCGAAATAATTTAAACCAAGGGTTGAAAAGTCAGAGAAGAACAAAGTGGATTTCCTAACCTAAAAATTGCCGACAGTGTCAACGGTGTCAACAAAGTGATAATTGAAATGAAGTAAGTAATTCAATGTAATTAAGTAAAAATTCCATTTTAATCAAATATATTTAAATATTTAATAATGTAAAATACTAAAAAATTGAAGTACCGATTGTTTATTTCCAAATAGAAAAAAATTAGAGAGTAATAGACAATTTTATATCGAATATATATACTTTTCATTCGTAAATTAGATTTAATCTCGTGGGATATAATTAACTAAAGAAAGCTTAAAGGATAAAGACGAGGGATTTCCATATAGATATATAACTCTATGATACTGGATTTTCCGTAATGTTTCTGACAAGTAAATTTTCCTCTTTTTTTCCCTCAATTATCTTCGAAATATCTCGTTGCGCAGACTTATAATTTAAATTAAATTTTCTCGCAATATTCTACAACATATATATATATATATGTATATATATTTTTTCAGTCTTTTTAAAATATCCCTGAAAGCGGAGTATATGAAAGCTGACATTAAATTCTTCGGAAGTATAATACATTATTCATAAAGCGATTTCAGCGAAATATAATTTTTTTTCCGTATCAAAATGTTTCAAGGGATGCAAAAGTTTGATACGACTTTTAAAAAATTTGTCTAAAGAAATTTTAAAGTTATAATTTAATTTAAAAATTTGAGAAAAAGTAACAATTGTCATAATTGACAAAATTGTTTATTATCGTAATTTTTAAATTCTTTGTAATTGTTACGATGTTAATTGTCAATTAAAAGAATTTAAATTAATTGTAGAAATTATTTAAAATTAAACGCATTACAGCATGAATTTTTAGAAACAATTTAGTTTTGATTTTATAAATTTTGTCATATTCAAAAGTTTTTAATTTGACATTTTTTATTACTATGAAGAAATAATAAATAATTAAATATTTATGTAAAAAAGATAACATTGATGTTTTCGAATAATTTTACAAAAACTTTAAATTATTTTTAAAAAATAATAAAATTTTCACAAGAGTTTCATTAATAACAAATTTTTGTTATAAATTTCTTCGCAATCATTAAACTATTTTCTTAATTAATAAAATTTTACCGGCGGATTCAATTATTTTCGTAAATAATAAAATTCTTTTTTGGAATTTAATTATATAATTTTAATTTTATAATTTTAATTGAATTCCTCGAAAAAATTCTTTAAAATTTTATGAAAATTCGTCCAAAGAATTTAATTGTTTAAAAATTTGTTGATAAATTGAATTGAAAATAATTGATTCTCTGTAAAGATTTTTATTATTTTACGAAAATATTTTAATTCTTGCGCAAAATTTTATTAAAATTTCAGAAAGCAATGAAAGATCTGCTAAGAATTTTGTTATTTTTAATTTCTGCCAAGAATTTTATTAAAATTTTTAAAAATAATTAAATTCCTGTTAATTTTTTACAAAAATTTAATTATATTTGAAAATTTAAATAAAATTCTTCGCAAGAATTCAATTATTTTCTTAAATAATAAAATTCAATGCAGAATTTCAATTATTTTTTATACAATTTTAATCGAATTTCTCTAAAAAATGTAATTATTCTAAAAAATCTTATTAAAATTCTTTAATGAAATTCAAGTATTTGATAATTTGTTGATAACAATTTTTTATGGGAATTGAATTTGAAGCATCGTTTAATTCTTCAATAAATTATTTAATTGCGTTTTATTTTTATTTAAATAATTGAATTCTAGTAAAATATTCTAATAAAAATTGAATTTTTTTTTATAAAAATGAATTTCAGTTAAAATTTTAGATAATCATTGAATATATTAAAAGCAATATAGCGTGAATTTGAAAAAAAATTGAATTTTGTAATTAATTTTTTTTTTAAAGTTTAATTGAGTTTTTTTAATAATATTTTCAGTTTCTATATTCTAATATTTATTTAATAAAAGAATTTAACTAATAATTGAAATTTCTTAAAGTTAAATATTGTAAAGAAATGAATTTTGAAAATTGTTAAAGAACTTTTTCGAAAATTCTGAAAAATAATCGATATGAAGAAGAATTTTAGATAAAAATTCTGAAAAATAATAATTGCATTGATAATGATTTTAATTATTATAAATTATTTTTATTAATTCTTAATATTAATTTCTATAAAACAAGAAGAAATCGCTGACTTTCTAGTTTTCGGCCTGATTCTATTTTTGTCAGTTGGTCCGTAATTTTTAATTTTTGGTCCGTAAAGTCCGTATTTTTAAATACTTTCACTGTTTGGAGCCCTGTCCAATCCTGTTTTTCTAATTTCTAAATAATATTTTATATTAATTATTCTTAGCTTTGGTAAATAATAAATATATTTTCTAATGTTTTAGGCATTCATGCATTAACGAGTGTTATTTGTTTTCAATTGTTTACTCAAAAATATTTCCAATTGAGAGAGAAATGAATTTAATTAAAATTCTCAAGTGAGGTGTCAAAGAAAAAATGTCAAAAAAAAAGTTTCTTCTCGATATTGCGATAGAGACAAGGACCTACTTGATCCAAAAGTGGTTGTCATCGAAACGCGGTCATGGATGATGGACTCGGGATCCTTGGACTCGTGTACTCCTTTTTTATGATTGATCTTTTTAACTCGGAAACTGCTTCGACCACCGTTCAAAAAGTTGGTAATATTATCGACTGTTCTTGGTCTTAAGAACTTGGCGGAAGTAACTTTTTCCGCAGTCACTTCACATTGACTGTTATTGGTAGTTTCATTAATTTTATTCATTGCACTCCTTAAAATAACGTTATTTTCATTTTCTTCATTTTTAACATATTTTGTTTTGTCAGTCAATGATTTTTTTTCATTCCGATCAATATTATTGATCACAATACATTGTTCATTATTATCACGTTTTGAATCGACTAGAATAGTGAGTGTTTCCATTGATGATTTTAAATTTTCATTAATAATAATTGTTGGTGATTTATTTACAGTTGTGACAAAATCATCGCTTTTAACTGGGAAGAAAAATTCGTTCACGGAAGAATCAATTGAACTGTCTAAGCAAAAAGTTGGATTCTCATAGGAATTGTATTCTCCAGTTGGATAAACCGGATACTCATTCTTTCCGGTTATTTTCTCCGTATTCTGAGAATAATGAGACTTTTCAAATTGCTCGCCAGTAGGAGTGGATTTACTTTTTTCTCGTTTATCGGTACGTTTATTGTCATTGTTATTATTATTGTTATTAACATTATTTTGCAAACCTTTTCGATTTCTTCCCATTATTCGATTGGCGAGGGATAATTTTTGTTTTAAATCTTTGGCTATTTTTGCTGATTCGATATTTTTTATTAGATCAATATTTCGTGTTTCGGAATTATTATCATTGTTTTTAGCTTGATTTTTTTGATTTGTGTCAATTTTGTTTGATGAAAGAGAATCCGATTGTTGTTTCTTTTGTAGAAATGGCAATGTCCATTGACTTGTTTTAATTGTCGTTTCTTTTGATTGTGGAGAAATTGTTGATTGATTTTGGTTTGTAGTTTGATTTGAACAATCGGCGCTTGTGTGGTTGCGAATTTTTGACATTATTCGAATGGAAGCACGAAATGATTTTGTTCTTTTGAATGTCGATAATCTGCCAGTCGATGAACGACGAGAGAGCAGATCCATCTTTGGACTATTGGAAGACGAGACTTTTCGGAATTTCATTTGGAAAATGTTTATTTATTTATTTATATTTTTTTTGGTTTCTTCCTTTTTCTCTTGGTTTCTTGTAATTGATTTTTTCTCAATTTCTCTTTTTTTAGTTAATTTTTTTCTTGCTTCGTTCTCGTTTATTTTTTTTTTTGTTTTTTTATTCGATATTTTGCACTTTTAGAACTAAAAGATAAATATACATCTAATATCTCTCAACAAAGTTTTAACATCTTTGGCCAATTATAAATATAAATTTTTGTTCTTGGTTCCAACTCTTTGGAATGGTAAAGCTGAAAATCAAGGGTAAAATTTTTAATATTAGACAGTTTTTTCGGCCTTTACTTTTTATTTATTCTCTATGAAAAGCGTGTGAAGCGTGTCCTCTCTTTTCTTTTCCTCTCCAATAATGGAAACACGAATGGAAAAATTTATTTGAAAAAAAAATGCGAATAATATTTAACCATTTTTTCTGAATATTCTATAAATTTATAAATAAATTTAAATATACATTTTCGGGTTTCTGTTATTTTCAATAACAGAAAAAAAACTATAATTTTCGTTCCCATTAAATTAAGAAAAAAATAAATGCTTATCGCTAAAATAAATAATTATTTCGAGAAATATTTTTCCTCTTCTGTTCAAGCGGGGCGTATATCATAAAACAAGACGAAATTAGAATAGATCGATAAAATTCCTGACCATATAGAATATAAAATCACTCATTGTTTTATATGACAATTGCGCGAAAAAGAGAGAGAAATTATTTTTACAATTATATTGCCGTTAATTGAGTTTTGTTTTAATTTTAAATCTCTATCGAGTAATTTAAAAAAAACAAAATTTATTTAACTTTTTTTTGCATTTCAATTTAAAGAAATTATATTATATTTTTAAATATTTTTTTTTATTCCCAAATTATTATAATTCGTTTTTTTAAAAATTATTTTCAATGTTTTATTAAATAAATTCGTTTTTAACATAGTTTTTAAAAAGAGAATATAATTTTTAATTAGTGAGTTAATTAATTTACCGGGATTTTTAATTTTCATATTTATTTATAAGTTTTTTTAAAGAGCAAAAAAAAAATGTCAAGAAATAAGCAAAAGAAAAAAAAATCATTATTATTAAAAATTTCTAATATAGGTCATTCAAAAGTTGAATTATTATACATTTAAAGAACGATAATCCTTTTAAATGGTCTTTTTAGTTCGTTAAAATTTTATGCTTTTCGTATGAATATAGTTTTTAAAGTGAAGAAATATAAGGGGACCACGGGGAAAAATTTGCAAAACTTTTAAAACTTGTTCAGAGGAGTAAAGTTCCTTTTAGAACTTTATAATATTGCGAAGATTAAAAAAAAATTATGCGAAGAATATTAACTGGCGTATTCGATATTGCTGACCCGTTGAATTAAAAAGAAAATTATACTCGATAATAATTTTACTCTCAATTATCTTTATGTATTACTATTAAATGTATTAAATTTCATAGTTGTATAAATTACGATTTATTAACTCTTATTAAATTAAACAATTACTAAATTAATAATTGAGTAATAATTTATTAAATTTAAATAACTCAATTTACTGAATTACTTACTTAATTAGTTATTTAGTCAATAATTTGCTAATTTATTTCAAGCCTTTATAAAACTTTATTTACTAAATTATTAACTCATTTATATAGCTGAAATAATAATTATTTATTATTTGTTTAGTAAACAATTTGTTAAATTTGTTTTAATCTTTTATAAAATTTTACTTTACTAAATTACTATCACAATTATTTGTTCACCAAATAATTTACTACATTATTTACTCAATTATTTATTTAGTAAACAATTTTAAATTTAATTAGTTTTTAAAAAATTTGAATTACCAAAAAGTTCATTGAATAATTTTTTTACTAAATCATTAACTAAGTTTATTTTAAATTATTTTTAAATCCCACTTACTGGATTATTTATTTAATTAATAATTTACTAAATTTATTGAAACATTTCATTAAATTGTATTAACTAAATTATTTAGTTAATAGTTTTCTAAATTTATTGAAACTTTTGATAAAAAAAATTAAATCAAATTTCTGCTTAGTGAATAATTTGCTAGATTAAATTAGTTTTTATAAAATTTTAATTAATAATTATTTACTGAGTTATATATTTTCTGATTATTTACTAAATCGTTTACTTATTAATTAATTTATTAATTTACTAACTTTACTTATAGTTGGTACTCTAAATTTTAATAACTCAATTATTTATAAAATTATTTATTCAATTGTTTGTTTAGTAAATAATCTGCTAGATTTATTCAAACTTTTCGTTAAATTTTCGTTACTCAATTATTTGCCAAACTTAGTTAAAAGTTTTATTAAATTTAAACAATCAGAAGTCTGATTTCGCTGGAAGAGTAAATAAACTTTACTATTCACAGAAGTAAAAATTAATATTGAACAATTTAATTATAAAAATCAATTTCTACTTAAGAAGGAAAAATTCAAAAGGGCGTAAAAATTTCTTCTAATTTCTTCTAATTTCTTAATGCAGATCCTTTTGGAAAGTTAAAAAATAAAATTAAATCTGGGATTTCCCGGAAGTATCCTGAATTTCTTGGCGCAGTTATATTATTTTTAAGTGTAGGAAATTTTCTCGATTACAAAGTTTCTTCTGCACGGAAGTGAATATCGTGAGGATGAGTAAAGGGAAGTTTGTCGAGAATATAATGAAAAGCTTGAAAAAAAAGGAAAATGAGTAAAAGGAGAGTCTTAATAACGTGAAATGAATTTTCTGTGAAGCTTTCATAAAGGTATGATTAGGTGGCAGGGACCTTTACTTTTTCCCTCGACTTTTTATATGTATTGTGTGTGTGTGTGTGAGAGTAAAAAAAAACTGAGCAATGACCCCATTTGCGACTCGATCACACTGACATTGATTATTATTATCATTTTTTGCCATCATTAAACATACAAGTGGAAGAAAATGGAGATGAATGTTTGTCATCGTTTATATCTACTTGATAGTCGAGCGCGCAGGTTTATTATTTACTTGGGATGTGCTCTTATAGGCAATTCTCTTGCTCGACAATTGGCTATTATAAAAGAAGAGAGAAAGAGAGAGAAAGAGTTTGGTTCACAGAAATCAACTCTCTTCTTCTTCTTCCTTCTCGAGGGACACTAGCTCAATTTGTTGAAGCAATAGATTTTATTGCTTACGTCCGTTGCGTGTTACAAGTAGATTTTGGATTACGTACCACAATCTCAACGCGTCACAAAGATTGACAAAAAAAAAAGAAAGCTTACTCAAAGTTTGAAAAGATATTTTCCCGAAGCACCCTTTAAAACTATAAGGATTTGACCTTTCGTTAAAAATAAATCTCTCCTGGGTCAAAGTTTTTATACTTTTTGAAGGAGGCATCATTCTCTCTCTCTCTCTTTTTACGCGATTTAGGTGTCAAGAGGTTAATGTAAAAGTTTTTTTAACTCGCGGTCTGAAAATATTTCAAGGCTACTTGTTTATATATATATATTGGAAAAGGAGTTTAATGCTTATTTTTTTTCTTTTATGATATTTTTTATTTTGTTTTTGTATTTTTCCCCTATGAAATCGAAATATTTTGTTCATCTTTTGTTTTATTCTTGTTTTTGTCTTTCTCGATTTATTTTCATGCTCTAGAAAAAGTTTGCTAACAAAGTTTGTTAGCAAATTTGTTTCTCACTGAATTTTCATTCTACGATGCGATATGTTTAGACTTTGGTGAATTTCACTCGACGATTTAGAAGAAAAATTTAAATTTCATTTTTCGAGAAGCAAATTTTTATGCACTTTTGAATGAAAACAATTTTATAAAGTTTCTTTATTCGGTTTTTAGAGAAAAGAGTTTATTATTGAAATTATTATTTGTTTAAATTTAATGAATTTACTATTTTTGTTTTGAATATAAAAAAGTTTTAATCGTTGATTAATTGCGTGAATTTCATCAATGCGTTGTTTAGAGCGAATTTTTATTGTCTCTTGTAATCGAAAATGCAGTTAGTGGTCTTCTTTGATTTTTATTAAATTTTTAAAAATTAATCGACAAAATTTCCATTTTAATAACTTTAAAAAATTATTTCTCCTCTTGTGAGAATTCGAAAATTTATAAACAAAATTTGTATTTTATTTTTAAATCTACTGCTTTAGTGTTAATTACAATTAGTTTTAATTAACACTGAAGTCATTATATTAAAAAAAAATTAAATATTTATTTACAAATTTTTACATTTCTAATCATTGTTTTCGTAGTTTAAGTGTTTCGTAAAAATGTTATTCTATTTAATATTCTCTAAATTTGATTTGATTTTTTGAAATTATGAATTCTTTCTTAACACGTCTCTCAATATTTATTATTATAAAATTGAAATCAGGGAAATTCAAATAAATTTCGTTCATCTGAACTTTTGGAATTTTTGGGACAAATATTTCAATCGTCTTATTATTTTTAATTTTGTTAATAATATTTTACTAATTGTATTTTATGAATAATAATAATAATAATAATAATAATTTATTAGTAAAACTTTTTATTCATAATATTTTGTTAATATTTTATTAATAATGTTTCTAAAATTCTGGAAGTACAATTGAAAGGAAATTTTTTTATTTCTTCTTCGAATTCATATTTATTACAACAATATTGCGTCACGAAAAAATTAATTAAAAAGTTTCTAATTATTCAACTTTATTTTCGCATTTTATTGTAGTTAGGAATTTTTCAAATTATTTCTATGTAATTAATAAAAAAGTTCAAACTTATAAATCATTATTAATATTTTGTTAATCAGAAAAATTCCAATACTGAAAAATATTTATTAATTTAGAAATAATAATACAATTTTTTGTAATAATATAAAATATTTTCTCTCTGGAAAATTCTCGTGAAAAATTGAAAAATTTGCAAAAAAACATTCTATTTATAAATTTAATGATGTCAGTTATTAATTAGAAATAGAGTAGACAATATTTTTCTTTTGCAAAAAATTCAAACATTCGTACGAAAAAAACTTTTATTCTATTTTAAAAAGTAATTATTTTTACATCATGTAACATTTAATTAATTAATGCTAAAAAATCGTTATATTCAGAAATGAAGTGAAATTCTTTTCTATTCCTGAGAGAATTTAGAAATTTGTACAAAAAATAATTGTACTTTATTATTCGAAATTTAATTATTTTAGCACTAATTAATTAACAAAATTAATTGGCAAACATTTCATGAAAAATTAACTGTTAAAAAAATGAAATATAAAATTAACTGACGGAAATTAAATGGAAAATGAGCATTTGCAGAAATTAAATATAAATAAATAACATTAAATAAAATTAAAATTAATTAAATAAAATTTAATACCTAAATTAAATAAAATTTAAATAATTTTAAAGAAATTAAATAAATTAAATTAAGGAACAAAATTAAATGACCGGGATAAAATATAGAAAATTAACTGTCACAAATGAAATAGAAAAAGTGACTATAACAAAAGTGAAATGAAAAATTAATTAATAGAAATGAATAAACTGTATGAGTATCAAATTGAAAGATTTAATATATATTTATTTCAAAAGAAAATTACATCGCATTGAAGTGTAGATTCCACGCTGAATATGAGTATTACTATAATAATAATAATAATAATAATAATAGAGAAAATTGAAGTTAGAACAATGAGGAAAATTCGCTTATTATTCGCACTCTACAATGTTCATTTTGGAATATTACAAAAGAAATTATAGATTATTAATGTGATAATTAAGTCGCTTACTCTGTACACCGCGTAAGCGCGCAAGAAATCGATTTTCTTTGTTTTCTCCAAGTTAATAAAACAAATAAAAAAATAATAATGATATTCACGAACAAGAGAATTAAATCGTATTTTTTATTCTATAATTGCTGAATATCTAATTTCTATTCGAAATAATTAATTTGTTTTCTCAATAATTAAATTTAATTTTTTGAATTTATTTACATACAGTATAGTTTTTACCAAATAGCGTATAATATTGAAAATACAAGAGGGAAAATTGTAGAAAATTTGTATCATGAGCACATAATCATAGGGGGAGTATTTTTTTTACCTCGATGAATAAAAGGGGAAGTCTTGGAGCGTAAAGCCTAGGCAACAACTATTACTGACTTCCTGTTTTCATCTAGTACTTAACAATTGTTTTCTAAGAAAGAAATTCCTTAATTTTATTCTCACAAGAGAAGAAAACCAATTTAAAACAATTGTCATCTATTATGTTTGGGATAAATGATTTTTTATTGTTGTTATTACCATCAAGATTCATCGAGCATTGTGTTCAAAATAGTTTTTTTTTTATTTTAAGTTTAATTTACTGAATTTTAATTTTAAATTAACTGAATTAATTAATTAATGGAATTATATAGAAATTAGAATAAAAATCTACTCGAAATTTTAATGATAAGCAACTAAGATAATGAAATTAATCAATTCAAAAAAAGAGAATTTGTAATTTTAATTTTTCTCGAATTATTAATTAGTGTTAATAAAGTGCTTCTTTTTTTTATTTATTCACAAGAGTTGTTTTTACATTTCTCGATGCTATGTTATTTTTTCTTTTTTGGTTTTATCTGTTGTCGATTAGTAATTAGATTGTTTTAAAATGTCTTTGGAATTAAGTCAATTAATGGAAATGAGGAAACAAGTTTTTTTTTCTTCTCTTTTCAGCTGCGCGCACAGATTAATAGACTCTTAATATTGCTCCAATTGTAATTATCTGACTGAGATAAATTTTCCCTCGATCGTTAAGTTAAAAGATTTTGAATAAGGTATATACGGAGAATGAAAGGAATCTTTGTGATTGCCTTTTTCGATTTTCATTATCTATATATAAATTCTTAATTAAGAATCATGACTTGAAAATGAAGTTTTGTAAAAGCGAGAAGTTAAAAAAAATGTTTTTTTTTCTTATAAAATTTCTTTCTTTTTTTATTTTTTTACACGTATTGTTAATCTTTGAAATTCAAGCCAATTGGAGAAAAATCGTAAAGATAAAAATTTGAATGTTTACCTTTTGTGAAAGCAAGTTGTTTAAAAAAAAAAATATCAGGAAGGAAGGGTGGATTTTTATCTGAAATGCATTTAGAAAAAAAATGAGAGAAATTGACACTATATCGCGATACTATTTTATACTTTATTCGTTAAAACTTTTAAGGAACAAACAACGGAAATAGAATTCAAAAATAAAAATAAAACTCTTTGTGCTTTTCAATTTGTTGTTCATGTTTCAATATTGCTTTTATTTCACGTGTTTCGAAATTATAGGAAGCAATTAAAACATTTATCCAATATAAATATTATTAAATAAATAAGAAAAAAAAATAAATACTGAAAAATAATTGTTGTATTGTAAACGATGAAGTTTTTAGATTGAAAATTATTTTTCTAATAATTATACCCATTAATAAATTTTTATCGATTTTAATTAATAATTTAGTGAATAACAAGATTAGAGTAAAACAGAGTAAAATAAGGAGAATTGTATTTTTGTTTAAAAATTTACATTTATTTTTAAATATGTTTAGTAATATTATATCTGATTTTGTTGTACAGTTATAATTATTAGTTAACTGGCGGAGAATTTTGTTTTGTATATATGAAATACAAGACAAATAACTGCGTTATACGGATTATTGAATATTCTGAATTTCAAAACCCTTATACAACCACAAAATCGGAAACCATAACGATCAGGGAAATTTTCACTTTGACCTATCCTCCTCTCAACGAATTGAATGAGGATTGAAATGATGTGACTTGAATGATTATTGACATGTTTATATCTGCCCGTGTATTATATTATATAAAAAGCGTTTTATTCCCTTTCCTCGAATTTTGAAAATTGAAGGAAAAATATATATTTAATTTATAAATTAAAAATAATCAATTAATGAATTATATTAATTTCCAATAAATTTACAGAAATATAATAGTATCCAACTAATTTTATCATAATTATCAAAATCGTAATTATAGTTTCACTATAATGTTAAAATTACAATAGTTATAATAAAAAATAATATAATAATAATTATAATAATAATATCAATAACAAAAAATATAATACAATATTAATATTATTATCATCATCTCCTTGAAATGCACAATTTTATCTGAAAATTAAAGGTCATATTCTGGATGACATTTAAATTATTATTCAAAAAAGAGTTAAAATATTTTTTCTTTATTAAAAACTAATATTGAGAAAATTGATTAATTTAATTAATTCTCTTTTGTATAGTAATTTGTAAAAAATTATTAATTATTTTCTATGATATATTATTGAAAATAATAATAATTGAGTTATTTTATTAATTAAATTTGTATTCTTTTTCGTAAAAAAGTAATTAAAAAAATATTTTTTTTAAATAAGTTTAAAACGCTTTATAAGCTTTTTTTAAAATTAAAACTCAGAGTTATTTGAGTATTTTTGTATGACGAATAATAATGTTTGGTATAAAAATAATAACTGGGCTTATGGGGTATATAAAGCTTAAAAATAAAAATAATACTGACCTTAGTGAAACTGTTTTTAAAAAAAGCGAGTATGTAAATTTAATTATCTGGACCAGATTGTATTGTTAAGATCTTGTTATTATTGATTTTACTTTTTTAACTGAACGAATTTTCTTTTTTTTCGCAATTTTTTATAAATTTTGTCTGAATAATTTTTATTTTAATGTTAATATTTACTTGAGGCCTATAATTATTCAATTATTCAATTAATAAATTAATTAGATTAAATATAATATAGAATGTATAAATTAAAAATCAATGAATTATTTGTCGATAAATTAATAGTCAATAAAAATAATCTAGAAATTAATAATCACTAAATTACTCATTAAGAAATTAGTAATCAATAAATTAATTATCAATAAATGATTAGGTGAGAAATTAATAATGAATTAATTATTAGGGAAGAAATAATTAATATCTGCAATAAATTAAAAATTAATAGTTTAAAAATCATATGTATACAATATTTTAATTAGTCAGATAAAAAAATATCATATTTGATTTGAAAAATATTATTTAGTTCAAGTAATTACTGAGCTTCAAGTAATCTGTTATTAAAATAAGAGAAGATTTTCCTTTCGTGTGGCTTTTCTCAAGAAAAACGTTTATTTGATTTAACAAAAAAGTTCGTGGTTAATCCACTTTGATACAATAAACAAGTTTTGTTAATTTATTTATTGTTTTAAGTAATTATTTCCTTCTAATAAAAATGCAATTTAATTTATCATACAGTTTTGTTTTTTATTTTAGGAATTTTCTATTTTGTTATTTTCTTTTATTTTTTTTTTGGTGTTGGGAAAAAAAACTTGTCTATAATATAATAAATGTTTACTTGAATCAAGTAATTTTTATTTAAATCAATTAAAAGGTATTTTGTCCAGGAAAAATTTATTTTACTTAATTGAATCAATATTTTTATTAAAAAAATTTTATTTAAATCGATTAAACGGTATTGTGGGTTCAAAATGAAATTTATTTGATTCAAGTAAAAATTAATTGATTTAAGTAAATATTTACTTGGCAATACTTTCTAAATCTGAATTAGTAGAAAGTTTCTAATTCGATGACAAAAAGTCTTCCACCAAATAATTTAGTAATAATTTTACTAACCAATAGTGAAATTTGACTAATTGTTAGTAGAGAATTACTAATCGCTGAATAGAATTTAACTAACAATTAGAACAAATCTTTTATAACTTATTATCCATAAAAAAATTGCCAAATAAAATAATTAATATTTACAAAAGTTTTAGCATTAAAAAAAATAGTTTTTAGGTTAAGAATTTTAAAAAATATGATTATTGTTAAATTATATCATACGAAAACTCATTTGTTTTTTGCTAATTAATTTCAGAACATAAACTTTAAAAAAAAATGTCTTATCGAATTTTGTTTTTATCCTTAAAACATTCTTGTTTTTTCTAACTAATTTCAGAACATAAACTTTTTCAAAACAAGAATGTTTTATCGAATTTTGTTTTTATCCCTAAAACATTCTTGTTTTGAAAAAGTTTATGTTCTGAAATCAGTTAAAAAATACAAATCAGTTTTCTTTAGATGAAATTTAACAATAATCATATTTTTTTAAATTCTTAAACTGAAAACAATTTTTTTGTTGTCTGTGAAAAAATGCTAAAACTTTTGTAAATATTAATTTTTTCATTCGGCAATATTTTTATGGATATAAAAACATATTTTCTACAAAATTACGTATGGACTAAAAGATCTATTAATTTCAAGAAAATCTAGGTGTACCCTCCCCTTAATAGTCGATAAAACAGTTTCATTAATTTATTTAGTGCAAAATAAGTGATTTTCAATTAGTGAAATTGGACTAAAACTTTAGAAAAATGGTGTTTGGATTGAATACAATTTTCTTGATCGTATTAAATAAATAGTTTTATTTAAATCAATTAAATGTTATTGGATTCAAATAAACTGTTTTCAGTGTTATAATAATTATAATTAGATTATATTATTTTGGTAAAAATTCGGTTTTAAAAAAATTTTTGAATGGTAATTTTTGTTAAGAACCATTTTTATACTATTTTCTTCGAATATTCGTATTGTTCTAAACGTTCATTTAGTTCTTCTTTAAATTGAACATTTCCTAACAATAGTTTTGTGTCAGGCATTAAGAAAATTAATTATAAAGTTTCTAAATGGAATAAAAATGAGAAAATTTTCTAATTTTTATTCCAAGCAGTAATTTTAGGGGAATTTTTTTTTAATGGACGATTATTCCGTTCATTTGATGTTTCAAAACTTTAATTCTTCGAAATATAACTATGACTATGCATAATGTTATGTTCAGTTTGAGAGGACACGCATTCTATAACAGTAAATATTTCACTCTTCAGAAAGAATAATTTGATATAAATTGAAAATTTTTTTTTGGTAATAATTATGTTTTGCAAATACCTCAACTAATTATCACAGTTTAATTGCAGCATGTAGCAGTAGCAGCAGCAGTAACTATTATAATTTTGCACTGTTCATAAATTGAATCTTGGGGGGAATTGAAAATAAAGCCCTTTATCTATATAAAACGCTCGAATTAATTCAAAGGATCCAAGAATTGTTAGGATTTCTCGATTGAAGTTTACACAATTTCTATTTACACGTTCCCCTGGGAGTATTAGGTTGACTTCAAACAAACGACATTCACTTCACTGTATGTTACATTATTGGTTATACACAGTTTCACAGTAGCATATACACAGTACATATATGTGTAAAATAGCTTATGTATATGATTTTCAAGCTCGAGCACAAACATCTCGTTTAATTCGCGCGTCTTCTATATAAACGAAAAATTTCCAAGCGTCATGTATTTTCATTCAATAATATGTATATATACAGTGCTGTATATTTTCAAGTGAATATTTTTTCCTTTCTTCTATTTTTTTTTTCACTTTGTGGATATTATTTCCACTGTTCGTTTTTCTCTTGTTTTTTTTTTGTTTTTGAAATTGGTAATTTGAATTAAATATGTGATTCACGTTTTTTTTTTTTTGTGTGAGGAATTTAATTCACTTTATTCGAGGGGGAATTAATTACAAAATATGAAGCATTTTCGAATACACGAGTGTGTCTCGGTATAGAGAAAAACACGACTGTCGGACTGATGTGGCATTGCTTGGTTGTGAGTACACATGGGGCGAGTCCCGCTTGGTGGGCAAACAGCTGCCTATCCCCACTTTAAGACCCCACCATAGTGAAATACTTGTTGTGTATTATAGTACTCAGTGGTACCCAGTAGATCAGTTAAGTCCCTCCAGGGTAGCCGAGGTTTTGACCGTGACTTTCGGTCTTTTTCTTCTCTTTTTTTCTCCTTTTTCCTTCCTTTTTTCTATTTCTTCCTTTTTTATTCTTCTTCATCTTTTACTTCCAATTTCATTTGTCGGGTGTCCTTTAATGCTTTGGGTGCATTATTGGCATACCATTGGGTTCCTTCTTGGAAATTTGTTACTATTTTTGTATTTTTTCTATTTGTTTTTCTAGGGATTATTTCGTTTTTATAGTTTGGGAAAAATATTCTAGTTAAAATATCTAGAATTTTGGTTATTTTAAGGTGAATGAAGGAATACGAACTTTACGGACCGAAAATTAAAAATTACGGATTAATTATACTGACAAAAATATAACCAGTTCGAGTAAAATAGGAAAATATTTTACTTTAAACTGTAAATTAATATTTTTATAAGAATTAAAGATTTATTTATTTATTTAGGAATAAATAATAATGATCTAGTGATAAAATCATTATCACTTCAATCACTATTTTCAAGAAGTTTTAAATAAAACTCTTCTTTAAATCGATTGCTTTTGTTAAATTTCTAAAAAGTTTTTTAACAATTTTCAAATCCGCATTTGTTTGCAATATTTATTTTAACGAAATTTCAATCATTCTTGAATTTTGAAATTAAATATGTATTAGAAAATAAAAATTTCAAATAATATAAAAACACTTTAATATTTAATTAAAAAAAAAATTAATTTCAAATTTTAATTTTTTCTGAAAATTCACGCTATTTTGCTTTTAATATTCAATTATTATATCTAAAACTTGAATTTAAATTCATAATTAAATCAATTTTTATTGGAAACTTCTACAAGAATTAAATTAATTATAAATACAAAAGTTAGTAATTTATTGAATAAATTAATGTTTCTTAATTTTCAATTTTCATAAAAATTTTTAATCAAGAAATTTTCAAATAATTGAATTCGTTTAACCAATTTTAATACAATTTTTAAGAAAAATCACATTTTTCGAGAAATTCGATTAAAATTGTTTTAAAAATTATTGAAATTCTCCAATGAGGTTTATTATTTGTGAAAATAATATTAGAACCCTAAGAAGAATTTTATTATTTTTGAACATTTTTAAAATTCTGCGAAGAATTCTATAACTCTTGAAAATAATTAAATTTCTACAATATTTTATAACTTATTTAAAATTATTTTTTTTTGTTTTTTACTAAAATTCTTTTATAAATCCATTATTTTAAATATTTCCTGAAAAAATTCTTTTTGAATTTTCCAATTCATTTGTTTACAATTTAATTTTACAAAATTTCAATTATTAGGAAAGTCTTTCAATAAATGTAATTAGAAAATAAAAACTCCAAACAATTAAAAAAACGCAATTAAACTTTTTCAAAAAATTAATTCCATCTATAATTTTGCGTTAAAATTGTGAAAAATTTAAATTTTCAAAGATTTTAATTTGAAACCTTCTCAAATTCAATTACTTCTATATATTCACGCTTTGCTTTTTAATATTCGTTTATAAAAATCTAAAATTTCAACTAAAATTTACTTTTAATATAATGTTTATTAAAAAATTCTATTAATATTCAATTATTTAAATATCCAAGTAAATAATTTAGTGAATAATTGAATGTTCTTGTAAATTGAATTCTTATAAAGAATTTTATTAGTACATTTTTTAAACAAATATAATTAAAAAAGATAAAAATTTTTTAATTTTAACAAAAATTCATCTTTAAACCAATTTTTATTAGAAAATTCTACAAGAATCCAATTATTTATACAGAAGTAAATAATTTATTCGATAATAGAATGTTTTTTAAAATTCAATTTTCATAAAGAATTTTATTAAGAAATTTGAAAATAATTGAATTTTTTCGATCAAGTTTAATAGAATTTTGAAAAATATTTACATTTTTTGATAAATTCCATTAAAATTATGTTTAAAATAATTCAAATTTTGCAATTAGTTTTATTATTTATAGAAATAATTAAATTCCTAAAAAGAATTATACTATTTACGAAGACAATTAAATCCTACAAAAATTTTATTGTTTATGAAAATATTTAAATTATTGCGGAGAAATTTATTAAAAAAAACTTGTAAATATTTGAATTTCTGTTAAATTTTTTAATTATCTGATGAAAATAATTAAATGATTGCGTGAAATTTTATTTAAATTTTTTTAAAATAATTTAATTCATTTGCGGAAAATTTTATAAAAATAATAAATATTATTAAAAATCATTGAATATTGAGGAATTTTCTAGAATATAAAAATAATTGAAATTTTGCCAAGAATTTTATTAAAATTTTTGAAAATAATTGAATTTTGGAGAAGTGAATTTTATTATTTATAATTTGTAATTTAAATTATAAATAAAATATTTATTGTATTATTTATAATCGAAATTTTGACGATATAATTTTTTTTGATTTGTGAACATAGGTGAATTTCTGTGAAGAATTTTGATACTTTTGAAAATAATTGAATTTTTGCAATTATTTGTAATTTCTCTAAAATTCGCTCCGAATTTTATCCTACAATTTATATGAATAATTGTTGTCCTTTTTCTATTAATTTACGGAGTTTGTGAATATTTTGTTTAAAAAATGGATTTTTACCGACTTCAAACAAATTTACGGATCTTTAAGAGATTTACGAACCTATCTCGTGAACTACGTTTCTATTTAAAAAAAATGTCTGGTTATTTTTGTATAAAATAATGTATTCTCATTGTTCTTAACAGAAATTCTGGTTCAAAAAGAACACACGCTTTGTATTAAATTATTTAACCAGATTTCTTTATTGTCTTATTAACCATAAATTTCTAGTCAGTTAAGGAATTAAAAGTTTTCGCTCGAAAATTCCCAAAAGTTTTTTTTTTTAATTCAAAAGTAAAATTTCTAGAAATTTGTTCACCAAATGCATCTAGAAATTTTAATCAGAACTTTTTTATTGAGTTTATTATTTATTTTGAGTTTATTTTATCTATTGTTTTTTTATTATTTATTATTATTGTTATTATTATTATTATTATTATTTATTTCGATTTTATAGCATAACAATATAAGTAAAAAAGGTTCCTTTTCATTCCACTGTACTCTATTTTTATTTTATTTTTTATTTTGGCATGAACTCCCAGTATGTGTGTACGCGCCAATTCTGAGTATTGAGATTTTGAGCAAGTTGTTAAAATATTGGCCTTGACGGAGACAAGGTTGTTTCTGATGATATTGAACGTTGAACTTGCGGTTTTTCAAGATTTGACTCGAATGTCTGTTAGTCACGTGTTATTGCCGAAGGGGGACCCATAAAGGCGGAGAGAGAAAGATGAGGCGTTACTGATATGTAAATCATTGGGTTTATATGTGTATAAACCAGGTCCATTGACATTTTCATCGAAAAATTTATAATCAAAAATTGTGTAATTTACAGTGGATGAATAAATTTTTCTTCTTTGCCGAAATCGGCTCATTAAAATAATTTCTTGGAGGAAAAAAAATATCGATCAGAAGTAAAGCGTCTTTAATTAATTTAAACTCGATTTTATCGGAAATTTTAATTTATTCCTAATAAGCCATTCAATAAGATTTAGTGGAACTTTTTATCAATATTGATATAAAAAGTTTGAAATTTATGTTTCAATTTTTGCTGCGATTTCGCAATTTATCGCAAACGTGAATTTGGTTTTTTCGAAATTTTCTTTATTCTTCTTTTTTCTTTACTTTATTTCTAGCAAAAATGTTTTTTTTAAATATTTAGATAAAAATTTGTTTGAATCAACCAAATAAATGCATTGTTAGCGAACGTTTGTTTGATTTGACAAAAAATTTGTTTTAGGACCAAATTTTTTCTTCGAATGATTTTATTAAACTAAAGAAAAATTTTTATTCTAATCAAATAAATATTTAAATAAATGCAATGCTGGCAAACATTTGTTTGGTTTAACAAAAAATTTATTTCAGAATACCAAATTTTTTCTTCGATTTCTTTTATTAAACTGAACAACATTTTTATTTTAATCAAATAAATATTTATTAATACCAAACAAAATTTGTTTAAAATAATCTAGAAAGATAAAGTTTTTAACAAAATAGAATATTTGATAGAAACCACAATTTAAAAAAATTTTTTTTAGTGAAAAGTTATCCAAATTTCAGAATCTCTTTGTTCTAATTTGAGCATTTATCGAGTTATTTTCCGAATAACTATACTACATGAAATTGTGTTAAAAGTTCAAAATTTCAGACCGAATATCTCGTTATCGCTGCCTTACTGCCCTTGGGAATTTTGAAATTATTTTGGATAAAATATATTTCAAAAATATATAATAAATATAAAAAATACAATTAAACTTCAAGGATGAAACTATGTAAAGAAAATTTTCTCCAAAAGTTTATTTTTCGAGAAAATTTTCAATTTAAGAATTTAAGAATTTGAGAATTTTAGAATTAAAAAAATTTACGAATTTTCTAAAAATTGTAACAATCGATTTAAAGAACAATTTATACTTTAATTTAATCACAGTGTCTTTATGATACAAAGAAAAGACCTCTCTGATTAAATCACAGGATTTCTTTGTATCAAAGAAATAATTCTTCTGATTAAAGAAGTAAAAGTCAAATTGAAAAAAATTTAAAGAGAAAATCAATCTCTTTAAGATGAGAAGAGCAGCCAGAGAGATAAAAGAAAAATAATTTTATTCATAAATATGCAAATACTTCTTTTGTGCGATTGCAGACGGGTATAAAATTTCACTATTCTTTTATACAAAAATATAAAAAGTATCCTCTAAAAAACGAGACGTAAAATAAAGGCAGAAATATATACGATTCGCCAGGGTCTTTATTACATTACATTTTCCATATAAGAATTTTGATAATTTTTATTATCAAAAAAAAAATTTGGAAATGATAATTAAACCTCGAGAGTTTATTTTTTTGTCTCACTTAAAGCCGATTATAAAGTTTGTACACAATAGAGAATTATAAAATTGAATGCATTCTCCATTCAGTTTATTTCCACTGGGAAAAAAATTTTTACGCAAAAAATTATTTTTGTACATGAAAAATTTTTTATTTACACTCCAATTGTTTTTATAATTGTAAAACAAAAAGAATTACAATTTTTTCTCGCATAAATTGAATAAAAGTGAATTAGTGACAATTCAATTGAAAGTTATTTTTTTCGGTTTTTCATTGTTCTTTTAGAATTGAAATTCATCCTGAAACCTGCGTAGAATACAATCATTTGACACTTTAGTTTAATTGTTCAATATCGTGAATTTAAAAAAAACGATACGTTTTTATTTAACGAAATAACACGAATTTTCGAAACTGGATTAAAGCGAATAATGTATAATATAATAAAATAGAAGTTTAAAGTACAACAATGAATTTCGAATTAAAATAGGTCTCTCTTTATCTGACCACTTGAAATTTATATATTATATAGTGGTATCGATTTTAAACAGCAAATTTATAAGTCTGTCGAAACGAAATTATTTTAAACAAAATTCTCTGTTCTTTTAACGAGAACTATATATTGAATTAGACCGTAAAACTTATTTTTTATGGGTATATTTCAATAATTCAAATGTGAAATTTTGAGTGTTATACATTTTTTTTTATTAATCTTTTTTATATTTTCCGTTTTATTGAAAAATTTCCATTGCAAATGAAATATGGATGTTTTTATAATTTAGACAATAAACATTATTTTGTTATGACGCATTTTTTATGTGTTGTAGTAAATAAAATTATTTTTCGGAATTTATTGTATATTTGATGTGTAAAGTTTTTGTAATATTTAAAGTTTAGAGAAATTTACTTTCTACAAAATTCGATTAAGTTAAATTTCACTTTTAGTATTGTTAATCATTTTTAAAGACTTCAATTTAAAGCAGAAAAATTTTAACTAACATTCAATGAAACTTGATTCTTTCTTGGATATTTTCACAACATGGAAAAAAATGTAAAGTAACTTTTACTATTTTTGTATTAGTGAAACTAAAAACTGAAAAACACTTTTATTGATATTTTGAAAAAAAAAAATTTAATTCTTTTTCTACAATTATATAAAAATAATTGGAGTGTAAATAAAAATTATTTCATGTATAAAAACATTTTTGCACAAAACTTTTTTCTGTGTGAAAATAAAATGAATGGAATTTTTGGTGCATTTCTATCAAATATTACTATAATATTTAGTACAAAATTGCTTTTTAGTAAATTTACTCTCTAACTTTGAATTAGTAAAAATGTTAAGTAATTTAAATTAGTTACTGACTTTGCTTTCGAATTAGTAAATTTTATTAATAAAAAGTAATTTCTAATAATTTATTAGTAAAATTTACTAATTCAAATTCAAAAATTTTTTGTTGTTTTAAAATTCACTACAGTAAATTTAATGAATACATTTACCTTAGTAATGTAATTAATTAATAATAATGAATTATATTTATTAAATCAGAAATTTTTACTAATTTAAATTAGTGGACTACTTTTCCCTAATTCATATTTAGAAAGTAATTGTGAATTTTTAAAATTTACTAAAAAATTTTCACTCTGAATGAAATATTACTAAATGAATTAAATTCAATTTCAATCACTGATTATCAGTGAAAATATTTTTATTGAATTATTTACCAAGGGGATTATTTTTCTTATTTTATAAAAAAAAAAATTACCGAAATTTAAATATTTTCATTAAAGGTGAAAGAAGCTATCAATTAAATTAAATTAAATATTTTTGTTTGTAAAATGTGATGGAAAAAATCAGTGTAAATTATCCAATTGAAATTGAATGAAAAGTTGAGTCCCTAAAAATCAGAAGAATTTTATTATTTGATATTTTAAGTAAAAAGTTTTATTGTCCCACTTTCAGATGTGAAATAATATTTTAAAATAGTCTTTTTCAATTTTTTTTTCTTTTTATTTAGAAAATTCTATGTTTCATAAGTGTGTTAAATTTTATTTTCTTGATCTCAAGTAGTATAAAGAGAGAAAAGTTCTCTTCTTTTATTGTACCTCTGTGTATGTCTGGTTGCAGGCATTGTGAGAGTTCTTAGACCTTATATAGTACGGTTTCAAGAATAGTTCCATTATAAAGTCCGATTTTATTGTTAATCTTTGTTTGAAGTTCAAAACGAATGATAAACTCAGTCCTTGAATTTTATTAGCAAAATTTAATTATATAGACAAATTTATTTTTTTTAAAAGTACGATAGTGAAGTTTGCAAAGTTTACAATAAATATAATTTAGTAGAATAAATATTTTTTTAAATTTAATTTTCATTTTTAGTAGATTTCTACAATTTTTTAAACATTAATGAGTTGAAAATAATTAATTTTTTTGGTAAAAAATTAGTCAATGATTTAAATTATTGTAGTACTATTGTTGTTTCCTAATTAAAAGGCTAATAATGTCTAATTCTTATTTAAATTCATTTTTAGGGTATGTTAACATTACAAAAAATTTTATAACTAATTCAATTGGAGAAATTTTGTCGTTTTCTTTTTGATTTACTATTAATTAGTTATTTTCTATTTATTATTAGTTTTTCCTACTAATAATTAGTTATTTCCTGTAATAATTTGTTTTTCCTACTACAATAATTAGTTTTTCCTACAATTAGTTTTTCCTACAATTAGTTTTTCCTGTTAATAATTAGTTATTTCCTACAATAATTAGTTATTTTTTATAAATAATTAGATATTTTTATTTATAATTAGTTATTGTCTGCTAATAATTAGTTATTTTCCATTAATAATTAGATAGTTGCTAGTAAAATGTAATTATTTTCTTTCAAATATTTATTTTTCGTACTAATAATTCAATTTTTTTACTAATAAATAATTAGTTCCTATATTAATAATATTTTTTTTACTAATTGCTGAAGAAAAAAATCAGTCGGAATTTTTCTGACAGTTAGTAATTTTTAATTAATTCGAATTTATTAAAAATGTTTCTTGTTTAACAAATTAGAAAAATAAAGGTTTGAAACAATCCTATGTTAATTTTATTATTATTATTATCATTCAATTATTTTTTAAATTCTAAAAATATATTTCTTTTTAAAACTAAGTAGTTAACAATAACTGATTGTTTTCTAAAGTGTTTCTGACTTTTATCTTTATTAATGCGTTAAAAATAAATGTTTGTTAAAAGATTCCCCTGTAAGGTTTTGAACGTTAAAGTGAACAAAATTATTTAAAAATTACCAGACTGAAAACAATAATGTAAATTAAACATTTATTTACTTAAAAAATAATTTTTTAAACATTAAAAAACTATTTTTTTCAATAAAATTAGAAAGGAAAAATATAATAAAAATATAGTCGTTCATTAGTATGTTCAAAACTTAAGAGACAAATTATAAATAAAATTATTACGAAAAAAATATATAAAAAGAAAATAAAAATAACTAATTATTATTAGTAAATAAATAACTACGAAAATAATCAAATTTTACAAATTTAATTAGTTATTAAAAATTTTAATTGTTTTGACACAACGTAGAAGCGAATATAAACTGTGAACTTGAAAATATCAAATAGCAATGAATTTTTGTAGTGGAAAAAAATTTGGATATATTAGTAAAATATTTCTATAATTTTTAACTAAATTCAAATTTTAACAATAATTGTTCTCTGCATATGTAAAATATTTCTTCTTTCAATGTTCATACGAATGTTGGGAATATCAACTATTTAATAAAAAATATTTTTAAAAAGAAAATTGGAAAATATTTTTAATTATCAATATTATAGAATTCGATATGAAATTGTATTGAACAAAAAAATAAAATTTCTGTACATAGATGATCAAAGAGAGAAATTCCAGTGCACATATATCGATATTTGACCGTTTTGTAAAGTGGTTGGAGAAAATGTGTATAGTATATATATAGAAAATTTTTCTCGAGAGATATTTCGTATTATTCAATTATTCAATTATTCAATAAAATGCTCTTTTTTGAATAATACATGTCTATATGTAATTGAATATTGAAAATGGAATTTTTTTTCCCCCTATCGGTAATTTATTCGAGAGTGCAAAATAGAATTTGAAATCAACTCGAGAAACTGTGTGTATCACGTTATTCCCAGGTTATCCAATTAGGCCACAACATCTCTTAGAATTGAAGTGTCAGTCGATAGTGCACCATCAGCAATGGTTATATTCACTAGTTCGTATATACTCGCTCTTTCTCTCTCTCTCTCTCTCTCTCTCTCTCTCTCTCTCTCTCTCTCTCTCTCTCTCTCTCTCTCTCTAGATATATATGGACGTGTATATATAGTCCACAGAGAATTTCGTCATGTGATGATTACAACACTTGTATACATGATTGTGGAAACTATATATCTACTTAGTTTCAAGTGCATCAAGTTCTAGGGTACTTATACAAGTTTTGGCAAAGGTAGACACATAATATACACGCTATACATGTAATTAGAAATTTCCCATTTCATCTATATATAGTGACATGCAATTTGAAACATGTCTTCTAGGGAGAAAAAAAAGAAGAAGAGAAAAGTCATTTTTTTTTTGTATTAAAATGGGCATTATTATTGTTTCTTAATTGGAATTGAATTTTTTCCATTTCCCAAGGGAGGTTAAGGAGAATTTTATAGTTCGTGTGGCTTTACGATCGTCTACTGACGTGATCGGTCAACAAATTTTCGCTAAACACTCTCTAACTTGGATATTCTTTTTTATTATTAGATTTTTATTAAGGGCGCACGTAAAAATATAAAATGATATTTTTATGTCTGTGATGTCATTCCGTTATTTTGGAAAATTACAGGTTTTTTTTCTTTCTTTAATAGATTTCATCTGTAAGATGACTTTTTTTTAGGAGAATTTTCTCTTTTCTTCGATTCTGTAGTTTTTGTATTTAGATAGAATTATTTGTAGCAAACATTTTTTGTTCGGCAATTTTATCAAGTGGGATAAAAAGATTTACGTAAATTGTTTATTATCTCTTTAAGTGCTGATGGCAAAGATTTTGTCCATTGAATCTTTGCCATAGCACTTCAAGGATTAACAATAGTGAAATTATTTTATTAAATAAGGTTTATTAATTAATAAATAATAACTATTCTTGTTAATTTAGTTGTTCTTGCAAAAAGTTCAAGAGTTATTCTTACTTGGTTTCGCTATACTCTTTTTGAAATTTGAATTTCGCGCCATTAAATTCTGTAAATTCCCGCCTAGATGGCATGAAAATTCTCTCGTTAACGAGATAAAGTAAACGAAGTTTAAGCAGCTATTACGATTAGTTTGATATTTTTAGGGCAAATAATGATATTTCTAATAATATTTTTAATAATCTGGAGAATTAATATTATTACTAATTACAATTATTATTACTATCAGCAATAATTTGTGACGTGATCTGAAGAAAGGGCCATTAGAAGCAAAAAAATTGTAGGTTATGATTGTAATTTTTTAAATAAAAATACAAAAAAAGAATCAACTGTCAATTGTATGAATTAATATTTAAGTCTTCAATACAACTAAAGTATTGAATAAAAACTAATTTTAATTTGCAATAAGTAACAAGAAAAAAATATAGCTAGAACATAACCTTAAAGTTATTTGCTTCTAAGGTTCCCTTTTTCAGATCGCGTCATATTTGTTCTTATAAATAAATATAATTTCATTTTTAGTATCCTGTTTGAAAATTCTTTTTCGTGACTGGAATCATGAGTAATTTTAGACGAATATTTAAATTTTAGACTGATTTCTATCAAAAGTACAATGTTACGTTTTAATTAAAATTAGTTATCTTTAGCTAAAAATTAGTGTCATAAAATTGTCATAAGTGTTTAAGATTATGATTTACATTTAATGATTTAATTCTTTAAATAGAAAAACTTTAAATTGGATATTCTTTCTGTTTATTAGATTTTTATTGAGGGCGCACGTAATAATATAAAGAATAAAGATATTTTTATATCTGTAATGTAATTCCGCTATTTTGAAAAAAGACAAATTTTTGTTCTTCAATTTTTTAAATTTTTAATGTTTTATCTGTAAATGTGACTTTCTTCTCTTCTCGTCTCGTATCTAGTTTAGAGAAAATTTATTTACTTTCATTTTGATAAATTATATTTTGACAAATATTATGATTTCCTTTGCGGCAATTTCATAAATTAGAGTTTTTATTTTTTGGCTAAATTTATATTTATATTATTTACTATAATAGTTAATAATTAACTAGTTGTTACTTGAAAATGTTAAAATATTTTTATTAAATAATAATATTAATTTTCCAATTAATCACAACTCTTGTTAATTAGGTTTTTTAGCAAATTGTTCAAGATTAATTTTAGTTTAACATGGTACAACTTTTAAATTTTTTGTACCTATTTTCAATAAATTTAATCTGCGAAAGAAACTTTTTTGCTTTTCTTCAGTTTAAGTCCAGGGTAAATTTACTTTAGTTTTAGTATTAAGATCAATTAATTTATGACAAATATTGATTAAAAATAGTCGAGACATTCTTTTAATCTTTAGTTCATCAAAGAAGGTAATTAGTGCATGATAATTAGATACTTTAGAAGTGAATTTGCCTTATGAAAGTTAGGTTTTCAAGAATATTCCTCTATAAAACCAGCGCACCTTCAAACTTCCACTTCATTTCCAATTACACAACACCTTCTATACAATTTTCTCAGTCTAAAAATTTCATTAACGACGTTGATTGCCGTAATTGTTTTAAATATAAATAAGATTTCTATATTGTTAATTAAGGTGTACACACTTTTTAATTTACTTTTACTTTTTCTACGTGTTTACGTAAGAGGGAAATCATTTTTCTTGTTTTTATTTTATATGTTTCTTCAGAAAGAGTAAATATTTACAATATCACGTCTAGAGAATCGGAATATTTGCAGGCAAATAGAAATTTATTTGTTACAAGTAAATTTTATTTGGTTCGAATTTTCAGCTGTTACAAATAATTTATTGAATACGATAAAAATTATCGGAATAAACAGTTTATTTTTATTATTTGTTTTAAATGAAAATTTGATTCGGAGACAAATAAAAATTTACTCTCAGACAAATTTGCATTCTTCCAACACAAATATATTTTTAGTTCAAATATAGCAGTTCTCTAGGTGTAAAATTGTTTGAAACATGTAACTTTTTTTACTCCTTTGTTAAATTTTAAGATCTTATTATAGAAATAGTTTAATTTATAAAACGATTTATACATAACAATTTTGTTTTTTGGTTTCCATTCAATGTTCATTTCGCGTTATAGTTGAGAAAGCTTTTTTCTTTTTAAAAATCTTATTCACTGCGAAAAAATTTCCTATGCTTAGAAATGTTCCACTTTCTTCTTTGATCCAACACGTTTTATATTGGCTTGATATATACTTAAAGTTCTCAAAAACTTTAAATGAAGAGAGAAAGAGCAAAATTTTTGATTTGTGATTCTTTAAAATTATAATTCGATTTAAATTTATATACTTTATACGTTTTATATGCTAACGAAACGGAATGTTCTGAATTCTGTTTTTCAAATTCAAAAACATTGATTTTTATCCACTGCACATGACTAAAGGAATTAAGTAACTTTTACTATATTACCAACTTTTACTGTATTTACAAAGTAAAACTTTGTTTCACGGAAATTTCCGATGTTCTACATAAAAGTTCTGAATGTTCAGGCAAACGGAAATTTTTGTCGATATTTTCAAAAAGAAGAGACTGGGTTAAAGAGCAAAAATCTGAATTTTCCTCAAGTTTCAAATATTGTCAACAAAATGTATCGAAATTGATACCAAAAATTACAATTAATTTATAACTTTATCCTTAATTTTGCTATCAATTTGTTGTAATTTGATACTCTTTTGTTGACAGTGAGAAGTATAGGTGCGCTTTTTGAAAATTTGTAACTATATCCATCATTTTGTTGTAAAATTTCTTGTAATTTGATACTCTTATTACTCTTCAGTTAACAGTTAGATGTATAGATGAGCTTTTCGTAAATTTCGAAAAAATTTCTTTGCAAAAGTGAATCCAAATCGAAAAATATTGTAAACAGCAAATACCAGAGGCTTGCAACAATTTTCAGAATATGCGAAAAGGGTATTTACCACATTATTTTGAGTAGTTCTCAAATCTTTCTGCCTTTCAACACACATCCCATGATAAAAGCAATCCCTACAGTGTATAAAACAACAAGCATGATAGGTACGTCAGAGGTTTTATGAGATTTCTTGGAGGATTTTTAAAAGACGTTTTATCTTACAGAGAGGTAGTGCTTGTAGAATAATGTATTTTCCTTTGGTTATGTGTATATATATAGATAAGTGCTGAACCTTCATTTCGCTCAAATATAGCGTTTCCGTGTCCATTGTTCGTTGTTATGAAATTTCACACGTGAAATACGTAGGATACATAAAATGCGTAAATAGATTTTTGTACAATCATCATTATCATCATCATTATCACCGTTATTATTAGTTTCCTTTTTCTTGATTTTATGTGTACTCTCTTTTTCGAAATTCTATTAAAGCATTAATTGATTCTTAAACGTTTATAAAATTGAAGCTTTGTTTAAAGTACTATCAATTAGTGATGAAATTAAAAAGGCATATAATTGCCGTAACAAAATAAATTATTTCTCCGCTTTTCCATGCATGGTAATTAAGTTCATTAATTAGTTAAAATTGGCACGTAATTACAATACTGAAGTAACAATCTAATTGCCATTGTTCCTTTCTATATTTTAAATTTCACAAATTTCGAGGCAAAAAGAATGAATGTGAAATCATATAATTTTGATAAAATCAGTTTCGAGTGTTGTAATAACACAAACATCGAGTCGGTTTCCTGTGGTATTTCGTCCTCGAAAGTATTTAGAAATAGTTTAAAATTATATTCGCCAATTTAACTACTTCTTTAAGTACTTAAGATCGTAGGTTATTGTTTAATAACAATGACTAATGTTTCTGTAATAGTACTTTTGTCGACTTCTTATGTTTTGGTAATAAATATAGTTGTCTATAATTATAATATATAATCGGGGTTCAATTTGTCAACATCTTGGTTTATTGATATCGGGCGCGTAAATTATCGATAATGCCCCAGAATTTAGTCCTTTCGTGAATTTATTGGATCAATTAACAGATGAATGTTTCAAATGACATGCTCGAACCCTATCAGAGCATATCACCTGACCTGGAGTGTTGCTGGAATCTGCATAGTCGCGATTCCCTCTATTTCAATGAATGCTCACCGACCAAGTTCGCTGAGAGTATTCTGTGGTTGTACACCAAATTCTGTACCATTTGAACCAGCACAAAATTATATATCTATATATATTATATATTATATGAAATTATTTCGATCAGAGATATATTGAAACTGAAATTGGCTCTATTTGTATATAAACTGTAATGTCTCTCGTTTAGATTTGAAGGATGATAAATATAATAATATTAATAAATATATATTATAGTTTGTTTAAATTTCCATTTAAATATTTACTAGAATCCTTGAGCGTAAAAAATGCAATATTTTATGGGTTTTTTTTGTGATAAAAATTTTTTAATCTCGCTTCTTTTGTGTGAGGGTAAAAGAATAAATTTGACGAAATTTAACAATATGTTCTGGTGTATTATTATTTTTTGTTTTTGTTAAAATCTAAAATCGTGAAGTACTAAAAGCAACATTACTCTTTGATGTATAATAATTAAACTTTGCCCGAGAACAATAACTTCCTTATATAAGTTTTGAAGCACTTTTGATGTTTTGTTCTTTCCACATGAAAAAGTTAAATTCTAACATTGAAAGTTACTTTCGAAAATTCAAAATAAAGGAAATGGTTTTCTCACAATTGTGGCGGGAAATATATTCAGCTTTGCAATCATATTTATAGGAATATAAATTATCATGTAAGCTTGTATGATAATTTGATATTGAACAAAGGGTTTTTTTTTATTTTTAGATCAACCACTAAGAAGGGAAATTCAAAACAGAAAACTATTCTACTAAGTGTAAAAGTCATGACTGGAAGGATTCAGGAAAGGATTACTGTGAGTTAATAATTTTACATTTTTCAACTGAATTTATATTTTTGTGTTTAATTTAATTTGCGTCTTGACTTATTTTTTTTGTTATTCCGTTTTAAGAACACTGTTAACTTGATAGTAGCAAATTGCAACTAATTGATACCAAACATGGGGATTGAATAAAAAATGGGTCCAAATGTTTGACATCAATTTGATCCAATTTAATATCAATTTGATAATTTCCAAAGAACAGTGAAAATTTTATATTTCAATTTTGACTCGGATTATTTATAAAATAGAAAACAAGTGAAAAAGTAAAAAAAAGTTCGTAAATTTAGTTCTGTAACAAAAATTGCCGAGGAAATTCTTACAAAAATTGTTTTATTTTCACTAACTTGATTCTTTTAAACTAGAACTATATTTTTTTGCCTTTAATTTGTATTATTTTGTACAAACATTTTTATTTTTTCCGTTGCCAAATTAGTGTACATTAAAGAATAGATATAGTTGAAATAATTTGCAGAGTAAAAAGTCAAAATATCCAAGATTAGCTTTCAATTGGTATAGAGAAAAATGCTATTGATTTTTTTTTCGTACGCGGTTAGAAAAATAATATTTTGTTCTATAATAGTAAATTTTCAAATAATCTTTTCTCTTCGAAATTGAAGTATTTTCCATCATGTACCAATTTATCCAATTTGAAGGGAAAAAACGTGACTAATGATGTGATGAAGCGAATTTTGCCTTGACATTTGGTTTGATTCAAGGGTCATTGAATTTTTTTTCCCCTCCCCACCATTATAGAACCGTGACATTCAACCGTAATTCATATACACGTAAAATTCTTTTTATCTTTTGTCCTGAATTATTTCAATACATATAAGGTAGTAGTAATCACAAATGATAGAGGTGAATCGCCTCTCTATATACCATTAACTCAAGAGTTGACCAACATATATGTATACAGGTAGTTGGAGGATCGATTACTTTGAATAATTTATCAAATTTCGATTGGTAAAGGGCCAAGAACTTTGCAGAACAATAATATGTATTATATATATATATTTGATATGAAATCAGTGAAACTATTTTCACGAAAGAAAACTTTTTCATAAAGCTTATTATTATTGGTTACTCTGAATTACTCTCTTTATGAATATTTTATGCAAATTCTTTTTTATTTTTAGTGACCCTTCAATAGTAACCTTTAATAAATTCAAAAATTAAGTTGATGTAATTACAACTGGATGCAAAGTCAGTAAAATTAGTTAACACGAAAAGGACTGTTAGTAAAACTGTTTATTTGTTTGAATTACTATAGTTGACTTAGACTGGAGAAAAAGGGAATTAATTTTTAACTCCCCAGGGGATTCTATACAAAAGTAGCACCCATTTGAGAGTTAAAACAAAGGGGTTAAAATTAACTCCCTAATTATTTTCTGCAGTATGTTCGTAGTATGGTAGCAAAGTTTACGGATTTAAGAGAAAAAGAATTACTTTAATAAATATTGATTGAGAAAATTTTTCTTCTCACTAAACGATCATCAAGAAACATGACATTCATAATTCAGAGAGAAAAATATAAAGCAAATTGTATGCAATGTAGATGATTAATCAGCTCTCATTATTGAATCGATAGTTATTTTTTTGCGGCGATCTGATGAGAAACTTGTACACTTCGTAATGATTTCCAAGTAATAATATTCTAGTGAGACCAACCCCCGTAAATGCTATATTGCGTAGGTGTGTCAGTCTCATATATATATACAATCGCGCTCTTCATATATCCTTTAATATTCCACTTCGTAACTTCATTTATGACCACATTTCATATACATATCGTGCACATGATGCTAATTAATTTCAAGGCTCGCGCATCTATACGGCACAATTTTCATTATAGGACAATTTTTTTTTTTGTGAAATACGGAAAAATCTGTCATGACAAATTTCACTTGCAAGCTGGTTCCTGTAATTTTTATTCTCGCTCTTATTTGTATGCTAATGATGAATAAGGGAGTGGTATTTTTTGTGCGGTAATTTTACTATCCCACATCTCATTCTTGTTACTCTCTTATACACTTATTAGCATTGTTCTATTCTGAATAATTAATTAATTCCGATAATTGGATTAGGGATTAAGAATTGATAGATAGTTGTTAATTGTCATGAGGCATATTGTCCGTAACGTTTTTGTAAATGAAAACAAAAAAATTAATGCTAACATTTATTCAGTTTATTTCTTCATTTTTCGTTTTAAAAAATCATTTCGGACTTTAGCGTCATTTTGTTGACCACGTAACACCGAAAGTTTTCTAAAAGTTGAAAAATATTAACTTAATGTCAACTATAAAGATTCGAAAAGTTGCGGTCAAGTTAGTGTCAACTTTCAGAAAATTTTCGGTGTTTTATGGGTAAAAATATTAAAATCATTTTCTTAAAAGTAACTCCTATTGTTAACTTCGTTATTTTTACTTGATTTCGCTTTATACTTTTTAGAAGTTTGAATTTCGCGCCATTGTGATTCTGTTAATTCCCGCCTAGGTGGCATGAAAATTCACTCGTTAACGAGATACACTGGACACGGATTTGACTGCTTTTGCGATTAATTTTTTATTTATGGGGTTAATAATTATATTCGGAATATTATTAATAATTTTGATAATATTATTACTTGAAGTAAAAATATTATCATTAATAAAATAAATTTCCTTCCTGAGAACCTTGTTTGATGATTCTTTTTCATGATTGAAATCTTAGGGAATATTAAACCAATATTTAAACTTGAGGCTGATTTGTATCTGAAATGCAATTTTTTTTAAATTGTATTTGTTATTCTATTTCAAATTTGTAATTTTATCAATTGAGTTAACAATATTGGATTCAAAATTAATTAATTTCAATTATATTGGAATCATAACTCATTCATTTTAATAATATTGAAATCATAACTAATTTTATTCAATATTATTTGATCAATAATTAGTTAATTAATTTTAATACTATTTGATTAATAATCAATCAGTCCCAATAATATTGGTTTAGAAATTAATAAATAATTATTGATTGAAAGTTTTGAAATCATTTGACTAAAACTAGGGATATATTTATTAAATTTGCATTTAAATCAAATAAATATTTATTTACAGTAAACAAAATTTGTTAAAAATAAACAAAAACTATGCGATTTGAAATTTTTAAATGTGTAGCTGAACGAATTTTCGGCATTTCTTCTTCAAAGTAAATTTTTATTACAATAATTTTGTGTCATAATAAAAAATGATTAATTATAAAGTTTGTAAATGTAAGACTAAAGTTTTTAATTTTTTTCCATGTAGTAATTTATGAAAATATATTTAATGAAAAGATTTATTTAGTTTCTTAAAATAAATATTGAATTCTAAACTAATTAATAATAAATAAATAACCTATTATAATATAATAATAATAATAATAATAATAATAATAATAATAATAATAATATAATAAATATAATAATTATTACTAGCGACATATTCCTCGTAATTATTATTATTATTATTATTATTATTATTATTATTATTATTATATGTAATAATAACATAACTATGTTTGTTATTTAAAAAAAAGTGTCTTTATTTTAGCTGAGTTAAAACATTTTATTGAAAATAACTTTTGTTATTAATAATTTACTTACTTTAGCAAATATTTCAAGAAGTATTTTTAATTGCTTTCGCTTTATTGTTTTTCAAATTTGATTTACGCGCCATTATAGTTCTGAAATTTCCCGCCTAGAGGGCATGAAAAATTGCTCGTTAACGAGATATTTTAGACGGAGTATTAGTATCACTTGCCTGTCTAGAAGCTATTGCGATTAGAACAGAAAACAATAAAATATATTTTTATTAGTTTGAAATTAAATATTTTTTTGTGTAATTAAATAAATTTTTTTATTGCATATATTTTTTTAAATTACTACATGGAAAAAAATTAAAAATTGTAGTCTTACATTTACAAACTTTATTATGAATCATTTTTGATAATTGCACAAAATTATTGTAATAAAAATTTACTTTGAAGAAGAAATACAGATAATAATTGCGAAGTTATTTTTCAACTATTTTGAGGCGTTTTTTGTCTCAATTTAACATCTTAAAAAAACTATAAATTTTGTTGATTTGAAAATTTATTTACAATATCTAAAAGTCAAAATAATAAACATATTTTACAACAAAATTTGTTGGTGCAGGGAATATTTTATAACGAGAGCAAAGTAGAGTAGGGTACTGTTGGTAAATTGAATCAAGAAAATTTGTTTTTCATGTATATATACACACAACAGGTGAAGACGTACTTCTTCATGTTGTGCTATCCATTATAATGCTGTCAAAAGAAAATGTTTTCAAAGTTTTTCCTTTACCTTTTTACTTGCGTTCTTCTCTCGATGTAATAAAGGTGAAATCCATTTTAGCGGAAAAAACTTGCGATGGCTATCGTTGATTATATTCTTTTTACATCTCTATACTTTTTTTTCTGTCTTTTAGTCCTTTACAACTTTGCACAATTTCAAAGAATAATTTTCTTCTCTAATTTAATGTTTCTAAATAATTCTTGTTTGTTTTTTTAACATCATAATGGAGATTAGAATTGCTTTAACACATTCTTTGACTGATGTGAGGTGCATGACACTGGTGACACATGTGTGTAATCAAAACTCTTGATTTATATGTCCATCAAGGTAAAAAGCATTGTGGTTGTAAATGTACCATTTTTGTTACGGATTCACATTGTCTGTTGTTTGTGGGCTTTTTTTACTGTTATTGTTCTTAGTGTTTTCGTTACGGATTCAAATTGTTCGTAGTTTTTTACAATTTTTCGTTTTTATTACAAACGTAAAAATACAATTTTTGTTATTTTTATTAGTATTTTACTATTTTTGAGTAATGATGATTATTAATTAATGGGACAAGCAAAGTATTCTTATTAGTATCATACAAGCATTCGTTCATTTTACTTTTTTGCAGAAACATCTCTGTTCACTTGTATTGTCATTTTTAGATCACTTTGTTTAGGAAAAGCATTTCAAATTAGCTACTTCGATTAGAATTAATTTTTTGCGTATTGTCATTTTGAGAGCACCTTGCGAGCACCTTGCCAGCAGAGAACTGCATTAAAAATTATGCACTTCGATTAGAATTATTAGATTATGAAAAAAGCAATTTTGACCATATAATCAATGTGGTTCGTTGGCCTTTGATGAAGTTCACTGAACACTTTTTGCCGCGACACTATCGCGCTCCAGGAGAAATTGATTTCCAGTGAAGATATCGCAAAAAAATGTAATAAATAGCGTTAAACGATGTGCAATTTCGTATTTGAAAAGATCCTTTCTAATGGACGGAAGCACACTGACTGAGGACTTGTAACAGCTGTGCTATGGCATAGGCACCAGGGCATGACAGAGGTGCATAGTGGCAGGTGAGCATGAATTTCGTTAAATTCAGGGCCGTATATTAACTGTTATGATGTAAATTCTTCCCTTATTGTGGGCGAATTTACACTATTCACACCATTTTTGGCATTACTCGCTCTCTATTTATGCATACGTCCATATTGAATGTAATAAGTGAGCGAAAATGCTCTGCAAAATGTGCAAAATACTCGGTAAAATGTTTAGATATATAAAGAGAAGGATTTACGTGTGTAGACTTTTCAGTTCCAATCTTTGTATAAACAAGTATCACTATTTCCTATACTAGCTGAAATTCTATATTTTACCTCCTCTTGCTTTTCAGGTCAACACATTTTACCCTCCTTTATTTCCTCGGGGATTTCTCTAAAATTCTATATAGTTTGACAATATTGTTTTTTTTTTATTTCGAAAAATCATTTTGTGAGTAATTCTATCAAATGTCTGTATATTGATTTTAAATTCGATACATATGATGGTACAACAAACTTCTTGCAGTAAGGAAACTTTGTTTCTTCCTAGTGGAATATTTTTGAATAATAAACAGCAGAATGCAATAGTGGTTTGAAATAATCTTTTATAAGGGTTATTGTTTATATAGTTTTTTGTACCTATGAGGTTTTTCTGTAACCTATGAAGTTTCTCTCTTTCGATTTTTGTAAAATTGGTAAAAACTAAGAATTCTGTATTCACTTTTCCTTTTTTTAAAAATTATATTGTTGAACTCTTTTCTTTAAGTCACGTGCAGACAACTGTTGTAGGTTTGTCTTGTGCACGTTTAGGCTGTATTGTGCCTTATATTATTTGAACCTACTTAACACGTGGTCCGAGTATTATAGTGGAGGTCAGGTAAAAAGGGACACCTGCTTTGCATTCATCTCAATATACCATACCTGATATGTATTGTGTGACCTCTCTGTTTTAGATATTTTCAGTGCATACACATTACTCACAAACCTGACAGTTCATGAAATCCTTCGATATTCGCGAGAATTAGAAGCTAATAAAAATGAATGAAACAGAAAAGGATGATTCGAAACAAATTTTTATCAAAAAGAAAAAATGTTACATTTATAAATGTAAATGGTTGTGAAAAAACGGACTTTGCTTCTTAGGTCTACATTATTGCCCTAGGGTAATAATGAGTATGTTATTAACCTGTGAGGAAGGTGAATAGTGCCCATTATTCTCCTAGGAAAATAAGAGCTACATACTTCATTTCTAAACTGTATTTAAAATTTAAATACCGCCTACGAGTGGTACATGAAGGGACTATTATTCCCCTAGGTCAATAATGGGCCCTTTATTCACCCCTCTCGCAGTATTTTCTTATTCATATTTATTTATTTTTTTTTTTCAGTTAAAAATATTAAATTCAGTTGAATATTCAAAGAATAGATTTCAAAGAACCTGTAAATAATCATTTAGAAAAATTATTTCCCTTTTAATGAACTATATATTGTGCAGTGATGTACAATTTTTTTTTCTTCCTTTGTATTTTTGATTCAGTTCACCCTCTATATATTGCGAGTGTGTGACAGGTGCCGCCCCTTTCTCACAATATAATTTATTTTCTGCTTGAAGACAGGAAGAAGGGTTCTCTCTGACTAAATATTTCCCATATAAGAAATGCTCCTTTTACTGTAAATTGCTTGTGTACATATTTCATATACGTGCGATGAAAATGAATATTTAGTGGTTTTTTTTTCTCTTCCTTTTACTGCTTCCATTAAGAATAACATTAACATAAATAAAATCGTAAAAATATATATATATATATCAATCATGGATATCATGATTTTATCATGATGAGCATCAACTTTGAGAATTAAATGTGCATTGTTAATTTTAACATTCACATTATGTGAAGTGTAAAATTTAACATGTTAATTGGAACGCTTGGAAATATAATGTTGAGAGTAATTTAATTTTGAAATCTGACGCGAATTTTGTTTGTCCTATTTTTCGTTTAACCTAATTTTGATTTTTGTTTCATTTTTATGGTTGTTTACGGCTTCCTAAATATTTTTAATTCAGAGAAAAAACGTATCAAAACGTTAATAATTTTTAGAAAAAAATGTGTTATTATTAACTATTATTATTATTATTATTATTATTATTATTATTATTATTATTATTATTGTTATTATAAATAATAAAATTCTCCAGAGAAAATTTAATTATTCTCAATACAATTTTCAAAAAATTAAATGTAAAATTTTTCATTATAATTTTTAACAAAACCAATTATTTTAAAGAGATGGAAAAAATTCTTTCTTCAATTCTATTATTTTGAAAATTTTCAAGAAAAATGATTAAAACAACTACATTTTTTTTTTAAATAGAGAAATTTATTCTTCAAATAAAGAATTCAATTTTTTTTAGAAAAAGTCTAATAAAAGTATTTAAACGAATTTAATTTGCTATTAATAATTGTAGTAAAATTTGAAAGTAAAATTATTAATTACAGTTATTGATAAAAATTGATTATATTTTAAAAAATGTTAGAATTAAATTATTGACACACGCGATTATTTAAATAACTTTAAAGAAATTCGTCATAAAATTAAATTACTTTCAGTTTTTATAAAAATTACTAAAAAAATTTTATTATTTAAAAAAAATTCTAAGGAATTCGTGAAAAAAATTATTTAATTAGGATTTCCAAAAATTTTAATAAAATTTTTCGAAGTAATTCAATTATTTAAAACTTTTTCGAATAAATTCTTTGCAAAAATTTAACGATTTTTAAAACATTATATTTAAAGATTGAAAACACATTTTCTAAAATTTTAATAAAATTTATTAATCAAGGGTTAAATTTCAATTATTAGTGAACTCGATTATTTAAAAAAAATAGAATTAAATTCTTCGTAAAATTTAATTACTTTCAAAATTTTTATTTAAAATACTAAAGAAACTCTATTATAAAAAAAAATAAAGAAATTCTTGAAAAGAATTTAATTATTTTCAAATTTTTTTTATACAATTTTTTTCAGAAATAATATAATTTTTCGAGAGAATTCAGATATTTTCATTTCTTTTTATCAAATTCATTGCAAAAATTTAACGATTTTTAATACATTATATTCAAAAATTTAAAAACTTATTTTCCAAAAAAATTTTTAAATTTATTAAACAAGTCTTAAATTTCAAATATTAATGAACTCGATTATTTAAAAAAAAAACTAGAATTAAATTCTTCATAAAATTCAATTACTTTTAAAATTTTTAATTCAAAATAATTTAGAAACACTATTATTTAAAAAAAATTTATAGAAACTCTTCAAAAGAATTTAATTATTTTAAAATTTTTTAAATAAATTTTATAATTTTTTTTTAGTTTCAATTTTTTTTACCTACATTATATTTAAAAATTAAAAAACATTTTTCAAAAATTTAAATAGAATTCATTGAGCAACTGTTAAATTTCAATTATTAACGAACTCGATTATTTAAAAATCTTGAAAGAAATTATTTAAAAATCATGAAAGAAATTGTTCATAACATTCAATTACTTTCTAAATTTTTAATTAAAAATAGGTTTGAAAAAATCCGTTATTTTAAAAAACATTAAAATAATTAATAAATTTTTAAAAAACATTTAATTACTTAAAAATTTTTTGTAAAAATTCTTTGCAAAAATTCAATAATTTTTAAATAAATTAATTTTAAAATTGAAAATATTTAAAAAGAAATTATTATTATTACTACCTACATTATTATTATTATTATTATTATTATTATTATTATTGTTATTCTCTAAATTGATATCTTTAAATTTTAATTAGTAAAAATGTTTACTAATTGGAATCAGTTACTGACTTTTTCTTTTGAATTTGTAAATTTTACTAATAAATTATTAGAAATTACTATTTATTAATAAACTTTACTAACTAAGAACTAAAAGATTAGTAACTAATTCAAATTAGTGAACATTTTCACCAGAGAGTAAAAAAATTAAATAAAGAATTATTAATTAAATAGAATAATACTAACAATTATAATTATTTTTATTATGACAATAATAATATTTATAATTATTTTTATCATGATAGTAATAATAATAATTATAATTATTTTTATCATGATAATAATAATAATTATTTAAATAATATACAATAATATACAATAATATACGATAATATACAATAATATACAATAATATACAATAATATACAATAGTATACAATAATTGCAAATAATTACAATTCGAAGAGGAATATTTGAAAAGAAATTATTTTGATAATGGAATCACAACTGTCTACGTGTATGACACATATGCATGCTTTGAAAATATACGTTGAATAAATTTTATATTCCGGCAAGGCAGACATTAATAGGGCCGGAAGTTCCGACATTATTTAAGTCTCTATATGAATGTGTGTGTCTGTATGTTTTTTTTGTATACAAGACACACACTCTTACAAATACAAAACAGTTTTCATTTATGCAGCAGTACGTTAAGCCGGTTTTCAATCCAAATTTCCGACCAACATTGCATTCCCCTTTTTCTCTTTTTTTTATATATAAATCTACATATATATGAAAAATAAAAAAAATTTTCTAAAAAATGTATCATTTGTATATATTATTATAGTTGAGAGGCATCTAGGCGGAACAATTTTGCGCGAAAGCTCGTTAAATAAAGAGATGATAATAAGTGACTTGATATGCTACACGGTCATTGCGTAAGGTATACTTTTTATTTATTTTCTTTTTTTAAAAAAAAGGGAAAATTGCGATAATGATAATATCACATGAGAGGAAAGTTTAGTGTATCTTTTAAATGGGATATGTCATTTGTGCGCTCAAAGTGTGTGTCTGTGGGGTATATAAAGAAATGTTATATCCCTTTTTTTTATTTATACACAAAAGGATATATACATTTATGGCGAAAAGAGCTTTATGATTGAAGATGTATCACTTTCATCAGTCTTTTTTTTTATATATATAAAAGTATACTTTTCAGGTCACAAAGCAAGGAAATGTTGTGTGAAAAAAAGTTTTGTAGATATTTTTTTTGGTAAATAAAAAATGAACAGGAATCCTTTTTTTTTATTTCTGTATTGAAAATTTCGGACTCAATTGTTTATTTTTGGAAATGTATTTTTAAAGCGAGGGATTTATCCAAAAAAGAATTATTTTGTATTAGACAGTTTTTTTTTCTTTCTATTTACTATTTTATAATTTTGCAAGAAAAATACTTGTGGGAAATTTAATTATTAATTTTTTTTTTTGACGTGGAGTGTATATTTTTTCTTACGAGAGCCATGAGAATTCATACCACAAATCCTTGGTTATATATTTTTTTTCTTTCATCACAACACGTAAAGCAGGTTGACCTGAATTTTATATTTTTATATTTAAGTTTTTGCACTCTTTTCACCTTTATCCAGATTTAAAAAAAATGTAACGAGAGATTATCGAACTTCCGGCCCTTGTGCGGAAATTCTTCTATGTACATACTACTTTTATGCTCGGGGGAGAAATGTCTCTTTATTAAAAATTACTATACTTGCCACCCCGATGACAAAATGTGATAATTTATTTATTTTTGAAAAATAGACGTAAATTACGGGTTATTTGTTTTTTTTAATTTGTTTGGACTAGAAAGAATATTTAAGTAGAGAAAAAAAAGATTTGAATAAAGAGAATTTAGAATGAAATGAAATTTATAAATAACTATTTCTTAGGAATAATATAAAAAAATATTGAATAAGCAGAAAATGCGGTACTGAATTTTTTAGTAATTAAATTACAAAAGTTTTTTGTTTTAAATATCAAATTTGGGTTTTTAATAATTTGAGATTGAAAATTGTAAAAATTCACATAATTACTATAATTAATTCTAATTTGTTATTTTCAAAAATTTCAATGAAATTGTTTGCAAGAATTCAAGTATTACTTTTATAAAAAACAATAATTCACACGAAGTCAATTATTTAAAATACAATTTAAGTACAGAAAAAATTTCAATTATTTTCAATACAATTTTCAATACTTCTTCGAAAAAATTTAATGATATTTAAAAATTTTAAGAAAAATTTTCCCAAAAATTCAAATAATTTCATGAATTATGATTAAAAATTTATAACAAGAATTAAACTATTTTCATAAAAAATAAAATTCCTCTCTGGAATTAAATTATTCTCTTTGCAGGAATTCAAATATTTTTGTAAATAATATAATTTCTTGAAAGAATTCATTTTTCCAATAATTTTAGATTTGAAATTAAAAAAAGATTTACTTTTTAACTAATTATCTAATTATCATTTGCAAAAGTTTTAATAAAATTCTTTAGAAAAATAAATTTTTTTTTTGAAATTTCCCATAATATTTTTCTAAAAAATTTTATTGTTTTTAAAAATTCTAACGAAATTATTGTTCATAAGAATTTTAAGTATTTTTAATACAATAATTTTAATTAAATTCCTCGAAAAAATTTAATTTTTAAAATTTTCATAAAATTCTTCCAAACAATTCAAGTACGTTGAAAAATTATAATAAAATTTATTAATAGAATTTGATTATTCTTGTAAAAAATGAAATGTTTCAAAAGAATTAAATTACTGTCAAAAATTTTAGTAAAAATCTTTGAAAAAATTCAATTATTTATGTTCCTAAAGTTTCGAACGTTTAAATGAACGACAATATTTTTTTTACTTCTTCTTATTTGTATTTCTCTTAAAAAAATTAAAATTAATTAATTCTAAATTAAATATTGTTTAATGTCAATGATTTTTCTTTTCTGGATTGTAATTCTGAAAAACACTTAAGATAAAAAAAAATTTCGTTCATTTGAACGTTCGAAACTTTAGTCAAATAATTATTTTCATTAGTAATAAAATTCTTTGAAAAAATTAAATTATTTGAACAATTTTTAATAGTATGCTTCGAAAGAATATATATTTTAAAAAATCCTAATAAAGTTTAATAATAAATGAATAAATAATAAATAAAAAATAAATAAAACAATTTAAATAAAGTTGAAAATTATAATTTAATTTATCGATTGAATTCAATTATTTTTGTAAAAATGAAATTCTTGGAAAAAATTTAATTAACAAAAGTATTAGTAAAAATCTTCAAAGTAGTTCAATTAATTTAATAAATAATGATGTTCTATTTAGGAATTCAATTATGTAGAAGAAAATGAACAAAATTCTTCAGAAAAAAATTAGTTATTTTCACCAATTTTGAAAAAATCCCTTAAAACAATTTAATTATTTTCAATTTTAATTAAATTTCCCCTAAGAATTAAATTAAAAACTTTTTAGAAAATTCTGTTTAGTTGTTTGTTTTGAAAATATTGATTTTTCACGTCAGAAAATTTTGATTGATTAATTATTTAATCTAGTAAACATTAAATTACAGTTTTGTTAATTTAAAAGTTCAAAACATCTTGAAAGTGTAATTTTCAAAAAAATCAAGAATCAAAAACTGTGAACTAAAGAACTAACTTTAAGCTCCAAACAGATTATCGGAGTAAAAGAAGGTAGAAGATTAATATTTATAATTTAATATTATTAAACAATATTAATAAAAAATATTGACAACCAAAAAAAAAAGATAATTGGAGCAGAAAATATTATTTAATTCGAAAATTACTAATTATCATAATTAAAATTATGATATAAAAAATAAAATATACTGTTCAAAGGGCGTTATAATTTAAATCATAATTTTAATTAGAGCAAATTTTTTACTACCGCACTTAAAAGCGGGTAATAATTTTGAATATCGTTCATAAAGCGTGAAACTTCTATTTTGTGAAATTATCATATGCGAATTAAAATAAAAATTGGAGGATATATTTTCGGTAGTGTCCTATACGTAAAAATAATATTGTTTGACCCTGCTATATATGAATTTGCATAATCAAGTTACGTAATTCCAAGGTAGTGATGCATATCTCGACTTTGAGGATTTGTTCGATTAATGCCCTCATTTACTCAACATGTATATTCATTATACTGGAAAAAGCAATTATTTAAAAATTGATTGACAATTTTCCATTAGTTTACAATTTTATGAAAATTTTTGCAAATTAATCACTCATCAAATAGCCATTGTTGAATTTTATATGCACTTATATTTAGATATATGTGTCTAATTTTTGCCTCTTGGTATATAAACAATTATTGTAAATAAAAATTATTTTTTTATTCTTCTTTTCTTTTTTTGTATTTTTTTTTAGCAATAGATTAAATAGTAGCATAAAAAAAGTTTCGTTATAATTAAAAAAAAAACTTGGTTTTAATTTAAAAAAAATCACATTTATATTTGATTTGAGGAAAAGTTCTACAAACGATGTACATTGAAACTTTCACTTTTATTTAGAGAGCGGTGTAAAATCTATTTAGGTCGTTTCGAACGAATAGAATGTATAGTAGTATACATGACCTACGCTATATACGGCCACTGAATGAATCCTTTTCTTTCATATGTATAGTTTGTAAATAATTAATAAATTGGATAATTATTTTGCGACAAAATTTTTAAACAGAATGAAAGTTATAAACTTTTTATTTTGTTTTGGAGTTAAAAACTTTTTTAATCAATTTCTTATTTGCATGCAGTGGGCAATTGTTTTCTTTTCTTTTTTTTTTTTTTTTTTTTGAAAATCCGATTTCAAATACGCCATATAATTAAAATCTTTGTGCAATTTTCAGTAATTAGAATTAAGATTGCGAAATTCTGCTCTAGGATTTTGTGTACATATAAAAGGAACCCTTATTTGGAAAAAATAAGGTTCTTTTAATTAAAACTTTTAGAAAACTTGTGAAAGATTTTTTTTTTGCATTTACTTCTTTGAAATTGGGAAACTTTTTATAAAATTAATTTCAGCTAATTTTGATAATTATGTCACTGGGAGTAAGTGAATTTTTTACTGAGTTTGAAATGAAAAATGAAAAAAAAAGAAAAAGGGATTTTGATGAGATTATTTTTGTGATTTAATCCAAATAGGTATTTTAACTTTTTTCTATTATTATCTGAGAGTGAAGTTAAAAAGCTGTGAATATGATAAATTTTTAATCTGCACTTTTCGATTTTAATAAAACTTGTCTGGACAAATTTTTTACAGGAGTGGAAAATTTTTACTTTTACATAAATTTTTTTTATTTTTTTAACAGTTTATTTTTGAGTGGATCGATGTTTTAGCAAAACTACTTTTTTATATACAGTTTTATAGTTATTTAACTGACTCACTTTTTTATGGTGTCAAACTGATAATAAATTTGATCAAACTTACATAAAAAACTTTTTTGCAAATTCCTTAAATTAAATATTCGGTGAAATATTCTAGAGAAAATTAAAGAACTGACAGATATTTGTTAAACACTTTTTCTCGTGTTGTAAATGAATAGAAATTTTATTTTATAACTAAAAAATACAAAACCATTTTGAGAGAAAATTTTCAGACTCTAAATTTTGAATCAGTAAATTTTTTTTTGATAATTTGCATTAACAACTGATTTTTTGCTTTTGAATTAATAAATATTTTAGTATTTAGTATTATTAAGATTGTAATTAAAATTTCCAATTTTTTTTAGTATAATTGTATCATAAAAAATAGTAATTTCTATTAAATTATTAGTAAAATTTACTAATTCAAAAGCTAAGAGTCACTCACTAATTCAAATTAATCAACATTTTTACAAATTCAAATTTATAGAGTAAATTCAGTGAAATCTTACTGAAAATCAGTTAGAATTTAGAAATGACTGAAATATCATTGAATTTCCATTGTAATTCAGTGAAAATTATCTACAATATCAGTTGTGATTTAGTGATTGACCAATTAAAAAAATACCTGCGAAAATTTCAGTGACGTATGTAAAAAATTTCAGTTATTTTTTAATTGGCCAATCGGGAAAACACGACTGACCATTCATTCATTAAAAATGTTTCTAAAATTTCAAAACTTTAAATGTACGAATTTTCTATCCGTAGTTGAAATCTATTTTCAAAAATAACTATAATCGAAAAATCGAAGGAATTCAATATTTATTTCGTTAAAAATTATTTTTCTCTAATTACCCAAAACATGTTTTCTAATAAAATTGAAATTTACGGAAATTATCAAAACAATAATCGTTTATTTGAAAGTTCGAAACTTTTGGGTAGCCAATTAAACTGATTTCCAATGAAATTTGACTAATTGAAATCGTGAGGATACAATAATTTGATTCTCTGTTAAATATCAAGACTGACTTTAGTTTTAGAAAATAGAAAGTTAAATTAAAAGAAATCGTAAATTAAAATTGATTCAAGATCAATTATTAGTTTGTGCGGGGTGAAAAAAATTCTGTGAGGCAAAAAAATAATTTGGGTTTTTTGAAAACCGTTTCCACTTTGGATGTTGTATCTATAATGTTATTATTTTTATTGCAATTTTTGTTAAAGAGTTAAAACATTACGAGGACTGTGAATCGAAAAATAGGTAAAAATAACTTAAAATACAATTTTAGTTGCTAAAAACTCTTGAAAATTATTTATTTGTCATTATAGAATAAAAATTAATTACGATTTTATATAATAAAAATTAAAAAGTGACTATTTACCCCGCACTCTAATATTTTTAGATATAATACAAATCAAATAGTATCAAAAATATCGACATGCATACGTTTACTTCAACATTCGAAACTTTTAAGGACATAATCCGAGTCGAGTCTGATAAAATTTCCCCATTTGTAGAACTACCACTAAAAATGTGAGAAATTTCCTTTTCGAATCCAGAATATACGAGGTTTGCTCAAAAGAAATATGGTTTATATCAAACATATCCAAAATATATTGATAAAATGGTTGTAATCCTCGTTTATTTGCTTTTTTCATGTAGAGGAATTTTTTTATAGAAAAATTCATCTATTTTTTTTCTTCTTTTTTTTTTGCTTTTTATTCGATTTAAAATTGAAAATGTGGCTTTCGAAATTCGATTAGAGTCCTCCTTTTCTAAGTATAGATAGCATATATATATATATATATATATATATATATATATAGTACATTTCTATATAGCTGATCACAGAAGCGCTTCTTTATAAAATGTCTTGCACTGCACATGCGGAAACCGGTTTTTCGTAAAACGATTTGGCGACTTGCATTGCACTCATCCAATGTTTAAGGGATCTTGTCCACTTCTCAAATCTTTGAAAGCTTTATAAAGAATCTTCAACAATGACTTCACGAATCATTGTTCTTTGTAAGCTCTTTTTCTTTAATGAGATCAATGATTACATCATTTGGCAGTGCATTTTTTTAAAGCAATTTTTGCTATATTTTTCCGAGTAGATTTTACTATAAAAATTGGAAATAAATTTTATTTATTTTTTCCTCGGAAATTTTTATCGAAAATGGTAACTAACTTTATAGATGGGAGAAAAGTTTTGGAGAGCAGAATTAAATTAAATAAAATTAAATTTTAAAATTAAATAAAATTAAATTTTAAAATTAAATAAAATTAAATTTTAAAATTAAATAAAATTAAATGCAATAAAATAAAATTAAATAAAATTAAATTGCATGAAATTCTACAGGGAAACTAATATAGGGTATCATTTATACTATTTAGAAAAAGTAAAACTTTTACTGTTTAAAAGTTCTACGTATTTTTACTTTGCAACTTTTACTATACTTTTGGGGTAAATTTTGCTTTGTCTAAATTCAATTTTACACTTTTAAAATTTTTACAAAAATATATTTTGAAAGTGGCAACTTTTACTCCGAAGTTAGTAAAAATAATAAAGTAGAAATTCGCTGAAGTTCGCTGACAGTTTAGCTTTTACTATAAAAGTATAGTAAAAGTTACTTTTTTTTTCTTTTTTTCACATAATAAACTATTAATTAATATCGTAAAATTAATTCTATTAAAAACTAAAAATAATAGTAAAATTAACTTTACAGTGGTAGAATTAATTCCGGAAATAGTAAAATTTATTTCGGAGATAGTAAAAATAAATTTGCGAATATTTCAAACAGTTTAAATTGTACTACATAAAAGTACTGTAAAAATTACTTCTTTCTGGTTTCGTATACAATTTATTTCTTTGCAATATTGTTTGCTTAACTACACTTATGAATAAGTGAAATTAGTAAAAATATCATTAAAAATAGTAAACATTAGTAAAAAAAAGAATTACTGGACATAGTAAACATTAGTCAAAACAATTAATCACTAATTTTTAGTTTTTAATACTTTTTCGATTAGTATATGTTGCAATTTTTTTTACTAATGTTTTAGTGAAAAATTACTATAAAAAATTAGTAAAAGCTCATACTACAGTAAATAAATATACGTCTAAAATTTTTACTAAATCAGATTTAGATTAATGATTCGCAATTTTGGGATTTTAGAAATATTTTCTATAATTCCGACAATTATTTTGGTGATTTCAATTTTAGATCAAAATACATAAAGGAATTCTTGTTTAAATTCCAAGGCAAAATATTTATAGTTTCGAATAGTTTGAATTGTACTTATTCTCCTATTTAGTTTGGCACTAGGTTATATATTCTATAGACAAATTCATTTGACTCTCTTCAAGATAAAAAATTCATTCGTTTGTCTGCATGATTAAAAATTCATTTCTTCGTCTACAAGGTAAAAAATTCATTAAATTGTACAACAATCATTAAAAGTACATCAATCGTCAAAAAATGTTTACTATACATTTATTAAATAGCCAACATTTACTCGTGGAGTAAATTGTTCGATTTTATCTAATTCCAGAGTTTCGTTTTCAATATTTAAATTTTTTTTTGTGTATTAAGTACTTTTTTTATATATTTTTCGCAATTTTTTTGGATAAATAGTCATCTCAGGGAAAATTGTCACGAGTTTATTATAAAAAAAATTATGCACAGGAATGTTGGGATTCATTGTTTGACGGAGTAGTTGAATCATATTCACTTTGTACTGATCGCAAGACATGAATAATTAAAATACTTCTAGGAATTATGTTTAAATAACTTGCATAAGTTTCGTCGGGTATTTTCCGTCTGATATAAAGCATCTCAAGACAATAAAAACGTTTATAATTTTTCAAACTTTTCGTTTTTTTTATTATTTAAGAAGAAGAAGAAATTGAATTACAACTTTTCCTCAACTTATATCCAAAGCTATATTACAATCCGAAAAGTTTGAAAGTAACTTTTCAAAGAATTTCTATTTCTTTTAATGAAATTAGGATTTAGTTTTTAAACAAAAGAGAGGGTTATAAATAAAATAAAAAAATGGTAGTAATATATATAGAAAATAATATAATAGAATAATAATAATAATAATAAAAATAGTAATAAAAAAATAATAATAGTAATAATAATTATTATAATTATAATAATAAAATAGTTATTATATTAAAGAATAGTCATTAACAATAATTCTTTTTTAATTCCTTTAAATCAAAGTACAAAACATTTTTATTGAAATATAAAAATTCTTTTTCTGACGATGATATTTTTTTTTATTAATTTATTCAAAATTAAAAGAATAAAAATATTTTCAAACCTAAATATAGAATATTTTTTGAACCCTGAAATAATTTTGAAAATAAAACAATTCTTGGAGATGAATTTGAAGAATGCAGTGTTGGAAGTTGGTGTATAGTGAACTGATAAAAAAGGAGTAAATAAAACCGTGGTTTGGGTAGGCGTCCGAAAGAGAAGGTATATATAATATATGTTTCAGGATTGAAAGGACTACGTTCCTTTACGTATATTATATATATTATATAGTTAAAAATCTACCAACTGGAAATAATTAAGACAAAAATTACTCTGAAAAAAAATTCCCAAATACCTTTTGATTAACTGTTGATTGGCATTATCAAAAAATTTAACACTTTCACTATTTATACGAATTGTTTCACTTTATCAGTTGATACATTTTTTCACATTTATAATAATATATATTATAAAAAAAGAATTAACATATACAATTAGAAATCTTATACTTTGAGCACGTTACTTTTTATCACAGAATTGTTTCCTTCACATCAAAAGCAAAAAAAAAATTACACTTTTTTTTAAAAAAATAACTTGACTAACAAAAATTACAGGACTTGTGTTAATTTTTTGGCTTTTTTTGACACTGTTGTTTTTTTTTTTGCTGTCGGTTAAAGTTCGTTTACGTCCGGTTTTAATATAATATATCTACATGATCGCGGTACCGATAAGATTGTATATAGTTAGAATTTACATTCGTGAACAATTGTTTTAAGTTGTGATTTGATTGAAATTATTTTGGAGGAATTTTTTCAAAGTGAAAAGAGGGAAAAATTTTGAGAATTTTTGTAAACTTGTTGCTTTCTTTCTTGTTTAAATATTATTTCTTTTGGTAAAAAAATTCTTTTAAAGGGGATACCGTTCCGACGCGTGGTATCCTCTCACGATTCATGTTACCGACTGAACTGACGAGTAAACAAAGAGCAAAAGATGATTGGCTCGATGTTCACCTGCCGCTGAAATCTCTCCACGAATCACAAATGTATATGTAGACGATGATAAAATTCTACTTGACTCGAAAAGTGAATGTATATATTGTCGTAGAAGAAATATATTCTATAAAGGAATATGTAGGAAAAGTATAGAAAATTTGTAGAAAATGTACAAAAAAATTTTTTAATTTTTTTTTCTATTTGCAATTTTTTGAAATATTTATATTTTGTCGAGGAAGTAATTTTTAATGAAAAGAAAATGAATCACTTCTTTTTGATTAATTAAATTGTAATTCAATCACTGTGTGGGAAAACAATATTTTATGTAACAAAGTTTGTGTATAATGTGCAAATAATGTAGGGCAATGTTCAAATAATGTTAAGACAATATTTTTGTGCAATTTTTTTTTATAACGTTGAGGCAATATTACCTAAATTTTTTTGATATTGGCTCCAATTTATCTCTTTCCAATTTAATTCATAAACTCAGTCAAAAAAATTTCTATATAGAATTTTACTGGAAATGATGATTCTTTAAAATCATTTTTCACTTTTTATTTTTTAATTAAATTTGATTAAAAAAAAGTTATTAAAAATTAAAAATTCTAATTCTTAAAATTTAATTAAATTTTTTACTATAGTAATTTTTAATCCCAGTAAATTTTTTCTTTAGCAAATTTTATAGTAAATTTCTAATAATTTTAAATTAAAAAATTTATTGAAATTGAAGTTTGTAATTTAAGGGTATTTGGACCATTGTGACGTCACAATTTGTGTAAAAAATGTATTTTATAACTTTGACGTCATAATTGTTGAAATGCCCTTAAATGAAATAATTTAATAAATAAAAATAAAAAATAATTTAAGGAAATTAGTATAAAAATTAAAAATTATATGATTATGTTCTAGTAAATTCTAATAAAATTAAGTTTTAGTAAATAAAATATATATACAGAATTCTGGTAAATTAAAGAAATCTTAAATTCTAGTAAATATTTTGTACACTGGAAAAAAATTTTTATTTGATTTAAATAAGCGATTGCTCGTCTATTATCAAATAAATGTTTTCTTGCATCAAATAAGTTTTATTTAAATCAAGTAAATTGCATTAATGAACCAATAAATTCACTATTTGAAGCAAATATTGTAACATTTTATTAATAAAAATAAAAATTTCGTAATTCTAGTAAATTTTTATAGATTTTTTCAGGAAAAAATAATAATATTAATTATAAAAACTATAAAAATAGTGATATTAATAATAGTGCTTAAAAAGTGAAATAATAAAAATAATAATAATAATAATTGGTAAAAAAAATCTCTGTCTTAAGCATTGATGCATTTCGGGTTGCAAAATTTAAGGGGAATTTTTGTTGAGCTAAGGAATTCTCTAAAGAAAATTAAAACATTAATTAAGATCGTTTCTTTTTTTATATGATACAATTTTTTTGTTACTTTCTAAATCTGAATTAGTAAAAATGTTTACTAATTTGATTTAGTGACTGACTTTTTGCTTTTAAATGAGTAAATTTTTTACTAATAATTTAGTAGAAATTACTATTTTTTTAGTAATCTTTAATAAATTTTAAACTTTAGTAAATTTAAATAAATTAGTAGAAATTACTATTTATTTAGTAAACTTTACTAATTTAAAAGCAGAAAGTCAGTCACTGATTCAAATTTAGAGAGTACAAGATTTTTGCTCTTTAAATTTGAATTAATTAAAAGTTACTAATAAAATGATGAATAGTGATCCTCCACTAAATGATTTAGTAATAATTTTACTAGCAAATGAAATTTAATTATTGAAATTCTGCTAAAAAAATTAGTAACATTTTATTAATAATTAGTAAAATAAAATGAAACAAGAGAAAAGTCGTTCGTTATAATTTTTAATAAGTAATTAAATTTTACTGATTAGAATTTAAAGAGTGATTTCAGGGATATTTTTTATTGAAACTTATTTTCTCTTCGAAAGGATTTTAAAAAAAATTCTCTATTTTGTAGAGATTGCAAATTTTTTTTTATAAGTGCGCTGATGAAAAATTAATTTTGACTTTAAATGAAAAAATTCTGTCCGGATTAAAATTGAAAGCTATCAAATATATTTCAATGAATTCTAATGGAAATGCTTTCGTTTCTGCTTTTACTTAAAATTTCGTGTGAAATGTAATGGAAATAATTCTGATTATTTCTGTTTTGAATAGTGTTTAATAATATTATTTCATTTTGTACATGTTACAGCTTTTGTTAAAATGTACGCGGCACAAAATTTAATGAGATTTGCAATTGTTTTTCAAAAATTCTCTCGCACTGCTTCCAGTAATTATATTGTCCAAGTAAATGACGATATGACTTTATAAATACAAATATAGAATTGTAATTGTAAACGATTTTCAAATTTATTTGCAGTGGTGTATATTGTTATTTGGAAAACTTTTTATTTATAAATAAGTATTTTTTGTATTTAATACTTAAGTAATATTAACAAAATTAATGAAAACGAGAAAAAAATGACAATATTTTATTTAAAATTATTTGAAACAATTTTTATTGTTTTCAGTAAGGATAAGAATTTAAAACGTTTTTTTTTTAATAATTCACAAAATAGAGTAATATTTGCGAAGAAAAAGTCTTTAAATAATAAACATTTTTGCATATTGAATGCGTGTAATAAAAATTACGACGCTCTGTTTGTTTGTTTGTTTATTTTTTAATGATAAAATATCGGAAAACGTTTGTAATCACGTTGAAATTTTGTCCTGCATATATGAGCATATATAGATATGTACATAATCTATTTAGATTAAAAACACGCAAAGTGCAATTTAACTTTAAAGCTGGTAAATTTGTACATTTTCGAAACTTTCAAATGAAAATATTATTCCTAAGAGAATATGCTTTCGTCATATGTATGAAACAATTTAAATATCTTTAGTCCAGTTTCCATATATAATACAGTACAAATAATTCAAAATTTAAATCGAAATCTAAATTAATTTTTTTCTACTTTAATTTTTATAGTTTTCTTTTACTCCTATTGGAAAAAATCAATCTAGGTATTTGGATTTTGAAATATAAAATAAAATAGAAGATAAAATAAAATATAATATCTCAATAGAAGAGAAATATTCATATTGCTTTTACTATATTTGCTTTAGAAAATGTACGATCTATTAAAAAAGAAATTTTCTCAACTCGAGTGAATGGTAATTAAAAGATGTGACATTGAATGACTTTCTAAAGATTAATAAAATTTTTTTATCTTTATTTTTAAAGATAAACCTTTTTTTAATGATTCACTTGTTTTTAACGTTCAAATAAACGAAAGATTTTTTATTAACAATATTTTCTTGAAAAAAAAAACAATTTGGAATAGTGATAAGTTTCTCTGATAAATGACTAATTGTGATGAAAATTAAATTTAATTATGTCTCTAAAGTTTTGAACGTTCAAATAAACGAAATTTTTTTCTTTTCGCTATTTTTCACTATTATTATCTTTAAATGACAATTTAAAAAAGTTGAAAACAAATATTAAGAAAATAATTAATTTTTTAATTTGTAAATTAATATTTTCTACCAAAATTCAGACACCAAAAAAAGTAAGATCCTAAAGTTCTGAACGTTCAAATGAACGAAATTTATTTATTTCTTCTAAAAATAAAATTTTTATAGCAATTATTATGCTTCATCAAAAAAAAATTAATTACTGAATTTGTAAACATAAAATTTTAGTTTTTAAATTTTTTTATTATTAGTAATTTATTAAAATATCTTCAATAAAAAATATTTCGTTCATTTAAACGTTCAAAACTTGGGGAGCATAAAAAAGTAATAAAAAGATTCGTTCATTTGAACGTTCTGAACTTTAGGGTCATATTTAATTAATTGAATTCAAAATTTAATGAAATTTAATTTTCTCTGTAGAAACTGAATTAATTTCTTTTTGATAATAAACCAACATTGTAAATAATAAAAATTTACTTTGAAGAAGAAATAAATATTTCTTCAAATAAATATTTGAACATTCGAAACTTTAGGATTGCTTCTTAACGAAAGTAAAAGGAGGGAGAAAAAATTATTTTTATTTTTTAAGCAATGAATATTTTGCATACAATTTTCAGTGTTTTCGTAATTAAAATTAATATTTACAATTAATAACGTTCTTTGAAGAAATCAGACGAGGCTTTGAAAAGTTTTCCAATTTTTCCCATCGGAAGTTTACCAATCAAAAATAGCTTCAATTTGAAATCAAAAAGACTTTTTTTATATATATTGGCACTGGCGGTGTCCCAATTTAAATGTCCTTTCTGTAAAATGAATCCTATTGGTCAACTTGATTATATTCTATTGACTTTGTGTGTGAACTGCGAAGAGACTTTCGTTGACTATCGCACGAGTCTTTGATGATTGATCTGGTTTCCCAACTCTAAAGTTACATCGGTTACATGAATAAGTTTCATCTCAGGATGTCCTTCAGTTAACAGTTCTTCCGCATCGTATTTCAATATTAATATACAACACGTCCAACTAACTTTCGAGTGACGAAATAATATTCCCAATATAGAATTGAAATCATTTTTCAATATTGGCATATTTCATTATTGATTGTAATTAATTTCCTGATTTTTTTATTCAAATATTAATTGAAAGTTAATATTTAGAAAAATAAATGGTATTTAATTCTGTTTTTAATAATTGATTGGGTAATCAATTCTTTTAGTATTCGTTTGAGTTTTTTTTTGTTATTAGTTATATTTGTTAAAATCAATTTTTATTATGGAATAATTGATTGTAATCAATTTTTGTTATATAATAGTTGATTGTAATCAATTTTTGCTATATAATAGTTGATTGTAATCAATTTTTGCTATATAATAGTTGATTGTACTATATTTTTTATTAAAATACAATTTATTAGGACCAATTTTTTATTTAGTAATTGATTGTAATCAATTTTTTTATTTAGTAATTAATCGGCGATCGAATTTCTTAGTATAATTGATTGACATCAATTTGTTTATTATTTAATTATTGATAAATAAAATCCGTTTGGCTTCTTGGGATTTTTACACTAATTAGATAAATATTCAGTCACTAAATTGTAATTTTAACGATAACAAGAATAATTTACAGTGAAAAATAAAAAATGTTATTGAATCTTGCTTTAGTCGCAGGCACTAAGGCGCGTAAAGTATAGATTATGGGTCGTGCGTTCGAATCTTCATCAATGTTGAAGATTTTTAACTTTCGTGACCAGTTTGATAATTTATAACTTACACTCTAGTTAATTGCCATGCTAAATAGTAATTCGCCTAAATAACAAATTTAGTAAAATAATTTAAATTAAAAAAAAAATGTATTCACCAAATAAATTAAAATAAAAAAAATTAAAATAAAAAAAAATTAATTATTAAAATAAATTAAATTATTTAGTTATTAAATAATTACGTGCAAAAAATCTAAAATATATTATGTTTCATTCCGTGACACATATGTTCGTTATGTATGCGGAAAAGATTTGTTACATAAAATTGAGGACATAATTCTTGAATCCTGAAGTTTCATGCTTGTTTTCGGTGTTAAAAGAAGAATTCATGAGGGTGAGAAGAAAATAAGCAACAGACAGACACACAAACGTAGACGGTATATAAATATTATGTAGAGTGTATACGAAGGGCTTACACGAATGTCACGGGCCGTGAATATCATAATTTCTAACATTACCCAAACAGACACACACACATACACACGCGAAGACTTGTAAATTATGAGCAACGAGTAAATATACATACATACTAGTCGCACTAATTCGATTGCAGTTGACTTATGCACCCGAGGCTTTCGCATCATTCAAGTAGTTAATTAATAATTTCGTGAAGACCGCCTCCTAAGCTCTAAATTTTCCACACGTCGATAAATTGCAATTAAATTTTCTTTTTTTTCGCATTTTAAAAAATCCTTCAACAGTTACTTTATTTCGATATCAAGTTTACTTGAGTTCGAGGTAATTTTACTATCATCTAAATTTGAATTAGTTAAAATGTTTAATAATTTGAATTAATCACTAACTTTTTGCGAAAATGAAAGTAAAAAAACTGTAATTTATTTTTTGACTTAATTTTTATTATCATAATTACTTTTTTAAAAACTTAAACAATTAATAAAAATAATAATCAATGATTTATTTGTAATAGTCAAAAATTACTATGTTTCTATTAATTTTATTAATTCAGAGTTGCCAAGGGTCAGGGAATTAAAAAGAAAAGTCAAGCATTTTTTATTAAATGTACTGGAAAAAATTAAATTTTTAGACTTTATGAGAAAATTTTAAATTTTGCTGTCCTTTTTGTTTGCCTCATAAACTATGATAAATTAACATGAATTCTAAAGAACTTCGATTTTTTCTCATTCTGACGTTTCTTTATAAATAACTTAATTTTTAAAGAACTATCATCAAATTTTACTTATTAATTATTTAATTAATAATTTATTTACTTAAATATTTTTTTAAAAATTAATTTTAAGAGAGTTGCGTTTACAATTTTCATGAGAAGATGAACTTCAAAAGGTTTTAATTTAAAATATTATAAAATATCAATTTTAAATGAATTTTTTTCGACATTTTAATTAGAAATTGAATTTTAGTGAATTTACAAATAATTGCACAAATTCAATTATTTTCAAAAGTAACAAAATTATTTTCTCAAATTCAATTATTATCAAAAGTTTTAATAAAATTCCTGCCAGGTACTTTCAAAAATGTTCTTTACTTAAATTATTTTCAATATCTACAGTTTTAATAGGATAAAGAATAGAATCTAAAAAATTTTTAATGAAAATGTTTGCAAGCATTTAATTGTTTTCTTTTAAATAATAAAAATTTCATTTGCTAAAATTAATAAAATTAATTAAGGAATGAAAGTATTTTTTTAAATAATAAATTTTACGCAAAAATTCAATTATTTCTGAAAGTTTTTAAAATTCTTGTCTAAATATTAATTATTGTTATAAATAATGACGTTAGTGAAGTTTACAATGTTTAAAGTCAACGATTTCTGAAAAAAATAGTTAAGCAAATTTTTGAATAATGATTTACAAACAAAATATTTCTAAACAAAGAATTTTATTCTTTTTTGTAAAAAAATAATTTTTTTTCTTTCGATCGTTGATTATACACGTTGCAAACTTCACCAACGTTAAATAATAAACTTTTTTTCTCAAAATCAATTATTATAAAAAGTTTTAATAAAATTCTTTGTAAAATTTTAAATATATTCAAAAATTTTCCAAAACACTCGAATTATTTTAAATAAAATTCTATGCAAACATATAACTTTCTTAAATAATCAAAATTTCTCTGGAATTCAATTATTTCCAAATTTTTTATAAATTTCTTCGCAACTTATTATTTATAATAATAAAAATAAAAAATGAAACTTATTGCACAATTTCAATTTTTTTAATACAATTTTATAATCGAATTCCTCGAAAAATATAATTTATTAATACAATTTTTATTAAAAGTCGAAAAACTAATTCAATTATTTAAAAATTTGCTATTAAACTCCTTTATGAGAATTCAATTATAAGAAACATTCAATTATCAAATAAATTATTCATTTTGGTATTAACATTTTTATAAATTGAATTCTTTGTAGAATTTTCTAATAAAAATTTATTTTTATTTTCCTTGACTCGGAGTGGTCGTTAAGTTACACTATTTATTACAAATAGATTTTGTTTGCTGAATTTTAGTTAAAATTTTACATTATGATTGAATATTAAGAAGATGTTTTAGATTCATATCTTTAAAAACTTAATTTTTTAATACTTTTAACTAACAGTTTTGTAGAATGAATTTTTTTTTAAAGTTGAATTTTATTTTTCTTTGAACTATTTGAATTTTAAACAATTAGATTTAAAAATTCTCAAAAAACTTTTTCAAAAATTATAAAAAATAATTGCCTTAAAAAATAAGAATTTTTGTAAAAAATTCTAGAAAATAATATTTGAAAGTTACAGTAACAATATTCTTGTAATATAAGATAATATTTTTTAATATTTTTGTAAGTATATATTTTAAAAAGGTTTAAAGTTAAATTTTTTGAAATATTTTAATTCTTACGGAAAAAATAATTAAAATTTAAAATAATAAAAATAAATAATTCTTTAATAACAATTAAATATTTATTGAAAAGTGAATTTATTGATGTTTTCGAATAATTATTTCAATGAAAGAAATTTTTAAAGGAATTTAATGGAATATTTTTTAATATTTTTACTTTTAAAGTATAATAATTTAATTATTAGAGTAATTTTTAAGGTAAACCAGAATATGTTTTATGGTTAAAGAGAAAGTCAAAATTTTGTCTGGAAATCAGGGAAAAGTGTGAGAAAAATAAAATTAATTTTTTTCGGCAACCTTGTAATTATTTTAAATATTTTTAACTTTTTGATAATATTTACAATTTTTTTACATTGTAAAATGAAAGAGTCCACTTTTATTTGGCAATAAATTATATGCTTGAGAGAATGATGCTCGAATAAGTATATATGTTTAGGAGACATGCATACATAGCGAGGAGAGTAGGTGAAATTTATTCTCGTGACGTTTCTAATTAAGTGAGCGCAAATTTGAAGCATGATTTAACCTTAAGTTTATCAACGAGTTTAATCATTCCTCCCTTCCGTCAAGCAGGCAAGTATCGTGTAAATCAATTTTATCACACAACCCATCAACTGTACCGAACATTTTACGTGAAAATTACGAGTAAACCCAAACAGGGTCCTTTGCTTGAGCCTTCAAGCAGAGTATGATCTCATAATTAATTAACACTCTTAAACGCATCACAGCAATATAACTTTCAAGTTCAGTTTATGTTTTTCCACCTCTATAATGTTTTAAATATATTATCCAATTCTTGCCTGTGGTATTAATTTATAACGTAATTTTCAGTTTTGTATGCTTATTATTTTTATTTTTATTAACAAGATAAGGAAAATGGTTTTCACTTGTTCATCTAATCGAAAAGTGTTACTTTTTTATTTTTAACGAAAGTAATTTTTATCTCGTTTTGAATTTTCGCGCCAGTAAATTTACATCGTTTCGTTTGTGAGAGAATTTTCATGACCTCTAGGCGGAATTTTAAAGAACTAAATTGGCGCGAAATTCGAAAAAAGAAGAATGTAATTAATAATATATAGTTAATTACTATTTTTATTATTATTAACAAGATAAAAAAAAGGTTCTCACTCTCTCATCTAATCGAAAAATGTTCCTTTTTTATTTTTATCGAAAGTAATTTTTTTCTCGTTTTAAATTTTCGCGACAATAAATTCACTTCATTTCGTTTGTGAGAGGATTTTCATGACCTCTAGGCGGAAACTTAGAGAACTAAATTGGCGCGAAATTCAAAAAAAGAAAAATTTAATTAATAATATATCATTAATTACTATCTGTAAAACAATTGTTCGCTGTTCCAGATGAAGTCTTTTTTCCTGTAATGTTTAAAAAATACCTAATTTGTTTGTCATTTTCTAAAAATAAATATGAACGTTCATGATAAATGCGGAATATGGAATTTTTAAGAAATAAAATAGTTGAATTATCTTCTTCTTTTATTAGAGTAGAATATTTTTTCTTACTTACTAATAACTGCTCGGTGCCCCTTGACCCTTCTGCCGATATTTGGCGAAACGAGGCTAAGCCTATCGCCTCGAGAACTCAAAAGTGGACTAGGGCTCCTTCGAGGCGGAGGGGGTGGAACGGGTTCGATAAAAAGTCCATAAGTACTTCCGGTATTTATACCTTGTGTACTTCCGATGCCTCCGATTCCACCAATCATGCCCCATTCCGCGATACTATCGATAGAACCGCTCCTCGGTAGACACGAGCTTGTACTGCTGCAGTCTCGTCTTCAAATAAAAGAAATTTATTCACAGTTTTTATTATATTTATTGAATTTTAATTTTTAATTAAATATAAAAAATAAAAATAAAATATTATTAAAAATATTTTTTTTTAATAATAATTTTCATTTACTTTCAATTGTAAAACATTAAATAAATATTTTGTTGCAATGATAGAAAACTTAAATTAATAATCGCTGTATTTTCTCTAAATCTGAATTAGTAGAAAGTTACTAATGAAATGGTGAAAAGTCGTCCACTAAATAATTTAGTAATAATTCTAGTAACAAATAGTAAAATTTTACTAATAAAATAAAACTAAGAACTAAAACATTATTAATTATTTTTAATTATTAATTGTTATTATGAAAACATTAGTCGAATTTTACTAAAATTTAGTGATATTCTACTAATTAAAAAGGTGAAAAGTCGTTTATGAAAACTACTAAAAATTAGTAAAATTTTACTATTTCTTAGTAGAATTTTACTAATTCAGATTTGGAGAATTTTCTTAATTGTTGTTTACTGTTTTGTTTCTTAACTTTTTTTAAAAGACAATTTTTCGTTTTAATAATTTTTAATTTTAACATTAATGAATGTATTAAATGTATTAATTAATCATCGAATTGTTTTCGGTTATTCAGATTTAGAGAGTAAAATGATAAATTTTCTTTAATAAATTAAATTATAAATTTTGAAAATAATTGAATTTTATGAACAACTTCTTTCAAATTTTTAAAATTATCGTATTTGCTAGTAATTGCGATTGAACATTTAATTATTGAATTTTCTTAAAATTGTAATAAAACTAATAAAATGTTTGCAAATAATTTTATAACGAATTAAGAAAAAATTAAATTCTATCGTTTATTTTTTAATAATTAATTAATTGAATTTTTGCAAAGAATTTTACTATTTATAAATATAATTGAATTTTTTTCGAAGAATTGTTTGAAATTGTATAAAATAATTGAGTTTGTTCAACAAATATTAAAAATTGGGGAAAATCGATTTTTTTCAAGAAATTATATTAAAATTGTATTGAAACTAATTAAATTTTTGCAGATAATTTTATAACGAATTAAGAATATTATGAATTCTTAAGTCAAATTTTTAAAAATGAATTGGATTTTTGGATAGAATTGGCTCTTTAAAGACGTAATTGAATTGTTTAGAAGAATTTAATAAATATTTACAAAAATAATTGAATTTTTGCATAAAATTGACTGTTTAAAAAATTAATTGAATTGTTTAGAAGAATTTAATAAAAATTTAGAGAATAATTGAATTTTTTCGAAAAATATTTTAAAAATTAAGTATTAAAATTATATTAAAAATAATTAAATTTTTGAAAATAATTTTATCACGAATTAAGAAAGAAATTGTATTCTTTCGTCAAATTTTTTTTTAAATTAAATAAATTTTTCCAATGAATTTTACTGTTTATAAATATAATTGAATTGTTTTGAAGAATTTATTGAAATTCTAGAAAATAATTGTATTTGTTCGTGAGATTTTATTTTGAATTCTTGCTGAGAATTTTTATTAAAATTTTTGAATTTAATAAACATGAAAATTAATTGGGCAATCTGTTAATAATTGAATTTTTTAAAAGTTTTAATGAGCCTTTAAAATAAAAAATTCAGGAATTATAATGCAAGAAGTCAATTAAATGCTAATTAAATTAAACCCTTTTTTCATTTAGATAATCAAAATTTATTATTTAAACAAATTAAATTAATAAAAAACTTATATCAAATGCCTGAATTATTGAGAGATTGAGCCAATCACTGTGAGCAAATTACTGCAATGAAAATAACGTGTATTTAGAGGTTATGTTGGTCCCAGTAATTAGAGCACATGCATATTCAATGGGAACGTGATAATTACTGTGATTAGCAATTTTCATTCTTAAATAATTTAAATTATTAATTATAATAGTAATACTTTAAATGTTTTTTGTTTTCGTACAATTGTATTGAATAAGGTCGAAAATAATTTTTTTAAACATTTTCAAATATTATATCACTCTATAATAGTAAATAATAGTATTTGACAAAAATCACAGTGATTGGAGCAATCACAGTAATTGGAGCATTTACCCTAGATATGAGGTATAAAGAATTTGGAAAAAGTATTTTTTATCTACGATTCTCATTTGTCAATTATTAATTTCCCGGTTGCCAGATTTTTTTTTTGTTTTGACCCTTAAATGAACTCTCGTCAATCATGTGTGACATTCGAAATTACATTTTATACGTTGTGTATAGTAAAAACCCTGAAATCAAGGGGATATGATGAGTTAGTTTATTCAGGTGGAAATGACAAGTCTTGATGATAGAATCTGTCACCTTAGATTTACTCCCAAAGCAATGAGTCTTTTTTTTCTCTAATATTATATAAATACCCTCAGAATATTCTATATATTATAGAACACTGAATTCTATTAACACAAAATTTTCCTTATCAACATAATTGATTTTAAAAAGTTAAATTAAAAATAATTTTTAAAAAATGGAAAATAGATTTGAAAAATTTGATTAAAAAAACCATTTTTTCAAATTAAGTATAAAATTAAATTTGAAATTGAATTGAAATTTAATTGAATTGAGTAAAAAATTAAATTAAAAATTAAATGAAAGAAATAGGTAGAAAGTTTGAGTGTACCATAAAGTAAAAAATTCTAAACCACATAAAAAATTTAGCAAAATTAAATAAAATTTTTTTATTATTGTTTTATTTTTTTTTGTTTGCATTAAAAATTTAAAATTATTCTGCTTTGAACTGTTTTGTTTTTTCAACTTTTTTTTAATAAAAATTCTTTTGTAATATAAAAATTATGAAATTCGAAATTTTTACAGTTCTGATGAAAATATTTGTTTATTTTTCAAAATTAGAAAAATTTTTCTCTAACACTGCGAGTAAAGACTTTAAAACTAATAAGTAATACAAATGTCTAATTAATTCCAGTATAAGTTTCATTTTTTATTTTTTTTTTTAATATAAATTATGCAAAAACGGTTTGACACAATTTTTTTTTAGCAAAACCATTTTTCTGCAATGAATCGCATGATTAAGAAGCATTTGCTGCTATCGTTTAAGGGAATAATCATATAAATTACTTACGATTCCAGTTAACGATAAAAAATTTGCTCCTAATTATTTTTATTTACAAGTTTTTTTTCTTTTTCTTAATATTACAATTAATTACAGGGCATTGCTTTTCAAATGTTTGTGAATAAATTAATGTTTATATTATGTACGATTTTTAAATTATTCTAGTAATAATCAAGTAGAATGATTTCATAATAATAATAAAAATAATTATTTTTTTATAATTTTTAATAATTATAATAATAATGTTAATATTAAAAATTAATTACTTCGAAAATTGCAATAAATTAGAAAGTTTTTAATGGAAATTTAAAAGTATTTTAATTAAAGAAATTTGTAAATTGGTTCCATTGATGAATGGTAAAACTGAATTTGAATAAAAATAAAGTATTAAAATTTTTTTTCCTATAAAAAAAAGGGAAAAATTTAATATAGGAAATTTTGTATGATTTCGATTTTATAAACATGTGGAACAATAGGGTGAATCTTTATTAAATTGACATTTCTCGTAATTAAGATGGAAACGATCAAACGAGAAGCAATTTAAAGAAGTAAATCTCTCGGTTCTTCGTGGAAATTCTAAAAGACTTGTGTATAGAAAACGGAAATGACTTTAGGACGCCCAGGGATCATTTATCGTGAAGCACCATTTCCGGTTTACATCCATTTTACCTTTAAAGTCCATACGTGTTTATGACTTTTGCCACTTCTATTTTTATTTTCCTTTTATGTACTCTAAAAATAAATATATAAAAACAATTTTAGACATTTTTGTTTTTAAAGAATAAAATTCTCTCTAAATTTGAAATAGTAAAAATGTTTACTTTATTAGTTATTTAATTTTTGCTTTTGAATTAGGAAATTATACTAATAAATTTGTAGAAATTACTATTTATATTAGTAAAATTTACTGATTGAAAAGAGGAAAGTCGGCCACTAATTTAACAAGGTTGCAATTGGTCAGGAAAATCATATTAAAGTCAGGGATTTTTATTAAAAATACTGGAACAAATTACGTTTTTAGAATTTTTAAATAAAATTTAAATTTTGAATGAAGTGAATTTGAATTATATTTTAAAGGAATTTAAATATGAGATTTATTCATTTACTTAATTAATTTAATTTATTTTTTAAATGAATTTTTAATTTAATTTTTTGAATTCTTCTTCTTTTAGTTAGAAATCCGAAAGAATATGAATTTTTTGAAAAATTTCAATAGTTAAAATTCTTCTTGAAAATAGTTACATTTTTAATAAATATTTAAATAATTTAAAAAAATGGAAAAATTTTAGTTAAATACATTTAAAAAATATAATTTTTCAGAAATTACAAATGATTGCAGAAATTCAATTATTTTCAAAAGTAACAAAATTTTTGCAGAAATTTAATTACATGTTCGAAAATTTTTTAAATTCTTGTCAAAATGTCAAACATCTTTATAAATAATAAAATTCTTTTACGAAATCAAATTATTTTAAAAAAAATTTGGCATAATTTCAATTATTTAAAAAAAATTTTCTTGATTCAATGCTTTTATTATCCATTTTAATAAAATGTTCCAAAAGAATTTAATTATATAAAAAAATTTAAATAAATTTCTACGTAAACATTTAATTATTGTCATAAATAATAAAAATTCCACATGAATTCCATTATTTACAAGTTTTTCAAAAAATTTCTTCCCAATATGTAATTGAATTTATTTTCAGAAATAGTAAATCTCGTCGTTGAATTTTAATTATTTGTAATAAGATTTTAATTGAATTCTGCTCGAATGAATTTAATTGTTTAAATATTTGTTCATAAAATTCTTTACGAGAATTATTTAAATTTAAAAAACATTCAATTATAATAATTTATTTTGTATTTGAAAATTTTAATTCTCGTAGAGAATTTAAATATTTTCCAAAATTATGATACTGAAGATGTGGCTAAAGTTTCGAACGTTCAGATAAACGAAATTTTTTTCACTCTAAATGCTTTAGAAAATGTTCTACCCAAAAAAAAGAAAAATAATTAAAAATTAAAGAATATTTAGTTTAGAATCAATTTGTTTTAATATAAAAATTGTTTTTGTAAAGAAATACAAATTAGAAGAAATAAAAAAATATTGTTATTCATTTGAACGTTCGAAACTTTAGGAACATTACTGAGGAGTATATTCAATGTTTTCTGAAAATATGGTAAATGTTTTATTAATTTTTTTGATTTATTTTTTGTACATCAATAAGAAAATTTCTCGTTTCTTCATTGAATGGAAAGTAATTTATGAATTCCCACATTGTTGATGATATAGAAATGAAAAATTATCATTCACCCCTTTATTTTGTTATTATTGACAATAATTACCAACTGTGTGTGAATTTTTCTTTCCTTTAAAAAAAACATTGTTATATGAATGAAAGGAAGGAAAATGTATACACAATATATATAAAAGCGTTTTTACGAAAAAAGGGGTATGAGAGATTTCCATTATATTGCAATTTGAACTCTTCACAAAAGCATTGTTGTCTTTACTTTAACCAGTGGAGCAGTCTTATTCTGCTTATTTTTTTCCCTTATTTTTTTCTTTCTTCACGACAATTTTTCTCACAGATCGTTTCTTTCATCGGATTTCAGTATCCGTCTTAACGATAGGGACACGTTAAGAACCTTTGGATAAGTGCGAAAGCTATAGGAAAAAATTGTCGTTCCTCTATATATATATATATATACATTCGAAAAAAGCTATCCTGAACTTTTTTTTTATATATTTAAGGTCAAATCGTTTCGTGAAATGGTTTCAAAATAGAACATGATATTTGAAAATTTTTCTAATTTAAAGAGTTGCGAGAACTTCTTTAAATTGTTTCAGTTTTGCAAATAATAATTTTTATTTCACTTATAGAAAAAGTGAAAATATAAAAAATTTATTTTCTCAATTTTAATTAGTAAAATTGTTTATTAATTTGAATTAGTGAGTGAATTTTGCTTTTGGATTAGGAAGGTTTACTAATAAATTAGGAGAAATTGCTATTTAGTAGAAATAACTGTTTAGTATAGTACAATTAGTAATTAATTTTTTTAAATTTAAATTAAAATTTTTAAATTAGTAATTAATTTTAATTAGTAAAATTGTTTATTAATTTGAATTTGGGACTGAATTTTCTTTTGAATTAGGAAAGTTTACTAATTAATTAGGAGAAATTGCTATTAAGCAGAAATAACTGTTTAGTATAGTAAAATTAGTAATTCATTTTTTTAAATTTAAATTTAAAAATTAGTAATTAATTTTAATTAGTAAAATTGTTTATTAATTTGAATTAGTGACTGAATTTTCTTTTGAATTAGGAAATTATACTAATAAATTAGGAGACATTGCTATTTAGTAGAAATGACTGTTTAGTATAGTAAAATTTACTAATTAAAAAGCAAAAAGTTCGTCATTAATTCCTATCGGTAATCATTTTTAATTATTCATATTTAGACAGTTTTTTTTATTTTATTGATAAAATGAATACAAGAATATAAAATTACAAGCAAATGCTACACAATTATAAATAAAATTGATTTATTTATTATAATACAAATTAGAAAAATTCTTATTTTTAAATTTAAGTTGTTGGATAAATGCATAATCAAAATTTAAAAATATTCTCTTACTAAGTAAATATTGATTATTGTTTGTATTTTACATACATTATAACATTCTTCGGAAGAATTTAATTATTTTTATAAGAATAAAATTCTTCGCAAAAATTAAATTATTTTCAATACAATTTTAATCAAATTTCACGAAATAATTCAATTATTTTCTGAGATTTGCATTAAACCATTAAAACAAATCAATTATTTAGCAAAATCTTTGTAAACATTCAATTCTCTTAGAAAATAATTCTAAAAGTGATTTAATCTCAGAAATTCAATTATTTCTAAGATTGTCTGTAAATATTTATTTTAAAAATTCACTTATTTTCTAAATTTTTAAGAAAATTGTTGTAAAATATTAAATTATTTTCTTTAAAAATTAAAATATAACACAATTTGCTTATAAAAATTTTATTATGTCAATTTTTTAATAAAATTTCATTAAAGGATTCAGTAAAATTTTTCTAATTTTTAATAAAATTTTTCAAAAAAATTCATTTATTTTTCAAATTTCTAATAAATTTTTGGAAACAATTAAATCATTTTTTAAAAATATTAAAAGTTTTCGTAAGAATTAAATTATTTTTATAAATAATACAATTTTTCACAGGAATTCAATTATATTAAAAAAAATTCAGTTATTTTTCAAGCTTCTAATAAATTATTGAATTATTTTTATAAATAATAAAATTTTTCCACAGAAATTCAAATATTCAAAACAGTTTTAATAAACTTGAATAATAAAGTATTTAATTATAATTTTTAACAGAAGCGATTATTTTAAAAACTTGAAATTCAATTAATATCAAAATTTACATTTAACAATTTAATTGTAGTAAAATTTCGTGAAAGAATACAATTATTTTTAAAAATATGAATAAATTCAACTATTTTCAAAAATTCTGATAAAATTCTTCGGGAAAACCGAATAATTTTTTTAAATAGTAAAATTCATCGCAGGAATTTAATTATTTTTAATAGTATTTTAATAAAATTTCTCAACAGAAATTTATTTTTAAAAAAATTTAATAAAAGTTTTCGATTGAATACAATTATGTTGAAAATTTTTTAGAAAATTCTTTTAAAACATTATGTTCTCAAAGTTTTGAACGTTCAAATGAACGACAATATATTTTTTTCTTTTTCTAATTTGTATTTCTTAGCAAAAAAAAAAAAAAATTTTTTTAGATTAAAATAAATTAGTTCTAAACTAAATAATGTTTAATTTCAATTATTTTTCTTTTTCGTATAGTAATCTTCAAAAACAATTGAATTGAAAAAAATTTCGTTTATTTGAACGTCCGAAACTTTAGCCATATTAAAACATTCAATTATTTTTAAAAATGATGTTAAAATTCTTTAAAACAATTGAATTATTTTAATAAATTGTAAGATTCTTCGCAAGATTTTAAATGATTTTTAAGACATTAATTATGTACAAAATTGAAAAAAAATAAAGAAACAAATTATTAAAAAAGATGTGATAAACAAAAAAGCAAACAACTAACCTTTAAACTTCGAACAGATTACCGGAATATAATAACGATTATTAATATAAACTATACTGTAGATAAATTTATACTGTAAAAAAACAATTTAAAATTCAGATTTATGTAACAAATATGTTAATTTAAAAATACATAGTGAGTGAAATATATATATGCGTCAGTGTGCGAGAACTTTAAAGTAATTCGCAGATGCTTTTTAATCTTATCAAAATTAAGTTTCTTTTGACGTCTTTCTTAAATGGGATTATTTACTTAAGAAGTGCAGAGTCACTCTTGTCTAGAACGATTATTTAATATTAAAAAGAGCAATAAATGTCGAGAATCTTATAAAAATAAAAGCATATTCGCTTTTAGATCTCTCATCTCTTCTATATAAATGGATTTATTCTTTTCCGTTCAAATGCTGTGTGAGTTACTTGAGGTCAAATGCAGCTCTGTTTCGCTTATTCGTTCGATTAGAATTGCTAAAAATAAACGATATTCCATATTTTTCGATTAAAATTTATATTCCTAATAGACAGAAAAAAATTTATTTCACTGAGCCGATTATTTGTATATTATCAAATAGTTATTTCATATATATTAAATAAAAATAAATTTATTAGAGAATTGAATCAAATTTTAGTCAAATCAAATTGGGTTTAAAATCAATTTTATTTAAAGCAATAATTTCTTGAAGCAAATACCATTCAATTGATTCGAATAAAATTTGATTTAATCAAATCAATCAAAATCGAATTGTGTTTAAAATCAATTTTATTTAAAGCAATAATTTCTTCAAGCAAATACGATTTAATTAATTTAAATTTTGATTCAAGTAAATGTTTATTTGATAATAGAAAAATAATCGGTTACTTGGATCGAATACATTTTTTTATTATATATAGTGTTTTTTTCTTTTTCGAAGAATTTATAATTAAGCATTAGGCACTTACAATAATTTTATGTTTGAAAGTAATTGTCTCTAAGTAATTGAGAGTATGCATACTATATACGTAAATGGTGGAAGTTGCCACGCATGTATATTCATGTAACGTTTGTACTACATCACAAAATTCCAACTTCCTCTGACATTTACTGTCGCAAATAAAATTTTAGTAGGTACCTATTTGTATATTGACATTCAATTACCATTTATCATTGAAAGCGAATTATTATAATACAAAAAAAAATAAAATAAGTAAAAAGAAAATATTAAAAATAAAAAAAGAATATAAATTTCGATTATTAAAAATAGTTCTTCAGTTGTTACCATCCTTTTACTGTTTTTTTTTTTAATTTTCCTAAAAAGTTGAAGCTCAGTAATAAAATCATAAAGAAACTACAGTGTGGAAAAGAGATTAGAGGCAAAAGAGAGAAAAAGATAAAAATTAAAGACGAAATCGAATAAAATATCAATTTTATTCTCTACCGTTTGAATAGTTTATCCGATGATTTAATTTGTGGGAGGATATATACATTCAGAGTGAGAGAGATGTGTTTTATTTTAATGAAATATAATAATTTATTTGAGTTAACAAAAAGTATATATTTTGTTTCTGAATTCAGTACTGAATCTATTTATTTTCATTTCAATAAAAAGTTTTATTTGAAAAAAGCAAAGTCAGTTTTGGTGCGTAGATAAAAATTTTATTATTACAAAATAAAGTTTATTTAAGTAAAATAAAAATTATTTAAAAGGAGTAAAAATTATGTAAAAGGAATAGAAAATTATTTAAAGAAGCAAAATTTTTTTTTTGAGGTTAACAGTTATTTATATGAAGTGAACATTTATTTCTACAAAGTAGAAATTTATTTAAATGAAGTAAAAATTTATTGCAATCAAATAAGAAAGTTTATATCTGAAGCAAATAACATTTATTTCTAAATAAACTAAATAAATAGACTAAAAAAACTTTTTTGAAACTAAAGAAAATTTATTTAAGTGAATTAATATTTATTTCAATCAGAAAACATTGGTCTGAAGCAAATTTACTTTTATTTTAAAACTGAAATAAACTTTTTTTAAACTAAAGAAAATTTGGTTCAGTGAATTAATTTTTATTTCAATCAGAAAATATTGATCTAAAGTAAATTACTTTTATTTTAACTAAATAAACTTTATTTAAACCGGAGAAAATTTATTTAAGTGAAATAATATTTATTTCAATCAGATAACATTTGTCTCAAGCAAATTACTTTTATTTGAACTAAATAAACATTATTTATTAAATGAAATAGAATTTACTTAAATGAAATAAAATTTATTTGAAGCAAATAACATTCATTTGAATCAAGTAAAATTTATTTAAGCAAAAAAAATTTATTGCAACCAAATAAAGTTTATTTGCACCAAATTGAATGTGTTTACACAAAATAAAGTTTATTTGGGAAAAGTAAAATTTATTTGAATCAAATAGATTAAAATAATTGCTTGATACAGCGAAAATTATATCTAGATGATGATATATTTTTGATGCGTGTATTTTAAAGCTTTTTGTTGAAAAAAATTTGAAAAAATGAGAAATAAATATATATTATTGAAAAAAGAGTTATTTTCAATCTATAAAACAGGAATTTGAAGATTTATGTATTCGTGAAAAATATTGGTAAATATAAAAAGCAATGCACACTAAAAAAATTTGAAATTCAATCCATTTAAATATAGTTTTAATATTTGCTTTAATTTGTATATAGTATACGTTTTATTTTTGACAAATATGTACATTGAAAATTTGTAACTTCAAGGAAATAATTTTTAAGCTTTGTAGAAATATTTATAAATTTCAATTTGTTTATAAATAGAAACGCATGTATATTTTTATTAACGTCAAGTGTCAATAAATGTGTATAAATGCATAGACTTAAATTTATGCGTTTATGGCGTTTATTTATTCATTTACTATTTTTATTATTATTATTATTATTATTATTATTGTAAAACCTAAACAGAATAGTAAATAATATCTTTTGATGAAAATTATTTATTTGAATTATAATTTATTGTGAACAAAAATGCAAATATAATTATTTGGATATTTTAACTACTTAACTAATTAAAAAAAATTAAAATTAATTTAATTTTAATTAATATTAATTTTGTAAATTTAAAATTAAAATTAATAATAAATAATAATAATCTTAATAATGATAATTATTTTTAAAATTTTTTTTAACGTTTATTTAATTTGATTTTTTATGAAAAAAATCTTCACTTGGAACAATTACAAATTTCACTATATTAGCGAAATTTTTAGTTATTGCAACAAATACTTTCGCTATTTCAACGAATACTTTGGCTATTTTAGCGAAAACTATCGCTGTTCCAGTTAAAGGTTTTTTTTCTTGTTCTTATTCAATATTGACTTCCTTATAAATTAAATTTAAAAACTAAAATTGAAGTATTATAGTTATCTATTGTTTCTTTTATAAATATAATTTTATTTATTTTAATTTGTCCAATGCACGGGGTTACAAAATTTTTTCTCTTTGTAAGTGGTGTCGTAAATATTAATTTGAATTTATATTAAAATTAATATTATTAATTATTAGAATATTAAATTATTTAACAAAATTAATAATGAAATCAGGAAAATAAAATTTACAGTAAATATTAATTTCGGAAAAAAAATATTGTTTCAAACAAAAAAAATTTGATTATTACTCTCTAAATCTGAATTAGTAGTTTTCTACTAATGAAATAATGCGGATTCGTTTACCAATTGAATTAGTAACTGTTTTTACTAATTTTTAATAGTTTTTTACTAATTATTAGTAGAAAATTTACTAATTTGAAATAGTAAAAAATACGTTCTACTAATTGATTTAGTAATTTTCTACTAGCAATTAGTAAAAAACTACTAAAAATTAGTAAAAAAAACAGTACAATTATTATTATTTATTTACATGTAAACGAGATACAAATAAAAAAATCGTTCTTTTATACAGAGTACGTACAAATATATTTAAATTTAAACTAAATAAATAAGTAATAAAATAAATTATGTTAAATAGTTAAATATAGATTTTTTTAAATAAATAGAAAACAAAGATAAACAAATCTTTAAGTATAAAATAAAAAATCATTCTTCGGGAAGATTCTAATAATAGAATTGAATAAGAGTCTTTTTTTCGACATGTAAATTGAAACAGAAAATTTTTTTTCTTATACACAATGAAGTTGGTAGAATCCAAGGAAAAATTAGTTTACGCTTTAGTAATCGTCAATTCGCGTTTTATACCATTAGATCGAGAGATGCTATTTTTATACGAAAACACACCCGTTAAAATACCTCTTATTCCATCTATATAGACCCTTCCATTTGCAAATTAAAGCCTCCCGACTGCAGCGGATCGCATTATACATTCTGAATAAAAAATTTCCCTCTTTATAACACTGCTGCTCCTAATTCAAGGTTTTTATGTGTATATAAATTTTATCCTATTGATACTGACACCCTTTATTTTACGCTAAATTTCAAAGTTATTCTCTTTCTTAAACACCCAGTTATATTTATGTACAAAATTTTTTTTTATTTTTATTTTTAATTATGTATATTTTTTTGTTTAATTATTTGTTTTACATTCTGCGTGCAATTCTACTTGTACTTTACAAACACAAAAGAAATTGTACTTCTTAAAATTGTACACTTTAAAATAATATTTTCAAAAACAAAAAAAATTGTCTCTAAAATAAAAACATTTCTTTCTTTTCTATAGAAAAAAAAATTCAAGGAGAAGTTAAGTTTTTCAAACAATGTAAATATACTCTGAAATAGACAGATTATTATATATAGTTGGTGCAATTAGGGGATTTTTTTCTTTTGTCAACAAAGAAAAAAAAAAAAAAAGAAAAAAATGAGGTAAAATTCTCCTTACCTTTCCCATGAAAGCCTCCGTGGAATGTCATCGCTCGGGGTGAAACTGGGTCTTTGATTTAAGAATTTGGCCAATCGATTTAGCGGTTGAGAACCACTGACACTTGATGTGCTTAATCTTCCACTCCTTGAGGTATCTTTGAAATGTTCTCTGTTCGAAGGTCCTAAATCGGAGACGCGACGTTCTGCGATAAAAAAGAAAATCAGAAAAACATTTTCTTTCAGTTTTCTAAACAATTATTCGATGATCAAATTTCTTTAAATATTTTTAAATTCTTTCTTTTTTCTTCGTTTTTTTTTAATTTTAATTTTAATTCCACGATTTTTTTCCCCGAAAAAATTTATTTTTATTATTTAGTCGCTCCACATGAAAAAAAAATTTATTTGATTCAAATCACCGATTATTTGACTATTATCAAATAAATATTTACTTGAAACAAATAATTTTTATTTGAATCAAATAAATTGTATTTGAAGCAAATATTATTTAATTGATTCAAATAAAAATTATTTGTTTCAAGTAAATATTTATTTGATAATAGTCAAATAATCGGTTATTTGAAAAAAATAAAAATTTTTTTTTCAGTGTATTTAAATTCTAGGAGTAGTAGAATTTTTTCACAATTAGATGATTTGAAATTCTTTCAATTTTTTATTGTATATGTACATTATAATTATTTTTTAATGCAAATGTAGTAAGAAAAAGACTGGAAATTCATTCAAAATATTAAAAAGATTACTAAAATATTCTCTAAATTTAAATTAATAAAAGTGTTCGATAATTTGAATATAGTGACTAACTTTTTTTTTTCTTGAAAAAGAAAATTAAGAAAAAAAGTAAATTTTACTAATAAATTAGTGGAAATTATTGTTTATTACTAGAATTTGTTAATTCAAGAGCAAAAATTCAGTCACTATTTCAAATTAGTGAACAAATTTATTAATTTAAATTTAGAGAGTATAAATAATAAAAGGAATCACAGTTTTCTTTTTTATCCTATTAAAATCATAAAATCAGTTCAAAATTATAACGATTCTCTCCTTTTCACCTTTTTAAGATAAAAATTTACAAAAATTGTCATTTTTTGAAGGTTCAACCAAAAACATTTTATTTAGGTATTTTGAAAGAAAAGAAATTATCTACTTTTTGCAAACTTTGGAAAAATGTTGTCTTTTAAAAGCTTAAAAATCTTTTTTTATTTTTTATTTGTTCAGAGTTTTTTGAACTTTGAATCTTTTTTTGTAAAAGAGGCAACAAATTTTTAAAATAACTTTTACTACTTACAAAGTAAAACCCAAATTGTTTGGAATTTCTGACAACTTTTACTGTTTCTAGAAAAAATTTTACTAAGTTGAAAGTATATTTTACTATTTTTTTGTTACAATTTACTTATTCGGATGATAGAATATTTTCTCTGGAAATAATGATTTTTAGTAGCAAATTTTACTTTTTCCACAGTTAATTTTTGTTTAAAATTTTTTTTAATTTTCTTTAAGCGCAGTAAAATTTGTTATTTTGTAGGAAATTTTACCAAGTCCGAAGCAAAGTTTACTAATTTTTCCTGAAATTTACTTCGGATATAGTAAAATTCCTAGAATTTTAAAATCAAGGTGTAGCGTTACAAAAATTTGGTAGGTACTTAATTTGAAAAATCCCCTTCTTGATCTCAATCTCCTTTTAAAAAATTAAAATTGCCTTTTTTACCTACTTTTACTTTTCAATAAATCACTCTGATCCCTGCAATAATTATTATATTATTACTGAACAGAATAATATTATTTCAGTTAAATATAATTATTTTTGTTTTAAATAAAAAATTTTATCTAACACAAATACAATTTATATTTGAATTAATTAAAAAGTTTAATTGCACCCAGAGAAATAGTATATTTGGCTCAAAACCAACAAGACTTTTTATTTGTTTTAAATACATTTTATTTGGTTTAAATAAAATTTTAATTCACTCTAATATATTATGTTTTATTTTTGTCGAATAAAAATTTTATTTAAAGCAAATAAAATGTCTTGTTGATTCTGAGACAAATATACGTTTATTTAATTTAAATAAAATATATTTGGTTTAAATAATATTTTTTCTAGGTATGCTTCTAAATCAAAATTATATCTCTTTCCCAGAGGTAATTAATTGACATGAACACAATAAAATAATAATAAATAATAAAAAATAAAATTTTAAATAATAGTAAAATAAATAGATGTTATAAGAATAAAAAAAAGAAATTCGATAATTGAATACAAAAAAAAGGAAATATTAAAATTATTAGTACAAAATTATAATAGATTTAATAACAATGATAGACAATGATTGAAACATTAATAGCGAAATTGTAAAGATAACAATAAAAATACTAGTAAGAATATTAAATAAATCTATACAATAATAATCTAAATAATCATTATTATATTATTATAATTGATAAAAAAATTAATTCATATACTGATATAATAATTATTCTAATATAATACTAATTATTGTTCCTATATAGTACCATTATTAAGGGTAAAATAATAATTAACCGTTATTAATTACTTAATAATGATAATAATTATTCTTCTTTTAATTGCATTAGTTTATAAAATTATATGATACAGTATATAATTATCGTGGAAAATCCATTAAAAAAATAAACCGGCATATTTTTTTTTTCTGTGTAAAGTACGATCATGTTTTATCTTGAATCTCACGGTTTCTTGATAAAAGTTATTTTCATTACCATTTTTTATATTATTATGCTTGAAAGGAAATTTAATTTAAGAAAGAAAAATAATGAAAAATGAATAATAAATATTAATTTAAAAAAAAATTGTCAAATAACTGATTAAGAAACATATTTTTTATTTATTCATTATATATTATAGAAATATAGTAATAGATGAAAAAAATTAATAAGTAAATTGTTATTAAATATATTTAATGTTTACAAGAAATTTTGGAAATGAAGTGACTATAAGAATTAGTGAATATTTTTTATTAAAGTAGCTCAATTTTTACTAAGATAGATTGTATTATTTTTTATTGTATGAGAAAATAATGTTTTTTAAATGTAATTGAAATAACTGAAAGTTTAGTTTAAAAGAAACAAATATGAAAATTGATTTCCGGTTAATGTTACAGTAATAATCTAATTAATTAGGTAATATATATACGCTCATTATGGTTTTCATGTAGGAGGTACAATTATAACATTTGTTGATTTTCTAAATGCGCATTATCGTAATTTACAAAGATAATAATAATTAGTTATTAAATTCACTTTATAATCTTCATTTCATAAAGATTTTAATTCGTTGACAATAAATGAAATAATTCGATTAATACTAAATTTAACAAATTGGGAAATTATGGAAATTTAATTATTTTTTTAATGTTGTTTATTATTTTCTACTTTATTTTAATTTTTTGCATCTTTAACTAAAATAGTATATTTGTTATTATTTTTATAAAAAAATACGTTTGGTATTTTTTTACTAGAAAATAAATTTTCTTTTTTCTACCAAAAAATATATTTAATTTTGTTTTTTTATTTGGAAACAATGTTTTTTATTTTATTGCATATGATTTTGGTAATTTTCGAAATTTGGAACTTTGCTTCACTTTGTTTTTTTTTTTTTATTGACAAATTTACGGCTGAGAATGGATTTTATTTAATATTTGTCTCGTAAATTGGAAAATAATAAATACCTAGGGTGTCGTCGGTAAAAGAAATTCTTGGAGTGATTAGTTTTGAAGAGCGTGTCACAGTGTTGCCTGCTCGTTTTCCCAAAATTGCTTCTTCTCCAAAACTTGGAATAACTGCGATACCTGTAGTGGGTGCTATGTTAGGAAAACAAATACAAAAAAAATTTTTATTTGAAGATGATGATGACAACAAAACATAAAATAGTTTTTCAAATTTTTTTTTATTTTCTTTATTTATTCATTTATTGATTCTTTACAATTATTAAATTTATTGATTCCTTACAATTATTACATTTATTAATTCTATGTGATTATTATATTTATTATTTATTAATTAATTCATAGTAACTATTGAAAGATATTTATTATCAACATAAATAGATTTTTATAATTATCTATTAATTATTTAATTTATTTTTAGTCATTCTTTCCTGTATGGAAATTTTTCTTTTTTTAAACATTGATTGCTAATTATTATTTTACTTATTTTACACGAATTCGCGAGTACATATGGGTCATTTCGTTATATATTTTATTCTCATCCCTTTGCCGTTTATTTTCATCAACTTTTCCGCATAAATCAATTTTAAACTCTAATAATTTAAAATTTGTTTTTTTCTCCAAAAATTTTGTAAATGTAAACTATTGTCGATATCTATTTTTCCTTATTTTCTATTATTTTCTAAATTTTCAGAAACAAAAATAATATAAAAAGGTGAATTTTAAATTGTTCTAAAGATAAAAACTCGAATGTTGAAATTTATTATTTTTTCAAATAGAATTTATTTGATTTCAATAAAAATTATTTCATTCTAGTAAGTATTTGTATAATAAAATATTTATATATAATAAAAGAAAATTTATTTAATAATCGGTTAATAATTGAATGAAATAAATTTTTATTAGTATATTAAATTTGAATTTCGCGCTATTGTAATTGTGGAAATATCCGCCTAGGTGGCACGAAAAGTCTCTCGTAAACGAGATGAAGTTAGTGATCAACTATTTAGATATAAGTTCGTTTTCTTATTTTATAGGAAAAAAAATTAATTTGAAAAAGTACTTGTTAATACAAGTACTTTTTTCAAGGAAATGAATTATAAATAAAGTAATCGAGAAAAATATTTTTTTCTATCATTGTAAAATTTTGATTTAAGTAGAAATTGTTTCAGTTAAATATTTATTCACAAGTAATCGGTTATTTCAACGAAATAAATTTTTTCTAAGGTAATATTACAATACAAATGAATAAAAAAATATTTTAAAAATGAAATTGAAATATTTACATTTTTTAATAAAATAATGTCGCAGTTGGATTACAAAGGCTTTGAATAAAATATATATTTGAACGATCCGTATATTCAAAAATTCCGGTGAAAAAATAATTTATTTACATTGTATTTCATTATGGCAAAAATTTATTTACAAAGAGCAATTTTTACTTGACTTCAGCATTATTAATATTTAAAAATTTATTAATATTTATTATTCTCCCGAGAGCATTGCACGAATATTATTAAATACATATATATATTCACACAGTGATAAATATAATTCAAACTTTGCTATACATATATATTGAATTTGAAGAGATTTTGTATTATGAACTTACTAAGAACTGATTTTGCATATGTATACCTATAAACCCTATCAGGATCTAGGTTATTCAAACATATGCTAAACCATATCTTTTGTGTTTCTCTCGTTTATGCGAAAATTATTGAGAAACGGTGCATATACAAGAAAAAACGTGGAAATATGCGTGAACAGAATTGCAAGTATTTTTTTTTTTCTTGTGCAAGAAAGAGAATTCACAATTTCTAAATTTATATTATCGTTCACTCCCTTTGTTGAATAATAATTTAATGAACCATTTACTTGGTAATAATAATTTTCCAACAATTTTGTTGTTTTTATAATTTCCTATTTTGTTGATTCAAATGATTTTAGAACGAAAAATTCGTATTTAGTATATTTTTTTTAAATTTAATTTAAAAAACGTGAATGTGTGTGCGAAAACAGAAAAATTTTTCTAGATAAAGCAATTTTGGTGAAATTTTGCAAATTGTAAAATAATCTTAAATACTGGATATGGTTTAATTATTTTGGACTTTAAATTTGTTCATACAAATTTGTACGAGTTCTTCCATATCACAAATGTGTATAAAAATAATTGATCGCAAAATTTCATCAAAAATTAGAAATTGGCTTTTGTTGATTAGCTTTTTTATTTTCTCAAAAAAAAGGTACATATAGATATAACTACATCAAGGTCAAAGAGGGTGGAAGAGAGTAAAGGTTATTTTTATTTTCTTTCCTGAATTGTGATCTATTTATGGAGAGAGAGAGAGAGAGAAAAAGGGATGTAGAATCGAACAAGTAATAAAAGAAAAAGAGACATTATTTTTTCGGTTTCTTATTATCAAAATCTTGTTTTCTGATTTCTTTAGAAACAATAGAACCGGAATTTATTTTATTAACAAAAGATATAAATGTATTTATATCTTTTGCTAAAATTTATACATTTTACAGTGAATGTGAATTATTTTCTTTTTTCTCTATTAGCTTTGCTCGAATTCTTCAAAAACAGTAAAATTCGAATGTATAATTTTTAAAAAAGTATTTGATATAGTGGAAATAAAAATTAATCGAAATATTTTTTTATATTTTTTTAAATCGAAAAAGCAGTTTATCAAAACTTTTTGTCAATTTTCTTTTATACTTCGATTCACAGTATTTCTAATGATATCAAAATTGAGTCAACAAATAAAAATCGAAAGGTCGCATTATTTGGATTCGTTTTTTGTCAAAATTTTGATATCCTTAGAAAAACTGTTTGTTAAAAGTAAAAATTTGGATAAATTATAATTTTTTTGGATTAGGAAACACAATTTTTAAGATTGTACAAAGAGAAGTTTTTTTAATAGTAGTTCAGGGTTGCCACATGTCAGAGAATTCAGGGAAAAATCGGGGATTTTTATTAAAAATATTGTAAAAAAATTATGTTTTTAGAATTGATAAAAAAATTTTCAATTTTAGTTTCTTTTTTGTTTGCTTCATGAACTATGAAATTACTACAAATTTTAGTTCAAAAATATGTATTTTTTTTATTTCTGTCAATAATTTCTTTTTAAATAAACTTAATTCTTAAAGAACTGTAATAAAATTGTTACTTATAAATTATTTAATGAATAATTTTACTAAAATAATTCAAAATTAATTAAATTTCAACAGAGTTGCGTTTACAATGTTCATAAATAGATGAACTTCAAAAGGTTTCAATTTGAAATTTTATAAAATTCCAATTTTGAATGAAATTAATCAGAAATTTTAAAGAAATTAGATTTTTGGAAAATTTAAAAGATTCAAATTCTTAGAAAATTAGTTTCATTTTTAATATACATTTTTAAGTCATTAATAAAAAAAATGGATTCATAGAAGAATTTTAGTGAAAAATATTTTAAAAAATTAAATTTTTGAGAATTTACAAATGATTGAAGAAATTCAATTGTTTTCAAAAGTAATGTGGTCAATATCTTTACTATTTTAGTAAAATTCTCCAAAAAAATTCAATTACTTAAAAAAATATTAATAAAATTCGATACAAATATTTAATTATTTTCATAAATAACAACAATTTCAGAGGAATTCAATTATTTACATATTTCTTTACAAATTTATTAGCAATAATTAAATTATTTTCATTGAGTAAGAAAAGTTTTTATAGAGAATGAATTATTTTCAATAACAATAAAATTCTTTTTCAAATTTCGAATATTTTCAAAAATAATAAATCTCTTCGCAGAAATTCAATTATTTACAAAAATGGTTAAAAATTCTCTTAAAAATTTCAATTATTGTTATAAATAATAAAATTCTTCTTCAAAATTCAATTATTTTCAAAAAATTGATTTAATAATGAATATCAGTTAAAATTTTAGATAATGATTGAATATTAAAAATATTATAGCTGAATTTTTAGAAATAACTAAATTTTGAAAAGGTTTGAAATTGAAATTTTTTAAATATAAATTTTTCATATTTATAACTAACAGTTATGTAGAATTAATTTTTGAAAAAAGTTTCATTGGATTTTTTCTAAAGTTATTTAATTTTTTTATTTTCCAATATTCATTTAAATGAAATTTTTTTTGAATAATTGAAATTACATAAAATTGAATTGCAAACAAATAGATTTGATAATTAAAGAAGTTTTTCAAAAAATTTTAGGAATAATTGATTTTAGTTAAAAATATACGAAAAAAATAATAATTGAATTGAAATGGATAAAAATAATTTTAAAGAAGTTACAGTCACAATATTCTTATAATATAAAATAATGATTTTATGTGGAATTTTGTTACAAATAAATAAATAAATAAATTTTTTTTAGTCAACTTAAAATTATTATAAAATATGACGATATTCTTATAAGTTTTTGCATTTAAAAATGATTTGAATTTTACATTTTTGAAAATTTAAATTCCTATGAAAAAATAATATTTAAATATTTATTTACACACTTTTCTTAAAGGAATTTGGACCATTATAACGTCACAATTTTAAACCTAATGCTTAGAATACGTTGTGACGTCATAATGGTTCAAATGCCCTTAAAAGTATCAAATTGATGTCAAAAATTTAGATTCAATTTTTATTTGATCCACATTTTTAGTATAAATTCATTGCGGTTTGATACTTTTATGTTAATGGCGTTTAAAAAATACTATATATATTTTTTTTGGAATAATTCTACAATTAAAATTTGGAAAGAAATACATTATTCCTTTTTTCAGTATCTATTAATAATTTTGAAAGTGAATCAGAATATTCTTTAGGGTTTAGTTGCAGGAAAGAAGAAAATTAATTTTTTTGTGGCAACCCTGAAGTTTATTGAATATAGAGAGGAAGTTTTTTTGACAAAGGTTTTTAAATAGAGGAAGTTGCTTTCTCGACAATATAAAGTTTTGTAATTAGTGGAACATTAAAAAGTTTGATTGCACTATTAGTATACAAGGTTAGGAACTTACTGTTGTAACGGGCATCGATTTGTGCTTGTAAAATATTTAGGCCTGGTGCGACAATTGCAGGTAATGTTCTGGAGCGCAAAAGTGGCGCTGGCCGTTCGCCAGGACCACGAGGATTTCTCGTTTCCGGCTTGCATTCTCCAACTGGTGCGCTGAAAACGAAAAATAATATTCGTAAATCATTCTTCAGCATTCACTATATATTAGATATTTTCTCATCCTCACTGACATTTTCGAATATTCAAACTATTATATTGAAACTCTTCAAGAATTTATGTTTTCCAACGTCATGCATACAAATTGTCACTTTTTTTTTATTATATCTGATAAATTTTCTAGTTCTACGTCTCGAATAATGTTTTACGCTGTATTGAAAAGAGCTTCTTTTTTACTTCTTTAGTTTATTTTTATTTCGATTATTCTAGAGTATAGAGTAGAGTGAAAAGCCAATTTTTTGTCAAATAATAACCATTTTTATTATCTTCTTATTCTTATTGTTAGAGTAGAAATAATTTGTTGGTTTTCTGAAGTTATTATTTCGTGAAATATTTTTCTTTACTATAAATAGAAACGGTTTAACGATAAAGCAGAATTCATAAAATATAAAATGGCACCGAAGGTACCTTGTAACTTTGATAAGTAAAAAAATTTTTCACATCAGTTAGTGTCCATTTTTGTAGAAATTTTTTACTTTTTTTCTTTTTAACCAAATAGAAGGAAAGAGTGGAAGAGAGAGAGAGAAAGGAAAAGAGAGAAAATTATAGAAGAGTAAACTCAATATAAAGTTTTTCAAAATTTCATCAATTTTACGAGAGATGGAATCAAATTTTAATTATAAAATTACAATAGAGAATATATAATATATTATTCTCATATGACTATAAATTTTGCGTGACTATTAAAAAATGCCTTTTTTGCTCTATTCAAAGTTTGTTGTTTAATTAGTTTTTCTTGAGCTTTGTTTTCAGAGAATTATTATATAATTATAATAGGTATACAGAATCTATATAAATTTATATGAATAGATAAAGAAAATAATTTTTTAAATTAGTAGTATTGAAAATATTTGTTTAAATATTTTTAAAAGAATTTGAAAATTATTCTAAGAGTACCTACGTCTGACTAGAATTTCTTTGCACTACTTATGTACTGTGGCATTTTTTCCTTAGTTTTTAATATCTGACTAAACTCATTTTTTCAAACTAAAAAGTAACGCATTTAGCAAATAATATTTTTCTATTAAATCCAAATTTTTTTCAATATTGTTTAAATTAGATAACGTTGAAACAAAATTTTTATTATATACTAGCAAATTAGGAACGTATTATTCAATTTATTATAATGCAAATTATATAACTCTTTATTTTTAAATTTTTATTTTTGGATAAATTCAGAATTAAAATCTGAAAAATTCACTTATTAAGTAAATTATTTTCTTCAAAACTTATAAAATGACAAAATTTGTTTATAAAAATTTTATTACGTAAATTTTTTCGAATTTTTAATAAAATTGTTCGAAAATAGATCCAAATTTCTTATAAACTTTTGGTAACAATTCAACTGTTTTTAAAAATAGTAAAATTCTTCGCAATAATGAAATTATTTCTTCAAATAATAAAATTTTTCACAGGAATTCAATTATATTCAAAACAATTTTAATGAACATGAACAAAAAATTTAATAATTATAATTTTTAACAGAAGCGATTATTTTAAAAACAGGAAAAAACATTCTTTCTAAAATTTAGTTACTTTCAAAATTTTCAATGGAAATTATTTAAAAAATGGATTATTAAAAAAAAACTCAAAGAAATTCTTCAAAAGAATTTAATCAGGATTTTAAAAATTTGTAATAAAATTCTTTAGAAGAATGAATATATTTTCATTAAAAATAAAATTCTCCAAAGAAATCCAATTATTTTAAATTTAATTCGAGTAAAGTTTCTCAAAAGAATTCAATTATTATTAAAAATTTTATTAAATTCAATTACTTTTAAAAATTCTCATAAAATTCTTCGGAAAAACAGAATTATTTTCTTAAATAGTAAGATTTACGACAGGAATTTAATTATTTTTAAGAGTATTTTAATAATATTTTTCATCAGAATACATTTATTTTTATAAATATTTAATAAATGTTTTGAATTGAATACAATGATTTTGAAATTTTTTTAAAACATATAAACATTCAATTATTTCCAAAAATTAAATTAAATTTTCTTAAAATAATTTAATTATTTTTATTAATTGTTGGATTCTTCTCAAGAATTTGAATGATTGTTAATGACATTTTATTAAAAAAAAAAACAATTATGAAAAAAGTTGGGGAACAAATAAACAATGAACAACTAACTTGAAACTACGAACAGGTTACTGGAACATGTATTTTATTATTATCAATTGTAATTAATAATTTGCTCATTAAATTATATAAAAATTATTATTCACTGAAAAATAAATTCTTCTAAAGCATTTTATAAGTTTTTGTAAATAATTACATTTTTTTAAATAATTGAACCTGTTAGAGAAATTTTATTAAAATTGTATTGAAAATAAATGAATTTCTCAGAAGGATTTTATTATTTACAAAAATAATTAAATTCTTCCGAAGAATATTATAATTTATAAAAATAATTAAATTGTTTCGAAGAATTTGATCGGAATTTTTGAAAATAATGGAATTTTTAATAAAACTCTCAAAAATAATTGAATTTAAATATTATTTTTAAATCTAATTGTATTTTTTCGAAAAATTACCGGTATTTTTGGTAAAAATAAACCACACACTCGGTCCCTTTTTTTTATACAGTTGGAAGAGGTTATTTCTACTAAAATTCCAATATTTTCCCTCTCACCTGAATGAGAAATATTTTTTCAAAGAAAATTGACACATTATTGTTGAAAGACGCGGGTGAAAACTTGCCCTTAAGGTTATAACTCAAAAGCTTTAAGCTTCGAGGGACTTTGTCTTCAATATATACGTACTTATATACCATACTTTGTGTGAAATTCTGTCAAAGAGCATACCAAAGCGTGTAAAATTACAGCTGGGTGGAAAAAAAACTAATACAAGTAGACGATGTAGATGCATTTTCCTTTTACTGTACACACAAGAAGCTGGGGGTTTTTTTTCTTCTCTTTTTTAATATAAAAGAAAAAATATATAAGGGCACTCGACACCTTATATATATGTGAAATAAAAAGAAATATATATATAAAAAAACCCACACACACATACACAAAGACTCTTTGTTTTTTAGGATTTTTGTTTTTATCGTGGAAAAGAAAAATGAGAATCTTGGGAATTCATTGTAAACATACAGAAATTTAAGGTAGAGAAAAAAAATGTCAACTGTTCCCTATTGGTTTCGGGCGTTAAAAATTATTTTCATTATAGGCTCTCTTTCTCTCTCACTCTCTTTCCCTCTCTTCTTTCTAAAAATATTGTAAACATTGTTTTAAAAATAAATAAATAATTGAATTCATGTAAATAATTCTTCTGAAATTAGTTAATTTTTTCAAAATGAAAATAAACGATTTATAGAATAATTTTAGATAAAAACCCTTAAAAAATGTAATATTATGCTTAAACATTTTTTTTGACTTCCTCTGAAGAATTCAATTATTTAAAACTTTGTTGATAAAATTTTGTTATCAGAATTCAACTTTAGGAAATATTCAAATTATTCATTAAATAATTTATTTTTGTATTTAAATAATTGAATATTTTCTAATTAATATTTATGTAAAGATGAATTTTAGTTAAAATTCTAGATAATAATTGAACTTCAATGATTTTTAAAAATTTAAATAAAATTCTAAGCAAAATTTTAATTATTTTCATTAATTTTCCTGAATTCAAGTATTTTCAATATCTACTGTTATTAATAAATGTTTCTAAAAGCATTCAATTATTTAAAAAATTGTTGTAAAACTCTTTATAAGAATCCAATTTTAAGAAACATTTAAATTGTATTAAATTCAATTAAATAAATTATTTATTTTTCTATTTAAATAATTGAATGGTCGTAAATTTTTTTAATCAACAATTCTGCAGATCTAATGTTTTAAAAAAATGTTTAAATTTATTTATTTATTTATTTACTTAATTATGAACAGGCGTTTAATTTAAAAATGCCTTTTCGTGCATTTTTAATAAAATTTTCCAAAACGATCCAATTATTTTTAATAAAATTCTGTAAAAACATTTAACTAATTTTTTAAATAATATAAAAATTTCACAGGAATTCAATTATTTCCAAAATTTTTCTTACTTCAATTTTTTAATACTTACTATTTTAATGAGATAAAGAATCAAAAAATGTTTAATAAAATTCTTTGAAAACATTTAATTATTTTGTATTAAATAATAAAAATTTCATTTGCAACAATTTATGGAATTCTTTTAGGAGTTAAAATATTTTTATAAATAATGAATTTTAAGCAAAAATTGAATTATGTTAAAAAACTTTTAAAAATTATTGTCTAAATTTCAATTATTGTTATAAATAATAAACTTTTTCTCTCAAATTCAATTATTTTTAAAAGTTTTAATAAAATTCTTTGTAAAATTTAAATTATATTCAAAAATTTTCCAAAACACTCCAATTATTTCAAGTAAAATTCTATGGAAACATTTAATAATTTTCTTAGATAATCGAAATTTCAGAGGAATTCAATTATTTACAATTTTTCTGTAAATTTCTTCGCAATTTATTGTTTATGATAATAAAAATAAGAAATGAAACTTATTGCAGAATTAAAATTTTTTTAATACAATTTTAAAATCAAATTCCTCGAAAAATATAATTTATTAATAAAATTTGTATTAAAAGTCGTCAAAATAATTCAATAATTTAAAAATTTGTTATGAAACTAATGAGAATTCAATTTGGAGAAACATTTAATTATTGAATAAAATTGTTCATTTTTCTATCAAAAAAATTTAATTTTAGTATAATTTTCTAATAAAAATTGGTTTTATTTCATGAAGTTTATAGTTGAAATTTAAAATTATAATTGAATATTAAATGCACAACAGCTTATTGCATGAATTTTTAGAAAGAATTAAATTTTAAAAAGATTTCAAAATTCAAATTAATGTCTTTGAGAATCTAAATTTTTTATACTTCTAACTAACAATTCTGAAGAATTCATTTTTTTAAAAAAGTTTAACTGATTTTTAATTAAAAAATTTATATTATAAATTTAATTGAAGAGTCTCCAAATAATCGTAATTTCGTAAAATTGAATTGTAAATAATTGGATTTGAATATCTACAAAAAACTTTTTCTGAAAATTATTGGAAATAATTGATTTAAAGAAGAATTTTAGTTAAAAATTCCAGAAAACAATGATTGAATGGAAATGATGAAAATAATTTCGATGGAAAATACAGTAAAAAAAATTTTAAAATAATGATTTTTTTATTCTTATCTTTAATTATGATTAAAAAAAATTATTAATAATTTAAAATTAATATTAAATATTTAATAATTTAAAATAATTATTTTAAAACATGAAGAAATCGTTAAAAGGCTTGAATTTGAATGTTTTGAAAAATTGTTATGCCTTCGGAAAAATAATAATTAAATATTTATTTAAAAAAGAAGTTATTCATGTATTTTGGAATAATTTTACACCGAAAGACTTTCGCAAATAAAAGTAAGAGAATTTTTGAGTGACTCATAATTTTTAGAGTGAATTCTGATTCTTTAATGTCAGGATAAGAGTCGAAATTTTTTCTGGAAATCAGGGAAAAGTGAGAAAAATAGATAATTAAATTTTTTCGGCAACACTGCGATTGTATAAAATTCTCATATTGAATTCATAATTCATTTCAAAATGAAATTAACTTCAGAATGTTAACCACATGCTTCTTTTTGAGAGATACAATATTCAACTATTATTATTTCTTTTTTTTGCACAAAGACTTTTTCCACTAACGCAGCTTTCACGTCCGACGTTTTCAAGATCACACCGAGTGTAATTTAATGCTTCCTAATTGCATTTGACCCTTTAAAGAAAAAAAAAAAAAAAAAAAAAGGAGAAAAGAGGGAAAAAAATAAAAATAAAACTCCATGATTATATACGCGATACGTCGTTGGCTTCGTGGCGTTAGACCATTAACCTTCATTCCGCACTGACATAGAATTACTTCCCTTAACTTTACGAGAATCTCTTGAAAACGAGATTTTCTTCGACACGGAAAAATGAGAGGGGACTCTACCACTACACCCACCTTCTATACTACGTATTATTCATTTTTCTTAAACTTCCGCTTTATCGAGAAACGACTTAACTCTATGAAAAAAGATCGTTTGGTGAAATGAGATTTTCTTTAATTCAGACTTTATGCAACGACTCACTCACCACTGGACTAGTTGGTTAAACTTATTCTCGCATCGTAGGTATAGCACAGGGTTTCAGTGTGTGTCTGTGTGTGTGTATAGTCACTTATAAAAAATTCACAGTGACACTGAATTTTACATTTTCACTTCATTCAACAACAAAACTTTTTTTTTATTTAAATCGAAAGTTAACGGCGAATTATTTCAATTAGGAGAGACAATAAAAGTTTTACTGAAAGTATTTTAATGTAACTTTTTTATTTCCCTTTTTGTTGAATGAATTTAAAATTATAAACTTTTTTTTATTCTAATAACAGGCTTCGTACTCATTCGTACTAAAATCTACCATTTACAACGTTTTTACAATTTGTGATTTTTTACGATTTGGATAATTTTTTTTTATATTTGTGACACTTAAAACTATATTTTTCTATGTTAGAGAATTTGCAATGTGATTTCAATTTCCTAATAGTTCGAATAAAAAAATTGTTCTCTAAAAATTAAATAAAATTCTTAGAAAAAATTCGAAAATTTTTTTTAAAGTTCTTTCAAAAAATTCGATTCTTTTCAAAAATTTTCGAAATTCAATTACTTTTAATGCTTGATATTTTTATCAACAACTTCCCAAAAGAATCCAATTATTTAAAAAAAAAATGTTTAAAAAATTCTTTGCAAATATTGAATTATTTTTATAAATAATAAAATTTGTTACAGGACTTTAATTATTTACAAATTTTTTAATTTTTACACACTTTTGCGCAAAAATTCAATTACTTACATAAGTAATAAAATTTTTACAGGAATTGAAGTTATTATAAAATGATTTTAATTCAATTCTTCACAAGAAATCACTTATTGTTATAAATAATACATTTTTCTCAGGAATTCCATTAATTAAATAAAATTTTACTAAAATTTAATTGACTTTATAAATAATAAATTTTTTTTTCAAAATTCAATCAATTTAAAAAATTTTAATACATTTCTTCGCAAAATTTCAATTGTTTAAAAAAAAATTTTTTCAATTCAATAATTTTAATAACCATTATTTTCATAAAAAATTCCAAAAGAATTCAATTATTTAAAAAAATTTTTAATAAAGTTCTGCGTGAACATTTAATTATTTTAATAAATATTAAAAATTTCACAGAAATTCAATTATTTACAATTTTTTAGAATTAATTCATTAGTTTTTGTACATTTACAATTTAATTTCTTAAAAGAATTAAATTATTTTCAAAATTTTTGATGAAATTCTTCCAATGAATTAAATTTAATTATTTAATTTAATTTAAATAAATAAAATTCTTTAACTGAAAGTAATTTCAAAAATTTGTTTAAATTCAAATATTTTCTACATCTACTATTTCAATAAATAAATTAACAGTAATTCAATTGTTTAATTAATTTATTTTATATTCATTTTAATTATTTTTATAAGAATTTTAAATATATTCTTCGAAAGAATTCAATGATTTTAACAAATTTTGACAACACCGAAAAAAATAAAATCTCAGAGTGAGAAGAAAATTCCGCTCAACAATTATTTTCACATTTTATTTTCAATATACGAATATTCATCTGTAAAAAAGAGGAATTTTTGTTTATATTTGACAGTTTTTTAACTAAAAGATTAATTTTAATATTTCTTCTTTGATTGAAATTATTCCTCTAAAAATGAAACAAATTTATACTAAAAAGAAGATTTTTAAATTGCTTTTTGTTTTTCTGAATGCAACTTTAACCTGTCTAAAAAATGACATTTAATAACAAATATAATAAAGGAAAATCCTCTCAATTCGAAATGAAAACTTTAGTGCCCGTATATAAGAGGAAAAAATGCTGCAAAAGAAGAGGAATTCTCTAAATTTGAAAATACTTTTTTTTCGGTGAAAATTCTTTATAATAATTCAATTATTTTAAAAATATTTAATCATTTAATAAATTTTTTGTTTTTGTATTTAAATAATTGAATTCTTCTAAAACTTTTAAATAAGAATTGATTAAGAATTGAATTTTTGTTTAAACTTTTGATAACAATTAAATATTAGAAACTCCATAGTGTAAATTTTTAGAAACAATTAAATTTTAAAGGATTTTTAAATTGAAATCTACAAAAATGTTAACTGATGTAATACTGTAATGATATTCAAATTTTGATTTTGAAATAAAATAATTTTCGCTTTGATTTTTTTTAATTTAAAGAGAAAATTATTAAATTTTAAAAAAATTACAGTTGTAATTCTTAGAAATATCTGAATTTCAAAAATGCTACATTGAAATAATTTCAAATATTTCAATTTCACTGGAAAAATAATTATTTATTTTCAAAATCAATTATTCCTTTTTTTAAGGTAATATAATTCAAGTAAAAATTATTTGGAAAACTAAATACTTGGGAAATGTTTTGAGTATAAAATACTTTGGAAATTTTTTTATGACAAAATATTTGGAACATTTTTTTACTGTAAAATACTTTGGCATTTTTATTAAGACAAAATACTTGGAAGATTTTTTGACTATAAAATAATTTGGAAACTTTTGTTTAAAACAAATTACATTGAAGATTTTTTAACTATAAAATACTTTGGAAATTTTTCGAAGGTAACATACTTTGGAGATGTTTTTCTTCTTTTTTTCGTTTTGCTTTAATTTATTTGCTTATTTTTTTTTTTAATGGAAAATTTATTCTTGGCATGAAAAAGGAGTAAACTCAATGGGGCAGTTGAAGAGAGTCGTAAAATTTTGTGGACTGTAAAGCATTGCCTACAAAACGCTGCTGATCGAAAAGAAAAAAAAATTACCACGTGTCAGAGATTTAGCGGATTGAGCAGGTTTTTCACTCAACTCGTGATAGGGAATGAAACCTTTTTTTGTGGCTTTGTAATAGTTTTCAACGTTGACAACTTAAGTTATCTCCCTGGGGGATTCAATTTCTCGAAATTCGCGTCTACTTTTGTGTATTCAAAAACTCATTTTCAAAGGGAAGTGGGAATTTATTTTCAACTTTAAAATGCCTTTTGTTAGTAGATTATTTAGAATGAATTCAAAAAGTTTATAAATTTAGAATGAAAATTCTCACTGCCGTTGGTTTTTTTGTTTTTGTAAAATACTTTATCTTTTATTGATTCAGTTCTTTTGGAAAGTAGTTTTAAAAGTATTTTTAAGTATTTTTAAAGTATTTTAAAGTATTTTTAAATAATATTTTTAAAAAGTATTTTTAAATTCTTTTAAAACATATTTTTAAAATATATTTTTAAATACAATCCTTACTATATAATTAAGTAAATATGTTTCTAAAAAAAAATATTTTTAAAAAAGTTATTAAATACTGTTTTTATTTGAAAGTAATAATTTAATTTTAAGTTACAAAAATTTTTTTCAAAGAAATTATTTAATTTTAATTTTTAAACAATTTTTTCAAAGCTTCTTATTAAATTGCATGCAATTTTTTGTTTATACACGCAAAATAATATTTTCCTACCTTCTTTGGAATATATTTAGAAAAATAAAACTTTTTTGAAAATTCACACTTGATGATTTTTTTTCTTTTTTTTTTAAGTGTGAAAAGATAATAAAAAGCGACAATTTATTTGAAAGTTTCTATTTTCTCTTCACGAGAAATATAATTTTCTTTCATAAACTAACTTTGAAAGTTTCTTTTATTGGCATCCTGTGTATTTTAGTCCTGTCCCATTTTTCACCACTATTTTTCTTTTCTGCCATTCTCGATTTTTGTTAAGTGCGTTCTGACCTGTACTTTCCTAATATATAAAAGCGGATAAATGAGAAAAGTGCTTTTTTCGTCCTCTCTTTCACGAATAAATTTACAGTTGAGAATATGTTCTAAAAAAAAATACAAAAAAAAGACCTTTTTCTCGTTCGTTAAATCCTACAAACTCTATTTTCAAATTGACTCGTTAAAAATCTCGCTCAGTAAAACAATTTTAAAAAAAGGCAAGCCAATTTTATTATTTAATTCTTTTTCATTAAATAAATATTATTCTTTTATTAACTAATTTTTAATCTGAAATAATAAAGAATAAGAGATTTGAAACTTAAATTATTATTCAATTTCAAGTGAATAATAAATTAGATTCGACTGAATATAATGAATAATAGACTAGATTATTTAAAAGAATCGTCTAGTAATTCACTTAAATTTTCATTGATATTTCCGTAAAATTTTCATTAAAATGAACGACTTTGGAAAATTTCTAAATTGACAAATTTTTTAAAACAAATCTTTCTTTTTGTCCCAATTTTTCATGATCAAAAATTTCTACCGATTAATTTTTTTATGAATAAAGAGAAAAATATTTCTTCTGATTAAAAATAAATTCTTTTTCTACTTTACAAATGAATGAACAGATAATTATTTTTATTCTCGCAATAATGGAAAACAGAAAACGCACATTATCAAGATTCAAGAAGAGCGAAAAATCAGAAAATAATGAACGATATGAAAACTCATTATGTCGGAGAAAATCAGAAATTCAAATAATTTCTTGTAATTAAGGTTTATTTGGTGAAAATAGAAATTTTCGCTCTCTTTTCTGATCAACTGCCCGCTACTAATATCAGAAATGAAGGCAAACTCCGTCCGGAAATTGAACTGATGTCAATCGAACAACCCCAGTGCAAACGGAATATAAAACATTTAACCAAGCGTATATAGTGGTTCGTGTGATCTTTCAATACCAAATGTCACAGTATTGTAAGATGTTATTTTGACGTTTTTTTTGCAGTTTTTCCATTTTGAAAAACCATTTTTTTTCTTTATACGATTTTTAATTAAAAATAAAGAAAAATTATATTTTCGGTATTTCGAATTTTGATTCTATTGTTTCTACTACTGAAGTTTTTGAATTTGAATTAAATTTTGCAAATAACAAAAATAATTTATTTCTCTAGTTAAAGGAATATAAAAAATAAATATTTAGGTATTTGATTATTGTATTGTTCGCAGTTTGAAGTCAGTTGTTGTTTGCTTTATTGTCTCCCAATTTTTTTTTTATAATTAAAGATCCTAATGTTCTGAACGTTCAAATGAACGAAATTTATTTATTTCTTCTAAAAATTAAATTTTTATTGCAATTACTTTGCGTCACTATCCAAAAAAATAATTATACTGAGTTTCTAAACGTAAAATTTCAGTTTTTAAATTTTTTATGATTAGTAATTTATTAAAAAATTTTCAATTAAAAATATTTCGTTCATTTGAACGTTCAAAACTTGAGGATCATTTAAAATAATTATTCTTTTTAATTTTTTTAATGTAATTCTAATTAATGTCATAAAAATCATTTAAATTCTTGAGAAGAATCTTACATTTTATTTAAATTCCAATAAAAATAATTGAATTGTATTAAAGAATTTTAACATAATTTTTAAAAATAATTTAATGTTTTGAAAGAAATTTCAAAAAAATTTTCAAAATAATTGTATTCAATCGAAAACTTTTATTAAATATTTTTAAAAATAAATGTATTCTGTTGAAAAATTTCATTAAAATACTGTTAAAAATAATAAAATTCCTGCGATGAATTTTAATATTTAAAAAAATTATTCGGTTTTCCCGAAGAATTTTATCAGAATTTTTTAATATAATTGAATTTAATTAATAGTTTTAAAAATAATTGTATTCTTTCACGAAATTTTACTACAATTTAATTTAAAATAATTGCATTCCTTTTAAGAATTTTATTATCAATTAAAATATTGAATTATTTCGAAGAATTCTATCAGAAATTTGCAAAATCGTGATTTTGAATTCATTTGAAAAATTTCATTGAACTTTTTTTAAATAATCTATTTTCTTTAACAATTGTAATTGAAAATTTTGAAAATAATTAAATTTTTTCAAAAGATTTTAGTAGAAATTTGCAAAATCCTGATTAAATTCATTTGAATATTTCTTTGAATTTTTTTTTAATAATCTATTTTCTTTGATAATTTTAATTGAAAATTTTGAAAGTGATTGAATTTTATAAAGAATCTCTTTCCAGCTTTTAAAATAATCGCTTCTGTTAAAAATTATGATAAATAAATTTTTTGTTGAAGTTAATTAAAATTGTTTTTAATATAATTAACTTCCTGTAAAACAATCATTATTTTTAGCAATAATTTAATTCTTGTAAAGAATTTTACTATTTTAAAAAATAATTGAATTGTTTCCAAGAAATTGTTAGAAGTTTGGAAAATAAATGAATTTTTTCGAAAAATGTTATTAAAAAATAAAAAAAATTTTACTCAGTCCTTCAGTGAAATTTTATTAAAAAATTGACGTAACAGAATTTTTTTAATCAAATTTTGTCATTTTTACAGTTTTAAAGAAAATAATTTAATAGTTTACGAGAACTTTTTTTTTGTAATTAAATCACTTTCAGAATTATTTTTAAAATAATTGAATTGTTTCAATGGATTTATGCCAATCTTAGAAAATAATTTAATTTCTGCGAAAAATTTTTCTATTTATGGAAATAATTGAATTCTTGCAAAGACTTATTTTATCATTTTTTGAAAATGTAATAAACAATATTAATTAAATATTTACTTAATAAGTGAATTTTTCAAACCTTAATTATGAATATATACAAAAATTTAAATTTGAAAATTTTGTTATTGGCATTATATATTATTGATAATAATATTATATTACGATAATAAAAGTATAATATTTCATGTTTATTATTTTTAACTTAGATCGAAAAAGTAAAAAAAAATTGTTTCAATAATTCTTATTCCAGACTTTATTTCTTCATTTTTTTATAAAATCAGTGGAATTTTTTGATTAAAATTTTAAATGTAAGTGTAGAATTCACTTTGCTTTTCAATCTGATACATTTAAAATCACTGACAATCGAGACGAAATCAATATTTCCACTCTTAAAAGCGAAGAATGAATTGAAAAAACACGGATAAAATTCTTTTCACTGGAGAAAATTCTTGTTTTGGTGGAGATTTTTAATTAGAGAGCTTTCCTATTTTTATGCAAAAATTATGTCTCATAATTAAAAAATATATGTTAATGCTTAAAAAATATGTAAAAACGTATAAATAAATCTACAAAACTTAAACGATGTATATTAATTTAAATTTTCATTTTCATAAAATTATGAACGTAATTTAAAAATAATTCTTTTTGCACGTAAAATTTAATTTTTAAATATAAAATAATATAATATCCTGGCGATAAATTTATGAATAATTAAAATTTGTTATGTTTATTATTATATAGAACATGATCGATATAATTTTAAAATATATTTTAAATAATTAATGATTAATTTTTTGTTTTGCTGCTCTTTTTAACAATTCTAAATATTTATTTACAATTTTTGCGTTTGACATTAAAAAAAAAGTTATATTCTTTTGTTAAAGTTTCCGCTTCTTTTAACTTGAGCCGTAAGTCTTTTCCAACTTCTCACCTTGCTTCGTTAGGTCAAAGTAAATTCTAGAATTGCTCTTGTAACAACAAGTTCTCTTGAGAGACATAAGTTTTCGCATTGACGATATGAATTGCACCTCTGATTGGTTTGTGGTTCCATTAAAATGTCTCATGCATTTCAAAACTTTATCCACAGTATTTTGTTTCAATTTAAAAATTGCGCAAAAATTATTTTCCTTTTCGGATTAATTGAAAAATAAATATTATAACTAAATATCGAATTATAAGATAATAAAAAAAATTTAATATAGTAATCAAAATAAATATAAAGTAGAGTAGAGCGAAAAAGCCATGGGATAAAAAAATTATTTGGTTTTTTTTATTAAAAATTATTTAACTGTTTTACTGTACATTTATAATATAAATTTAATGACGTAACACACAATTTTTAATTCTAGATAATAAATTATTATTGTTGTAGAATATTTGAATGGAAAATTTTTCATATAAAATAGTTTTATAGAATAATTTTTCAGTTTTTAATTTGTCTGAGAAGAGAATATATTTTAAAAGTGAAATTCTTTTTATGTATCGAATTTTAGTCGAGATGTAACGAACATTTTTATATTGCAAAATAATTTTAACGAGAGATTTGAATTCTATTTTCATTCAACATGGAAATATTGATTTTCTGTTAATGATGAAGAGTAAAAATAACAAATTTTTAGCTTCATTTTTGTAATGAAACTGGTTTGAGTTTGTTGATGTGGGTTTAATTTAATATTCATATTTCACTGTTGAATTCAGAGGTTATTAAAAAGTTTTTTTTTAAATAACTAAGTATTTTATTTTTATAAGTTAAATTTATGGTTTGTTTTTTAGTTAATTTGCATTCATTTTTAAGTGTAAAGTTTTATTTTTAGAGTAAAGATTAAATATTTTACTCACTAGTGTAAAAAATCGTTATTGTACTTACTAGTGACAAAAATCGTCATTTTACCTCCTAGTGACCAAAATCGTTATTTTACACTAGAGTGACCAACTTTTCGATTTTACTTTCTAGTGACAAAAAGAGCTATTTTATTTTCAAGTCATAATGTTTTTTTTAAATCCCTTAAGATCAATTGACATCCTAGTAATATAAATGGTCCTTTTTCTCTCTAGGGTTAAAAATACCTTCTTTATCCTCCAGTGATAAAAATGGACCTTTTTCTTTCTAGGGTTAAAAATACCTTCTTTATTCTCCAGTGATAAAAATGGACCTTTTTCTTTCCAGGGTTAAAAATACCTACTTTATCCTCTAGTGATAAAAATGGACCTTTTTCTCTTCAGAGTTAAAAATTCCTACTTTATCCTCTAGTGATAAAAATGGTCCTTCTTCTCTCAAGTTTAAAAAATTTCTATTTTACTCTCTAGTTGTAAATTGACTATTTGCCTCCCTTCTGACAAAGAAAGTTTCATTATTTCTTTCTATTATTTTTACTTTTATTTATTTTACATTTTATTACTTTTTTATTTATTTTTACTTTTATTTATTTTACCGTTTATTATTTCTACTTATTACTTTTAATTTCTTTTGAATTATTTTATTGTTGCAGTAAAAATTTGATATCATTTTACACACTATGGCGACTTTGATTATTCAAAATTATTGAATACATGGAAAAAAGTTGAAGAAAGAAAATCACTTTCTCACTTTATAAAATCTAAATTTAAGGAAAGAATAAATTTTCACGAATTATTGTACTTTATCTCAGCATTTTTATTTTCCAGGAGGATCCTCGACATTTAACAGACGATGCTAAAGTTGGCTTCACCATCTGCGCTCTGCATTCAAGTTTAAGGTAAGTGCATAAAATATGAATGAATGATTCAGTAAAATATCCTCCAATCATTTTCAATAAATCCATATCAATTTTCTTCAAAATGTTATAAATGCAATATCAAAGTGACTATTTTTAGATCTATCAATTTAATATTCCCTTATTTCACTCTGGCGGATAAATAATTTTTCAAGAGTTTTACATATTCTTCATTTCCTTAAAAAAAAAAAAGAAAAAAAAAATAAGAGAAAAATCAAGAAAAGAAAAATTGTTGGTATACAGATAATTAATATACGTCTACAAGTTATTCGTTTTAATTTTTTTTTCGTATAATTTGCATGTAAAGTGGTTTACTGAAGTTCTCAGAATGACTGTCAAGAGTGACGAACGACTTTGAAAGCTTAAATCTTATTGGGTATAGGTATCCGGAAGCTCTCTAGGTAATAAAAGTTTCTTTGAACGGAGAAACGCATTCTGTCCTTTGCAGATTCTTGTTCGTGATTTTCAAAAAAAAAAAAAAAACAGAAAAAAATGTCAAGGTTTTCGTTGAATCGAGAGAGAGAGAGAGAGAGTTAAGTCGAGTCGATTGAAAATCATACCCAAAGGATTTCGTGTTCCGAAGTTAACGAAATAAAACCTATGTAAGGAATATATCAGAGAAATTCTTGGAAAATATTTCGTGGGGGCGATGGAGAGTAAATCATTTTGTTATCTCCGTGTTTTCGGTGAAAAAAGAGATGTCAATGTAAAATGTCCTTGTAAGTTGAGAAAGAATTTTTGGCGCATTTTATACTTAATAGATAGTTTACGATGAGTTCTCTGTATATATACATATACATTCTTATTCATTTCCTCTAACTTTGACATTGAAATATTGGAAATTTTCATTTCAAAATTCTATTTTTTACCTTTTTTCATTCTTTGAGATTTTTATTTCTCTGCTTTGTTTACCTATTTTTATCTTTTGTCATTTCTTTCCTTTCGAGATTGTGTTTTTTTTCAAAAATGATTCGTATTAATATTTTGAAACTATAAAGATTTGTAATAATTGAAATAAAATTATTATATTTTTGATGAGTTTCTACAACAGATTTTCGAAATTAAAAATGTCGGATCCAACATGGCGTTCTTTATAGAAGATAAAAAATTGTCCGTTCCGCTTTTAATTCATCGTTACTTTTTGGTTTTCTTGCTTCGCTGATTACGAATCTGACATAAAATACTGAATCACTGACCTGGAAAACCCCTGAGTAACGAATTTCAAGCGAATCCGATAAACTTTTTCTTTTGAAAAGACGTTGGATTTCAAAAATCTTACAAAGGATTCGTAATCATTGTGTCAAAAAATTTCTTTCAAATCTGATCAAAAGTCTATAAATATGCCCGACATATTGGAATGGCCATTTTTTATTTTGAAAATTGTAGACAAATGGCAAAATTCATCAGTTAATGATAATAATAATTATAATATTAATTCACAATATTAATTAATAATACTCTCTTAATTGATAATATTAATAATGCAATAAAAATATTATATAAGACATTTTACAAAAATATTTTTATAAATTACATTAATGTAAATAATAGCAATTATTTAGAACGACAAAAACTTTACAAAAATATTTGTAAATGACATTAATTTAAATAACAATTATTGTTATAAATAGAATGATTTATCATAAAATTAAATCTGAACATAATTGTAATGTAATGATAGAGGATCAGTGACCGTTTTATTGCGTCCAGTTCATCTCGTTTGCGAGCGAACTTTCATGCCATCTGGACGGATGTTTTCCTAATTATAATGGCGCGAAATTCAAATTCAATAAAAGAAAAAATCAAATTGAATGAAAATAATTCCTACGGACACTAATATATATTTATATAATTATATTATTATATACAATTATTTAATGGTTATTAATAATACTATTAGTAATATTAATTAGGTTTATTTATTTAATAACATTAACATTAATATTAAATTCCCTAACAGAAGTCGTTTCCTTGGGAAAATTTTATTTGCAAACAAAATTCATACATTTTTAACTGTCAAAAACACATATAATATTTAAATTTATTTATTTACGAAGGGAAAGTTTATTTGTTTACTTGAAAGCGCACACGTAACATTAAAGGTTTTTTATAGTTTATATATTGTCATTCCTCATGTGTTTTACTGAGTAGAATGGAAATTATTATTATTGGTCGTATTTCACAGTCATTTGAACAAATTGTAACTATAGTAGTTTTGCAAAGTAGGTTGAACTATTAAAACTGGCGCCTGTCCAGAAATGCTTTAAGGTCAAATCTCTTTCTATTTCATTTCCAATATTGTTACTTTGTCACACCCCCTTTGAATTTCTACACCAGATGTAAACCGCAAAACGTGAGAGTAGTAACTTTTGTTCCATAAAAGAACTTTTTCATTCAACTTGGAGAAATATATGTATAGAAAGTGTTCCTTTATACACAGAGCATATGTTCCGGACTGTTAAAATAACATTTTTTTTCGTGCTCTTTTTTTTGGGAGAAGTTTAGCTTTCAAAGGACACATTTTTGATGGTATTTCTCTAAAAGTGAAATTTGAAAAGAATTTTTTCTTCTATTTTAATAAAATGGAAAAAAATTTCAGTTTGAGTGAGAGTTGAATACATTTTTTAAGCTGTATTTCCAAGACTGGCCCGATGTTGGCCTTAGGCTGTAAATTAAGAAGCAAAATTTACATTTAAATATTGAACTAGAATTATTGTAAACTTTATTTTTCATTAATTCAGTTTTTTCTTTTATTAAATTTGAATTTCGCGCCATTATAGTTTCAAAAATTTCCGCCCAGGGGGCATGAAAATTTGCTCGTAAACGAGGTGAAATAAGCGAAATAGAAGTATCAGTGGCTCGTCATGATTATAAAATTATTTAATACAAAATAAATTCATTCTAATTGCCGTAAAAGAATAATTGTATTTAAATATAAAAAAATATTGAATTTTGCTTCCTCGTGAGGAAGCTTTGTAGTCGTTTAATTTACAAGATTTTTAAAAATCCTTTTAACAAATTTTCTTCTATATGGGACTATGTTATATAAGACCCTGAACAATTGTCCGGATGTATGTGTGTGTGTGTGTGTGTGTGGATCCCGTTTTTTGTGAACACGATAACTCGAAGAGGTTTCAACGAATTCAACTGAAAATTGCTAGGAATATTTATCATAAAAATATCTCGAAATGGATTGATGGACATTAAAAAATCTTTTTAAAAAAAATTTTTTTTTACTTTTTTCAAAAAAAAAAATTTTTTTTCAAAAAATTTTTTTTTAATTGAATATTAAAGTCAATATACAATAAAACCTTCTTCTTTGCATCAAGACGAATCGATTGGTATATATAAAGTATAAATTGTATGAGAGTTTATAGAGGTAATGACAATTAAAGCAAAAAAATTACCTTTTTTTATCAAAAATTTAGTTCTTTCATGAAAATTATATTCCAGTACAATAAGATTTTACTCATTTTTTCAACAATCTTATCCGTTGCATTAAAACGGATCGATTGGTATATATAAATTATATATTTTATTTGAATTTATAGAATTAAACATAATTAAAACCAAAAATTCGCACTTTTATTAGAAATTTGTTTCCTTCTTAAAAATTATGTTGCTTTATAATAAAATGTTAATCTAGACTTAAAAACAAACTTAAAATCTTCATTTCATCAAGACGAATCGATTGATGTATAAAAAGAATATATTTTATTAGCATTAATAGAATTAAATAAAATGAAAAAATTCACTTTAAAGCAAATTTTTTGCTTATCGTAAAGAGGAAGCAAAATGTTCATGTAATGAACATCTTAATTCACAACTTTTTTAATTATCTACATGCTTTGCTAAAAAAATAATGTTTTTAATAATTTGAAAAACCAAAATTCTTAAAATTCATCATTTTTCTACATGTTTTTCTAATTTTGCTTCAATAATTTTTGGGCTTTTAAAACCACTTTACTTTTTTAATTATCTACATGCTTTGCTAAAAAAATAATGTTTTTAATAATTTGAAAAACCAAAATTCTTAAAATTCATCATTTTTCTACATGTTTTTCTAATTTTGCTTCAATAATTTTTGGGCTTTTAAAACCACTTTACTTTTTTAATTATCTACATGCTTTGCTAAAAAAATAATGTTTTTAATAATTTGAAAAACCAAAATTCTTAAAATTCATCATTTTTCTACATGTTTTTCTAATTTTGCTTCAATAATTTTTGGGCTTTTAAAACCACTTTACTTTTGCTTCCTCGTGAGGAAGCTTTGTAGTCGTTTAATTTACAAAATTTTTAAAAATCCTTTTGACAAATTTTCTTCTATATGGGACTATGTTATATAAGACCCTGAACAATTGTCCGGATGTATGTATGTGTGTGTGTGTGTATGTGTGTGTGTGTGTGTGTGTGTGTGTGTGTGTGGATCCCGTTTTTTGTGAACACGATAACTCGAAGAGGTTTCAACGAATTCGGCTGAAAATTGCTAGGAATATTTATCATAAAAATATCTCGAAATGGATTGATGGACATTAAAAAATCTATTAAAAAAAATTTTTTTTTTTAATTTTAAAAAAAAAAAATTTTTTTCAAAAAAATTTTTTTTAATTGAATATTGAAGTTAATATACAATAAAATCTTCTTCTTTGCATCAAGACGAATCGATTGGTATATATAAAGTATAAATTGTATGAGAGTTTATAGAGGTAATGACAATTAAAGCAAAAAAATTACCTTTTTTTATCAAAAATTTAGTTCTTTCATCAAAATTATATTCCAGTACAATAAGATTTTACTCATTTTTTTCAATAATCTTATCCGTTGCATTAAAACGGATCGTTTGGTATATATAAAGTATATATTTTATTTGAATTTATAGAATTAAACATAATTAAAACCAAAAATTCGCACTTTTATTAGAAATTTATTTCCTTCTTAAAAATTATGTTGCTTTATAATAAAATGTTAATCTAGACTTAAAAACAAACTAAAAATCTTCATTTCATCAAGACGAATCGATTGATGTATAAAAAGAAAATATTTTATTAGCATTAATAGAATTAAATAAAATGAAAAAATTCACTTTGAAGAAAATTTTTTGCTTATCGTAAAGAGGAAGCAAAATGTTCATGTAATGAACATCTTAATTCACAACTTGTTTTAATTATCTACATGCTTTGCTAAAAAAATAATGTTTTTAATAATTTGAAAAACCAAAATTCTTAAAATTCATCATTTTTCTACATGTTTTTCTAATTTTGCTTCAATAATTTTTGGGCTTTTAAAACCACTTTACTTTTTTAATTATCTACATGCTTTGCTAAAAAAAATAATGTTTTTAATAATTTGAAAAACCAAAATTCTTAAAATTCATCATTTTGCTTCCTCGTGAGGAAGCTTTGTAGTCGTTTAATTTACAATATTTTTAAAAATGTATGTATGTATGTGTGTGTGTGTGTGTGTGTGTGTGTGTGGATCCCGATTTTTGTGAACACGATAACTCGAAGAGGTTTCAACGAATTCGGCTGAAAATTGCTAGGAATATTTATCATAAAAATATCTCGAAATGGATTGATGGACATTAAAAAATCTATTAAAAAAAAATTTTTTTTACTTTTTTCAAAAAAAAAAATTTTTTCAAAAAATTTTTTTTTAATTGAATATTGAAGTTAATATACAATAAAATCTTCTTCTTTGCATCAAGAGGAATCGATTGATGTATAAAAAGAATATATTTTATTAGCATTAATAGAATTAAATAAAATGAAAAAATTCACTTTAAAGCAAATTTTTTGCTTATCGTAAAGAGGAATCAAAATGTTCATGTAATGAACATCTTAATTCACAACTTTTTTAATATACTGCAGTTTAAAATATGGTAAAAATATTTCAAATTCTTTTACATTAATTGTGATTGAAGGAAATATTTCATTTATAATTTATGAAAAAATTATGTTTTCGAAAAATTATAATTAAAATTTTTTAAAAATATACTTGAATTAGAGAAAATAATATTTTAAAAATTGAATCGATTAAAAATTTCGAAAAATTTTATTATAATTGCGTATTTTAAAACCACATTGTTTTGTTAATTTACAAATATTATTCTATTTAAATAATATAATTCTCATATAGTTAAGTTCTCATAGAAATTGACTTAAAGCAAATTTTAGTTAAAATTCTATAAAATAATTGAATATTTAAAGCTATATAACAGAAATTTTAGGAATTAATTAAATTTTCAAAGATTTTTAAATTACATTATTTAGAAATTTAAATGAAAGAAAAGTATAAAAATATTTCAATTTTTATTTTTAATAATAATTCAAAAATCATTAATTACAGTATTTTTTTAAAATTCTTAAAGTTTTGAACAATTTAATTAAAAAATTCAAAAATAAATTATTGAGTTTTAGAAAAATTACACTTGGGATTTTTAGAAATTATAAGAAGGTTTCTCATTGAAAGCATTTGAAATTTTAATTAATGTGGAAGAATAAATAAGAATATGTTTTTAAATTTTTGTTTAACAGAAGATTATTATTAACTTTTGTTTCGAAATTTAATAAAAAACTGTTAGAAAAATTATTTTTTTTTAAAAATGAAGAATTTTCACTTATATTTGAAAATAAAAATCTTTTAAGGTAACAATGAAAATGAAAATTTAACGCTTACGTCAAGTTATGCTGATTATTTTTAATAATCGAATGAATTAAACGTTAAAATTATTTTTAATAAAATAAAGTTTATTCCTCATAGAATTTTTTTACAATTAAAATCACAAGTCAATATTGCATCAATATTTTAAAATTGAAATTAGTTTTTACATTTGCAATCAGTCTCGAGGCAAAAATAATATCGTAAAAAATTTTCGACAAATATTTAGTCAATTGTTAACCTGAAAAGTTTGCCAATTATTTATTGCCCATTATTTTTAATTTTAACTAAGATATTTTTAATTTTAATTTTTAGTATAAATGTTTTCTTCTATGCAAATATTTGTTGTCATATAGGTAAAATGTGTAAAGCATCAAAGTTTTTTTCCCCCAGTATAGATATAAATGAAAAATACACAAGCTCGATAAATTTTCTAATTATTTTTCAAACAAAATAAAGTAGACGTGAAATTCAATTAAAAGAGTCTACGTATATATATATTTTTTTTAACTATTTTAAATTGTATCAAGAAAAGTTCTGTTGATTTATTTCGAGGTAAAAAGAAAAAGATTTTAATGAGTATCAGAAAGGAAAAGAAACTTTTATAGAAAAGTTTTGTCTTAACAAAATTTCTCGTCGATTCTATTTTCTATTTTTTTTCTCCTCCTCTTTTTTTTTTGCTTGCAAAATACAACAAACTTGTACTATGAGAAGGACTAGAGGTTTGTTTAATACTTTGTCGAATGTTTATATATCTATATTTGTTCAGCATTATCGGTGCAAACTTTTCAGTAGTACTCTTTAAAATTTGTGTTTGTTGAAAAAATAACTAATTTCGCAGGTAGGAAGTTAGTCACTTTTTAAATAGAGTTTAATTTTTTGTATAAGCTAATAAAAAGTATGGAAAAATTTATCTAAAATTTATAGAATTTTTATTGAGTACTTGCTAGTTATTTTTTGATTTATTTCTTTTTCGATGTGAAAAAGTGGATATAATTGTTAACTATACACGAGGCGCGTGAGAAGCTTCTAAATTACCATATTATTAAGGGTGTTATTTATAGTCCGGACTGTAAATTAAACTAAAGTGTCATTATTTAGGGTGAAAAGTTAAACCGCGCACAAGGCGCAAGTAAAAAAAAACTCCATTACGAATCTCTAGTCACAAGAAAGAATTAGTACATCTTCTTCTGAGGCTAATTTAACAAATGCTAATTATTCTCCTGTGTAGTATTTTACTGTTAAAAAAGGTTTTTTTCACTAAAAATAAAATTCCACTTGATACATAAAATTGTTGCTATATTTTCTTTAAAAGTTCAGTTAAAAATAGCTGTTTATTGCTAAAAATGTTTGCTAACTTTTTACATTACAGATTTTAATATTTTTACTCCAATTCAGAAATAACAAAAAAATTATTATTATATATATTATATATTATATATATATTATATAATAATAATAATAATAATAATAATAATAATAATAATAATAATAATAATAATCTGTCCTCATCTGAAGTTATCGTTGTTTTATTACAATGTTTTGTTTTGTAGTTTAAATTGTTATGTCAAAAGAAGGAAAGTTAATTTGTAGATTGGGTGTAAAAAAATGTGTAAAAAATTGTGTTAAATGTGTAGTATTTTAATTTGTCATCTTCCTTAAAAATAAAATTTTGAATAATATTATTCAAAAATTCTAGAAAATTAATTGAATTTTGGAAGACTTGCAGTTCAAATTTTTAAGTATTTCGAAATTTTTAGCAAATAGAGAGCAATAATTAGTTAAATATTTATTTTACAAAAGTTATTAAAATTTAAAAAATTTAATTTGAGAATTTTTTAAAAATAGTAATTAAAATTTTTTAAAGAAAAAAGTACTTAAATTTACAATAATAATTTTAACAAATTGAAACAATTGGAAATTCTGTAAAATTTTCTATTTTAAAGTATTTTATTTTTTCCTCTTTAACAATTGTCTATGAATATAATTATATTTTGGAAATTATATCATTTTATTAATTTACAAAAATTATTCTATTTAAATAATTCAATTCTCGTAGTTGAATTCTGATAGAAATTGATTTAACAAAAATTTCAGTTAATATTTTAAAAAATAATTAAATATTTAAACCGTTATAACAGGAATTTTAGGAATTAATTAAATTTTAAAAGGTTTTTAAATTAAATTCCTTGAAAATTTAAGGGAAGCAAAAGTTTAAAAATCTTTAAATTCTTGTTTTAAAAGAATTATTAATAACATTATTCTTCTTTAAAAATGATTGAAGTTTTTCAATAACTTTATTCAAAAATTATAAAAATTAATTGAATTTTAGATGAATTACTGTTGCAAATTTTAGAAATAATTATATTTAATGAGGTTTTTCATTGAAATTTTTTGAAATTTTAGTCCCTCGGGAAAAATAAATATGAATAGGTTTTTAAATTTTTGTTTAATAAAAAGTATTAAAGGTTCGAAAAATTGTTTCTGGAAAAATGAAACTAAAATTTTTTAAAAATACTTTTATTTACCAAATTAATTAATTAATTAATTGTTCAATTTTAGAAAATTGAAACAATTGAAAATTTTGCCAACTTTTATTGAAATAAATTTTGAATTTTAATTCAAGTTGTTGTTAGAAATATTTTGGCATTTACTATACGATACGAGTTGTTCAAATAATTACATTTAATGGAAGACTGTAAGAAAAATTATATTTTTTAAGAAATTAAGAATTTTGCTAGTTCTTAGTAGTTTATTAGTATTTTCTAATTCGAAAGCATTCCAAATATCAACTAATTTAAAAGAGAGTATTGCATTGTTATTTTTTCTTTATTTTCGAATCTATACAAGATTTCCGTTTTTCTAACCTAAAATATATTTTACATCCTCTTTTAATAAAAAAAACTATTTCTCTTGAAAAAAAAGTAAAGGATGATGTATACAAGTTTTAAGAGAGAGAGTGAAAGATATGTTTTTTATATTTGAAGATATAAAATTGCGGAAATGTCAGTTGCATCATTGCAGTGCAGTTTTTTTTCGTAGGAGTTTTATTATCTCTCACGTTCTCGTTCACTCTCCATAAATTCAAATTTTATTCGACTCATGAAAAACGTATTTTTTTTGCCATCCCTCTTTCTTTCTCTCTCTCGCTCTCTCCCTCACTCTTCTCTTTAATACTAACGTCACTTTCGATCGATGACTCTGATGTCGCACATTCGTGTGTGGATCAACATCCGCAATTGAGTAATATTTTTAGTTTCCCTGTAAAACGTGTGTGGGAAGGATATAAAACGGCAATGATATAAAGTATATATCTCAAGGGGTATAAATGTATAAAAGTGCTGAAGAAGCTAAGTTTTTTATGAAAAGTATCTTTAGCATAAATTCTCGTGTCCATATTTACCCTCCCATTTTTTCCTTCTCTTAAAGAGATTATCCATTTTCTTGTAATGAGAACATTGATTTTTTCTCTCTACTTCTTTTTTCTACTTCTTCTTTTTTTCTTCGTCTTATTCATCTTCTTCTTTTTCTTCTTCTTTTTCTTCATCGAATTCCCTTTTCTCTTCAATTTTCTCTTTCGACCCACTTAAATTGGCCCAAAGAAAAAATTTCTTAGGAACAACCAAATTTTGATAGAGTCAACAAAAAAAAAAAAATGCTTTGCTATACACAACAATCGACGAAACATTCTTTTCCTTCAAGAAAAATTTGCTTCCGGTGCTAAAATACTTTAATCAAGTATAAGATTAACACAGGTCAGGAAAAAGTCAGGGATTCATGAGTAAATTCTGAATTTTGTTAGCAGCCTTGAAAATTACAAAAAAATTTTAATTTGATTTTAATTTTTTCTATTTCACGTCGGTGAAGTTTGCAACGTTTATGATCGACGATTGAAAGAAAAAAATTATTTTCCTGCAAAAAAGAATAAAAATGTTTGTTCATAAATATTTTTTTTTGCAAATCATTATTCAAAAAATAAAACATACTATTTTTTCTGTACAAAAATTTATAAAAATTTTCTTAAAAAAATACTTTTTGTTCAGAAATTGTTCGACTGTAAACAGATTGAATTTCAAAAAAGTTTTAAATTGATGTTCTAGAAAAGTTGAATTTAAAAACTTAGAATTAAAAAATTTTTAAAAGTAATTTTTTTGAAACATTTTCTTTTAATTTTTTTTTAAATTACTTGAATTTTTGAATTAATTAAAAAAAATTTAAAGAATTAAAATGTCATGAAATTGAATTATAAACAAGTAAAGTGGATTTCAGAAATATTTCATGTAAACTTTTATTTTTCTTTAAATAAATAAATAAATAAATTGTTATGGTACTTTTCTCAAAAATTATTTATCAAAAATAATTGTCTTAGAGATGAATTTTAGTTGAAAATTCTAGAAAATAATTGAACTGAAATCTTGAAAATAATTTTCGATAACTCACTGTAACAATTCTTAAAAATGATAAAATTTCAAAGTTATTGAAATTTGTAAATTTTAACAATTTGAATTCCAAATGATTAAATATATTTTTTTTAACTGTTATAATTTTTTTGAATTTTTAGAGTAAATTAGAATATTCTTTTCCGTAAAAATATTACTAAATGAATAAAATTAAGTAGTAAAGCTCATTTATTGTCAGACAAAATGTCTTCAGTTTGCTCCGCAACAAAGGAAAAGGGATAAACTTTGCAATATTTTATTGAGAAAAAAATTTGTACTAAGTTAATAAGCATCATTAAATTTTTTAATTGATCTGACTATAATTGAGCTATAATTACTGATTTTTATTAAATTCTGGTAATTTAGAAGAATTAGTAGTAAAGCACGATTATAGTCAGACAGAAAGATCTCCATTTTCTCCGCAGGAAAAAATTATTAACTGATTTAAATTCTTATTATAATTTTCTACCCGTCTTTTTACTTTTACCCGTTTCAGCTTAAAGTTTCTTTTAAAAATTATTTTTATTTTACAATCAGTAGTAAAACCCGATTTTAGTAAGACCGATTATTCTTTATTTTTGATAAGAAAAACAAAATTAATAGTTTTTAAATTCTTGTAATACGATTTTCATACTTAACTTATGACACTATTTGGTAAAAATTTTGTCTAATTCAAAAAAGTACGTAGAGAAATTTATTTATAGTCAGACCGAATATTTTCCATTTTTTTTCAAAGATAAAAATGACTAAACCATTTAATTTTTGCTTCTGGAAAGTTGCACACATTTCATCTACTTGATTTAATAAAAATTCTTATAATTTGGACTTCATGGAGCTTAATTTTAGTCACACCAAAGAAGTCTGACCCAAAGGAAAAGATTATTAAATTATTTCTCTAATTCTCTTTACTCTAGTTTCACATTTCGTTTATACGTAAAATTTCCTCTAATTCGGAAAACAGTAGTAAACGTCACTTTTAGTCAGCCAAGCAAAGTAAATTTACCTTTAACTTAACTACTTTTCCCTGCTTTTCTTTTGACTTCAAATTATTATTAAATTATTTATTTTCTTATAAAATTGACTTTTGCTTTTAAAGAAATATTCACGTAATTTGAAAAAAACTGTAGTATGAGTCAATTTTAGTTAGACAATTTTTTTCTCTTGTTCTGAATATTCAAAAAACAATATTTTAAAATATTTTATTAATATTTATTGAAATATTGAAATACCATAGTATTATTTAAATGTTGTTTAAAGGACTTACATGAATTTTAACTTTATATAAAGTAGGTTCATCACCTAGCGATTTGGTTAATTGCTTTAGAAAGTTTATTTTACGGAAATATTTAGTGTAGATATATAATAATTTGATTAAAGTTGAATCTCTTATATAGTCCAGTCACAGCAATCTGTGACCTACTTCTTAAAATATTGTATCGTTTCCAAGACCCTCGTCACAATTTAATTACATGAAGAAAGAGCAAAGCGACATTTTCACATTAATGTAAATAATTATATTTCTAATTGAGTCATTAATTTTCACAGACAATTGAGCAAAAAAAAGTGTAAGAGAAAATGAAAAATACAGAACGGAACAAATTTACAATTAATTTAGAATTTACAACTTGCAATTTACAATTTTGTTCAGATTTCAACGTGGCTTATCAATTTTATTAATTTCATTTTTATGTTTACTTAATTAAGAATTAACGACAATTAATAGTTACTAATTAATAATAATTAATCAGAAACAATTGACTTTTCGCTCACTTTTTCAAATACAATTAGCAATTTTAAAAATAAAAGGTCAAAATTTAAAATACAAATTTTTTTTATAAAAATAAAATGTAAATAGGGAAATGCAGTTTTAATATAACTACAATTATAATTATAATTTGACATAGAGAATTTTGGGGAAAACTCTGAAATTTTTATTAAAAGTTCTGAATATAATAAAATTTTTTAAATTCATAAGAAAATTCAAAATTTTTGTTTCTTTTTTTTTAACTCGTAAACTTAGATTTTTGAAAAATTTTAATAACACAGAATCTTCTAAAATTAGAGGAACCTAAAGTTTTGAACGTTTAAATGCGAACGATGAAGTTTTTCTATTTTTTTTATTTGTTTATTTAATAAAAAAAAATAATTTGTTTATTAAAAATATTAATGCCTTAACTGAGAAAATATTTAATTTTAATTCTTTTTCCTTTTTATATGCAAATTTTTAAAAATATTCAAATAGAAAAAAAATTTCGTTCATTTGAACGTTCAAAACTTAAGCAGCACAAAATTAGTTCAATTTGTCAACATATATTTAATTAATTATTAGAAATAAAGGATTTATAGAAAAATTTTTTGATTAAAAACACTAAAAAAATTGAACTTTGAAAACGTTACGCAAATGATTGCAGAAATTGAATTTTTTTTTTGAAAAATTTTACCTAAAAACATTTTTGTCAAAATTTCAATTATGTTCAATAATTTTTTTTACATTCTCGTTAAAATTTAAATTATCTTCAAAAATATTTTTTTACTTCTTTTAATTTGTATTTTATTTACAAAAAAAATTATGTTTTAGATTAAAACAAATTATTCCTAAACTAAATTTTGTTTAATTTCAGTTATATTTATTTTTCGATAGAAATTTTCAAAGACACGGAAGGTGAAAAAAATTTTGTTTATTTAAACTTTCGAAACTTTAGCCCCATAAAATTTGAATTATTTTCAAAAATTGTTCTGAATTCAAAGATTTTCAATATCTACTATTAGAGTTTTTCAAAAGAATTTAATTATTTAAAAACAATTTTTAAAAAAATTATACACAAACATTTAATTATTTTCATAAATAATATAAATTTCACAGAAATTCAAATATTTACAAATTTTTTATAAATTTTTTCAATTCAATTACTTTCTGGACTTAATAAAACTCATCACAGAATTTCAATTACTTTTAATACAATTTTTTTCAAATTGCTTAAAAAATGTAACTATTCTTGTTATCAAAATTCGTTAAAAAGAATTGAATTATTTCAAATTTGTTAATAAAACTCATAAAATTAAATTTTATGAAACCTTCAATTTTTCACTAAATAATTTACCTTTGTATTTAAATAATGAATTCTCGTAGAATTTTCTAATAAAAATTGATTTAAAAATGAAGTTTAGTTTAAATTTTAGATAATAATAGAATGTGAAAAAAAATTTTGAGAAGATATATAGTAATAATATTTTTATAATATAAATTAACGATTTTAATACTCGATCAACTTTAATTATTAAAAAACATGAAGAAATCGATCGTTAATTAATTGTTATCTTTACGTTTCATTACAATATTATTAAAGTTGATTAATTTCAAAAAAATTTGACTTTAAAATTTTTGCAAATCTTAATTCCCATGGAAAAATAATAATTAAATTTTTAAAAAATAAATTATTGTTTTCGAATAATTTTACAATTAATCAAATTCCTAAATAAATTTAACAGAACATTTTTTTCAATAAAATGTTTTCATTTATTTTCAAAAAAAAATTTCAGTTAAATTTTCTAATTGACAATTGTAGTTTATAAACATTTTCTTTCTTTATTTAAAAAAAAACTTTGAATTTTATTAAAACAATGGAAATAAATAAATAGTATAATTAACAGTGACTAATTACTAAATAATAATAATTCATTGTGAGTAATTAATAGTTATTAGTAGTAATTAATTAATTATGAATTAATTCACCTCGTTACACGCAAAAATTTTCTTCAATATTTATTTATTTTCTTTAAATATTTTTTCTTAAATATTTATTTATACCCGAAATAAATATTTTTTCACATAAATTTTTTGACAATTTGCAACCAATTTGAGGGAAATTAATTTCCCATTTTGACATGACAGTTACAATAAATGTAACGAAAAGGCAAAGTAGAGATGTAAAAATGTAAAGATAAGCCATATCGGAAGAAAGATGAAGCAATTTGATTTGAAATTACGAGAACAATATATCTAGTAAAAGACATAATCACTAGTAGCCGAATTCGATAAGAACATCGATATATTTTCGAAACGGCAGTTGACTTCTACTTTTATTGCTTCGTGTGATTATCTCAACACATTCGGGAAACGTTTTATTTAACGTTGCTACTAAAAAAAAGAGGAAGCCGCCAAGTTAACTGTTATTTTTAGAATTTTTTTGTTTTTGGTAATGAATTTATTTTATTTTAACTTATCATTTAAATTTAAAAAAAATTTTTTTAATTAAATTTAAATTATACTGTACTCTTTTATCATTATTGGGATTAAATTTGTATTTTTCTTGACCAATAATCAGTTTTCTTGGTAAAATTAGTCTTCGCAGTAAAATTTTTTTTTTCTTCTATTGAGAAAAATATTTTAGAAAGAAATGTTTATTTCTAGTCAGTTTTTGCTTTTGTGTTATGGTTTCGTTTAGAAAAGAAAAATCAGTAGTAAAGCTCGAGTTTAGTCAGACTAAACTGATATTTAAATAGTTTAATTTTTATGGAGAAAAAATTAAATTACTTTATACTTTCTCTTGAAAAAAAAATTTAATTTCAAATTACATTCCTATTATTAAAAATTCTTCTAATTTTTTTTAATTGTAGTAGAAATCGATTTAAGTCAGACGAATCGTTTTCTATTTTACACGATCAAAAAAAAATTAATTATTAAAATTCTAGTCTTACAACTTTTCCAACGAAATTACAATTTCTTTTTAGTAAAAATTCTCGTAATTTCAAAAAAAATCGGTAGTAAAGCTCAATTTTAGTCAGACAGTTTGTTTTGAGAAAAATATAAAATTTGTTTAAAAAGTTCAATTTTTGTTATAAATCAAATTTTTGCCAAACTCCCTTATGAAAAAATTCTTATTTTAAAGGTTATTCGAAATAGAATTCATTTAATTTAAAGTAAATAAATATTTATGCGAATAAAATAAACATTCACTGGGGTTTCATAAATTTTCTATTCTACTTTACTGCTGATCATGAAATTAAAAGAACTCTCCCTAAAAGAGCTGGAAAATCAAATGTTTAACCTTCGCAGAGAGAATTTAAATAATTGAATATTTTTTTTTGCTTTCGGGTAAAGAAATTCATTCGTTCTGGCTAAAACTGAGCTTTTCTACTGATTCCGAAATCAAAAGAATTCTTAATAAAAAGAACAGTGAATAAAATTTAAAATTTTTCTAAAGAGAATTTAAATGATTAATATTTTTTTTCCTCGCGTTAAATAGAATACAGTCGGTCTGACTAAAATTGAGCTTTATTACACTAATTTTTCTAAAAAAATATATATATAAAATATAAGATATTGAAAAGTTAAATTTTCTTAAAAATAAAATAAAGTTTAAATTTATTCATAAGAAGATAAATTTCAAATTTATTGGATAATAAGTTTTATATTTATTGAAAAGAAAAGGAATTTTTAATTTATTGAAAAGTACACAAAACTTTACATATTTATTGAAAAGAATACAAATTTGTAATTTATTGAAAAGTACACAAAATTTGATAATCTATTGAAAAGAAAATAATTGTTTAACATATTTTTAAAAAAGAAAGAAAAATCTATGTAAATCAGGTTTATATGGAGATAGAAATTTAATTAATTTGCGAAAGAGACGAAGATGGAGATATTATCGAAGAAGTTTTAGAATATTTATCGAAATAATATCTTCATTCACTGAAAATAGTCCTTATCAAAACATACTTTTGAACTTGAATGAATTTTCAATGAGATTAGACAAGAGGGATTATTATTAGATTATAATGCAAGTAAGATTCTTGAGAATCAGAATTCAATCTTTGATAATTATAGTTTATGTATATGTGAGTGAGTGCGGGTTCGTTTGTGGAAAGTATAATATATTACTCTGCTTTGAAATTAAACTTCTCTCACAAAGCATATTTTTCTTAATTACCAGCTGCCTAATTTTAGCACAAAGGCGAACGTATATTCGAAATTATTTCTCTCACTTATGATACATATTCTCACATAGACATGGGAGGAAAATTCCAATGAAGCTCATTTCTGCATTTAAATTGAAAGTTGATTATTATTATTGCGATTAGGTACAGTTATACTATTATAGTATTATTCTATTACTATTTTGATTTCTATTACTGTTTCTATTACTATCTTGAATTCTATTAATATTCCTATTACTATATTAATAATTATACCACCCTGTTATCAATTAATTAATAATGAATAATTATAATAATATTGGAAATCTAAATAATAATTTTTTTAAATAAAAATATAAATAATTATAATATGTAATTATTAAGATTATTTTTATTAATTTTATTTTTTCATTATTATTAATTCAATTTTTTACTAATTTTATTAAAATAATTTAATTAATAATATACCTAAATAATTCACTTTCAAGATGTGATTATTTTTTCAAGTGTTTTATTACAATTTTTTGAAACTTAACTTTTAAAGAATTTTAATTGAAAATTTTGACAAAAATTGAATTATCAAAAATTTTAATGAATAATCTTCAAGTGTAAAAATAAAAATGAAAACTAATGAAAATTAGTTTCTACACTGAAAGAAAATGTCTATTAAATTATGTAAAAGTATTTTACAATTTGGAGAGAAAGTGCAAAAAATCGAAATTTTGATATAAAAAATACTTAACTTTAAAAAATAATTATGTGGAATTTAGTATAATTATATAAATTATCAAGAATTTTTATTCAATTTTAATATAACTTTACTAAATTACACATAATTTTTTTAGTGTTTAGTATTTTTTATATCAAAATTTCGGTTTGTTGTACTTTTTTCCCAAATTGCATAATACTTTTACAAAATATAATATACATTTTCTTTCAGTTTAAAAATGATATTAAAATAATTTTGAAAAAAAATAATTCTCTGAATTATTTCGTTCTATTTTTTTAAAATAGAATTATTCATAAAATTTTGGAGAAAATAATCATATTCAAAGTTTTCAATTTAAATCCTTCAAAAAATTATATTTTTTTAAAATTATTATATAAAAATTCTTGAATTATTTTCGAAAAATTACATAACAGTATTTTATATTTATAAAAAACTAATTCTCAAAATTTGTTTTGTCATAATTTTTTAAGATTCAATTACCTTCGAACAAAGTAAATTTTAAAAAATTTACTGTAAAATATTTTAGAACAATTCAAATAAAAATTTACTGTTTTAGAATTTTCGAAAAATTATTTATAATTAAAAATCTTTTTATATGAAATTTTAAATAATTGAATTCTTGAAAAACTTTCTAAAAATTATTAAAAATTATTATAGTGAATTGATTCAAAGATGAAATTTAGTTAAAAATTGTAAAAAATAATTTTTAGAAATTGTTAAATTTCAGAAGTTGGAAAAATTTTTAAATTTTATTTTCTATGAAAAAATAAATAAGAAGTACCTAAATTCTTGTTTTAGAAGTACTTAAATATTTATTTAGCAAAATTATTCAAGTTTTGATTAATTGAATTAAGAAATCAGTGACGAATCAGAAAATACAAAATAAAATGTCTGTGACAATACTACACTGAATAAACGACTTTTTCGACTATTTTTAATTGAAATTTTCGTTAATTTTCCTTTTAAATTATCATAAAGGGAAAAAAAATAAAATTTAGTTCATAAATAATATATTAGAATAGTACATAACAATAATATAGTCGTTTGTATACTTTTAAGAATCTTGTGCTTGCGATATAGTCGATTCATCTTTGATGATATCAAACATATGATACGAGTGTTGTTTTAATATCCATTTAAATAGAATCTCTGTATATTTTCCATATATATATATATATATATATATATATATACATAGAACACTCTCGTAGCCTCTTTCTTTTCTCTGAATAATTTCCCCCTCGGGAAAAGAAAATTGCAGTTGTTCTGCAATTAATGAAGATGAGATTAAAAAAACATAGTCTATTCCGCTGCTTGGTTTCGAAATTTAAAAGGTTCTTTCATTTTTTAGTCAGTCTAAAAAATTATCTTCTTTTTTACTAAAAAAAATAAATATACATATCAGAAAATAACAGAAACAATTTCCGAAAGTGAAAAAAAATGTTTTTCTATTCTGCATCATTGAACAAATGTAGTATATAATATTTTGAAATTTAGCATGGTCCTTATGGATCTTTTTTACTTTAAAGTATTTTAACTTTGGAGTTTGTCCAATAATTGACCATCTCTCAACTTTTACCGATTTTTTTAAAAATAGGTTAAAGTTGTAAGAGTTTCTGAAAATACTAATAAATTTTTAATATTGTATATCATTGTACATATTTAATAAGAAATTTCGATTTATTTTAAAAAATATTTTTTTTAATAATTCTTTTTGAACCTTTTTCTATTGGATTGAAAATTAATTTTTTAGTAGCTTTTATTTATAATAGGTACCAGTATTAATACTTTTGCATTTCGAGAGTAAATATTGATTTAATATAATGGTATTTATTTGTTTTAATTCAATAGAGTGTGTAATTTACCACTCTTGAAATTCGATACAAAACAAAAAAAAAAGAAGAAGAAGAGGAAAGTGGCAATTAATTAATTAAAAGATAATAGTTTATTTATATCATCGCAACTCCATGAATTTCGTTTTGAGAGTTTGAAATGAAATTTAATTCTGCTGAGAGTGAGAAATTTCGTTTTATTCGAGTAGAATTTTCACCTCCCCTTTCCTCATCGACCCTCCACAGTAATCTGTATATTGTTTGTGTCTGTCTTTCAATCCAAACTTTTTGGCATTTACACAAAATTACCTCAACCTACAACGCTACAACATTTTATTCGATGTAAAATTTCTTTTTTAATTCCGATATTTTACTTTTCAATTCTTTTTTTTTCCTATTCTTGTATTTTGAATTATTTTTATTGTTTCTGTATTTGTAGATGCAGAGTTTTTCTAAGTTTTTCAATAAAAGGAATAAAAAAATTTTTATTCGTTCTTCGCAACACTTTTGAATTGTTTTCTTGTCTTAATTTGATATACTTAGAAAAAATATTAAGAAAAGTTCACTGAAAAAAAAATTGGTTAAATTAATTTAAATTATTTGAAAAATATTTATTTGATTTAAATAAATTTTATTTGGATCTAATAAATATTTTTTTTTCTTTAAATAACTTAAATCATTTGAATCACATTTTTTTAAATCAAATAAATCTTAATTGGGTCAATTAAATAATCAATTGAATCTAATAAATAAAAAATTAAATTAAAAAATTTTTTTTTTAATCAATAAAAATTGGATAAATTTATTTATTAATAATAATTAGGTGTTTTTTTAAATTTATTTATTTTAAGATGATTTAAGATGATTTTAAGATGGTTTCTAAAAAAAATAATTCTCTGAATTATTTCGTTCTGTTTTTTTTAATTTAATTATTTTCAATATTTTCGATATTTAATATTTTAATAATTTTACATATTTTTTCGAAAATTCAAATATGTACATACACAAAATAATAACATTAAAATTGTTTAGAATTATTCTTAATATTCTGGAGAAAATAATCATATTCAAAATTTTTAATTGAAATTCTTCAAAAAAAATGTTTTCTTGTATTTATATAAAAATTCTTGAATATTATTTTCGAAAAATTATATTACAATTTTTATAAAAAACTAATTCTTGGAATTGTTTTATTATAATTTTTTAAGATTCAATTACCGTCGAACAAAGTAAATTAAAGTTTTTAAAAAATTTACTGTGAAAAATTCTGGGAAAATTCAAATAAAAATTTACTGTTTTAGAATTTTGGGAAAATTATTTATATGTATTAAAATAATTGTAGTGAGTAATTGAATATTTGATTCAAATAAATATTTACTTATTAAAAAAAATTATTTTATTTTTATAATTGATTTGAAGTTTTCATATAAATTCAAATGTTTTCGATTTAATTTACAATATTTAATTTATTTGACTTTAAGTAAATTCGTATTTTGTAAAAATAAATATCTATTTGACAGGTACTTTTCAAATTAGAATATACTTAAGTTCAGTAAAAATGTAGTTAATCGAAATAAATATTTAATGAGCAAGCAAACCATTGAATTGAATAAAATAATTTTTATTTCATTCAAATAATTTTTTTTCAGTGTCACGAAAATAAAAATAGTATTCTTGTGTCTATATGTAGAGAAAGAGAGAGAGAAAGAGAGAGTGTGTGTACAGATATATTTATATTTATATTAAATATACAGAGATAAAATGTGTGTGCTTTTATAAATATGTGTGCATGTAAAATATATAACACTGAGTTCCGTGAATTCTCTTGACTCAATTATTCGTTCTGGGAAATGTACTAGACCACTAGACCCGGTTGGCGTAGCGAAATAATATGTAAATTTGCACTATTTGTAGGAGAAATAAGCAATCAAGAAAGGACAGTTGCTCACAGTTTGTATTCCTCAGTGCGTTACACACATATGGGAACATTTTCCAAGTTTACGCTTCCGGTATATCATTATTATTATTATTTTTATTGTTATTATGTCAGGAGGAATAATGTCAGCCTCTGAGCTTAATATAGTCGAGAAGAAAAAAATTTCATCGTGAATCTCTTTTTTTATTTATTCTACACGATTGCGCAACATTTTTGTCTTTCATCGAAATTTCAAAAAAGTACAATCGATTAAAAGAATATCAACAAAGTCCAAAAAGTATAATTTATTAACTGTAATTTAGTTTTTTGTCACTAGAATTTTTAACCTGTTGTTGGCATACTTTTTGACGCACCGTTGGCACACTGGGTCAAATTGACCCCTGAGATTTTTAATTCTCTTTAGAACTGAATTCTTTTTTTAATTCCCTTAAGTTTTAAAAATTGTCTAAAACATCTGAAAATAATATATTTTATTCCCTTTTTTATTTATTTTTAAGGAAAAGTTATAAAAATTGTAATTTTATTGTAAGTTGGAAAAATTGTTACTTTTCGCAAACTTTGGGTAAATTTTAGTTTTTTGAAACTTAAACATCTTTCTAGGATTGTTTCTCAGAGTCTTTAAACTTAAGTTTTTTTAAATAAAAGGTAAGAAATATAAAATGACTTTTATTTCTGAAAAATACCGTGGACTGAAAAAAAAATTATTTGATTCAAATAACCGCCTATTTGATTATTATCAAATAAATATTTACTTTAATCAAATAAATTTTTTTTCCAGTGTATGGTTTCGAATTTTTAACAAATTGTGTTATTCTCAGAATAAATTTGACAAAATTCAAAGAATATTTAATTTCAATTTTATGTAATTGTATTTAATTTTATTTAATTGTATTTAATTTTATTTAATTTTATTTTATTTCAATTTTATTTCATTTTATTTTAATTTTATTTAATATAATTTTCCCTAAAACTTACGACGAATATTAGAAAATTAACTCTGGAAATAATGAATATTTTAAAATATTAAAATTTACTATTTTTCAGTGTTGATTTTCTTATATAAAAAATATTCAAATTTTCCATTACAATTATAACTATTAAAAATTATGTTTTAGTAAATTTTAGGTATTATTTTTTAAAAGAAATTTTTCTAATGTTTCTAAATAAAAAATTGTTCTTGAAAATAGTAAAAGTAGGTAATTCTGGAAAAAACAATTTTTAATATTAAATTTTACTGGTTTTTATGGAAATTTTTCTATTATCCAAGTTCAGTTTTAATAATTTTTGTCTGAAATTTACTTTCTATACTAAAATTACTGGAATTTGAAAAAAATAGCATTGTAATAAAAACTTAAAGAAAGTTACAGATTACGAAAAAAAGATATAAAAAAACACCAATAATTAGTTGAAAAATTTTAAGAAAAAAAATAAGTTGATTTTAAAAAGCTAATTAAGAGAAAAAGGAAAAAAACATTTTTAATAAATCGTTTGCACTATTATACAGTAATTTTTACTTATTTTGAAAATTCCCCTTTTTAAACTTTATTTACCCTTTTTGGAGAATAAAATTCTTTTTTTTCAAATATTCCACGAAAAAATCACCGATATCACGATTTTAATCAATGAAATTTCAAATTTAGAAACTTAATTAATCTTTTGCAGACTCAACTATATTATTATTTATTAAAATTTGTAGAAGAAAAAATAAATTTCGTTCATTTGATAATTTGGAATTTAAGAAAAATTATCTTTTTATACCAGTTAAACTTTAGAAAAATAATAGTTTTATACATAAAAGGAATAGGGAAGAAATATTAAAAAAGCAATAAAATTACATTTTAGCAATTATTAACTTATGACTAATAATAATTATTAAAAAATTGCTGACAAGTGTTACAATTTTTTTTTTCCTTTGCAATTTAAAAATGAATTAAATACTCTTTGTTTGTCTGTTTATTTTGGATCAAGGAGGGAATTTATTAACGGGGAAAATTTGTAATATATATAAAATAAAGTTTTCCACTAACAACGCTGACGAGGCTAAGCGAAACGATCACTTTTGTGTATTTTATGTACAACATTTAGCTGACGACATTGAATTTATTGCGGAAGCAAAAAGCAGATTTTCGCATAAATATTCATAACTACACTATTCCTATTTATTCTTTTAGCACGTCCTCATATAGAAATTGCTTTCAGCAATTCGCTCTTTATACAAATCCTTCCAACATTTCATTGCAAAAATGGCAAAATCACGCACATGTTGATGTATAAATAATAATAATAACATTTTTTTTTGAATTTTTTTTTAAATTTCCATTTGGTACTTAAATGTTTAGTTATTACGAAAAAATAATCGTAAATTATAAAATAAAAATTGCAATAAAAATCATAATATTGCAGAAACAAGATTGAAACTAGAATCAAAAGTTGCATGTTGGCTGATTAAACTTTTATTTTAATTGTCTGGTAAAACGGTTCTATAAATTCATAAAAACCAAACTGGCTTTTTTCTTCACTCTACAAAAAAAATAATGAAGAGAAAATAAAGAAATAAAAAAGAAATAATAAAAAAGTTATAAAAAAAATATTAAAGAAATTACAAAAATAAAACAAAAAAATATAATAAAAAGAATAAAAAAATAAACACTTAAAATAATAAATACTAGAGGCAGAAATATATTACATTCGGTTTAACTTTAAATTAAATATTTCTCTACATGTACATATTTATTTTGGAGGTTTCTTTTTTTTAGTATAAAAAAAATGCTGAGATATTTTTCTACACTATTTATTATTGCATATGTTGTGATGTAAAAAATGTGCTGATAGAGGGCGCGATAAAAATTCTCATTACTTAATTACTTCATGTATCATTTAATTCCTTCGTGACCTACAAGCCTCAATTTATTCCGAGTACAAGCCCCTTCGAGTGCGAAAACCTGTATAATCAGTTGGGTCGACCTCTCTTCTTCTCAAACATTGCCAGGACTCTCCTTCATCCCTTGCTATTTTAAATCTCATAAAAATGCATTGCACAACGTCAGCTCATTAGATTCTATCTTATGTAACTTAGAAAATTTACAATAGAAATTATTCCTCCAATAAAGTGTGCAATCTTTCAATTGTTCCCTTAAATTATTTCTGGGTTTCAACTAAAAAAAAAAAAAAATAAGAAAAGTGCATAAAAATACATTTGTATTTATATATTTATTTAAAAAATGATTACTTAAATATTTTGTATCTTTACTTTTTATATACTTCACATCTTCATTTTTTATATAAAAATAGACGTTAATTTTTTATTTACTTCTTTACAAAAAAGATATTTATTTTACAACTAAATAAATTGTTACCAACGATTTCTTTATTATATTATATTCATAAATGATTAATTTAATTATTTTCAAGAAAAAAAAATTCATGAAAGAATAAAAATTTTTCATAATTCGTAATAAAATATTTCAAAATAATTCAATTATACTTTAAAAAAAAGTTTAATTCTATACAAAAATTGAATTATATTCAAAATAATTTTAAAGAAGAATTCAATTTTTTTTACGTCATTAAAAATTTTAATAGAATTCAATTATTTTATAAACTTTTGATAAATTAAACAAAAAATTCAATTATATTCATTAATTATAAAATTCTATGCAAAAGAATTTAATATTGTTTAATGCATACAATTCTAATAAAATTTTATGAAAAAATTCTGTTTTTTTAATTTTTAATAATATTTTTCGGAAACATTCAATTATTTCCTAAAATTTAAATAAATCCTTCGACATAATTCAATTATAATGAAAAAAAGTAAAATTCTTTGCAAAAAATTAATTATTGTTAATAATTTCAATAAAATTTCATGAAAAAATTATTCTTTTTATTTTTTATAATAGTTTTCGGAAAAATTCAATTATTCCCAAAAATTTTAATAAACTTTTCGAAAAACTTCGATTATTTGTTCAAAAAATATAAAATCTTTGTAAAAATTCCATTATTTTTACAAAAAAAATTCCACGAAAGAATTCAATTCTTTTTTAATTCGATCCTTATAAAATTTTTAAAAGAATTCAATTATTTTCTAAAATTTTAATAAATTCTTAGAAAAAACTTAATTATAATTATAAAAAGTAAAATTCTTTGCAAGAATTCAATTATTTTCAAAAAAATTCCACGAAGAAATTTAAATTTTTTCTTAATTCCTTATAATATATTTAATAAGAATTTAATATTTTTTTTTTCTAAAATTTTAATAAAATTCGATAATTAAATGTTTAATTTCAGTTATTAACAAACACGAATATTTTAAAAACTTGATAGAAATTTTTTATAAAATACAATTATTCTTCAAATTTGTTAGTTACAATTATGAACGAAACTTCATCAGTTTAAAAAAAATCTAACTAAATTCTTCAAAAAGAAATTATTACTTTTTTTAATAAAACTCTTTGCAAAAACTCGATGATTTACAAAACATTAATTTCAAAATTGAAAATTGAAACTGAAAATATTTACAAAGAAAAATTATTTAAAAAGTTAGGAAACAAAAAAGCAAACAACTAACTTCAAACTACAAACAGATTACCGGAACACAACGATTATTAATATAGAAGATAGCAAACTTTATGTACATTTTTCCATTCAGTATATTTTTTCTTTTTCTGAATAAAAAAAGTTGAATTAAATTATTTATAGACGCTCGTTAAGAAAGTATTGACGCATTAAATATTATTTTTGTAATAAAAAACATATTTTTGAGCTATAATTAACATTTACTGTTGTTTTAAGAAACTTATTTGTTTAACTTATTTCAATTAGAGAAAAAAATTTATTTTTACTATAATTATTTTATTACTTTTTAAAATTATTTTCTTGAAAAAAATTAATTTCATTCAAAAAAACAATTACTTGTCTTTTTAAGAATTTATTTCTTTAATAAATGGTTATTCAAATCAAATATCTACATTTTTTGGTGTTAAATTTGATTTTCGCGCCATTATTGGTTCTGTGAATTTCCGCCTAGACGGCATGAAAACTCTCTCGTAAACGAGATAAAGCGGATTAAGTAGAAAACGATTATACTTTTATTTTTATTTATTTTTTTTTTTAATTTGATTATACTTTTAGTCTTTGCTATTATTATAATTGCACTAAAAAGAAAATTTATTTGATTTAAATAAACGATTGTTTATTATATAAAAATTTAGTTAAATTTGCAAAAATTTTTATTCAAATCAATTAAAATGTAATTGATTGAAATTTTCATTTTTGTTTCATTTTAATAATTCTATAATTAATTCTATAACAATAAATTACAATAAAACTAAAAATTTTTAAACAATAAAACTAAAAATTTTTTAAACAATAAAACTAAAAATTTCTAAACAATAAAACTAAAAATTTCTAAACAATAAAAATAAAATAAGTAAAAAAAATAAATTGTAAATAAAATTTATAAACAACACTAAGAAAACAATATATTTGAATCAAACATAATTATCTTTGTTATACAGTGAACCAAAAATTATATTTGATTTGAACATAATAATTTTGTTTCAATACATAGTAAGATGGTTCAATAAAAATTACGTTTAATTCAATAATAAAATATGTTTAAATTAAACATATTTTTTTGGTTGACTGCTTATGTTTGGTTTCAAAAATTTTTTTTCATCTGTGATTAAAATTAAAATGATAGTAAAATTTGTAATTTTAAAAGTAATTTCAGAAAACACCGTGTTGTGGTTTTTGTAAATTTTTTCTGTTTCAAACTCTTTCTACAAGTCGCGATGAGTTAATCTATAAATTTTGGACTTGACATTTTTTTTCCAAGAGCAACGTGGGCCATAATTTTTTATTATTTTAAATTAATTTTTGTACTTTGACGTGAAATTTAAAAAGGGAAGAGAAAAGTTACCAGATTAAGATGCATGGAAAGGTGGACTTGTTTTCAACGAAGTTACACTGTGATAGAACGTAATTCTCAAAGGGTGTCTACATTTTCTTTTCCTTTTGTCTTTCGCACTCCTTTCATTTTCACTGAACACGATAGTGAGTGTCAATTTAACTTCATTTACCGTCTTTTTAAATCGGGTATTTTAAATCTTTTTCTACCCTCTGACAAAATGAACGAGAAAAAGAAGAAAAGTGTTCAATTATCTAATTAAAGTTAAGTAAATAATGTTTTCATGTTTTTGTTGATTTTTATATTTTGACTATTATTCTCCTTGTTTTGTTAATTAGAGATGAAATTTATTAATCGAGAGTTTATTTTTGTCAACTAATGGGAATTTTTTTTGTTAAACGCAATGTGGGAAAAAATGTGTTTAAAAATATTGAAAACGTATTTTTAAATATTGTTAACATTGAAAATATTGTAAACATTAAAAAAATATTGTAATCATTGTAAATATAGAAAATATTGCAGATACTGAAAATATTTAAAATATTGCAGATATTGAAAATATTGTAAATATTATAAACTTTTGTAAATATTAAAAAAAAAAATTTTTATTTTATATATTGTAAATATCTGAAAATTTTTTTAAAATTACAGATTGAAAATTTTTTTTAAGATAAATTTTGAAATATATGTATGCATATATATATAAAATGAGTATTGAATTATGGTTCATAAAAAAAGCTAACGATTCCATTAACGACAGTCTTTTCATGCGACAAACTATTTTTAAAGTCTCGTAAAATATTGTGAACATAATTTACTTTACTTAAAAACTTGGACAGATTTACGTGAGAAATAAAAAAAAGTTCAAGTTGCGACAGGAGAAATAATGATATTTCTGTCTACACTTATTTATACTTTTAGAAAACAAAATTCTTTTGTTTTTCTAAAAAACCAAAAAATCATTTATTTGTTTTTTTTCCCTTTAACATATTTCTTATTTTTCTCCAATAAAGTTTATCTTCTTTTTTGTGGTCCACACACTTTCAGAGAGAAACTTTTATAATTTATCGCTTTTAAAACCTCTGTCCATTTTTTTGTTATTTAAGAATAATTAACAATAATTAAAAATAATTAAGAATTATTAAGAATAATTAACAATAATTCAAAATAATTAAGAATAGTTAACAATAATTAACAATAATTAACAGTTTAAAAAAAATAAATAAAAATTTAATCAGTAAATTATTAAATGTAGGTACAAAAACAAAATTTTTTTTGGCTAATTTTTTATTAAAAATATTTACGAATTTCGATTATGAGATTTATTTATTTATTCAATCAATTTCTTTATTTATTTCAGTAAAGTTTCTCTTCGATTTTTTTTTATAATAAATCGAATACTTTTTTTGTTTTTTTTATGATGAGAAAAAAAAATCGGTAACAAAGTTTTCTCATTATTTTCAACTTTTCAAAATATAAATCCCGTCAGAAATGAAAGTACTCGAGTGTGTTTCGTGTGCTTTTACTCTTAAGTCAAGTCACGACCGAAAATTATAATATCTCAATTACAAAACTTTAGCTAATTTTGCATGAAGCTAAAATCAGTTTCACTTGTGTGTATGTGTGTGTGTTTGTATCATATAATAACAAAATTCCAGTCTTATAGAGTGCTTTCATTCTTATTATTTACTTTTGTTTACATTACTCCAGAGCAGATTGCATTCTTGAATATTCTTCAATATTATATTTGAAAAAAATCGCGGAAAAAATTTAGTTAAATTAAAAAACAATATTTTCTTTTCCTTAATTAAAAAAAATCAATTTTTGTGACGAAATATTTTAGTTTTTGCTTTCTCTAAATTTTAATTAATAATAAAATAGACTAATAAATAAAGTACAGGTTACTATTTATTTAGAAAAAAAACAATACAATTTTAAAGAAGAATTCAATTTTTTTATGTAATCAAAAATTGCAATATAATTCAATTATTTTCTAAAATTTTAATAAATTCTTCGTAAAAAATTAAATTACATTTACAAAATATAAATTACTCTACAAAAGAATTCAATTTTTTAAATAATATTAAGATTTATTTAATAAACTTATAAAATTTTATGAAAAAATTCTGTTTTAAAAATTTTTAATAATATTTTTTGGAAAAATTTTATTTTTTTCTAAAATTTCAATAAATTCTTCGAAACAATTCAATTATTTGTTCAAAAGAAGTAAAATCTTTGCAAAAATTTAATTATTTTTCAAAAAACGTGTCACGAAAGAATTCAATTCTTTTTTAATTTGATCCTTATATCAAGTTTAAAAGAATTCAATTATTTTCTAAAATTTCAATAAATTCTTCGAATCAATTCAATTATTTGTTCAAAGAAAGTAAAATCTTTTCAAAAATTCAATTATTTTCGAAATAAAATTCTACGAAAGAATTCAATGCTTTTTTAATTAAAAAAAAGTAAAATCTTTGCAAAAATTCAATTACTTTCGGAAAGAAATTCTACAAAATAATTTAATGCTTTTTTAATTCTTTACAAAATTTTTTAAAAGAATGCAATTATTTTCTAAAATTTTAATAAGTCCTTCGAAATATTTCAATTATAATTAAAAAAAGTAAAATTCTTTACAAGAATTCATGATTAATTTTTAATAATACTTTTCGAAAAATTGAAAAATTTATAAATAGTAGAATTTTTTTGCAAAAATTTAATTATTTTCAAATAAATTTCATGAAAGAATTCTTTTTTAAAAATTTCAAATATTTTCTAAAATTGTAATAAAATTCGATAACTAAATGTTTAATTTCAATTTTTGACAAACACGATTATTTTCAAAAGTTGAAAGAAATTGTTTATAAATTTCAATTATTTTCAAAATTTTTAATCAAAATTATTAACGAAACTCCATTATTTAATTTTTACGAATTAAAATAAATAATTTTTTAAAGAACGTCCGGGATTTTGCAAAACGACATTTATATTAATTAATAGATATTTAGTATTTACTTATTAGTATTTATTTATTCATTCATATTTATTTTATAAGAAAACTTTGTTATGATATGTAATATTTATTAATATTTTAACATAAAATTAATATTTTCACATTAATATGTCACTGAATAAACACTGAATTAATAAATTAAGAAATAAATTATTTTTCTGAATTATTTTTGTTTTTGAAAATAAATTGATTTAGAATTTATTATTTGTTATTTTTTTCATTGTTTTCGGAGCATTAATATGAAAAGAATTGTATCAATATTCGATGAGTAATTGCCAATCAGGCTTGAATGAAGATTCGTAGTAAATGAGGAGGTTCAAAATAACACATCACTGACTATAAATACATTTTAATCACGTCTAGTTTATCAATGTGTGGAGAGTGAATTGAAGGGTTTCAGTAACCAATCCACTTATAATCAGGCATAAACTTGTGCATTCATTTCATGTGCAGGGAAACTTACTCTGACAAATGTTGCGAATTTATTATTTACAAAAAAGAAAAAAGAAAAAAAATAAAAGAAATGAATCAGAAAAGAATCTTTATTTGTAGAAAATTGATTTTTTAGTCTCACTCTTTAGGTGGTTATTTTTTTCATTTCTGAAAAATTGAATTTTTGTTCAAATAAATAATTTTTATTTCTATATTTATTTTTTATTTGGTAATTTTACTTATTTTAGATTGTTTTTATTTGTTTTCATTTCTGTCTTGCTTCCATAAAAAGAGGAAGGATTGTATTTTTATTTTGTTTTGTAGCAGGAAAAATTTAAGAAAATAATTTTTCAGATTTTAACAGCTTTATTTTTATTATTATTTAATTTTACTTATTTTTGATTATTTTTATTTATTTTCACTTCTGTTTTGCTTCCTTAAAAAGAGGAAGGATTCTATTGTTATTTTTTTACAGCAGGAAAAATTTAGTAAAAACTTTTGTAAAAAATAATTTTTCAGATTTTAACAGCTTTATTTCTATATTTATTTTTATTATTATTAAATTTTACTTATTTTTTAAATGTCTGTATTTGTTTTCATTTCTGTTTTGCGTTCTCAAAAGAGGAAGGATTGTATTTTTATTTTGTCTACAGCAGGAAAAATTTAGAAAAAACTTTTGAAGAAAATATTTTTTCATATTTTAACTGTTTTATTTTTGGAAAATTTAATGTCTAAATACTTTTCTTGTCCCATCAATAGATGTAGAAATAAATTTTTTTTTCTATTTGTTTTTTTATTTAATTTTATACCTAATTATTTATAATAATTTATTATTATTATTTTTTTTATCTAGGGGAAAAACCCCTATTTTCTATATTCTTTTTTATATTTTTTCGCAGACAAAATTTTAATACTTGATTCTTGACAAAAATTGCGCAGAAAAAAAATTACATGAAATTTTCTTTATTATTTGCTGATTTTTTGTCGCAAACTTTTAACTATTTTTCAAGAATATATATATACATATAAACGCTTCGAGTGTGTGACATTTTTGCGAAAAGACGTTAACGTGACATGCAATTTTCAAGATAAACTTCTCCTACCAGTTTCTAAGTTATATATACTTTGTTCTGTTATAGGTTTCTTGAAGAAAGCAACTAAAAGCGACTATTTGGATTGAATAGTGTGTGTTTTTATATAATGTCATGAGAAAAAAAGTTTCCTCCCACGTAAAAAGTCAACGTCCCTTCATTTTTTTTTTTTTTTTTTTTTTTTTTTTGAGACGAAAAGGAGAAAAGACAAAAAAAATAAACAAACGTCAACGAAAATGAGGAAAACTCACCTATTTTCCTTGCGTTGCTGCTTCTTCTTTTTGAAAGCTCTCTTCACCAGCAGAATCAAAAAGGCGGCACGGTCGATCGTTAGGCTTGGATTGGCCTTGTCGCCACTTGACATCCTGCGTCCTATTCCTCCCAGCACCTTAAAGCAAGTACAATTTTCTCATTTTCTTTCTTTTTTTTATATACTTTACTTAATTACTAATTTTTGCGCCTTCGTTAACTCTTTCGTGGATTTAACTAATTTCCTCAGTTCTTATCCGTTCTGTCGTTAAAAGAAGGAAAAAAAAAATTGAAAACTGAGAAATTTAATTACCGGAAAATATATTTTTTTTCTCCCATTCATTCATTCACTAATGAAGTATCCGTTTTTCTTTTATATTTTTCTAGGGAAGAAAAAATAATTGGCAATGAAGAGAAAATAATTTTTAAAAATATTTTTTTTTTAATTGGAAGAAGGAATATTTTTTTTTCTTTTATTTTACGCTAGGAAAAATTTGTTCCTATTATAATTCTCTCCTACACTTTTTATTCTAGTGCCAAACATTCGAATTTTTTGTTTAAATAACAAATTAAATTTAAAAGAAAAAAAACTAAATCAGATGATGAAGAGAAAATAAATTTTTTCTTTTTAATTAAAAAAAAAGGAATTAAAGAGATGAATAGGAATAAAAAAACAAAATAATTACAAATAAATAATAGAACAGAGGGAAAGACATAAAAGTTGAATAAAAAATATTGAAAATAGTATAAAAAAAAATTAAACTAATAAATAATTTTCTCTCTAATAATATAAAAATTAAAATACTAAAAGTCATTAAATTCTTGTAAAGTATTTATATAAAAAATTCAATTCATTTCAAGAATTTTATCTACATTTTTTTCAATAGATAATTGAATTTTATTGAGAAAATTTAATTAAAATTTAATTAAAAATAATTCAATTCTTTCCAAGGTTTTTATTTAAATTCTTTAAATTAATTAAATTGTTTTTAAGAATTTACTTCAATATTCTTAAAAATAGTGAATTTTTTAAAAAGTTTTCATTAATTTTCTTTACGTAATTGAATTTTACCAAGAATTCAATTATTTTCAATAATTTTAATAAAAATCTTTGCGAAAAGTCAATTTATAAATTTTAATTTAAATTCAGGGAAAATTGAATTGTTTTTAACAATTTAATTAGAGTTTTTGTTAATAGTCACATTATTTTTGAAGAATATTAATTAAATTTCTTAAAAAAAATAAAATTTTTTTATAAAGTAATTTGAACTGAAAATATTGTAAATAATTGAAATTTACAACGAACATTATTAAAAAATTTAAAGAACAAATGAATTGTTCAGAAAAATTTTATTACAATTATTTTAAATCATTGAACCTTTTAAAAAAATTTTATTTAAATTGTATTTAAATAATTGATTTCTTGTTAAGAATTGTATACAATTTTTAAAAACTGAATTGTTTCAAAATTTTTTTTATCAAAATTGTTAAAAGTAATGGAATTTTTATTAAATACCTTGAATATAATTGAATTTAAATAATATTTTTAAAAATATTAATTGTATTTTTTCAAGAAATTTCATAAAAATTGTATTAAAAATAACTAAATTCGTTCGAATCATTTTATTTTTTTTAAATCATTGAATTCTTAAGAAGGATTTTACATTTCATAAAAATAATTAAATTGTTTCAAAGAATTTTATCTGTATTTTTGAGAATAATTGAATTATATTTAATAAATTTTATTATATTTAATAAATTTTATTATATTTAATAAATTTTATTATTTTATTATAAATTTTATTAATGTTATCATTATATTACATTTTTTAATTTCATTGAAATTTATTGAATTTTATTAAATTTTATTAAAAGTTTTAAAAATAATGTTTTTTTAAACCAATTTCAATGAAATTGTTGAAAATAATTAAATTTATTAAAATTCTTGAAAACAATAACATTTAATTAATATTTTTTAAAATAATTGTATTCTTACGAAAAATGTTATTAAAATTTGTATTGAAAATAATTGAATTTGCTCTAAAGAATTTTATTATTTGAAAATAATTAAATTCTTGTGAAATTTTTTTTAAATAATGAACAAAAATATTTAATATTATGTACTTAATTTTTACTTAAATTTTGAATCTCTAATCATTTCGAAAATTAACGTTTATTCTTGAAAATATAACATTTTTTAATTTACAAATTCATAGCAAAAGAAATATCGTGTTCAACGTGTATCATTAAAATAAATACATAATAATAAATAAAAGTAAAAAAAGAGGGGAAAAAATCTCAAGAAACTAAACTAGTGAATTCAATAGTAAATAATAGTAAATATTTCTCCGAATCGAATAATTTTTATTCGAATCAATTAAGTAAATATTTGATAGATCGGTGATTTAAATGAAATAAATTATTTTTTCAGTATAAGAGAAAAAATATGCCACTAATATTAAAAATAGTAAGCTAATGAAGAAAATAAGTAAAATAAATTAAAGATAAAATTAATTATTATCGAATAAGTGACATGAACCTAAAAAAAATGAGAAATTAGGTGGAAAACATTACAATCAAGGAATAAAAATTTATTGAAAACAAATAATAAGAAATAAATTGATAAATGAAATGAAAACAAATCATAATGTGATAAAAAAAATTCACTTCAAATAATATTTTCGTTTTTCGTGACAAGAAAGTAAAAAAAAATTAATATTTATATAGACAACTAAATTGTCCTGACTATAATTGCATTAATTAAGACACTAACACGCAATTGATTACGGCTTAGAAACTCAAATCGAAAGCCTCTGGAAACAAGCTTGTAATCAATCTTCGTGTTCCAAGACGTATAGTATAATTTGACCATTTTTTTCATAAAATTATCGATTTCATTAACTTTTCCATTTTATTAAAAAAAAAATAATAATAATAAGAAATAAGAAAAAACAAGTATCCACTCAATATTATATATTGATATTGACAATTTTGTCAAAAATAATTTTTCTCTTATTCAATTTCAACTAATGGAATTGTATTTATTTTCTTTTATTCAACACAATACAATACAATACAAGTACCATTAAAGAGATATTTTATTCGAATTGTATTTTTTTCGGGGTAATAATAAATTTCGTTATATTTTAACACACTGTGAGTGACACAAGTGCGGAAGTATTTAGAATTTCTATTATGGATTGTCATTATTATATTTTTTTGATGTTGTTATTTTTATTTGGGAGAGGGTGGATTTTACTTACGAATTGTATTAAAAAAAAGGAATAGAAGTTTAGTTTTTTTTCGGATGATTATTTTTGTAGGTAAAAAAAAAAAAGAGTTTTATCTTGGAGTGCGCCTTAGTTGTTGGGTAAAGTTTTTCTTGTCCTTTTCAATAAGCCATGCACACTATTTGGGTCATTTGTCTTGATAATTGAATAAATTATTATATTATACTGTCTTGTTCACTTCGGTTCACTTACACGTGTCTTGGGATCGATGGTGATTGACTGGAACTTTAAGTTAAAACCAGCCCTTGGGACGTAATCGATCAACAGTCATAGCACAGGCAAATAGTGGCCAAATTATGTCTAATATTTGCCTTAATGTAATATATAGAGATTCATGACAGTAAATAAATAATTATTTATTGTTGAATGATATCTAATTAGGAGTATTTGATTTGCAGATGTAGCGAAATTAGTATTTGATTTAAAAATGTAGCGAAATTACTTTTATTTAAGAGTAATTTAATTATTATTATTTGATAATAATAGTTCAATTTTTATTATTTGATAATAGTTTAATTTTTATTATTTAATAATATTTCAATCTTTATTATTTGATAATAGTTTAATTTTTATTTTTTGATAATAGTTTAATTTTTATTATTTGATAACAGTTTAATTTTTATTATTTGATAATAGTTTAATTTTTATTATTTGATAATACACTGAGAAAACATTATACTTAAATGAAACACAAAAATAATGTTTGACGATTTCGTTTAATTGAAATTAGTTATTGTTAGTTTTATCTCAATAATATATAGAAAATATCTACTGCTTTGATTCAAAAGTATTATTTGTTTGAATAATTATATTTAATTCAAACGTATTTTCTGTTACGGTTTAAACAAAAATTATGTGTAGTTTAATTTTTATTATTTGATAATAGTTTAATTTTTATTATTATTTTATCCAAATCTTCCATTTTAATTAACTAATAAATTTCCTAGCTTCGTTTTAATTAGAAATATAATAACTGAGTGTCGGTATAAAATTTTAATTCACCGTTTGCTTCTAAAATCAGTGAAAAAAAATTTACTTTTATTGTACAAATTGTATATAATATTCTTGGTTACGTAAAATTAAACTTTTCAGTGATTGCAAATTTTATTATCATGGTAATGAAAATTTAATTTCATTAAAAATTTTTTGAGAGTACTCTCTAAATACAGGGCTCGAACTGGACCGTAAATTCCATAAAAAATCGTAAATTTGCAAGAGGTCCGTAAAAGTCCGTTTAAAAAAAAAAGATCCACAAAATCCGTAATTTGATTGAGAAAAGGCAAAAAGTTCGTAAATTGTACAATATAATTTGGAGAATTTTAGAAAAATTACAAATGATTGCAGAATATCAATTATTTTTTTAAAGTTATTACTTTAAAAAAATAATAATTAACATTTTTCTCAGAAATTCAATTATGTTACAATTTTTTTTATTTTTTTTTTAAATTTCAATTATCTTTAGAAATTAATAAAATTCTTTGTTAAATATCAATTATTTTGATAAATTTTCCAGAAGAATTAAATTATTATTTAAACAAAATTTGATGGATTTCTAACGCAAACCTTTAGTTATTTTCATAAAATAATAAAAATTTGTCAGGAATTCGATTATTTCTAAATTCTCTATAAACTTCTTGGTAATCATTGAATTATTTTCATAGATAATGAAATTTGTTACATGCGTTCAATTATTTTCGTAAGTAATAGAATTCTTTTTAGGAATTCAATTATTTTCATAAATAATAAAACTCATTGTGAGAGTTTGAATTATTTTTCATACAATTTTAATCGAATTCCTTGAAAAATATAATTATTGTTAAAGATTTCATTAAAATTAGACAATAGAATTCAATTATTTAAAAATTTATTGATAAAATTCTTTATTAAAATTCAATTTCAGGAAACATTCAAGTATTCAATTATTTTTTGTATTATTTTGAATTTAAATAATTAAACTTTTGTAAAAATTACTAATAAAAGTTGATTTAAAAAATGGATTTCAGTTAAAAATTTAGACAAAAGTTGAATATTAAAAGCATTGGAGCGAGAATTTTGATAAATAATTTAATTTTGACAAGATTTCAAATTAAAATCTTTGGTTATCTAAATTTTTCATACTTTTAACTAATAATTCTGTGGAATTAATTTTTCTGAGAAAGTTGAATTGCGGTAATTTTTAATTATTTGAACATTACCTTTTGTAATATATATTTAATTAAAGAATTTACGAATAATTAAAATTTTGTAAAATTGAATTGAAAACTAAGAAATTGGAAAATATTCAAAGAACTTTTTCATAAAGTACTAAAAAATAATTAATTTATAGAAGAATTTTATTAAAAAACAGGAAAAAAAATTAATTTTGGTAAAGATGCAAATTATTTGCTAGAATTTAATTATTTTTAAGAGTAATTATATTCTTCACAAAAATTAAGTATTATTCAATAATAATACAAATTTTTCTTAGGGATTCAATTATTTTCACCCATCGCAGAATTTCAATTCTTTATAATAACAATTTTCATCAAATTTCTCGAAAAATAAAAAAAAATTGTTTTCTTATTTAAAGAGTTAGTGTCATATTTCCTTTTTCGGTTTCGAATAAAATGAAGTTTTGAATAAAATTGATAAAAATTGTACTATAAAATATTTTTGACACTGTCTCTAATTTCTAATTTGCGAAAAAAAATCGTGAACAACATTCTTAATTCTTCTATTCTTAATTATTCTATTAAAATTCGTCGGAAGAATTCAATTATTGAAAAATTAGAAAAATTAGAAAAAATCAGGGGGTTTTTATCAAAAATACTACAGAAAATTAAATTTTTAGAATTGAAAAGAAAATTCTGAATTTTTCGTGTCTTTTTTTGTTGGCCGTATATAAAGTATAAACTATGAAATTCATAATTTTTGTTTGCATCGTAATGCAAAAATAATAGAAAAGTAGAAAAGTAAAGAAAAGAGAGAATAAATTCTTATTGTAACGAATCAATTAAAAATTTTCTAAATTGGCGATTAAAATTATCATGGAATTTTAAATTTGAAACATTATTATAAATTCGTACAAAACAAAGAAAAACGAAAAAGTAGAAAATTTGTAGAATTTTCGTTAATAAAAAATTTTATTAAAAAAAAAGAGAAAAACGAAGAGAAAATAATTTTTTACTTGCATGCAATAGATATTAGTAGTTATTATTATTTATTATTGTAGTTCACGATTTTTTCGCTAATTAAAAATTAGAGACAGTGTCAAAAATATTTTATAGTAAAATTTTTATCAATTTTATTCAAAATTTTATTTTGTTCGAAATTTTAGAAAATTAATTTCCTTTTCGGAACCGAAATAGAAAAAATGACAATATTTTTTTAAATAAGAAAACATTTATTTTTTTTTTTTTTCCTTTTCTTCTATGCGATGTAAAAAAATAGCATTCGCAGAGACAGTAAAAGAAAATTCGAATCAATCGAAAGATATATATATGTATAAAAATCTTTTTCGCTGGTTAGCTAGTTTTCTTTGATGCTGAAATTTTATTACTTTGTATACGTATATATATATATATATATATATAGATATATAAATTTATTCGTCAAATGGAAGTTTCAACGAAGGAGAAGCCACGGTTGCACGAATTTTCATGAGAATTTTCTCTGAGTGTAGTAAAGTCAATTCAATGAATACGAAATGAAATGAACCGTGTAGACGACGGATTTCTGTGTAAATTCTGATTTCACCTGGCATGCGACTTCAATCACAGGAATATAACTGTCGGAAGTCTTTTGATTTTACGAGAACTTAAAGATGACGGATGTACTAATTTTTTTTATTCGAACGTCACATTATTTAAACTAGTTCTGATTTAATCCCCCTGCGCTTTTTTCCACTTTTTCCTATATATATACTTTTCATGAAAGAAAAATTCTTTGTACCAAAAAATATTTGTTGTCAGATAATAATTTTTAAAGAAAAATTTTTCAATTTTCTTTAATAGAGATTTGTTTGCATTTTGCTGACAAGTAAAGACGAAAAAAAAATTGAATTTATATCGGGAAAGTTTTTAGTACTCAAAGTTTTGATTTTGTTGCAAAAGAGGATTTTTTTCGATTTTGAGAGAAAATGAATAATAGAAAAATGTGGAAAATAGTAATAAAAAATTGTCTATGGAAAAAAAAAGAAAATTTGAAAAGTGAAGAACCAATTAAAACCACTAACTAAATTTGAATTAGTGACTGACTTTTTGCTTTAGTAAAAATTTTTGTTTAGTAAATGATAACTTATTATTAGTCGAAAATCGCTAATTATTAGTAACTAAATAACTAATTATTAGTAAATAAATAACTATTTAATTAGGAAAAAAATTACTAATTGAATGAGTGACTCACTTTTTACTAGTAAAAATGTTTAGTAACTGGAATTAGTAACTGATTTTTTTGCTTTATAATTAGTTAATTTTACTAATTAATTACTGGAAAATATTATTTATAAGTACAATTTACTAAGTCAAAAGTAAAAAAAAATAGAGGACATTATTTTTTATTACTAAATATACACTAAATCAAAAGCAAAAAATTAGTAGAAATTATTATTTATTTGTTAAATTTACTAATTTAAAAGCAAAGGATTAATCCTCAATTAGTAAACATTTTTACTAACTCAAATTGAGAGAGTAAAGTAAATAAAAAATCGAGGGAAATGTTCTGCATTTTTGCTGACAAGTAAGAAAAACAAAAAAAAATAGAATTTATATTTGAAAATTGATTTTATTGAAGAGGAAATTTTTTTATTCTCGAATTTTGTGAAGAAAAGAATTTTTTTTGTTTTATCAACAGATTTTGTTGTAGTAACAGCTATAAAAATTTCCGAACTATTTTCCTTGATTACTAATGTTCATAGGAGTGGAATTAAAAAAAAAAGAAAAGAGAAAATTATTTCGAAATGTTTCTTTTTGATCGAACGTTCATAATATGGATTTGAATTTCGGGGAGAGAATGAAGAATCTTGCAGTTTTAGATAGAAAAATGAAAATTTATTTTTACTCTATAATTTTCCTTTTGTCTGGTAGGTTGTAATATTAAGAATTCTAAGTTATGTATTGCGCTTCTCATTATTATTCAGAGGGTAGATTATTCCAAGATCGTAGTTTCTATTCTCTCCAGGGAAGTAACCTTTTTTTTCTTTTTTCTCCTTTTTTTCCTAGTGATAACTGGAATTTTTCTGAGTTTTCTTCACTATCAACCTCTTTTAACACAATTGTCTTAAAGAAGCGAAACTTTATCGTTTATATAGAGAGAAAGAAAAAAAGGAATTTACGCTTCTTCTTCTTCTTTTTTATGAGGAGTTTTCGATTATATAATCCCTTCACTATTGAATTCAGCTTTTTCGTTTGCGATAAACAGTGTTTTTTTTTATTGTTTGTCAATGAGAAAATTTTAATTTATTCGTTATTGGAATTTACTTTATTTTCCCTTTATCTCTTCTTTTCGTTAATTTTTTTTCCTTCTTTTCTTTTTCTTCTATCTTTTTTGCCATTTCCTTTATTTCTTCTTTTTCTTTCTTTTCTCTTTTTTGCCTTTTTCGTTATTTCTTCTTTTTCTTTCTTTTCTCTTTTTTTGACTTGTTTTTTTCTTTTTTCTTCTTTTTTTATAAATTTCGTTCTTTTTGTTAATTTAAAAAAATTGTTAAATTAAAAAAAAAAATTTCTCATACCATTTATAAAATTATTAGGAATTTTTTACTATTTCGATTTTTTTTTGCTTCAATTTCAACTCTTAAAAATTTTTAATTCGTTGAATATTTTAATTGGGGATTTAGAAAATTTCAGTCCATTCGTTACAGAAATTTATTTTTTCCTTTCTTTCTTCTCTTCGTTTCTCTTATTTTCTTCTTCTTCTTTTTTTTCATTAACATTTTTTTTAATAATGAAAATTTACGAATAAATTTAATTTTTTTTCTTTTTTTCTTGTATGAATTTCAAAAATTCCAAATTTACAATTTAATGATAATATTTTAATCGCTGATGTGAAAAATTTTAATTGATTCGATACAAAAAGAATTTTTATTCTCTTTCTTTTTCTTCTCTTATTTTTTTCTATTATTTTTGCATTACGATACAAAAAAGAATTTGAATTTCATAATTCATATGAAGCAAACAAAAAAAAATACGGAATTTTCTTATTTAATATTTAATTTTTTACAGTACTTTTAATAAAAAATCACTAATTTTCCAAATTTTTAATAAAATTTTATTCAAGCATTCAGTAGAATTTTTCCGAAATTTTTTCCAAATGTTTAATAAAATTTTTCGAAAAAATCCATTTATTTTCCAAATTTCTAAAAAATTCTTGGAAACAATTCAATTATTTTTTAAAAATAGTAAAATTCTTCCCAAGAATCAAATTATTTTCATTGATAATAAAATTCTTTAAAGGAATGCAATTATTTTTAATTTAATTATAGTAAAATATCTCGAAAGAATGCAATTATTTTCAAAAATATTAATTAAATTCTATTATATTAAAAAGTTTTGATAAAATTCTCGGAAAAAAGTGAATGATTTTTTTAAAAGTAATTCATCACAGAAATTCAATTATTGTTAATAGTATTTTAATAAAATTTCTCAACAGAATACATTTATTTTTAAAAATATTTAATAAAAATTTATAAAAAAGTGCAATTTTTTCCAAAATTTTAATAAATTCTTTGAAATAATTTAATTTTAATTTAACAAAGTTAAATGCTTTGCAAGTATTAATTTTTAATTTTTAATAATGTTTTTCAAAAAAATTCACATAGTTCCTAAAATTTTAATATCTTCTTTCTAACAATTCAATTACATTTATAAATAGCCCAATTCTTTGCAAGAATTCAATTATTTTCAAAAAAGATTCCACAAAAGAATTCAATTTTTTTTTCAATTCGTTATAAAATTGTTTTATTAGAATTCAATATTATTTTTTTCTAAAATCTTAATAAAATTCGAAAAATAAATGTTTAATTTCAATTTTTAAAAATGCGATTATTTTACAAACTTGAAAGAAATTATTTATAAAATTCAATTATTCTCAAAATTTATAAATTACAATTATTACAGATACTCCATCAGTTTAAAAAAAAATCCAAAAAAATTCTTCCAAAAGAAAATATTAATTGTTGTGATGAAATTCTTTGCAAAAAAACGACGATTTTCGATTCATTAATTTTAAAATTGAAAATTAAAACTATAAATATTTATAAAGGAAAATTATTTAAAAAGTTGAGAAACTAAAAAGAAAACAACTAAATTCAAACTGCGAACATATTACAGGAACATAACGATTATTAATATAGTTGTAAAATTTCTACAATAAAAAATATATTGTTTTAGTGAATCCAGAAGCAAATGATAAACCAAAATTTTATACCGAAAATTTGTTATTATTTCTAATGAAAACAAAGCGAGGTAATTTATTAGTTAATTAAAGTAGAAAATGTCGGTACTCTGTAAATTTGAATTAGTAAAAATTTTTACTAATTTGAATTAGTGACTGACTTTTTGCTTTTGAATTAGTAAATTTTACTAATAAATAGTTATTTCTACTAATTTCTTTAGTAAAATTTACTAATTCAAAAGCAAAAAGTCAGTCACTAATTCAAATTAGTAAAGATTTTTACTAATTCAAATTTAGAGTGTAGAAAAATAATAATTAAATTACAATCGAATAATAATTTTTTTTCTCTTCTTTCTTACATCGTATAATATGGGAAAAAGACGAAAAGAGTTCTTAAACAGTAAAATATCCTTTTAAAATAAAATGAAAAGATTTTATAAAAGAATATCACCCATTTTTCTCGATGCGATAAAGAAATAAGAAATCATATATGCGGTAAAAGTTTGAAATGCAGCAATCCTCGTATTATGCATATTACTTGTTATTTGTCTTTTCATATGCGACTTGATGTGCATATAGAAGTTAGATATGAACTATACATTTATACTCGAATGTATATATGTATACAAATTCAAAGTTGTTTCTCTTTTCGAATTTCTCTCTTTCTTTTTATACACATATATGTGTATATAAAACACATATATGGTTTCTCTTCATTCTCTCTCTCTCTCCTCATATACAATCTTCGTTAGGCAGCATTCAAAGTTCCCATAAAATTATCAAGCATGATTGAAACTTCGCAGTAACTTTGGCAAATTACAGGAAAGTTTCGTGAGTAAACAACTTCAAGTAGTTTATACGCATCATCCTAATAGTTATTACCAAGTTGTTGGTCTTCATCGTATAACATCTCAATACAAAAAGGTCCCGTTAATATAAGTTTCTTTACAAAAAGAAAATCCAAAAAAAAATTGTCTTATAAACAGATTTTCTTTCTTTTAATGTGAGAAAAAAAATACACGAAATAAAAAATGTCTACTGTCTGTTAAAAATTTTTTTTGATCACTTATTACAAAGTAAACGAAAAGTTGTATTAGATAATTTAATTTTTATTGAAATAATATTCAAATTATTATTATTTATTATTATTATTATTATTATTATTATTACTATTAAATTTATTTATTTTATTTATTATATTTATTAATTTATTTTAATTATTTATTTATTTATTATTAATTTACTTTACTAAAAATACTATTATTAAAATTATTATTTTTATTTAAAAAAATATCCCTCCTGACTTGTAAATAAAAAAATAATTATTAATAAATTAATTTTATTTATCTCAATTTTTCTATTTTTTCATAATAATTTACACTGTCTGGCAAAAATGTTGTAATTATTCAATGCAAAAAAAGAGGGAGTGAAATAGAAATATAATTCCGCGATAGTTGTACTTTTCATTTGAGGATAATTAGTATCTTCTGCAATGCGATTATTTTTTCAGTTCAAAGTTTCATTTCGTAATTAAAATTTTTTTAAATTAAAATTCGAAAATTTCTAATTTTCACAGTTGATTTAAATTTAGAGGAAACCCTCTCTATGGATTAGTTCAAAAATAGCAAAATTGTTAATTAAATTTATTTTCAGTTTAGACCAATTTAAATAAATAATTAAATAATTAGTCTTTAATAATATTTTCCGTAAATAATTATTTTTTATTTCTTTTTATTTTAATTGTACTCTAAGTGTTAATAATATAAATCATTGGTTTTTTTTTAATTCATAAAAAAATTGAATTTTGCAAATTTCAATTTATTTTTATTTCTTTTTTTTTTAATTGATGTGTTAATAATATGAATCATTGCAGATGAAAAATTTTGTTTTTTTTTATTCGTAAAAAAAAAAATATCCGCAAATTTAAAAGAATGTAAAAAATTGTAACATTAACGCGCGAATTCATTTAGTCGCGCATTTTATATAAATAATAAAAACATTAATCTTTTTTTTCACACGATTTATGAATTATTTTGATTTAATTTCGTATGTACGTAAATGCGGTGTAACTTTTAATCCAAGTTGAAAATAAAATAAATTCTGAACATAAAAAAAATTCGTTCAAGTTCTACTTTTTATTCCATGGTAAAATAAAAGAGAGAAAAAGAGGGAAAAAAATAAAAAGGAAATGACATCTACATTTTTAACTCTAATACAAAAAAAGTCATGGCTTATAAAAAAGCGAAGCAAAATTTTCCTTTTGTCCAAAAATTACATTTTTATTTAAATTTATTGTATCATTTTTTACATTCTTTTTTTGACAATTTTTTTGTCTTTTTTTGTTTAACACTTTTTTTTCTTTTTTTTCTTAATTTTTCATTTGAAAAAACTCTATTTATAAGTGAGAAAAATATTTTCTTTGCTAATTATCTAATTAAACGCTCTGGTTTTATATTATAATAAGCATGAAAAAAAGAAGAAGAAGGGGTGGAGAGAAATAATTATGAGACGCTCTTTTCTTGATTGAAAATTTGATTAAAAAAAATTCGATGAAATTAAAGCTTAATTTTGAAAGGGAAAGCAAATCGTGATTCTGAAAACTAACTCGACATTTTCACTGAATGAAACGCTATTTTTGTAAATTGAATACCTTTGATCCGGATTTGAAAATAGGTCAACCTTTTCGAGTAGAAAGAGGAGGAGGACTTTTATAGTCTTACGTTTTACTTTAGTAATAATGTTTCCTTTCATTATTTATTTAAATAAATTTTTCCTCGAGTCACACGATTTTCTTAAGTATAAGTGTGTATATATTTACAGAAAACTAAAAGAAAATGTATATATTGAGATAATAAATACTTTGCATTTATTTTACAATATTTCCCCTATAGAAGAAATTTCATTTATAATCAAAATTGTATCTTTTTTCTTTTAGTCAATTTTATTTGTAAATAAATTCTTGCAACAAATTCTACTTTTAAAATAAAAAATAAATTTTAAATCATAAAAATTTAGTCTCAATGTTTTGGGAATAATTATTTTCAGTTTAAAAAATTTTTCTATTTTTATTTTAATTCGTATTAGTACTTCAGTTTTTTCAATTTTTTTCTTTATAAAAATATTTTTCAAGAATAAAATTTTAATTTAGAACTTAAGTTTGAGAATGTAATTTGAATTCAGAGTGAAATTTCTGATAAAATGATTTTTTAATTTTGTTTTTTTAATACTTGACAAAAATGTTTTTTTTAATTTGGAATTCCATTTTTTTTTAAGTATGATAAACGTTTTTTCTAATTATAATTAATTTTATTTTTATTATAATTACATAATTAATAATAATTGAATTAGATAAAAATATTAAAATAATCAAATACTTTGTTTTTCAATTTCATTTATAATAATAATATTGATTTTTTTAAATTAAATTAATTAATTATTGAGCACAATTAAAGTGAAAATTATTTTAACTATTTTGGCTAGCTTATTTGTTAATGCATAATTAACAATAATTCTACTAAAAAAAAAAAAATTATCCGAAATTTTCAAAATGGCATGTTTTTCTGCTTGAAATTATTTTTTTCATGCGAAAAAATCTTATTTATTTCGCAGAAATATAAGAGGACAATCCTCTTCTGACATTTTGCAGTTCTGTATTGATGAGTATCCGCACGATACGAACATTTACACACGTGACTAAACTACAGATGTAAAAATCTCTCGTGTAAAGAATTCTCTATGAGTAAAAAGTATTGTTCAAGATTAAGGAAAATTCACAGTTATTCAAAAAAAAGAAAGAAAGAAAGTAAATAGAAAAGCGAAAAAAAATGTTAGAAGTTTACTTCTCATATTTTTTGTTACATTTAAATAATAAATATTTATAGTAAATAATAATAATAATAGTAATAATAAATAAAAAAAATAATAATAATAATTAAAATAATAAATAATAATAAATATTAAGTAATAATTTTAATAGCAATAAAGTTTGTGTTTTTTTCTCAATTATTTACAAGTGGATTATAAAAATGAACAAATAAAAAATTATTCTATTAGAAAAGTGCGAAAAAAATTAAAGCTTACAAAATTAAATATTATAATTAATAATTTATTAAAAATAAACTGGAAAAAAATGTATTTGATTCAAGTAAAAGATTGAATTAATTTGAATCTATTTTCGAATAAATTGTTTTCCAGTCTAAAACCTTCGATCAGTGTTTTTTATTAGAAGGCGCAAAGAAAATTATTTAAGTATTAAATTTTTTTTTTAAATTAATTAATTAAATTTCATATATTATAAATTCGCTCGTTAAAAAATTTTTTCTTTCTGTTTTCATTGTCAATTCTTGCTATTGATTCTCGCTTTTTTATTCGGTTTGAATTTTTATCTTCGTTTTTGTTTTGTATTTAGTGTTGGAAATGTCAAACATTTTTTCTTCTCGCGACACATTTTTCGCTGTTTTCTGCTGTCAAATCAAAAAGAATTTTTTTCTTGGTTCAAATTAAAAAAAAAAATACTTGATATGATAAAAAATGAAAAATAATGAATATTCAAGATTGCGACAGGTCAGGGAAGTCAGGGATTTTTATTTATGAGGAAAATAGTAAAATAAAATGTTATTAATTTGATATTATAATACAAATGAATATAAATATTTATTTATAATGTATAAATCTATTTTAAATTTTATTAATTGGCGGATAGTAAAATTTCCGATAAGGACTTTAAAGCTTAATGACTAAAAAATTTTAGTTACAGTTGGGAATTTGAAAAAAATCGAAAATTCCTATTTTATAGTGGGAAAAGAAGAAAATGTTTTTTTCACCCCACTTTACTCTAAATGAATAATAACAATAATAATATTTTTATTTAGTTATTAAAATTAATATTAATTACAATATTTTTATTTACTAATTAAAATTAATATGAATTACAATATTTTTATTTAATAATTCACATTAATTATAATATTAGTTTACAATAAAGACACTTTTTCCGGTATTAACGAAATAATTAATTAATTAATATTTTGCCAACTCTCAAAGTTTTATTAAAAAAATAATAATGCAGAATCTTTTGTTTTCAAACACGATAATTGTTATCGACATTTAAATATATATAATAGGTATGTAAAGAATTGCATTTAATTTTTTGGCAACTTCCTCTCATAATAACTCCGAATTTATAGATTGCAATCACGATAACCGCGTCGATGTGCAAAATAATTTACACACTCAGAGATGTAATTTAAATCACGATGATCGAATCTAGAACGGATGCGTAATCTGCACCAAATGAATCATATGAATCGTTGAGTTATCATTATTGATAAATATATATATATATAAATGTCCGGATATCTTAACCTATTGTCTGGAAGGTGGAGAGAAAATTTTCTCTCTTCTAAAATTAGATTCCAGTTTGTTTTCTTCTAAATTCAAATAAAATGAAATAACGAAACAATTTTATTCTAAATTCTAAATTTATAAATTCTACATATTTATTCTAAGAATATTGGCTTCTATTTTTATAAATATTTCCCAATGGAATTTATATTCTTATGCGATTAGAATATATAAATAAAAAAAATACGAAACAAACAGGAAATGAATAATAAAGAAATAAATAAAATATAATATGGAAAAATATTCTGAAAGAAAAAGTAATTTTTCTTTTTAAAAAAAAACTGGTGTTCTACTTTAAGAATGTAATTAACTATATAATGTTCGTATTTTATTATTTCATTAATTCTGTCTATCAACAGTTTAAAGATAGTTTCTTGTATGATTTTGCTTTTTTTCTTTCTTCAAAAAATATTTGAATTTAAGTAATTTATAGGCCAATTTTTTTTTTTAAATAAATTACTTAAATTAATATATTAACAAACCACAAGAAAATATTTATCTAACTTAAAAAATATTGTTTGTCAAATCAAAAATATGCAGGTATTTTTTCCTGATTTGTAATAAAATAATATTTGAAATTAGAAAATTAGAAAGTTTTGAAAAAAATTAAAATTAAAAATAAATTTTGTTCATTTCTGTAATAAATTTCTTATGACAAACCGATCTAAATAATGAAAATTTTCTCCTTTTTATTTATAAAAATATTAAATAAAAATTGTTAATTGTCAAAAACTTTAATAAAATCGAAGTTTTTCAATAATGAAGGAAAAAAATGTTTATAAATTCTTTTTGTCAATTATAAATTCCAATTGAAAATGAAATTGAAACTTAAAATTAAATATTTTCTAAAAAATATTTCCTAAAAAGAAATTTTATTCTTAATGAATTATTGCGCAAAAATTTAGAACAAATTTTATAAATAATTGAATTCTTATGAAATTTTTATTATTTACGAAAGTAATTAAATATTCGCGTAAAATTCTATAAAAACTTTTTAATTTTAATTTAATGTAATTTTTTATTTATTTTTTAATATTATTTTGTATTTTTTATTGTGAAATTCTAAAATTACTGCTATTCCAAAATTAAAGAAAGAATGAAGAATATATAATTTTTCTGTTTATCTACACGCGGAATAAGACATAAAGTAACTTTTACTAATTACGAAATAAAATGTACTTGCGGAAGTAGTAAAATTTACTCCGGAAATAGTAAAACTTGACATAAAAGTTCGCAGAATTTTACGTTTTGGAAATAGTAAAAGTTAGTTTATTTCGTTTTCCACGTTTAAAAAAATAATAAATAAATAAATTTATGAAAATATACAGGTTTCGAAAAACAGATTTAAAACAAAGATTTTTCAACTAAATTTCAAAATAGTTGCAAATGTAACTATTGAAATTTAAAATAACTAAAAAATTCGCTAATATACAAAACAATAAGGAAAAAATACGAATAATAAATAAATTTATAGAAATGATTACAAAATAAGTATCAATAATAAGTAAATAAATAAATGAATTAGAACTAATAAAAAAATAAATAAATGAATTAGAACTAATAAAAAAATAAATAAATAAATTAGAACTAATAAACAAATAAATAAAAATAATAAATTTTACTTCTAAAATACGGTTTGACATTATTCTTCAAAGCATCAAAGAAATTTCCGTCTGATTTGCTCCTGCAGTTATAAAATATACGACTCATAAACGTGTATTATTTATAAATTATTATTATTTCGTTTGGTCCTCATGGTTGAACGCGTTCACGAATAAAATTAGATATTTTATAAAGTCATTTCTTCTCAGAGAGTAAATACGTAAAAAAAAATAATATTCTCTGGTACTTATACGATATAATCGTTTTTAGATTCGACAAAAAAGATAATCTGGGGAATCTTTTTTTTCCACAAATATAACTAACCGAAAAAATATCTGAAGATATAATTTCATGTCAATTCTAAGCTTTCTAGAATGTAATCAGGCTCACGAAATGGATATTCCAAGGTTACGACTCACATTGAGTTAATAAAGTTGTTTGCTTCTTCTATACTAAGCGGCATCAATCAAAATTTATCTCATGTTACAATCAATGACATAGGGAAAAATATTCTTTTCATTTTTTTTTCTTTTTTGCGGTCAAATATATAGGTAATACATGAAATAAAGGGAAATTTTCGCAAAAACATTGCGAGCTTCCATAATTAAAGAATATCAAATCAAAAATTTCCTCTATACTGTTTATTATATTGACATTCATTTTCTTTCGAGAGGATGAATTTTATTTTTAATCGAAACGAGAGAAAAGGCATTGTTTTCATTTCATTTTGTGCCCTTTAATTGCATTCTTTCGTGTTAATAAATATTCAGTTTCGTTTATTTTATGTTTTTTTAATTATTATTTTTCTATTTTATCATTTTGTAATTTTGAACTATTATTTATTTTTAATTTTTTTTTTTTTTGGTATTTAGATATACTATTTTATTGGCTTGACTTCATTATAAAAATAAATAGTACTTAATTATGATTAGAATTTATTTTATTAACTAGATTTTATTATATTATCTTGATTTTATTTTATTATCCTGATTTCGTTATCGTTTTGTCTGTAATGATGTTATTATTTGTTTTGTAGTAGCAGGAGAGGGACGATATTTTTTTTAATTAAAAAAAAAGTTATTTTAATTTTTGTCAACGTTTAAGGGAAAGAACTAGAAAATTTTTTTTCCATTTCAAATTTTACTATTTATTCGTACGGTGAATATTTTTTTGTACTTTTTTTATATTTAAAGTTACAATAAACTTTGAAAAATTAAAAAATATTTTGTCTATAATAACAGTCGTAGTCCGTTTTCTTACATTTTTTAATAATATTTCTTTTTAAATGTTTTGAATTTTATTTTTAAAAAATTTTTAATTTGAGAATAATTGAATTCCTTAAAAAACTTTTAAATACAATTGAAATTTTTATTATAATTCTATTAAAAATAATTGATTTTCTTGCACAGAATTTTATTACTCATGAAAGGAAAATTGAATTGTTTTAACGAATTTCTTTGAAAATTATTTTTAATAATGTATTTTCTTTTAATAATTTTAATCGAAAATTTTGAAAGTAATTAAATTATATAAAGAATTTTTTTCATGTTTTTAAAATTATCGTGTTTTTAATAATTGTAATTAATACAATATTAATACATTATTAACATACATTTTCAAATTTTATTAAATTTATTAATAGAAAATTAATAATCAATAGTTTCTTGCATTTTTTGGAAAGAAAAGTTTTTTAATAATTTTCATTGGAAAATTTGAAAGTAATTGAATTTTACAAAGAATTTCCCTCAACTTTTTCAAATATTCGTCTTTCTTTTGTAATTAAAAATTTGACTATTGAATTTTATCAAAATTCTTTGTAATTAATTGAATTCCTCCTAGCATTTTATTACAACTTTTAAAAATAATTCAATTTCTCCAAAAAATTAAATAAAAGCAATCGAACTGAAAGTAATTGAATTTTTTCGAAGACTGCGATTATTTATGAAACTAATACTGAATTCTTCAAAAGAAGTTTATTATTTATAAAAAGAATTGAATTTTGACGAAGAATTTTATTAGAAATTTATGAAAATAATGAACTAATTAATCATCTACTTAATAAATTTTCAAAGTTCAATGGATTTTTAGAGTTTCGCTCCTTAAATTATTCAAAAACTGAAGTTGAGATTTGAAAATAAAATTATTATTATTGTTTTTATTATTATTATTATTTATTAATATTCGAACAGAATAATTTGAAACTAAAATAAATATAAGTTTCTAAATTGAGAAACAATTTTAAGAAAAGAATTTAATTTATTTTTATTTAAAAAAATAATTTCAATCTTATTATTAAATTTTCCTTATTTTCGAAATCGAAAATTCTGTCATTTATTCAAAATCTATGGAAACTTTGCACATACCTTAAAACAATAGATATTGAGAAAACGTGGGTTTAATCGATGTGGTTTAATTTCTAAACGAATTACAAACTAATCCTCTCATGTTTATGTTCACAATAGGGAAGATTTATTTCCGAGTCGCCACCCAAAGATTCCATCACACAAACATATACACACATTTATAAATACATATTTATGATGCCACTATAAATTCTAAAATTTCACATGTATAATATACCTCAAGTATTTACTTTTTATTTTAGAATCTATTATTCTTTAGTTTTAATAAAAAAAAATATTGTAAATAAAACGCAAAAAACTTAGTTTTTATCCGATTTTTAAAAATAAATTATTATATTTGACAGGGAAAATTTTTTTTTTCAATTAATCTGTTTATTATTATTAAATAAATTTTTTGTTTATCCACTTTTCTTTAATAATTTTCTCATAATTCATTTAAAGGAGATTTTTAAATCCACTTAATTCTCATTTGTTATATCGTTATATGTCTTCATCGTTTCACGTTTTAATTAAGTACTATACTCCTCATTTTATGCCTTTGAACTTCATAAACTAACTTTTATTATTTTAGTTTATGTTGAAAAATTAATTTCACTTGTTAATGAATAGTGGGAAGTAAGAATTATTAGAAATTTAATATTTTCATTAATTAATTCTTCTTTACTACTTTATGGTTAATTGTTGTTTATTACTACTTCAATGGTTTTCTGTTAATAACAATAACAAATATAATATAAGTAAAAATAATAAAAGTAAAGTTGAAAATAAAATTATAATTTAAATTTAAAATTCAAATTATTATTATTCTTAATTTATTATTATCTCAATTTTCATTAGAATAACGATAATTATACTGCATCTAATGTATTAAAACAATTAATAAAAAAAAAATAAAAAAAATTATAATTAGTATAGCAATTACTCTTTAAATCTAAATTAAATAAAAATAACTAGTAAGTTAATTAATAATTAGTAACTAAATAACTACGAAAATTAATTACAAAAATATTTAGTTATTTATTATTTTTTTTAGCTATTTTACATAATCCGAATGGAAACATAACTATTAATTGGATATTATTAACTATTTAATTATAAAAATTTTACTATTTGAATCAGTGACTGATTATTTACTCTAAAACTCATTATTATCAAATTGAAATTTCGAGAGTATTATTATTATTTTATAATATTTATTTTCAATTTTATTTTTTTGTCATTATTACAAAATATTATCTCATTGTTAAAACTCATTAAATTTTGAGTCGAGTTTTTACAATGAAATTAGTTATTATTATCTAATTACAATTTGAAAAGTATTATTATTATTATTAACTTTTTTATTTTCAATCTAACTTTTATTGTTATTATAAACAATTTCTCATTGTTAAAAAATCGTTTAATTTTGTCTTGACAATAATAACAAAATTAGTTATTATTATCGAATTAACATTGGAAGAGTTTTATTATTTATTTATTTATTTTGTCTTTATTATTGTCTTTTCTATTTTTAATATTGTTTGTATTGTTATTACTGTAAATTCTATCTCATTGTTAAAAAATCGTTTAATTTTGTCTTAACAATAACAATAACATTAGTTATTATTATCGAATTAAAATTGGAAGAGTATTATTATTTATTTATTTATTTATTTTGTCTTTATTATTGTCTTTTTTATTTTCAATATTGTTTTTATTGTTATTACTGTAAATTCTATTTCATTGTTAAAAATCATTTAATTTTATCTAGACAATAACGTGTAAAAAAAGTAAAGTTTATTTATATGTTTATTTTTATTTACCTAAAATTTAAAAGAGAAAATTATAAGTATCGTGAATAATTTATCATATTCATTTTCTTACTTTTTAATTCAAGTGGAAAATTATATGTATTTGACTTTGAATAGGAGCTTAATTAAGGGTTATATCGTTTTCTTTTTTTATTTGCTTTTTTACACTCAGCAAAAAATTTGCCTTCTTTTTTAACTTAAACAAATTATTTCCTTTCACTTGTATATATATATATATTTTTTTTTTTTCTCGTTCAATGAAAATTATGTTATCTTTCTGAATATTAGAGCAAGCAGACTTCTTCAAGTGATGAGATTTTTATTCTAATTTACGTAAAACATAATTATACAATAATAAAAATAAAAATATAATCTCACAGTTTTCCTACGAATATTAAATCGAGACGAAAAAACGTATTAAAATTGTTGCGCTACAACGTTTTGATTAAGTTTTTTTTGTCTCAATTTGATAATCTTAGAAAAACATGTTAATTACTTTTATTGTATAATTTTTTTTCCTTTTGGAAAATTCTTTTTGTTTCTTTAGTTCAAAAATTAGTTTTTCACTCTCTGCTGCTGAATTGGTTAAGAATAACTGATTGTCAGTGAAAAATAACTGATTTTCAGTAAAAAAAACTTATTTTCAGTAAAAAATAATTGAATTTCTTTTTGTAAAGATAAAAGTAGAACAATAAAGTAATTAAACATTTTTTAAGCTTGACAAATAGAATTAGTTTAAAAAAACCTACTGAAAATTTAGTTATTCTTAGTTGACAATCAGTTATTTATTATTTTCAACTAAATTATTCAAAGAAATATTAGAAATATTATTTAAATATTATTAAATAATATTATTATTTATAATTTGAATTAGTGACTGACTTTTTTCTTCCAAATCAGTTATTCTTATGTTATTCAAATTTAGAGAGTACTTTTGTTGTTCTAATTATTATTAATTATTTTTATTAATTAATTTTTATTATTATTATTATTATTATTATTAATTATTTTTTATTATTATTAATTAACTAAACCTTTTTTTGTTTCTATTCGCCTTAAACTCATAAAATCCATTCAATATTTAAAAATATAGAGGAATTATTCTCTCTATTTTGAACCATTATTTTCGGTTTTTTTTTATCAAAATAAATTCAATAATTGAATGGAGTTAAATTTTGAAAATAATTCTGAGAAATTTTCCATTATATATATAAAATGATGACTGAACGGCATGCGCAATTTCTTGCTGTATAGAAATAGATATATATGTGAACAACTAAAAAAGAAACCAGAAAATTCCCTGCTCATGGATGCGAAACAGAACATGAAAGGATATTGGACTTTAGATGTTTTACAGTCAATATACTTATATTCCTGTATAAGGATAATATATATATGTATGGCTGAGGGAAAATATAATTTTAAAATGAAATATAAGGGAAGTCAAAAAATTTTCTCTTTGACTCTTTTATGATTTTCATTCATTTTTCATCAAATATTAACATTTTCTTTCTTCTTTCATTAGAAAATTGTGAGCATTATTCTATTAGAAATAATCAACTTTTTTTTATATTGTCATCGTAATTCTTTTGTGTAATACATATTAAATATTAATTTTTGAAAGATGATTTTTGAAACGCAATTTTAAAAAATTAATTTTTAATATGTAATATTTAAAAAGTTAATTTTGAGAAGTACTTTTTTAATAATAGTATATTTTAATTTAATTGCTTTTTCTTTTTTTATCAAAAGTACATTTTTATTATATTCTTTTTTTTGCGCCCTCAGCCCTCTTAGAGAAAATAAATTTCAAAAAAAAATGTTTGCTAAAAGAAAATTGTTTATAAATCACGAAAAAAATATATTTTACCTGGAACAGCCATAATTTTCCCTAGAATAGAAAAATCTAAAAATTTGGCTATTACAATAAAATTTACAGTTCTAGATAAAACATTTTTTGCGTGACGTACTTTTCTAATTTTATTAACAAAAAATAATTAAAAACACCCAGTTTTTTTTTAGGTATAAAAAATAATTTTTTGTATAGAAGATAAATTTTATTTTCTGATTAAAAAAATTTCTTTTTTAGTTAGATTATATTTCTAAATTTAAAAAAAATTCATTTCTGTTCTTCTTTAAATTTCAATCAATGAAGAAATAATATAATTCGAAAAAGACATTTATAAACTATTTTTTTTAGCAAAAAACGTTATGTAAAAGTATTTTATAAGGGCTGGGGACGAAAAGAGGGAGGGAAGGTGGGGGGAGGTGAAAACTGTGTGGAAAACTACGACGAAATTTATAAATGAATTTAAAAATTATATTAACTTAAATTCAAAAAATTAAGACTTAAAAAGTTAAATGATTTAGTTAAAAAATCATTTTTTTAATGTTCTTGAATTTCGAAAAAGTCAAAGTTTTAAAGAAATGATAAATTCCGAGTTTAAAATTATTCATTTCTGAGTAAGTAATAATAATAATAATAACAATAATAATAATAATAATAATAGTAATAATAGTAATAATAATAATAATAATAGTCTCTCTAATTTTGAATTAGCATGTTTCACTAATAAATAGTAATTTTAACTAATTTATTAGTAAACTTTACTTTATATAGTAATTTTTGCTAATAATTAGTAAACATTACTAATAAATTGCAATTTTTAGTATTTTTTACTAATCATTAGTCAACTTTACTAGTAAATTGCAATTTTTAGTAATTTATACTAATCATTAGTAAACTTTACAAGTAAATTGCAATTTTTAGTGATTTATTAGTAATCATTAGTTAACTTTACAAGTAAATTGCAATTCTTAGTAATTTATTAGTAATCATTAGTAAACTTTACAAGTAAATTGCAATTTTTAGTAATTTATTAGTAAAATTCCCTAATTAAAAGCAAAGAGTAGTCAAAAATTAAAACTTAGAGAATTAAAATTGAAATCTACATAAGAATTTTTACTAATTTTGTAGTAAAATTTTTCAGATTTCGTTCAGAGGTCTTTTTTAGTTTTCTTCATTTTCTTTTTGTTTCAGTAATAAATAATCCAAAACTAATAAAAATTTGTTTAAATTTTATAATCATCAATAATTCAATCAATTAAATCAATAATAATTAAAGGTGAAAAAAAATAATTCTTATTGACAAAAATTTTGCATATAATTTTTTTCAATATTCGAAAAAATTTTTTTCAACAAACTTCGGAAAGAACGTAAAATTGTTATGTAATTTCTAAGGGAATAGAAAGATAATAATTTAATCCTTTTTTTCCATATATTTGTCACATCCTTTTGTTCATTTTATTCTTTTTCTTTTCTGCTGAAATATAAATAATAGAATGAGGCAAATTACTTTTCACCACGAACATCACAAAACTTGGATCAAACACAATATTGAACCTCAAAAAATTGATCAATTGCACACAACGAACTTTTAAAGCGAATAACTAAACACTGTGCGAGAAAAAAAAATAGTAAAATATTTTTTTTCCTAATCGTAAATTGCAATTATTTTCGAAAAAATTTTTTTTCTTCTAAAATCTAAAAAATTCTATAGGGAATAAAATACAGACCATCAGTGGTAAGTTGAAATTTGGTCAAGGTGCATTTTTAAGCACATTAAAATTCACTTAAAAATTTTTTTTTGCTTTTTAGAACTTTGGAATTTTTTTTTTTTTTGCTTTTAAGAACTTTGAAATTTTTTTTTTTTTTTAATAGAACTCGCGAAACGTAATTAATAAATACGAGGGAAATAATTTTGCGGTCGACGCGATACGGGCGTCGCGACGTCCGACCACCGACTGACTGAAAGTCGACGTCGCGACGATGAACGTCGACGCCAAAGTGTAAAGAGGGGAAGGTCGAATATACACAACCCAAGAGCTCATCGATCTTTTCGATAGAGACGCACCCAATGGTATAAGTGCAATATGCTTCGGAATGATCGCTACGATCTTTTGTCGAAAATTATTTTTTCCGAAAACAATTTTATTTTCCATCAATTTTCCATAGTATTTTGCGAAATGCGAAATAGCGAGAAGAACTTTGAATTAATGTTGTATGGGATTTTTTTGCTATTTCAAATTTTAATCAAATCGAAAGTTATTTTAGAGTCATAATAAAAAAAAGAAAAAATTAAATTTACATTTTTAAAACGTTTCGGTGAAAGGGTAAAGAATTTAATTTTTAATACTTTAAACAACTAAACGTTAAATTTGAAGAAAAATTATCATTTTCTGTCAAAATGGATAATAATAAATTGATTAAAAATTACCTACACTGATTTATAATTACTATTGATTTTTAATTCTCTATTCTTAAACCTTTTTGAATATTCAAAAAAATAATTTCCATCCAATGATCATAAAAAAAATTGGTCAGAAAATATTTTGACCCTTTTTGGCATTTTTATTTTTTCTAAAAATTGATAGATTTTGAAATCCAAACGTAATTTTGTAGAAAATATGTTTTTGTATGAATAAAAACTAATTTTGAATGAAAAAATTATTATTTACAAAGGCATTTGTTTAAAAAAAATAGTTTCCAAGTTAAGAATTTAACAAAATATGATTATTATGAAATTTTATTATAGGAAAACTCATTTTTTTCTAACTAATTTCAGAACATAAACTTTAAAAAAAATGTTTCATAGAATTTTGTTTCTATCACTAAAAAATTTTTTTTAAAAGTTTTTATTTTGAATTTTTATCAAATTTTGATTTTATCACTAATACTTTTACAAATTTTATGTTCTGAAATTAGATATAAAAAAATAAATTAGTTTTCGTATAATAATATTTAATAATAATCATATTCTGTTTATTTCTTAAGGGCATTTGAACCATTATGACGTCACAATTGATGCAAAGCATATATTTTAATGCTGTGACGTCATAAAGGTTCAAATTCCCTTAACCTGAAAACTTTTTTTTTTGAAAAATTATAAAATATATTGTAAATATTAATTTTTTTATTCGGCAATTTTTTATTGATACAAAAACATATTTTCTACAAAATTACGTATTATTATTAAATTTACATTTATTATTTATTAAATTACATGCGAACATTTTTGTCAGACAAAAAGCAACTTTTTACTACTGAAATGCAACTTTCTGAATTTCCCTTTCCCGCTAAATATTGACATTTAAAAAGAAAATGAAAAAAAAACAGTATTCTGAGAGAAAACAATTAATTTTGAGATAAGTAGAAGAGGGAAATTTCACTCAGACGGAGCACTTAACATTTTTCTAACTGTAATGTCAGTAGTAAAAGTCGGCTCTAGTCAGACGATGAAATTTATGCTTTTCAATTTCTAGGAGTTGCGTAGTAAAGGTTAAATTTTAATCGAGTAGTAAAAGTGTGCTTTCGTCAGGCAAAATTGGATAAATTGTGATTAGTAGGATGCAGAATTTGCAGTAAAGGAAATATTTCCATCAAACAGAAGAATAAAATTTTTTTTTAATATTGCAACAAAATGTCAATAATATAAGAATAATTTAATAATAATTTTACTTTTATAAGGGAGGGTACACACCCATATTTTCAAATATATGAAGAAAAGATTTTAAATACTCAAAAAAAATTATTTTCATAGTAATTTTTTCAGAGGAATTCAATGATCGTACAAAAAAATTGGTCAGAAAATATTTTGACCCTTTTTGCATTATTATTTTTTCTAAAATTCTTAAGGATTTAACAAACTATGATTATTATTAATTATTGAATTTTATTATACGAAAACTCATTTGTATTTTTTTCTAACTAATTTCAGAACTATTTCAAAAAAAAATGTTTTAGTGATAAAATCAAAATTCGGTAAAAATAAAAAATAAAAACTTTTAAATAAAAATGTTTTGGTGATGAAAAGAAAATTCTATAAAACATTTTTTTTGAACAGTTTATGTTTTGAAATTAGTTAGAAAAAAAACAAATGAGTTTTCGTATAATAAAATTTATTAATAATCAAATTTTGTTAAATTTTTAACTACTGAAAACTATTTATTTTTTTTTAAATACTAAAACTTTTGTAAACATAAATTTTTTCATTCCGAAATTTTTTTATGGATACGAAAAAATATTTTTCTACAAAATTACGAATGGATTTAAAAATCTATCAATTTTAACAAAAAATAAAAATTGGTGTTTTTTTGCATTTTTATTTTTCTAAAAATTAATAGATTTTGAAATCCATACGTAATTTTGTAAAAAATATGTTCTTGTATTCATAAAAAGATGTCCGAATGGAAAAAATTAACATTTACAAAAGTTTTAGAATTTAAAAAAAAATAATTTTCAGGTTAAGGGCATTTGAACCATTATGACGTCACAATGTATTTTAAGCATTAGATTTAAAATTGTGACGTCATAATGGTTCAAATGCCCTTAAGAATTTAAAAAAATATGATTATTATTAAATTTTATTATACGAAAACTCTTTTGTATTTTTTCTAATTAATTTCAGAACATAAACTTTTCAAAAAAAAAATGTTTTTCTAATTTTGTTTTTATTGCTAAAACATTGTTTTTAGAAAAAATTTATGTTTTGAATTATTATCGAATTTTGTTTATATTACTAAATCATTTTTTTTTTAAAGTTTATGTTTTGAAATTAGTTAGAAAAAAACAAATAAGTTTTCGTATAATAAAAATGTACAATAAATATATTTTTTTAAATTCTTAACCTGAAAACTATTTTTTTTTAAATTCTAAAACTTTTGTAAATGTTTATTTTTTCATTCGGAAATTTTTTTATGGACACAAAAAAATATTTTCTACAAAATTACGAATGGATTTTCAAAATCTATCAATTTTTATAGAAAAAATAAAAATGCAAAAAGAGTCAAAATATTTTCTGATCAATTTTTTTTATGAGCATTGAATTCCTCTACAAAAATTATTATAAAAATAATTTTTTTTGAAAATATTTCCATTTTTTTTTAAATATAAAATGAATTTAATAAATAAATAAATTTCTTTTGGTCCCAAAAATAATGATTTTTGGGTTAAAAAATTATTAAAGTCAAAGGCAATTTTAAAATTTTTGTTTTTCTTGATACTACAAAAAAGTGGTAAAAAATGTAGAATTTAGTCTAAACAAATTTTTTTAATTCTTTGAATTAAAATAAATAGTCAAAGCGAATTTTTCTTTTCTAGTAATATATTAATTTAGCAATTATTATTAATTATTATTTATTTCCACGTTTTATTTTTTGAACCATAACAAATTTTTTTTTGTATTCAAACCAAAAATTTGATGTTAAAAAGTGAATTTAATTTATTTTCTTTTGTGTTTCAGGACATCAAAGGCTCGAATGTATAAACTTTATTCATTCAAGTTATTCAGGTATGTAAAACAATGTATATTAAGTGTTCAACCATAAATTTATGACAATAACAACGTTATGAGAGTTTCCTTTATAGAAATTTAGCCATTAAAATGCCATTCATCGAAACTTATTACATCAAAATTCCTCTTTTCACATAGAAAACTATATATATTTTATTTCATTTTTCCCACTATTTCGAATTTTAGAATAATTTTCCTTATCCTGGATAGAACATTTTGTTTCAATACTTTAATTGTTAATTCCCTCTGAAGCGTATTTTTGGCACGATTTCTTCTTTTATTTGAATTTCATCAAATTTCACGTAAATCTTTTTCTTTTTGTATCTCTGTCCCTCTATTGGTGTATATATATATATATTGTCTTTGGTAAAATTCAATAAATTCGATTCTATTGGAAATGAATCTACTCGGATATATTTGTCTATTGAAAAAGTAATAAAAAGGAAAAAAAGAAAAAAAGAAAAATGTGTGTATGTGTGTAGTAAGAAGAATTGTTCTAAAGCAGATATTTGAGGGAAGTTATAAAATGGTGAGATAAAAGTTGATGTTTAAGGGTGTATATATATATGTATATAAATAATGGGAATATGTGATTCAAAGACTGGCAGTAGTGAAACTTACGCTCGGTCCGACATGAATTCAAGTATATATAATACAAGGCAGACTTGGTCGAACTACTGAATGGATCAGTTGATAAGGCGAATAGTGAACAGAAGAAAGGAAGGAAGCATTTCTAAGGTTAGCACCACTTTCATGTTCATTTCATGTTCCGTTAACTGCCTTTCACAAGGCATTCCACGAATAATTAGAATGGCAATTAATTATCCACGAATAAATTGTGAATTGATAATTAATTACAGGAATAATTCATAATTAATCAGCATTAATTTATTAACTAACGATTAATTAACGAATTATTCATTAATTACAAATTATTAACGAAAAAATAATAAGGGATAATTAACGAATAATTAATTAACTAGCAACAATTAGACCGCTTGAGCGAGCGGATATCTTTTTACTCACTTTCTTTTAAAAACTTTAAAATACTTTAAAATACTTTTAAATACCTTTAATTTTAAAAATAATTTTAAAAATAATATAAAGTCAAAATATTACTATAATTATAATAATCATATTCTAACTTAAGGAATTCAGAAAAAAGTCAAGAATTTTTATTAAAAGTACTAAAAAAATATTAAACTTTAAGAATATTCATAAAAAAAATTCTAAATTTTGGTGTCTTTTTTGTTTGACTACTCATAAACTAAAAAATTACCGCAAATTCTAATAAAAAACATTCAATTTTTCCAATTTTTGACAAAAATTTCTTTTTAAAGAACTTAAATTTCAAAAAACTATCAAAAAATAAATAAATTATGTCATAAATTACTTGAATGTTTCAAAATTAATTCAAATTTAAAAGTGTTGCGTTTGCAATTTTCGTAAATAAATTAACTTCAATCGGTTTTAATTTGAAATTTTAGAAACTTTCAACGATGAATAAATTTAATTAGAAATTTTAATAGACTTTGATTTTTGAAAAAAAAATAATTAAAAATCTTCTAAATTTAGTTAAATTTGTCAATATACATTTAATTAATTTTTTAAAATAATTGATTTTAAGGTAAAAAAAATAAAAGAATTTTAATTCAAAACATTAAACAAATTGAATTTTGAAGACGTTATAAATGATTTTAAATTTTTATTTTTAAAAGTTTTTAATTTTACCTAATAAAATTTTTAGCAAAATTTCAATTGCGTTACAAATTCTTTAAAATTCTCGTCAAAATTTGAATTATTTCTTAAAAAATAATTAAATTCTTCTCAATTATTCAAAGATTTTTAATATCTACTATTAGAGTTTTTCAAAAGAATTAAATTATTTAGAAACAATTTTAATAAAATTGTACACAAAGATTTAATTATTTACAAATTTTCTATCAAATTCTTTGAAAAATGTAATTATTTTTTAAATTTTTATTAAAAATCGTCAAAAAAAATATAATTGTTTAAAAATTTGTTAATAAAATTCTATATAAGAAATAAATTTTAAGAAACATTCAATTATTCAATAAATAGTTTTTCTTTGTATTTAAATAATTGAATTCTCGTAGAATTTTCTAATAAAAGTTGATTTAAAAATGAATTTTAGTTTAAATTTTAGACAACAATAGAATATGAAAATAATTTTTAAGAAGTTACAGAGTAACAATATTTTTGTAACATAAAATAATGATTTTAACACTCGGTCCACTTTTAATTATTATAAAACATGAAGAAATCGATTGTTAATTAATCGTTATCTTTATGTTTTATAACAATATTCTTAAAGTTGATTAATTTCAACAAAAAAAATTGACTTTCAAATTTTTTAAAATCACAATTCCAATGAAAAATAATAGTTAAATATTTAAAATATTAAAAAAAAGAAATTATCTTTTGAATTTAGAAAAAAGTTGTCAAAGAATAAAAGTTTTAGTTTTCTTTGGACTTTTATGAAATATGAGAAAATTTTATAAACTATTTAATTTTTTTTACATTTAGGCCCAAATTTTTTTATTTCTTTAAAATTTATTCATAACTTATAATATAGAGAAGATTTTTCAAAAACTCAAAGAATGGGCCTAATGTGTTTAATAAGATTTCAAAAATTTTCAAAAATCACATGCAATTTAAAACAAAAAACTTGTCTTCGGTTTGCATGAGTGGCATCTTGAAAAATTATTTCCCTTTAATTAAAAACAAAAAATACTTAAATCGATTAAAAATTGCAAGCTGTAGGCATTTTTCGAAAAGTTAATTGTAAAAAAATTAATAAATTTTTAAAATAAATTGTTTTTTTAATAAAAATTTAAAAAAATTGTTAACATTTTTTGAAAGTCGAAAGAGGCACAATATTAGTATTTCAGAAACAATTGGAATTAAATAAAGCAATTTAGATTTTTTTTTAATACAAAAAGGTGAAAAACATCAACTTGAGAAATTAGGATGAGTAAATGTATGTTAAGGTCAGACAAAAGAAATTAATTTTTTAAAATTATATTAGAAGCAGTTGAGTAGATTAAATTTTTTGTCAGTAGTAATAGAAATCTTCAGTGCGCCAACTGCTCAAATTGCATTAAAGAAAAGAATTTTTTTTTTTCATCAGACAGCAGTAAAAATGAAAAATTGGTCAACATTTTCTTATAAGTGATATAAACAGTTTTCAGTCAGGCAGATTATTATTTATTTTTTCACAATTTCGCAGAATTAGTGTGAAAATGATGTATATTTAAAAGCATAATTATTTTTTTTTAGTCAGACAACAATTATTCATCTCATTAGTTGTGAATTTAAATTTGAAACTGGAAATTAAGATTAAATGAATTTCTGCATTTACAAACGTTAATGAATACAATATTATCAGTAGACAAGCTTAATTTTATAATATTCAGTACTACTCCCTAAATTTGAATTATTAAAAATTGTTACTAATTTGAATTATTAAAAATTGTTACTAATTTGAATTAGTAAAAAATAAACTAATAAATACTAATAAATTAGTAAAATGACTATTAGTAAAATTTACTAATTCAAACCAAAAAATCAGTCACTAATTCAAATTAGTAATAATTTTTACTAATTCAAATTTAGAGAGTATATAGGTATTTTTTGGTCAGACAGTGAGGTACGTTTTTTTAAAAATAAAAATTACAGGCAAGTTAAATTTTCATGTTTAGTATTATAACCGTAACTAAATAGTTTTCGTGTTTTGGAAAAAAAAATCTTTTTTAACTATCTATTTTTTACTAACCAAAAGTTCTAATTTGATAATCGATTTCAAAAAAACCTAAAAAAAAAGTATGACATGACCAGCATCATTTTTTAATCTAAAAATTCTTGCTGAATCAGATCTAAAGGTCAAATAGTTTCCATGTACATAGACGTGTTTCGAAAAAAGCCCTTTTTAATAAAAATTCATTTTTCAGTAAAAAAAAATGTTCTAATTTGATAATCGACTCAAAAAAATCTAAAAAAAAAATGACAACACCAGCATCATTTTTTAATATAGAAATTTCTTGCTGAATCAGAACTGAAGACTAAACAATTTCCCTACATTGCCATGTTTCGGGGAAAAAGCCCTTTTTTAATTTAAAAATTTCTTTTTCTGTTAATAAAAAGCTCTAAATTTGATAGTTGGTTTAAAGAAACCTGAAAAAAAGTTTCAACATCATCATCGTTTTTCATTCTAAACAAATTTTTATGAATTAGAGACGAAAACTTGACAGTTTCCAAGTAACGCGACTTTTTCGAAAAAAAACTATTTTCAATAAAAAGAATCCCCTTCTTTAATAAGAAAGCTCTAATTTGATAATCAACTCAAAAAAAAAATATTTAAAAATATCAAGACCAGCTTAAAAAAAATCTAGTTTTTGAACTTTCGGTAAAACAATCATAAGGAAAGCAATAATAGACAAGAAAAAAAATTCATTTTCAGTAGTATCAATAAATTTTCGGTCAGACAAATTATTTTTCCTTATACACTAAAAAAATGAATTTTATTCAAATAACCAAATACTTGACTGTTATATCAAGTAAATATTAAATTGAATCAAATAGTATTTATTGGAGTGAATTCAATGGTAATTAGTTTAAATCCTGAAATTATTGGTAGAAACACCTTTTCATTGACTCCAGTAGATATTATTTGATTCAAGTAAATATTTATTTGATAATAGTCAATTAATTGGTTATATTTTAATAAAATAAAAAAATTTTCAGGGTATAAGTATAAAAAGTATAAGTTTTTTTATAGATACAAAAATATGTTTTCTACAAAATTACACATAGATTTCAAAATCTATCAATTTTTAGAAAAATATAAATGTAAAAAGTCATCAGTTTTAAATTTTTCTAAAAATTGATAGATTTTGAAATCCATGTGTAATTTTGTAGACGATATGTTGTTATGACTATAAAAAAATTGCCGAATGAAAAAATTAATATTTACAAAAGTTTTAGCATTAAAAAAAAATTAATAGTTTTCACTTGTTAAGAATTTAACAAAATATGATTATACGAAAACTTATTTGTTTTTTTTCTAACTAATTTTAAAACATAAACTGTTTAAAAAAAATGTTTTATCGAATTTTCTTTTTATCACTAAAACATATTTTTAAAAGTTTTATTTTGTATTTTAACCAAATTTTGATTTTATCATTAAAACATTTTATTTTGAAATAGTTTATGTTCTGAAATTAGTTAGAAAAAAAAACAAATGAGTTTTCGTATAATAAAATTTAATAATTAATAATAATCATAGTTTGTTATATTCTTAAGAGTTTTAGAAAAAATAATAATGCAAAAAGGGTCAAATTATTTTCTGACTAATTTTTTTGTACGATCATTGAATTCATCTCAAAAAATTACTATAAAAATAAGTTTTTTGAATATTTAAAATCTTTTCTTCATATTGTTGAAAATTTTCAATATTTAGTAATATAAATAATTTTTAGTCAGACTAACTTATATTTTTTTTAACTTACATTGAAATACAGTTTTATTACAAAAAAAAAAAATAAAAAAAAAAGTCAGAAATCTTTCTTTTCCTTTTTAATAAGACCGATAATATTGACATAAGATAAAGTAGGTAAAAGCTATAAGGGCAATCTTTTTTTGGCACGACTTTTCTTTATCTGACATTTAAATTAATCGTGCGGCACTGTGATTTCGAATCCATGGATCGTTTTTCAACTGATTGACTATCCATTTTGAAGAAACTCTTGAAAAATCTTCTTCTCCGGAGAGTTGCATCAAAAGTCTTATACTCAATTGAATTTCAATGTCGCACTGCGACAAATCGAGACTTCTTCAAACTCTCGAAACAGTAAATTAAATTTTTTTCCATAATATATGTCTATCAAATTTACAATATTTATTTTATAATCTCGCAAATTTTTTTTTTTTTTTTACTTTGCTTTATACATAATACGAAACGTTCCAATTCGAATTTTATTTATTTTGCTCTTCAGACATGGAAATTTTAATTTTAATCAAAATTTTTAATTTATTTTCCTTTTTTTTACTGCGTATTTTTCTTAATATTGAATTTTTTAATACTTTTTCTAATTTCGGGTTATTTAAAAAATACGTAAAAATAGTTTTTGAAAATTTTACCCCCCTCCTCTTTTTCCTGTAGCGTTTTCTTTTTTCTGCTGATCGTAAAAATTGGTTTTATCCTCTTTCTTAAAAGAGTTATAATCATTTTTTGAACGACTTTTTTAACGGAAATTTTTTATTTAATTTTGAAATATTTCTGATTTTTTAAATTAATTAACTAACGAAATAAATATAACATTTAGAAAGAAACATAAAAAAATTCAATCAATAGTAATTTATTCATTTATTTTATTTATTTAACTTTTATTTGTTTAATTATTTATTTATTGCATTCATATTTTATGTATTTTATTAAAATTCCAATGGAAGTTTTAACCGATATAAAAATTAATTATTTAATTAATAAAATGAAAAAAATGTGATGGAAAAGAATAAAAAATTTTATCTCTATATTTACAATTTTGATAATATAAAATATAAAAATAAATTAAAATTATCAAACAACTAGTTTTGTATTATATTTATGGAAAAATTTATAATTATAAATGCAATAAACAAAATACAAATATTAAAATATTTAAATTTTAAATTTATAATTGTAAATGCAATAAACAAAATTTTGTTTATTGTATTTATAATTAAAAATGTTTTCAAAATAGTTTTTTTTTCTTTTCTTTTTTATTATTAACTATATACAGGTTCAAACAAAATTTAAAAAATAATAAATATAGTAAAATAACATTTTTAATTTAACATTTTAACATTAACATTTAACATTAACATTAACATTAACATCTTTATTTTTTTAATTAATAATTATAAATAAAAATTTTTTTCAAAAATATTTTAATATTTGCATTTTGTTTAAAGCGTTTATAATTAAAAATTGTTTCCAATTTTTTTTGTTTTCTTTTGTATTATTAACTTTAACCAGGTTCAAACAAGTGTAAACAATTTAAAAAAGTTTATTTGAAAGAAAAGAAAATGAAATTAAACTCCTGACTGTTTTCTACTTCTTATTATTATATTAAAGACAAATATTGCTTTCTTCTTTCTTCACGCAAAAAAATATGAGATTACTTTCCAAGTTTCTTTAAATTGTGTCATTTAAAAGTTTTTATTGCGAAATTATTTCGCAGCATTGTCATTATTATGCAACATAATGGAAATGCTTATTTTCTGTATTGTTGGGAATCAATTGTTATATATATAAAAGAAATGAGGGAGGAAAAGTTAAAAAGGAAATTTTACTTGCTTTTAGAATTTAAATTTAATTACTTTTTCACTGTTTTTATTTCTATGAATTAATATTATTTTTTTTAATCAAATATAAAATTTATAAAAAAATTTGAAAATTAAATTCAATTAAATGAAGAATTTTTTTTCAATCATTTAAAATAACTGTTAATCTGTTAATAATAATTGTAATTGAAAATGTTATTATTGAATTTCATGAAAATTGTATTAAAAATAATTAAATTCCTGTGAAGAACTTTATTATTTATAAGAAAAAAATTCAATTCTTGCGAAGAATTTTACTTTTAAAAAAATAATTTAATTGTTTCAAAAACATTATTAAAATTTTAAAAATATTGAATTCGTTCGAAAAATTTTTGAAAGTAATTAAAACTTTTCATGGAATTTTATTAAAATTGTTTAGAAAATAATTTAATTCTAACGAAGAATATTAGTTATGAAAACAATTAAATTCTAACGAAGAATATTATTGATGAAAATAATTGAATTCTTGTGAATAGTTTTAACAAAATTTTTCAAATAAATAAACAATAATAATTAATTATGTACTTAAAAAGTTAATTTTTAAAAGTTTTAATCTAAAACTATTAAAAAATTGAAATTTTTATTTAAAAATAAAAAATTTTGTAACTTACGTAATAAAATTTAATTGTTTAATAATTATTGAGGGTAATTATTAATTATATTATAATAACATTGTTGTTCATTAAACCATTATTATTGTTAATGATTATTTTCAATGATTTTGATCTAATTTAATAAGTAAAATATATTTTATAAATTTTTTAAAATCTAATTTAATAATCGTAATAAAATAATAAATAATTTTTTAATAAAAAATAATTATTATAGAACAATTTACTAATTTTGCAATTAAACAATAATTAAAAAATGAATGATAAAAGTAATAATAAACATAAAAATAATAATAATTGTGGTATTGAATTATTAATTAGTGATCTGTAATATTATTTATTGTTACCATTAATTATTAATTAGTTATTTTTGTTATTATTTCTTACAAAAACATTTTGGATTTTTTCTACTAATTTTTATAAATTTTTTTTATTCATTTCTTCATTGTATTTATTGGCATTAATTATAACACTAATTTTTCGAAATTTTAATTTAATCATAATTATATTTTCATCACTATTGTTATTATTATTTATAATTAAAAAAATTTTCTTTTTACTTCATATTTTTATGATCTACTGTTTATTCTCAGCATTTAATTAATACTTCTCTGCAGTAATTTTTTTCTTCCATTTTTTCAAATTTTCAAAATTTAAATATTTAAATTACAATCGAAAATCTCGATTTCTTCGATATTTATCGAATCTCGAATTTATTTCACTTTTTCACCGTTGGCGCTGTTATTGGCGCTCATTTGTTGTTGTCATTATGTTTTGACACACAGGTTATGTTTTAGAAAAGTAAAAACGCTTAAAAGAATATATATTTTAAAAATCGTATATTTTTGTAAAAAACAAAATGAAGACTTTAGTGAAATTAATTAGTATATTTATTACCCTCGAAACATTGTGCCATGCTTACCAAATTGGTTTTGAATCTTCGAGTTTACGTAAGTTTTCGTCTTGTATTTCCTAACCTCTCTGATAATTGCGAGAAAAACCGGCTAAAATAATTTTAATGTTTGTTTTTAATTTTCGCCAATTATGTTGAGACTTTTTAAGAATTACTGTTCATTTTAGTCAGAACTTTGAATATTTTTTTTTTATTGAAAAACATAATTATATTTGTGGAAAGAAATTCTGTATAGTTTGGTATTTCAGAATGACATTTCAAATTCAAGTAAAATTTGTTTATTTTATTTTTCTCTTCTAATTTTTACTTATTATTATTTTAGTATATTTTCATATAGAACTATTGTTTATTTTTAGAAATTGGAAATATTTCCACATTTTGAAGTTGAAAATATCGAAAAGTAATGTAAATGTTAATACTTCCTTATACAGGAAAATTAAAGTTTAAATTTAATTTAAGTATTTTATTTAATTTTTTTATTTTGCAGCTCATTTTTTAGAACCAGGGAATTCAGTGACAATTGAAGGTCAATCGCCAAGTTTGCGTATTTTTTGTCACAATGCAAAATCCAAGTATTTAATTCACATATGGAGAACTGTATATGTGAGTATGAATTTCTTTATAAAATATACTTTTATTTTCGCAGTTTATTTTTTTTTCGTTCCTTTTCGATTTTATTTATGACCTTTAACTCATTGTTGCGAATTGTAAATTAAATATTCGTTTTTAGTAAATTTAGCCAAGAATTCTTTTTGCGATAACATAAATATTTCGTCAAAAAAAAAAGAAAATTGTATTTAAAATTTCAATTCAATAATTTACAGATGAATTTAGAGATTAATTTAGAAAATTACGAAATATACGATGGCCGAACTCCAAACGAAATTACAACAAAGTACGAAGATAATAGACGATCCTGGAATTTTAATTTCTTTAGTACGAAGAAAAATAAACAATTTAGAATTAATCCTTTCGAAGATGCGTGCATTGGAGTCAATACTCTTCATCATAGTCCTTATGAGTACAAAATGTCTATGTCTGAACAGCGTGAGTGGAAAATAATTACAATTAAATAACAGCTTTTTAGTTTTTTGGTATTTTATTTTTGTAATTTACTTTTATATTTATTCATTTATTTATTAAAATTCAAAATTGATGTCAAACGTATTTATTTTCTTCTAACGATGGAAGAAACAAAAAAAAACCTATTCAGAATATCAAAGGAATTTTTTTATTTTTATTATATATGAGTTTTATTTTTACAGGCGTCGATGTTTGGAAAATTGCTTACATGATCCTAGGAATATTAATATTCTGGTCTGGAAAGAGACTTAGTCAGAATACATTATTTTATTATTTATGTGGAATCACATTAGGTGTCACGACTTCAGTCATTATACTTATTTATTTTGTTGGTAAATTATTTCCTAAGGTAAGAAAGAATTACTAATTTTTTAATGCCTTTTAGTTAGAAAAATCTAATATAAAAAAAAATTTACCAAAAAAAAGAAAAGTGATACAGCAAATAATAAATTATTTGAAAAAAAATGAACTATATAGTAAAGTAGAAACTGTATAAATTTCCATTTTTGTAAATTGTTTACAATTTCATATACTTTAATTACAATTTTTTAGTAATTTAATTAAATTTTTTAATACATTAATTAATTTTTAATAATTTTAACAAGAATGGAATTAGTAATATTTTTAATTTGGAGGAACTACATGTAATAACTTAATAATTTACAGGGAAAGTTCATGTACTTAATGGTAGCAACTGGCTACACTATGAGTTTCTACGTTGCTCAACTTTTATGGGACAATGCACAATTAATTGCACTGCAATATCGAGATTTTGTTTTGTGGTACGTCCTGATAACTTCTCTCATAAGTTTCGTTATTTGTTATCGATTTGGACCAATCACAAATACAAGAACAAAACGAATCATTCAATGGTTTCTGCAGGTAATTAATTTCAAAACACACACACAAATCTCTGAGTAAAAAAAAAATTAATCTCCACGATTTTTCTTAATTCAATTAATTTTCCTTATTTATAATCATAAATTTTCCGAGTATTTAAATTTATTTTCCACTTCGTTAAATGAATAAAGTTTTAAACGTTCAAGTGAACGCCGATTTCTTGCTTCTCTTGATTTTAAATTTCTTTCTAAAAGAATATGTAAATTTTAATTAATAATAATAATAATAATAATATTTAATTTAAGTAAATTAATTTTACTCTTTTTATAATTAGAAAATTAATTTTCAATAAATGTTAAATTAGAATACTTCTCATTTCAAGTGTAGTGGGTTTTAAAAATATGAGAAAAAATTATTCCCTTCAGTTAAACGAGCAAAACTGTAGGAGAAATTAAATTAATATTTTTTCTATTATTCTTCCATAGAAATATAATTATTATTTATCTAGTCCTAAAGTTATAAACTATTTTTTACTTATAATATATAATTAGACATTTAAAGAGAATGAGAAAGAATTTAAAGTTCTTTTTTATTATTTTTTCTTTTCATTGAAATTAGTTTCATATTGCAATTGTTAGTGATTAGAAAAGTAGTAAATGTCAGAGAGTTTGATAAAAAAATGTTTTCTTTTTTATTTATTAATAAAATTTTTTCGTAAATTGCAGAGCCTTGGCTTAGTAATGATTTACTGTAGCAGTTACTTTTATGAAGCTTCGGGCTCGTGTTGCGTCCTTGTTCTTATGCTGTACAATTTTCCAATATTTGCTTTAAAAAAAGGACGAAAATATTGGTGAGTTTCCTGCGGAGGACATCTGTATCATTTATTTCTAAAAAAAAGAGAGACAAAAGTTTTCCAAGAAAACAAATTATTCCATAAATATAAAAATAGTGATATTTAATTTCTTTAGGATTTTTGTACTTTTTTAATAAAACAAACAGATTTTCTTAATTATTCATTGTTTCTACTTTTCATTTTAGTCTTAATTTTTTACTATTTTGTTTTTTTGTTTTTTTATTTTTTATTTAAATAATTTTAATAATTTTTTATGTTTTTATAATATTTTTTAATTAATTTTCTATTAATTCTTTATTACTTTTTCATTACTTGTTTATTTCGATATTTATTTAATTCTTTTTTGTTTCAATTTATTATTTTTATTAATTAATTTTCTTTACTGTTAATTTTTTTTCCTCTTTTTTCTATAGAAACGTTATTTTTCCCCCAACTGTTTACAAATGGTTTCTCTCCGAATTATTAGAAACGAAATATCAATTTTACGAATTCACAGAAATTATTAACGTTTTTTTAGTTCATCATTTTCGTTTTGGAGAAAGTCGTCAAATTCGAGACGACTTTTGACGGAAGATGAATACCATAAAGAAGGACTCAAAGAAACCAGGAAGGCTCTACAAGATCTTCAAGATTATTGTTCTAGTCCCGAGTGCAGTCCATGGAAGACAGTATTAAAACTGAAGGATCCTTTAAGGTAAATAAAATGCAAATTTAGTCCAGCAGGGATATTTTCAAATTTCAATAACAATTTCTACTTTAAATTCTTTCATATTATGCTATAACCATAAAATATATTTTCATCGTTCCTTATTCCATTATCATTTTATTCTATCTATTGTTCCGTTATTTATCAAATATATTCATTATCATAAATAAATGTTTAATTTCAGATTTGCAAAATTTGTCGAACGCGGCACTCACGTGACTGAAGACGAATCATTCGATTATGACACTTCAATTGCAAAACTCATTGAAGAATGTGAATACACTGACGACGAGGATGACGAACTTTAAAACTCTCGGACGTGACTTCAAAAAGACTAAAATCGTATCCTTAATTAATTTTTCTTTTTGTCTTGTAAACATTTCTAGTACAAATCGAATTTATAGGAGGAAAAAAATTCAACTGATTATTAATATAATATCTTTGTTTTATTAATAATCAATGCTTATAAGTGTAAATATTATTTTTTATTAATAATTTCTATTTATTAATATATAAAAAATATTTATTTATTAATAATCACAGATTATTAATTATTATTTTTATTAATAATCTCTGGTTATCAATGAGTAATCTTTTTTTTTTGTGTTATTAATAATCCGCATTTCAAATAATATAAAATCGCATACATTAGATTTATTAAAATTAAATTATACTTTCGTAGTACATTAATCGATAAATTATTACATAAAAAAAACAATGGAAACAATTTAAAAATCTATAAAATAAAATTTCTATTTTTTAATAACTATATGTCAGTATCAATTCCAGTCTGGATTTGTAAACATTGGTCTCTGAAGAACTATATTTTTATTTTAAAAATATATCAGTTATTAATTTGGAATTAGTATTTAAAGAGGAACATTTTAATTCCAAATAAAATTACTGATTAAGGTACAAAACTAAGGCACGTGTTAACTTTTGTTTTGTTTTTTTATGGTCATAAATACTTTGTTAAGAATTGCCTTAAGTTTGTGAGTATTTGGGACAGTGTGAATAATAATTAAGTTATTGTAATTATTCAACGAAGGCGGGAAATCTTTTTAGTTTTGTCGTTTTCTATTGGTGGTGGAGGACCTTTTGCTGATTGATGCCTATTGTAAACGCTGTGAAAAAAAAATTAAGTATTACATTGTAAATTGAAAGAGAAAATACTTTTGATTTTAAAGTATTTCGATAGTTTAATAAAATATTAAATTTTTAATAATTTCTGATATTATTTACTTTCGTGAATTTTTATATCAAAATAATATTCTTTTTAATTTTATTATTTATTTATTACTATTATTATTATTATTTATTTTTTATTATATTCTATATTATTTAAAATTGATTTGAAATATTTTAGATAGTAGAAAATTCGATAAGAATTTTGATAAAAAGAACTTACTATTTATAGGTCTCGGAACGAATGTAATCTATTACGTGGGAAACACCAACTTGTAATTGGTCTCCAATTGGCGTTACCCAGGGGTTGTATTCCATTCTAAATACGGCTTTATTGCTGACTAAGTCCAAATTTCCTGTTAAATATTTTTTAAAAATGTTAATTTTTATTATTGACTTAACGATCATTGGGTGTTTAATTTTGTATTCAGAATTTACGAAAAAGCAATTTTTATTCAAACTTTTTTTTCTAATTTTATTTAGCACGAATTACCAATTTCTGGTGGAAGGACAGTTAAACGATTTCCCTGAATGTGTAATTCTCGAAGTCGACTCAGTTCTCCAATTTCCTTTGGCAATTCTATGAGGTCATTGTCTCTCAAAACAAGCTGCAATAAAACAAACAACTTGTCAAATTTGTAAAGTAACTTAACTTTTATATTTTTCAATTTTTCTTTTCTCTTTTTCTTTAAAAAATATTATTTATATTAGTAATGGAGTTTTTTAATTACTATTTGCAGATTTCGAAGTAGTTTGATGTCTGGCGATAAATGTTCAAAATCATTGTCCGCCAAATAAAGAGCTCGCAACGTATCTGAAGGAAACAAATTGCATCCATTTGAGAATTATGATTTGGAGTAAAAGATATATTTGGGAATTTTAAGAATTATAACCTACCCATCATGAAGAAATTTCCAGGTAATTTTCTCTCGTTTAAATTGTTGTAGGTCAAATCTAAAACTTCTAGAACTGGAAAAGCTCCGAATCCTCGTGGAAGCTCATTTAGCCTGTTCATTCTGTAATTATTTATTATTGTTTTTAAATCGAACATTTAAAAATTGTTTTATTTTCTCCAAATTCAAAGATTGTTTTATTAGTTCGTAATTTAGAGATTCATTTTTAATTATGGTATTTAACTTTATTATTAATTGTAACGACAATTATTATTATTTATAAATATAAGATTCAATTTTTGAATAGTTTTAGATTCACGTTTTTACAAAAATTTTCAGTTATTAACTAATTGATAAATATTATTCAGTACTTTTAATAAATTTTAATTAAATTCTTGGTAATGCAATTTTAATAAAATTTGTCGAAAGAATTCAATTCTTCTTAAAATTTTTTAATTATTTTCGAAAAAATTAAGAAAATTCTTTGTATTTACGAAGAAATTCAATTATTTTTAATAAAATTTTAATATAGTTTTTCACTGATATTAAATTATTTTTAAAAAATTTAATAAAATTCATTGCAAGAATTCAATTTTTTAAAATTATTTTTATTATTCAATTACTTTCATAATAAAATTGTTTACAATTATTTTTAATATAAAATTTCCCGATGATATTCAATTATTTTCAAAAAATATAATAACATTTTTTGCAAGAATTCAATTATTTAAAAAAAAAATTTTTTTTATTCAATTTTTTCATAAATAATTAATTACTTTCATGAAATTATTTGTCAAAATTAAATTATTTTCAGTACAATTTTAATAAGATTTTTTCGAAAAAATTTCATTATTTATCAATTTTTAATAAAATTTTTCGCTGAAAGTCAATTTTTTTTAAATTTATTAAAATTCTTTACAAGAATTCAATTAGTTTCAATACAATTTTTATTAATTATAACTTTAAAGAATTAGAAATTATTTTCAAAAATTTTAATGGAATTCTGTGCAAGAATTAAATTATTTCAAACTTAAAATTATAAAACTTAAAAATTATAATATTTTTTTATTACAAGAATTAATCACTAATCTTTGAAAATCCCAAAAAATTTACTTATTAAAGCCAAATAATTTATAAATTTTTCTCGCAAAAATAGTTACACAAAACTTATTTTTCAAACCTAAATTAGTAAAAAAAAATTCAAAGTAACGACAAATGGTAAATTAAATTTTCCAAATTAAATATAGGTAATAATTGTTATTAAATTATTATTCTTACCCTATATTAAGAATCCTCAATTTTGGTAATTGTGAAAGAGTCATAGGCAGTTCCATAATGTGATTGTTGAATAAATTAAGAATTTCCAAATTTACAAGATACGATATTGCTTGAGGAACGGCTTTAAACAAAGTAAATTAATTTAATTAATAAAATTAATTAATAAAGCTAATTTAAATCGAATGAAATTGATTTAATTTAATCAAATTTTTTTATTAATGTTAATTTAAAAATATATATATTTTTTCACAAATATATTTAATATTTATTACCTTGTAGTTTATTATGACTGAGAGTCACTCGAGTAATATTTTGCATATTAACTGAAAATAAAAAAAGAATATTTAATTAAAGAATTTAAATATTAGTTCTTAAAGTTCAAATTAATGAAATTTCTTTGTCTTTTTTTAATATATTTTTATTTCAATATTTTACGTTACAGAGAAAATTAATAATATTTAATTTCTAAAATGCAAAATCTATGTTTTAAATTTTTATTGCAATCGGTGATTGAGAAACATTACTAAAAAGAATTTCTTTCATTTGAATACTAAAAAATTGTGGATCGTTGTTAATTTCAATTCTCGAATTTTAATTCTGACGTTTGTATGATATTAAAATCAATTTTATTTTTTGAATAGGACAAAATTACAAATACAAATGTAATAATTACAAAATTCTTTCCAAGATTCGAAATATTTATATATAGAAAATTCTGAAACATGAATATAAACTGGAGCAACGACGAAAATAATTACTATAGTAATTTTATACATTTTTGGAACGAAAAATAATCGTTTTGGTCCTGAAATAACATTCGATATTCTCGATTTTTGAATTGGGAATTAATTTACAACTTTTTGGTGATAAATAATTGGAATAAATGATAGGAAATATTAATTATAAATAATTAACATTATTAATTGTAAAAAGTAGTTATAAATATTTTTATTAATTCTTTAAATGCAAATTAACATCAGGTTTTATAAAGAAATATTTTCCCCCCTCATATTCTTTGGTAGGTAACAAATTTTGAAATATTTTCTTTTTTTTTCTGTTTTAGAGAGAGACATGAATGAAAAATTTATTCATTTGAAAAAAAAGAAGGAGTATCGCGCGCATGCTTACACACGCCTATTAAAAAACGAGGAAAACGAGTGTGGATCCGCACAAACCAGTCTCGACAACTTACCAAATTTGGCAAAGAGAAACGAGACGCGAAGGACAAATAGGGTTTGGCCGCGGAATGGAGAAAATACTCACACAATCCTGGCATCTCGTCAAAGCTGGAAATTCCCTTGTCCGCGAGATCCAGCTCGGGATTTTGAATTTCTCGAGCTTCATCGAGGACCTTCTTTGCCTTTGCCATCTTCCCGGCAGCAGGAATACACGACACTGGGGTTTGTAGGCTCATTATGCGCGCGCGCACAAACACACACACACACACAAACACTATTGAAAACAGAAAAATTACGTCAGGAACTGTAAATAAAATGCTTACGCCTCCACTCCTCGCACGTTTTGCTGTATATTATAATACAGCGAGAAAAAAACTTGAAAGCACGCACGAGAGAGGAGATACGATACAGTATATTTGTTCTCATGTGTCGAAGAGACTGTTTAACACTGTTGGAGAGTATATAACTTGAAAAACTCTCTCTCTCTCCAAGAATCTTTAAAGAAATCGAGATTGGTTTAAATCTTTCCACTCAAGTTGGCGCTGTTTCGTTGATTTTTATTTATAAATTCACTGGAAAATTTAATAATCCAAAATTTTGTTTCGTCACTTCACATTCAATGCTGTATTTCATTTATTTTACTGCAACTCCAGGAGTTGTTATAAAACAATTTTCTGAATTCATATTCAAAGACTAATTAACGCTCCTGTAATATTTGAATTCTAAATTTCGATTTCAATTTTAATTTAAATTCAAATATATTGTAAGCAAATTAGTTAAATTTTAATTTTAATTTATTCCTTAAGATTAATGCTTTCAAACTGGTATACTTTTAGAAAATTTTCCTATTTTGGAAAAATAATAATTTTACTCCTTCATTGGAATTTGTATAAAATATTTATTTCTTACAACGTTATTTTAATTTGATGTCAGTATTTGAATTTACTATTTGATGGTAAATTCTCATACTCGGCTTGAAAAAAGTAGATGGAGTAACGAGTACCAAATGTCAGTCTTAAAAATTTATCGACTGTTTCTCAAGTTTTTATATTATATATTTAAAAAAATTTTTAAGAAGCTAGAAATTTTCTTTAACTTATTGTTATAGTAATAATTAAATACTTATTAAGTAATTTTAGTTTTAAATTGAAAGAAACTTTATAAAAAAACATATTTAAAGAGAAGAATTTTAAAGTAGGTATTAATTTTCCTATTTTAGAAAAATAATAATTTTGGAAAATTAAATTAATATTATTTTAAGATTTAAAAAGAGCTAGGAATTTATTCAATTTGTCAAATTCCAGATAACTTCCATGTTTTACTAGGTTTTCCTTAATTTATGGAATATTAAAAAATAATTTTAAATTCAAAGTTGTAAAAAAAATATATTGAAATAAAAAAATTGTTAAAATATTAATTTAAAATTAAAATACAATATTTTGAGAATATTAAATTACTAATTTTAAATTGAAAGAAATTTAAATATATTTTACAAACCTTCGAAAGTATGACTTTTTGGAATTTTTCGACTTATTTTCAAACATTGATACTTCTCTTCTAAATATTGCAACAAATAACAAAATGACACTATTTCGGTAAAACAAGCAATTTATTTTAATTTTTATATTGCAAAAATTATTTATAGACAAATCTGAAAATATTTTATTTTTTTATAGTATTTCATTAAATTTTTTTTCAAAAAGTCTTTGAATAAAAATTAAAAAATTAAAATTTTTTAATAGTATTTCATTAAAAGTTTTAAAGAATTATAATTAAAAAATTTAAACAAAAAGTTTGTGATTGATAATTAAAAAGTGAAAAATAATGAAAATAATCATGAAACAATTATTATTAAAATCTTGTTGAAAGGAAGTAATTTCAATATTTTAAATTTAAATTCTTCAAAAAATTGATAAGTTTTTCTAAATTAGCCAAAAATTTGTTCAAAAAATTTAATTATCTTTTAAAACATATTAATCTTTTTAGAAAATTAATTTCTTATATTAAAACAGCTTTTAAAAAAAGTAATCCTTAGAATTATTTTATTATTTATTTATTTTATTTTCATGTGTAAACGAGCTACAAAGAGAAAAAAAGCCCTTTAGTACATAGTACTCAAATTAATTGATAAAAATAATAATTAAAAGAAAATTTGACAAATCATATATAAACAGTAAAACAATTCAAACAATCATACATAAGAGCCCTTAATCACTTAAATTATTGTTACTGTAGAGCAAAGCTATAATTATTTTAAAATAATAAATAAAGCAAAGTTATAATTTTTTTAAATTCAGTTCTTTTTAATAATTTTAATTATCTATTTGATAAAATTTAAATATCTACAGAAAAAGAAAACATATTTTAAAAGTCTAACTTTTTAGAATTACTATTAAAATCTTGTTGAAAGTGCTTATTGCGGCAAAAAAGTTGAAACCATCTAACACATCAGGTCCTGATGGGATTCCAAGCTTCCTGGTTAAGGATTGTGCATCTATTTTCGCTCCTATATTGACAGGTATTTTCAATTTGTCACTTCTACAATGTCGGTTTCCCGGATCCTGGAAAATGGCTAAAATATTACCAGTTTTTAAATCTGGTGATAAAACTAACTGTGGGAATTATAGACCAATAGCTATAATTAATAACTTTGCGAAAGTATTTGAGTTTTGTGTCCTTCCCACTCTTAGTTATGCTATTAAGTCTTTTGTCTCTGAATTTCAACATGGCTGTATGAAGAAAAAGTCAACTGTAACTAATTTAGCTCAGCTTACTTATTTTATTCAAGAATCGTTTAAATTACATTTGCAAGTTGATGTTATTTATTTGGACTTTGCTAAGGCCTTTGACACAATTGATCACAGGATCCTGGATGACAAGTTGGATCAGTTGAATTTACCTGTTAACCTGAAACTTACTATTATTAATTATTTAAAGAATCGTTCACATTCTGTGTGTGTTGGTAACTTTAAATCTGCACCTTCAGTGCCATATCGTGGTGTACCTCAAGGTTCTTCCTTTGGGTCCCCACTATTTACTATCTACATTAATGATATTATTTACAAAGTTGACTCTATGATTCTACTTTTTGCTGACGATTTAAAAATTTTTCGTCGTGTAAATTCAATTTTTGATGCAACTCGTCTTCAAGCTGACCTTGACGCTATTTATCTTTGGTGCACTGATAATAAATTGTCCCTAAATGTTGCAAAATCTCAAGTTTTAACATTTCATAAATATAACTTTCCTTTTCTTTTTCCATATTACTTAAATTTAATTCCGGTATCTAGAGTTACCTCCACGCGCGACCTTAGAGTTACTTTTTCTTATAATCTTAGTTTTGATGATCATATAACATCTCTTGTTGCAACTGTATCCAGGATGCTTGGTTATCTCATTAGGTCATCAAGAAATTTTAATAATATACAAACCTTTACTTTACTTTTTAATGCATTAGTAAGATCCCCAGCTGAATATGCTGCAACTATTTGGAACCCACCTACTAAAAAGCTCTCTGAGCCTCTTGATAAAGTTCAAAAGCGGTTTCTTAAGTTTTTGGCTTTCAAGGAGGATGGACGTTACCCCGTACGTGGATGTGACTATATTCTTTTGTGTAATCGTTTTTCTTTTTTAACATAAGCAGAGCGACGCATAATTAATGCGATGATTTTTTTGTTTAAAATTATTAATTACCATTTGGACTGTGAAAAATTATTGAAGGTAATTAATTTTAGGATTCCTCGTTTGTCATCTCGTACTAATTTACCTTTTTATATAAGTAAGGATGATTTAGGGTTGATTAGAACATCTCCGATTTTTTTTGCATGTTACCATATTAATAATATGTGTAATAATTTCTGCTCAAATGTGGATTTGTTTATGGCTTCGCAACTTAAATTTGCTGATTGTGCAAAAAAATATGTAATCGGCCTACGTGAGCAGCCTTGAAATATTTTTTTTTTTTTAAATGATTAAGTATACTAAAAGAATAATTTTTTTGTTTGCTTTCTTAATTTTTTTTACTTAAAATTTTGTTACTTAATTATACTTAGTTATTCTTTTGTTTTTTATACGCTTTGAGAGAAAATATTTACTTTCTTCTTATCCTGCTAATAACTTGAATTTATGCTACGAATTTTTTATTATTCATGAAACAATTTAAAATAATTTAATTCTTGCGAAGAATTTAAAAAAAATATTTGAAAATAATTGAATTTTTCAGAAGAATTCTATTATTTACAAAAATAATTGATTTCTTTAGGCAAATTTTGTTATTTATGAAAATAATTGAATTTTCTTAAAATATTTTATTATTTATTAAAATAATAATTAAATTCTTGCGAAGAATTTTTTAAAAAATTTTGTAAATAATTGAAATTTTCTGAAGAATTTGATAAATTTTAAAAAAAATTGACTCTTTTTTGAAGAATTTCATAATTTATGAAAATAGTTCAATATTTTTGAAATATTTTTCTATTTTTATAAAAATAATTGAATTCTTGAGGAGAATTTTTTTATAAATTTGGAAAATAATTTATGAAAATAATGGAATTCTTTCGAGAAATTTTATTAATAATTGTTGAAAAAATAAATTAATTACTTTCGAAGAATTTTATTAATTAGGTAAATGATTAAATTCTTGCGGTAAATTTTATTAAAATTGTTGAAAATAATTGCATTTTTTCCTCGAATTGGTTATTTTATAAAAATAGTATATATTGAAAATCATTGAAATGTGAAAAGTTTTTAAAGATAATTAAATTTTACAAAGAATTCTATTAAAAAATTTGGCAATAATTAAATGTCAGTGGGAAATTTTATTAAATTTTTTTTTAAATAATTGGATTTTTCAAAAAAACCTTTTATTATTTATGAAAATAATTGAATTCTTGCGAAAGATTTATTAGAATTTTTTAAAATAATGTAATTTCCAAGAAGAAATTTATTACTATTAATAATAATTGAATTATTGTGATGAATATTGTTATTTATGAAAATAATTGAATTTTGAAAAGAATTTTATTGAAATACCTCAAAATAATTGAATTTTCGTTAGTAATTTTTTTATTATTAAAAAAAAATTTTATTAAAATTATCTTTAAAACAATTAATTTCTTTCGAATAATTTTATTAAATTTTTGAAAATAATTGAATTATTGCGGAAAAGTTTATTAAAATGTTTAAAAAGAATTGAATTTCTGTTGAAAATTTTATTAGTTTTGAAAGGAATTGAAATCTTCATAAGAATATTATGAACATTGTTTTAAATAATGAATTTTTAAATGTTATGAAAATTTTATTAGTTTAAATAATTGAATTCTTGTCAAAAACTTTATTTGTCAAAGTAACTGAATTTTACGATTATGAAAATAATTAAATTCATGCTTAGAATTTAATCAAAAATTTTTTTGAAAAAATTTAATTTACATGAAAAATTTTATAATTATTAAAAGTAATTAAATTATTGGGAAAAATAAGTTGCATTAAATTTTGTTCAATAAAATTGATTTTTTTTCAATATTGGCGAATTAAAAGTAGTGGCGTAGAATTATTATTAATTGACTTTGAAAAAAAGAAAAAAAATCCAATTTAAATGTGTGTAGAATTTTGAATTGTAGTGTTTAATTGCGTAGAATTTTTAAAAAATGTATTTATTAAAATGCATTTATATTTTCGTAGAATTATCTGGTATTAAATTTAATGGCGTATAGAGTTAATAATTTAATTAAATTAAATATTACAATTGCTATCTGTAGACATTCTTCTCGTAGAATTATATTTTTAGAATTTCCATGCGCAAAGTTTAATCTTCTAAAAATTTATTATAAAAAAAGTTAAAATTTGTAGAATTATTTTTTGTAGAATTTATCTGTGTAGGAAGAATTAAAAAAATTAATTAAATTATATTTTATTTAATTAGAATGCGTAGAGTTTTATTATGTATAATTAATTTGCGTAGAATTATTATTACTTGTCTAAATATAAAGTGAGAGTTTTCTCGTGTAGAGTTTACTGTGTTGAATTTTCATTTGTAGAATTTAATTGCGTAGAATCGCTACCGCCCCATAAAATTTCATAAAAATAAATTAATTAAAAATTTATTTTTAAAGAAAAACTTTTTTTATTTTATTTTTTCCTCTTTTGTAAAAAAAAAAAATTGTATTTTAATTGTAATTTAATAATCGCACGTTATTATACATTCTTGAGTTGGACTCCTCTTCAGATTAGATATATTTACATTCAAACATTTTTTAGGTTCTGAATAATAAATTCTTCTCTGGGAAGGATAAGATAATATATGTTATTATCAAATATTATTTTTAAAGAAAAACTTTTTTTATTTTATTTTTTCCTCTTTTGTTAAAAAAAAATTGAATTTCAATTGTAATTTAATAATCGCACGTTATTATACATTCTTGAGTTGGACTCTTCTTCGGATTAGATATATTTACATTCAAACATTTTTTACGTTCTGAATAATAAATTCTTCTCTGGGAAGGATAAGATAATATATGTTATTATCAAATATTATTCTATACTTATTGAAATTCTGTTAAACATATTTTTAGTTTCTTGGTATATTTTTATTGTTTTCTGTATTTTTAGTCTGTTTCTACAGCCGGCTGAAGCTAGCAGTCGTACTCAGCACCTATCTTTAAGCCTCAACTACTAATGTGTATACCTTCATCAAATTTAATAATACTTAATGATTAAAAAAACATCGAATATTGTTATTTAAGAATCAATAATCACTAAATAGCAAATTTGGTAAGTTTTTAGTAATTAATTTCATTAATTAGTGGTTGACGCTTAAAGATAGGTGCTGAGTACGACTGCTAGCTTCAGCCGTCTTGTTTCTACATTTTTATTTTCTTTCAGATATTCCTTGTTTTGAGTGACAAAAAACATGATGGGGATTTATAAGAATTTCCTTCTACTTTTAATAAGTTTATTACTGATTGAAGAGAATAAGTCGGAGAATAAAAATTCAGTTAAAGTTTGTTCATTGTCGGACAGTTTAGTGAAGGAAATTGAATCATACGAAAAAACTGTCAATGAAATTGTAAATACAGCGGTCAATGGTACATTCAAAGGTTTCACAAGGAAGGAACTTTGGTTTTTTATCGACAAATTTGGTTCTCGATTCACGGGCACGAAGAATTTGGAAAGGTCTATAGACTACATGCTGGAGAAATCGAGGAATTATAGTTTGGAAAATGTTCACGGTGAACCAGTCATGGTACCGCAATGGGTCAGGTAAATATTTAATTCTCATTTCATAATTAACAAGAATTTCAAATTTAATTCTATATAAATTTAATATTCTACAAATTAATTTGTAAACAATTCATTGAAGGGGTGGTAGCGATTCTATGCAATTAAATTCTACAAATAAAAATTCAACACAGTAAACTCTACACGAGAAAACTCTCACTTTATATTTAAACAAGTAATAATAATTCTACGCAAATTAATTCTACATAATAAAACTCTACGCATTCTAATTAAATAAAATATAATTTAATTAATTTTTTTAATTCTTCCTACACAGATAAATTCTACAAAGTTTAATTCTACGCATGATAAACTATATTTTTTATTATTCTTTGTAAGTTGTTAACTCTACGCAGTTAAATTCAACACCAGATAATTCTACAAAAATAAATGCATTTTAATAAATAGATTTTTTAAAAATTCTACGCAATTAAATTCTACAAAAAATAATTCTACAAATTTTAACTTTTTTTATAATAAATTTTTAGAAGATTAAACTCCACGCAAGGAAATTCTAAAAATATAATTCTACGAGAAGAATGTCTACAAATAGCAATTGTAATATTTAATTTAATTAAATTATTAACTCTATACGCCATTAAATTTAATACCAGATAATTCTACGAAAATATAAATGCATTTTAATAAATACATTTTTAAAAAATTCTACGCAATTAAACACTACAATTCAAAATTCTACACACATTTAAATTGGATTTTTTTTCTTTTTTTCAAAGTCAATTAATAATAATTCTACGGCGATCAATTCAACATTAAATTATTCTACGCAAATAAACTCTACAAGGTAAAACTCAACACAAGTTTGTTTATTTGCGTAGAATTATTTAATGTTGAATTGAGCGGCGTAGAATTATTATTAATTGACTTTGAAAAAAAGAAAAAAAATCCAATTTAAATGTGTGTAGAATTTTGAATTGTAGTGTTTAATTGCACAGAATTTTTAAAAAATGTATTAATTAAAATGCATTTATATTTTCGTAGAATTATCTGGTATTAAATTTAATGGCGTATAGAGTTAATAATTTAATTTAATTAAATATTACAATTGCTATCTGTAGACATTCTTCTCGTAGAATTATATTTTTAGAATTTCCTTGCGTAGAGTTTAATCTTCTAAAAATTTATTATAAAAAAGTTAAAATTTGTAGAATTATTTTTTGTAGAATTTAATTGCGTAGAATTTTTAAAAAATCTATTTATTAAAATGCATTTATTTTTGTAGAATTATCTGGTGTTGAATTTAACTGCGTAGAGTTAACAACTTACAAAGAATAATAAAAAATATAGTTTATCATGCGTAGAATTAAACTTTGTAGAATTTATCTGTGTAGGAAGAATTAAAAAAATTAATTAAATTATATTTTATTTAATTAGAATGCGTAGAGTTTTATTATGTAGAATTAATTTGCGTAGAATTATTATTTCTTGTCTAAATATAAAGTGAGAGTTTTCTCGTGTAGAGTTTACTGTGTTGAATTTTAATTTTCTAGAATTTAATTGCGTAGAATCGCTACCGCCCCAATTTAATTCTACGGAAATTTAAGAAAATTTATTAAATTTATTAATTGTTTTGTTACAATTGTTTTTTTTTCTTTTTAAAGGGGTTCAGAATCGGCAACTCTTCTTCTACCTCGTGTAAAGGATATCGCACTCTTGGGACTCGGATATAGTATTGGAACACCAAATGATGGAATTACAGCATCGGTGATAGTTGTTCGAAGTTTTGCCGAATTGAAGCAAAGAAAAAATGAGGTAATTCTGATTAATTTACTTTAATATTAAAAAAAATAGTGAAATCTTTTCTCATCACTTTATATTTATTTTAATTTTGTTATAATTTTTCATTTTCTAATTTTTTTAAATTCAATTTTTTTCAAGTAAAAATAAATTATTTTACCATTTTTTTTAAATTAGATTAAATTGTTTTCATTTTTTTTTTAATTGAAAAAGAAATTATAACATTTTTTAGATTTATTTATATAATGAAAGAAAAAATTATTTTAATTAAAAGAATAATAAATATAAAATAATAAGAATTATAATGCATCAGAAAAATTGAATTTACATATTTTCTGTCTTTTATTGAAGATTCCGGGCAAAATTGTTGTCTACAATCAAAAATTTGAGTCGTATGGAGAAACGGTGATATATAGATCGCAGGGTGCTAATGAAGCAGCAAAATATGGAGCTGTTGCTGCTCTAATACGCTCAGTGACACCATTTTCAATGTACACACCTCATACCGGAGTGATGTCGTATGCGGAAAATGTAACGAAAATTCCAACAGCTTGCATTACTGTCGAGGATGCAAAACTTTTGTATCGACTTCAAAAAAGGGGTACGAATTTGCTTTTCTTTTTCCCAATCAATAAATAAAAGTGATTAAACTTATAATATTATTATATTTTTGAAATTGTAAACAAACAAACAATTTATATTGCTATTCACTTTTTCAATCAATTTTAATTTATTAATTTAATTTGCTGTTTTTAAAATCAATTTAAATTAACTGTTTTTAAAATAGTCAATCAATTTTAATAACATTGTTAGAAAGAATTTATTTAATTAAAAAATTTCAATAACATTCTTTACTAAAATTGTATTAATCTACAACATTTTAATAACAGACTTTATAATAAATTCCATTATTTCTAATTAAATTCTTCAAGTGAATTTGATTTATTAAACAAATTTTAATAAAACTTTACTTAGGAATTAAAGTATTTTCTAAAAATTGGAATAAAAACTTCGAAAAACTTCAATTAGTTTTATAAATAAATAATATTTATGAAGAAATATCTTTTTTTAAAGATATTTAAAAAATTCTTTGTAGAAACTCTGTTATTTGGTAAAATTTTGATAAAATTCTTTATACAAATTCAATTATTGTAATTCTAATTTTAATTGAATTATTATTTTCAATCCAATTTTAATCGAAAGAATTCAATTATTTTGAAGATCTTTACAAGATTCTTCAAGAAACTTCTATTATTTTGAAAAATTTTGATACAATTGTATATATAAGGATTCAGTTTTTTTGCAAAACAATTCTTCGAAAGAATTAAATTATTTAGTTAATTCTAAAATTAAGAAAAAATTACAATCAATTGTATTTGATTAACATTAATTTTTTTCAACTATTGTAATAATAAACTTTTACAGGCGCACCTCTGGAGATAAAATTAAAAATGCAAGCGAAAATGCTGCCGGAAACGGAATCGCGAAACGTTATTACTGAATTACAGGGGAATGGGGCAGCCGAAAAAGTCGTCATACTTTCCGGTCATATCGACAGTTGGGATATCGGACAAGGAGCAATGGATGATGGAGGTGGTGCTTTTATTTCCTGGAGTTCTTTGGTGCTTTTGAAAAAATTGAATTTGCGCCCGAAACGAACAATAAGGCAAATATTTTTTTTTTTATAAATTCTTTAAAAATGAAAAAGAAGGAAAAGTCCAAAAAGTTTTATTTTTACTTTATATTATTTTTTCTCTATAGAGCCATACTGTGGACAGCTGAAGAAATGGGTTTAATTGGAGCCTCACAATATATTAAAAATCATAAAGCTGAGAGAAATAATTTCCAATTTGTCATGGAATCTGATAGTGGTACATTTAAACCTCTCGGATTGATTGTGAGTGGAAATAATGATGTTCAATGTATTGTTCAAAAAATCTTAAGGTTAGTAAAATTTTTTTTAAATTGTATTAATTCATTAATTTACAAAATAATTAATTATTTCACGTTTTCTATTTTTTTTCCTCCAGTTTACTGAAACCCATAGGAAAGTTAATAGTTCAAAAAGGAACTGACGGCCCGGATATTGGAGAATTATTGCAAATGGGAGTACCAGGTGCAGGATTACTGAATAAAAACGAAAAATACTTTTGGTACCATCATTCAAAAGCTGACACAGTCAATGTCTTTAAAAATACAGCCGATCTCGATCAAAATACAGCTCTTTTTGCTGCCGTAGGATACGTACTGGCTGATTTAAGTATTGATCTCCCTCACGAAATTCTTTCTCATTAGTATTAAAACAAAATAAAAAATGTAAACAAAAATCTCTATATTTACGAACAACAAGTTGTAAATTAAGATGTTCATTACATGAACATTTTGCTTCCTCTTTACGATAAACAAAAAATTTGATTTAAAGTGAATTTTTTCGTTTTATTTAATTCTATTAATGCTAATAAAATATATTCTTTTTATACATCAATCGATTCGTCTTGATGAAATGTAGATTTTTAGTTTGTTTTTAAGTCTAGATTAACATTTTATTATTATAAAGCAATATAATTTTTAAGAAGGAAATAAATTTCTAATAAAAGTGCGAATTTTTGGTTTTAATTATGTTTAATTCTATAAAATCAAATAAAATAAATACTTTATATATACCAATCGATCTGTTTTAATGCATAACAGATAAGATTATTGAAAAAATGATTAAAATCTTATTGTACTGGAATATAATTTTCATGAAAGAACTAAATTTTTGATAAAAAAAATATAGCGGATTTTTAGCCATATTAGCGGATTTTTACGGAACTAACGTATATAATAAATAATAAAATAAATTGATTAAAAAATTGTTTTTTAATGTTGTTTATAGATGTATGATGCTTATTAACTAATAAAAAGAGTAAACAATCCGTTTTTTTATTAAAAAAATACAAATAAAAAGAGAAAACAATTAATTTAATTTAGCCATTAGTTCCTGAAAAATCCGCTTATATGAGACAAGTGGCGACAAAAATTGAGTCTAATTTTGGCGCCACTTGTCTCATATTAACGGATTTTTATGGAACTAACCTATTTTATAAATAATAAAATAAATTGATTAAAAAATTGTTTTTTAATGTTGTTTATAGATGTATGATGCTTATTAACTAATAAAAAGAGTAAACAATCCGTTTTTTTATTTAAAAAATACAAATAAAAAGAGAAAACAATTAATTTAATTTTGCCTTTAGTTCCTGAAAAATCCGCTTATATGAGACAAGTGGCGCCAAAATTAGACTCAATTTTTGGCGCCACTTGTCTCATATTAACGGATTTTTATGGAACTAACCTATTTTATAAATAATAAAATAAATTGATTAAACAATTGTTTTTTAATGTTGTTTATAGACGTATGATGCTTATTAACTAATAAAAAGAGTAAACAATCCGTTTTTTTATTAAAAAAATACAAATAAAAAGAGAAAACAATTAATTTAATTTTGCCATTAGTTCCTGAAAAATCCGCTTATATGAGACAAGTGGCGCCAAAAATTGAGTCTAATTTTGGCGCCACTTGTCTCATATTAACGGATTTTTATGGAACTAACCTATTTTATAAATAATAAAATAAATTGATTAAACAATTGTTTTTTAATGTTGTTTATAGATGTATGATGCTTATTAACTAATAAAAAGAGTAAACAATCCGTTTTTTCTTAAAAAAATACAAATAAAAAGAGAAAACAATTAATTTAATTTAGCCATTAGTTCCTGAAAAATCCGCTTATATGAGACAAGTGGCGCCAAAAATTGAGTCTAATTTTGGCGCCACTTGTCTCATATTAACGGATTTTTATGGAACTAACGTATTTTATAAATAATAAAATAAATTGATTAAACAATTGTTTTTTAATGTCGTTTATAGATGTATGATGCTTATTAACTAATAAAAAGAGTAAACAATCCGTTTTTTTATTAAAAAAATGCAAATAAAAAGAGAAAACAATTAATTTAATTTAGCCATTAGTTCCTGAAAAATCCGCTTATATGAGACAAGTGGCGCCAAAAATTGAGTCTAATTTTGGCGCCACTTGTCTCATATTAACGGATTTTTATGGAACTAACGTATTTTATAAATAATAAAATAAATTGATTAAACAATTGTTTTTTAATGTCGTTTATAGATGTATGATGCTTATTAACTAATAAAAAGAGTAAACAATCCGTTTTTTCTTAAAAAAATACAAATAAAAAGAGAAAACAATTAATTTAATTTAGCCATTAGTTCCTGAAAAATCCGCTTATATGAGACAAGTGGCGCCAAAAATTGAGTCTAATTTTGGCGCCACTTGTCTCATATTAACGGATTTTTATGGAACTAACCTATTTTATAAATAATAAAATAAATTGATTAAACAATTGTTTTTTAATGTTGTTTATAGATGTATGATGCTTATTAACTAATAAAAAGAGTAAACAATCCGTTTTTTTATTAAAAAAATACAAATAAAAAGAGAAAACAATTAATTTAATTTTGCCATTAGTTCCTGAAAAATCCGCTTATATGAGACAAGTGGCGCCAAAAATTGAGTCTAATTTTGGCGCCACTTGTCTCATATTAACGGATTTTTATGGAACTAACCTATTTTATAAATAATAAAATAAATTGATTAAACAATTGTTTTTTAATGTTGTTTATAGATGTATGATGCTTATTAACTAATAAAAAGAGTAAACAATCCGTTTTTTTATTAAAAAAATACAAATAAAAAGAGAAAACAATTAATTTAATTTAGCCATTAGTTCCTGAAAAATCCGCTTATATGAGACAAGTGGCGCCAAAAATTGAGTCTAATTTTGGCGCTACTTGTCTCATATTAACGGATTTTTATGGAACTAACCTATTTTATAAATAATAAAATAAATTGATTAAACAATTGTTTTTTAATGTCGTTTATAGATGTATGATGCTTATTAACTAATAAAAAGAGTAAACAATCCGTTTTTTTATTAAAAAAATGCAAATAAAAAGAGAAAACAATTAATTTAATTTAGCCATTAGTTCCTGAAAAATCCGCTTATATGAGACAAGTGGCGCCAAAAATTGAGTCTAATTTTGGCGCCACTTGTCTCATATTAACGGATTTTTATGGAACTAACGTATTTTATAAATAATAAAATAAATTGATTAAACAATTGTTTTTTAATGTCGTTTATAGATGTATGATGCTTATTAACTAATAAAAAGAGTAAACAATCCGTTTTTTCTTAAAAAAATACAAATAAAAAGAGAAAACAATTAATTTAATTTAGCCATTAGTTCCTGAAAAATCCGCTTATATGAGACAAGTGGCGCCAAAAATTGAGTCTAATTATGGCGCCACTTGTCTCATATTAACGGATTTTTATGGAACTAACGTATTTTATAAATAATAAAATAAATTGATTAAACAATTGTTTTTTAATGTCGTTTATAGATGTATGATGCTTATTAACTAATAAAAAGAGTAAACAATCCGTTTTTTTATTAAAAAAATGCAAATAAAAAGAGAAAACAATTAATTTAATTTAGCCATTAGTTCCTGAAAAATCCGCTTATATGAGACAAGTGGCGCCAAAAATTGAGTCTAATTTTGGCGCCACTTGTCTCATATTAACGGATTTTTATGGAACTAACGTATTTTATAAATAATAAAATAAATTGATTAAACAATTGTTTTTTAATGTCGTTTATAGATGTATGATGCTTATTAACTAATAAAAAGAGTAAACAATCCGTTTTTTCTTAAAAAAATACAAATAAAAAGAGAAAACAATTAATTTAATTTAGCCATTAGTTCCTGAAAAATCCGCTTATATGAGACAAGTGGCGCCAAAAATTGAGTCTAATTTTGGCGCCACTTGTCTCATATTAACGGATTTTTATGGAACTAACCTATTTTATAAATAATAAAATAAATTGATTAAACAATTGTTTTTTAATGTTGTTTATAGATGTATGATGCTTATTAACTAATAAAAAGAGTAAACAATCCGTTTTTTTATTAAAAAAATACAAATAAAAAGAGAAAACAATTAATTTAATTTAGCCATTAGTTCCTGAAAAATCCGCTTATATGAGACAAGTGGCGCCAAAAATTGAGTCTAATTTTGGCGCCACTTGTCTCATATTAGCAGATTTTTATGGAACTAACCTAATTTAATGTTTAAATACTTATTTTAAAAAATTAATAAATTTTTGAATAAATTTAGTTATTAATTGTAGAAACTAACCGAATTTTACATTCAAATTTATTTAATTTCAAGTAGTCGTAATTTGTAGAAATAAATATATTTTTTTTGTTTAAACCATTTTTTCGATTTTTTTTCTCCTTAAAGTCGATCTGAGACCTGTTATTTATTTTAAAAAATATAAAAGGAATCCTCAAAATAAGAAAAAATGTTGGATATTTTAAAGAAAATAATAATTAATTTACGAAAATAATGCAAATTTAATAAAAAAGCAATTTAATCACATCTTAATAATTTTTGTATACTCCTCAAAATTTTTAATCGTAAAACTAGCATTAAAAATTAAAAACTACATTTTCCTATAAAATTTGTTATTCTGCTTTAGTTGAAAGGTAAAGTTTGAAAAAACACATTTTTTTATTTTACACCTTTAATCGTTTAAAAATAATAAATTTATTCAGAATAGATACAAATTGTTTTTCAATACTTTTAAGGCTAATTCGATATTAAAATATTTTTGACTATAAACTAAGAAAGTGACATATTTTTTTTTATTACTTTGTATTTTACAAAGAAAGAAATAATGGAAAAGTTCTATCTATATATATATATATATATTCTAAAGAAACATACAGAATTATATTTATTTTTTTAAGTCAATGACTTTTCTTTCACGAATGAATAAAAAAAAATCCCTCATCAAAAATAAAAGACTGACAATTTTTCAAAATAGAAAAAATGTTCTTATAATTAAATAAATTGTTCCCCTTTTTAAAAAAAAACAAAATTCACGTGAACTATTTTAATTTACAATATTTTAACTATAAGTTTGTTTATAGAAAAAATGAAGCACAAATAAAAAAGGTGTTAAATCAAAATAAATAAAAAAAATGCACTCTTTATTTTCGAAGCAATCTTTTAATATAGCAACATAGTCAGTCTTAATTATAATAAGCCAAAAATACAATCTATATATCAAGCCGTAGGAAAGTGTGCGAAAAGGCGTTCGATTTCGAAACTTTTACTCTCAACAAAAATCGCCTTTCCTGGAATGCCAAAACTTTTTATTTTATTTTTTTTTCTCAACTAACTTCCTAATTTGTTTTAAGAGTTAAAAGTGTTCACGAGTCGAAAAACATGACGTATTTTCGTTCACTTTCCTTCCAATAAATTTTACAATTTTACACATAATTACTTCATCGTTATTACAGTTTATCGTTTTTTTTTTTGCTTTTTCTTTCATTTTATATTTCACGAATCAAAAAATTTGATTCGCAAAAGTAGAGTAAATCGGCTCCTTAAAAATAATTATATTGTAATAGCTATAGATTTTTCTTTCTCACAAGGGGGAAAGTGCATATTATAATTGTAGTATGTGTAGTGATGATTCCAAATAATTAAAAAAATAAAAAAAAAATAATTAATGAATGAAAATTGTTCGTGACAACGTCGCCCTACATTAAATGATTTCATTAAAATGCAATCAATTCATTTGTTGATCTTCCTCGAGATCATCATTTTCTGTTTCCATTTATTTTTTTTTTTTACGAAAAGCAAAATAAGACGTAGATCAGAATATAAAAACAAATAGATTTTTTTTTCTTTTAAAAAATGAAGATTGCTTGACTCTTTTAATATTTTTTTTTATTACCTTAAATTGTCGAGAAAAATTAGACAATTAAATTACTATTTAAAAAAAAAAATAAAGATGGGACAAATCAATGAGAGTAGAAATGGTCGTTACTCATTACAAATATATAGATATATTATAATATAATAGGTAGTTATTTCATGAAACATTTAAAGCCTTACGTAAAATATACAATGTTCGTGTGTGATCTGAGTTTGTGTGAGTTTTCTTTCCATGTATTCATTGTGCATGTGTAAAATTGCAATCTGTAAATCTTGTTTCCTTTCTTTTGTTATTAATACGTTTTTCACATTTTTTTATGTGTTTTTTTTTTGTTTTTTTTTCATTTTAAATACGAATATGCGCTTCGACGCTTCTTTTAATAACATGATGCTTGGGCTGCGACGCGAGATTAATTCAAGACGCCGATAAATATTCTTTGCCTGTTACTTTTAATTACATGTATAGTTTTTCACTGAGATACAAATGTTTTTATTTTTTTTTTTCAAACCCCCTGATTTAAGGAAAGGAATCTTAAGTTTTTTTCGACATTCGGAAAGTTTAAAAAAATATATCCTAAATTTCAGACAAGAATTTTTATTGTGAGAAAAACTAATTGCTATTTATTTAAATGTTTCCGAATGTAAAAAGAATTTTTTGTAAATTGAATCTTTTTCTTAACAGGGGGGAAAAAGAGAGAAAAAGAGAAAAGGGGGGCAAAAATTGGATACTCGGATCTACATAAAAATTGTTCCACTTTGTTTTCTTTTGGAGATATGCATATTACTTTTCGTAGTTTTAAAAAAAAAAAATCGTTCTCTTGACGAAAATGCTCGTTTTCTAAGTTCTTTTATTCATTTTATTTTTTTCGTAAAAACAAGTTTGGCAGTTTCTTTGTTTGGCTTCACGAAAAATGATTATAAAAAATATATCTCGAGTATTTTACTGTTAGGTAAAGTACAAAAATCGTTGGATGTTGGTATTTATACCTAAAAGCGAAGGAGGGGAGAGAGAACTTGTGGCAAATACGTCAAGAAGCACGAATTATTGTTCGAAAATTCGCACACAAAAAAAAATATATATATATGAGGCCGTTTAGAAATTTTTATCTATTCAAGTAGATACACCACGAATTTATCAATTCTACAAATTCTTTTCTAGAATAATAAAAATAGAAAAGAAAGAATAGAAAAAAATCCGTGGAACTAAATTTGAACCTTTTTCAATCGTTGAATTTTCGATAAATGCTATTGTGGTTTCCTTTTGTTACAATTTATGGAATGAATTTTCGATTGCCTTGTCGATACTTCTAATACGCTTCTTCATTAGTCATAATGGAAGAGTTACTTTATTATTGTATAGCAATAAGAGAATAGGAGAATATATTTTGAATTCGAAGCTATTAGAAATAGAAAATTATTTTTTTTTCTTTCAAATATGGAAAATTGAAAAAAAGTTTATTTCCTAAAATTTTTCAACTACTGTGGACCGTAAGAAATTTGTTTTTTTTTGTTGTTGTATAATTTGGTTCTTTTTGTTTTGTAATTTATTTTCTTTTTTTATGTAAAAGGACGTTCTCGACTATTGTGTTCTCTTTGCAATATTCACACTGAGTAGTCCAGAATGTCACAGAGAGAAATATATAGGACGCTATACTAAACTTAAAGTAAAAAACAAGGAAATAAATGCGTCGTTTCCTTTCTAATATCGTTAAATTCTAAAATGATATCACGTTCGAGTTGTCGAAGATATTATTATAATAGTATTATAGTAAATTAAAAAAAGGAAACTGAAGGCGAATTAAATGTAAGAAATTTGCATTTTCTGCAAATCAATCTAAAAAAAATTGTGGATCTTCGCATGGATTTTACAACATACTCACACATAACTATTCATCTGTGCTTTATGAAGATCGTTTCTTTCTTTTTTTTTAATAGTAAAATTAAGCTTTTTTTATTCTTGTTTTAATCATTGCGTTTGGAAAAATTCGGATCTTCTGTTGTGTTATTTTTCCCCTGATGTTGTGGAACGCCAGCTTTTTTTTGTTTCAGATACATCACGCTTTATTAATTCAGCTTGATTCTTTCTCCTTGGAATCTGAAATATAACATTATTATATTAAAAATCTTATTCAATTAAATTTTACAAAATTTTCAATTAATAATGGGAATTAAAGTAACTATTTAAAATTTTTACGAGATTTTAAAACTATATTCAAAAAAATGTAATTAAAATTTTCCCAAAGACTAATTTTTTCATAATTTCAAAATGAAATTATTTTTACTTGAATCACAATTTTGAAATAAAAAACTTAAATGCTTATTCCAATTGAGTTTTTCACATGACTTTAAAATTGATAATAATTTAAGTGTAAAAACTTTTAGAAATTTAACTATTTTCAAAAAATCGTTGTGACCTTACATTAAAAATAAGTTAAATCCTGCGGCGAATTTTATTATTTACGAAAATAATTGGATTATTTTTCAGAATTTATTTAAATTTTTTGAAAATAATGGAGTTTTTTGTAATTTTTATTGAAAATTAATAAAGAATTTCTATTAAGATTGTAAAATATTCTTGTTAAGTAATAACTTGACTTAATAATTTTATTAATAAGTTTTTATATTTTCTTACAATTATTTATAGAAAATTAAATTCTTTTAAACAATTTTATTAGTGTTTTCGTAAATAATGCATTTTTAAAAATATTTTTAATTAAAAATTTTGAAAATAATTGAAATTTACAAAGAATTTTTTCAAAACTTTTGAGATTAATTGAATGTTTCAGAGAAATATTATTACAATTTTTAACAAGTAATAATTGAACCCGTTTAAGAAATGTTATTAAAATTGTATATTGAATATAATGAAATTTTTTAGAACAATTTTACAATTTATAAAAAATAATTGAATTGTTTCGAAAAATTTTGTCAAAATTTTTTAAAGTAATTGAATTCTTTCAAAAATTGTTATTAAACGTTTTTTTTGAAATAATTCAATCCTTTTGTGAAATTTTATTAATATTGTTTTGAAAATAATTGAAATCCTAAGAAAAATTTTATTATTTATGAAAATAATTGAATTTTTGCAAAGAATTATATGTATATTTCATTTAAATACCTATTTGAGAAAAAATTTTAGTATTTGTAAAAATAATTAAATTTTTGCCAAGAATTTTATTGATATTCTGGAAAATAATTCAATTATTTTCAAATTTGAATGGAAACTATAAAATAATTGAATTTCACCTTTGATTTTTATTATTTATAAAAATAATTTAATCCTTATAAATAAATTTTATATAAATTTTGGAAAACTAATTATTAGTTTTCAAAAAAATGTTGTTATTAAAATATTTCAAATAAATTTATTTCTTTCAAAAAATTCGCTTGAAAATTATATTTTAAATAATTGAAGGCCTGTGAAAATTTTATAATTTATGATACAATTAATTGTATTTTTACAATGAATTTTATTAAATTAAAAAAAATAATTGAATTCTTTTGAGGAGTTCTATTAAATAATTGAAATAAGAGAAGAATCTTATTTGTTTTTATTGAAAATAAAAATTGCATTTTTGCGAACATATTTCTTAAGCTTTTTGAAAATAACTAAATCATTAAAAAGAATTTTAATAACATTTCTTAAATTGTTTCTAAGAATTTTATTAACATTTTTCAGAATAATTTTCTTATTCCAACTATTAGTCGATTTAAAGTTTTGAAAATTCTCAGAAAAATATTAGCTTTTAGTGTCAGAACTAACAAAAATTGCTGCTTTCTAAATCTGTAAAATCTGAATTAGTCAATTTCTTCTTTTGTTAGTAAATTTAATTGAATGAACACGAAAAACAAAAAACTATTCCTCACCGCTGTCAGATTTGTCCTCCGACGTGCCATTGGTTAATTCTGGCTCCTTTTTCTTCTCGTTCTCTTCCGAATCAACACTGGCGGCCTTCTTCTCTTCCTGATTTTGATTCTTCTTGTCCTTTGTTTTGCTCTTAGCGGGCGTCGCTGGCTTGGGTTTTGGCTCCTGGCTTGGATCCAGAACAATTTTTCCAACATTCTTCCGATCGTGCATCCTTTGCATGGCCTCGGGAACATCCTCAAGTGCCCAGGTCGAATCAACAACGGGCTTTACTTTACCATCTTTCCATAATTGGAAGACTTGATTGACAGCTTTTCGTACGAATCCGTGGCATTCACTTTGGTACATCAAGTGACGCAAATTGAATCCGGAAATTGTCTTGTTCTCGTAGAATAACTTGATGGGCGACACTTTGTCCACTTGCCACCACTGCAATTAAAACATCTTTTTTTAATTTCAAAAAAAAACATAATTCTTTTTTCAAGACTTTAATCAATTCTTTCATCAATTTTATCAGAAACTGAAATTTCTAATTTGAAATCCTAAAAGCAATTAACTGAAGATATAAGAAAATATCTTTTCTTAGGAGAAAAATGAAAACGTAAAAAAAGCGTTAATAAATTTTCAAAGCAACGTCTCAAAGCGAAATAAAAAATTGCATTTTAAATTAAAATCGAAGTGTTGAATGTAATGTGAAAAGAAATAAAATTGCCAAGCAAAATAGAGAAAAATGATAGAAATAAATATTCTTTTTCTTTAGCTCTGCTTCTACTATTATGTGCAATATTTTTCATATTTCAGAAATATAATAAGTGAAAAATCAATTAATTAATTAATTAACAAATTAAAACTCGGCATGAAACTAAACTAAAATAATAATTTTAATAATCGTTAAAAGAAAACGTGCATGTTAGACCTGAAAGTATTTGCTTACGGATCGGGCTGCCGAGAAAATGCTTTTGGTTTCTCCAGTAACAATATTGCTCGATCCGTACAAAATGTATCTTCCCATTGGTTTCAATAGATTGTAGCCATGATTGCATTCCTGACCGCATAGACAGTCCAAAACAATGTCGACGCCCTCGCCGGAAATTCTGGAAAAAAATTATTTACAGTTATTATTATTATTATTGTACAATGAGCTAATTATATTACATTTTTTTTTATTTAATTAGAATTTTAAATATTCAAATCTAGGATCGATTTCCCTGACCTAATTTCTAAATTTTCAACTCAAAACATGAAAAATTTTGTTTAGTAAATATTTAAATATTTATTTTTTCACACGAATTGCAGTTTTTTAAAATTCAATTTCAAAACATCTGAAATTGTGTTTGTAACTCACTTTCTGACTTCGTTGACATAATCAACCCCACGTTCAATGAGATGATCAATTCCTGATTCCTTAAGATTTTCATGCTTTCCTTTGCTGCAAACTCCAAAGATGGTGACATCCTTTACAGTTTTAGCGAGTTGCACAACAGCTTGGCCCTGAAAAAAACAATTCCTTTCAATAAAAGTTCAACAAAATTCATAATTTTAAAAGTTCATTTATTTTCATAAGTTTAAAAAAATTCTTTTACTTATTTCTTTTCCCTCTACAATTTTTCTCCATATAAAATTTTTTTTTCTCCAAAAGACTTTCTTTTAATCTCCAATTACACAGTATTTCAAAAAAAAAATCATTGTCAGAATTCTATAATTAAGAAATCGTTACAAAAATATCAACAACAATTTCATCGGAATACAACAATTATTTCCTCTAATGAACAAAGGGATATTTATTCGTGGAAAAAGAAAGAAATACATCGTGAAGAAACCTGATTATCTCGGATAATAAAGACGACGATAATGAGCTGGGTGACGATAAGAGAAAACCAAGAGGGGGATTATTTCTCCTTATTTGTCATTCTATCAATGTTCATTGAGTCATTGAGCTTACTGATATTTTGATGATTAAAAAAAAAAGGGGGAGAATTTTTTTTTCTCTCTCTAAGGAAAAAGACCTTTTTCTCGCGCACATTCCTATGAACATGAAAGATACGCTTTTTCAGGGAAAGAAGAAAGGGTGTGGTCTTTAAGGGAAGGGAAAAAATAGATATATATATATATAAAAATCGACACAAGCCGCGTGAGATTTTAAACAGAAGTAGCATTCATTATTTCCGAGAAAAGATCGTTTCTTCTTCCTGTACATTCTGTCTTCATCTCTCTTTTTCTCTCTCCTACTCTCCCTTTCGATCTTTTACTCTTTTCTCCCTGCCATTCCTTCCTCATGATCTTTGCGTGGCCCTGCAACTCGACACCCGATACTTCCAAACGAAGAAGAAAAAGAAAACGGCCAACCAAGAATTTTAAACAGTCGCTCTAAATTGTATCTCCTGTACGATGTGTGCACTAAATTCAGTATAGAATGTAAAGAAGTGTGAAACACAAAAATCCCAAAGTGTTAAAATTTCATTTTTTTGCTGCTACAATTTTTCTTTCCCACTAATTAAAAAAGAAAAAAAATTCGAATTACTGAATTTAAAATTAAGATCCATTTTAATAAAATTTTTGACAAATAAAAGTAATTTATAAAGTAATTTTTTTTTTCAGCTAAAAATTCTAACATTAAAAGTAATTTAAACTTTTTTTAAATTGGCTGAAAGTAATTACGAATTTTTCAATTCTGCAAACATGAAAACATGTTTTTCAATTTAACAAGAACAGACTTCGCACTCGATAATTAATTTCGAATAGTAGCAAAAAGTAGCTTTAAGAAAAAGCGATTTACAAAAATTTGATTCTGTAATTTATTTCCATCATTTTTTCCTTATTTAAAAAAAAATGTTTACTTTTTTAAATTTTCCTGACAATAACTTCAATTCATTATTTTTGCAAAATAGAATTATTTTTTAAATTCAAATTTTAAATTCCACTAAAACATGATATTTAAAAAGACTTTTTAAAAGTAAAGAAAGAAATCTACTTTAATTAAATTTTGACAATTTCCAAACATTTGAAAATTTATTTAAAATTTTAACTGAAATTCACTTTTAAGTAAAATTTTATTTGGGAGTTTAAAAAGAATTCAATTATATTTCAATATAAAATAAATAATTTATTGGAAAATTAAATATTTCTTAAAATTTAATTCTTGGACGGAATATTATCAAAATTTTTCAAAATAATTGCATTCTTCTGGAGAACTTTAAACAAATTTTTAGGAATAATTACATTATTCGAAAAATTTATTCAATATTAAAAATAATATTAATTCTGCAATGATTTTTGTTATGTAGCAAAATAATTTAATTCGTTGCAAGAAATTTTATTAATTTTTTTTAAATAAATAAATCTTATCAAAATTTCAAAAAAAAAAAAAAAAAAAAAAATTGATTTTTTTCGTAAATTATTTTGAAAATTTTGTTTCAAATAATAATAACTATTGATTTCCTGTAAAAATTTTATTATTTATGAAAATAATTTGAATGTTTGCTAAGAATTTAATCTAATTTTTTTAAATAAATAATATTTATTCTGGAAACTTTATTAAAATAATTGTTTCGAAGAATTTTATTTAATTCTTCTGGAGAACTTTAAACAAATTTTTAGAAATAATTACATTATTCGAGAAATTTATTAAATATTTAAAAAACAAAAATAATTCAGCAATGATTTTTGTTATTTCTGAAAATAATTGAATTTGTTGCAACAAATTTTATTAATTTTTATAAAAAATTATTGAATTAAAGCGAAGGATTTTTTATTAAAAATTAAAAAAATAATTGAATTCTTTCCAGGAGTATTATTAAAATTCTATGAAAAATAATGAAATGTTTGCGAGGAATCTTATCAAAATTTCTAAAAAGAATTGATTTTTTTTGTCAATTATTTTGAAAATTCTATTTTAAATAATAATTATTATTGATTTCCTGTAAAAATTTTATTATTTATGAAAATAATTTGAATGTTTGCTAAGAATTTAATCTAATTTTTATAAATAAATAATATTTATTCTGGAAACTTTATTAAAATAAATGTTTCGAAGAATTTTAGCACTATTTTTAAAAATAATTTTTTTTACTTCATCTATTAGTGAATTTAATGTAGTGCAAATTTTCAAAAAAAAAAAAAGAAACTGGTTTTTGTGTGACAAATCTAAAAAGAAAAGTATCCAAGTAGCAGGAAATCGTCAAAAAAAGTAGTTAATAAAAAAACAAATAAGAAAAGTAGTTTTGAATTCAACAAAAATGAAAACATTTTTTTGTTTTGAACTCGACAAAAATGAAAACATTTTTTTTCAATTCATCAAATATTAAACTGATATAAGCTTTAATTTTTTTTCACCCCATTTTACAGGAATTCTGATAATAATCGATGAAAAGGCAGTCGACTGATCCTTTCGTTTTGCAGGATTCTTCGCTGATTCTGCGATGGTATTTAGAGGATTATAATGGAATATGGTGTTGATTGATGAGTAATTGAATTTTCAAATCGTCAGACAATAGACTATTTGATTCCAGCTTTAGCCAAAAGGGACAATAAATTTCCCTCCTATACCCTATATACAGCGGAAGAAGAGAGAATTTCTATAAGTCGTATAGAGCGAAAAGCTGGACGACTGCGTCTGATAAGTGGTCAAAATCCATTCTCATGAAAAGTAAGTCACGTAGATGGAGTGAAAAAGTCGTGGGAAACTTGAGAAAAAGGCAGTAGTGTTGTCTTGATTCGAGAAAAAATGGTTCTCTCACCCAGCATTCGTTCTTCTCTTCGCACCCTTTTTAACATTTTCTCTGAGCTTTGAACATTCGTTTTTCTTTTCTTTTTTGTCAAGCACGCATTTGACACGTTATAATAATACTTTTCTTTCTCTGAACTCAAAGAAACCACTTAACGAGAGAGTTATATATATATATTAAGCTTTCTGCATTGTTCAAGCCACCAGCATAATATTTTTGTCTGTCGTCATTTCCGTTCCAAAATCAGTCTTGAGGAAATAAATTCCTATTAAATATTCTATGAGAGATTTTTACTTAATTAATTCTCTCTGACGAAGATGATTATTCATTTCGGAATGAAATGAAATGAATGGAAAAAGAAATAAGTGGGAGAGATTCTTTAATTCTTCGCAATCATATGTAATAATTCGATGATTAGATTTGATAATGAAGAGAAATTATTGTTATTATTGAGGTATTCTTATATATTTAAAGTTGGAAATTTATTCCGAAAATTTATTCTTCAATGAAGTCTTCGTAGAATTAGATTTTATTAATTAAACACTTCATTCTTCTTCTTTTCTACTTTGACAACCACTAATTATTTAATTTACAATTTTTTTTTGTCCATCAGGGTTGAGACAACAATTTTACTCCTTTCCGATTTTGAGAGAGAATAAGGATTTTTTTTTTTTTAAATTATTCATTTATAAAAACAGAATGTTTAAGTTAATGAATTTTTTGTCGAAATATTCACCGAAATTACTGATTTTAATAAAATGCAATTTTTTTAAATGCTTGATACTATTATTGTAAAATTTAAAATCGATTAAGTATATAAATTTCGTTCAAAAATCAATAACTCGATATTTCGGCAAAATTGAGAATAGAAAATTTTGAATTTCGAAAAAAGAATAATTTAGATAGTAAATATCTTTATTTACGATAAATTTTATCTGCAGGAAAATCGGAAGAATTTAGTAAAATATAATTTTCGAAAAAGAGAAAAGAGAGAAATATTTTCTAATTTCTATAAAATTAAAATATCTCGCAAAAACATCTCTCACTTCATTGTTTCAACAATTTTACTGCATATGATTGCACTTTCAGAATGTTCTCTTCTCTATTCAAAGAATTCTCGGAGAAATCTCACATTTTCGAGAAATTCCACACATTATTGAAAAAAAATATAGTGAAGTCAATTTTCATCATTTCATACGTCCATGAAATTTCCAAAACACGTGGTGGTAGAAAAAAAGAGACTTGCAAAATGCATCTGGAAAATTGTTTCCAACACTCTCGTAACATTCTTTTCAAGAAATTTCTTTCCTTCTCTGCTCTTTTTTTTTAATTCTCATCTACATAGACGACTATTAGATAAACATATTTAAGAGAGAGTTCGTTTAATACAAGACTCGAATTGCGAGCGTTAAACGAACTTAAAGTGCCACGTGGTGTAGTTTCAGACGGGCGCGGTCGGTGGTAGGCGGTGGTCGATGATAGAGAGAACACACACCATTGCAAAATCCAAAGGCGATGGAAAGAGAGAGCGAGAGAGAGAGAAGGCGAAACTCCAAGAGAGAAAGAGAGATGGTTGCCTAGCAACCCTCATCCCGATGGCTTTCCCAGCCACCCCCATAGATTTCATCTTCTCAACTTCTGTTCATGGAGTTCACGAGAGCGGGTCCACGGGGGAAGGCAGAGGGGGGCAGAAGGGGTCGAAGGACAGAGTGTGGCTGGCGATGGTGGCGGCTGCAGCTTCTGCTTCGGGTGTAACCTGTTGAGTCGTATTGATCCTGAACTTTCTTGGACGAAAAGCACGTACATGAGTCGCGCTGTGAAATTCGCAGACTGAATTAAACTTTCAACCCGTTGCTATACTGGACCTTCTCTCTCTCTCATTCGACGTTGAATCCCACATCCGCGTATTTGTTAAAATAAACAAGATTTCTTTTCTCTCCTCTCTCACTACTTGGAAATTATATATTTTTTTTTCTCTTTTTTCTCCTCTAACTGAAAAGAAGAAAAGATTTTAGTTTCTCAAGAATATCGTTAAATTGCTTCGTTTCATTGAATCAAAATTAATTTATTCAACAAAATAAAATATCGGTCAGTAAAATAAAATAAATCTGTTGAATAAAAAAAATTTCTTCAATAAAATGAAATATCGTTCGAAAAAATAATATTTATGCAATAAAATAATATTAGTCAAATTAAATATTTTTCAGTAAAATAAAAATTATTCTGTTCAACAAAATAAATTTGTTTCATAAAATAAAATTTTGTTAAACCAAAATATTGTTCAGTAAAAGAAAATAAATCTGTTCAACAAAAAAAATTTGTTCCATAAAGTAAAATTTTCATAAACCAAAATTGTTCAGTAAAAAAAAATTTAATAAAATAAATTTTCCCCAAAAGATAAATTTACCCAAAAAAGTTCAATTTTTCCCCCCAAAAAAATGAATTTCTTTTCTAATACCCTCCAAAAAAATAAATTCCACAAAAATAGAATAAATTTCGTCTCATTAAGTTTCCCCATTCCCATGAAATAAATTTTTATTCCATTCGAATAATAATTGTTTCGCAAAATGAAATAAATTCCATTTCATAGAATAAATTTTATTCCATTAAGTAGTTTCGGTAAAAAAAAAGCAATGAGATAGATAAATGGTAGTAATAATAATAATAATAATAGTATTTTTAAATTAATGATAATGAATGGAATCGCTGTTGAGATGATTGTTTGAATAAAAAAAAAAGTTATTACAATCTGTTTACTACGCATTGTTTGTAAAGAAAAAATTTTCTTTTAATTAGAGACATTTGTCGCGAATAGATAATAATAGAGTATACTTGGAAATGATCTCGTGGTTATAAATTATTACTAAAGTATGATAAGAAAGCTTTGAATATTAAGTCTAAGAAAAATCTTTATCTGATATTCCAATTAATCTTCAATACGGCATTCAAGCTTATTATCTCCAATATAATGAGATTTAGGTAAATTTTTATTCAGATTCGAAAAATGAAAAATACTTCAAGATTTTTTTAATTAACATTTAGTATTATTATTACTATTTTTTTTTATTTTTTATATATTTTCGTACTATTTCGTACTATTTTCGTTTCTATTACTACTATTAATTATTTTTATTAAATTATTAAACTATTATTATTTTTATACATTTTTTTTACTATTTTAATTTCTCTTACTACCAGTAATTAAAAAAAGAATGAAACGTAATGAAAAAGGGATAAAAGAAAAAAGACGGGTTAAATTCGAATAAATGAAAATTGATTAAAAAACGGAAATGAACAAAAATCGATAAACTCCCCATTAATTAAGGAAATTATGAAACTTCTCGAATTTCTCGACGTTGAAAAAAAGAAGGAAAAAGCGCGAGTGTGGGGAAGATAAATAAATTTTCTAATTTCAATAAAATTATGTGATGGAAGAAAAATTCGTTTACAGCATTTACTCATGCACTTGCGTTGGCAATGTCCTTTCGACTTTCATTATATTATATTAGTCTTAATTAATAGAATTCACTGCGGGTTGTCGGTACTTCATTTAACATTCCTGCAGCAATGGGTGGTTACTGGTTTACAAGCATTACTGATAATTCTCGCGGCAAACGTATGTACAATTAATAATGGTATGTCGCGTTTCGAAGCGAAGAAAGAGCAAGAGAGAAAGAGAGATAAAGGGAGATGTGTACCATCACTGATTCTTTGTGAACCCAAGGCAGAAATTTAACTTTCGTTTATATAGAGATGCGCGCAGGATTCTAAGACCCCAAGAGAAGAAGAAGAAGAAGAAGAAGAAGCAGCAACGTATGGCTCGTCGTCGTCATCGTCGTCGTCGTCGTCATAAAAGAGGGGCCCTAGTGGCACGTTAACTATAATTAATTACATTCCATCTGGACACTGCCTCAACCACAAACCAACAACTGTTTAAAGCAAAAAAAAAGAATTATCGCAAAAATCCTATTTCCATTTTTTACTTCATATTTCTCATACTTCTAATAATGTTCAAAAATAAAATTCTATAGTAATCTGATAATTACGAAGGTTTTTTTTATTTTGTAACTAAATATTAAACAGAAAAATTAGAAAATTGAAGCTAAATCGAAAAATTAGAAAATTGAATCTAAATTAAATATTAGGAAATTAAATAAATTCTACTAGTAAATAATAGAAAAATTGGAGAAATAATTTTCTGTATTCATTTTAATAATGAGGCGCGACGTCTATTTATTCTTCTCCCTTTTTTTCTCTCTCTTCAACAAAAAAAACAAGTTTATCACTCGGCAATTATTCTTCTCGTCATATCTCCCTAAATACAAAAATTGACAAATAAAATCATCTCTAGAAAAAAAATTCATACAAATTTCAATTTTTCTTGAGATTTTATTGCGATTTCGAATCTATCGAGACTATTCGAACTTTATTAAGCCTTTTATTTTATCGAGTATTGAGTTTTTCAATTTTATTGAGACTCTAATATTTTTATTCTCTTGAGTATTGAGATTTTTTATTTTCTTGAGTAGTGGAACTTTTACTTTCTTGAATACTGAAACTTTTTATCTCGTGAAGTTCTGAAATTGTTTATTTCGTAAAGTTCTGAAATTTTCAATTCTGTTAAGTATTGAAATTTTAATTTTATCGAGTACTAAAATTTTTATTTTATTGAGTACTAAAATTTTTATTTTATTGAGTAGTGAAATTTTTATTTTATCGAGTACAGAAATTTTTATTTTGTCGACTACTGAAATTTTTATTTTCTTGAGTAGTGAAATTTTTGTTCTGTTGAGTATTGGGATTTTTTCCCTTTTGAGATAACAAACTTTATAATTGAAATTAAAAGAAAATTTTTTTTGTTATAAATTTCTCCCAACGACAACTCCCTTGAAAAGTTTGAGAGACGCAGTGCTAACTGAATAATCGATAATATCCGCATTCCATTGAATTGTTTACGTGAATTCCTGATCCCTTCTTCAATTTCCCCTCTCGAAGTTGAGTCCCTATTTAAAGCTGTTTGTATTACTACGACTACTTCTTCTCTTTTCTTTTTCAGTTTTTTTTTCTTCTTAAATATTACAGTTTTAAGAGGCGGCAATTAGTTGAAGAAGAGGCAGCGCATTTCCGTGAGATTGCGACCTGATATGAAAAGAGAGAAGGCGACTCTTGTTGAGGAGGAAAAAAAAGAGAGAAAAATGAATAGACGTTGCGCCTCATTCCTTGACCCATCATGTACGTTTACAATTTCATATTTTACCTGTGTATATATATATGTAGAAAATCACAGGTGAATGCACGATCAATTTGATGTCAAGATAAATTATTGCAGTGAAATATTGTGAATATTTTTTCACTATTTTTTTCAATTATTTTCTTATAAGTGTTATTTTTATTGCTAATTTTTACTATAATCTTCTTCTTGATACGATTTTTTTATTATTATTAGTTTTTATTGTTATATTTTATCTCTATTATACTTTTTATTTCTATTGTTATTTAATTTCAATATTTTTGTTTCCACTATTTTTTATTTCTATTGACATCTATTTTCAATATTTTTTACTTCTATGTGCATTTTTTTATTTTTAACATTTTTTTTAATGAAAAATGATTGAAAATAAAAAAGACTGGAAATAGAAAATAATAGAAAAGAAAAATATTGAAAAAAATATATAATAGAAATAAAAAACATTAAAAAATGAAAAATATCGAAAAATAAAAATATTGAAAATAAAAGATGATAGAAACCAAAGATTGAAAATAAAAATTAACAGAAATAAGAAAGAAAAAAATAAAAAGTAGTAAAAAATTTTAATATTTTTCTTATTTCTGTTAATTTTTATTTACAATATTTTTTCTTTCTACTTTTTTCCAATTTCCACTGCTTTTCCTTTCTATTATTTCCCACTTCCAGTATTTTCTATTTCTATTACACATTTTCAATATTTTTTTATTCCTATTTCTGTTCATTTCCAATAATTTTTATAACTCAAAATAAAAATATTCCCCACAAATAAAAACAGTATCGAGAAAGAAAAGAATGAGAAATGCGTCATTTGAGAGAAAAATAATTGGACCGTGATCCTAATTAACCCAAAGAAAGAAGTAAAAGTACTTCTGTTTTTTTTCTCCTTTCTTTCTTTTTTTATCAAGAAACTTAATTCTAACTCCATTTTTTAACTCGTCCTCAACTTTTCTTATTGCTCCCTTAATCAGAGAAGAATTCTTTCAAAGAGAGCAATAAAGGACTTCTTCTTCTTTTTTTTAGGGAAAGTTAAGCTCCCGACTCTTTTATTCGGATAAGAATTATGATGTCCAAAGAAGGGTCAAATGTTCCTTGCTTTAATATCACTAAGCTGAAAATTCCACTATAGTGCTACTCGACCACAAAATTCAAAATAAACAATAATTTTTATGCCCAACTTACTTATTTTTCTCTATCTTTTATCATCTTACAACTTTTCTTCTCTCTATAAACTTTGATTTCTTTCTAAATCACAGCAGACGAATTCTTCTCTTAATTTTATTTTTTATTCCACGCAAAAATTTTTTTCTATCATGAGATTTTGTTTCTCACTTGTTTTTGGACACGGAATAAAAAATGGAATTTCTTTAAATATAAACATGGAGAAGTAAAAAATTAACATACGAATAAAATTCTTTTTTTCGACAAAATTCTGTGAATTTGAAAATCGAAGAGATTTTGAAATCATTGAAATTCTCCTCGAATGAAAGTGATTGGGAAAAGAAAAAAAAATACTTACGACACCGCCTCCAGCACTATGAAGAAGTAAACTTTTGCCAGGCGTGAGGTTTGCCAGCTCAAAAAGTAAAATGTAAGCCACCGTGTAGTTCATGGTGATAGCTGCTGCATCCAGATAGCTCATGTCTGCTGGTAAAGCAAAAACGGAAGTTGCCGGTACAGCAACGAGCTCGGCCCATGCTTTGTGGTCTGGCAAAGCGACAACTCTGTCTCCGACCTAAAATAAAAAAAAATTTACAACATGTAGTGAAAAATTGTCAATATTATAAAGTATCAAAAACCACAGAATTCATTAAAATTCACATGAAAAATTATCTTTTTTCCCACACTCAAAAAAAAGGAAAGAAAAAAAAACGGAATTATTATTCAATTCTAAAATAAAAACCCAAGTTATTACATTTTTCTCCAAATAGAAAAAAAATACTTTTATTTCCTAGAAAACAAGAAAAATATTTAGTTCCTAAACTCCGAGTTATTAAAAATGTTCCCCTAATAGAAAATAAATAAAATTCAATTAATTTTATTTCCCATAAAACCAAAAAAAAATATTTAATTCGTAAACCCCGAGTTATTAAATATTTCCCAAATAGCAAAAATAAATAAAATGTAATTAATTCTATTTCCCATAGAGGCAAAAAAAATATTTCATTCCTAACCCCCAAGTTATTAAATATTTACCAAATAGAAAAAAAATTAAAAACAAACATCAATAAATTTTATATTCTAGTTAAATATCTAATTTACGTAAAAAAAATTTTTTCCCACTTTTTCAACAATTAAAACAAGAAAATCTCCCTCTTCTAAATAAACCCTCTCACACTGTATTATTATTGAATATGCTTTATGAATTTCCAAAAAGGAAGGGTCACATTAAAAGGAGGATAAAATTTTACTTCCGGATCACGAGAGTCATAAATTCCGTTGGTAATCTAAACTTGCGCGTAAAGCTTGTTCGAGGCTCGTTAAATTAACCCCCATAAGTATTTCAACCACCCCCCCCCAAAAATAGGTGAGGTCGTTTACACGTGGTCGACATTTGACCTCGAAAACCTTGGCTTTGACCCTCACCACTTTCATTGTGCCTTAACTTTGCCAGTATTAGTCATTTCCTAAACATATATACACTTATAAAAACCGCTGGTTTTAAACCGCATCTGTTTTGTGTGTGTGTGTGTGTATTGAAAAAAAAGGAACAAAAAAAAATAAAGTAGTAAACAATAAATTATCCTACCCAGAAACTGGATTTACAACACGCGGGTGTGTTGTGGACCTCTTTCCAAGTGTGTTTTTTCATCCAAGTTTCTCAAGATTAAAAATAATCTCATGTTTTCCGAGTAAACGAGGTTGGCTTGTTTTTAGAGATTTATAGTATTTTCTCAGTTAATGTTGAATTATGGGATTTTAATAATTCCTCGCGCAAGTATTTGTTGAAGAAAAATAAAAAATAATAACTGTTTTAATTTGCCTTTTTTTTCATGGAAAATAAAAATATTTTTCCCCCTAGTTTCTGTTCGGAAGCATATTTTTTATTAGTGGAAATTTTTTTATTTTTAGAAAATAATATTTTTATTATTAACTTACTTTCTTTCTTTTTTCTTTTTTTTGTATTTTTTTCTTCTTTTTTCTTTGTATTTTTTTTCTCCTCTTTTCTTTGTATTTTTTTCTTATCTTTTCTTTATATTTTTTTCTTCTCTTTTCAATGTATTTTTTTATTATTAACTTTTAATTTTTATTGTTAATTTTCTATTATTATTCTTACTAATTTGCTACTATTATTAAGTAAGTAGATACTAGTTTTTTACTTTCGCAAAATATAATATTCTTCTAATCCAAAATAAATTTCCACCAATGAAAAAAATATTTTTTTTAACAAAATGAGTGGGAAATATTTTTATTTTCCAAAAATAAAAAAAAGTACTCTTTCTTTTTCATCGAAAAACATTTTTTTCACCCTTTTGTTAGACGATATATTTTTTTATCTTTGGAATTCAATTGAACTTTCAATTCTGTTTCGGAAAAATAAAAATATCACAATCCTTTTTTTATCAGTAAGACATTTTTTTCTTTTTATGGAAAATAAAAATATTTTTCACCCTTTTTCTTGGAGAATATTTTTTTTTTTCTTTGATGGAAATTTTTTATTATTAAAAAATTAAATATTCTTATTCCTTTTTTTATTGAAAAACGTTTATTTATTTATTTATTTATAAACGGGACAATTTTTCTTTTTATGTAAAATATAAACATTTTATCCCTCTTTTAATTGAAAAAAATGTTTTTTCTTTTTATGGAAATTAAAAATATTTTTCACCCTTTTTCTTGGAGAATATATTTTTTTTCTTTGATGGAAATTTTTTATTATTAAAAAATTAAATATTCTTATTCCTCTTTTTATTGAAAAACGTTATTTTATTTATTTATTTATAAACAGGACAATTTGTCTTTTCTTTTAATGTAAAATAAAAAAAAATTGGAAAAAATGTTTTTTCTTTTTATGGAAAATAAAAATATTTCTCACCATTTTGTTGAAAAATGTATTTTATTTTCCAAAAATAAAAAGTTTACACCAATAAAAAATATATTTTTCTTAAAAAAGAGTGAAAAAAGAAAATTTATTTTTAATGAAAAGTGGTTCTATTTTTGCAAAATTCAATAAAATTCCAAAAATAAAAAATACATTTTCCAAACAAAAAGGATCGAAAATAATTTTATTTTCCATAAAAAGAAAAAAATATCTCCACCATAAAAAGAGGAGTGAAATATTCATATTTTCCAAAAATAAAAAATTTGTAACCCTCTCTTTATTTTGAAGACATTTATTTTTCTTTTCATGTAAAACAATATTTTTCCCATACTCTCTTTTGGTTCGAAAATATTTTTTTTAAATACTTATTTTTAGAAGAAAAAAAAACGAAAACAAAATATGAGTGGAAAAAAAGTTTAATTGAAACTTCCAAGCTTGTTATTTATATTTATGATGCAGAGAAAAATCGATATTAAATTAAATAACTTACTTTGAAATTCTCAACTCCTTCGCCAACTTGCTCTATTTCTCCAGCGCACTCCGAACCCAAGATGAAGGGAGTTTTTGGTGGAGAATCAATGGCTCCTTGTCTGGCCATCAAATCTTGGAAATTCAATCCACTGAAAATAAAAAAGAGAAATTAATAAATCTCGCTTACATGACAAGAGTTTCAAATCTTAAATTTAATAAAAAAATTTCCTTCAATATCGGAATAAAGTAAATATTTTTCGCAATTCAATTCATTTTCGTTCTCAAAATTTACCAATTTACAAAATTTTATTTCTTAATTTTCTATGTTTAAAAAATCGAAATTCGTTCTAATAAAAGCTAAAAGCAATAATTAAATGTGTTTTTTGTTAATTCCCCAAAAATAATAAAGGAATTTTTTTCACTTGTTTATCGTTTCGACTTTTTTGCTTTCATTAATTAAAACAAAAGATTTAATAATAATTTTTTTTTTTAATTCGAAATTTAGTTTCGAAATATTAATTCTAATTAAATGTTAATATTAAAGGGATTTTCTTTGTTAACTCGTCTGTGTAATAAAAAAAAATAAAAAAAATAAATTAAATAAAATTTCAATTACGAATATTAATTAATTTCTCTAGTAGTAAAAAAATAAAATTTTTCAAATAAGTAATTAACATTAAAGTAATTAAATAAAGTTTTTCAGCTTCAAAAAAAAGGAAAAAAAAACAATGGGCGAAAAGTGTTTAGAATATCAAGAAAAGGAAATTTTTGTGTCAATGTTTTTGAAAGAATGGAAGATTTAAAATTCCTTCCTGTTTAGTTAAGATCTCAAATACTAATCTAAACCCACAAAAAAGAAAATCTTGCATCCTGTCGAAAATTTCAAGATGTTAAAGATACGGGGATTAGGTGTTATGTTGTCATACTGTTAATGAGATAGAAACAACTCAAAGCATAATCCATGACAAGTACATTAACACTCGAAAAAAGAATATTTTAATTTTCAATTAAAAAATTAAATAATTTACTATTTCGATAAATTGAGTAATTAACTGATTAAATTTCAAATAATTTTTTATTATTGTAAATTAAATCACTCAATGAATTACTTTTACTTTCATTTTTTATTTCGTTAATTAAATTTCACTTATTTTTTATTTTTAAAAATCAATTTTAACTGCAATTCAGAAATTTTTTCTGAAATTAAAAAATTGTTTTGGAAAACTTCCTTAAAATTATTAAATTAATTAAAGTCAGTAACAAGAAAAATGAAGAAAGATATTCGTTTATTTTTTGTTCTTAATAAAAGCACTTTACTTTTATTTTTTGCTATTTATTTATTTATTAAATAAATTATTCAGTTGAATTTTTTTTAACGGGGGATTAATTCAAGACATCAATTTTTCCTAAATATAAATAATAGTTGGAATATTTTTTAATTAGAATACATTTTTTCGAATCGAAGAAAAATTACTTGTCTTTAAATCGTTATTTATTTTCCCTAATCAGTAGTGAAATTATGATAATTTATTATTTTTTCCTCCTCTTTTTTCTAAATAATTATGATTAACACTTTTCAGTATTGCATCGAGCGGGGGAAACATGGCAATTTTTTATTCTCAAAATTCAATATAAATATATGAAGTTTTTCCGTTTCTCTAACAAAATGAGGGAGAAAGTAATGTTCAGATTGGTCTTTACAAGGCGCCACTGGGCCTAGACCGACGCCTGGCGTCTCACGCAACTGGTGTACTGTTCGTGCATCCTTGACAATTAATTTTTATGAATGCAGGCAATGCAGGTATAGTACCTCTCGGACAAGTGAAACTCATCGCCGAGGAATGAGGGAATCTCCACGAGAGGTTTTTTTTTTATTTGAAGGAAAAAAAATTCGACAAACACTATAGAAAATTAATGTAATTTCACTTTCTTTTTTCCGCAATTCCGCAATTTTCTTTTTTCTATTTTTTTTGGTAATTTTTTATTTATTATTTTTGTTCTTCAATCTTTTAAAACAATTTAACTATAATTATCTAATAAATAATTATTTCCTTATCATTTTATAGAATGAAAGAAAATTATTTGACTCAATTCAATATTTGACTATTGTTAAATGAATATTTACTTGAGGCAAATAAATATTAACAAGAAACAAATAATTATTTACTTAAATCAACTAATTTTTTTAGTCGAGAATTATATTTTTTTCTACCAAAAGAATATTAACTTGAACCGAACAATTATTTAAACCTAATAATTTTTTAAAAGAAAGAATATTTACTTCAACCGAATAAATTTTTCCCCCAAAACATATTATTTTCATGAATAAAATAAACGTTTCTTTCAACCAAATAATATTGAATTAGTTTTTTTCCCCAAAAAAAAATATTATTTTCTTTAATAAAATAAACTTTACATTGCACCGAATTATTATTATTAGAATTAAAGTTTTTTTCCCTCAAAAGATATATTATTTTCTTGAATTATATAAACATTTAATTGCACCGAATAATTATCCCTTGAATTGAATAATTTTTTTACCCAATGAATATTTTCTTGAATCAAATTAAAATTGCCATGAACCAAAAAAATTGTTATTAACAGAATAAATATTTACATGAATCGAATAATTATTTAATCGAACCTAATAACTTTTTCTAAATGTTCTAAATGTTCCCCAAGTTTCGAACGTTCAAATGGACGGAATATTTTTTATTGAAAACATTTTAATAAATTACTAATAATAAAAAAATTAAAAAACTAAAATTTTACGTTTACAAACTCGGTAATTAATTTTTTGGATAGTGAACCAAAATAATTGCAATAAAAAACAAATTTTTAGAAGGAACAAAAAAATTTTCGTTAATTTGAACATTCAGAACTTAGGACGAAAGAATACTTATTCCACGGAATAATTTTCTTTACCCAAATAAATATTTTCGAGAACAAAAACATATTTTTGAAGACAACAATTATTTCCTTGAATCGAATAATTTCTTTTACGCAAATGAATATTTTTTCGAACCAAATAAATATTTACTTGATCCGAATAATTTTCTTTTTAATCAAACAAATATTTACTAAAAAATTTTAAATAACTGAAATTAATTAATTAAAGTTAATTACTTGACATTAAATAATTATAATAAAATTAGAAAAAAGAATTTTCAGTCATTAAAGAAAATTCAAAATCGGAAGAAAGTTGGTACAAGCAAAATTTTTCCTCCTTCAAATTTTCCATAAACGAAATTTTTCCATTTATATTCATCACTTTCAAACTCCGATTCCCTTCTTCCTTCCTGATTAACATAAAGGAAAAATTATTCACCAAAATACAAAACGAGTTAACACATATTATTTTTATTATTATAACGTAGGGGGGAAAATTCCCTTTTTCCTCCAAACATCCGATTTCAAGATCCCTTTTCCTGTTTCTCCTTCTCTTCTCTTTCTCTCATCTCAATAAATCACCAAAATTCGTAAACTTTCTAAAATTTGCCAATAAATACTATATATTTTTTTTTCTCAGTCAAAGAAAACTTTTTTTACTACCTTTAGGGATATGACACGTTTCCTTCTCTTTTTTTTCTAAATTTCCTCTAAAGATTCTTTCAAGATTTTCGGATTTAGATATATATATATTATGTATGTGCGAGAGATGACAAAATAGTTTTCTCTTCGACTTAACAATGAACTGTGGCGCAGGACAATTGTAAAGAATGGTTTTCCGGGAAGAGAACGTTTTGTAGAGAAATATCTTTCCTGGAAATAACCACATCGACCAATTAAAAGCTGTTTCGTGGGTGTTGAACCATTTCAACAACCAGAATTATTGTTGAGGAAATGAGTGTCGCAAGTCATTCGTCAATTTTCTATGATTATTTCTCTCTCTCTCTCTCTCTCTCAGTTTCTTTCTCCTTTGAACTAATTTTCAAATACCAATAATTGAAAATACTAAAATAATCCCTCAAACTCTCAAGTTTATCACGTTTTGCTTTTCAAACGCAAATTTATTTCTGGAATAATTTCAAAGGAAAATAATTTTTATTTAAAATACAAAATGTTCCTAATACTCTGAACGTCGAGCTAAACGTCAAATAAAGTTATATAATAAATTTTATTTACTTTTTATTTGTCTTTTTGTTTCGAATTTTCTAGGAGCAATTTATTTCCCTTGGGGCAAAAATTGCATTTTCGACGCGTGCCGTAAATGCAAAGAATCTGTTTTTTTATGAAAGAGGAGGTTGAAAAAAAAAAAAAACTAGGTGTGAAAAATATTAGTGTCAAGTGTAAAAGAAAAATATTGCCTGAGCATTGAAGCGTTCACTTCGTTAACTTGATGTAATGACTCATTGCGACAGATTGTATGGACTAAGCAATGACTTCTCCTCAGGAAGTTACAATATTGATTAAGGAGATTCCAATGCTCTATACGTGAGCGAAATTGTGTCTAGATCTTTGAAAAAAAGATAAATCGTCTAAGACATGAAACATTGGAATGCAAGGCCGTATCAGATGGAAATATCATCGCAGTCTCAGTTTGAAAAATTTAAATATAAATTTGATTTTACAACGAAAATTCTTTTTAATCACGCACAGTTTCTTTTGCCCGAACAATAATATATTACCGCAAATATTATTCGAGTTTCAAATTCAAACGAAAGTACAAAAATTACCAATATTGCAGAACTTTAGAAACTAATAATTAAATTATTACTCAATTTCATTTTTAATTCATTATTATTACTTAATTTAATTTTCAATTCATTATTCTTACACTGAAAGTAAAAATTATTTGATTCAAATAACCAATTATTTGACTATTATCAAATAAATATTTACTTGAATCAAGTAGTTTGTATTTAAATCAAATAAATTGTACTTGAATGAAATATTTCAGTATTTAAACTTTAAAGCAAATATTATTTAATTCATTCAAATATAAATTATTTGATTCAAGTAAATATTTATTTGCGATAATAATCAAATAATCGGTTATTTGAATCAAATAATTTTTATTTGCGATAATAATCAAATAATCGGTTATTTGAATCAAATAATTTTTATTTTCAGTGTACTGAATTTAATTTTTAATTACCTATTATTAACTGATTTAATTTTTAATTAATTATTGATTACAATAAAAATTTTACCGCTTCAAATTTTTAGAGTATAAATAATAGTGTAAGATTCGAGTTTATAAATAATAGAATACAAGAGATATGTTGATAAATATAAGGAATGTTTGCAGGCAAAAGTTTCTAGATCATGAAATAAATTAATGTACATATGTAAACGATGAATCACGAGAATATGTTGATTTTTTACAACCACACCATCGTATTATATAGTGAATGGAAAGGTTCAATTAATGCGGTATAGGAATCTCGAGAAAGATATATACATGCTTAATCATATATCATTGGTATGAAATTGCGCAGATTGCTTCTAATCGTGGCAACTTAAAAAGAAGCAGCAAAGGAGCACCCAGTCAAGTGGCTTCATCTCAAAGCAAACGATTGATCTTTCAAATCAACTTTAATACAGACCAATAATATTGACTTCGATATTAAACTATATATATATATATATTATTAATAACATTTTCAAAACAAAATCCGAATCACTGGCATTTTTTTTCTTTTTTTCAATAAAATTAAATTCTATTTATTTTTTATATAAATATTTATATATCTAAACAAATTTCAAATCGCTTGCAAATTTTTGTTCAACTATAAAATAAATAATAATTAATTATAACCAATTAATAACAGCTTATTGATTTTATTTATTGATAACTAGAAAATGTTATGGGCGAAAAGTAGGTTTTCAGATTATTATTATTTTGCAACTGACAAATTTTATACTTTTAAATACAAATATCAACTTTTGAATAAATTCTAAATCTAAATAAACAAAATTTTTTACTAACTTGAATTAGTGACTATTTGCTTTTGAATTAATAAGTTTTACTATCAAATAGTAATTTTCTTATTATTCTATTAGTAAAATTTACTAATTCAAAAGCAAAAAGTCAGTCACTAATTCAAATTATAGTAGAAATATTTTTACTAATTCAAATTTAGAGAGTAATTTCAGAATCAAGAATTTTTTAAATTCACTGATCAAGTATATAATTATAATGAACAATTCTTGTTTATAATTTTTAAAAATTTCAATAAAATATTTTATCAAAAGGTTTAAAATATTTTTTTTCAAGAATTCAATTCTATATGATTCCAAAAATTGAATTATTTTCAAAAATGTTAGAAAAATTCTTCTCAAGAATTTAATTATTTTTACAAATACGAACATTTCTCCTCAGGAAATTAAAATATTTAAAAAATAAATGTAATTCCTTGCAAAAATTCAATTATCTTCATAATAATAATAAAATTTTGCACAGGATTTCAATAATTTTCAAAACAATTTTAATAAAATTTCACGAAAGCATTCAATTATTTCAAAAAATTTTCACATAACAATTTTCGAAAAATTCAATTAAGCTTGCTAAAATTTTGAGAAAATTCTTCGGAGGAATTCAATTATTTTTATAAATTCTTAAATTCTTCTCAAAAATTAAAATATAAAAAATATACAATTTTCTATAAATAATTCGAATAAATTAAAAAATTTAATAATCAAATTATTAAGTAAAGTTATTAGTAAACACGACTATTTAATAATCATAAAAGAAAAAATTGCAATTTTATTCTTTTCTTAAAGGGGAAAAGGGGAGCAAAGTTTTTCTATATTAAATTGACATTTTTTTTTGTCTTAATTTTATATAGAAAAATTGTAAGAATTTTTATTATGAATGATAAAGATTTTAGGTATTTTAAGGGATTTTTATTATTTTCAAAGGGTAAAAGTTGTGAATAAAGTTAATTAGGTAAAAATTAATTTACATTTTCTTGCATAAAGTAACAATTTTTTAAAAAACTAACCAGAAAAAAGTTAGATTATTCTTTAGGACTTTCTAAATATTTCAGTAAAATCATTTGGCAAAATAACTTACTCAAATAATTTGGCAAAATAAATTAGTAAAATAGTTTAGCAAAATAAATTAGTAAAATAGTTTGTCAAAATAAATTAGTAAAATAATTTGACAAAATAATTTAGTAAAATAATCTAGTGAATAATTTTGGAAATACTTTAAGAAAGATTTAAGTGAATGGATGAAAATAATTTAAGGAATAATTTCAGAAATAATTTAGTGAATAGTTTCAAAAAATAATTTAGTCAATAGTTTCAAAAATAATTTAGTCAATAGTTTCAAAAATAATTTAGTCAATAGTTTCAGAAATAATTTTGCAAATAATTTCAGAAATATAATTCACTGAATAATTTAGGACATAATTCAAGGAATAATTTAAAAGAATACTTCATCGAATATTGAAAAAATTCACAACCACTTCTAAAATTCGACAGCCAATAAAATGAAAGAAAATGCATATAAAGAGAAAAAAAAATGAGTTAATGAAGATTCAAGAGCCCTAGGTCTAGGTCATTGAGAAAATTGACGACTCGAGAAAAGATTCCAAGCATTATATATATATATATATATATAAATATATATAGTGTCTGTGTTTGTGTCTGTGAATGTATATAGCAATGTAAAGTGAAGCTTGAAGCAACCAAGCGCATTCTCAAATTGACCGGGGGCTTAATTCTTTTAAATTACGTTAAATTGAGAGGAATAATTTTCTCTATTCGTGTCGGGCAATTGAACGCGCGCGAATCAATGTTGATGACACGCAATATATAGCCGCATATATACACCCTCAAGGATCATGCATATATACTATCAAGTGCGTATCGTCGTCACATTCTACAACTGAACAAAAGGTTCTAAACTCGTAGTACTTACGTACATACATTTATAAATATACATATATATATATATATATTGATCGTGAGACATTCGAGACATCAAGGCGCCCATCATATATACATTATCCAAACACACTAAAAGATGTCTTGATCTCGCGTGACCAGCAAACTACTATTCCCTTTTTTCGCAAATTTTCAATTTTTTATTTCCATTATTTACTTTTTATTAAAACGTTTGGCTCTATTTTTTATACAAAAGAATACATATCCACAATATTTTCATTCAGTTTTCAATTTTCAATTTTTTAAATCCCTTTTTTTCCATTTACTTTTCCTTTCTATTCACTTTTTACCTTTTTTTATTCACTTTTAAACTTTTCAAAAAGCTATTACTTATTAAAAAATGCTGACGTTAAATTTTTCATTTTATAAATGGAGAATATTTTTTAAATTACGAAAAATACTCAACAAACCGTATAAAATGAAAAATAAAACAATACCCGCAGGAATATTTTATTAAAACTTTAATTCTAATTAAATTTTAACAGTAATTAAAATATTAAAGGGGAAAATATTTCCAGGATGAGAGAGAGAGAGAAATAATTACGTTTGTATAAAAAAAAGTACTTTACATTTACAATATAAAGGGATTTTAAAGCTCTTCGTATTGTAACTAATGAATACAAGTATTTTAATCAAAATTTTTTAAAAATGAAATAAATTCAAAAAGTGAAATGTGAAATGTAAACGGCATTTAATATTCATCAGCAAATATATTTTAAAAGAAATTTATATATTAATATTTTTTTTATTTACAGAAATTTATTTATTTTTATTTTTAATTTTTATTTATTTATTATATTTATATTTAAAGGAATAACAGATAGCAAAAAAAAAATTACACAAATATTATAAAAATACAAAAGTAATACAAATATATAAAAAGAAATTGGCTTGAAAAAAATTACAAGAAAGCGAGTGTTAGGAACTTTTTTTTAAACACACAAGTTTAAATAAATTATTTTTAGCAGCATAAACAATCAAGAAGAGAGATTGCTCTCTGCGGGTCAAGAAATAGGGGGTAAGGAAATGTTCGTATCGCGTCAATTTGCATTACGATTTCAGTATATATAATAAAATTCCCGAGTACTAAGTTTAAAACTATCAAAGTCAAATTTTTTTCCCACTAGAAGAAAAATGAAAAAAAATTTCTTTACAAAGAAGCAAAATTATTTTTCTATTGAAAAACATTAGAAATTTTCTTCTATCTAGAAAAACGAAATAATTTTCTACAAAGAAGCAAAAATAATGTGGCTAAAGTTTCGAACGTTCAGATGAACGAAATTTTTTTCCATTCAATTTTTTTTTAATTCCTCTCTAAAAAAGAAAAATAATTGTGTTTCAAGAATACTTAGTTCAAAATTAATTTGTTTTAATCTAAAAAATAATTTTTTGTATAAAAAAATACAAATTACAAGATGTAAAAAAATATTTTTCATTTGAACGTTCGAAACTTTAGGAACATCAAAAATAACGTTTTCTATTTTTAAAAAAACAATTCTTTCTATATTAAGAAAAAAATTTTTCCTATTGAGAAAAAAATATTTTCTATTGAGAAAAAAGAATTCTTTCTATTAAGAACAAAGAATTGTTTCTATAACGAAAAAAGAATTATTTCTGCAAAGAAGAAAAAAACATTGTTTGTATAAAAATAAAAAGAAAGTGGTCTTTAAAATAAAAAGAAATTGGTGTTTAAAACAAAAAAAAATTGTTTCTTTAAAACAAAAAATGGTTTTTTTAAAACAAAGAATTGTTTTTTTAAAACAACAAAAATTGTTTCTATAAAACAAAAATTGTTCTTTAAAGCAAACAAAACATGAGACCACACTGAAAACTAATTAATTTACACAATCAAAAAAAAAAGAGAAATATTTCTACAAATTAAAAAAATAATAATTTTTCGTAGCGGAAAAAACCAGATTATAATTATATATATGAAAAGAAATTGAAAAATAAAAAAACGCCGAGAAACAGCTTTTGTTGCAGTGCAAGACAAAAGATAATAAAGATCTTAACCGGTGAGTAATTAAATAGAAAGTTTCGTTGCTTATATTCATTATACTTTTTTTTAATTCCTTCTTTCAATCAATAATAAAACGATCATAATAAAAATGTATGATGAAATATGTATACTATATATATATATACATTTTCTATATACAAGCAGACATATTCAGTCAATTATATTTTGCATTGACGATGACCCTCCACTCGTTTCGCGAGGAGAATATTATCAATTGTTTTCAAATATACTGAAACATCACTCTACTGCAGAGAATCTTTGTTTCTTTTTATCTGCAAACGCCACACGCATTATTTCAAAAAATAAAAAAAAATTAAATTAAATTAAAAAAAAATAAAAAAAATATTACAAATAATAAAAATAAAAGAAATATAGACTAAAAATAAAATACAATTATGTAGATGCACTTATTTAATTATGTTCCCTAGGAACATGATTTAATAGGATCCTAAAGTTCTGAACGTTCAATTAATGAACCAAATTTATTTACTACTTCTAAAAATTAAATTTTTAGTGCAATTATTTTCCTTCACTATCCAAAAAATTAATTACTCAGTTTGTAAACGTAAAATTTTAGTTTATAAATTTTTGTTGTGATTAATAATTTAATAAAATGTTTTTTAATAAAAAATATTTCGTTCATTCGAACGTTCAAAACTTGGGGTATCTGATTTAATAACTAAACATATAATTGTATAATAAATAAAGTAAAGTATATATTTATTATAATAAAGAAATAAAAAAAGGGAATTGTTACATCAAATATAATAGGTTTCCTAGAATATAATAATAAATAAAAAAAAACGCCAATAAATCAAGAAATAGATAAGGGGGGCAAAAGTAATGCTTGTAATAAAAAATCGATACAGCACATTTTGAGCGCAAAAAGAATGACGAAAAGAAATCACGTATTAACAATATTGGAATTCATAAGACAATAAATAACAACCATGTACTAAAATCTCGGCTCACTAATCCTAGAAAATATTCACACCAGCTTTGGAATATTTTCAAGAGTTTTCTACAACTTGATCCCCAATTCCTCATCCCATGAACTCAGCATGTATCCTAATTCGAAGCCACTAAACATTAAGAGAAGACTCAAACACTAACGTAGGACCTGTCTGCAGATTTTAGAATATATATATATATATATATATATATATATATAGTGTTCAAAAAAAATATATATATATGTATAGACACACATATAAAATGTACAGACACAACTATGAGGATACCGCTTTGTATTCGTTGGACCCAAATATGCCTTGTATCATATTTCTTTTCTAAAACCAAACTGAACCCTACTTTTATTCTTCATCATTTCCACATACCTCAACTCTCAAAAGCCAGACTATTTTCTGAAAAAAGCCAGACTTCGAATTTTGATTATATTATGAATATACAAATCTCTCCCCAGAAATGGTTATTGGACAAAAATTTATTTTTTCTGTAAACAAGTATTATTACTTTTATGCACTTGACTGATTTTTTGTATATTTAACATTTCTTCCAAAGTAGAATTAAAATTAGATTTATTTCTGTTTACACAATATTTAATAGAATTAAGTTCCAATTTCTTTTGTACTCAAGCTTTAGCCGCACAATTTTTCTAATTTATTCCAAGCAAATGCTAATAAAAGAAACTTTTACCACATTCGTAGCAAATCTCATGCCAATTTCTCTACTATTTCCAGATGTAATTTTATCATTTCCGAAATAAATTTTTTGCACCAAAAATCACAAAAATTACTCAAGGATAAATTAATTAAATTTACTACAAACGAATTTACTGATCAATCAACCATAAAGTAAAACAAAATTGAATTAAAAACAACTGAACTCCATCTATTTTTGAATTCCCCAACGTAAAGAATTTTTGCATATACACAACAAAAGATCCACTCTCTTTTTTTTTCCTCTCCTCAACATTGGAAACAATCTTTCCCAAATCTGTGAATCGTATTTTAAACATTAAATATTTTCTTGGGGGATTTTTTTTAATCCATCAAAAGCTTGTGAACGGCACTAAAACTGACTTTTTTCAAGAACCAAATTTATGGCTTCATGAGGGTTCGCCAAACAAAACATCGACTTCAAACTATACAACATACGGAAGGATCTTTCAAGAAATTTAAGGAATGAAACTTGAGTCCAGATCTGGAAAAACTTTCAAGATCTGTTTAAAACATGAACTCAATTACCCTCCCGAAAAAAAACGAGGAAAGAAAAAATAATCGTAAATAACTCAACGTCGAAGTAAAACGTATCAAAAAAAAAACTCTTGTATTTTTCTTCCTCCACTCCCATCGAAAATATCCTATTCCACTATATTAAATATTTCGTCCCATGAACATAAATTTTATACAAAAAGCAAAAAAAAAATAACAAAGGAAAAAATTCCTTTTCTTGAAACTAGATATGTCACTTCTAAACAAATTGGTAAAATTACATAGATCGGAAGTTTCAGTACCTAATGAATTTTCTCGCATTAGAGAAAACATAAAATAAAAGTGCTATAGTAGACAAAAAAAGATGCGACATGACAGAAGAATTTATCTAACATCTCTCAAAAATAAAATGAAGAAATGATGAATCAAGCAGATCTTGAGGCAAACAACGATAAGAAACAAAGTATCAACATGTGATAAACTTATCCCCATTTATCTCTGGTTGCAAGAAATATTCGCATCAAGCATTGCCACACACGTCACAAATGCAGAATAATACAAATAATCGCAACAATGCACACTAATACAATGTATAAAGTTTAACATTGTATATATGCAAATCGATAACAAGGAGGAAAACAATTTTTCTTTACACCAAATTCTAATATTTAACCAAAATTTTGTGTCAAGGTTCAAAAATAAAATTTGCTCCAATTAATGCACAACCTTCGTCAGTTTGAATTAGTTCCAAATAATTACTTTTCTATTACACTCTTTAGTAATTATGGAAAATATTTAGACATCAACAAAAGACATGGATCCAAATGGAACAACATTTTTAAACCTTTCCAAACTTTATAATTTGTCACCATATTTGTCTTCATCTTCTTTTGTGAAACATTCAAATAAATTTTCGTCATTTGAACGTTCAGAACATTAGGGACATTTGAACGTTTAGTTTTCGAAATAGCAGATTTTCGTTCTGCAAAACATTTTTCTTTGCACTGATATTTCCGAGCCTTTTTCTCTTAGTATTTTCAATTCTCTTCGAAAACAAAAGAACAGAAATTTTCAAATATGAATAAATTTCTCTCTCGACTTCCTTATGTTTTGTTTGAAAATTTATATTTAGCCTTGAAAGCTGATAAGGAAAAATAAACGAATCAAAAGAGTTGTTAGAAAACGCCAAAAATAACCGATATCAGGTTAAATTAGGTTTCTTTTTGCAATTCGGTTACAGTCGTTTAAATCCTTTAAGAGTCGTTAAACAGCCTACGGATCTAATTAAAAAACACCAAAAATAACCGATTTCGGATTAAATTCGGTCACAGCCTGCGGATTTAATTTCAGCCTTAGGGTTCGATCCCCAATGGGTCCCTAAATTACATGTTCCGTATTATATCGAATTGAAGAAAATTAAAATGTCTTTGTTTCTCTAAATTTAGCATCGACGCTAAGTGGCCCTAAGTAAGAGATTCAAACACCCCACGAAAAAAATATTTATCAACACCCAACATCGGCGATTTTACTTTTCAGAACAAATCAACAGAATATATCAATAATCAAATAAATCCCAACGTAATTTTTACTTCTACTTCAAGCATACTACAAGAAATATGCATAAAATCGTCAAGATAATTTTTTTTTTTTTTTGATAAACTTTCGTGGCACCCTGTATGTTTGAAACAGATGTAGCCCAGAGAGAAGTTGAAATGAAAGGACAGCAGCTGTGAGTTTCAATAGATTACCATTGTTTTTGTGACTCATTCGCTCGAGGAATGTGTAAGTCTGAAGCGTTATGCGTATATATTGCGTACATGACGCGCCTCATCTAGACACGCACATTTTGCCAAGACTTTTCTCTCCATCAAGCAGTAGCTGCGCGAGAGACGCTAAAAACAACTGCAGTCTTTGATTATGCCTGAGTTATTATCGTTCTACCAATAATGCCAATAAAGAAGCCACAATAACTCATTCAAACGCTCAAATCCCAACTCTATTATTACAAACTCGTTTCTTTTTCTTTTATATTATATATTTATATTCTTTATATGCACACAAAAAAAAATGAGATTTTCTCCTTTCATTCAAGCTTATTAAAGAAAAAATAAGAAATGGAAAAAATTATATGATGATAATAATAAATAAAAATAATTGCAACTTTCTCCTGTTTCCGGTCAAGTATTCTCGTTAAAGTGTTCTTTTTTTCAAAAATATTATTGTGTTCGAAAACTGTATCGAAAGGATTGTAATTAATGAGAATGACAAAAACGCCAATTATAATAATATAAACATTTATATAATTGTATTAAATTATTATTATTATTATTATTATTATTATTATTATTATTATTACTATTATTATTATTATTATTTCCCATTGTTATTCATTAATAATAATAATAATAATATTAAGTTCGAAATTTATTTCTTCTAAGACAACTCACCATAATAATAATCCGTATATGGTGATAATTAATGAAAATAATAACGACAATAATAGTTGGAAATTAGGTTAAATTGAGATTCAATATTAATTGAAAACTTTCATTAATTGGGAGGAAAATTAATTAAGTTTAGAACTTCCATTTGGAAAGTAATATTAATTGACGATACTGCTATTTATGCGATGAAATTTAATTGAAGCCACCATTAGCACTTAAATTATTATATTGTGTAAAGCTCTACTTCAATTAGGCATCAAAATCAGAACAAATGAAAACATTAATTAACAATATTAACCGAAATTCATACGAAATTAAAACTCATTATCAAATTTCACATCTAAAAAATCTTTTTCTTACCCTTTTTCTACATTTTTAGAATAGACTTGTAGAAAAAGATTTTTCAATTCAAAACTAAGAACACAAAAAATAACTAAAACAAATTTTGATTTATTTTTTTCAAGAGCAGAGATTGTTTGGGAAAAACTGTTCTCCCCCCGAAAGTTTTTTTGAGAGTTTAAGAAAAAAACCAGTTTTTAAAAAAAAAAAGTGGCCTGCCCAATTTAATTTAGTTTCCTTTTGGACTTCACCGCACCGTAAATTACAAGAAGTAATTACGGGTACAAGACCCCTTTTCATGTTACTCGTAAAGTGTTAAGACAATGTTACTTGAAACGATGGTCATAATGTAGTTTAATTAGTGACTAAGAAAAAGATAAGAAAATAAAGTTTCTCTTTAAGAGATCGAAACAGAAGAAATAGAAAATTAGTCATATTTTTCTCGGATGTTCAAAAAAAGCAAAAAGATGACTGTATTTTCAGCAAAAAAAAAAAAAGAAATCACTTCTCAGAATATAATCTCAATTTTTATACAGTTGCCACTATTCATATAATTAACGAATGATTCATTTATATAATTAGACAGATAGTGATTTATCATATAAAAAATATTTCTCTCTCACTCTCTTCTATAAAGAGAAACAAATTCTACAAATTCTTTACAAAAATCGAAGAGCGAATGTTTATAATTCAAATGAATTGATACTTTTCAGCAATTACGATAAACTTGTTATAAATTAATCTCTCATAATATTGCATATATGTATATCTTATTCCCAAGTGAACGATGCGTTTAATTAATGTAAATTATCATTTTTTTATTAGCTATCAAAAAAAAAATTATCGCGAGAAATTTTAAGGAAACGAAAAAGAATAAAATTGCTTTTAATATTGACAAATTTTTTCTTGGCTATTTAATTCCGATTGCAAAATATATTGATGACATTCATTAAGATTATGGTAACAGCTTATTCTCAAATAAGCGGTCAAAAAAAAAAAAAAAGAAATCCGATTTATAGTTATAATTTTTCCTGCTTCTTTTTGATATTCAGGAAATTGGTATGCGATAACATTCCCCAAATATATACTTTCGACTCATGTGTGTAATAACAAATTTCTTAAATTCTTAATTAAATTCTCAATGTACATATAAAGATAAAAAAGGGACAAATTCATATTCCCAAAAACCAGTATTTTCACTGTAAACATGATAATAAAGGGACTGATGAACAATTATGTAAAACAGTGTAACTATAATTTAGTTATGGAACAGAATTAATTCTTTTTTCTTTTTTTCTCTTCATACCTTTATTATACTTAATTGTTGTTGAATGACTAAAAAAAGAGGTTTGTATATAAATTTAATCACGCGTGAAAAACGAATTTCTATTTAGCTGAAATTTTTCCTTCACGGATCATTAAAATTTCTAAATTTTTCCTTCACGCTTCATTAACATTTCTATAGAATATCTCTATTATAACTCTTGAAAGTTCTATTTGAGCGAAAATTGATATTTAGTGTAATTTTTGCACGAGTGGATTTTTTTTTATTTCTGATGAAAGTTTTATTAATCGAAAGGTGGTCAAAATGTTTACTATAAATATTTTTAAGAAAAGTGATTTTTAATTCAAAGTTGTTGTGACAAAAACATTTTTTTTGTATTTTCCTGATTTTCCTCGTTCACTAATTTCTAAATTTAATAGTCATGTAAAGTTAGCACCACTTTTTCAAAAAATTAAGAAAATCAAATGAGTTCTGGGTTCTTTAGGAATAGTTCTGTAGTTCTTTAATAATTTTTTCAATAGTTCTGGCAATAGTCAATATAAAAAACTACTTAAACAAAATAAGGTGCTAAATTAGCGTAGCACCACAATTTTTGTAAAAAAGAGTTCTGAGATAGTATTTTGATAGCAAATGAAGAGTTCTAGAGTTCTCTCATATAAATATTCATAGTTCCGTAAAATCGAGAAAACTACAGAACTTTGAAAAAATCCCAAAAACTTTTTTTTTGCAAAAAATTAAATAATTTTGAGTTCTGAGCAGAGTTCTGGTATCAGTAAAAAGAGTTCTGCAAATAATCCTAATAAACTTTTTTTCTAAACTTTAAATCGAGAAAACTACAGAACTTTGAAAAAATCCCAAAAACTTTTTTTTGCAAAAAATTAATTCTTTTGAGTTCTTAGCAGAGTTCTGGTATCAGTAAAAAGAGTTCTGCAAATAATCCTAATAAACTTTTTTTCTAATCTTTAAATCGAGAAAACTACAGAACTTTTAAAAAATCTTAAAAACTTTTTTTTTGCAAAAAATTAAATAATTTTGAGTTCTGACCAGAGTTCTGGTATCAGTAAAAAGAGTTCTGCAAATAATCCTAATAAACTTTTTTTCTAAACTTTAAATCAAGAAAACTACAGAACTTTGAAAAAATCCCAAAAACTTTTTTTTGCAAAAAATTAAATAATTTTGAGTTCTGAGCAGAGTTCTGGTATCAGTAAAAAGAGTTCTGCAAATAATCCTAATAAACTTTTATTCTAAACTTTAAATCGAGAAAACTACAGAACTTTAAAAAAATCTTTAAAAATTATTTTTTGCAAAAAATTAATTCTTTTGAGTTCTGACCAGAGTTCTGGTATCAGTAAAAAGAGTTCTGCAAATAATCCTAATAAACTTTTTTTCTAAACTTTAAATCGAGAAAACTACAGAACTTTGAAAAAATCCCAAAAACTTTTTTTTGCAAAAAATTAAATAATTTTGAGTTCTGAGCAGAGTTCTGGTATCAGTAAAAAGAGTTCTGCAAATAATCCTAATAAACTTTTTTTCTAAACTTTAAATCGAGAAAACTACAGAACTTTAAAAAAATCTTAAAAAATTATTTTTTGCAAAAAATTAATTCTTTTGAGTTCTGACCAGAGTTCTGGTATCAGTAAAAAGAGTTCTGCAAATAATCCTAATAAACTTTTTTTCTAAACTTTAAATCGAGAAAACTACAGAACTTTAAAAAAAATCTTAAAAAATTAATTTTTGCAAAAAATTAATTCTTTTGAGTTCTGACCAGAGTTCTGGTATAAGTAAAAAGAGTTCTGCAAATAATCCTAATAAACTTTTTTTCTAAACTTTAAATCGAGAAAACTACAGAACTTTGAAAAAATCCCAAAAACTTTTTTTTGCAAAAAATTAATAATTCTGAGTTCTGAGCAGAGTTCTGGTATCAGTAAAAAGAGTTCTGCAAATAACCCTAATAACCTTTTTTTCTAATCTTTAAATCGAGAAAACTACAGAACTTTAAAAAAATCCTAAAAAATTATTTTTTGCAAAAAATTAATTCTTTTGAGTTCTGAGCAGAGTTCTGGTATCAGTAAAAAGAGTTCTGCAAATAATCCTAATAAACTTTTATTCTAAACTTTAAATCGAAAAAACTACAGAACTTTAAAAAAATCCTAAAAAATTAATTCTTTTGAGTTCTGACCATAGTTCTGGTATCAGTAAAAAGAGTTCTGCAAATAATCCTAATAACCTTTTTTTCTAATCTTTAAATCGAGAAAACTACAGAATTTTGAAAAAATCCCAATAAATTATCTTTTGCTTAAAATTAATTCTTTTCAGTTCTGTGCAAAGTTCTAGTATCAGTCAAAAGAGTTCTACAAATAATCTAAATAAATTTTTTTTTAAACTTAATATAGAGAAATCTACAAAACTTTGAAAAATCCCAAAAAATCAATTGTTTTGGAGTTCTAAGAAGAATTCTGTTTTTAGTAAAAAGAGTTTTATACATAATCCTAATAAAAAAATTTTTTAAACAGAGAATTTAAAATTTACTAAACTTTGAAAATTTTTTTATAATATTTTGTTACACAAAATAATTTTTTTAAAAGGTTTCCACAGAGTGATAGTTTGGTAATTGGTTGAAATAAGTTTTTAATCCTTAATTATGTTTAATAAAACGTGTTGATATTTGCTATTAAAGTTTTTATTTTGGCAAATTTTCTGTATATAATATTTGTTAGTATAGTAAAAAGATATACTAGTAAAACTTTAACATAACATTATGTTGTCAGTGGTTTTATGCAGAATCATAAACATATAATAATAATACAAACAATAATCTTTTCATTCGTCAAACATACATATAATTTTAAAACACTTTTTGCATAATTTTATTTGCCTATTTTTTTCTTTATTAGTACGAAGGACCAATACCAATATACCAATATCATTTTAAAATACTTTTTACATATTTTATTAGGCATTTTTCTTTATAATAATAATAATTATAATAATAAAATGGTACAAGGAAATTTGAAGCGATAATATCTATTTAATAGAAAAAATTTCGAAAACAGGCTCGAATATGTGCTTACCCCTTCAACTATGGGGTCAGAATTCGTTAAATTTTCACAGAAAATTCCTAAATGAATGGACCGATTTAAATACCAAGCGGGAATATAAAGGGAACAAAAAATACTTTCGTTTAGAATTAGTCAAATTTTAAAAAGTTTATATTTTAATAATTATTTAATAAATTTTTTATAAACATACACTTAAAACTATAAGAAATCAAAATCCATTAAGAAAATTTAGGAGCGACAATTATTTTAAAAGTTAGAATGGAAATTATATTGGCGCGGTGTAGTGCATTAACACTGAACTTTGTCTTTGATAACTTTTATGGTTATATAACTAAATAAAAAATGTTAATTTGACAGTGTTTTGTTCATTTAATAGTTAAAACTAATGTTTTAATTCTGAAAATCATCAAAACCCCATCTCTGTTCGATATAATTTCCATTATAACTTTTAAAATAATTGTCGCTCCTAAATTTTCTCAACGGATTTTGATTTCTTATAGTTTTAAGTGTATGTAGATATTTTTAAAAATAATTTAAAAGGCACAGAACTCTGGTCAGAACTCAAAAGAATTAATTTTTTGCAAAAAATAATTTTTTAGGATTTTTTTAAAGTTCTGTAGTTTTCTCGATTTAAAGATTAGAAAAAAAGTTTATTAGGGTTATTTGCAGAACTCTTTTTACTGATACCAGAACTCTGCTCAGAACTCAAAAGAATTAATTTTTTGCAAAAAAAAGTTTTTGGGATTTTTTCAAAGTTCTGTAGTTTTCTCGATTTAAAGTTTAGAAAAAAAGTTTATTAGGATTATTTGCAGAACTCTTTTTACTGATACCAGAACTCTGCTCAGAACTCAAAAGAATTAATTTTTTGCAAAAAATAATTTTTTAAGATTTTTTTAAAGTTCTGTAGTTTTCTCGATTTAAAGTTTAGAATAAAAGTTTATTAGGATTATTTGCAGAACTCTTTTTACTGATACCAGAACTCTGCTCAGAACTCAAAATTATTTAATTTTTTGCAAAAAAAAGTTTTTGGGATTTTTTCAAAGTTCTGTAGTTTTCTTGATTTAAAGTTTAGAAAAAAAGTTTATTAGGATTATTTGCAGAACTCTTTTTACTGATACCAGAACTCTGGTCAGAACTCAAAATTATTTAATTTTTTGCAAAAAAAAAGTTTTTAAGATTTTTTAAAAGTTCTGTAGTTTTTTCGATTTAAAGTTTAGAATAAAAGTTTATTAGGATTATTTGCAGAACTCTTTTTACTGATACCAGAACTCTGCTCAGAACTCAAAAGAATTAATTTTTTGCAAAAAATAATTTTTTAGGATTTTTTTAAAGTTCTGTAGTTTTCTCGATTTAAAGATTAGAAAAAAAGGTTATTAGGGTTATTTGCAGAACTCTTTTTACTGATACCAGAACTCTGCTCAGAACTCAAAAGAATTAATTTTTTGCAAAAAAAAGTTTTTGGGATTTTTTCAAAGTTCTGTAGTTTTCTCGATTTTACGGAACTATGAATATTTATATGAGAGAACTCTAGAACTCTTCATTTGCTATCAAAATACTATCTCAGAACTCTTTTTTACAAAAATTGTGGTGCTACGCTAATTTAGCACCTTATTTTGTTTAAGTAGTTTTTTATATTGACTATTGCCAGAACTATTGAAAAAATTATTAAAGAACTACAGAACTATTCCTAAAGAACCCAGAACTCATTTGATTTTCTTAATTTTTTGAAAAAGTGGTGCTAACTTCACATGACTAAATTTAATTATTCAAGTCTGGGATACTTTTGTTAAACAAATATTTAAATATTTCTGATTTCTTTCTCCACGAGGAATACAATTTAAGAAATTAAAATTTCAAACCTTCTAAAAAATTATTTCTACACGTAATAACTATAATTCTTACATAATTCAATTATTTTCTACGATTTTTAACTAAAGTTCATTTCTAAATCAATTGTTTTTAAAAATTTTCCGAAAGTTTCTTCACAAATTCAAATATTTAAATACAAAAATTTAATTTTTTATAATAATTATAACTATTCATATTATTTAAAAATATATAGATATTTTCAAAAAGTTATAATAAAGAAATTCTTACAATTAATTGTTGAAAAATTATTTTAAATAATTTTTGGAACATAATATAGTTTCTCAATTATAAAGAATTGAAAAATTTTCAAATAATTCAAATTTGGTAAAATCACTAAAAATAATTGAAATTCGGTAAAATTTTAAAAATAATTAAAATCTTTTATAATTTAAAAAATAATTTAAATTTATTAAAATTTAAGAAATAATTTATATATAAACATAAATGATTTCTTCGAAATTTTAATAAGTCAAAAAAGGTAACTTTTAAAATTTTATTATATTTTGTTCGATGATAATTAAATTAAAAAAAAATTACGTCAAAACTATTCTAAGAATTAGTTTTTTAAAAATATTGTAATGTAATTTTTCGGAAATAATTGAATTTCTTAAAAGAAATTTTGTTTAATTAAAAAAACCTAATTAACTCTAGGAAGAATTTTAAATAAAAAAATTTTCAACATAATTGTTTTCTCCGAAAGATTAAACCATTTTTTCTTCCTTTTTAATGTTACTATTTTTTTAAATTTCAAATTTTCGGAAATATGTAATTGAATAAATATAGAAAACAATTGAATTTTAGAAAATTACATTGAAAAAATTCTAAGAATAATTACTTTATTCAAAAACATTATTTTAATAAAATATTTATTTTTTACAGCTAATTTTCATTAATTTCCATTTTTTTAAATTTACACTATATTGAAGATTTTTTATTAAAATTTTTGAGAATTCAATTATTTTAGAAAATTTACAATAAAAATTTTCTTAAAATTTGATTTTCAGAAAATGTTAATAAAATACTTAAAAAATTTATTTATGTTTTTTATTAAACTTCACAAAATTTAAATTCAAAATGTTCTTATTATCTATTTTTACAAAAATTAAATTACAACAAATATTCGATAATAATTTATGAACGATTTGTCCTTAGTTAATTTTCACTCTAATAAAAATCGGCATAAGTTACTTTTTATTTAAAAAAATCGTTCCATTTTTTTATTTGAATAGAATTTAATATTTAATTAAATTATTTAATACTTAATAATATTTAATTATTTAATACTTAATAATATTTAATTATTTAAGTAAATATCAAATTAATATTTAGAAAATACTTTTAGTCAAAATTTCAAAATTTCCGTTAAATTTCGAAGCGAATAAACAGAATTCAAAACGATTAAAAATATTAAAATTCAGCTTCGCCCAATGAAACAGATTCCCAAAGGAGCAAATAGAAAAAGAGACGAAAACAAAGTCCCAGTTTTCGAAAATATTTTTTGGAGAGAAAAACTAAAAATCTTGTGAGGTCTGATTTAAAAGGGGGAGAAAAAATTGTGTGAGAAAAATATAGAAGAGGGGAGAGAGAAAGAAAGAAAGAAAGAAAGAGAGAAAAGCTCATATCCGCGATATTTTTCCAAACGATCCATCTTCATTCTACCTGCAGTGAGGAGGTCGAAGCGCGACATTGAAACTACCTCGTTCCCCTTTCTTGAATCTTTCCTTTCTCCCCCCTCTCTCTTCTCTCTTCTTGTCCCGCGGTGGATGGCCAGAGGAGAGAGAGGACCAGTTTGTGAGGAGAAGTAACCTTCCCCCACCATGCGGTCAAAGGCCTGCGTTTGAGTTACGAAGCAAATATAGCACCGGAGGGGATTCCGGTCCCTTAATCTCTCATTAAGGATTTTTCCCAAACTTATATGACTTTTCTTTTTTACAAAAACTATACATTTTAAAAAAAAAAAAAAAAATGTCAGTCAAGACATCTTTTATATTAAAAAATATTTATAGCAAAGGAATTAAATTTAAAAATTGTGACGCAATCTGAAGAAAGGGACCTTTAGAAGCAAGTCACTTTAAGGTTATGTTAGTGTTACTTTTTTATTAATTAAAAGTTTTTTTTTTACTTACTGTAAATTAAACTCAGTATTTATTAAATATTTTAGTTGTAATGAAGACCTAAACATCAATGATTTAGATTGTCAGTTGATTTTCTTTTTGTATTTCTATTTCGAAAATTGTAAACATAACCTATAATTTTTTTTCTTCTAAGATCCCTTTCTTCAGATCGCGTCACAATTATTAAACTAATTATTAATATTCTTTAGGAATTTATTATTTATTAGGTGATTATTTTAACAAAATAAACAAAGTAAAAGAAACTATGAGCGATTTGTAAAGATCCTAAAGCTCTGAACGTTCAAATGAACGAAACTGATTTATTTCTTCTAAAAATTAAATTTTTATTGTAATTATTTTGCTTCACTATCCAAAAAATTAATTACTGAGTTTGTAAAGGTAAAATTTTATTTAAAAAATTTTTTTACGATTAGTAATTTATTAAAATATCGACATTAAAAAATATTTCGTTCATTTGAACGTTCAAAACTTTGGGATCATGATTTGTAGAAAAATTAGTAAATAGCAAAAAATTGTGACGCGCTCCTAAGATAGGTGCCGATAAGAAATAAACGAATTACAGGTTAGGTTCGTCTTATTGTTAGATTTATTATCTTAATTAAAAGTTTATTTCTAATTATTTGAATTTGAAACCAATTTTACTGAATACTTTGGATATAATGAAGACTTGAAGATCACTAATTTTTAATTAATAATTGATTCTCTTTCTGTAGTTTTATTCAAAAAATTAAAAACATAACCTCAAATGTTTTGCGCGTGTCACATATTTGTTTAAATAATTTCTAAATTGTTAAAATCGCATAATCTATCATTATTTTGTACTTTTACGATTCGTTAGTTGCGAAATTAGAAAAAAAAACTGCACGATTTCAACCGCTTTGTGTCAAAAGTTAGTAAATACCAATCGTTTGTAATTTAATTAATTAACTAACTATCGAGAAAAATTGACCAACTAATTTTTTCTTGTGCTTCATTTTTGGACAAATTGAAAAAATAATTTCTGACGAAAACAAACGTTCTTTTTTTGAAAGAAAAAAAAGTCTCTCGCAAGCGGTGACAAATTCCGTCAGTTACTATATAAGGACCGAGATTTCTATAGTTTTTGATTATTGTCGAGATGTCCTAGTAATGTGTAATCCACTTTCTTGCCCTTAATTACTGTTGTGACAGGTACTTTAAAAAAAATATCTTTCTTTTCTAATCCATAATCAAAGTTATAGTCAATTTTATGCGACAACTCGATGATCGCAACCCGAGTCCCGAGTTCAGCTTTGGGATATACGGACGTGAATCCATTCCTGGTTGTGGAAGGGGGGGGGTCACTTCCCCTCACGGGACAGAATCGATGATCGTCTGTAGGACTGTAGGCCACTTTTTTCTTTCTCTTTTTTTTTTGGTTACTTTTTTTTTGTTTTCTTCTTTTTCGCCCAAAGAAACGAAAAGATGGCGGGGTGAGATTCGCCCACGGGCGGTAAGCAACGCGATATCGCGACTGGACAATGGCCAAACGCAAATTGAAAGGCGTTCGAGAAGATGTTGTATATTGGCGCGCGCGTGGGTTTAATGGGCCGAGGCAAAATTTCGCGATTGTGTCCGCGATCTTCCGCAACGGCTAATTGCTGAGTTTACTCCAGCGAAACATGGCCTCGATCATATATATATATACGTATTTGCTAACTCACGCGGGGCTGAAGAGGAAACAAAAAAATCAACACCCCCCTCTGCCACCCTTGAGTTCATATTTTTAATTTTAATAAAGATGAGCTACTCGGACAAATCAAACAAAATTCACGAAGTCGAAGTGCACAACGTTTATCAGCGAAAAAAATTTCCTTTAATGTTAATAAAATATTATTTTTAATTGAATATTTATTTATACAACAATTATTATCGTTAAAACATAAACATAAATCTCTTTGTTTAAATATTTTTCTGTCAAAATTGATGCATTATTTGTGACGCGATCTGAAGAAAGGGACCTTAGAAGCAAAAAATTTTAGGTTAGGTTTGCAATTTTTAAAATGAAAATACAAGAAAAGGATCAACTGTCAATTGTAATTATTAATCTTAAACTTTTAATTACAACTAAAATATTCAATAAACACTGATTTTGATTTGCAAAAAGTAAAAAGAAACTTTTAATCAACAAAAAAGTCACACTAACATAACCTTAAAGTGATTTGCTTCTAAGGTCCCTTTCTTCAGATCGCGTCACATTTTTAAATAATTTAAATAGTGAACAATTTTTTTTCGTTGATCAACGTTGTGGACTTCGACTTGGTCAAAATTCATATTTGAATTTCGAAAAATAAAATTATGTTTCGTTACTTATAGCAAAGCATCCACTTCTTATATAGCCTTAAATAATAACTCTTAAATAGTACTATTTATATTTCTATTATTATTATTATTATTATTATTATAATTCTCATCTAAGATCCTAAAGCTCTGAACGTTCAAAGGAACGAAATTTATTTATTTCTTCTAAAACTTAAATTTTTTATTGCCATTATTTTGCGTCACTATCCAAAAAATTAATTATACTGAGTTTCTAAACGTAAAATATCAGTTTTTAAATTTTTTTATGATTAGTAATTTATTAAAATATCTTTAATAAAAAATGTTTCGTTCATTTGAACGTTCAAAGCATGAGAATTATTCTTATCATTATTATATTACAATTGCCATTATTTATTATCGAAAACCTGAATATGTACTTGTTTGTTTTCAAATTAATATTTACTTGAATCAAATAATTTCGATTTAAATAAAAAATGGTATTTGAAATACAGACAATAATAATAAATTTCAGTAGGTATATTTGATGAAGTAAATACAATTTAATTGTCTTAATTAAAAATTATCTGATCCGCAAATATTTATTTTTGACAATAAACAAAGTATAATTTTTATATGAACCGAATAAATTTTCTTGTATTCAAGAAAGTATTTAAATAAATAATCATAAAATAGTAAAGATATAACACTGAAAAAAAAATGTTATCGAAAGAATCAAATTTTTCTCGAATAATCCAAATAATTTCATTGCTACAACAACAAAAATAAGTACTTGATCCAGATACAATTTTTTTTAATGAATAAAAAATAAAGGCAATAAAAAAAGATAATTAATAGTACGTTAATAAAAAAAACTACAGATAATAAATAATGAAGAGAATAAAAAGTAAGGAGAATGAAAAGTAATGACAATAAAAAATAAGAGTATAAAAAATGACAATGAAAAATAACGACAATAAAATGTAGGGGCAGTGAAAAATAATAAAAAGCCCCATAAACATAATTAAAATAAATAAACTCATTTACATTTAAATTAAAAATTTCAGTTTTGTATTTTAATTTCAAAACATAATAATAATTAATAAGCGTCAGTGGAAATGAACTATTTTTTTCTTAATTTTCAACCATGACTTTGTGCATTTTAATGTAGAGACGAAAATTATAAAATTGATTAAAAACTATGTTTTCCAATTAAAAAATTAATTAAATTATAATTTACAAAATACTTTAATTGCGAAATCCTAAGATGGAAATTAAAAAACTTAATTTCTTTCTATTTGCCAGTGAATAGAATTTTTTGTACACAAACGATTACTTTCTCACAAATTCTAATAAGTCCAAAAAGTAAATTTTCATAAATTTTTATTTCCATTGTTCGAAGATAATATTGAATCTTAAAAAAATATTAGAAAATAATTCTAATTTAGTTTCTAAATTAGTTTTTACAAATATTTTTATGCAATTTTTTGGAAATAATTGAATTTCTTATTATTTTCTTATTATTTTTACTTCAGTATCCACAAAAATTAATTACTGAGTACGTAAACGTAAAACTTTAGTTTTTAAATTTTTCTATGATTAGCGATTTATTGAGATATTTTCAATATAAAATATTTCGTTCATTTGAACGTTCAAAAATCATTTTTTGAAAGATTTTTTTAGATTTATTTTTCGCATTATAAAAATCAAAATAAGCTACACCCTCTTACTAAAATTGTGGAGTTTTGTTTCAATATTTGGCAGAAATGTCAAGAAACTCACAATTTTTAAAACTGAGGTGAAAAAATCGCAATTTTTAAAATCTCAACAATCCATTTTTTTCCTTACATTTCTCTGTCTTTGCCGACAAAAATTTTGTTTCTCCGATTTTACTGACATACAGCCACCTTGTTTTAATCTAACTTTAGTTCTCATTTATTTATTTGTACCAAAAATCCGTAAAAATTTATTAAAATTTCTAATCATTTATACGAAGCTGAAGTCCACAACGTTTTTAAAAACGTAAAATCAAAAAAGTGTTTTCATCAAATAAAATTTATCTCTAATTTTTACCTGCCTTAATGTTTAAGAAATCAGTTGTTACTTAGGATTCAATTATCAAAAAATAACATTATTTACAATCAAAAATAAAAAGTACCATCCCATTATTTTTTTGTCTTCGCTTTTTAAAAACGTTGTGGACTTCAGCCTCATTCATTTATCCTACTTTGATCACTATTTATTATTACATTTATTTAAAAGTTTGAAACCAAAAATCGAATTCCATTTCGGTTAGAAAAAAATGTGAAACAAAAAGAAAAATGATCTAGGAAAAATTATTCATGAAAGAAAAGGGAAGTTTTGACAAGCTTTCTCCTAGAATAACCCACATGCATTTTAAAACTACTCATGTACACAAAATCATTTAATACTGGAAAATGTTTTCGTTCAGTATTCACTTTAGTATTCGCAGTATCGCGTATCCATAAGATCCCCTCGCCCTCTCTCTTTCTCTCTTTCACTAAAGCAACAACCGTTTCTGGTTTATTTTTCAATCGAATTCCACGATTCTGCACAATGTTCGTTCACGCTTGGTGTACTCTCAGCACCTGCCAATATTTCAATTATAGTTGTACAGTATAACTCAGTAATACATTTATATATTTATATATATATATGTACATAAATAACTAGCAATCGATGAAACTTTAGCGATGCGTATGTGACTCTTCGCAAATCAATTTTCAGTACGTGCCACTTCTGAAACGCGCGATGTACTTGTTATTCATGTTATCTTTTAGTGCACATAAATAAATGGTGTTCGGTTTCGCGCAGGAAAAGGAAATGGGAGCCTTTTGCACGTACGAGTTACGGTGAACTTAACCGATAGACTATATTATACACATGAATGTGTAAGTGTATAATATGCAAAAGAGAAAAAGAAAAGCAGAAGCATGCACCGGGGGTCTCGTAATGATTATTCTCTATCGTTCCTTTGATAAATCATTTGTAACGTTTCAACTATGAGATAATTAACTGTATTTTAATGCATAATATAATGTATTTAATGCCGTTATGTTCACTCTACGCGAGAGAGAGAGAGAGAGGTCAGAGAAGAAAATTTCAAGAGCAAAAAGAGAAAAAAAGGGAATTACAAGGATTCTCTAATTGAAGGGAAATAAATTAGTTTTCGATTTTTTTTCGAGAAAGGCATTTTGCTTTTTTTTTGAAAAATTCTTTTCAATTCATTAGTTTTTTCCTTAAAGTCCGACAAGAATTAAGAGAAAAAAAATTCCTTCACGATTTTCCAAAAGGTTTCAAAAATCCCAAATGTTCGAGAAAAAAGGAAATATTTTTTAACTATTTAAATATTTCTTTCTTCAGTTCTTCTTAAAATTAATTTTTTTATTTCAATAATTTAACGCTAAATATCAAACCAATTATCAAAGTTCTAATGTGGCTAAAGTTTCGAACGTTCAAATGAATGAAATTTTGTTCCACCTCAATTTTTTTAAAGTTACTCTCTAAAAAGGAAAAATAATTGAAATTCAACAATACTTAGTTCAGAATTAATTTGTTTTAATCTGAAAAACATTTTTTTTGTATAAAAAAATATAAATTACAAGATGTAAAAAAATATTTTGCATTTGAACGTTCGAAACTTTATTAAAATTATTAAAAAATCAAACTAAAATTTTTCAATACTTGTTTTTGATTTTTATTCATTAATGACTAAATTTTATTAAACATTGAATTGAAAAATAATCAAATTGAATTTTCCCAATCCAATTGAATTAAAATTTCAATTGACCTTTCAATTAAATTCAGTACGTGACAAAAAAATTTAAAAGTTATAAAAAGAAATATATTTCGCTCACTGTGAACGTTTAAAACTTTTAAAATACGAAAATTAATATTTGTTTTCCTAATTTTTCCATCAAAAATAGAATACTAATTTCATTTTAGTCAAATCAATTATCTAAGCATCTGTTATTCGAATAAAAAATATACTTTTCCAAATGACTTTTCTGACCAAACAGCAAAAACAAGATGATCTATATTTTGACAGAAAAGAATAATCAATTAGCAAAAGTGGAAAAAAATTTTAAAAAATAGAAAACGAATTCCACTTTAATAATTGGAAGAAATAAATCACCACACACTCTGAGAGGGGAAGAGTGATGGGCCAACGAAAAATTATGGCGCATTTTATTGAGAGGAGGGTTCTCCTATAAAAAGCGCTACGTAATTTTTGAACGCTCCAATTTCACCCTGAACTTTCCTACAGAAAACGAATTCTCAAAAAAACGAAAAAAAAGAGAGAGAGAGAAAAATAAAGAAATAAAATGTAAATAAAATAAAAACCAAAATAAAGAAAGAACTTTTTCATTTCATAAAAATTTTACAACGTTCAAATGAAGGAGCAATTTCTACCGTTCAAGTATTTTCAAAAATTACTATATCTACTGAATTGAAAAAATAAATTCGTTTAATTTTTTCAATTACAATGGAATATAAAAATAAAAAATAAATTTACGATTTCTTTGTTTCAGTATTTATTTTTTTCCTGTTCATTGAATAGTTAATTAAATTCATTAATTTAATTATATGTAATTAATTAAATCTAGAGCTGTGCGAATTTAAAAAATTCGATTCTCTCTAAAAGAATCAAACACAGACTCGGTTCGGTTCGAATTTCGAGTCCATGGTAAAATTCGAGTTTCTGCACACCTCTAATTTAATTCATTAATTTAATTACACAATTAATTTAATTTCAAAAATTTTATTTTTATTTTTAAAAAGAATTATTTCTCAAAATTAAAAAATTACTTATTCTTAACTACAAAAAATTATTTCAATTATTTTATTTTTCATTTTGCCGATGAAATTTTTGCAAATATTTAAATTGAAAAAAATCCCCTTCATTTCAACATTATTTAAACCTTAGGAAGAATATATATATAACTCCTAAAAGTTCCGCTTAATAAAATGCTCTCGTTTTAATAAAATTTTGATTAAATGGAATCACTCCGGAAAGTATAAATTCGCAATGAGGTAAAATGAAAATCGTACAGTTTGAAAATTCAGAGAATGAATTCTGTTTATGTGAAAATTCAACGAAATAAAAGTATCCTCTTTCAAAAGTTCCATAAAATTATATAAATAAATTCTATTAATGAAAATTATCACCTTTTTTGTACATTCATTTAAATTTATTTAAAGTACACTTTTTAATAAAATAAATTATAAAATAAAAAATTTTTTAAAAATCACTGATTCGTGATAAATATTTCAATGAGTTAGAAAAAAGATGAAATAAATAGACGTTCAAATGAACGAAATTATATTCGAAAAATTAAATTTTTATTGCAATTATTTTGCGTCACTATCCAAAACTTGTCACTATCCACTAAATTTTTATTTTCTAAACGTAAAATTTCAGTTTTTAAATTTTTTTTATGATTAGTAATTTATTAAAATAACTTCAATAAAAAAGATTTCGTTCATTTGAATTTCAAATAGAAAATTTCCCTTATTACAAACTTAGAAAAATAGAATTTCGACTTTATTTTTTATTTTTTTACTTACAATTTTTTTTTATTTTACTCAAAATGAAACAAAAATTTCTCCGTATTTTAGTTTAATTAAATTTAGCTGAACAAAATTTTAAGGTTGTTTTTTATTCTATTTTATTATTTTACTAAAAAAGTGTATTTTAAATAAATAAATATGAAATAAAAAATATCGTCGTTTAGCATAAGAAAAAGTTAAATAACTTTTTTTCAACATTAAACAAAATAAACAATAAATAGAAATTTTTAATAAAAAAAAATAAAAACTCGTCATATTTCAAAGAAATTAGGAATTCAAAATAGAAATTCGGTACTAAAACTCAAAAAAAATATTTTGCTCCGTATTTTCGTCTAATAAAATTTGGCTAAATAAAATTTCTTCATTGTTATTTATTCAATTTTATTATTTTACTTAAAAAGTGTATTTTAAATAAATAAACAAATAAATATGAAATAAAAAGTATTGTCCTTTAGCATAAAAAAGCATTAAATAACGTTTTTTTAAACATAAAACAAAATAAACAATAAATAAAAAATTCTTAAAAAAATTAAAAAATTAAAAACTTTTAGTTTCGGGAAAATGAATGTCTCTAAAGTTTTGAAAAATTAAATGAACAATTTTTTTTTCTTTTTAATATTTTCCACTTTTATTGTCTTTAAATGACAATTTCAATGAAAATTTAACACAAATATTAAGAAAATAATTTATTTTTTAATTTGTAAATTAATATTTTCTATAAAAATTTAAACACAACAAAAATACTAAAAAGATTCGTTCATTTGAACATTCAGAATTTTATTGTCATGAAAATGACCGGGAATGATTTCAAATAATTAGGTTCCTGAAGTTGGCATCGATGCTCAGCATCGAAAAGTATTTTTCTCTATTTTTACTTTTTAGTAAAAAAAATTGTAACTAATTTTACTCCTTTTATTCATCTAAGAAGTAAAAAGCTATTTAATAGTATTTTTTTTTTTACTTAAAACTTTGGAAAAAATTAAGTAATTTTTCTCGTTTTATAAAAAAAATATTTTTCGATGCTGAGCATCGATGGCAACTTCAGGGACCTAAATAATTTAGGAATTCAAAATAGTAATTCGGTACTCAAACTGAAAAAAAATATTTTGCTCCGTATTTTCGTCTAATAAACTTTAGCTAAATAAAATTTCAACGTCATTTTTATTCTATTTTACTAAAAAAGTGTATTTTAAATAAATATAACGTTTTTTTCAACATGAAATAAAGCAAACAATAAATAGAAGTTCTTAATAAAAAAAATTAACAACTCGTTATATTTCAAATCAATTAGGAATTCAAAATAGAAATTCGGTACTCCAACTAAACAAAATTTTTTGCTCCGTATTTTCGTCTAATAAAAAATCAATCAAATGGAATGTTTGTCTATAAAAATTCTCAAGGTTAAGAAAACTCCCATCCTAATACCTACAAAAACAAAAAAAAATCGAATTCACGAATTAATCATATATATTTAGTAAAAATTCGGCCCAATAAAAAAATGTCCCTCATTTTACAAAAAATTCGACAAAATAAAAAAATGGTCATTATTTTTTTTTACTCTCCTGTTTACAGTTCTCCATATCGCGCCATACGGCGTGTTTTTATACGTAAATATGAATTACATGAGAAAAAAGGAGAAAGAGAGAGAGAGAGAGAGCGTGTGTTTGGCGTCATTACAATTTTTATGGCTAGTTCTTTTTCTCATATGGTATAATACCCACGAACATGAGGTATTTGAACTTGAAATAGGGGTTTTTGTACACCCCATGGCGTGCATAACCTATTCTATGGGGTGTTGCGGAGACTCAAACTATAGTCTAGGTTTGCTACACCAATAGGAAAAGTGTAAATGTGCAAGTTGCGTATGTACACATGGCGTACAGGGGTGGAGGAGAAGGCACGGGTGTGGTCCGATCAATACCAACACCGTGTTCTATAGATCCAAATTGGTGCATTTATTCACGCAGATGTGTTATAAATTCAATCACTCTCATCACTACTTGTAAATATCGTGGAAATCCGCTAATCCGACATTAAAACCATTATCTCCATTTTCAATTTCCACTTTTTTTTCCCTCATTTTTATTTTTATTTTCTACTTTTTTGTTAATCACTTTATCTTTTTACAAGTAGACATTTTTTTTATATCAAATTTTCATCTCAATGACACTTCATATCACAAATTGTATAACGCAATCAATAGTGGGGAAAAAAAAAAATGTCGACGAAAAATTGACGCAAAAAAGAAAGAAAGAAAAGAAAGCAGAAAGCTTTTAGTATTAAAAAAAATGAGGAGTTTTTTAATTGGAAAATTTCTATATCGAAATAAAGCGTGAGAGAATGTAATGTAAAATTAATTTAAAATCCATTACGAGAATTCAATTATTTTCATAAATATAATAAAATTATTCGGGAGGATTAAATTTTTCTTTTTGATTTTTTTAATACAATTTTTCAAAAGTATTCAATTTCTAAAATTTGACAAAAAATTCTCCAAAACAATTAATTTTTCATTATTAAAAGTAAAATTCTGCAAAAATTAAAATTTTTATAAATAATAAAATTCTTCCTAGAAATTCAAATATTTTCAATACAATAATTTAATAATATTCAAGAAGCAAATTTGCATTAGAATTATTAACGGATATGACTATTTTCAAACGTTGAAGAAAAATGTTTGCTTTATTAAATTATTTTCCAAATTTCTAATTAAAATTATTAATAAAAAGCTTCATTTTTTTCAAAAAAGTTTAAAAATGCAAAAGAATTTAACACTTCACAACTCTTAAAATTATTATTATTAGAGATAAATTTAATAAAAGAATTTAATTATCTATCAATAATTTTAATAAAATTTAAGAGTAAAATATTAATTACAATTATAAACAAAATCGACTATATCAAAAAAAATTCTATACCTTTTTTATAGAATCGATTTAATCGATTAATTAAAAACAATTAATAATTTAAATATTGTTAAAACCTTGAATAATATTTTTTTCTTCGACAGAATTCAATTAATTTAAATATATTATTAAAATTCCAAATTGAATTATTGAAAAAAATGTAATAATATTAAATTTTATTAATTTCAGAAGAATTTTATTTTTTTTTTAAATTTTAATAAAGTATTCAATTTCAATTGTTAACAAATACGAATATTCTGAAAACATGAAAGAAATTCTTCATGAAACTCAATTACTTTAAATATTTTCAATTCAAATTATTAAAGGAAGACAATTTTTTCAAATTGGAATACATTTTTTTTTGCAAAATTTTAATGATTTTCAATACACTAATTTAAAAATTGAAAACATTTAAAAAGAAAAATTATTGAAAAACCTAAAAATTTTACAATAATTTCTCTTTTATTCTTTAATAATGAAATTTTCTAATGTTTACCAATTTTATTTTTCAATAAATTCTATTTTTCAATTTCGACTAATTTTATTTTTTTATTTTTACTAAATTTCTCTTCTATTTTTAAAATTGAAAACATTTAAAAAGAAAAATTGTTGAAAAAGCTAAAAATTTTTACAATAATTTCTCTTTTATATTCTTCAATAATTAAATTTTCTAATGTTTACTAATTCTATTTTTCAATAAATTCTATTCTGTAAATTTCGACTAATTTTATTTTTTGATTTTTACTAAATTTAAATTTATCTTTTAATTTCTCCTAATTTAAATAAATAAGCAAATTTTACTAATTAAAATTTAGAAATTAACTAATTTTTTTCCAAAACTGGCAAAATCTAAATCAGTCTAGTAAAAATTCATCTTCTAAATAAAAAATTTTTTTCTACTGTATAATACATTTTTTTTTATTTTTTAAGTTAATTACTTGTCAGTAATTTTTCTCTAAAATTCTAGTAAAAAATTGAAACTACTGTATATTTTTTCTAAAACACTAGAAGAAAATAGTAAAAACTACTAAAGCTCACGAAATTTCGATTTAACAAATTTTCCAATTAAAACATCTTAAAAGTTCTGAACGTTGAAATAAATGAAATTTATTTATTTCTTCTAAAAATTAAATTTTTATTGCAATTATTTTGCGTCACTATTAAAAAAAATTAATAACTGAGTTTCTAAACGTAAAAATTCAGTTTTTAAATTTTTTTATGATTAGTAATTTATTAAAATATATCTTCAATAAAAAATATTTCGTTCATTTGAACGTTTTAAAACTTGAGGATCATCCAATTAATTCGATGGTAAAATTCGATAAACAATGAAAAAGAAAAGACATAAAAATAAAAAAAATAAAATAATAATAAAATAATAATAATAAAAATAATGTTAATAATAATATTAATAATAATAATATTAATAATTTAATAATAATAATAATAATAGTGATAATAATAATAATAATAATAATAATAATAATAATAATAATAATAATAATAATAATAATAATAATAAGAATAAGAATAAATAATAATAGTAAAAAATTGTAATGTTCAAATAATTTTACGTCCGTTTTATTTTAGCAACAAATAATAATGTTAAAAAAAAGGAAAAAGAAAAGATTATTCCATCCCATGAAGAAAAATCGAAAAATCAAATTTTCCCGAGAGCAGATAAATGGAAAATACTCAGAAAATAGCAGTAATTTCAAGGAAATTATTTAGATCAAATAACACTGCAGGTACATTGCGTGTATAATAATAATATAAAGCCTTAGAAGTATATTTAAAAGACAATTTTCTGGAACAGCTGCGAAAAAAGAGCAACTGAGGATTTTTGATTTACCGCTGATATTCTTTCTACAGGGACTTTTTAACACGTGTTTGTCTATATATATGTGTGAAAGTGTGTGAGACTGCATACAAGAAATAGCATGCAGATGCAGCGAGATAATCTCGGCAAGTATTTCACGCTGATGTGCGGTAGCTTTAGTGAAAGGGGAAAACGGGGAGGGAAAGACTTGATTTAATAAATATTGCGAATCGAAAAGAAATTGAGATGATGAAAATAGATTGTATTCTCTTTTCTTTTTTTTTTGGCAAAAACGCAGGAGAGAAAAAATGGCAAAAATGTACCTAGTGCACTACATTTATGATTAATACGAGTGTGGCCGGAGGTTATGGGAATATTGCTGAAAGCAGTCTGCTTCAAGAGAGAGAGAAGTCATTGTCTTCGCCTCATGAGTTATCGGACTAATTAGCACAGTATGAACTTACGAGGAAAAATTATTAAAGAACTCCATTCACGAAATATTCGATTCCAAGATGAATATATATTGCATTTTTTATTTTCAAAGAAGAAATCATTTAATCACTCTCTCTCTCCTACCGTTCGATTAAAGCGAATGGCAGTTTGGGATAATTATAAACTCGCACTGATTCAACATCGAGTTAAAATTATTTCAATTATTCAATTCAAGAATTCTTTTATTTATTTTTACTCATTTCCTTTTTTTCGTAATTTATTTATTCACGTATTTATTTCTTTAGGTATTTATTTATCACTTATTGAATATTTGTTAAAAATTTAACTCCATAAAATATTTATCCCCTAAATAATTTTTACAAAAAACTAAAATACAAAAAAAAAATGTTCCATTTTTTATCGACATAATTACGAAAAGAATAATGCCAACAAAAAGTAATAGTTTTCATAAAACTTCTAACCGAGTAATTTTTATAAATAAATTCATTATCAACACGACACAAAAATGATATAATAAAATTGCAACAAAAAAAAAAAGCTCCAAGTTTCCTGTAATTTAGTGCAATAAAAATACTTTATTCCTTCGAAACACGTGTACCGGATATTTTTAGTTTATACCAAACGGGAAAATATTATATATCGTTTTTAAAACAAAATGTATATATTTGTAACAGCGAGGGTCGTTTTAAAATTGCTTTCCGATGAATTTAAGCGAGAGAAAATGGCAGTACACAACAGAGTGTACAAAACTTCGGAAACATATTTTACCCAAGATTGGTGAAATCACGCAAAGTATCAAAAAGGAATGAAATCTGAGTCATAGGCAGCAGTGTGGCAAAGAAAAGAATAAAATTCGCTTTCTTAAACTGAAGCCCGCAAGAGAGAATACAAGGAGAGCATGTAATTTAACTGCCAGCGAGAGATCAATTTTTGTATCGTTAAAACGAAAACAACAAGAGACAAGAATGAGAAAGAGAGAGAGAGAAAAGTCCACTACACTCGAGACAAACACAAATTTTTCCATCAAACTCATGATAATTTTTATTAGAAATTATTCAAAGAGAGAAATTTACGGAATAACATTCGAAAATAAATATTTTCAGTAAAAGATTTAAGGTGTAGTTTCAGAAAAAATTTTTTTCGAAAACTAATGGAATTTCGTAAAATTTGGGGAAAATATTTTTAATGAAATGCAATCGTATTGAAAATTCGATGAAACGTGATTGCATTTCAAAGGAATACGAGCATGAGACAGACATTTTTAAGGTTCACTTCTTGTGTTTGCCCTGCGTGCATTCTTACAAATTGTGCAGCAAAATGACTCCAACCAGCATGAGTACATTATATCTTTCTATGAAGGCTATTTTCTCATCAATGCCAATGACTTTTATGAATCGTGAGTCACGCGTGAAAAGACCCTCAAGTCTTTGACGGTCACTCCTCTATATATCGCTCCTTTGGAGAAAGCTTATTGTACATATCACTCCCTTTTGCCTCCTCAATCACGTATCAAACAATCGCAAACAATATTTTATCCTCATTATCTCTCTCCTTTTCCTCCCTTCTCAGCCACCTAATTTCCATTTTTAATCACTTCCACAAACAATTTTTTCCCCTTCAAAATAATTTTTTTCAGGAAAATTCTCCAACAAAAAAAGAAAGAAAACTTCTCTTTCGTCCCAATGCTCTTTCTTCTCAATTCATTTTCATTTCTATTTGAAGAAAAATTCGAAGAACAGTATCAATAAACACAACCTGGAAAAAAACAAGTACATAATCAAAAATACAAAACCAATAAACTGCCAAACACAATTTTCTTTTTCTAATCTAACAAACTCTCAAATCGAAAAACAAGAACTAATATTTTTACGAATCACTCAAACTCTTCTTTTTCCCAAATAAAAACTTTTAAAAACAAAAACTATTATTTTCTTACAAATATAATTCGATTTCTAAAAAACACACAAGACTTAATTATTAAAAAAAAAAAAAAAATGAAATGCAAAATATTTTCCAGAGCTCAAAACTAAATAATTCTGGAAATAGCGAGAAATCGAAGTATGTTTATTAGACTATGTGATATATAAATAATAAACAAAAACAAAGGTAAAAGTAAGAGAGGATGTACGCAAAAATATATATAGAGAATAAGATAGATAAGAAAATATGTAAATAAACGACAAGTTCTTACACATTGACACTAAAAGTATGACCAAAGAATATCAGGATAATGATTTAAGAGTCACCGTGACCTTCAAGGATTCCCGTGGTCGAAGCGATTCTATCGCCTTACTACGCCTTGCCCTCATCAAGAAAGATACGATCTCAGACGATCTTTCAAAAAAAAAAAAAAAAAAAAAATATCTATGCTTTATAATTGAACCTGCTTGATAATCGGACCTTTATACATATGCAGCATCTCGTCTTTTCTTTCAGAAACCTGATTTCCGAAAGTTCCTATACACTTGCTGTCACTATACCAATATTTTCTCACAGAAATCCATTTTTCAACTTTAAGCTTTTTTCCCTACAGTGGATTTTTTACTGTACAATGAAAATAATAATAATAATAATAATAATAATAATAATAATAATAATAATAGTAATAAAAATAACAATAAAAAAAATAATATTTACAATAATAAAGGTAATAGTAAATATATTAATAGTAATTACAATAACAAAGGTAATAGTAAATATATTAATATTAATAATAATAATAATAATAATAATAATTTTAGTAAACTCAGGGTGGCCACAAGTTTCAGTTTATCAATTTCCCCGACAATTTACTGACATTAAAATTGTTTTCCCTGAAAAAAATTTTTTTTATAGGAAAAAATAGAAAAATTAACTAAATTAACTAAAAATTGTGATAATTTGCTTTAATGTTTAGAGAAAAGTCGAAAAAAGTCGTAATTTTTCAAAATAAGCAGAAAAAAAATAAGGGGCTAAAGTTTTGAACGTTCAAATGAACGAAATTTTTTTTCACTGTAAGTATTTTTGAAAATTACTATCAAAAAAAGAAAAATAATTTGAAATTAAACAATATTTAGTTTAGAATTAATTTCTTTTAATTTAAACAACAATTTTTTTATAAAGAAAATATGAATTAGAAGAATAAAAAAAAAATATTGTCGTTCATTTCAACGTTCGAAACTTTAGGAAAATAAAAAATATGGGGAAATTTTTGAACGTTCAAATGGACGAAATTTTTTTTCACTTTTAGTATTTTTGAAAATTACTATCGAAAAAAGAAAAATAATTTGAAATTAAACAATATTTAGTTTAGAATTAATTTCTTTTAATTTAAACAACAATTTTTTTATAAAGAAAATATGAATTAGAAGAATAAAAAAAAATATTGTCGTTCATTTCAACATTCGAAACTTTACGATCATAAAAAGTATGGGACTAAAGTTTTGAACGTTCAAATGAACGAAATTTTTTTCACTTTAAGTATTTTTGATGACATGTTTCCACCCTGAAACTAATTTAAAAAATAAATTCTAAAAATTCTAAATCTTTAATTCTTGTTTTTTTAAATCTTCTAAATTTTTAAATGTATTTTTTGCTTTTTGCAATGATTAACTTTTTATTTAAAAAAAATGTTTAATCACATTGAAAAAAATTTATTTGCTCCAAAGTAACCGATTACTTAACTATTATCAATCAAATATTTACTTGAATCAAATAGTTTTTATTTAACTCAAAATAATATTTCCTTCAAATAAATAATTTTCAATGATTATTTCAAATTATTAGTTCAAATACAATTAAATTGACTCAAATAAAAGTTATTTAATTCCAGTAAATTATTTACTTGATAACAAATATATATTTTAATCAAATAAATTCTTTTCCCAGTGTATTAATTAAAAGAAAAAATTCTCTGGCGATAAAATAACAATTCAATTCAAATTACGCGTCGTGGAAAAACGCAAGTGTCACAGTGAAGCAAAAAAGAATTTCTTTGGATTTTTAATTATATTTAAATCTCGTATTATCTCCATGAGTCAAAAGCACGAAGACACATAATAAAAAAAATGTGGTATTCAAGTTTAATTTGCATCCAATTGAAAATGAATAACGCCTTCGCTTCATATATATAAAGTAGAGGCACTAGTTTTCATTGAATAATTGCGACGTTTCTACAATGTCTGCTATTTATGTATATAAGAATCACTTTCGAGTTTATCAATGTTTAAAAGTTTATCACTTAGAATTACCCTCTGCATACCACAAGTAGAACCGTTATAATTTCTTCATTTTCATTCCTAATAAATTCAACACAAAAAAAAAGAAATTTTGCAAATTAAAACAAAAATAGCTTGCTTTGAAAATGTAAACTATTTTAATACAATTAATCACCATTTTCTTTTCAAAAGAATGTAAATCAAAAAATCATTGAACTAAAGAACTGCAATAAAGAAAATTAAGAGAAAGGGGAGAAAATTATTTAGTTGAATTAAACATTAAAATGCGAGAAGTCGATACGGACATTTAGCGGTTCAAGTGCATGCGAAAGAAAATAAATGCCCCTATATATTGGTCAATTGCGCAGATATTTGTTTACCTAGATAAAAAAAATAAAATGTAAACTGAGAATAAAATGTACGAAAGCCACAGAGAAAGTGAGGAAAGTTGAATATCACGTTCTACTTGTGGTTGATATGCCAACAAAGATTGCACAGATTATAATATATGATACATAATATTCTCAGAGGGGAGGGGGAGAACTAGAAAAAAAATCCTACTTTTTTCCCTTTTTTTATTGTCAAGTTTAAAATTTATTTCCGCACATTTCATTTTCGCTTTTATTTCACGAATTTAACTAAACTACAGATAAGTTCGTATTTTGCAACGTAAATTGCAACTAAATTTATTCTACTTCCTGATTCGTAAAATACCCAATGAATATTTTCCAAATGCACTACATTCATTAAACAATATTTTTATCTTTGTGGGGCCGCGAATAAAAATTTCCACTTGTCGTGTCAAATATTAGTGACATATTACCAAAAAAGAAAAAATGAAATTGAAGAAAAAAAATAGAAATTGTATTAATCGATTTGGTTAAAAATTAACTTTTTAGTTTTCCATTTCCGCTTTTTTAAAAAGGCTTCCTGCTCTGAATTTCAAAGACTTAAAACACATGTATGTATATGTCAAATGAGTACATCCGGTGATCATACGCGCCGCCAAAAGGGCGAAAATGCTTCACACAGGACGTATTAGTTTAAAAATGTTCATTTTACTGATTCTTACAATTCAAATTGTTATATTTATTGAAATGAAAATTAAGGAGTGGCACTATTTTACAATTTACTCAATTATTTGCCACTTTTTCCACTCGTTTTTCTATTCCAAAGTAGAGAAAAGTGGAAAAAGGAAAAAAATAGGTAAAAAAAAATATTTACGTGTTAAAAAAAACCGTAATTTTAGAAATCTGAATTAAAACAAGCTTGGAGCATCCTAACAATAAGCTTGGTAGAAGCTTGGTTTGTGTTAAGCTAAGCATTCAAAACTAAGCAGCTTGTCCTCAAGAGAAAGAGAAAAAATAATTACCGGACACATTTACAAACAAAACCAGTCGACCCTATTAAGCTTGATAATTAAAACCACTTAAGAATTGTATTTGGACAACAAAGAAACAACAGTTAATATTTAAGACCTAACAAAATTTTCAATATTTTCTCAGCAAGTACTTATCATTTTGACAATTTCCACTCATTTAAGAACTAGAAAACAATATAGTTAATTTTTACCAAAGAAAATAGATTTTTCAAAAAGTTTTTGAGGTTAAGGTAAAGGTTGAAATGAAAAAAACAATACCCCCGCGAAGCGTCAAAAATTCGACAGAGGCTTGTGCTGGAAAAACAATGATAAAACTAAATTGCCGATCATTTGTAAGCGGCAATTACATTTCAAACGTTAATTGTTGAAAATTAGCTATTGTTTGCGGGGGAAAAAAAAGCTTAGTGTCAAAAAAACAAAAAGAAGCGCAAGGGCGTTATTTTGCAAAGTGAGGCTTAAACATTGAGCACCTGGACCTCTTGGGCAGGATGCGAGAAGTCGAGCGCGACAAGAACAATGAATTTCCGTGTGTACTCACCATGCCTTGACTCGTATGAGGACCTCTCCCTCGGCCAGGGTCGGCTCAGGCTTCTTGAGGACCTTAACGCTCTTAAGTCCGCCAAATCCATTGAGTACGATGGCCTTCATGTCCTTGGGCTCTGGTGTCGATTTTTCCTCACCATTCTCATTAGGCTTTTCACCCTCGCCATTTTCCTCAACTTTCTTTGTTTCCTTGACGATTTCTTTCGATTCGTCCTTTGCAGGAGGAGTAATTTCCTGCGCGGGTTGCTCGCCCCCTGCGTTAGGACTCGTTTCGTTCTTATCCTCGGCCATATTTCAAAAACTTTCCTTTGCTCCTTTACGGGGGGACTGTATTAAAAACGAAAAAACGCCGATCAATCGAAAAACTCTCTCTTTTTTACAAAAAAAAAACGTTCTTGTTTTTTTTACCGATTGTTGCGAAATAAAAACCAAAAAAGGTGAAAAACTACCACGCGAATTGGAAAAAAAACAGAGAGAAGAGACTAAGAGACGGAAATAAAAAAAGTTTTAAAATGATTTTCTACAAACTAGGAACAATAAACACAATACTATGTATACACGACGAAAGCCAACGTCGTTCTGCCGCGTTCTATCAGTTTCAAGAAGCCGGCTTTTTCAATATAATATGAAAACCGGCGACGCTGCGCGCAGTGTTGCCGTTGCTAAGTTACCAATGCGCCCCTCCCATGCGCATGGAATCGCGCCCTCTTTCATGTGCGCGCGCATCTTCTTTATAACAGGCACGTGCCTGTATAATTCTTGTGCCCCGTGACATAAGAAAATTTTTTTTTTCGATATTTGGAATAAAAAAATATTCCAAATTTCCAAACATAAACAATTATTTCAAAAATAAATATTTTACGCACCAATTAAAAATTTACAAAGAGAAAAAAATAAGAATCGAAAAAATTTTTTCCCTACGTAATATCCTAAATTAACCGTAATTTTTTGTTTTTGAATTTTGAAATTTTCAACATTTAATCTAATTAATTTTCAGTAAAATTAACCGATTTAAAGAATTTCTTTTTACAGACTTTAATTTCAAATAAATACGATATTATGCATACTAACCTCAAAATAAAATTTGTTTTTGGTTCCCTGTGGAATTTTTTTCCCTTCGAGCAGCGTGTAAATATTTTTTCGAAATTCACACACAACAATACGGAATTTGAAGGTATAATTCCTCTTTATGGTCGGAACACGTGTTGTGAAACACGTGTGTTGTTCTTTCTTCGTATCTCTGTATTTTTTGTTGCAGCACGAAAAACATTGAATATATATAAGTTAGGAGCCGAGTGGATGAAGATTGTTTGAAGGCCTGATGAGAAGGAAAGAAGGATATTTCGCATGAGCTGAAACGAAACTGCATTACGTATATATATGTGTATATATATATATATATACATATATGCAGGGTGCTCCGAAAACATTCACCTAAATTTATACGTAGAAGATATAGGGAGAAATCTGAAATGTCAAACTGACAGCGTCCTGACAGTGGCGTCGATTCACAGGGACAAAATCCCTTTTGTCTTTAAAAATAAATACATTTTTACATTCCAAACATACAGGAAAATTATTTTTTCAATTGAAAATTTATAGACTATTGTTATTTAAAGAATATTTATAATTTACCATTTCAGTAAGTTTAACACATTTAATTAACAGTATAAAATAAAAAAAAGGTGAAAAAAAAGTTATATTTCCTAATTTCGAATTCAAATACTCATAAAGAAAAACGAAATTAATTTTGACAGAAGCGTAAAGAATTTAATTTTTTTCAGTTTGCATTTGAATAAAAAATACAATTTTCCTTCAATTAGAAAAAGTGGAAAAATTAGAAACTACTGAGAGAATATAACCTAAAATTTAGGAAAAATTTCTTATTGGCAAAAGATTGTAACTTTTGCTTACCAAAAATGTTGAAAATTAATTTATTTACTCTTTCACCATAACGATTCAATTTAATTCGTCTTTTTCTCTAAAAAATAATTGAGAAGTAAGCTTTCAAAACCTGATAAATCCAAATTTTGTCATTTCGAGAAATTTAAAGATTTAAACAAATGACGCAATTCTCACATAACCATTAAAATTATCATTAATGTAGAAAAATTGTAATAAATTATTCATTTGTTAATATTTTTTTCTATTTCAAATGCTATGTTTGTAATTAAATTCTATTGTAATGGGAAATTTAAAGGTTTTAATAATTTTTTCTAATAAAAAGATAGAAATTAAAAATCAAGGTCAAGATATTTTTTAAACTGAAAATTCTTTATTAATAAATTTGTTTAAAAATTGAACAGTGATAAACGGATTTCTAAAGATTTTAATATTTTAAATATGTGTTTATCTCAATTTTAAAAAAAATGGATTTATCAACTTTTGAAAAATTGCTCCTCAATTATTACCTACGACTATAAATTTTATGTCTTTTCGACCCATTCTTCTCTAAATTAAAATTTGCAAAAGCTCAAAATTTTCTTTATACATTTTTTTTCTTAAATTAAAAATAAATTCTACAAACTAAACGTATTTTCCTTCTTAAATGTGACTAAAAATAACTAACAGATAACGAATAATAATAACAATTGACAAACAATTGTTACATGTTATTAAAAAATAAAAAAAGAATATAAAAGTACATAAAAAATGGTAAATGAAAATTAAACGGAAATAAAAATAAGAAAAGAATATAATGTACAAAAAAAAATGGTAAATGAAAATTAAAAAAAAATTTACATCCTAAAGTTTAATTTAAAGAAAGAAAAAAATTCCCTTACAAAAATAAATTAAAAAGAGAAAAAAACTTTCAATTTTCCTTTTTTTAATTTCAACAATCGAAAAGAAATTAATTTTCCTACGCTTTGAAATACGTGGCAAATTGACCAATTATTATTATTATACAAAAAAATAAAAAAATTTCCAAATAAGAAAATATTTGCACAGCAAAAAAGACTTTAAACTTCGATGAAAGAAAAAAAAAGGAACTTGTTTGTAAAAAGTGAATCGCTCTAAATAATCAATAATGTATAACCGATGAATAATTTGAATTCTTTTGAAATGCAACATAAAATCGTATTACGCACATTCCACCGAATGCAAATTTTTTTTCTTTTGCATGCTTTGACTTATACATACCTTATAATTACTTTATCAATGATATTCATGATGTTACAATTTATTCTGCCCAGGAATTGAAACAGGAATAATAACATCTCAAGCATTCCTCCTAGTATTTCAAGGTATTCTGTTTCAAAACAATGTCAGCCACATAATTATGAGAAAGCTAACGTGATTCATGAGCAAAAAGAAGAAGAGTAAGTTAAAAAAAAAGAAGAAGATGCGAACTGCCACAAATTACTTTTTCTGCACTCATTATATACTTAAATCCTTTTTGTCTTCCATTATCACACTTTCGCTAAATATTTTCTAGTTAAACACTCTTACTTCATTCTTCCTTTTCTTTTTATTGTTCAATCTCACAATCCTCGTCATAATTTTGGACGAAATATCTCTCATTCCACTCTGCATTAAAAAAGCAAAAACAAAATTTGTTAATCAATTGATATTTTTACTAAGAATTGATAATTAATTAATAATTTTGATTATTAATTACTAATACTCTTAATATGGTATTTTTTCGATCGATATATTATTGATTCGAAATATTTCGGATAAAAAAAATTACTTACGAATTAACAAAAATAATTTTGCCTTTGTTTTGACGATTTAAATTGATGACTTGATGAATTTAATTGATTTCTTTTGAATTCGATTGAATTGGAAATTTTTTCCATTTACTGTCGTTCAATTGTATTGGCGCAGAATATTAATATTTTTCAGGAAAATAATGGTTGAATTTCGAGTTAACATTATTATTCTTCTTCGCATACAATTGTTATAATAGTAAATTCGTGAAACAATTGGTTCCATGCGAATCATGTTGGTCTGCAATGAGGATGTACTGATTGGAACGAATGACTCTTATTGTCAAGTGAGTAGACTGAGGATTCGTTTTTGTTCTGTACTTGACGCACAAGGCATTCAGAAAAGGTCATGTTCAAATTGTTTCACAAATACCTATATTTTTTTTTAAACTTTCTCACGCCATCATCGTCAAATTGCTTTCCATTTTTTTCAATTAACTCGTCTGTTAATTTCACTCATTAATTCATCATCTTCATCGTCACGTCGCGTCAACACCTTTGTCAAACAAAAAAATATTCATATTATTAATTCCATCATATCATTATTATCAATAATATTTTTCAATGATATTTATTAATAATATTTATTAATTATTAATAATATTTATCAATGATATTTATTAATAATATTATCAATAAATAAATATTTAGTAATCAATTGACTGTAATTTATTCAAAAAAATTAATTCATGTAACTAACTTTAGTATGAAAGAAAAAATTCGGAAATATTTCTCTCTTCTTCTTGCGAATATATGTAATTTAAAGAAAATTATTCAATCCTTATTAATTTGTTATTAATTTGAATAATTATGAAATTTCAGAAAAGGATATGCGTCATTTTTTGGAAAACGTCTGAAAGTCAACTCCGTTAAGGGCCAGATATTTTTGGATAAAAGTCACTTGAATATCCCGAAAAATCAATCTGAAAATGAATTAAAAAAATTATTAAACACCAAATAAATTCAATAGATGAAAGACGTGGAAAATTTGAAAAAAAAATTAAATTCCATTTGTAATTAAATTAAATGAAATTGAATTAAATTAAAATAAGTGAAATTAAATTAAATCACATTAAATCAAATTAAATTACAATAAATTAAATATAATTAAATTAAATTGAATTTAATTATTTTTTATTTATTTATTTAATTATGTATTTAATTTGATTTTGTTTCAATTTTTCCACTTGAATAGTAAAAGAAACCGCAAACGATAAAAATGAATTAACTTTTTTGTAAAGAAAGAGACGAAATTTATTAACACTTTTTTCTATTGAATGATAAATTGTCTGTAGATTTTTATTAATATGTGGAATTATTATTTTTTTTTTGCTATATAGAAAATAAGTTTTGGGCGTGTCAACGAGATTGTTGAAATTAGATTCGAAGGGCCGATTCAAGAGTGTTTAAATGCCAAGGTCGTATCTTCACTCTGATGGCGAAGACAAAAATTGATATAGAGCAGAGAATACCAAGTTATTTAAAATCCCATTAATAGATTAATTCCACAAGCCTCTTTCTCAGCTGTGTGTCTAAATTATAAATATTTGACGAAGAATGTCCTTAATTAAAATTAACTACATTCTTCACGAATATATCATTCTTTATATACCCATCATTGCATTCGTTTCAATTCAAACAAAAAAATTTAAAAAATAATAAATAATAATCAAACAATAAAAAAAAATTTTTTAAACATAAAATTTCTTTCTGAATTTTAAAAATTATTGCAAAAAAGTATTTTCACTTATTTTTTATCACTCTTCTCTAGAATAAATTTTTCTTTCTTTCTTTGAGAATTAATTCAACGAATTTAATTTAATATTTTTATAATTAATATCTGTATAATTTTTATTAAATTATGGTCAATCTATTCTAAAAAAGGGATTTTCGTTGAAAAAAAAGGATTGAAATCTAAAATATTATTATAATAAATTATTATCATTATTAATATTAATAATAATATTAAAGATTTTTCTCTCACAAATATATAAAAGAGATTTTTTGTAAAATAATTCTAGTGTATTCTGGTATTCAATATATATGCATATACATAAGTTGATATACATGTATAATTAATATATATTTAACACCTTTCATCTTACACAATAGGTGTAAATTGGATGCAGAGTTCACTTAATTTTATGAAATATAACATAATGTAAAAGATGAATATCCTTTAAGACACATTTTCACTTACAAACATTGTTATCGTTCAGGAAAAAAAAATATTTTTTTATCAAATTTTTGCTGTATAATTCTTAATACTAAGCAGAGACTTTTTTTTGTAAAGTAATGATTTCTTTCCTACTCAAATAGACTTCAAAACATTAAAAATCCCCTTTTCAAAAATTTGTAATTAGTTATAAAACCAATTGAAAAAAAATACTACAAGTGGTCAAAGTATTTTGTTACAAATATCAGAATCAACTGAAATTTAATAAATTATATAAAAAATAGACAAATTTTAAAAACTTCTCAATTAAATATGTTTACATTTTCAAAAAAAAAGTACAATAAATAAAAAAAAATTCAAACAAATTGTGAAAAAAAATATATTTAAGTAGCTGGATTTACGACCACTTATGAAATTTAAACAAATTTATATAAAAAAAAAATTACACCTCTGTAACGAGGTTGTTAACATATTCACGTTTTTTGGAATTCAATTTTCCACTTTAAAATGTCCATTTCTTTTCTTATCAATAATAAAATGAAAATATGTCTCTCTCCTCAAAATTATTCGAGTAATTTCGAATTTCAATGGTTAATATTTACAAACAAATGTTCAATATATACATACAATGCCTTTTTTACGTAGGTTTTACTTGTCAGCAATGTCTTTTTTTCATATCTCATATAATTGAAAAGATTACGTGTAATTAAAAAAAAATGGTAACATTTTTCCACAGGAACCACAAATTTTTATACAACGAATATCTCTTGATATTGTAATCAAATTATAACTCACAAACTTATGAAACTGAATTTTTCTTTAAAATCAAATACGAATTAAAAATTAACGATTTTCAATTAATTTAATTAATAATAATTTTTTATTTACTTGAATTAATTGAATAAATTGAATTTGTAATGAATTATAATTAACTGAATTTATTTCAGTTTATTCACTCGAATTTCATTTTGATTAATCGAATTTCAATTTTGATTAATCAAATTAATATTAGTTTAATTAATTGGACTAATTTTAATTTTAAATTAATCTCGAATCAATTTTAATTTGATTAAATGAATTAATTTCCTGTTTTCTCATTAATTCGATATTTATTTTACAATCTATTGAGAAACAATTTTGTTCCTCGTGTTTCCCATTTTCATAGCTTTCGATTTTTTTATACTAATTTTCAAGACAACTAAATGTCTTTAATATTTTAATTTCTTTTATTTTCGAAATTTATTCAATTATTTTCAATTAATTTTATCTACAATTTTAAATTATTATTATTTTTATAATATTATGCGAGAAATTTTTAGTCAAGAGTCTAAAAATAATTGAAAAGAAAAATTTAATTTCAACCGCAAGTTGAGAATTTCAATCAATTATATAATTTTAATTTAATTAATCACAATTTTACTTAAATTATTAATTTTATCATTTAATGGCACGTGATACGAACTGTCATTTCGATTTTTCCTATTATTTCAATGTATAACTAAATTTAGTTTCAATTCAAAGATTTCTACTATTAAATTCAAAGAATTCGCGTCTATGCATTCATAAAAAAAAAATTCACGTAAATTAGAACAAAAAATAAACTTTCTCGAAATTGTTAATTTTGAAATATCAGTTTGTATCAGATTGAAATTTCTCTATTAGTTAGTATGCTAATAATTCTTATACGAGATAAACAAGAGAATTCTAATTTAAAAAAAAAAAGGAAAAAAAAAAGAAAAATTCGTGGTACCAATAAGAAGATTATCGAAAATTACATTTTACAAATTTGTTTGCAATCTACTTGACGAAGTACATGCAGATTAATAAATCACTGTTGTAAGAGTAAAATTTCCTCATATAGAAAAAAAAATGTAAAAATTCACACTTACGTGGTGGACTACTATCACAAAAGTAAACATAATCCCATCAATAAATGGCATCGGAAATATTCTTCAATAAACCTACGTGTCTTCCGTTCAACATTATATAATCAGAATTATAAAATAAATTAAACTGTACTTTCGTCGATTTCATACTAGTTTTTCATTCGACAAAAAAAAAGCAATGTCTCTTATAATTTTCAAATTCATATCATGCGACACAAGAATCCTTTTTACGGAAATATCAATTAACAGCCATTGTAAAATCTCCTCGGCCCTGGAAATGCACATGGCGTTACAATATCATATTTCGCACCTCGACCACGTGAATTTGCTGGATATGACTTGAAACCTCGTCCACGTCCTCGATTAAATGGAAATACTTTTTTTGGAACTGGCGTTGGCGATGTGTTTCCATTATTTTGATCGCGCGATGATCCCTTAATGAATGGATTCTCCTCGTCAGGTGCTGGATCATTTATTGGCATTGATACTTTAGTTTTCTTCAAATGTTTCACATAATCCGAGCCGAATTTCGGCGATCTTTGAGGTGATGGACTATTTCCGCCTTCTGGACTATGTTCCCATGAATTTTTTCGTTTTCGTAATTTATAAGGACTTCGACTGCGTGAACGGCTCCTGCGATAATCGGGACTCCTGTCCCACGATGATTTTCGTTCTCGTGAATGATTTGAGCCGTACGTTGGACTTCTGTCCCATGATGATCGTGAACCATACTTTGGACTTCTGTCGCGTGAATTACGCGAATGATAGGAGGGACTTCGTGAACCGTACCTTCTACTTCTTGGACTAGAATCCCTTGGACTTTCTGAATAATTGTCATTTGATCCTCCAATTGTGAATGGATTGTAATCTTTGTCACGGGAAGAACCTGTTTTTTTGGGGGGAAAACAAAAAAAAGCAATGAATAATCATGAAAAATGTTTAATATGTACCAAAAAAATAAAAATTTATATTTGTTCTACCTAAATACTTTTTAAGCAAAAAAATAATTCTTTCTGAAAATTCTATTCTTTTTGATATAGAAAAAAAGGAATTATTTTTATACTAAACGAAATTATTTTCTATTCTCGAAAAAACAATCAACCAAACAAAAAAATTATTTTCTATGCCAAACTAACTACAATAAGATTCAATTTCCCTTTATTTTGACAGCGAAAAAAATGTATTAGAAGAAAAATTTCTTTATATTTTGTTTCTTTTCCAAATTTAGCGAATATTTTTAATTTTTTCCCTCTTTCGCTAAAATAAAAAATCTGTTTCTCTCAAAAATTATGCTTGTTGAAATTTGTTAATATTTTCACAAAATTTTGAGAATAAAAGTTGTTACTATTTTTACAAAATTATAAGAATAAAATTTGTTACTATTTTCACAAAATTTTGAGAATAAAATTTGGTACTATTTTCATAAAATCTGTTATTCATATTTTGTTATTTTACGAATTTTATTAAAGAATAATTTATAACTTTTTCTTTTTAAAACAATTTCCAAAATTGTTTGCTGAAATTTGTCAATTTTTTCACAAAAAAAGCGAATAAAATTTGTTTTTATGTTTTGCAAAATTTTATCAAAAAAAAAAAATTATGAACGATGTTTCAAAAGACAAAAATTAGTCAATACTTTTAGAAAATTATATAAAAATTAAAAACTATTCAAAATGGAATTTTCAAATTCGAAAAAGAAATACAAACTGTTAAATAATTGTTTGATTGCAAACTTTTTCAGAAAGTGAAATTTTATTGAAACTACCTCCAAATTTGTTAAAATTCAGTAAAATTAACTTTAATTTGAGTTAAAAAACTATTTTTAGTTTTCAGTGTAAACTTCCTCTTTCAAAAGAAAAAAAAAATTTATTTTTATAATTATTCCGAATTCTATCTTTACATTTTATTTTTCTTTAAATAATCGCCAACCTACAGTCGTTTACCGAATTTCCGTCTATTTTTCAAATTTTCTTTAACAATATTGTACAATAATGTACAAAAAATTTTTTGTAGTCATTTAAATAATTTAATGAAACAAAATTAATAAAAATAAAAGTTTTTAAATATTTTTTACAAAAAAATATTGAATTTTTGAATAATTTAATGAAAAAAATTCTAAAAAATTGTAATTAAAATTTTTTGCACGATAATTGAATTACCGAAAGTAATTTAAAAAATTGAAACAATGAAAAATTTTGTCAAATTTCATAGAAACAAATTTTTTACTAAAAAGAACGTAATTTTATTCCTTTTAAAAATTTCTTTGAAATATAATCGCATTTTTGAAGAATTATAATTCGATAAATTATTTTTTTTGTAAATAAATTTTCATTAAATTTCAGAAAGAAAGTTTTTGTAAGTAATGATGGTCTTTAAAATTTCAAACGTGTAGTTATGCTAATGTATAAATAAATAACTGAATTAACTAATAAGCTAATTATTAAATTTCTTAATAATTTAATAAATAAATAAATTTAAAAAAAACAATTAATTAAATTGATCGATTTTTCACAGTATTACTGTTATGTATTCATTTATGTAAAAAAAGTCCAATTATTTCTCTTTTTTTCAAAAAATCGTCCGAATTTTATTCCCAAAATTTCAGCAAAAGCCCAATTACTCTTCTAGTCGGAAACCAAAACTTTGATAATAGGAGAAAAATGTCCTGAAACAATGTAAAAATTTTCTAGCTCTGTAAAGCTCTGATCTCTTATAGATTGTAAATAATTTTTGAAGTTCCACAGCCAAGTATTTCATCATTGTGAATTTTTTTTCATTAAAATTCAGTGTTTTAAGAAATTTTTCTACACAAATCCATTGTTCGTGTTTTTTTTCAGACTCAATGAAATTTTTCCATGCACGTCCGTCACTTCACAAAAAAAGAGTTTTTCATTTGATAGTCTTTCCAAGTTTTTTTTGTTTAATTTTTATGGTAGACAGTCACCATTTTTTCTTCTGAATCAATTTTTTTTTTTAAAGGAAAAAAGAAAATAAATCCACCAGAAACTACTGCAGGCATTTTTGTTGTTGTTTGTATAGGAAAATAATAAGTTTCGACTAGTGTGAAAAAAATGAAAAATTTAAAGAAACTTGAATTCATAATGTAACGCACTCGGAAGATAATTAAACATCATTTTAAGTGATTACAATTTGGATTTTGAGAGTAGAAAACTAAATTTCTAGGACTAGAAACTGTTTTTTGGTGATCGAAAATAAACATAAATGAAGAGAATAAAAGGAAAGAGTAAAATGAAAAATAAATTGAAAAAGAAGAAAAAACTATATGGAAAAAGAAAAAAAAATGAATTAAAAGAAAATGAAAGGAAAATAAAGAGACAAAGAGAATAAAAAGAAAATAAAGAAATAAAATGGAAATAAATTGAAAATAAAAAGAATAAAGGGAAATGGAAAAAATAAAGAAATGCAAAGAAAATAAACTGAAAAAGAAAAGAAAAAAATTTATCTAAAGAAAATAAAAGGAAATTGAAGAGAAAAAGAGAATTAAAAGAAAATAAAGAAATATAAAGCAATTAAATTGGAAATAAAAAGAATAAAAAGAATAAGAAGAAAAAAGGGAAAATAAAGGAAAGAAAAAGATTTTTAAATAAAAAGAATAAAAGAATTAAATAAAAAATAAAATTATGAATTACAAAATTAAATACAAATAATTGAAAAAATGGAAAGAATAAATACATAAAATAAAATAAAACGAATAAAAGAAAAAAAGAAAGAAAAAAAGAATAAAAAGAAATATAAAAAATAGATTAATTTTTCTTAATTGATGACTAAATTGTCATTAGAGACAAAATATTTTATAAATAAAATTATAATAAATTATTTTATAATAATAAGAAATAAATAATTTTAAAAATTCGAAATTTCTTCTTAAAAAGAGCGCGTCACATATTCAAAAATAATTCTAAAAATTTTCTAAATCCCAATTCTCTCTAAATTCAACGAGCACAAGAATATCACCTTTTTCCAAGAAAGTCATTCCCAAAAAAAAACCCTCAAAAAAAGGAGCGAAAAAAAATTGATTTTCCATTTCTTACCTCTCGAAATTGACGATTCCCTTGAACCCGAATTATTCTTTTTCCCCTTTACACCTGGAAGATATTTTTGTCCTTTGGATAATTTTTGCAATAACGCATGTCCAACCCCATTATCATAAGGTTTGACAACTTTCTTCGTTTTCGTAAAATAAGTATCGTCAAAGACTTTATTTTGAATCTGTTGATTCCAGGTGAGATTCGCCTTTGGCGGCGGTGGCGGTGGCACTGCTGTCGTAATTGGTTTCAATTGTTTCTTCTCACTGATATTCTCCAGATTCTTTTCTTGTTGTGCAATAATAATCACATCGCTTGGCGGTGGAGGAACTGGTTGCGGAATTCCTGTTGACAATGTTGGAGAACTTACTGACTGAACAACAGTAGGCATGACTGTTGGAATAACAGATTGTGGTGACGGTAGTGGCGGTAGTGGTGGTGGTAATGGTGGTGACATTTTTGACAAAGACGTCTTTTCAGTTGGTGATTCTGAATTTCTTTCTTGACTTCTTTTACCATTGTAGTCGGTGATTTTGCTTTTTTCTTGATAGGAAATATCATTTGATTCGTAGACTTGTTTTGGTGGATAGGATGGATGATCTGAACGAGAAGGGGGATAATCGGAACGAGAAGGCGGATAATCGGAACGTGGAGGTGAATAATCGGAACGTGATGGGGGATAATCGGAACGAGATGGGGGATAATCGGAACGCGGGGGAGGATAATCAGAACGTGATGGGGGATAATCGGAACGAGATGGGGGATAATCGGAGCGAGATGGTGGGTAATCGGAACGTGAAGAGGAATAATCGGATCGTGGGGGATAATCGGAACGCGGAGGAGGATAATCGGAACGCGGGGGAGGATAGTCCGAACGCGGGGGATAATCCGAGTGAGGTGGGGGATAATCCGTGTGTGGCGAGCCATAATCGGAGCGTATCGGATAATCGGATCGACTCGGATAATCGGAATTTGGTCTGTAGTTCGATTTTCCCGGTGGATAGTCGTGATAATCTGGGTTTGGTGGATAATCGGCGCGAGTCGGTGGATACTCGGGACGATTCGGTGGAAAGTCCATTCGATTCGGTGGATATTCGGGTCTGTGATAGTCCGGACGTTTCGGATAGTCCGGATGCTTAGAATAGTCTGGATGATTGATCGGATACTCGGAACGATTCGGTGGATACATTTGATTATTCGGATAAATCGGCTGTTGACTACTGTAGGAACGATGCGACATTTCTGGGGGAAATTCATCATTGCGAATGCCAGGGGTTGTTGGTGGATAGGGCATCCTGGGCGGAGGTGTTCCTCGAGAAGCGACCGGTTGGTTTGGCACCGGTTCCTTAAAGTTCTCCTTGAACCAGCGGAGCAGATCGTTGAGTCTCACAAAGACCTCGGTGCGAAATTTCAAACCCGTGGGTATCACGGAAAAGTACTCGTGCCGACATTGATTGCGCGGCAGATAGGAGAGGAGAAAATTGCCCGGATATTGTCGGGCAGCGGAAATAATGTACGGAATGCCGTTTGGATTCTCTCTTTTTTGAACTTTCAGCACCTCGTCAGCTCTGTCCTTGTTCCCACCGACTCTGGCCTTGTAGTATTTGAAATTCAAAATTTCGTTGACGAAACCAATCATCGGATTGATGTATTTCACGAAAATTTCGTCGAGATCTTCAAATTCCTCGGTGGCGATGCGTAACTTTGCGCCTGATACGAAATCGTTAGCTTTGCCTTCTTCAATCACGTCGATGTGCTGAATTACTTCGTCGGCCATCTTCCAAGTTATTGTCAAATGATTCGGACCCTTACTACTGGGTCGTATTATAACTTCTCCGGGTCTTTTGTCACTCATCAATCGTTCCGCGTCGGCAAAGTCGATATTCTTAAAGCACGGATGACCGATAATTCGTTTAATATAAGCCTGTCTTAATTTGGACTTTCTCACTTCCTCCTCGAGCTTCTTCTCTTTATCCTCACCCTCCATATCGTAATACGGATCCTTTGGCGCCTTCCATTCGTTATCCTTATCAGCCAAGTCTTTACTTCTACTAGTACACTCTATTCCGAATTTCTCCAAGTCAATTCTCATAATACGACAATGAATCGGTTGATTCACACAAACTCGCTCCTTTGGATTCGTCACCGGTTTATCGGAGAGATTCTTTATATGAATATAACCATTAAGTCCGTTATCCAGTCGTATTTTAACACCTGTCGCCCTCCCCGGACAGGTTGACTCAAAATGTGTCCAAACCTCGGACAATTCGAGAAAATCGTTCTTAAAACAAAACGGACATTGCCAAAATCCACTTTCATCATTTCTCACCGGTCGCATACTCTCCAATTGCTCCCCCTGTGGTTTCTTGTGACTAATACCCAATACTTTCGCAACCAATAATTTCCCCACGTGCAACGTCTCAGGCATTTGTTTCGTCAACATGAAAAATAATTGCTCAGCATTTGGCGATACGAACGGTTTTCTCAAATCACGATACATACAACTTAATTCAGCGCAAATATCATACATTGTAATTTTCTTATCTCCATATCCCTGTCTTTGCAGTAAATCAACAAACGCATCAAGATCGAGATCTTTCAATTTTTCCGGTGCTTTTAAAATCTGAATAATCGCTCGATTAGGATCCTCTTCCGACTCTAAAGCGTCGACCGCTATTTTTCTAGCCCATTCATAACTTTCGGGATGAATTCTCGATCCGTCGAGAACTTCCACATAAGCGCCTTTATTAACAGCTGAATAGTCTGCATCAATTTTAATAAAACCGGCACAATTGACAAACACCTTTGGCTCTAAATTACAAATTGTCACTAATTGTGCTCGATTCTCTAATTTTTGATCAGCTTGTTTGCGTATTATTTTAATCAAAGCTTGCGCCTTTCTAGGACCTAGACCACAAACAAATTGCAGTAAATTTTCAGCGTAATATTTTTGCGCAACCATATTTACATTGACACCAACTTTATTGACAACATTTATAAATTCCGTGTGTATATTTTCCAATAATTCATCCTGTGGCAATTGATCTTGCAGCGAATGATATTTCAAGCTCAATATCTCATCATCCGTATTACACAATTGAGAAAATTCAATAAGCGGATCCTGTAAGCGACGTCCAATTGATATCGCCTGTCTTAATTGCGATGAATAATCACGAAATTCCGATATAGCCCGATTGCCATTGGCATAAATTTTCGTCAAATCATTATCGCAAATTTCCACTTTTATCGCTGGAAAATGTTCTTCGTTACGTAATTTCCCAATGATTTCTTGAATTTCAAATTGTATCATTAAGGCGTCACGTGTTTCGCCAGCAATAGCGACAACATGTGGCTTCTTTGATATTAGAAAATTACGAATTGACAAAAGTTCCGCTTCCTTCATTAAACGTTCACTCTCCTTTGTGCTGTTTCGTCGTTTCAATAAATGCGGTAATTTCAAGAAATCCGTACAATCGCCATCTGTACCAACAATACATGCATAAGAAATTTGTGTTTCATCCTGCGGAAATGACAAACCCATCACTCGTAATCCTTTCGATAAATTCCAATCGTCGTCGTCTTCGCAAACAACATTGCTTGTGTAAGGCGCAACTTTTAGCCAGTTATGAAGTTTTTGACAACACTCACGCATCACGTAGTCCTTTGCTTCGAACAATAAATTTGCTCGAAGCTCTTTTTTCAAGTCAATTATCACCTGTAAAATTAATTTTTCATTATTTAAACTGATCTACATCCTGGGAGTTTTTATAGATTTAAACAAAAACTGTTTATTGAATAAATTTATATTAAAGCAAAGTTTTCTTAAAAAATTATTAAAAAAAGAACACAAAAAAAACACTTCAAAAATTATATAAAATTATAAAAATTAAAATTATTATTATTTAATAATAAGGTAAAAAAAGCCGCTTATCTGGATAATTACCAATAATAATTTCAATTATTAAAATATTAATTAAAAATTAAAAAATTATATAATAATAAAATTTGTCTTTTTACAAAATCAAGTAAATTTTGAAATAAAATCGTAAAATATTTTATAAAATAGATTTTTCTGTACGTAGTATTAGCAGAAATATATTAATGGTTCTCGATTTGAAAACATTAAAATTACACTTTCTCAAAATTTCAAAGACAAATTTTAATATTATTACTAAACAATACTTTCAACAATTAAATTACAAAATTACAAAAATTTAAAGAACAGAAAAGAAAATATTTTTAAGACAAATTTTTATTTTTATTTCAAATTTTGGAATAAAATTTTAAAAAATGTTTAAATAGAATAGAAAACTTATTTTAAAACCAAATTTTAATTTCCAATCAGTAATTTATAAATTAAACAAACAAAACAAATCTTTTAATATTGAAAAAATTGTTAAGCTAAATTTTAAATTTAATTTCCACTTGAATTTCAAAATTTTATAGAAAAACATAAAATTTTAAAATAATAGAAAGAAAAAAGATATTTTTGATACAATTTTTAATTTTAACTCCCAATACACAATTTGGGAATTAAATTTTTAAAAAATGTTCAAATAATAGAAAAAAGACAATTTTAAAATAAAGTTTAATATTAATTTCCAAGTTTATTTGGAAATTTAATCAAAAAATAACAATTCTTTAAACAGAAATAAAATTTCAAGATAATTTTAAATTGTAATTTCTAAAAATAGTTTAGAGATTAAATAAAAAACAAAAAATTCTGAAATAGAAAGAAAAACAAATTTTTAAGAAAAAGATTTTTAAATAATAAAAAAAAATTCGTATTTTTAAGACAAATTTTAATGTCCAATTAATAATTTGAAGATTAAATCAGTAAACAAAAAATCTTTAAGTAATATAAAAACGGAACATTTTGAAGATGAATTTTTAATTTTCATCCCCGATTAAAAATTTGGAAATTGGAGAAACAAAAAAATTATTTAAATATTCTATTAAATTGTTTTCATAGTAATTTTTTGATTGGAATGCATTGAATATAAAATTATACTTTTTGATAATGTTTTGACTCTTTTTTGAGTTTTCCCTCTTTAAAAAATTAATAGATTTTAAAATCCATTCGTAATTATCTAGAAAAATTTTTTTTGTATCCACAAAAAGAATTGCCGAATGAAAAAATTGATTTTTAATATTTTTGAAGCATTTTTTCCTAAGAAACATTGTTTTCAGGTTGAAAATACTAAAAAATAGAATTGTTGTTATTCAAATTTTTCATTTGAAAAGTATTTTCCTTATTTTTGTAACTGATTTTAAGTCATAGCTTTTAAAAATAAGAAATAAAAAAAACAATATTATTTATTTTTTGAAAAACTCCAAAAATAATAATAGGAATCAATTTTTTCATTCGGCAATTCTTTTTGTGAATACAAAAAATCTTTCTAGAAAATTACAGATCGACTTTAAAATCTATAAATTTTTAAGAAAAATCAAAATTCAATAAGTACGAAAATAAATTTCGTCCGTTTTTACTGTACAACAGAATAGAATATTTAAATCATTTTCTCGAAATAGTTAAAAATATAAGCGAACCCACATCTTAAATAATAGAAAAGAAAACATTTTCTCGAGTAATAAGGATTAAAAATTTCTTTTTTACCATTGTCGTTAGGGCCATTTCCATACTGGCGACTCTCAGGGCATTCCACGATTGAACAGTTTGATTGTTATCCTGATTCATGAGATATTGTTTGATCTCGTCCATGAAGTTATTGGCCGCGATACCCTCGACAGTGTCGCTAAAAGTTATTGTTATCAATTCATCTTGCTCGGCAACAACCAATTTTAAAAATTGATCACCAATCAAATCTTTCACTGGTTTATTCTTTAAATATTTCATCGTATAAATTGGATGATTCTCATCGATTTCACGCATACCCTTTTTAGTGGCGCGCACAGATAATTTTGCTTTCTTCATATAGAGATTTCTCAATGTTTTACGTACAAGTGGCTCGCATGCCAATTGCAATGCAAACATAAATTGCGCCGACTTAAGAAGTTTCTCTGGTGCTGAAATTTTTTTTCCACAAAATCGACTTGCTGTTGTTATTGGATCATAAAGTTCTTGATCAACATCGTAACGTTGATAACTGTCACGTAAATTTTCAGCGAAATGCTCAGAACTGATGCCAAATTTTTTCACGAATGCATCGAGTCCAGCTTTTTTACAAATAAAATACGGATCATTGCGTTCGATGTCCGGTTCATCGGAAATTTCCGGTAAATTAATATCTTCGCATTTTCCACCTTTCTTTTCCAATTTCGCTTTCAATGATTCGTATTCTTTTTGACGAATAAATCGTTTCATTGCTGGTATTTCGTGACTGTAATGTAATTTAAAATAACGATACATATCGTGAATTTCTTCACTGTCATCGATTGTTTTTAATTTTTCAATGTCGGCAATTTTCACTATTTTCATACTGACCGGCGGTGATGTGCCTTTTAATTTTGCGACTTCACTCAATTGATATTGTAGCATATTTTCAAAAAGTTTTAATAAATGTTTCTTTCGCTGTTGCAATTGACACCATTTTGCATCGAATTTGTAGACTTTCCATAAGTCATTGACATCCAATTCGGGATAGATAAATTCTTTTCTATACGTTGCAATGAAGGGAACTTCAAATTGTTGATTGCGCATGAAATGCAGGACATTTCGTATTTTTACAATTGTTTGATGCCTATTATGTATTTTGATCTTTAGCCTCTCCTCCTCCTCTTCTGATTGACTGTTTTGAATTGATACCGTTTCTCTGTAAAAAGCTTGTTCGTATATCCATTTTGATTCGAGGTCCAATTCATTTGAATCGACATCCGTTGGTGTCACTGGTGTCAAGCGAAGTTGCATTCTCTCCGGAATATCAGTGGCACAAATCTTGAACAAAATTTTTACATTATAACTAAGCGAAGTAAAAATTAATTTCGTCAACAAGTAAAAAATATAACTAAATAAATATTAAGTAAATAAATAAATCCTGAAATACCTCCTTATCGAGATTTAGGGAATAGACACGTCTCAATTGACTAGGCTCGTAAATATCGTAAACAATTTTCTTCGACTTTTTCTTTGTCGATTTCTTTGTACTTTTCGATTTTTCCCCATTTTTACAATTTCCTGATGGAAATTCACCTTCTTCTTCGTCATATTCCTCCTTGCCGTATTTTCCGAAAATTTCATTATCAAAATTAACACCAAATATGTCTTGAACTTTCGTTAGGGCTCTGAAAGAGAAAAAATCGATTTAATTTTTCCTGTATTGATAAAAAATTAGCATAAAAATTCTGCAATTTTCAACATTCGAATAAAGTGACTTACTCGGTGGAAAATAGATTTTTCTTCCCATTTTTTTCCTGATGCACCGGCGGCCTTTGTGGTTCTTCTTCTTCTTCCTCCTCCTCCTCCTCTTCTTCTTCTTCTTCTGGTACATTATTAACAGGTGAATCCACTTTTGGCACTTCTGCTTCCACTCGATAATCATCGTCGTCTGATATTTCGATTTTCTTTTAAGAAAATAAAATAATTACATATTGAATCAAAATTTAATTTTTACTCAAGTATTCTTTTCTTTAGTGAAAAAGTATTTTACTGAATGTATGAATAACATGAAAATTTATTTCAATTAATTAAATTTACAAGTAAATAAATCAAATGAATTAAATAAAGAAATTAATATTAATAAAAATCAATTAATTTTATCAAAGTAAAAAAAATTTTTAATGAAATGGATACAAAAATTTAAAGAATTACAAATAGAAGATATTAATACACAAAATCGAGAAGTTTTCGAGTAGGTATCGATTCATGTTCGAGTATTTTTTTTTTATATCAATAAATTTAGGTAAAATACTCACAATTTCAACAGGAGGAATAACTGTCGGTTCAAACTGTCCTGCAGGTGCAAATTCATATTTTACACGTTTCTAAAAAGAAAATATAAATTTCATTTAAAAGGAAAACTAAAAATTACGCCATTGCAGGAAAATTGATAAATTTAGAGGAAAATACTCTAATAAGAAAGAAATCTAATCACTTTTGCACAAAAAATTACGAACACTAAAATTATGTCCGCAGTTATCAAATCATAAGTTACAATAAATATTTTAATTAAATTCTATTAATTTTTGTTTTAACAATAAAATTCTAAATTCTAAATTTATATCAACGGAATATTGAATCGTTCATGAAATGAGCTTATTGTCAATTTGTGAGAGTAGATTTGGTACTTCTTATTCAAGTGATTTTCTCTGATCATATTGTGTGAATGCAAAATAAAATTATTCTCACATTCGCCATTTTTAATTGTAAATCAGCTTCGACTGCTAGCATGTGATCACTTTCTGGTTCCTCTTTTATTTCTGTCAATAGATCGTCTATTTCAACTTTTACTACAGGTGGCGGAAGTTCCTTCTCGCTTTTATTTGAAGAAGATTCGTCAACACTTCTCTTTCGTTTCTTAAGATCAACCGATTCATTGCTTTCTTCTCCTAATCGAAGTACGAGATCTAATTGTATTTTCAAAAATCACAATCAAATTAGCACAATTATTGAAATAAACAAATATGTAAGTTTTTTCTTTAAAATGTATGTTTCACTTTGTACTTTAGAGAAATATTACAAAGAGAGTCTCTTTGTGAATTTACACAACATGCACACAAAACTTATGTAATATATTTAAAATTCTCACTATTTGGAAATAAAATTACCTTCTTCTTCACTTTCTGAAACTTTTTTTGACTCTTTAGATTTTTTAACTTTGGTTTTTTTTACTTTCGGTTCTCTTATTTCGCCTTCCTCTTCCTAAAAGAAAATTAGATAACATGTGCATTGACAAAGTGAATTCTCGAATTGTCAGGCAAAAGAAATACGTATATTTAGCATTGTTGTAGAATTAAAATAATGTACAACTGATTCAATTTATAATCAAAATGTTTACTCGCTCGTAAACAAGAAAGAAACAATTGGATGAAAGTAGTGCGTATTATAATGAGTTTACGAAATTTTGAGGTTAGCTTGGGAAATGAAATTTTGCATTTTCTCCAACGAACGCTTAGATTAGAGAAAAAGTGTATTTATCTACATACCTCACTCGCTTGTGAATCACTGTGATTACTATTTGCCATTGTTTAGAATCATAAGTAACTTTGTTAAATCAGAAAACGTACAAAACGCGTTTAGAATTTTACCAGTGGAAGGACGATACGCGCGGCACGATGGTGGTCGAATAAAAACTTAATTGACAGGCGCCAACTGGAAATTTTCCATTGCAATTGCAGCACTTATGGAAATATTACCAAAGTGCATGCGGACAAAAACAAGAAATTTATAATAAAAAAAAAGTGCTTGGTAATTTATTTACATATTGCTATTATTTTCTTAAATAATTTTTCTTAAGTATAAATCAAGTAATAACTAAACATAAATAAAGTAAATAAAGTATAAATAAACTCAATAAAATAACAAAAAGGTAAATAAAAACGACAACACTAAAATAATAAATATAATAAATTACAAACATAGAAGTACCTGATTTATAAAACAATAATAATAAAAATTTACTTTAAATAGTTGTTTAAAACCCCATTTTTATTAACAATAATTTTCTCCATTTTAAAATTCCCTCTCGCAAAAATTTCCACCAATGACAATTGTCCCATTGTTGTCCACATGGAAATGCGCCAAAAATCAAGTATTCCTCAACGTAATGTAACGTAGAGTTACGTAACTATGTAAGGCGTAAAAAGCGTTTTATTTTTGGTACACCTGACGGAACAAGGAAAATCGGGAAATAAATTTCAAATTAAATTGCACTCTTGAACTCAATTGTAACTTCCGTGTTTTTCTGCGAAAATTGGCGCTATAATTCATGACTGCGCGCATGATCAGACGCAAACACAATTGCAATAATATTATACAACTGAAACTACCTGTTCTTTTGGTTTTATGTAAGATCTTTTGGGAAACGAATTCATTAACAACAGTGAGCGACGAGAATAGAAAATCAAAGGTAAGCTGAAACTATAAATAAAAAAAAAATACGCTGGATATTTTGAAAAACAATATTCACAATTTTCTGTTAAATAAATTAATATATACAAATTCGACTAAACTATATGCGATGAATAACAAAACGAAAATATTTGTTTTTCTTGAGTGACAATAACTAATCTGAACTAATCAAATGTCAAACTTTGGTAAATTTAAATATAATAAAATAACAATTCACAATTTGGCTAACTTAACCTCAATAAATTGAAATATTTTGACTTTTGTAAATATGGTAACGAAATATGGTATAAATATTGTAATAATTCATATTAATAATTAATTGCATATTTGAATAATACATGAAATTAAAGAGATGAATAATAATTTTAGTAGTTATGAATTAAAAGTAATTTGATTTAAATTGTGAGTTCAATCTATTCTTTTTTTTGTTAACTGAAAAATTCGTCTTTCTAATTCTGCAATACTATGGAATATAAAATGGTTTTTTTTTCAGAAAAAATTAATCTGCTCCAGATTTTGTTTCCGCAATTTAACCCTGAACTATAAGACGCGATTGCGCAGTTTCATCAATCGTTTAATTTTCACCGCAAACTAGTATCAAAATATTGAATCGATTCAAAAGAATTACAGAGAAACGGAACTACATTTAATGCTTGAAACAACTATTTCTAAACATATTATTAACACAAAATAACAGTTTTTGACTTATTGAAAAAGTGCATTTCTACAAAATAGTGCAGTTGCATTTTGCACAGGATCGATTAAACTTTGCTCTCTAACAACTTCTTGGTAAGTTTTTAACAAATAAATTTTTCATTATTTTTAAATACATTCCTCTTTATTATTTAAAGAATGAGTAGAAATTAATTAAACAAAATATAAGAATTAATTAAAAAAAAATAAGAATTAATTTTAAAAAAAGATAAGAATTAATTAAAAAAAGATAAGAATACATTATAAAAATGGTAAGAATCAATTAAACGAAAAGTAAGAATTGTTTAAAATTAAAAAGTAATTATTTAAAAATTTTCTAAAATAATTTTTTTTATTATTGCATTTTTAGTGGGAAAATTCGAAATATTTATATTTCGCGACAACTGTTGTGAAATTCTTTTTTTTAAATTGTTTTTTTTTCAAAATTGGAAAAATCTTTTTGTGTTCATTTTAATTAGTGAGCAATAGAGAATAGAGCCTAGATAAAAGTTACGTGAGCTGAAAATAAAACATAACAGATGCATATTTTTAAGCTATTAAAAGACGAGTAGAATAATTGATGACGACTGGCCTATGGCAAGGACGTGTGAAAATATGTTGTGCTATATGTTATAAATTTACGAAAATAATAACTTTCCCCTTCTTTATAAATTTTACATGTAATTTTGCAAAATCAAAAAAATTTTTTTTTGTCTTCATTCCCTTGTTTGGAATATTTTAACGATGAGTAATAAAATATAACTTATTTTTCTGGCCAGTTTCCACTTTTATTTTTTAATTTCGATTCTTTTAATTGTCTATTAATTTCCTTTCGTTTTCATTGATTGTTAATTTGAAATTACTTTGCTATTTTGTAATTTTCTTTCCATTAATTTCAATTTTTTTACTATTCTGAAACTTTCAAAGAATATTAAAAAAAGAATCAAATATTTTATTCTAATTTTAGATTTTTTAATAATTTATTATTAAAAATTTTAATAATTGTCGAAAAAATTGAACAATAATAAATAATTGAATAAAATTATTTTTTTTTAATAACAAGGTTGACACGCTTTTATTCTTTTTAAATTCCCTGACATTTCCAGGTTTTCCAAGTTAAAAAACGGAATTTTTCCAGTTTTTTATAACCTACATTTATTATTTAATTAGAAAATTATTGTAAAACATCAATAACGTAATTTTTCAATAAATACTTAATCATTATTATTTTTTCATATAGAAATTAAGATTTTCAAAAATTCAATTACTTTTTTTTATCTTTTATTACTTGTTCCTCAAAGAATTAAATAAGTTTAAAAAATTCCCAATTAAATTCTTATGTGAAAATTCAATGTTTTTTAAGAATAATTTTAATAAATTAATTCGTATCCTCAAAGAATTAAATTAGTTTCAAAAATTCCAATTAAATTCTTATGTGAAAATTCAATTTTTTTGAAAAATAATTTTAATAAATCAATTTGTAGAAATTTAGTTAATTTCGAAAACTTACTCAAACATCAATTGTTTTCAATGTCTACTAATTCAATAAAATTTTACAAAACGATTCAATTGTTTAAAACTAAATTTTAATAAAAATAGTTTCAGGAATTCAATTATATTTTCAAAGATAACGTAATTCTTCGCAAAAATTCAATTATGTTTCAGAATTGACAAAAATTCCCGTAAAAATTTACAATTCTCTTTATAAATAATAAAATTTTGTTCCGAAATCCAATTATTTTCAAAAATTTTAATAAAATTCTTGTCAGAATTTCAATTATTTTTAATATACAAAATTTTTATCAAAATTCTCGAAAATGCAATTATTTAAAAAAAATGTATTAAACATTTTTTTAAAGCATTCAATTATTATTTAAAAATTTGTTGAGAAAGTTTAATTATTTAAAAAAATGTTTATTTGTCGAGTTAAATAAATGAATTCTCGTAAAATTTTCAAATAAATAAATATTTTTAAATATGATATTCAATTATAATTCAAAATTTTAATTAAAATTTAGTTTTAAATCAATATTTATTAGAAAATTCTACATGAAATCAATTATTTAACTATAAAAATAAACAATTTATTAAATAATAATTTAATGTTTCTTAAAATTGAATTTTCATAAAGAATTTTATCAAAATTTAAATATTTGTTTTTTATTATTAAACATAAATATTATTATTATTATTATTATTTCTTGTCAAGAGACAAATTTAAGAAAAAATGTTAACAATTTCATTTTTCGAGAAATTTGATAAAAATTGTGTATAATAAAAATAATTGAAATTCTGACCGGATTAAAAAAAAAATTTTTGAAAATAATTGAATTTTGGAGAAAAATTTTATTATTTATAAAGAAAGTTTAAAATATAAATGAAAATTCTTAATTTTTAATTAATTAATTAATTTTTTTTCAAACATAATTGGATTTTGTCGAAAAATTTTATTATTTTTGAAAATAATTGAATTGAATATTAAAGTAAAATATAGATTTCAAAAATAAATATACAATTAAAAAACAACAATTTTACAGGACTTCGATCAGAATTCCCTGACTTTTCAAGGTTTTTTTCAATTTTTATAAAATTTCCTGACATTTCCAGGTTTTTCAGTTTTCCAGGTTGCGTGGTAACCCTGAATAATTTAAAACTATTGAATAAATGATTTCCATTTGCTCATTAAAGGAATTAATTGTTTAACCTTGTTTTCAGAATAATTGCAAATCAGAAAATTGGTGGGAGCCAAATACCTTGTCAAGGGACGATATCGATAGAAATCCAAGAATCAATATGAAAACTGTGTGGGTGATTGGTGGTCCAGGTTGTGGAAAGGGAACGCAATGTGATAAAATGATTGAAAAATATGGATTTATTCATCTCAGCAGTGGCGATCTTTTGCGAGAGGAAGTTGCCAGTGGAAGTCCCCGAGGTGCTGAATTACAGGATCTCATGTCTAAGGGCCTCTTCGTTCCCACTGTAAGTGCGAAGAAAAAAAATTATCACTTCAGAAAATTTAAATCTAATCCCGCAAATAATTCAATTATTTAGCAATAAATAAACTGATTTATCACAATTGCAGGAAATTGTATTGCAATTGATAAAAGATCGAATGGCCAAGGCGAAGGAAGAGAATCCATCAGCGTGCGGTTTCCTAATCGATGGTTATCCTCGTGAAAAAGATCAGGGCATTCAATTTGAAAAAGACGTAAGTTTTAAAAAATTTTAGTCAATTGGAAAATTAAGTATTAATTATTTATGAAGTTCAATATTAGTAATTTGTAAAGTTAATTAGTCATTTGAAAGTTAATTAGTAATTTGTAAAAATAATTAGTAATTTGTAATGTTAACTATTAATAATTTGAAAAATTAACTTTCGGTAATTTGTACAATCAAAGTATATTTTATATATTTTAAATAAAAAAAAATGTTTATTACTTGTTAGGTGTGTCCGGTTGACCTTATTTTTTTCTTCGACGTTGCTAATGAGACTCTTCAGAAGCGATTAATGGGACGTGCTGCAGCTGCCGCTACACAAAGAGCCGACGATAACGCAGAAACTATAAAAAAAAGAATTGAAATCTTCAATGAGAAAAATGGCGAAATTGTCAATCACTTTAAACCCAAAGTTTGTCACGTAAGTTTTTTTTTTCAAGTACAAGAATTTTTCGTTCCTAAATTTTTATTTTTCCAATCAAATTGTTAAAACAAGTACAACAATTTTTGCTTCCTAAATTTTAATTTTTCCAATCAAATTGTTGAAACAATTACAATTATTATTTCTAAATTTTAGTTTTTCAATTCAAATTATTGTAACAAGTATACTAATTATTACTTCCTAAAGTTTAATTAAAAATTAAAATTATTCTGACGAGAAGGCTAATTTTTGCTTTTTAAAATAATTCCTAATATTAACTATTTCCAGATAAATGCCGAAGGCTCAGTGGACGAAATTTTCGCTCAAGTAACAAACGCACTAGACCAAATTTTAGCAGCATAATTTTTGTTTAAAATTTTAAAAAAACCATTCTACGCTTTCACGATTAAAAATTAAAAAAATGATATTAGAACAGTTGCCGGTAAACTGTTCACTTTTTTATTTACTTTTCAAATTCTAAGAGTTTTATCAAGTATTTTAAAAATGTTACACAGTATTTAAACTGAAAAATTTCAGTATTAATAGTCACAAATATTTCGCACAAAGCCTAAGTATTATTTGAGAATACAATTTTTTTCTAGCTCATATTGTATTCCTGTATAGTCGATAGAAATTTTTCTTTTCTTTAAACAAAGAAAAGAAAAGGGAAATTAACAAAAAAAAAATTGCACTTGAATCAAAGCAAAATTTTTGAAACAAAAACAGAGAAATATATTTTTGATGAAAAAATACGAAAGAGAAGCCTAAAAAAATGTATTTACTATTAAAATAAATATTTAAAAAAAACAATTGCTCTTCTTGTTTTCATCGTGGAAAATCGGTTTTGTTTACGTAACTCATCAACTTCCGACGTTAAAATCCGGTTATTATAAAATTATACGATCAACAATCTGTGATCACTGGATAATAATCACTTTCGAATCTTTTCCCGAACAGTAACAATTATTTCCAAATTGAAGAATAAGAATTATTTTAAATTAGAAAAAGATTGATTTCAAATCAAAAAGTATAAGAATTATTTTAAATTAAAAAAAGACTTATTTCAAATCAAAAAGGAAGAATTATTTCCAAATTATCTTATTATGTCAATTTTCTTTCATTATTTCATTTTCACCATAAATTTTGCGTTTATATTTTGCGACAAATGTTGCGAAATAGGTTTACGAGAATCGCCAGGATATGTTTTAGTAAAATCAAATGCCAAATCTTTAAAAACAATTATTGCAAGAAAAGAAGTGTCGAATGTTGAGAAATGCAAAGAATTCGCGGAATCAAAGAAAGCTCTTGCATTCAATTTTGGTTGGGAGGAATCGAAAAATAGTGAGTTCGCATTTTTTATTTTAAAAATGAGAACAAATTCTAATTTAAAAAAATGTTTAAATACCAATTTTTAGATTCCAGAAGTAATTACAATACAAATTGTGTAGCACTAGATTGTCCTGAGGTTCACAATTTCACAGCTCTACAAAATGCAACAGGTGTGAAATATTATAGTTCCTATCCATATTGGATTTGGGCCAATGACAATTGTAAGTGTACAAATTTCGAATTTTTATTTCAATTAAAAGAAAACTAGCAAAACTAACTTTCAAAATTTCCTTTTCCAAATATAATGGAAATTCTTAATTATTAAAAATTATAATTTATCTTACGGTCTTTCATTAAATGTAATTAATTGAACAACTCGTATAGTAAATGCAAAAATATTTTTAACAGCAACTTGAATTAAAATTCAAAATTTATTTCAATAAAAGTTGTCAAAATTTTCAATTGTTTCAATTTTTTTTATTTTTGAATAAAATTATTTAAAAACATTAATAATTTTTAAAGAAAAATAATTTTATTAATAATTTTTTAAAACAAAAATTATTTATATAGAATAATTTTTGTAAATTCATAAAAGGATATAATTTCAAAAATATAATTATATTTATAGACAATTTTTAAAGAGGAAAAAATAAAATTCTTTAAAATATAAAATTTTACAGAATTTCCAATTGTTTCAATTTGTTAAAATTATTATTGTGAATTAAAGTACCTTTTTCTTTAAAAAATTGTAATAAATATTTTTCAAAAACCTAATTTGTTAAAAATTTCCAAATTAAATTTTTTAAATTTTAATAACTTTTGTAAAATAAATATTTAACTAATTATTGTTCTTTATTTGCTTAAAAATTTAAACTGCAAGTCTTTCAAAGTTCAATTAATTTTCTAGAACATATCAATTTAAACTACAAAACAAAACATTGTAATAAAACAACGCTAATTTCCGGTTGAGGACAGATTATATCAATTATTATAATATAATTGAATTTCTGTAATAAAAAATAACTTATTGAAATTAAAAAAATATCTAATCAAAAAAATGTTACCTTTTGCTATTTAGTTTCAAGTGACAATTTTGTGCTCTCTTTTAGCAACCAATGGAAGTTTATCCTGCGTTCCTAAAGTTGGATTATTTTTATTTTTTGAGGAGCCCTTCAATTTTCCCGCAGCACGACTCACATGCGGAAAATTAAATTCAACCCTGGCACATGTTATTAGCGAAGAACGCACCGAAGGTTTAACGAAAATTATTGGCAATGTCCCAACATTCGTTGGATTAAGCAGTCAAGACAGAAAAAGAACTTGGAAAAATGAATTCGGTACAAAAAATTTAATTAATTACTAATTATAATAATTAATAAACATAATAAAGACTAATAATAATAATGATAATAATAGCAATAATATTCTAATTATTATTATTATTATTATTATTATAAATTATTAATATTAAATTAACAAAAAAAAAATAATAATTAATATTTATCTTTGCTTACCAAAGACGAGCCATTGGAGTGTTTCAATTATCGAGCATGGGGTGAAAGAGAACCGTCTCATTCGCGGGGCTGTGTTGCATTAACTCGTCCAAATTTAACAGACTCACCATTCTGGAAAGTTTTACCTTGCAATGTTGAATGTCCATTTATCTGCGAAATACCACCGGCAAAATATAATAAGTCAAAAAATAAAAATACCAATAAACGCTCATGAAGAAATCTGAAAAAAAGATGACGAGACAAGAAAAAAAAAGTATACAAAGCTTCTTCATAAATGAGGAAACAAAATTAATGAATTAAATTATTTAAAAGGTACTAATTCTATTGAAACAATAAATCATCTAGATTAGAGAAAAAAAAATTTTTTTATATTCAGATAAAATATATACAAATGCACACACGAGTTAAGTCTTGGCACATTTCGCCGATTAACATTTGACTCGATGAGAGAAACGAGAGAAAATATAAAATCCATTTTGCTATATACATAGTTTTCAAATATTTTTTTTTTGTTTATCATTTTTTTCTTACTTAATTATAAATCTTCATCTTTAAGGTCGTTTTTTTAGTATTAAGGCTCTTAATAAATTTTAGAACCTTTCTTTTTCAAATTAAATAATTATGTCTGAATATTCACAAACAGTAATTCAGACATTTAATCATAATATTATACTATAATATAATATTACATGTAATAGTAACGTAGGTTTGTAAGCTGCACCCAACATTATTATTTGTTTTTTTTTTCATTAATAAGACTCGTATTAATGGAATATCACGAAAACGCAAGGGACCGAATATCCCAGTATAATATCCATTACACAGCGATTATCGGAAGCAAGCAGTAAAATACTATTTTTTAAAAATTAAAAATCAACTTTCGATACATTCGCACAAAAATCAAATTAGTAGTTTTCACAATTTTATTTTTCAAAAAAAAAGTTGCCATTGTTCCCTGAATGAGAAGCTTTAATGTAAGAAAAAGTAAATTACTCTTTCGTTTTAAATTAACTCACTAATTCTAATGTCTCCATAATATAATAGAATCTCGATAAGTTAAAAAAAAGGTTTAAAAAATCTATTTGATAAAATGCAAAGCAAATTTTTTTTAAACTTCTCATTAATTTTTTCAAATGAAATTTAAACTTGTATTTTTATTTATGACACAAGTAAACATGACTTTTATTTAAGAATATTTTTTCCAAATTATAATTACAATCTACGATGAATTTGTTTCAAGTTTTTAAAATAATCGCGATTTTTTATAATTTAAATTAAACATTTGATTATTGAAATTTTATTAGAATTTTTAGGAAATAATTAAATTCTTCTCAGAAAAAATAATTTTAATTGAAGATTTTGCAAATGATTTAATTAAACAAACAATTATTTTTAAGTTTTTAAAATAATTGTATTAGCTTATTATGATTAAAAATTTTGATTTTATTTTGAATAGTTTTTAATTATATTGAAAATAATTGAATTCATGAAAATAATTTAATAATTTACAAAAATAATTCAATTGTTTCGAAGAATTTGTTAAAATTTAAAAAAATAAAACTTGAATTCCTGAAAATAATTTGATTACTTACAAAAATAATTGAATTGTTTCGAAGAATTTGTTAAAATTTTCGAAAATAATAATTGAATTCTTGTGAAGAATTTTATTAGAATTTTTGAAAATAATAAACAATATTAATTAATTATGCAGCTAATGAGTAATGTTTTAAGTTGTGTAATTAAAATAATAATTGGACAAAAATAAAAATTCTCTTTGGAAAAGAAAATTAAAATTTTCAAATTTAAAAAATCTAAAATAAATGTTAAAAATCAAATTCATTGATAATTATTTTGTTTCAGTGAGAAATTAAAAAATCTAATTATTCATTAGAATTCATGAGTTAATTTTCAATTCTATTTAGATCAAGAGTTAATTCACATTACAAAAAGAATTCTAGATAAATATTCTCGTTATTACTGTCATTAAAATGAATTATTATCTCAAGAGAATTTCTTTTCCTTAAATTCATTTTGTTTTTCCATAAATAATTATTATATACATATATCTATCTGATTTAATTAAAAATATGATATAAAAGTACAAAATGATTGATTTCGGAGGAAAAATACAGAAAAATTGGTCTATTGAGAAAAGTATTGGTCGAATATTGCAAAATACCTGCAAAGCTATTTTTTTGTGCACATTGATGCTTTTCATTGATTATGTATTCTTTGCGATTATGTTTTTTTTTATTAATTATGCATTTATTATTTACTTTTATTAATATTAATAATAATAATTATTATTATTATTTATTAACAGCTATAATATTTTGTGACAGCACCATGTAAAACCACAAGAAAGCAGGTCTATTTTTTCATGATTTAAAATAATGGCTCGGTAGTTAATATATTTACAGATCAAAATTATTAAATTGAAAAGAAGATTATTATTTAATAATCGATATAAATTTGTATTCTAAAAGGATCATTCTGCTTGAAATCAATCTCTTTTCGTCATTTTATTTTCATTTTTTTCTACATTGATCTGAGATTTTAACATTGGAAATTTTTATCTCCTTCCTCTCTTTCTCTTTTTCTCTGTACATCATCACTCTTCACTCAGATCTACGAAATCACAAATTCTTACTCTAATCACCGGATAATATAAAATCCATTCTCTTTCATTCGATTAAAGCAAATAATAGTTTCTTTTTAAAAATCATAAATTTTCTCCAAAAAATAATTTTATAATTCTCATTAAATCAAAATTCACAATATACGACTAGAAGTTAATAAGGTTCATTAAAATAATTAAAAATTCGTTCTTTTAAAATTAAAAAAAGAAATTAATTATTAATTACTGTAATAAATTTAATTAAGTTGAAATTTAAGTTTAGTATTTATATACCATTTAACTTAAGTAAAAAAATATTAACTTAAATTTGTTTAAAAATAAAATATTCGTGATTTGTCTAGATATAAAAAAAACTGAGAACTCGGAACGTGTTGGCACAACAAGACTAATTTTTTTAAAATTGCTTCTTACAGTCAATAACTATGTTTTTTTAAATTGCTAAAGTACTTACAAATCACTAACCGATTTCTTTTTTCTATCATGTAAAATTTTAATATTCGGTTTCTTTTTTATTTTAATTTAATGTTAATTTTTCTAAAAATATTCGTTTTTTTCCCTATCAGGCAAAAGAGTCGTTAATTATAAATTGTAGAATATATATATATATAAATTAAAAAACAAAAAAGTTTTGAAGTAATAGAATGTCACTTGGAATGTTGCGTTTTAAATATAAGTCTTCGCTTTATAAATGCATTTGAATAAAAATTTCAGCCCGATTTGCTTTCGATATTAAATAAATATATGTATAATATATGTTTGTAACAATCAATTAATTTACTTACAGTGACAAATAATTTTGTCTTTTGAGATGAAAAGGAGGGAATAGAAGCGGAGAGCAGCAGTCCTTTTTGGAAAATTATTCTTCATTCTTTGAACTGTTTGCCAATAAAAGTTGATTCACAGTTCTCTCCAATGCAACGACCTTTTGAGAAACAAATTTTTAAATTAGAAAAACAAAACATCTATTTGCATTTTTCATTTATGAAATGAAATGATAATCATTCACTGAATTATAACTTACCCTGTCTACAAGTTGACTAAATACATGATAAGGTACAAAAGCAGGTTGTGCTGTATTGGGTGAAACGTGATTCGATGCGTCCGTTGAAGTTGCCTTTTCAATTTCTTTCGATTTCTCTTCAGTTCCTGGCTCCGGCTTTATTCCAACTTCCGCCACATTTGTCGTAGTTCGTAATCGTTGAAAACTGATTTTTCATTTAAGCAGAAAGAAAAAGTTCAATGCAGGAATAACGAGGTTTGATTTATTATTCGATAAATCTGAATATTAAATTTCAATACCTTTTGAGCGATTTAAAAATTTCAACCTTTTTAAATTAATAATGTAATATTTTAATAATGGAAATAACTATAATGTTATAATTAGAAAGGATTAAATTTTAATTAAAAATGATTTAGTTATAATTGAAAATAAGTAGATGTTAATTAGAAATAATCAATAATTCACCTTGAAACTATTCTTTCCTTCTTTACTTCGCTCTTGTCCACTCGATCAATTCCGTGCTTCTTTCTTTCCAATTGATTTTGCTTTAACTCATCAACCTACAAAAAATGACATACAAATGAAATAGCAAACATCACAAATGTTAATTAGAAGGCAAATATTAGGGCTCGGGTCGTCTTTAAGACTCAAAAAAAGTCGCTTTAGTCGCATAAATTCACAACAAAAGTCACGAAAAGTCGCATAAAATTTCCGAAAAAGTCCAATGAAATTTTAGGCAAAAAACGCCAAAAAGGAAACACATAATTGTCAAAATTGTAAAAAAATCACATTTTTCGCCAACACATACTTTAACATCAAACAATCTAGAATAATATTAAATAAAATTTAATAAAATGCATGGGAAAAATTTAATCAGCTATTTTAAAAATTTTTTTTTAAAATCTCTTCAAAATTTCAATTATTTTTATAAATAATAAAATTCTTTTCCAAAATTCAATTACTTAAAAAAAATTTAATAAAATGCCTGTCATAATTTCAATTATCTTTATAAATAACAAAAGTCTTCTCTAAAATTCATTTATTTTCAAAAATAATAAAATTTTTTGCAAAAATTCAAAAATAATAAAATTTTTTGCAAAAATTCAATTACATTCAAAATTTTTTTTTAACTTCTCGTCAAAATTTTATAAATAATAAAATTCACCGCAGAATTTCAATTATTTTCAAATTTTTTTTCTTTTAAATTCTCAAAATTGCAATTATCTTTATAAATATCAAAATTCTTCTTCAAAATTCAATTACTTTTAAAAATTTTTTTTAAATCTGTTCAAAAATCCAATTATCTTTATAAATATCAAAATTCTTCATCAAAACTCAATTACTTTTAAACATTATTTAAAAAAATCTGTTCAAAAATTCAATTATCTTTATAAATAATAAAATTCTTCTCTGTAATTTAATTATTTTCAAAGAATTTTAATAAAATTTTTGTCAGAATTTCAATTATTTATTTATTTATTTCTGTACATTTGTAATTATCTTTATAAGTAATAAAATTCATCCTCGAAATTCATTTATTTTCAAAAGTAATAAAATTCTTCGCAGAAATTCAATAATTTTCCAAATTTTTTTTAAATTTTTTGTCAAAATTATCATTATCTTTATAAATAATAAAATTCATCATGGAAATTTCATTATTTTCAAAAGTTCTGATAAAATTCTTAGCAAAATTCAATTATCTTAAAAAATTAGAAAATTCATCGCAAAAATTTAATTATTTTCAAATTTTTTTAAAATTCTCCCCACAATTTCAACTATTTTTAAAGATATCTAAATTCTTCTTCAAAATTCAATTACTTTTAAACATTTAAAAAAAATCTGTTCAAAATTTCAATCATCCTTATAAATAATAAAATTCTACTCTAAAATTCAATTATTTGGAAAGAATTTTAATAAAATTATTATCAAAATTTAATTATCTTTATAAATTAAAAACTTCATCCTAGAAATTCTATTATTTTCAAATTCTTTTTTTTATAAAATCTTATAATATAAAATAGTAAATTTCTCACTCGGTCATCTTTAATTATTATAATTAGTTTAATTTCAAAAAGGTTTGAATTTGAATCTTTTAAAGAATTTTAATTCTTATGGAAAAATAATAATTAAATACTTATTTAAAAAAGAAGTTATTCATGTTTTTTTTTAGTTGAAAAATTTGAAAGAAATCTTTAAATAAATTTAACAGAACATTTTTTTGACTAAAACTTTTTCCTTTAACTTTAATTTTCTGAAAATTTAAAAAATTTCAGTCGCATTTTACTAAAAAAAATCTCGAAAAAGTCGATTAGTCGCATCTTTTCTCAAAAAAGTAGAAAAATGTCGAAAAAGTCGCACAATTCGAGCCTTGAAATATTAGTTTTTGTACTCAAATATCTAATTAATTATAGAATGAAATATTTTATTTACCCATGGAGGCTTTCGTTTTCCTATCGGACCATCGCCATCGTCTTCTCTCAGAGGTTCAGTGGAATTTTCCGTATTTCCATTCGTCATGTTATCCTCCTTAAGAAGACAAAAGAGAAATCAAGTTATTTAACATCCAGTAAGTTTGAGAAACAATGTATTAAATTACTCTAATACATTTAATTTCTTAATTTTTATTAATTAAATGCAAGTAAGAAGTTTAAAAAAAAAATAGAATTTTCTTTCGAAAAGAACTGAAATTTAAATAAATTGGAAATAAAAAGAAAAAAAGATTTTAAGGAGTAGGAGAAAATACTAACTGTACTGGCAGCATGTCCTGGAGACGTTAATGAAGTAGCTGAAGACGCAGCTGTGTGTCGTAAATGTTGTGTAGTCGGTGGTCGTCTTCGAGGAGCTTTGGCTCTGGAGGCCGTCAAATGTGAAAGGGGTAAACCTTCTCCTCGCTCAACGCCGTCCAATTCTTCCTCCAAACCCATACTCACGCTTCCATTTCCATTATTATTACTGTTATTATTACTACTGCCACTGGCATTGTCGCCTACGAGGCGTTTCAAACTTGATAAAATAGACTTTTTATCACTACTTCCGCTTCCTAGAGGTGAGGGTGGTGACGATACTTTCTTACCAACCGTATCTGTCAATTCAAGAATAAATTTATAATTTTAATATATTTTCCATTTAGAAAAAAAGAAGATGTAGTTAATAATTTTCTTTTCTTTCAAAATTTACCTGTCTTAATGTTTTTAGTATCTAAACTCTTTCGAATGTATGCTTTTTCAGTCACTTTCATTGAGTGCTTAATTTTTGGCGCAACTTGATTCGCCTCCTCACACTGATCCTGTTCCTGTTCACTTTTCGAATTTAAAACTTCGACAAAATTATCCGGAAATAAACCTATTCGTCCTCTAAGTTGACCTTGCCACCAGCCCTAGAAAATAATTTCATAAAATTAATACAATTTTTATCACATTCTGATAAAAACTAAGGTCTCGATTGTTTTTATAAACAATTATTCATCAATTAATAAATCAATCATTTTCTTTCGTAAATTTAAAAATAAGCACTTTAGGAAAAAAAAAAAAGAAAAAAACCTTATCGGGTGCATCCTTTGAGAGCACTTTAATAATATCGCCTTCGACAAGTGTCAATTCATCCTCGTTCGTTGTCTCATAGGGAAATAGAACTCGACACAATTCCTCGACGTCCTTGTCTTTATTTTTTGTCGTTTCCTCGTGAGACGGCGGACTCACGAAATTTGAGGGAAATACGCCGACACGTCGATTAAGTCTTCCACGCCACCAGCCTTCTTCAACTTCGCCCAAAAATTCAACATTTTCATTGGGCACGAGTTTCAATTCGTCGCCATTACATGGCTCATAACTGAATAAAACACGACAAAATCGTCTTCCCGATCCTCCATTACGCAGTGTCACTTCACCTCCATCACTTTTCGAACTCGAACTGCCCTCCCCGGTTCCGATACTTGTTCGATTTCCGGCCAGTGTTCCTGACGCTGATCCAGCAGTTGTGTCTAAAACCTAAATTCAAAATTAATATCAATAATAAAATTAATAAATTAATAACAAGAAAATTAATTTAACAGCACATTGTTCAATTTATAAAAAGAAATTCTTTTTTCTAGACCCTAAAGAATATTTCTGACTCACTCTAGAAATGATTGGATACTCAAAAAAATGTTCTACATATTACATTTATTTACGAACTCCTTTAACTGCAAAATTATTTGTAAACATTAATGACTTTTTTTTTTAATAAAATTTCTATTGTTTATAAAAATAATTAAATTTTTGGGTAGAATTTCATTAAATTTTTTTAAATAATTAAATTCTTCTTCAAAATTTTAATAAAATTGATATTGAAAATCATTGAACTGAGGAAATTTTTAAAAAATAAATGAAATTTGACAAGAATTTCATTACTTATAAAAATAATTGAAATTTTGACAAGAATTTAAAAAAAAATTTAATATAATTGCATTTCTGCGAAGAATTTTAATTACTTTTGAAAATATTTTGAATTTCTGGAATCATTTGTAACTTCTCAAAAATTCAATAATTTTAGTGTCATATTTAAAATTTTAACAAAAATATATTTTTACAATCCTCGGATCGACTTTAACAAACAAAAAAAGTCGAAAAAGTAATTTATTTAATTTAGTATTTTCACAAAAATTTTATTTTCTATTTTCCTGATTCTTCACTGATTTCTCAATGTAATTAATAAAAACTTGTATAATCTAGCTAAATAATTATTTGAATAGCTATTATTTCTTTTTTTACAGGAAATTGAATTTTTTAATTTCAACTTCTGTTTACAAGTTTTATGTAAAACTTCAACGAAAATTCAATATTGTTAAAATACAAAAATTAATAACTTATTGAATAATTAATTGTTCCTGAAAATTAAATTCTCCTAAAGATTTTTATGAAAAAATTTTTTAGTTATAATTGAGTTCTTTTCACGAATTTTAACAACATTTTTAACAATAATTACATTTTTTGAGGAATTCGATTAAAATTGAAATCCCACGATTTGTCCATTTATGAAAAACAAATTAATTGAGGAGCTGGATGCTATAATGTGTTACGCGCCATGTTAAGTAAATGGCGCGTAACACATTATAGCATCCAGCCCCTCAATTATTGCGAAGAAATTTATAGAAATTTGTAAATGATTTAATTTTTTTTGATAATTTTATTAAAATACGGTAAACATTGAAAATCATTGAATTGAGGAAATTTTTTGAAAATAATTGAATTACGTAGAGGAATTTAATTATTTATAAAGATAATTAAAATTTTTAAGAGAATTTTTTTTAACTTTTAAACATAATTTGTTTAATTTCTGCGAAGAATTTTGTTACTATTGAAAATAATCGAATTTCTGCAATCACTTGTAATTTCTCAAAAGTTCAATAATTTGTTTCGTTTTTATCTAAAATTTTTCTATAAATCCCTTATTATTAGTAATTAATTAAATATATATTAAAAAATTTAACCAATTTCCCAAGAGTTTGAATTAGTAAAATTTTTCAAAAAGAACTTCTAAAATAATTAACGCTTTTTAATGATCTTAAGCTTTTTTTAAAGGTCATATTCTACAGAATGAGAAGTTTTTTTTGCCTAACTTTCACGTCCTGCATATTTTAGGGGAAAAAAAAATTACATGTTAATGTCTGTAAGTTATTCTCATTCTGTAGAAAAAGACCATTAAAATAAGCTCAAAATCATTAAAAAGCATTCATTATTTTAGAAATTATTTTTCAGTTATATTATCTTATTCTTTTTTAAATGTGATCATCTTTCAAAGCATATAGCGAAAAAAAGTTTTAGTTTTCATAAATTTTATGTTAACAATTTTTTTTGCATTCTCTTGAAAATTTGCATGGACACAAAATTTTTGCCAGTTCTGTATTTACACATTAAAACCCAAACTGCTTGAAATTTCTGCCAACTTTTACAATTTCCGAAATAAATTTTGCAACGTTCAAAGTTTATATTATTGATCATTTTCAAAATTTATTTGCGCAGAAATTCCTGTCAGTCTAGATTTTACTGTGAAAATAGTAAGTTATTATATATTATTATATATTTATTATATATTTTACTATATATATAATAAAAATAATATTGATAATAATAGAAATAATAATGATAATAATAATAATAAAAAATAAAAAATTAGTAAGAAGAAAATAGTAAGTTATTATATATTATTATATATTTATTATATATTTTACTATATATATAATAAAAATAATATTGATAATAATAGAAATAATAATGATAATAATAATAATAAAAAATAAAAAATTAATAGAAAATGTTTAAAAAAAATGAACATTACCTAAAAATTGAAAATATTGTTACTCGTTTTTAAACAACAGCCGACGCGTTCACAATGAGAATTGAAAATATTTGAAAAAAAATGTATGTAATACATGTCTTTGTGTTATTTGTAGCCTCGAATTTGCGTCTATTGTTAAGATAAGATAAGTAACAAGTAACAGGTTAAACATTATGATATCGAAGTAAATAAATGAATGTTATATTATTCTAGGTCGATGAAACTGAAAATGGTCTGTGCAATATATATATTTTCTTATTTGCAAATATAGTCATCTACCTTGACAAAGTTGTCAGGAAACATGCCGCGCTTATCCTTCAATGTTCCTTGCCACCAACCTCCATGTAACATTTTGATATCTTTAATGACGTCTCCTTTTTTCAGGGTCAATTCATCAGGCTCTTGAGCCACATAGTTGTATTCAACTATTGCTTCCATTTTTAAAGAAAAATCTAGTTTACAGCCTTCACGATTAGATTCTTAATTTGTACCTGTAAAAAATTTCATTTAATCACAATTAAATTATGACACCCTAAAAAATTTGATTGAGCAATAAATGTGGATAAAGAAATAGTAGAAAAAAGAATCTAATCTCCTTATATCGTTTAGATGATAAATTATGATATATAAATCGAAATGAAATTGTTTTTTTCATTGTCAAATTTCCGTTCCGTTTTTTAAACCGTTTAAAACAAAATAAGAGCAAAAATAAACAGTTTCTATAAAAAAATAGTTAAATTAGTAAAAAGCAAATTGTTTTTCGAAAGCAAATAAAATCGAAAATAATGGTTCTTCTATAAAAAAATAGTAAAATTAGTAAATATTAAGCAGTAGTAATAATTCCAAAAGAAAACAGAAAAAAAATTAATAAAGGGAATTTATTACTAAAATTGTAAATTACAAAACAAAGAATTTTACCTAATAATAGAGAAAAGTAAGGAATTTTCAATTAAATTGCATAGACACTCATTGGAGTAATAATTGACTAGAAATATTAAAATTAATACACTAGGTCTCGCTTGTTTTTGATTACTCTGTTTCAGATATTGATTCAACGAAAGTGGAACACACTTCAATCATACATTGTTATATTCATTCCATTCTCTTTAAACTTCCATATATCTCTTTAAATATAACTTTTTATTAAAAACATAGATATTCACATCTAAATACTCTGTTTCATGATTTTGTAAATGAATTCTATTGGAAATTCCAACTGCTCTATATTCTTCTGCACATGAAAATCAATTGTCGAATAAAATGCAAAAAAAAAATCACAACAACCCTTTCTTATTAATTAACATTTTCAATTTTTAAACAATTATTTAAAATTAAAGAAAAAAAAACAAAAAACAAGTAACAGTTTTGCAATTCTAAGAACTTTGACCCAATTTTGAAAAAAAATAACAATTCGAAATAAAAGTACAGTTACAATTATTATACCGTTTTAGCGAAATCAAATAAGATAAAAGTGGTTCACCCACGAAATGTATTCGTTGATGAAAGTCACAGATTTCTATTTGCACATGTCACTCACAAAAGAATAGATTTATTAGAAATTGACATAAAATCATCAAATGTAGATTCAATAACCATAAAGTTCAAAGTATCAAAATTATTCTAAATCAAATGACAATATAATTCATCTCTACATTTATTTACAAAATAACCATTATTCTTTTCTGGCAAAAAATTAAATAGGGACATAAGCATGTAAAATGTCATAAAACAGGAGATAAGAATGAAAGTGTTACGTACCAAAAAGAAATTTTCAAATCCATGAAAAATGTGTCTGTGTGAATTACTTTTTAAAGGTTTACCTCGATCTGAGGTATGACAAACAAAATAATATATCCAATTTTGTCGGCAATTAATGTTTAATTTTGTATCGATAAAGAGTAACTTGTGTCATGATGCTCAAGATATAGGCTAAGTAAGTACTGAGAGCAAGTTTTAAAAAAAAACAGGTGAAAAGAAAACTTTTACATGGACCATTAATTTTCAAATAAGTAGCTTAGTTGTCACAAACTTTTTTCACACTCACTGTATATTCATATTATTGTATTTTCTTTGTAAATATTTAGATAAAAAAGAGTAAACTTTAGGCGTATCCCAAGCTGATTTGACAGCCTCGAATGTGTCACTGACGCCATTTTGTATTTTTCAGAAAATGAAAAGACAAAGCTAAATGCTGATTGGCTGAAAAAGAGCGCTAAACGTGATGATATTCAAAACATGAATCTGCAATGATCTATAGATCTCAAAGTGAGTCAGAATAAAAGTTTTCAGGTATAATGTGATGACTAATCTCTCCTAAAAATATCTTACAAAAACATTTCAACTTTGAATACAGAAATCTCTTGGAAAAGAATTTTCATAATTCATCAAGGTTATACTTTTTTTTCGAAATCTATTAAGAAGACAGTTTTTATTTTTCTAACGATTTTAAAAAAATACGAAACATACTATTTTGAAGAGCAAAAAAAAACAACGGGCTCGTCCGGGATTCGAACCCGGGACCTCTCGCACCCTAAGCGAGAATCATGCCCCTAGACCAACGAGCCGCAGACATTGGACAATGACAATGTTGTCGCTATAAGAAAGAGATCGAGTTTCAATTCATACTTTTTTTTTAGTAGGGGATAAGAGATCGTAACCTCTGTAAACATATCGTATAATTTATTTGTCAGGAAGACTATAAGTATAGTGACAAATACCAACATAAAACAAGTAGAAAACTTCAAGATGGCTGAACATAAAGACTTGGATTTTAATCGAAGTGCTTTAACAATTCGCTCAGACAAAGTTGTAAAAATGTTCCTCGCTATTTTGTTAACGATAAATTTTTGATTATATTAAATAATCTCACGGTTTTTTTAAATGATTTCTATTAATAGGTTTGCTATACCGGTCAACGAGCTGAAAAAATTCCATGTGGTTTATTCGGAATTGTCGGATGTAATTGTGTGGGATTGGATTTGTCATTCAATGAATTGAAATCAGTTTCGGCTGTCAAGAATTTTACACAATTAGAGGAATTAATTCTGGACAATAATGATCTCAAGGACTTAAAATCACTTCCAATGATGCCTCACCTTTCTACACTGAGTCTCAACAATAATAAGGTATTTTTTTTCTTGTGAATTGTGACATTTAACATAAGTGGCGGGAAATGATTGCAAATTTAAATTTTTAATCTAATAACAAAAGAATTTTTATTTCTTTCAATTTCGTGTTTATCGCCGTTGTGGTCGTTGCTTATCAGCTTGTAGAGATAAAAAAAAAGTCTTTCGAAAATGTTACTCGTACGTTTACCTTTGTTTGGAGTTTAATATTATTCCTAATTATACTGCACGTGACATCCAAATTAAAAGGTATCGCGAAACCGTTAAAATACCCGTTTTTTTATCTTATCTATTAAAACCATTAAGACTTGAATTTTATTTACTTTCTTTGAATTTTCCCCTGTCTATTAATCTATTTAATTTTGTAATTAAAAACAATTTTCTTCTAATTGAAATTGAAATTAATTTTAATAATCTAATTGAATTTCAAAAAAGAAAAAAAATAGTAACTGAAAAATAAAAAGTAGGAAAAAAAGATATTTTAAAATGAAATGAATTTTCAGCTCACAGATATTTACAGTGTTTTGCAAAAAATACGGGACTGCTGTCCGAAAATTGGATACGTTAGCTTACTTGGAAATCCAGGTTGTCCTGATCAATTGACGGATCCAACATTAAATGACGAAGACGATTATGAACGTTATCGATTGTTTGCAATCTACACATTGCCGCAAACTCTTCGATTTTTGGATTCACGGCCCGTGTCTTTTCAGGAGCGTAATGAAGCTCAAAATCGGGGACAATATTTAAAGACCGTCAAAGTTCCGGAGCGATCAAGCTCGCCAAATTGTTTTGACACACTGACAGTCGGCGAATTTGATGAAGCTATTTTTAATGTTAATTACACTCCCTTGCCACGAACAACACGCGGTCCATACGATCACAAAGGTACATTTTTATTTCCCTGCAAAAAAAAGAAAGAAACGAGAAAAAAAATACTATTTACACAAAATAAATTTAAAATAACAAATAATGGAAGAAATTAAAACTAACGAATAATTACAAATATTAAAAATAACAATTAAATGAATTAAAACTAATTAAATCGAAAGAAAAATAAAATAAGTCACTTCATTAATTCAATTTATTAAAACAAAAATAAAAAAAATTCGACGATTTCTAAATAATTTTTTTTAAATTTGTAAAATTCTTCTCAGAAATTCAATTATTTTTTTTATCTTTTATTATTTATTCTTCAAGGAATTAAATAGTTTTCAAAAATTTCATTGAAATTCTTCTGTGACAATTTAATTTTTTTGAAATTAATTTTAATAAACCTTTCGTAGAAACTTAATTGATTTTAAAAATTATTTTCAATGTTTGCTATTTGAAGAAAATTTCACGAAACATACAATTATTTAAATCGAAATTTTTTATAATATTAGTCTGAAGAATTCAATTTTTTTCAAACGTAATATAATTCTTCACAAATCTAATTATATTTGGAAATTTACAAAAACTCTTGTCAAACTTTAAATTGTCTTTATAAATAATAACATTTTTCTCCAAAATTCAAACATTAATAATATTCTTGACAGAATTTCAATCATTTTTAATGTACAAAATTTTCATCAAATTTCTCGAAAAATGAAATTATTGTTAAATTTGTCTCTTAACAATAAATAATAATAATAATAAACATAATAATTAAATTCTGATAAAATTTGTTATAATAATTCAATATTAAAAAACATTCGATTATTTAATAAATGTAGAATTTTCTAATAAATATTGATTTAAAAATAAATTTCAGTGAAAATTTTCGATTTTAATTGAATATCATATTCAAAAATATTTATTTATTTGAAAATTCTACGAGAGTTCATTTATTTCACTCTAAAAATTAAATTTCAACACAATTGAATTATTGCAATTTTTAAGATTATAAATTAATTTTTTAAATATGTAATTTATGTTTTAAATAAATCTTTTTGCTTCAGGAGCTTATGGAAAATGCAGGTACCGCTACTCCGGCAAAAATTCCGAAGGTAATCGATTTATTTCCAACAATGATTTGTGAATCATTAAAATGAAATTCTTTTCTCTTTGCTTATTAATCTCAATTAGCAAGTATTTACATTCAAAGCATAATTTCACTTACATTTCAATTAGAGAAGATCAATATTATTTTTATAATATTCCAAATAATTAGATTTACCAAAAAGTAGCTTTACCATAAATATTTCTATTAAAAATAGATTTTTTTGCAATATCTAGAAAATAATCGATTTATTAACAGATTTTTATTAATTAATATTTTTTTTAGATTTCTGCTTAGAAATTTTTTCTTTTTGTTTCTTTATTCTTTCTTTTAACTTTCTATCTTCTTTCATTTTACTTCACTTTATTCTTTCGTTGAACTTTAATCTACTCTTTCGTTTTACTTTAATTTATTCTTTTGTTTTCTTTTTTTTTACTTTCTTTTCACTTTTTCTCTCAGAACAGAAAGAAAGAAATAAATAATTGGAAAATTCCCAGTGAAGACTCGAAAGAAAAAATATTTTCAATCGAAAAATTAAATATTAAAAAAATATAATCCATTAAAATAGCAATCGAATTGCTTTACTTATTAATTAATAATGTCGTTTCAAAAGACTGAATGGTCCATCGCTGTTTAAAGGTACAAAAGATTTATTTCTTTTTTTCATTGTACATTGACAAAAGTGGAATATAAATAAACAATCTTATTCCATCCTTTTTTTTTATACAAATAAAAGGAATGTATAGTACTATAGAGGCGTGAGCTTTCACGATTTGGTACAGATAACAAATAACAATTCCAATTTAGCGTACGACGAGTTTTTCTCACTTTTTTCTTCTTCTTTTACTCCAAATATATTCGATAAAAGTCGTACAACATGCAATATTAAGAAAAAAAAATATATCAATAAAATTGATACGCATTAAAAATTCATCAAAGGCAGTTGTTTCCTTTTTATCTCGTTTTTAACGAACAACCCTGTTTTTTTTAAAACGATAATAATATCTCACGAATAATTCATAACGAATTATCAACAAATGGAACTATCTATATAAATTCTAAAATACAAATATTATATATATATATATTTAACTGATAACTGCATTCCTTAAATTGAAGGAATCAACGCAATAATTAAGTACAATATTTTTAATTAAGGTACTAATTTTTTTATATCGTTCTCAGCCTTGCATTTTTCGTTTGTTCTCTGCAAATTTAAGTACTATTGTTATTAAATACTTGTTTTTTTCACAAATTATTTATCAATTTTATTTTTATCAATATTTCTTAAGTACGATGTCATTTTTTTTACTACTTTTAAGAAGTATACAACAATTTGTATATGGATAATAATTTTATATGTATATCTATTTTATATTATAAATAAATCTATTTTAAAAAGAAAATCCAGCGTATTTAAATAGTTTGTTTTTAAATACAATGATTTAAGTCTCTTGAATAACAATGTGTTATTTTAAAGAGAGAATGATTTTTTTTGTTTTCATTTTTCTATATAACGTACAAAATGGAAGCATGTCTTTTTCTCATTCTGAGAGAAAACTGTCCACTTTTATTTTCAATTAATTAACGAGAACAGTTTATTTTTTTTCTATTTTTTTCACACACAGATTTTGTGATGTAAATTTCACATTAATCGAGTGAAAAAAAAATTCCCATTGGCCACGTAGAATCAAAATATTCAACACACATTCACATTTATCTCAACTAGAAAATTTTTTCTCTATATTAAAAAAAAGCTCTGCTTGAATTTTTGACATATTGAAACGAAATTTCGTTTTTTTTTATTTTGAATATTGAGAAATATCTATCAATACACTTATGGAAATTTTTTTTTGGTAATTATTCACATAAAAAAAATGTTTGGTTCTCAGTATACAATTGGCACAAGTTATTCTATAACACAGTTTATTTTTCACAATTCCTAGAAGAACTTTTTTTTATAATTGTTCTTAATGATTTTAATTAATAGAAAAAAAATTGCTATTTCCTTGGTGTATTGTTAGAAATTTCCAGAGCTAATCTCATCGCATATAAAATACGTATATTATCCTATTGGCTAGTTTTTTTCTTGTTTCATTTCAATTGATTATATTTTTATCTAATATAGATGTGGCATTTTATTGCATTGCCCGATGTTTTATTATCGTTAATAAATCAAAATAAACATCACAAATGTTTTATTTCATTTTCGTATCATGAATATTTCTAAATATCTCCTAAAAGCTTATACTTTAATTACTTTTTTAAAGAACAAAGTCTACTCCCCGGTGAAAGAAACTCTTTTCTTGTAGAAATAGAGAAAAAAAAACTTTTATTGATAAATTTAATTTATCTCTTAATTTTCTTAATTTATTTTTTGAGTTTAATTTTTGAACCAAAATAATAACAACAACAATACTATATTTAAGGTTTTCTTAAAAAGTTAAATTTTAGATAAATAAATTTTACAGAAAATTTAACTTTTCTTTGAAATAAATAGTTTTTTAATAAAAAAGAAAAAAACAAGAACTGATGAATCTATTTTCTGTAAAGAGATTCATTAGTCATTGTTTTCATATTGTAAAAAAAATGATAAAAATCAATTTACCTTTTATAACGATGAAAGGAAAGAGTAATTCTTTTCACTGGAGATCGAGGATATCAAAAAATTCTAGGGCATCGCGCAATATTGGTCGAATAATCCGGAAGGCACTAGTTTCCATGTAAAATTCTATCGGCAATGCAGAATATTTTTCGTATATAAAAAACGTATTTTGTGAAGAGGACATTGACATTATTGGTTTGCTTTTCTTTTTTTTTGCTCAAAATCTTTTTTGTTTCATTTTTACCTAATTTAATAAAATTAATGCACTCTTGCCCGAAATTTCGTTGATATAATTGAATGCACAGTCTTAGAAGGAGCCGCTTTTTCCATGATTGTGAAGATTAGGTCTCAATGTTACTGCTCCCTCGACCCAAAAGTTCGGTCTCTCCAACATACTTTGCCAGAGGGACAATTCACGTCCCGTTGCATCCATCCAATCGACTAGTTTTCCATAATGTTTTCCTAGAGGGGGAAAAAATTTAATAGATTAAAAAGGTAATAAAGTAAAAAATAGAAATAAAGTGGAAAATAATAATAATAATAATAATAAAGCAAAATATAATAAAGGAAAAATAAAGGAAAAAATCATAAGGAAGGAGAAAAAATATAATATAAAGTAAAAAATAATAATAGAATAAAAAAACCCGATTTATTTTAAATACTGAAAATAAAAACTATCGAAAAAGTTAATATTGTAACGAAAAAGACTGCAATTAATTTCTATTAATATTACTATGTTTACAAAGAAAACTATAACTGAAAAACACTAATTGTTTCAAAGTAACTATCAAATAGTGTATTTACAGCAAGAAACTGTAAAAGACTTTTTAAAAAAAGCAAAAATATATACCCGAAAAAATTACTTCTGTGTGAATTTTAAGTTTCAACGGGTTTTCAACAAAAAAACAATTATCTTATCAGTCGCCTGCCGTGGTTTCTGCGACTATGAATGCTAAATAAAAATGTTCGGTAGTATATAGAGAAAAAAAAACTGACTAGAAATCCTGTTATTGTTTTGCCTCTGAGAACTTACCAGTGCCGAGATTAAATCGTACGCCACCTAAGAACTCATTACTCGCGATACGATCGTGGTCCCAAACAGTGAGTTCAAGACCTCGTTCAGCCAACTCCTGAAGACTCACGTCTTTATAAATAAACGTATGATTCCAAACGGGTGAGCCGCCTGATCGTCGCACCACTCCAGTTTTCTGCTTTCCAGAACGTCCTTTGTCTGGCAGAAGGTAACTGAAAAAAAAACAATTTCTTTGTTTTAAAAAAAACACTACCAAATGGAGAATTTTTTTGTAGTTTGGAAAAAGTATTTCTTTCTTATTTAGAAGAAACATTTCTTTTTCATTTGAAAATATTTTATTTTTATTTCAATATTTCTTTTTAATTTAGAAAAAATACTTCTTCATTAAGAAAAAATAATACTTTTTGCAATGGAAATAAAAAAATGCATTTTAGTTCTTTTTGATTTGTTTAAAAAAATATTAAGTTTTCAAAAAGTAAATTCTCCCACCTCTTGCAAAATGGATCACAGGAGCCGGTGTGCTTAGCTCGTGTCTGAAGATTCCTCGCCTCTTTCACAAGAACATGAAGAGCGCCTCGACTCCAGTTTTTCCTCATTTTGCCACGATAATCGGCTCCCATTTCACGATCTCGTTCCTGTTGAGCGGGATCCGGTGGGACGAATTTCAATCCGACAATAACCTCGCCCTTGTAAGCGATTGGGTCGTCGAAGGGTTCAGTCTAAGAAAAAATGGCAAAAACAAAATTAAAAACTCATGTTTTAAAACTCATTATTATAATTATTATTGTTTTTATCGTAACCTTTAATAAAAAAAAATTATTATTAACTCAGACTAACCCGTTCCTGGAGTGGATACCACTGTGGTCGTGGATCATCGAAAATTTTATTTTCCAAGGGCATTCGAACTTCGCCGAGAAAATCGTTTCGACCAAACATATCCGAGTGCCAAACAGTTAACCACAAAGTCCTCGTCTCCAGACCATTGAGACTCATGTGAAACTGAAAGGAATAAATGAATTTTACTATAAATAAAAAATTCAATCCTATGAGAAAACAATGAAATAAATAATAAAATACGGTTTTTTAGGCCTTTTTATAACAAAATAATTTTATGAAAGTTTTTAAGAAAATGCAAATAATATTTCAATTAATTCTATAAATTATACTTCTAAATAAATAATCGAAAAATGAAAATTGAAATTGTAATAATTTTTGAAAATTAAATAAGGAACAATAGAAATAGAAAATAGGTACAAATAACAAAACTAAAAAATAAATAAAAACCGCCGCAAATTTACAATAGAAAGTAAATAATAAATTAAAGAAATAGAAAATAAAAAATTGAAAGTGTCTGAAAACACACCTTTAATGTCTCGTCGAAGACAGGATTCAAAGTATGCTTTTTCACTTTGGTCTTGCGTTTTCCGCTCTTGGATTTGTCGGGCAGAAGGTAGACTTTAACGTACCTGCAAAATTTGCAAAAAAAATATAATGAATGAAAAAATATGTCAACTACTTTGGCAAATTTGTTCAACGTGTAATGAATAATTCAACGTACGGATCGGAACGATTACGTTTGACGTCAACTGGTGCCAAATCTCGACACTGAGTCACGTGAACCTCAAATGTAAGTTGCTTGTAATCATATTGAAGAGAAAATTCAACCTCTCCACGAACAGCCACCGAACCACACCATCTTCCTTCGCCCGCTCCACTATACACCGAAGCCATGGAATCCGATCTCGCCTAAAATAAAAAATAAAAACAAATTAATTTAACATTAAACTAATAAATAAACTATATTTAAGAAACATAAACATACTTGGTAAATTAACATAATTACTTTTCAAAACGAAAATCCTTTTTCTTTAAACTAGACAAAAAATTATCACATAGCGGTTTTTAAAGCACAATGCAGAGGGATATTTACATTTTTCCAAGACCATAAAAAAAAAAGTAAATAGCGTAATAAATTCAATTAATACTCGATTAATTTACATACAAAGTGAATTCCCCTTTTGTTTTTTATTACGAAATATTTTCTTTTTTTTTATAAATAGAATATTTTCGTAAATAATATATTATTTTTAAACAAATTTTCAAACTACATATTTAAAGGTATTATTATGTTTTGAAAAAAAAAATACTTTTCTATCATTAGCATTTTACACTAAAAATCTACTACTAGAAAATAATCTATTATTATACTTTTATTATACGCACTAAAAAGCGATAACAAATTTACTGTTTGATATTCTATCGTGAAATTTGAGATATTATTTTACCATAAAACATTTATGGTGCACGAGGTATCGACAGGCCTCTCCGTATCTTTTATTTTGTATCCAAAATTGTAAAATCTCCATAAAATGATAAAAAAGAGGTCATCGTTATTCATTTATAAAACCAGATAATAAATAGTATAAAATTATTTATACATAATATTTATACTTGCTAATTATATTTTATAGATAATTATTTCATTTTATTAATATTAATATTTCCCGTTAGATATTATATATCATAAAAATCTTTTTTTTTATTTTATTAAAATTTTTCTCAATCCTAATTGAATTTTTATAAAGAATTTTTTTTTCAAATAATCGATTTTCTTTAATAATAACTATAATAACTTACAAAAGTTATTGAAATTTGAAAAATTTAATTTGGAAATTTTAAAAAATAAGGTTTTTTGAAAAATAGTAATTAAATTTTTTTAAAGAGAAAGGTACTTGAATTCACAATAATAATTTTAACAAATTGAAACAATTGGAAATTCTCTAAAATTTTATATTTCAAAGAATTTTATTTTTCTCTCTTTAAAAATTGTCTTTAAATATAATTACATTTTTTAAATTATATCATTTTATGAATTTACAAAAATTATTCTAATTCAATAATAGGAATTTTAAAAGGTTTTTAAATTAAATTCCTTGAAAATTTAAGGGAAGCATAAGTTTAAAAATTTAATTCACAAATTTCGTAAAATTGTTTCTTGAAAAATGTAACTAAAATTTTTTAAAAATACTTCTAGTTCCAAAAATAATTTTAAAAAATTGAAACAATTGAAAATTCTGGGAACTTTAATTGAAATAAATTTTGAATTTTAATTCAAGTTGCTGTTAAAAAAAATTTTGGCATTTACTATACGAGTTGTTCAAATAATTACATTTAATGAAGGATAGTAAGAAAAATTATATTTTTTAAGAAATTAAGAATTTTCATTAAATTTGTAAAAGCATATTTTGAAAGTAAAAATGGAAAAGAAAATTTTACGCATGTTTAGTTTTTCTAGTTAATTATTAATTTAAAATATTGTAAATTATTTCATTTTATGAATAATTTCTTTCAAGTTTTTAAAATAATTTTTAAAATAATCGTGTTTATAATAATTGAAATGATTTTAAATTCTTTGAAAAAATTTCTTTAAGTATTAAAGATAATCGATTTAGTTATTAAATAAATGTAAATAATAATTATGCTATTAAATGTTATTAAAATTAATGATAGAAAATTAAATTCTCTTAAACAATTTTATTAGAGTTTTTGTAAATAATTAAACTCAGTTTTTAAAGAATTTCTTCAAGTTTTTTGAAAACTTTCTATTTTTAATAATGTAGTTTCATTAATAATCTTAATTAAAAATTTTGAAAATAATTGAATCAAACAAAGAACTTTTATCTTCTTAAAATAATCGTTATAATATTTATAACGTAAATTTTTCTAATAATACAATTTGTTAATAATTATAATTAAGAATTTGATTATTAAATTTTATTAACATTGTATAAAACATAATTTAATTTCTGTGTAGAATTTTATTATTTGTAAAAATAATAAAATTAAATAATAATAATAATAATTATTAATAATAATAATAAAATTTTGTAATTTTCATAATAATAAGTTGAATATTTATAACCCAGCATTTGCTAGTTGGTTAATTAATTACTTAATTAAAAGTTCAATTAATCCAAGTAATATTTTCGTTTTTAATCGAAAACATTTTTTTTAATTCCTTTATAAGAGAATTTAACTTTAACAGCATAAAATCGAAACTGTACGATGAATTTCCTCGTTTTGTTTCCTTTCCTTTCATTTTTTTTAAGGAAAAGAAAAAGGAGAAAAGAGTGTTTAAAAGGGACACTCACCCCTAAGCTCGAGAGTGAAGCTCTTGTAGCAAGATGTCCAGAATGTAAGTTGCGATCGATATCGTCCATGTCCATAACCGCATGGCTGGATATTGTTCTTGATCCTGCTCCAATAATAGGCGTACTGCAAGCTTCAGATAAACTGCTCCCGTCATCTGTAATCAAAGTGAAAACGCTTAATAAATATCTCACATTGCATTAGAGAAGAAATTAATCATTTTTATCATATTTCATTTCACAGTTTGTAATTTTACACAATTAAACAATTTTCTTTTTCCTCTTATTATTAAAACTCTACTTTTTTTTAATAAATGTGTTAATAAAATAATAACGATAATTAATATATATTAATAATTAAAATATAACATCGTACATTATCGTTTTAAACTTAAAATAGAAAATCTATTTCAAATCTGATAATTCTGATCTGATGTAATTAAATAATACCATTTTTTAAATATTTCATTTATTATCTGCGCTCTGCTTCCTAAGAGAGAAGATATTTTTTAAAAATACTTTTCTCCCATTTTTTATTCTGTTTCGCTGTATAAATATTTATGAATATTTTTTTATTTATTCTATAATTCTAGGAAATAGTAATTGAATGATGATGATTTTGAACGTTCGATTGAACGAAATATTTTTCTCTACTATTTTCAGATATTACTGATAGTTCTAAAAATTAAAAACTCAAGGTAAATATTTAGAAACTTATAATTCATTTTCTGGGTACTTTACGTAAAACCGAATTCAAAATTTTAGTTTAAAGAAAAAGAAATAAATTTTGTTTCAAACTTTAGCTACTTTTTAATTTTTTCTTGAGGGAAACGAACATTCACGAGGTCAGAATCGAATAAAAATATATAATACCACTCGAATTTCCAATTTCTTCCTCAATTTCCTGAACATTAGGCAATACCGAAAGAATTCCGTTTTTCGGCAAAATTTTCATTCTTGAATTTCTTTTTTCAATGCTTAATTTTCTATCGTCTTGTTGACTATTGAAATCATCGAAAGATAAATTGTCGGCAAATTCAAAAAAATCTTTATAGTCTTCACTGTCAGTGTCACTGTCAAATAAACCTTTTGTCTCCTCGTCTTCACTACTGTTTTCTTCCTTAAGATCTTCGAGTTTATTTTCGAACTCTTCGTCATTGTTTTTCGCTTCTTCTCTTTTATTTTTCATTTCTTTAATTTTATTTCTCACTTTTTCGGCACTATTTCCAATCTCTTCATTTTCGTCTATTTCACTTTCAGTCATGAAATTCGAACTATTCTCACTATTTTGTTTTTTGTGTTTGAAACTAACGCATCTTTTAAATATCGGAGAACCATTGGGTTCGACATCATCGGCAAGGGAGTATTTTCGAAAAATTGGCACATTTTTCTGCTTCTCATTGCCTATGTCAAGGGAAAACTTTCTTAGAAATTTTTTATTTGTTTTAAAAATAGAATCGATTTTTTTTGCAACTGACTTCTCGTCCGAATTATTTTCTTTTGATTCAACATTTTTTGTTAATAATTCTTCTTTTGTACTACTATTTCGTTCTTTTTCTTCTTCTTCATCGTCTTCACTGGAATTATTTCTATTTTCTTGATAATCGTCACTAGAATCACTCGCGAAATTTTTTTCTTGATTTGAATTTTTAATTATATTAAGAGGCTGATGATAGGAATTTAATTCAATGTTCTGTGCCAAATCGTCATTGTCATTAATAACTCGAGAATTGTCATTTTCTTCACTCCTCGTGTCTTTGAATTTATCATCAGACTTTTTTGATGTGCGACGTTTCCATGGACAGCAACAGCTTCCACAACAAGATTCCAGGAGCCAAACGGAAGTCAAGCGTTGCGCCACTTCTTCAGTGGGTTGGGAAAAACGGTTCGTTGGATTGAATGTCATGTATCGTGAGTTGCTCGACATTTTACATTCAGTTGGAAATTTCGTAATTTTTTCTCTTTTTTTTCTTCTTCTTTTTATTTAGAAGCAAAAAGGAACGTCAATTTCCTGTCAAAGAAAAGAAGAGATCTCTTTGCTACTAACTTTGAAACGAAAGGAATTCCATTGCAGCAATTATATATATATATATCGTGCTGTTTTTATTATAGATTTTTCTCGCTTGCCAAGTATACGCGACGGTGACCGATTTTTCACTCACAGGACAATGTGAAAAATAATTATAAAGAATATTTTCTCTGACACTAAACAAGCTAGTGTACAGCCATTTCCTAATCGGCTGCGATAAGTTTGTTTCCGCTCTTCGACGATGAGATGACGACATTTATCATTTTTTTTCAAGGTTACATATAATTTTCGGATAACGGACAAAAAAAAATGTTTCTATAATTAAACATGTTTACATAATCAAATATTAAAAATCGAAGAGGAATAAATATTCATTATTCTGATAATGATTTCAAAAATTAAAAAAAAATCTTTGGTAAAATTCGTAAAAACAGTTTGTACAGAATCATTTTTCCATAAGTAATTAATCATATTTTCATGAACAAAACTGTCAAAGTTAACTGTAAAGAAATTTGTATTCCATTCAATGAGGAAAATTTTCTCTTTCACATTTTCTAAATACTTGTTTTTAATTGAATATTTCTATACATGAAAGATGAGTGACAGTAAAAAATGAGGAGATTTTTAACTCCACTTATAGAGAATGTACTGCAACCTCTAGTCAAGAAAATGTGTGTCAAGGTGAGAGGTGTAAAAGATTCAAATAAGAATTCTGAGGATGATATTAGCCTAAGCTGGAATCTCTATTTATTCACGTGAGTCGACTCATGAGGAGAACAATAGTGCATAAAGAAAACAAGTTTTCAATTCACCGCAACTGCAGCATTACTAAAAAAAAAGAAAGAGAAAAATGATAAATATTCAAATAAACCATTTCAAAAGAAAATATTGTCTCAAAAAATATACTAAAAAGAAAACAAAAAACCAAAGAAGGTATACCAACATTCCTAAAAAAGAACAAGAATACCCTTTTCTTCCTAATTAAAAAATAAACTCCCCGAAAAAAGATTCGAGGTAAAAAGTAAATTTTTCGTTAATTTTGTAACACTCAGGAAAAATTTAATTATGCGCAAAACTCTAACCTAGTGTTTATTTTTTCCTTCCTTCACGGGAGTATAGTGCGAATATTACGAAACTGTAAACTTGCTAATGCATAATTATTATGTAAAACTTTCTTGAATACTATAATCAGATATTTTTCTTTTGTATATTAAAAAAAAGGGGAAAAATAAAATGAAAAACTCTTTTTTTCTCTATGTAAAAATTTTTTACTAGAGAAAAAAAATTGAAAAAACGTGTAAGACACCATATCCGGGACACATAAATAGTGACTCAGTCGCGAAAGTCTTATATGAACTTCTTTTCCTTTTAATTGGCACTACAGTGTAGCAACCTGCATTCTTGTCAATTCGCTCCAAGAATCATTCGAACCTTTATTGCATTCGACATTTATAATTTCAAAACAAAAAACACGAAAAATTCAACAAAAAAATGAAAAATCGATAAAGGAAAGACGAGTTTAGCAAATTTGGTATAAACGCAATTTTTTGCAATTAAAAAATTCAAAGAAATTTTATAATCGTCAAAAAATTCACAAATTTTGAACATTCTTTTTTCTACAATTTAAAAAAAAATCGAACAAAAGAAACGAAATATTGTGCATTAAAAATACTTTCATACACGATTTACTGTAATTAAAAAATAAAATTTAAGTTTTTTATTTTTTATTGCAATTTTCTTGCATTTAGAAATATTTTAATTAATTGTTTTGATCTTTTGATTCGTGGGGCAAAATTATTGTAATGAGATTTCAATATGAGGAAGAAATAAATTTTCCTTTATTTGAACGTTTAGAATATTAGGAACGTTAAATAAAGCGAAAATAATCATAAAGTTAGAAATAAATAATGTAAAAAATATAAACATAAATAATAAAAAAAACAATTAATATAAAAATAAAATTGTAAAAATCAGTAAAATTTTACAATTAAAATGAAAGAACAAAAATAACGAAGTTGAAGTCCACAACGTTGATCAACGAAAAAAATTTGTTTAATCTGTTCGAATATTATTTTTAATTCAATGTTTAATTATATAACAATTATAATTAGATCATAAATATCAGTTTATTATTTATAAATATTGTTGTGACAATATTGCTGCGTTATCTTTTATTAATTTACTAAGTAAAAAAATTTTTTCGTTGATAAACGTTGTGGACTTCAACTTGGTCAAAAATAAAAATAATATAAATAAAATAATACAACTTTTCTTAAGTCACAAAAAGTTTACTATTAAAATAAAAGAATGATAATAAAATAAAAAAATAATAATAAATAAAAAAAACTGTAATAAGTGAAAGAACGAAATCGTAGCACCAAGAAATAAAAAAAATTAAGGAAAATAATGTTCGTAGAATAAGTAAGAACGTATTTTTTTTTGTATATTCTGTCAAATACATTAATTTTAAATTGAAAAACAAACACAAAATAATACTGACTAAATTCGAAGCAAATTTATTCATATTTATGTTAATTGCAAAATCAACGAGTTCAATACTATTGCTCAACAAAAAAAAGCGTTTATTTAGCTGTTTTATCAACGTAAACTGACTCGGAAGTAAATGAAGTGTCAATAATATATATTTTGTAAGAAAATTTCTTAATATTTTATTGCTCATAAAAGTCTCGCAATAATGAAGGAATAGAAGTTACAAATAACAAAAATAAATAAATAAAAAAAAACCGCCGCAAAGTTACAGTAGAAAGTAAATAATGAATAAAAAAATTTTAATAAATAGAAATTTACACTATTTTAATTTGTCTAAAAAAAATAAGAAAAAATCAATATAGTAAAAAAAGAATAAATTAAAAGAGAATAAACTAAGAAAGGAGTGAAATAAAAAAATAAAATCAGAAAAAATAAGATAAAAGAATAAAGTCAGAAATAAATAAAATACGAAAAAAATAAAATCAGAAATGAATAAAATAAGAAAAGAATAAAACAAAAAAGAATAAAACAAAAAAGAATAAAATAAAAAAGAATAAAATAAGACAGAATAAAAAAGTCAAATAAAGTAAAAAGAAAAAAAAGAAGAAAAAAATAGTAAAAGAAATACAAAAAGTTAAAAGAACAGTAAACAAAGAGGACAGACAATATTTTCGTGAAATAAAAGTAAACTTTTGACTTTCGCATCCGAACCGGAATATTCACGTCGCGAAAATGAAAAGTTGTGGCAAGAATAAGTATTCTTCATATTTATTTCCCACATTATAAAGTGTAGAATAGTCTGGCAAATAAATATGGATTAATGTCATAGTATTTACACTGTAAAAACTATTCCCATAGTGAATTGCTTCTATATAATAATTTTATTTTCACACTAGAGGTTAAAAATCGCGTGGGGGGAAGTTCTTTAATTCCTTTGTTCTTACTTTTCTTTACGTGCCCACGAGTGAAAACAGTTCTTCACCAAACGCAAAATTATCCATGCGTCACAAAGTGAACGTACATTAAATGATAATTTATTGTACAAGAGTGTACTTTTATAATCATATTCAATTCTAAAACACGTAAATTTACATATATATAATTTATATTCAAAATTTTAGAAAAAAGAAGAATTATTAATTCACGTTAAAGTTCGTTTTTTTAAGTATTTGTAATTTTTTCTATCCTCGTAAAGAAATTTTACTTCAGAATTTTAACAAATTTTCTTCATTTTATAATTAAAAATAGAAAAGAAGAATGTGAAGATAATTATTAACATGCTAATTAATTCGTAGGAAAATAAAACTAAAATAATAAAAATAAAAACAAATAAATTACAATAAATAACAAATAAATCAAATAAATAACAAATAAAAGGAAAAAAAAGAATAAATAAAGAAAAGATTAAAATTAACTGATTGTATAATTTTCTTTAATCCCAAAGAGTCTAAATTTTCAGAAAATAAAAAATTCTACTGAATCTGAAATATGAGATCTAGAAGGAAATTCAATTTTGCTAGCGGATATAATAATTTCATGAAAAAAATATAATCCGGATGGTTCTTACGTGACTGTGACTAACGAATGCATAAAACATTTGCATTAAAAACTAGAAACAATCTTTTTTCTTTCATTAAGTCATTTCTTCTGAATTTGCAAAAATAATTTTCATGCGAAATGATTTGTTCGTGATTCGAATAATTTGAATAAATAAACAACAGGAGTACAAAGAATAAATATTATGAAACAGTTAAAAAAAACTCTAATCTCCCTTTTTTCAAATAAAAAAAAACTTTACCTATATTTTCGTCGATTCTATTTTCTATTTAACTCTACATTAATAAACTATAAAATTACTTTTGCTCTATATAAAAATTTCTATCATATCAAAATATAGAAAAAAAGTACCAAAGAATTTTCCCCTCCTTGCCATAACTTTTTCATATAGACGCACCCATTTCTCTGATTATTGATCGTCTCAGGACTTCGGAGATAAAATTTCATTTTTTCGAGTCTAGGCGAAAAAAACATGATTCATTCCTTAAGTCAATAGTCTAACGTAGGTGGGAAACAAATAATGTCCCTTACATTATTTCTCACAACAAAAATTAGAAAAGCAAAAAAAAAAAAAATAGAAATACATTTTTCACACGATCTAAAATGATAATAATGAAACTTGTAATTTGAACAACGCGTAACAGGACAATTTGAAATCGTAATTGAGTTTTAGAAGGATGATGAAATTATAATCACCGTATTAATCCAGTAAATTGGATCGATAAATCATTAAACGAGAGTAATTTTACTTAAGCAAGCTGGTAGATTTGAAATAAAATAGGAGAATATCGATAATCTCTCGGTGGAACTCGATTGGCAAGAAAATATCTCTATTATCTCTATTTTTCATCACAGCATGCAGAAAATTCACCTCGTGCATTATATTTGAAAAAGCGATTAATTAATTTATTGATTATTACTAATAAGATCTTTCTTTCCTACGGCAAACATTTATTAACATTTTTTCATATTACTTTATTTATTTACTGTTTTCTACTAATTTCTTATTTGTTCTGTATTTTAAAACAAATTTACAATTATTTTTTTCTTAATTCTTAATTCTTTCACTTTAATACAAATTTATAATTAGTTTTTATTTAAATTTTATCATTTAGTTCTTCTTTAGAATTTACAGTTCGGTTTTTACATAAATTCTAATATTTAGTTTTGACGATTATGTATATTAATTAATTAATTATAATTTAGTTTTCATTAATTTCGATTGTAATTATTTCATCGTTATTTATTTATCGTTCTTTTTTTTCATTTATTTCATTGAAATAATTAGAAATTAAAAACGTATGATATAATATATGAATAGAAAGAAAATTTATTTTGGGAAATAATGTGACATAACTGTTTTTCTTTTCGTAATTAAGAGGATTGAAAAAAAATCTATAGAAATTCTGGAAACAATAAAAGTTTCACAACACATTCACGTGCTCTTTATTGGTTGCGAGACTTATCTCTCGAGACCGTTGAAATTTCATCTTCAATTGAAAGTCTAATTAATTTATTCAAAATATAATTAACCGATGGTAATAATTCATTAATATATAATTAATTCTGCAATGTAATTATTTATGGTAATAAATAACAATTATAAAATAAAAATCTAAATTTCTGTATATAAATTTTTAAATATACTAATTTTTTCAAATTGTTTGTTTCATTATTTATTTCATTTTTATTGATTTATTTATTTGTATGTTTTGAATATTTGTTTATCATTTTCTTTATTATTTACTTTTATTATTATTTTACTTTATTATTGATTATTATTTTCATATTTATTTATTATTTGTTTACTGTTTCATTATTTATTTCACTTTATTTTCTACTACTTATTGTTGTGTAAAAATGTTCTAAATATTTTCTTTCTGGAACTTTTTTCTGATAATTATTATTAAATATTTTTTTAATGATATTTTTCGTTTATTTATTGAATTATTTACTTTACTAAATTAGTACATAATTATTTAAATTAATTTTCAAGTTTTCAATTAAATTAAATATTTAGTCATTGTATTTCATTCAAATGTTTAGAAAATAATTAAATTCTTCTGAGAATTTTATTAACAATTTAAAAAAAATGTAATTCATTCTATAAATTTTATTAAAATATTGAAAATTATTAAATTCTTCCAAAAAATTTCTTTGATTTTGTAATTATATAATCGATTTTGTTAATAAATTTTAATTACTATTTTTAATATTTTCATTTAAACTTATTAATAAAGAAATAAATTATTTAAAAATTTTTATTAAAATTGTATTGAAAATAATTGAATTCCTGAGAAGAATTTTATTATTTATAAAAACAATTAAATTCTTGCGAAGAATTTAGATATCTCAAAAGTGATTGAATTGTTTTAAAGAGTTAGTTTATTAAAATTGTATTGAAAATAATTGAATTCCAGAAAAGAATTTCGATGTTTTTAAAAATATCTGAATTGTTTCAAAGAATTTATTAAAATTTTATTGAAAATAATTGAATTCCTGAGAAGAATTTTATTATTTATAAAAATAATTGAATACTTGTGAATAATTTAGATATTTATAAAAATAATTGAATTATTTCGAAGAATTTATTAAAATTGTATTTAAAATAATTGAATTCTTGAGAAAAATTTAGATACTTCTAAAAATAATTGAATTCCTGAGAAGAATTTTATTATTTCTAAAAATAATTGAATACTTGTGAATAATTTAGATATTTCTAAAAATAATTGAATTATTTCGAAGAATTTATTAAAATTATATTGAAAATAATTGAATTGCAGAAAAGAATTGTATTATTTATAAAAATAATTGAATTGCTCCAAAAAATTTATTAAAATTTCACTTAAAGTAATTAAATTCCTGAGAAGAATTTTATTACTTCTAAAAAAAATTAGATTTTTTGCGAAGAATTCAGTTATTTCTAAAAATAATTTAATTAATTCGAAGAATTTATTACAATTGTATTGAAAATAATTAAATTATTCCGAAGAATTTTATTAAAAAATTTTTTTGCAATATTTTCTTGTATAATTAAAAATATGTAAACACGAGAAAAAAAATGATTTCTGTTCATTGAAACTTTTCTCGTAATTTCGAGCACATGAGAAATGAACACGTGTGATTAAATAGGTAAGCGCGTGCTCACGACACACGGATATCTTTATACACGCGGTTTTATTGATTCTCCTCGTCAAGAATAATAAAACCGCGGAAAGATAATTCTTAAGTAGGATGATTTAACTGTTAAACAAGATAATCTCTGTGCTTTCAAATGCAACTTACTTTCTATACTTGCTGAATACAAAAGAGAAAATGAAAATCTTCCAAGGGAACATTATCGTCGACAAAATCTCACTTGTCGTGCCAATTTTTTTTGTTGCTATTTTCCAACAAAAAAAAACCGTTCAATCAATCGTGCGTGGGATAATCATGTCCATTTTTCGAATTTCTCTCACGTGTCTAATAAACTAATAAAAATAGTAATTTTTTACCGTTGCTGTATAGATAATAGTCCTATAATTTTCGATTCGTTCGAATATTTTTTTCCCATTCTTGAAAAAAAACGATTGTTTAGTAATTAATTAAAAATACTAATTAATTTATCGTCGCTATTATTATTTTTACTAACTGTTCCTTAAGTTCGAACCAATTTAGTTTATTTCTTTTTTTCTAAAATTCGTATTTTATAATTTATAACCAAAATAATATGTTTGAAAAAATATTTCGTTCGAAAAATTACTATTTTCTTATTATTTTCGTTAATTATAAAGTAAATGAATGATTTTTCTCACCACTGTTTATAGAGATGGTTTGCTGTCGCCTGGATCGATTCTCGCGTTTCGCTGATGATACCTGCGAGCCGGTGAGTTGAAGTCCCGGCGCGCTGACTGCTCGTTTTGGTCCAGAAGCACCACTATTCCTTGCAAAACCTGGTGGTCGATATCTCGCTGATTTAACACTCGTGTGTTGCGGCAGAAAATGATAAACGCTGTGTGCCTTGTGCATCGGTGAATTTGACGTTTGCCCCACTGAAATTGTCGAGGCCGGTAAACGAGGTAGAGAATTCGTTGCAGCCGTTGCCGATGCCGCTGGTTGCATTCCCCTCGGTAATGTCGTAGCTCTTGGATCACCACCGTACTCCAATTCATCCTCAGTATCCTCATCGCCCGCCGATGCTCCTGAAATTTACACACGAATATTAATTAAATTGTTCAAATTATTTCAGCTATAAATAAATTCTGCGCGGTAAATTTCAATTTCTTTCACAAATTCGCTGCTAAAAATGTTAACTATTTAATTTTATTATTTTTACTACTGTTTCTAAAACATTTTTATTATCATTTATCATTAGTCTAATTAATATTATGTATTACTATTTTTTTCTATTACGCTCGAAAACAGTTTTGGTTAGAATAAAAAAAAATTAAAAGATTTCTAATTATTGATATTATTATCTCTTTCAATATAATGTAAACAATAATTGGCATGAAGTAAATTTTTCGAATATTCTAAACTTTCTTCGCTAATTTCTAAAATGAATATTTAATATATGAATATCTATGTTAATTGAAACGAGTGAGTGGACTTTGTAAAAAGCAGCTAATAATTTTATAATTAGTGATAACAAGATGTAAGTGTAATTAAATTCATTCATAATATTATAGATACATTCTAATTATACAGTGTAAGAGAGAATTTTTCAGGTGAGTAATTAAAATTGAACCTATGCAACACTTTGATTAATACTCTTCCATTTTTCTCTTTTCAAGTCGCACGATGTAAATGCTTTTTGAGTAATTTATTAGAGGCCTCGCATTTATTATAAATATTGCCTTAGTATTATTATTATTATTCTTATATTAGTATACACTATTCATATTGTACTTTTCAAGACAGTTTCAATCTCAATTTATCCGGGAGATTTAATCAGCTAGAACAAAATATGTGGAATTTATTTTCATATCATAATTGCCTGTAAACCTTATTTGTTATATTAATTTTTTCAATCAACTTTTCGAGGAAAACAGGTTTTAAGAGAAAAACTTTTGCTTGACTATTTTTATCATTTTTTAATAATCGAGGTTGCTGCTGGAAAGATATAATTTCGTTTTTCCCTGATCTCCAGGGAGAATTTTAAATTTCTTTCTAATCTCTTTTAGAACACAATTTTCAAGGAAATTTCAATAATGAAAAAATTTATTTTTAGAAGCAAAATTTAATATAAAAAAATCTTACTTTAAAAAAAACCAACAATTTTAGTAAAATTATTTAAAAATTCACTTATTTTTTAAAGAATTTTTGAAAATTTCAATTATTAAAAAAATTTTCAATTACTCTATACAAAATTAAATTATTTTCCAATTATTATTAAAATAAAATTCGTTGCAAACTCCATTTTTTAAAAGTAACATAATGAATTTTTTAAATTAAAATTTAAATATTTTCAATTCAATTTCATAAAAATTCTATTAATTTTATAATTCCAGGTTTCGCAGTCGAAAACTATTTTTAAAAAAGGAACAAGCAGTACGTTTTTTAAAAATATAAGTCAAATTTTTCAGAAATACGATTAATTTAAAAATAATAAACTTATACCTATAATCAAAATTTTCTTAACTATAAAATTTAATTCAATAATTGAAGTTAATTATTAAATTTGATATAATTTTTAATTAACTGTAAATTGAATTAAAAGTCTTTTTAAATTATTTACAGAAATTTAACTATTTTTAAAAAATTCTAATAAAAATGTTTCAAAAACCTAATTTTTTCTCAATTTTTAAATTAAATCTTTTTAGAATTCAATAATTATTGTAAAATAAACATTTAATTTAAATACATATTAAAAATAATTTAAATCTTGCGAAGCTTTAAATTAAATAAAATTTTTATTAATAGATAAGATTAATAATAAGATTTTTATTAATTATGAAAATAATATAATTTTTGCAACAAATTTAATTATATTGTTGAAATAATTGAATTCGTGTAAAAAATTTGATTATTTTTGAAAATATTTTATAATCTTTTAGAGGAATTTAATACAATTTTATTGGAAAAATCATTGATCTTTTTTGAAAATATTTTAGAAAATTGTATTTGAAAGAATTAAAATCTTTTGAATTTCTGTGAGAAATTGTATTTTTTTTAAATAATTGAATTCTTGTGAAGAGTTTTGTTATAAATTTTTACAAATGGTTGGATTTTTCTGAGGATTTTTTTTTATTAAAAGATTAAAAAATAGTTTATTTATATCGAAACCATTAAAATTATTTTATTTTTTCAAAAAATTTTATGAAAACTACATTTTAAATAATAATTGAATTCCACTGACAATTTTATTATTAAAAAAAATAATTAAAGTTTTGCTAAGAAATTTAAAAATATTTTTTTATTGTGAATTCTTTTGTGAAATTTCATTAAAATTGTAAATATTCAAAAAATTGAATTTTGAGAGAACAATTTCATCATTTGTGAAAATAATTCAATTTTTGTTAAAATTTTTCTTGAAATTTTTGAAAATGAAATTGTAAAGAATTTTATTATAATTTTTGTAAAGAATTTTATTAACATTTTTTTAAAGAATGTTATTAACATTTTTGTAATGAATTTTATGAAAATTTTTGTAAAGAATTTTATTAAAATTTTTGTAAAGAATTTTATTAATATTTTTGTAAACAATTTTTTTATTCCAATCATTAGCGGAACAATTTAATTTAAATTTCTCAGAAAGTAAATCTTTTCAAAATTTTAAATAAAATTGTTTGAAGCTCAAATATATTTAACATTTTTAAGGTGAAACAAAAATTCAAGACAAGGTAAGGATTATTAAGTTTTTCAAAAAGTTTTTTAAGAGACAAAAAACGAAAATTTTGTACAGTAATTCTGGGAATCTACTTTTTCCCAGTTCATTTGATAAAATTCCCAGATTTCTCGTTTTTTTCCTGACTTTCCTGTAACAACCTTGATAATCTATTAATTATGCAATAAAAATATTAAAATTGTATGTTCAAAAAATGTTAACTAATTAGAAGAATTTTAATTAAAAAAAAAAAACCTGTAAGAAATACGGAAAAAAATTTTTGATTACAGTACTTAAAAAATAATTCAGATTTAAAAAGAAAATATAGAAATTAAAAAGTAGCGTACCAGACTCTCCTCTTGTATTGGCATCCGGAACCGACGATCTTCTCCTGTTGCTCCAGATTTTCTCCTCAATGGAACCGCTGCAAACTCCCGCAACACCGCCAGTACCGCCGCCAATCGATCCACAACTTCTCACACGATCGAGTTGCTCTCTCGAGAAACTTTTTGGATTAAACAACAAATCGCCTGCACTTCGTCGTTTCGCCGCCATTGCCAATGCACTTGCACTTGCACTCGCGCTCACATCACCCGAGCAAGCCAGTAAACTCAATTTTGTCCTCGAATCAGCTGCCATTAGTGCCGACTCAAAACTACCTCTCCACGAGAATCTCTCATAATCACTCGCCTCTCTCTCCTCACCCTCCTGTCCAGCATTCGGATTTGGATGTCCATTGATCAACAATAATGGATCGTGAGACTTTGAGCGTGGCAATTGTGTCGTTGACGATGGATTTGTCGAGTCCGATGTCGAATCATCGTCCTCAGTTGTCGACGCCGACGATGGTGTTCGATGATGCTGTGAATAACGTCGCCACGAGACGTGCGGTTGTACTGTTGATCCACCCTCCGACACCTCGTGCATCAACGCAACCAAACGACTTCCAATGTGATGCATCACTTTTGCAATCAGTGGCGGACTACTGTGCGGTGTTGAACTCGCGTCTGAACTCGTGTCACCGGCCATTTTCGTAAAACTCTGCACGAGTTTTTGATAAACAAACGCCGTGTCTCTTCCCAGACACTGTTGATTTGTGGGCAATTTGTCGCTCTTATCTTTCTCGAATGATTCTCTTGATGTTGTGTCGAATTTATTGATAATCTGCTGACAACTTTGGGAGATTTGCTCCTGCAGGGCCGAGCGACGTCCACCGGCAGCGCCTTCAAGATCGGAACTCGTGTAATCTGAACTGTCATAAGAATCAGACCACGTGTCTTCCGAACTGAGATACTCGACAATTTCTCTCACCTGCTCGTCCCTTATTCCAGGTACAGTCTTCATCAGTCTCGTTAATTCGTTCTCAAAATAGACCAATTGCGGTGGTTTCGTGCGATTTTGCGAACAGTGTCGTATTTTTGACGTGTAACCCGATAATCGTGGACTTGGCGCCGGTGACGCGCCACTCGAGACATTACCGCTCGTTGAATTCGAATTTGCGACCATTGTCTTGAAGAATTGCCGCATTTTTGACATCATGAGATTCGTCTCCTCGTCGCTTGACCAATTGTTGAAACTGTCTTTTCGCGATAGTGAGGCATTCGCCACGGGCGGGAGGTTCTGATCAACTTTAGGAACATTTAGCTTTTGAATTCGGTGACTCTCGTCGAGTCTTCGATCTTTGGATGTTGGATTAATTTCCGGTGTTTGAGAATCGGTGGGCGATTTTTGATGTTGGAGAAGATCGTCACAACTGCCGACGAAACCGGAATCTCGGGACTGTTGCTTTGTTCTAGATTCTGCTGAATTTTGTTGAATTCTTGAACTATCGAGATAGGTGGATAGATGAGCGTTGTCGGGTTGTGGGGTCTTTGCACGATCATCATCGGAGTTCATTGCCTCCTCGTCCTCGGGAACGTCGGTCATATCCCGGGGTTCGGGTGTTTTGTTTCTATCCTCCGAAACTCGTGGACTTTGAGTACCGAGATTTCGGGGCTTCTTTTTCTTTCTCTTGACAGTGTCGAATTGACCATCGGTGCCGAAGGCTGGGGTTTGATTCTCCTCGGCGACATCGGTTTCTGTTGATGAACCTTCTGATTGTGAGTCCTGCCCATCTTGATTTAGACTCAAGTCTTGGAGGGAATTTTGCGAGCTTGGATTTTGGGGGTTTTGTGTTAGTGCCAAGAGATTATCGAGCGATGAACTGTGGGATCTTCCGGTTCCACGTGCTCGTACCAATCGTTTTCTTCTTTGAGCTTCGGGACTTGGTCGGCCTTCTGAATCGCTGCCAACCGATCCGTCAGAATCACGACGATCTTGATTGAAACCGAGGAATTCGGATAGAAAGTATTTCTCGAGTCTTGAGGAATTTAGTGACTCGCCGGATTTTTCGATTGCTTCTTCTTGGCCTAGGGATTCGAGACCCTCGGAATGAATTGACGAGGTTTCGGACAGACTGTCGACTTCTCTAGAACCACAACTTATGTTCCCATCGCCACCGAGTCCGAAGAAGAAATATTTCTCCAATTCGGAAGCGGAGGGTGGTCTTTGCTTTTTGTGATTGGAGACGAAATTCGGTTCAGCCTCACTCTCCTCGCATGATTCTTCAACTATTGTGTGTAGGGTGAAATCGATCGCCTGTCGATGATAACCTCTCAATTCTTCTTCACGATCACCTAAATTATTCGCCTCATCCTCGGAACTTTCTTCGGTCGCGGTTGTTGCACTCTGCTCATCTTCATCGTGTGACACTTCCTCGACCCAAGAATCATCGTCAGCGAGTCCCTCCTCGAGGATAACGACACCGGACACTGAACTATCATCACTTGAATTAACACTCCTTACTCGTGGTGATTCCTTTTGCACTTCATCATTACTTCGCGTTGATAAATTTGTCACCTGAAGTGATGATTTCACGGCACTTTTCACTGATTGCACGTCCTCGCTCTCACTCGCACTACCAACACTTAAACCACTGTCGACTTCGACATCAGACTGTTGTGTCATGAGACGTTTCACCATGAGAGGTTTTCGCGGTCCCTGGCCATTGGTACGTCGAGGCTCGGTCACAGCCTCCAGCGCCAGCTGGAAATAGCCGGCCAAGCCCTGGCCCGTCACAGGTGTAACATCGTCCGGCTGAAGGAGTGTCGTCGTGTCCGATGTTATAACACTAACTGGTTGATAAGCTCCCTGCGTGATCATCACGAGACTCTTGTATTTATTATTCGAGGGAAAGTTTTGTAGTTCGCGAGCTGTTGTTGACGACGGGAAGCCATTCTCCGTCGTCGTCGACCGAGTGGGCGGGAGTCGCTCAACTGAATAACACCGCGCTGTTCTCCGCTCGATTCCAGCTGCACCCCCACTTTCCTCATCTCCCACCTGCCGTGCGCCTGCCAACTTACCTCTCACTCGCTGTTGACTTTCGTCATGCGTCACCGATATCGCGACAGGGTCTATTCTCTCGTCATTCACATCATTATCATCTTCATCATCATCATCAGACTTTATCTCAGAATTCTTGAATATTTCCTCTATTTTCCCACTTATTATATCATTCACCCTTCGATCCTCCAATTTCATCCCCTCTTTCTCCTTTCCATCATCTTTCCCTTCTCGAGCGAGTTTCGACAATTTTAAATTCTCACTATTTATTTTACGCAAAACAGGCGGAATTGAACGACTATTATCGCCAAATGCAAAACGCACTGGCGTTACTTCGTACTCGTGTAATTCATCGCTGCTCACCTCACTTCCTGTGGTGTTGGTCTCGCTCGTTGAGCTATCCGTTATTGAACTCACGCTCGAATCCTCTCGAGGTTTCTGACCCGGATTCGTTGCCGCGTCGCGTGAACTCTCGATTTCTTTCGTTCGACTCTTATCATTGATGGGCGTCGAAGCTTGGAACTCATTCAATTTAATGCTGTCCAATTTTTCCGTTATCATCTCAAGGGAATCGGGAATCAATACCGAGTCTGTGTCCTCCTTTATTTCGTAATAATTTTTTTCTTCTTCATCATCATCATCATCATCATCGGTATTTTTCTCATGATTTTCATCGTCGTCATCATCATCATCATGACTTGACAGTTCTCCTACCATTAAATTATCGTGATTCACCTCTTGATTTTTAAACTCATAATTCTCTGGATCTAGAGTTTTAATTGATTTCAATTCGATTCGACAGTCGAGTGAATCTTTCGAGTCGGCCACGTAAATTTCATTGACATCGGAAAAAATTTCCTGCTTCGCGTTATCCTTTGTGAGCCAATAATTATCATCGTTTGATATTATATCTTCGAGTAAAGGATCTAAAGGACTGGGAACTTTATTGTCGGTGTCGTCATTTTTTTCCGTATCTTCATTCAATAGACGGACACAACGAAGAATAACGGGCTCATCTTCCGTGAGAGCGGTGACTTTCTTCAAAGTTATGCCACCCTCACGCGCTGAATCCGAATCCTCATTGTCCTCAATATCATTGTCACTTGTCAACGAATCGTCATTAATGACAAACACTCGCGAGAAACGATGCGAAGCTGAATCCTCAAGATCGCTACTGTCGGCCGATGAACGACCGGATGAACTTCCGGAATTACCACGCGAATGTCGATACATTCTTTGATTTCGTGATTCGCTTTTAAATGAAATATCATCAGCTTGTTCGTCATTCGGTACTGAACATTCTTTTGATAATTCCTCCACTGTCAATGAGGAGGAGTCTTCACTTTTCTTCTCAGGTGCACTAGCCTTTAAATCACTGGTCTTGGGATCTTCATCGATTACCGGTGGGAATGGAAGAATAGATGACGACGCTGTTGATGTTGATTCGGGACCGAAAAATCTTTGCGAGACTTGCTCGGGCCGAAAACCAAAAGCAACTGGATCGAAGTTGGTTAAGCGGGGCTCTAAACGATTCCCGTGAAGAGGTTGATTAAATCTCGGATGCCAAGCGAACCAAGGAGCTGATGGATCGCCTCTTAGTCGTAAACTTCCCTCGAATGTTGAGTCACGACTTATCATTGATGAAGCCGCCGCTAAGTCGCTATTCCAAAGGGCTGCCGGCACTGGAACTGGATACGGCACCGGAACTGGAATTGGCACTGGAACCGGAAGAACGTTCGCTCCCTGCGATCCTCCACAGGCCTGATAAACAAAAATCAAAATATAACAACTTTACGATTTTTTATTTCTTTTGAATTCTTTGAAAAAATAAATGTTCCAAAAGAAAAAATCTTAATTATTCTCTTGAGAAGACAGAATAAATATTTGATTTTCGGTCGTCTTAGTTAATTTATAAAAAATTGAAAAAATACCTGACATGAAGACGACCCTCGACCAGGACAACAGCTCCAGTGACTCGAGACAGCAGTTTCAGTATCTAAATTATTGATATTAATGGCTAGGGGAATTCCGGATGGCAATGGTAGTGTGCCACTCTCGAAATAATCCCAATCGCAGTCTTCTAATCCTTGCGCATGACTGCCGTGCGGTATTCCATTTAAATAAGACGAACCGGAACAACTGCTGTCGGCGTCATCCTCTTCACGTCCTGACGAGGAATCGGAACTGATAAAAACTAAACGCCTATAATCGACATTCGGTGAATCCTGAACGTGTGACTGCGAATGCGCCGAAGATTGTCCTTGGGTGCAATTTGTCCCGGGGGGGCTCGCTTGTCGCCCCCCACTTCGACCAATCACATGTAATGTTTGAAGATTCTGCAATTCATCACCACAACAGGTCCTCGCATGCGATCGTCCTCTGCGTCGTGATCCTGGAAAAAATTCATTTATCAATTTTTCGTATTTTACTTTATTTGAATTATTTCTTAATATTATATTATCATTATTATTATTTGTTTCTACTTCTATTTTGAGTTCTATTTCTTATTTATTCCTATCTTTTGTACTAGTTTATGAAGTTTTAGTTAATAATGTCCCAATGAATTTTGGCTAATAGTTTAGTTGAAATTAATTTTTACTAATGATTTAGTAAATATCCATTTAGACTAACAATTTAGTAAATATTTTGGCCAATTTCATCAATATTAATTTCAACCAAACAGTTTAGTAAATATTAATTTTTGACAATATTTTCGTAAATATTAATATTGTCCAATAATCCAGAAAATATTAATTTTGAATAATAATTTAATAAATGTGATTTTCGATCTAGTATAATTTAAATAATAAATATTAATTTTAGTAAAAAATTGAGTAAATATTAATTTTTACTAATAATTTAGTTAATATTTCTTTAAATTCATTGATTTATTTCATAAAATAAATAATATAGTTAATAATAATAATGTAGTAAATATTAATTTTAGCTAAAAATTTAATTAATATTTTTGGATGAAAATTTGATAAATATTAATTTTGGCTGAAAATTTAGTAAATATTAATTTTTACTAATAATTTAGTTAATTTTTGTTTAAATTCATTGTTCTAGTTCATAAAATAAATAATTTAGTTAATAATAATGTAGTAAATATTAATTTTAACTAAAAATTAAATATTAATTTTGGATGAAAATTTGATAAACATTCATTTTGGCTGAAAATTTAGTAAATATTAATTTTTACTAATAATTTAGTTAATATTTGTTTAAATTCATTGATTTAGTTCATAAAATAAATAATTTACTTAATAATAATGTAGTAAATATTAATTTTAGCTAAAAATTTAATTAATATTTTTGGATGAAAATTTGATAAACATTAATTTTCACTGAAAATTTAGTAAATATTAATTTTAACTAAAAATTAAATATTAATTTTGGAAGAAAATTTGATAAACATTAATTTTAGCTGAAAATTCAGTAAATATTAATTTTTATTAATAATTTAATTAGAATTTATTGAAATTCATTGATTTAGTTCAAAAAATATATAATTTAGTTAATAATAATGTGGTAAATATTAATTTTAACTAAAAATTAAATATTAATTTTGGATGAAAATTTGATAAACATTCATTTTAGTTGGAAACTTAGTAAATATTTATTTTGTAAATTAAAAGAAATTAATTAATTAATACAAATGAGTGAATAATCAATAAATACGAATAAAAACTAGTAAATAATCAACAAAAATACTGATAAACTGAAAAATTAATAAATCCAGTAAATAGTTATTTAATTAATAATTAATTAACAAATAATTAATGAATTTATTAAATAATTATTTAATGAAACAACTTTATTAAAGAATTATGAAATTTTTGTAAATAAAAAATAATTAAAAAATTAAATAAAACTTTATTAAAGAATTATGTAATTTTTGTAAATAAAAATGAATTATATAATAATAATCGAGTTTCAAATAATTGAGAAATTAACTAATTTCCCAATAAAGCGACTAATTGATATGAAAATAAAAAAAATGTTATTCTTTAATTAAATTAGATTTTTTTCCAGACTATGGAAGGAAACTGCTCACGGATTCGACTACAGAAAAAAAAATAAAGTACAAAAACAATTTTAAAAGGGGCTTCGCGTCAGTTACTAGCTTTTACGCGCTAATGAATTATCTGGTCAGTGGCATGAGCTAAGTTGTATAAAGACTTTGAGACTACCATATACTGCTTTTTTCACAAAAGAGCACAAAAAATAAAATTCTGATAAAAAAATAATTACAATATCAATGGTTCAAAATAAACCTTTTTCTTTTGTATTTTTCTATTTGAAATCTAATTTCGAAGTCTACGCAGCAAATATTCAAATTTTCCACAATTATATATTTTTTTTATGCTTAAAAAAATTAAATTACATACACCAAAATTCCAATTTACATAAAACATTTATTACAATTTTTATTTCAAGTTTGATAACTTCAATACTTTTTCTACTGAAAAAAATTTGTAATATATTTTTTTTAATTGAACAATTTTTTTCTATGAAAAGACATTAATTAAATTAATTTTTAATTTCTATGGATGTAATTAAAATTCTTGCCGTGAAAATTTTATAATAACAAAATTACTTCTTGTTCTGAAAAAGCACAAAATTTATGAAACTCGAAAATTTTTGTGAACGAACAAAGAGGTAAAACACACCCAGTGAAGTGTTTAAACATTTCATGGTAGATTGATTTGTTTTGAAAAATCATTAAAAAGGTACTTTCCACTCTCTCAAGAACACGGTGATGCATAAAAAAAAATTTGAAATTTATTTAATTTATCGCAAAGCGATAACCTTTATTTTTCCCCAGATCTATACAATGTATATTGAATATTAATTGAAATATTATTTATATCTCTCTCTCCCGCCTCTCTCATAGATTCAATTATCCGATAGATAAATATAAATTGAAAAAAAATAAAATATTAGTTTCAAATTTATGAATCAGCACTTTATCACTCACATTACCTAAAATCACTGTAACTTATATTCGATATTTTCACTTTTACTCAAGCACTATTTGAATTTATCGATCACGCTTTTATTATATAGTGATCATTGAAATTGTCCGTTTTATAAAATAAACCGTAATTTTGAAAATTGATACAAATAATATTCAATTTACAGTACATACAAACAGATCATTGTATTTTCATTCATTCTGATTAAAAAATCGATTAGATCGAAAAATGGATTTTTAATTTTTAAAAAATGATTTTAAAATTGGAAAACAAAGGAAAAATTGAATAAACCTAACAAAGTGTTCGACTATAAATGTAAAAATAATTACTTTGTTAATTATTTTTTTCAACTTTCGGAGTTTTGTTCTCAGTTGAAAAAATACATGGTCTCGCTGAAATCGCGTGAAAAAGACTGAGAAAGCCGGTTTTATATTTTCATATAAAGGAAGTTTGTATATACCAAAGATGGGGAGATTTTTTTTTTTTCCACTGTCACTTGTTGGCAAATTTGTGATCTATTGTGTGTTTATGTAGAAAACTGCCCACAATAATTCGCGTGGGCCTCTATAAGTACACTGACATTAAAACACGAACGTTGATGTTTCAACTTCATGCAACGAGGCACACCTGAATCCTGTGTAGCGTCGTTGTTGTTACTATGAAACGACGAAACACAATCTATAGTATTTTCCAAAGCGGTATAGTGCATTAAAACCACGTACAAGGTGGCCAGTGGGAAGCGAAGCATGAAGCAACTCTGCGGGAATATAGCGACTCGGAATATGACCACTTGGAACTGTTCCACTTCGATTTTGGCTCATAGCATTGCCTAACAAAGAGTTGAGCAAAAAGAAAAAAAAATCGTTACGTTAGTTTATTTTTTTCATTCCCTTTCTTGCCAATTCACTACTCAAAGATTTCTATATACACATTTCTATATAATATATAGAGAGAGAAGTTCCCTGAATTTCCTTCTTTAATTCTGAAAAACTAACAATTATTACACGACTCACGCGATTAATATGTAACTATAAAATTGTACATCGATGGTTTTTTTTCCACAATGAAAATTTTCATTTTCATCCGTTTAGATTTCTATAAAGAAAAAAGAAAATAAAATTGAAATAAACATTACGTTAATATTGCTAATGTTGCTATCAATTAGATCATTTGGCTTGAAATAATCAACTTCAAATGATGTCAACGAATCAATAACTCCTGCCAATTAGTGTCTTTAATTATTTTTCTCTTTGCGTATAAACTAGGCCAATAAATTAAATTTATTTTTTCTCTCTATATGACTAATATTCAAAGTGTTTGAATTTTTCTGTTCTATTATATTATTTTTCTTATTTTAGTAGTTAAATTTCTATTGTAAGTAAAAAATATTATAATTTAAATTTAATTATTCTTTGAATAGATTACAAAAAATTACTATAAAGTTTATATTATTTCAATTTAAATATTATTGTAATCTAAGTTTTATTTTTATTTGATTAAATTAAAAAAACACTATAAAATTTGTTATTTCCATTTAAATATTACAGCAAAAAAATATTATTGTAACATAAATTTCATTATAATTTGAATAAATTAGAAAAATACTGTAAAATTTGTTATTTTAATTTAAACATTAAAGTAAAAAAAAATCAAATAAATAATTATTTACAATTCTTTTTCTAAAAACAGAAAAAATTTTGTAATTTCAATTAAAAAAGGTAAATGAGAACGAAAGAAAATGTAGTACAAATCTTTTTTTAAAGTGATTCCCTGAATTTCACAAGGTGTTCCTACGATAGAATTCCAGCATCCTAAAGGAATGTTTGTAATTGCACCACTACACAGTCAACTATTTATTCAGGATGCGAAGGACGGTACTAAAAGAATAAATGTTCTGAGGAAGGCGAACGACGAGAATAGACGAAAACTGAATAAGTTTGAAATTTTATTCAATTTTAGAAGAGAATATTGAGAAAAACGTGTAATTAAGAATCAACATTAACTGAATGATAAAATAAATAAAAATAAATAAAACCAAATGAAAATAAATAAGTATAAATAAAAAATAATAAATAAATAAAAAAATAAAAATAAATGAATACAAATAAACAAATAAAAATAAAGGAATATAGATGAATAAATAAAAATTAAATTTTAACAAAATAATTGAATTTCTTCGGAGAATTTTGTTTATGGAAATAATTGAATTCTGGTGGTGAATCTTATTAACATTTCTGAAGATCCTAATTAAATTATTTGAAGAATTTCTTTGAAATATTTAAAAATAATAGTTTCTTTAATAATTTTAATAATTAACCATTTTGAAAATAATTTAATTGTATGGAGAATTTCATTCAAATTTTTTAAATAATTGTGTTTTTAATAATTAAAATTTAACATTTGATTAGATAGAATTTTACTAAACATTTAAAAATTAATTAAAATCCGAAATTTCTATTATATTTAAAATAATAAAATTATTTCGAAGAGTATAGATATTATGAAAGGTTTCGACAATAAATAATTCTTTCAAAAAATTAAAATTATTGATAGAAAACTAAATTCTTGTAATCAATTTTTTTTAGAGTTCGTAAATCGCAATTAAATTCTTTAGAAGATTTTGTTTAAGTTTTTTTTTTAAAACAATACATTTTTTTTTAATAATTTAATTTGAGACTTTTTTAAAAAAATTGAATTAAAAAAAGAATTGTTTTCAACTTTTTAAAATAATATCTGTTAATATTAATAATTATAAATAAAAATTTAATTATTTAATTTTTTATGAATTGAACTAATAAATGAATTTTAAAGAAAAATTTTACTATTTTAATAATAATTGATTTTTTTCTACGAATTTATTAAAATTTTTAGAAAATAATTGTATTCTCTTGAAAAATGTTATTAAAAATTGAATCGTTTCGTAAAGTTTTATTCATAATAATTAATTGAATTCCTTCAAAGAATTTTAATACCTACGAAAATAATTGAATTGTTTTCAAAACTGTTTTGAAACTTTTAAAAATACGTAACCGAATTCGTTTCTGAATTTTTATTGAAATTGCATTGAAAATAATTAAATTATTGTAAAAAGAATGTTACTATCTATAAAAATATTTAAATTCTTCAAAAGAATTTTTTTAAAATTATAAAAATATTTGAATTCTTTGCGAATAATTTTATTTAAAATTTTAAACAAATATAAACAATAATAATCAATTATGTACAAAAAAAGTGAGAAGTTAATTCACTTAATTGTAATTCACAACACTAATTTATTTATTACTTGCAATGAATAATAAATATAAAATTAAAAATGACAATAAACGTTTAAAATTTTAATGTAGAAAATTTAAAAAAAAGCAAAAAGATTAAAAAATTATCTTGAAGATTGTTAAAAAAATTATGTAACATCTTACACTGATTGCAGACGTATATTTTAAAAATAAACAAAATTGTTAATTTTACAAAATTATTAATAAACTACAAGTATTTTTAGATTTAATTTTCAGTCCCATATATATTCTATTTAAGAATTTATTTTTTTTTTCGTTGCGTTTCAGAATTACTCGTTATCTCTCTTATGACAAGTGTTTTTTTTTATTCTTATCTCGCCACCTAGTATAGTTTGCAGGTGAGCGGACTGTGGAGCGAAACAGAGAACGCTTGTTGTACTACATATTATATGTATCTATATACATACATATAGACACCATTGCTTTAATTTTGTTCCATTACAGGCAATCTACCCCTATACCATTGTATTTTTCACATGAAGAGCAGAGTCACAAGTTTCTCATAAAATCCAAGGATCCACTATAAACAGAATATTTCCTCTCATCACGAGATTTCAATATTAAACCCGAAATGAAACGTTTAATTTTCGTTTTTGTCTATTTGAAAATTCATTCAGAGAAAAAGTTCAAAATGAAAATCAATAAAATTAATAAAATTAATAAAATTAATTCTCGACTTAATTAAAATAGAAAAAATGGTTAATAATAAAAATATTTACAATTATGTTTACTTGTAAAAATTTACATTTTCAAGCTAAGAGAGTTTATAAAAAAAATACTTTTGGATTTGTAATCGTTTTAATTAAATTATTTAATGAAAATGAAGTAAAAATAATATTATGAATACAAAGAAATGTAGATAAATGAATAAAAGGGGAAAAATTACAAATACGGAATAAAGTAGAAAAAAATGAAATAAGGAAATAAAAAAATTTAAATAGAACCATTGTATAAAGATGAAGAATAAAAATAAAAACAAAAAATGAGAAATACACAAAAAGCTTATTATTACTATCTACCTGAGTCATAATGCTTATCGTAATGTCACTATCGTATTATCAATTTGTCCATAAAAAGTAGAAAACAACACAGATTCCGGAATAGAACAATAAAAAATAAATGGCAACAAAAAGCGTAGTGCCAAGTTGTAAAATTCTTCTGCCATCCATTTTTGCTATTAAAAATAGCAAATGAAAAAAATGTGCAATATGAAAAACGAAATGAAAAAAATTCGCCAAATTATAACATTCACCACAAGAAATTTGTTATCTCTTACCGGCACACAACACAACTGAATATAATTAGACTGCAAAAAGTTTCTACTGCCAATGAATGGTTTCTATAATCAATACACAAGTCTAATGCACCTGAACCAAATTGTCGTCGAACATCTTTCTAACTGACACTTTCATACGATACTTTTCATTATGATAATTGTTTAATAAAATCGATTCTTGATAAACCATCAGCGAACAGCAGTAGCTATATCTTATCAATTATAGCATAATTCTTTTCATGTATTTTTTTCTCTCTCTTTCTCTATATGTAAACAGAATTTCCTCCACTTTAGAATATATTTATTTAATTAATTTTTATCAGTATTTTTCCCATCCAATTAGCAATAGAAGAGCGGAAAGAGAATTAAAAAAAAAGAAACAGAAAAGAGAAATGGAAAACAGAAAAAGGAGAAAGAAGAATAGAAAAAAGAAAGACAAAGAAAAATAGAAGAAAGAAAGAGAAAAGAAACGAACGAAAGAAAACAATAAAAGAAAATAGGAAAAAAGAAACAGAAAAAAATCAATTTAAAAGTGTACCTTGGGCGTCAAATTGCCTTCGTCGTCGAAACATTGCTCTACTTTGAGAAGAACCCTGAACTGTCCTACTTGGACCATCTTCGTGTGGTTCATCTTCACCTGCACTTGTCGCACTGTCTCGTTGCACAACTTCATCACAACTTCCTGCAGACGGTCCCAGTCCATTTCCGCTAAAGAACTTGACCCTTCTGGCAATGTCAGCATATCCGTGTAAACTAGATTCTCCTAATCTAAAATTCATTAAAAAAGACTTCAATATAATATACGATTTGAGAGGAACAAAAATTATTACAAGTAGTAATTAAATTTAATAATTTTTTTTTGAAAAAACAGCAATCAAAATTGACACAATACTTTTATTTTGTTTTTTCCTGATTTTCAGAAAGAATTTTCATTTTTTTCCCCTAACCCTAAAGAATATTCTGATTCACTCTAAAAATGCTTACATACAGAAAAAATGTTTCTAACAAATTTATTTGTGAATATATAATATAATAATATATAATATAATAATTATTTGAAAGCACCAATATATTTTTTGATTTTACATAAATATTTAATATGGCTAAAGTTTCGAACGTTCAAATGAATAAAATTTTTTTTCACCTCAAGTGTATTTGAAAATTACTATACAAAAAAAAAATAATTTAAATTAAACAATATTTAGTTTAGAGCCTTTAGAATTAATTTATTTTAATCTAAAAAATAATTTTTTTGCAAAGAAATACAAATTAGAAAAAGAAAAAATATTGTCGTTCATTTCAACGTTCAAAATTTTAAGAACATAATATTTAATCATTACTATTTTTTTATTCTTTCAAAGCTAGGTATTAATTTTTTAATAATTTCAAATATCGGACCTTTTGAAATTCAATCATTTTTAATAATTTCTATAATAACTTCTATAAAAATTATTTTCAAAGATTTGTCAATTCGATTATTTATTAGAATTTCGAACTAAAATACTTTTCTAAATTAAGTATTTTTAAATAATTTTTTAGAAAGTTCTTTCAGGCTTTAATTATTGAAGGAAACAAAAATTTCAATTAAAATAATTCAGGTGTTTTGTTTATATTTTATAAAATACATAAAGGAAATGGTTAAAGTACTAATAAAGTATTTTAGAAAATTTAATTTTTATTAATGCAAAATATGGTCAATGTTATTTCTTTTACAAATAAAAATTGGGTTTTACTAATTCATATTTAGAGAGTAAATCTTCTGATACTATTCGATAAGAAAATTTTATAATTAATAATCTGAAATAATTGATTTCTTGTATAGAATTTTAATAAAATTTTAAGCAAATAATTGAATTCTTTAAAGAAAATTTATTAAAATTGTATGAAAATAATTAAATTCCATCGATGAAGTTTATTACTTAGAAAAATATTTAAATTCTTGTCAAAAATTTTATTATTTTGTTGAAATAATTACAATTTTAGAAAATAATGAAGTTCTTTCAAGAAATTTGATTAAAATAATTGTATTGAAAATAATTAAATTCCAGCGATGAACTTTATTATTTACGAAAATAATTGAATTTTTACGAGAAAATTCATATTTGGAGAGTAAATCTTCTTTAGCATGAAAAGTAAGAAATTATTTTATTTTCCATAATTTTGCGTTAATATGTGGATTTTTTCGAATTTTACAAGATAACATTTTCGATAAGGAAAATTTATAATTATTAATCTGAAATAATTGATTTCTTGTATAGAATTTTATTAAAATTTTAAGCAAATAATTGAATTATTATAAAGAATTTTATTAAAACTGTAGAGAATAATTGAATTCTTTAAAGAAAATTTATTAAAATTGTATTGAAAATAATTTTGTTGAAATAATTGAATCGTTGAGAAGAGTTTTGTTACAATTTAGGAAAATAATTTAATTCTTTCAAGAAAATTTATTAAAATTGTATTGAAAATAATTAAATTCCAGCGATGAAGTTTATTATTCACAAAAATAATTGAATTCTTGACAAGAATTTTATTATTTTTTTTAAATAATTACAATTTTTGAAAATAATGAAATTATTTTAAGAAATTTGATTAAAATAATTGTATTGAAAATAATTAAATTCCTGCGATGAACTTTATTATTTACGAAAATAATTGAATTTTTACGAAAGAATTTTATCATTTTGTTGAAATAATTGAATCGTTTAGAAGAATTTTATTGCAATTTTTGAAAATTATAAATAATAATCAGTTCAATAGCAATTTTTTAAAAATTTTGAATCTGAAATTATTCAAACATTGAAGTTGATATTTTAAATCATTTAAAATATTGGAAATGCGACTCATAAAATTTAATTATTTATGGCAACTCTGTTTACATATAAAAAAAGAGAAAACAGCAAAAAATGGAAAAATGTGCACTTTTTGAAAAACGATCCAATTTTTTATTAAACTATAACAAAGTAAGAAAAAATAAATCAATTTAGACTAAGACGTTTTCAAAATTAATTCAACACAACTATTTGTAAATATTTTGTATAAAATTTGTGTAGAATAGTAATTAAAACTTGATATTTATAACGTTAGATTATAAATTTAAACAATAAATAAATATCAAAAGTTTATCTTTAATTTAACAATTGTTATTAATTTAACGGAAACAAAATTTCCACCTTAAAATTATAATTAATTGATATTATTTATAATTCTAAAGGTCTGAATTTAACTACCATTTAAAAGTTAAAAAAAAATACGTCCCCATAAAATATTAAATCTCAATTTATAATCATGATTCAACGAGATTTGAAATCCTTTTCAATTCTAAAGCATATAATATATATTCAATAAGAAATGTTACTCGAAAATAGAAAAATTATATATTATGTATTGAATAAATTGATATTACCTAACACTTTCGCTTCCACTGCTCTCGTATCTTGCACTACTATTAGATTCTCTTCTCGTCCTCGTGATAGTGTCACGTATTCTTTGTGATGCAGAAGAAGAATCACCGCCTCCAGTTCTCCTCGGTAATGCAGGAGTTGGCTCACTCTCACTTTCCCTTGGACTATACTTTGATGATCTTGTACTTAAAGGACTTGCCTCTGGCGAAAGATGCTGTAAATTATACACATTCAAACGATATTTTCAATATATAATCAAAAAATAATTATTAACTACAAATTTTTAAATCTAAATTTCAAAAAGCTATCTTACACTTGAACAACGTCTGTTGGGAATATCGTCAGTGTCATCAGGATTCGAAAATTCTTCTTTCGAAAATTTTCTTCGGATCTGTGAAAAACAATGTTTTGTTATTATTACCAATTTTTGAACAATTTAAGTTTTTATTAAACTTATATTTTACTTACACATTTGTTTTATAATTTACTTTTTGTAAATACAAAATAAATATGTTAGTGATAAAATGAATAAGAATACAAAAATAGATAACAAAAAAACAGGAAATTAAAATAAAAAAGGGAAGAATAAAAAACAAAAATAGAAAGAAAGAATAAAATAACATAAAAATGGTGTAAAAATAAAGAAAACAAAAATGGAAAAATTCTTTCATTAAGAAAATAGGAGTAAATTCTCATGATGAAAATGGGAGGGAATTCTCATAAAGAAAATTGCAAAACGAACCACTTGGAAGTCTTCGCATTTTTTCCCAGAACTCGTGATATCCGGCACAATTTTCATTTCACTCAAAGTTACCGGAATAAGATTAGCATCACTGGTAGCAATCGATTCCTCGCGATTAAGTTCAAAACTCTTGAAATCCATTGTATCTTCACTCTTTTCCTCTTCGACAAATTTCATCTCGACTGAAACTTTTTTCTCCTTAATTTTCTCCTCATCGTGTTCATTCTTGTCGGCATTTTTATCCTCACTTTTATTTAATTTCACAGCATTCTCCTCGTCGAGTCGATCTTCACTTTTCAATTCATTGGCCATTATTGTGAAATAAGCAGAATTATTATCCTCATTGGAAATTTTATTATTTTCATTCAATTCACGTTGACTTGTAACAACGTCAACTGCCAATTCGGTTTCTATGGTTTCTTTAAATTCAAATTCACTTAAACTTGATTTTGGTCGAGTTGTCGTATCACCCACGCATTCCACGGTCCATAACTCTTTCTTACACAACGGCCTTTCTTTGGTCACGCAGCTGTTCGTAATAGTGATGGTGTTCTCCCTGCCTACGTCCTCCTTGCTTTCACGTCGAAAAAATCTCACTCCTTTGACATCGTCTCGCGAATAACTCTGACAAGGCGATGGCTTTGTTTCGTCCTTTACCGCAATATCCTTCTGTCGTCGATTTGATCCAGCGATATGACGAATGTCGTCCTTACTATCTTGACGTTTCAATTTTTCCTCCTTACTTCTTGATGGCAACAATTTTGGAATGAAACTCGGAATACTGATGTCTTCTCTACTTCTTCTTAGATCGTCAGTGCTTCCTCTGTATCTGGAAATGAATATGAAAAAATAAGAATATAGAAATGCATTTCTTTCTCTCATTCGATGAGTTTATGTTTTCTTTTCACAATTCTTTTAACAACAAAATTATCATTTTATATATTATTCATTCTTTGATAAAAAATTGAATTATTGTTGTAAATTTTCCATTGTTACGAAAATTCGTTTTTTTAAATCTAATTTTGTTCAAATCGATTCAATTGAAGTTTCAAATGTTTAATGGATTAAAAAGCGTCATTTTCATGAAGTTTTTTGGCTTTTAAGTTCGCCAAAAAAGCCTATTTTACCATTTTCATGCATTAAACGTTCGGATCTTCAAACAATTCTAATCATTACTTTTAAATTCAATTATTGTTTGTTTTCAATTATTATTTTAAATTCAATTATTGAAAACAAAATATTATTTTCAATTTGGTTCTTTAGAAATTCAATTACTTTTTTCGTCAATGAATTGTAAATTCAATTATTATTTAAAAACTATCTACAAATCTATTGAAAATATATATTTCGATTGAACATTTGAAAAAAGGGGTAAAAATCGTTTTACTTTATTCAGTATTGTCAAAAAATTTCATTTTGTTTTTCCCTGACTTTTCACTGAGTACTAAATTCAGTCATTTATAAAAATTACAATTAAAATCCTTCCAAAATTGCATTAGTTTTAAAAATTGTTAACAAAACTGCTTCTCTTTAAATAAACTGTTTTTAATCATTTCTGAAAGTTTTTCGAGAATTCAATTATTATTCAAATAGAAAAGTTCAATTTATTATAATTTAATTGCCACTTATAATTATAATTGAAAATTTCATTTTTCAAATTTTATTAAAATTATATTACTTATATTGATAATAATTGAATTTCTGCAAAGAATTTTATTAAAATCTTTGAAAATAATAAGTAGTAATAATTAATTATTTACTTAATAAGTAATAAACATTTAATTTGCTCAAAAAGTAAATAAGCATAATTTATTTGAACATTCAGAAATTTGAAATTATAAAAATTTAAGAGAAGTTTAATAATTATAATTATTTAATTAATATAATTTTTAGCAGCAAAAAATTGATTTAAAACTTGAAAAGGAACTTTATATTTTGAAAATAAAATTATAATTACGGTTACTAACTTGGCTGAACTATTTTTAAAAAATATAGATAACATTCTTTAAAAGAATCCAATAATTTAAAAAAATGTAAAGAAACTTTAATTATTTTAGAAAACAATTTTATTTTTCAGGATTAAAAAAAATGTTTCGATAATTCAATTTTATTAAACAATTTTAAGTGTATATATTTTTTTAAATTAACTAATAAAAATGTTAGTTATTAATTTTCGCCTTTAGAAATATGAATATTATAATTGGAAAATTATTCAAATAATTGAAATTTACAACAAATTTTTGACAATAAATGATTTTTGTTCGAAATATTAAAAAATGATCATTTTTAAAAATTTAATTTAATTACAAATACGAAAATACATGATTTTTTCAAAATGTTAGTGATAAATATAAAATATGTAAAGCACAATTTTTTCCAATTTTAATTTACTTTCTTGTAGATAACATTAAAATGTTATTTTTCAAAAATACTAGAATTTCTTAAAAGAATTTTTAGATAATTTAAAAAACCAATCGTTTTTTGAAGAATTTTAATTAAAAATGCTTGTAAGAAATTATGTTTGTCAAAATTTTAATAATTACTCTAAAAAAATGTTTTAAACAATTTTAAAGCTTATTTTTCTCAATATTTGAATTTTCGGAAATATTTCATTGAAAAGAATTACGAATTTAAAAAAATTATTATAAAAAGATGTTTAGAGTTACTTTCTTAAAAAAAAAATCCATTTATACTTTTTTGAGCTAATTTTCATTTTGATTTTTCATTAAAATCTTTGAGAATTAAATTACTTTGAAAGTTTGCAATTAAAATTTTTTAAACATTTTGATTGAAATACTTAAAAGAATCACAAAACAAAAATAGAATAAAATCAAGAGAGAATAGAAAAGAACTATCTATTTTTGTAATAAGTAAATTTTTTCAATTTCCACTCACCTCTGCGGGATTAAGGAACGTTTCGGCGACTCTTGTGGACTTTTAATATCCTCAAATTCCTTGGAGCTCCTTCGAAATATTGGAATATTGGATTTTTTCTCCGCCTGATTACTGGGCGATTTAACCTCAGAACTTGTGAATTTCGCAAACAATCTCGGTGGTTTTATTAAAGAAACACGTGCAGTTTGATCTGGTGAAATCGCCTCAACACTATCAGTTCTCGATTTTCCACTCAAACCAACAATTTGCTCTTGTTTTCGATTTTTTCCCGTAATTAAACATTTATATGATTTCTCATTGCGTTTCAAATTCACACGCTCATTATTAACATCAATATTCGTTAATAATTTATTACCACTCTCATTGTCTGTAAAATGCAAATTCTTTTTCGTACAATCCTCATCGTCACGAATTTCATTCTCGTTATTTTTCAAGTCCTCAATAGTCGCTGATTCTACACTATAATGATCCTCGTGATCGCCGTAAAAGTTTTGAGAACGAATTGGTAGACTTCGATAGATTCTAAACTCAGGCGACTTTCTCGCTCCTGGCCATTGCGCTGGTGGTCCTGCAAAAAAAAGAAAGGTTATAGAAAATTTATCACTGTAAAATATATATATTAAATTCTTAATAGAAAATTTTCTAAAATTGAAAAGAAGATTGGTATAAACAATTTATGGAGATTTTGATTCAGAAGGAAGCGACTCTTTTTTTACTCTAGTAGCAGGAAATTACCATTTATGGTCCAGGCACGACGAATACTGTATTTGAGGATATCAAGAGGAGACAGAGAATTTTCCCTTCCGGCAATGTGCTTCACGATCGAGTTCTCAAACGTCCATTCGCCAGTGTTCGTGTGTAATTTTCTAAAGAGAAAAAGTCACGTCATTTACATTTGAGTGTGTACTATTTTATTTTTACTATCACTATCGTGAAATTAATGACTTAATGAATATGGATAATGCCATTATTCTTCAACGGTCAATAAAATTTAATGAACATATCTCAACTTACGCAAGTTTATGGCAAACTGCACACAACCAATCGATACCAATTGTCCCCTTATTGTTCTCATTGACGTTCTGTATTTCTCGACATTGTCTACACACACGATGTTTACAACGTGGACAAACAGCTCCAGTATTGTAAAATCTACCAAATGACACTCCACATCTGGCGCATTTGCGTCCCTGATACAAATTTTCCCCCGAAGCTTTGAATGCTCCCCGTCTTCTCAAATATTGGAAATCGCTTTTCAATTTTCTGCAAAAGAAAAAAAAACATCAATCCTTTCGTCATCTACATTTTAAATTGAATTATTAATTGCACATAAATTAAAATAATCCATTTGTGAATAATTATTGCACATTTAGAATCAATAATTACTCACTATTATAATAAATTAAAAATAATCTAAAAATAATGTATTGTCGGATAAATATTTGAGTGCAAAAAAACGACATTCAATTGTGATATTTATAGACACAGAAAGTCAGAGAATAGTCAATTTTTCAAGAATGGAAATTGAATTCAAAGTGAAATAGTGTATTGTTCCTAAACTATATTGAAAGAGGTCAAAAAGTGGGCAGTAAAACGAAGGTAAAACACGACTAACATTAATCGTGCGGCAAAGGGAGAGGGAAATTAAAGATCTTTCTCCAGTGCTATGAGAGTTGAAACTCGCAATGTGTTTAGAACCACATTTAAGATGCAAATTTCTCATAATATCTAATTGAAAATCAAATATTCACATTCTGGAGGAGTAAAGACCTTTGATAAGCGTAATTTATCTGCAATTTTTTCTTTAAATAAAAATATTTTCAATTTTTCTCACAAAACGTCTTCTATAGGATTCTTCATCGTCAATAATAATTAATATTGATTAATTATTGAGAATTGACAATTTTCCTAAAAATTACAATTTTTATTATTCAATGCGAAAAAGGAAAAACTATAATTTTGAAATTTGTTTTTTACATAAATAACTACCAATATTATTTTGTACAGAAAATAGATTTAAAAAATTGATTACTTTAGCGAGTTATTTGTTCTTTAATTGCGCTTCTGTGTTTGCTCATTTGTTTCCATTTGTACAAATATTGTAAATTTCTAAAGATATTTTCTTTCATTGTTGAAATTGTCATCATTAAATTATTTACATAATAATTATTTTTAAAGTCTCTTGTAACTTTTATCACCCGCAATTATTGTTACATAATTGTCATAATTATTCATTTTTGCTGCATGAAATTTGTCAATTTTCACAATTCGAATTTTCATTCCTCACCTATTAGCATTATTTTATGGTTACACCTTTCACTGTATAATTAAATCTATTTTAACGAATTCGAATAAGGTCTCTTTTAGGTATCATGATATAGAGAAAGAAAGAAATAATAAATAAACTATAAAGAATAAAAAATGATAACTAAATGATAAATAAATAATAAATAAATAATAAAATTAATAATAATAAAAAAGTTTACCAAAAAACGATAAAATATAATTTCGAAAAGATAAAAATGAATAAGTAAACAAAACTAAAATCCGACTCGTAATTCAAGTGGAAAAAATCTGCGAAACTGCAAGCAATGCTCTTTTCAAAGAAACAGGGAAATAAATAATTTTGAAGAAATATTCTCCCTTGTTCTGCATTTTTGATTGGTGCTTCAATTACTTTAACAAACTTGTTTGAATATGAACACGAAATTCGAGCCGAAGATATTACTTTGTGGTATGTATTACATTCAATGAGTTTTCATTCGGTCTAATTAATAACTTCGTTAGTGAAATTGCCACTGAAAATTTTTGAAAAGTCCGAAAAAAATTCAATCAAAACAAAAGCAATAGAAATAGAAAAAAACTGATTCTAATTCACAATTTTTCATGTAATTATTTACGAAAACGTTGCGTTGACACTTTGCTGAGAAAGAAATTAGCTTTTTGCAAAAGTATCCCACATCACATGCACTCTCGTCTCAACAAAAGATTCAAGTACACGAGTAAAAGTTCCAAGCAAAAGGCAAATGATGCAAAGAGATCGTTGTATAAGATCCTGCTTTCTTCAGTTCGTCCTGAACTTTTATAACCGAAACACTATTCAAAACAAAATAAATCCACACGAAAGCATTTAGAAACGGAAAATACGATTCAAAATTACTCAAGATGAGAAATAACAATACAAGAACTTTTTTTGCGAAAGAACTTGAGAGAAGTATTTTGTACCTTAAAAATAAAATTACAGGTACTTGAACAAAAGAGAATGGAGAAAATAATTTTCTTTTTTTTTCGTGAATAATTGCGAAAAGGTAGAAGAGAGAAACGGTACGATTTGCGGGACGTGGTACCGATCTCGTACCAATCTCGTACTGAGAGCTCCTCTCGATCTCTTGTTCCTTGATTTGCCTCGTTCCTCCGGTTCGGTTTAGTATACGACTAGCGGGGGCGTTCCATGACTCAAACACTTCAAGGTATTATCGAGGTATAGTAGCGTAGGTACATATTCCAGTATTTTCTGTTCCCGAACTATACTCTCCTTCTCTTTCACTTATACATGTACTCTCTGGGTAATATGTACATTTTCTTTCTTCCGCTATATAATACCATGCACCTCCACTTCTGTCACCTTTTATACCTCTTGTCTATAATTACAAAATAGTTAGTTGCGTAATATATCGTGCACAATAATATATACATATATATACACATTATATCGGCTCATTAAGCCACATGCATGCGCGTAATATAATGCTTCGCTAAACGGAGCTCTTTAGTCGCGTTTCTTGCACTCAAATAATACGCCAAGACACAAGTAATCTGGAAGTCGAAATTTATTTCATTAATTTCATTCATTTACTTAATTTAATTCATTTAATCCATTTAATTCAATTAAAAATTTTAAATACGTAAGAAAATTTTCGAAAGACAATTATACGAATATTGATCAACTTTGCAATTGTGGATTATTTCTAATGTGCAAATAGAATTAATTATTTTATCAAATGGCTAAATTCAATCAAAGTGGAACTCTATTGAATAAACGGCATTCAGTTTGTCAAAATTAAAAATTCTGTTAGGTAAAATTTAAAAAAAAAACTAAACCTACTTTCGCGTACATACTAAATTCTTTTTTACGCTTAGAAATTTTACAATGTTTTTTTTAACGCTTCAACGCGTAAATTTTATGGTAAAACATTATTGGATTAATAACATAGTTTCACAAGCAGAACATAAACAATTTGCACTACATTATCATTGTGCGCTAGTTTAAGCGCTAAACTAAAATCCAATTTAAGATTAATGCCGCGCCCTTTAAAATCTGAATTTAAATGCCCATTTATAATGGAGAAAATAAAATAGATTAGAAATTGATTAAAATAAATTGGAAATAGAAGGAAATTAATCTGAAATTTAATAAAATTCATTAGAATTGAATGAAATTAATTATAGAATTTAATTAAAGTGGTTTATAAAACTAAATCAAATATATTAAAACTGAATCAAAGAAATTAGGAAAAATAAAAGAAATTGAAGCAAAATAAAAAAGTTGAAATAGACTAAAATTAACTCAAAATAAAATAAATTATAAAAGATAATAAATTAGTGGAAACTGAATCAAATACATTTTCGAAAATAAAAGTAATTGAAGCAAAATAGTATAAATCCAAATAAACGAAATTAAATATAGAATAAAATAAATAGATTAGAATAGAATAAGTAAAAATTGAAAAATATTAAAATATGAATAAATCAAACAGAGTGGTCACAAGTTCAGTTTATCAATTTCCCTGACAGTTTGCTAACTAATCGAGTTTTGGAAAAATAAAAATTATCAAATTTTTGAAACAAATTTTTGTTTACTTTAAACAAACTAATTAATTTTTTGATGAATTTTAAGAAAGTTAATTAGAATTTACTAAAATTAACTACAACTAAATCAAATAAATCAGGAATAAATAAAAAACTAAGACAAAATAGAAAAAATGTAAACAAAATAAGAAAAATTGTAATAGAATAAAGAAATTGAAAAAGAAGAAAAGCAATTAAATCTGAATTAAACAAATTTATAAAAAATAGAAGAAATTGAAGCAAAATAGGATAAATTTAAGTAAAATAAAAAAACATGAAATAGAATAAAAATGAAAAAACAATAAGTGAAATTAAAATAGAACAAAATAAAATAATGTGAAGAAGAAATTCAATAATTTTTATCAATGAATGTGAATTTTCGACTCTGAATTAAAGGTGAAAGTAAATAATCAAATCAATTTAGTCAAACAAAAGCATGACAATTATTAACATTATCATTATGAATTCTTGACACGTAATAATATATCTATCAATCTAACACCTGTCAATTCTAAACGTGTATTAAATTATAGTTCTTAAAAAACATTCATAGATATTTTAATAATATGCAATAATTTTAATCAAAAAAAAACATCATAGAGAAGATCTGTCAAAAATTGAATAAGAAAATAACCGAAAAAAAATTATCCGCGACAATGACTTTTGAGAAGAAATTATTTTCACCATTAAATATTTATCAATCGATTCTTCTTCCTACGCTCATTGAAGTTATTAATCGACAAGAAAAAAAAACTGGTTTTTCTGATGTAAAAAAAAATATTGGTTATACATTCTCTATAACTAATGTGGGAAGAAAGTAAAAAAAGAAAAAAAAATTAAATTCTAAATGAAAATGAAATGTTTCCTAATTATAAAGTAATAACATAATTATTCTCTCTTTCTTTGGAAAGAGAGTAAAAATTAGGGAAATAATTTGCTTTTAATGATATAACGATCATTAATGACTTTTAATGAAAGAATGGAATGGAATTTTTTTTCTGTTTTGTTTAGACGAAAAAAAGTATTGTGAATTGAATTAAACGAACTAAAGTACCCGTAACGTTGTATACGCGGCTAAACACGCAAAAGGTGATTGTTGATGGAGACCCAGAGAAGGAGAAAGCGAGAGGATAAGACCGAAAAGTTACGGATCATTATCGTCTTATGCCTCATATTCAAAACCTAGAATACAATACACGATGAAGACCGTTAATTATGTGCAAAATCTCAGATAGTGCTTGAAAATAAAAAAAAATAGTTAGCTACGAAACTCTATACGATTCGAAATTAAATTCGAATTTCGTCTTATTCTTAGTAAATTTTTAATTTTGTTTTATTTATTATTTTTATATTTTAAAATCGGTTTTTATTTTAATATCTATTTTTATTTAAATATCTATTTTTATTTTAATATTCATTTTTATTTTAATATTTCTATTTTTGTATTTCAATATTTATATTTTTAATTTATAATTAAAAATACAAATATAATTAATATAATAATAAAATATAAGTTTTTTCTTCATTTCAATTCTATTCAAAGAGACTGAATTTTCCGATTCTCAACAACTTCTTCATTGACTAATTTTTCAATTTATATTCGCGAGAGAAACAATTTTTCCGATATAAAATTTAGAAAAAATCGTCAAATTTTAATTTAATTATTTAGAAAAAAGGAGAGTCGAGAAAGAGGCAAATAACAAAGGGATATGAACGGATGCTGTGGAAGTTGATCTCTAATCTATACTTTCGAACTTGGGACAGGTTTTCGTATTTTTCAATGCATAATCGGGGCCCAGGGTAGGACTCAGATACAAATACAAGTATCAGTCGCTAGGGCAGGAATTGCAAACAGACTGTAGTCATGTACCAGTAAAAGAACCGTTATTTAACCTTAAGGTTTAAGGTTCATTTCACGAAGTGCCTCTGGCTAATTCGTAATTGTACGTACCACTTTGTCCATGTTCATATACATATATATAAATACACATTACGTATTTAATAAAAATCTATTGTATAAACATTTCAAGAACAATCGCATTTTCCCAGATATTTCAAGCGCCTTTGTTCCAATTTTAAATCAAGTAAAAAATAGTGCAGTATTTTTTCTTTTATTATAAATACTTTTAGTTATTTATGAAACTGGGTTAATGGATATAGTAAAACAAAGTTGGAAGAAAATTAATTTAAATATTAACTATTTAGAGAGATTGTAAAATTTTGCTCCTTTGTTTTACTTTTCCGAGTGGAATTTTTTTTGATTCAACATTCGATTTTTTCCAGTAAGAAACAATTTTCAATTTTTAATTTAAGCAACTATTTTATTTTGCTTTTTTTCTGCCAGTGCCAAATAATTTTAATGATTTAAATTTTAAAAAGTTTAACTTTTCGAAAATAAGTAATTGAAACGAAACTATTCTTTTAAATTACAGAAAGAAAGAAAACCCATTTAGAGAAATAAACTCTAACTTGAAAATTCTTTATCTACTATTCGGGCCTTATTTGTACTCTTAATGACTACTTTAAAAGATAAGAGTATTAAAGAACTTTTCTATATTCGGAAAAAAAGAATTTGAATTTTACGAGCCGCATAATTTTCCTGCCTAATGACGCGATTTTCCATTTTCAGATTCAGAAATTAAAATGTATTAATTATTGAACACAAATATATATATATATATATACGAATTATGAACACAAGTACAAGCTAAGCGTGTCGATTAGTCACATTCACGACGGTCTTTTCTCAATGTCAATGACTGCCTTCCCCCCAGGCCGACCCTCGTGCGAACCAGGTTCGTCTCTTGGCGTCGCAAACTGGCGCTTTCACACGGATGTATATAAAATATCCGCGATATCTATATGTATACGTATATATATTGTAAAATCTAAGCCTATTTATGAAAAAAAGGCATCTAGCAGATTGAAAGGCGCAAACCGCAAAAAGGGGAAACGTACAACATACGGATATCTCGTCCCTTAATGCAGGCAAATTACAGTATCCCTAGAGGCAAAAAAAAACTTTCACAGAGTTATAATAATCAATTTTGATATTAACCTTTTGTGGCAAAAAAATTCCAATTACCATTATTGAGACATATTAGTGAAAATTACTTCCATGTGAAACGATTTATATTTTCAATTTCTATATATTATGAGAAGAGAAGAAAAGAATCTCAATGGAAAAGAAAATCTCTTTTTTTGGGGGCAAGAATTTTGTTTAGTTAAAGAAATATTCCAACTAAATGGATGAATTGAAGTTAAAGACAGAATAAAAAATAGAAGCAAAAAAGATGGATGTAAAAAATTATAAACATAAAATTAAAGTAAAAGTTGGAACGAAAAGTAAAAAATATAAAATGAATGTAAAGATAAAAAAGATAAATATAAAAATTGTCAAAGTCGCCAGTTCGTCACACAAAAAAGGAACAAATATTAAAGAGTAATCAATTAATTAATTACCCCTGTTCCTCTTCGGGAGAGATGCGTACAGCTTCCGTTGACATCTTGCGACGTTTAGAGAACAATTATCAATCCCAAATTTTAGATTCCTTCCGATTTGTCATGATTTCGTTCGGCTCAAACTTAACGGACCTGAAAAAGGAAGAACGCTATTTATTAAAATGTTTAAAATTCGAATTTCATTCGCCACTTTTCATTACATTTGAAATTTACTTTTTTCTTTCCGTAAAATTAAATCATAGATTAATTTATGATGAAAAGAAGGTAATTCAAAATTTGCAATGTTATTTATTTTACTCGATTTATATTTTTCATTTATGAAAATATAGTGATAGAAAAGAATTCTTATCAGACGAGTAATTAATGTTTGTTGACAATTTTTTCGATTATTGTAATAGATATATTATTATTAATATTTTTGTATTGCTATTTTTCTTATTGTTATTTTTGAATTATTAATTCAATTAACTAAATATTATTTATTTGTATGATTAGTTTTGTATTATTATTTTTATTATTATTATTATACTATTATTTTGTTTTTATCACTATTTTTTTTATCATTATTTCTGTATTACTATTTTTACACTACTTTTATTATTTTATTATTATTATCAATCATCGAGGTTAATAAAAAATGAAGCACAAAAAACAAAACAAAAAAATACTCAACACGCATGACACAATTATTGTCTTGAAACCAGGAAGTTATCAAAAGCATGTAACAAAAATTGCAGCCTTTCACTCATATTATCCATGACTCGTAGAGAAGAATCTAATTCAACAATAATAGTTCAGAAATTTTTTAACTCACATCTATTTATAAAATTAAGACTTTTTTTCTACAAGTAATAATGAAGCAACAAGACAAAAACAATAATGTGACGTCTTGAGGTATTAAATTATCGTAAATATTCTGGAAAATAATATGTAACAAATAAACGACGAGTGAGAAAATTAGTCACTATTAATATTTTATGTAAATCAATTTTTTATTTGAATCAAAAAACTTCTAGTAAAATCAATAATTTCTGCAAAAAGAAAAAAAACAATATTGACATTTATCGTAAATATTGAAAATTTGATAACAAATAAACGATCCAAAAGTTTTCAACTTTCGGACATTTTTTTTGGAAACAAATTTATTTCCGTATAAACTATTTAAGGGGAAATATTGACTTTATAAAAATTTTTTTAGTCAAAGTCTAGACAATCTTAATTTAAAATAATGTGAGTCATTAAAAGTACATTTAAAATGAAGATTAAAATTTTTGTCCACAATTGCGAAACAATTTCTTCAACTGAATCTAAAAATTGATAAATCGGTACTAACTATATAGACTGATTACTGAAAATGTCAAACAAGAATTAATAATAAAAATGAATCAGCCAAAAACCACAACTAAATCCAGAACCAGAAAAATAGCTATTAAGAACGACAGGAAATGTTGAAATTAGAAAATAATTAGCGGAAGAAAATGAAAATCTGGTCGTTGGAATAAAAAACGAATATTATTTAAAACTTAGTTGCTAATTTCCCTTTGAGCAAAATAAACAAAGATTAAAAATTCTCTCTAGAGATTTCGGCCTAAATTTGAATTTTTCAGTAGAAAAATAAGATATTTATCTTATTTTTTTGCATCGGAAAATTTGAATTTAGATCAAATTGAATTACATTGAAATTTTGAAATAATGTCTATAAGACACTAAAAATCGGATTTTTACGGAAAAATCTGTGCTTTCGTTTACAGTAATCTCTGGTACCAGAAAAATATTTCTACTAGAGATACAATACTTGAAAATTTTCTAATGAATTTTCACAAAATAAATTATTTAATAATTAATTTATGGATTAGAACTGAAATACAGTTTTTTTGAAACGAGGGAAATTGGGAAAAAATACGCACATGAGTGAAAAATTAAATTTACGAGCCTACATCGTAGAGAGGCATTATGATATTCCTTTTTAAGAAAACGAGCGAGTTTTTGCTGGCAGGAAAATGTATTATAAACGATATAAGTTGTACGTGGTTGATCAGGCAGGCTAGTTGGCGCCAGTCAAGGCTAAAGCGTTCACGACGGTCAAAAGCCGAGCGCCTCTCTCGAGTCCAATATTCTCAGGTGTGCATGCTGCTCTTGCAGACGACGTTTGTCGTCCTTTCTCTCCACGATAAATCCTCGTTGTTGATTTTCAATTCGCCTTTTTAAACATGAAACGAACTTTAAAGATTCTTGATATATCATGCTGTTATACTCTCAATATATGTATAATATATTCTTTTTTTATTTTCCTATATACTCTGACTCAACAATCCACGCACACTTCAAGTTCGTTTCACGTGAATTACACGGTAGCGCGCTAAACTTCACTGTGGTGCACCTTTGCCTTCGTGGACCAAAAGAAACCTCGCCGCACCCCTGTCTCTCGTTCCTGTTCTCTTCCTATTACCATGCACGAGCTTTACCTGCTTCAGTGCCGTCTTCACGCACCATCGACTGGGTTCCGCGAGGCCCAAACTCCTCCACCACAATCCATTTCCTCTCTAAATAAAATCAAGAAAAAAAATTTAATCCATTTCCTCTCTAAATAAAATCAAGAAAAAAAATTTAATCCATTTCCTCTCTAAATTAAATGAAAAATTATCCACACACGGAATAGTTCAAATACAATTCCTAAACATTCGGAACTTTTCGAATATCCCAAAAAATCCTAAAACTTATTGAAATAGTATCTCAAGTGTATTGAAATATATTCTTAATTATCTGGAAACATTCCGAGTTATCTTGAATTACATTAAATTATCCTAAATCACCTTGAAGAACGAATCTTTCCGTATATGAAAAATCCTGTCTGAAATATCCAGAAATAAACTTGAAATATCCTGAAGAACCTTGAAATACCTTTTGAACTACACAGAAAATATAAATAATCGAAAACAGCAAACGCGGGGAAAATAAAATAATTTTCTCGCGAATTAAACATTAATTGACAAATTAAGTTAGTTTGTCAAACTAAAATTTTCTCGAAAATCCGAAAAGAAGTAAACAACCATTAGCAATTCTCTAATCCTAATTATGTTTAAGTGAAGCCAAATGCTAATTACCTCAACAAGCACTTTAACTACAGTAATTAGGAGATTTAAATCAGATTTAAATCAACGTTTCTAGATTTTTTCAAGTACTTGAAAATATTCGTGAACGAATGGAATACGATTGTATTTTTTAAACAATATTCCCATTAGAATATTTCATAAAAGCATAATTTCTATTTTATATCAATATTTATTAAAAGAAAAATAGCAAAGAACAAGTGATCAAAAAGGAACAAAAGTCTAAATAATAAAAATACTAAAAACAAAATGGTTTTGAATGAAGGAAAGTAAGATATGAAGCACTCGGAAAAATTGTTTACCAAATCGTAGGAAGAAAAATTCCTAATGAGCTCCAAAGTTAATGTTTTAACACATATTTAAACTATAACAGTAAAAATACAATATTAGCACTGCAGGGATCAATTTATACCACACGTCGCATGTTTCTTGATAGTTTTTCCCATTTTTTTTTACTAAACACTGTATTGAAAAAAGATTAAAAAAACATTTTCTTCAGCAATAATAATAATGAAATAATCACAAAATCCAACCTGACACACCTCTGTGAAGATCTTCCATAGCTTGTTTACATTTTTATCCAACCTCTTCTCTTTTGTTCGTCTATCTCTCTTTTCCATCCGTCATTCTATCACAAATTCTTCCCGTCTAAATTACAATTAAACGAAATATACACTGACAATATTCACTGGAATTTTATCAAACATGAAAGAAATTTTTTTTCAACATTCCCACGAAATATTCCTCTTTAATTAATCACAAACCGATATCCATACGCGTTTATAATTTTAGAAAAAAAAACAAAAAAAAACACCGTAAGCAAAAGTTTTTCTTTAGAAAAAAAAATATATATATTTGAAAGGAAGGCAACAGGGAGCGAATGTCTACCTGTTGCATGTTCGTCGCGCGACGCTTAATACACCTGTCTTTAGACTTGCGCAGAAAATCTCTAGACTAAAACCTCGGGAATTTTCGGTCAATTTACCGAACTGTCACGAATCAAGCACGTTTCGAACATGTCCTGACTATAACTTGATCTCTTGTACAGTGTCTTATATAGAGAGAGAAGTCTTTCGAGTTGAATAGTATAGAAAATCTTTTCATGTCGCAGGTATAAACCACGTTGTGTCTTGTTCGCAGGATGTCATATATACGTAGACAGTAAAGTTGAATTTCAATTATTTATTCAAATCACGTGCCGGATGTTAAAACGTAACCGCGTGAAATGCATTTTGTCGTTATTATATTGATTGTGGGAGAGAGAAAGGAAGTTCAGTACGATTATTAAATGAATTTTGATAAAAAAAAATATTGACATAAATAAATGAAATAACAAGGCTGCATTTGTAAAATATTGTGCGAATATACTTCAAGTTTGGGAATTTATTTCTGTTGTTTTCCTTCTTCTCGTTTTTAGTTTAGATAAATTTTTAATTCAATTAAATTTCTAATTCATAGCTTTAAATTTCTTTTAAAGAATATTTAAAACCAGCAAAACTAAACGCGCGTGAAATTTTCTTTTCCATTTTAACTTTCAAAATTTGCTTTTCCGAATTTAATGGAAATTCTTAATTTCTTAAAAAATATAATTTTTCTTATGGTTTTTCATTAAATGAAATTATTTGAACAACTCGTATAGTAAATGCCAAAATATTTTTAACAGCAACTTGAATTAAAATTCAAAATTTATTTCAATAAAAGTTGGCAAAATTTTCAATTGTTTCAATTTTTGAAAATTATTTTCGGAAATAGAAGTATTTTTAAAAAAATTATAGTTTCATTTTTTCAAGAAACAATTTTAGGAAATTAAATTTTTCAAACCTTTACTACTTTTTAAAAAAGAAAATTTTTTAAACTTATTCATATTTATTTTTCCTGGAGAATTAAAATTTCAAATAATTTCAATGAAAAACGTCATGAAATATCGCATTATTTATAAAATTTTCAACTGTAATTCATCCAAAATTCAATTATTTTTTTTTTAATTTCTGAATAAAATTATTGAAAAACTTTATAACGGTTTAAATATTCAATTATTTTTTAAAATTTAAACTAACATTTTTGTTAAATCAATTCCTATAAGAATTGAATTATTTAATTACAATAATTTTTGTAAAACCATAAAATAATATAGTAGTTTTTGTTTGTTTGACCGTATTAAATATTCATTTGTAAGATAATGAAAAAGGCCTATTTTAAAAATAAAATAATAATAATAAAATAGTAAAATAGGCCCTTTTCATTATCTTACAAATAAAATAATATAATTTCAAAAATATAATTATATTAATAGACAATTTTTAAAGGTTAACAAATAAGTATTTAATTAAATGAAATCATTTTTATTCGAACCAATTAAGTGGACCACGTTAAAGTCGACAAGGTTTATCAACGATAAAAATTGTTCACTTAATAAATTAATAAAAGGTAACGCACCAATATTGCCAAAAAATTTTTTAGTAAAAAAAGACTGATGTTTACGATCTGATTATAATTTGTTATACAATTAAATATTGAATTATAAATAATATTGGAATAGATTAAATAAATTTTTTTCGTTGATTAACGTTGTGGACTTCAACTTCGTTTCAATGGTCCAATTCCAATTTCCTTCAAATACTGAAAGTCTTGGTTCAAATACCATTTAATTGATTTTAAAAAATTGATTCAAGTAAATATTTAATTGATAAGTCAAGTAATCGGTTATTTGAATCAAATTAATTTTTTTTAGTGTAGATTTATTCTTGTTTTTGATTTGTTTTTATTTAACTTACGAATTTTAAGTGATGACTTCGAAGAAGATTTTTGTCACTTCCTCTAGGTTCAATTACATGCTCTTCAGGTACCCAGGTCTCTTTTGATGCCCTTTCTCCATTTTTTAAAACTAATCCCAAAAAGTTCCGTGTATTTTTTGTCATCCATGGCAGGAAAATGGTATTAGAAGATTAATAAAAGGAGAGTTTGAAGGAAAATTGTAAACTGGAAGATTTCCTGTTTAATAACCAGCAATCCTTTGGTCTTCAAAAATTGCAGCTAAAAAAAATTTAATAATATAACAAAAACATACAAAAGTTTTTCAAAAAATTGAAATTTTACAAATATTTGAAGTTTAAATAAATTCAAATTATAAGGCAAATTAAAAATTTAGTTTTATTTAAAATATTGAATTTATCCTTACAATATTGTCAATAACTGAATACAACAAATATTTTTGAAATATTCCTAACAGTAGTATAAATACATAATATAATTATCAATATATAATAATATCAATGTTTTTGTGAAAAGAATATTTAGGTAATTAAAATAATTAAATATATAAAACTGCTACAAGTTTAGATTACAAAATTGAAATCTTTAATAAGAAATTGCAAAAATTTGTTTATAAAAGGAAATCGATTTTGTAGAAGAAAATTAATTCGATACAATTGAATGTAGATAATGTAAAGAATTTACCTCGACCCACAGCGTTTATAATTGCAGAAATTACTATGAAAATAAAACAATGAAAATTAACAAATATGTATAACTCACTACGAAAATCATTTCAAATTATTGACCACATTAAAGAAAAAAACAATAAGAGAGAAATCTGTTAACGCATTTATCTTTCTTTACAATGTACAAATAATAAAAGAAATAGAACTTTATAATTTTACCTAATTACACTTTACAATAAAAAATCCATTTTACAAGAAAAAATAGTTAATTATTAATTATTTGTAATTTGTTGCATTAATTTAACAAATAAAAGTGTAACTCGTAAAGGTACGAAGAATAGTTCAGCATTACTTTGAAAATAAGAAATAAATTTTTATAAATATAAATCTTCTTTAAACTAACTCGTAAACAAGTAATAATATTCAAAAATTTGTCTATGTTTGTCTTTTGTCATTGAAAACAAATAAAAAATTTTTTGAGACAATAGCAAATCTCAAATGTTTCCCTCCATAATGTACCTAACCTCAAAATATACCAACAAGTTCGAACAAGTTTAACATTCATATTTAAAAACATTTTCCAAAAAACAATGAATAAAAAAGTTAAAAAAAAATATAATTACCATTAACTAATGTAAATTTATACAAAACTGCATTAAATTTGATCAATTTTTCTAATTCTTTGTTGCAATAATGTTAGCTGAAAACACCTGGAGAAAAATTTTTTTGTCACTCCTATTAGTGAGAAATCTGGACGAAAATTCAATAAATAAATAATTTTTAATCGATTATAAACAAGAGATGATAAGAATTTAGTAAAAAAAATATATAAATTCTCACCATTTTTATGTGTAACGTACTGCAAAAAAGTGGGAAAAAATTCTTCAACTTTCGCAAATGTTCGTTGACCACTGACTGATGTGAAATTGCCGATAAACAACAGTGGAGACTGAAAAAACCTAACATTTTTCAGTGCTGCCAACATAACTATGATATTTCACAATTGTTTATTTATATATAGATAATTGATAGTACTAGTTATTTAAGGGTCAATTATTTTTATTTCTTAGTTGAAAATATAAATTCTCGATAAGAATATCTTTTTATTTGTTGATTCTAAATATATTTAATATATTTTTATATCAGTGCTATTAAAATTACTTTTGAATTGAGAGCGGAAGTACCATGGCGGAAAAGGTGCAAAGTTATAGGTTACTGTTTGTTGCAATGTTTTTCCAAATTGTACATACTTTACTTATAATTCTCAGGAAGTTTATATTGTGCAAAGAATCTTTAATTAATACAGAATTTAATTAACTAGAAATCTTTTTAATTAATTTTAAGAGTTAAAAGACTTGGTTAAACGAAATTTTCCTGTTTTACGATTCGTGCATTCTCTTTCGAAGCGAAGCCATTGCAATGATAGCAGTATTGCCAACCCGAGATAATAAGAAATTTCCAACTTTTTCCGACAGTTGTACCAACACAAGAAAATAATCATTTAAAAACAATTAGTCTTTATATTTACCAAAGTATAACAATTTTTAAGTAATTATATGCCTCTTGGGATTTTATTTCTTATTAATATTGATTAGTTCTATTTACCATTTTAAAAATAACTTGTTTTTTTTAAAACTTGTTTGCATGAAATTCACCTTCTGAACTTGCCTTTAAACTTTTGCGTTCGGAGCAGATCGTGTGAATAGACATTTAGTTATTTGAAAAAGTATTGAACGAAACGTTAACATAACCCAAAAAAGGAAAATTGTTTGTAAAGTGTTTGTTGTTGTTGTTGTTGTTGGAAATTAATAATTAATCATTAATAATGTTTTTCATCTTAGAAATGTATTTAAATTACATAAATTCAGATATTTTTGAAGAACAACATCTGGAAGTGTACAAAGTGTATGTTTTTTATAAGAAAAAAACTGTTGCAAGTAGTTGTAAATTTAATAATAATCACCGCATCAGAAATTTGAATCGAAAAACTTTTTTATTCACAGTAAATTTTTGGATTTAATTTTACAGCAGAGTTTTATAGAATAATTCCCTCTTTTTAATTAGCTTATTTTATTTTTCAGGAGAGAAAAAATTGTCCTGCTGGAAAATATAGAATTTAAAAATGTATAAAGACAAACGTGTCTATTATTGTGTCAAACTATTTGGAAAATTTTGTCTCTTTAGTGATTCTACTTTAATAATTATAAATAAAAGTCTACAAGTAAGTGAATTCTTTTAAATAATCGAGTTATTTTTATGTCAAATTAAAATTTTAACTGAAAAAAAATAAAAGGGAATAAAACTTCACGATACATTTTCTATATTTTTATTATAGTCTCGCAACTTTAATAACATAATAAAATATTGAAGAATTTTTCTATTTATATTTATATAAATATATTTATATTATAAAGAGAGAAAACAGAGGATAAAAAATAATTCACGAACTTCCAACATTAATAAACATCTCAAATGAAACATCTTTTTTTTATTTACAAAATACGCAATTTACTTAAATTAATTAGTACAGTTAAATAACTGTAATTAATCAAATATCGTTGTTTATACAATAAATAATCGCATTTCTATCAACTTTTTTTCTTCTATTTTTATATATAACTATTCAGTAAAACTCTCTATGCGAATGAAGAGAAAATTGACATTTTGGTCGATTTTTTTTTCTACGTTCTAAATTGTTTATAATACCCACTGATGCCGTTCTGACATTCATACACTATTTTTTATTTAATATTTTATATAATAATGTTTATAATGCTGAAGTTAATCCCAAGTAATACACGTCGACTACATATGTAACTTATTTTTTTCAACATTTTTTATTTTTCTTTTAAAACACGATTTTTTTTGCTCATTAATTTTCAATAATTTTCATTGAAAACTACCGCTAAATTACACAATAACCCCCGCTATTTATTTGTATGACAATTTTTATGCTGTCTTTAAAAAATTTTTACACATTTTTTACTTTCAAATTAGTACATATAAAAAAAAGTCTCCGTTCGGTGCGCGAGACTTTATCAGAAATGGAATTAATATAGTATTTATTTTACCCGTAAACAGCATAGAAGAAACAAAGGATCAATTTTTAAATTATTTTGATTTGATAATTTTTTTTGGATCGCAAATGAATTCATATTCAACGGAAATTATTACAATAAAAAATATTTAACTTTCTATAGTTTATGTGAATTTTTATATAATATATTATGATCTTTTGTTTTTCTATGCAACGAACTACTTATTATTTCCAACACTATTTCGAGTTTCGACAGTGAAAGACGACTACGAGAATTTGAATTATTATTTAGTACAAAAAGTCGCTTGTATATCGATCTGAAGATTATTTTTTTTTATAATTATTGTATTATTGTAATTATTTTTTAAATTTTCATTTTGTTTTTTTTTCAGGTTTGTTAATAATAATAATAATATAATTATTATTTTTTAATATATTATTATTTTTTTTTAATTATTCATGCGACTGATATGCTTGTGCGTTAAAATAACATATAAATTCATGAATGGTGTTCGAATTATATAAATTCGTTATATTATATAATTTTTATCTACAATCTGCAACAAATGTGATATATCACTTTATCATTATACAAACTTTAAAGATTTGATTTTTGATTAATAGTATGTATATAATAAACTAGTTACAATATTTCCCAACCGGAGAACTAACGTCTATTTTACATATATACGATTTTTATTTGCTAAATTTTAATTTTTGGGAATATGGAACAAAAAATGTTCGAGTGGAGAAAAAAAAATTTGCTTCATTATCGAAATTCTTAATTTTTTAAACAATTTTTGTTCCATATGGACAAATTATTATTTATAATATCTGGAAATATTTTATTCTCATTCTTTTAATTTATTTTCAGATCCTGAAGTTCCAAAAATTCGAATGAACGATATTTATTTCTTCTTCAAATTACAATTGTTATTCGAATAATTTTGCGTCGCTGTCGGCAGAAATTAACCACAAAGTTTCTAAAGGTAAAATTTTCGTTTCTGACATTTAATATTAATTTATTTAACATTGATTAATATATAATGTTGATTAATTTAACATTAATTAATTTAATATAAATATTTTTTTTAATATCAATTGATTTAATTTTTTCCGCATTCTGCAAGAGTTAATATTCATTAACTTAATTTAAATATTTTTTCCTAAAAAATTCATTCATTTGAAACTTCAAAACTCGTATGGATCATTAAAATTTTCTGTTTTTATTAATCAGAGAATTTTTCTTTTTTTCAAATTCAATATACACGTGAATTGGAGAAATTTTCATATTTAATTGCATTTGATTCGTATAAAGTTAATTATCCCAGATATTTCATATTTAATTGCTATAAATGAGTAAATACATATTTGGTTAAATGTAAACTATATATACATCGATATATACTTGTAAATCTACAAATATGTAATTATGTATAATTATCATCACGAAATATTGACATTGTTTTGCTTGATTTTCTAAATTAATATTTACATTTAATTTATTTTTCCTCGCGAAAACAAAAATTGTTGACTTAAAAAAGAAAAGAAAAAATTTGGTGTATATAATAATTACAAATCAACTAAATCACTTTGGACCCATTTTTTTTTCTTTTTAAAGAAAATTAAATTTTTAAAAATTCATTTCACGCATCTATTTATGTAGTTATGCTTTTCTGGTCCATGGTTACTTGTAAAAATATCGTGTTCTTTTGTTCCCCAAATAAAGTATAGTTCGTTAGTGTTATTATGGTTGAAATTATTTTTTTTCTTTTTTCATTAAGAATTAATAAAATGTAAAGAATTTTTTTTTATGTCACATTGAAAGTCGTGTTATTTGAATAGAGTTTTCGTTCCTTTAGTTGGAAGTAAATAATTACAAAGAGATTTATATAAATGAAAGTTGAGATTTTCTTCTATTTTTTGATTTTTTTTTAAATTCCCACTTAGCACATATTCTTTTTTCCGAAAATGTAATAATTTTAATTTTTAATTCATCTGGCCTTAAATAATTGTAATCAAAAATAAATAAATAAATTAGTAAATAAGGAAAAATAATTTAAAAATTAACAAATAAGTAAATAAAAATAAATATTTATGAAAAATAGAAAAGTAGATAAATAAAAAAATAGAATCGTAAGTAGACAAAGAAATTTATAGAAACAAATTTTTATATTAATTTTAATTAATTAATCAATTATTTAGTTTATTTAGTAAATTTATTTAGTAATAATAAAAAAATAATCGATTGTTCTGGAAAATAGTTATTATTTTTCACAAAAGACAATAATTTATTTTTGAAAAAAACGCTATAAATTGTTTTCGTTTAAAGGACATTTTATTTGCTCAATTTTAATCGTTTTTTATATAAATATGAAAAATAATAAATTTTCCTCTTGAGAAAATAATGCTTTTTCATGTATAAAATATTTCTTTTGAAGGATAATAAATTCCTTTTTTTTATATTTTAAACAATACATGTTTCAATTTAAAGAGAAAATATAAAATAAAAAATATAATTTGATATTCATGTAAAAATTTAATTTTCAATTTAGTCAAAGAAAGTTTCATTTTAATAAAGAAAACTATTTTTATCTATTTATTTATTCTTGTAATACACAAAAATGAAAAAAAAATATAAGGAGAATAAATAATATATGAATAATTGTCCCGTCTATAATACTAAGTATATAAATTTATTGATTAATTATAAATAATAATACCTAAACACTAAAAAAATAGAATAAAAGTATCAGAAAAAAATTAATAAAACAAAAAAAATATCATTGACGAACATTGGAATGAAGTCAGCAAGAAAAATTAGTCAATAAGAAATTAATCAATTTTACAAAATGAATAGAATAGAAAAAAATTCAATTAGAAATGAAATTAATTATTATAATTGACAGAATTTTTTTTTTCTAACTTTTGTCCAAATAGTTTTTGTCATTATATAAAAACGATAAATAATATTTGATGATGGAAATTTTTTGTTTTTTTGTGATTTCTTACTACTTTGAAAAATGTATTATTAATAATTTTATGATTTATTGAATGGTCCCTGAATCACACGTTCCATTAGCAAAAAAAATCCATAATTCGATAAGAGTACATTCCCCACTTTATATGAAGAATTTATTTTTAAACTCATTAAAAAACTTTTCTTCAACATTTTCCAACTGAAGAAATTTTGTACTGAAAAAAATGTTCTATTCAAGTGATCGTCTATTGTTTCATATAAATATTTTCAAAAAACTAAATACAATTATTTTGGTAATACAAAAAATATATTTAAATATTTAAATACTGCTTTACAATCTCTCAATCAATTGAAAATAAATGAATTAATTATAGTAATTCAGTAAATCTACAATAATTTTATAAATTGACTAAATTATCTAATTATAATAATAAAATTACTTTTTTAAATATATATGTAAACATTAATTTTTTTATTAAATTATAAAACCTTACTGAAAAGTAACTAAATTATAATTATTGATTACAAAAAATAAATTATAATTATAATTAGTTATATAAATATAAATAAATAGAAAAAATATTTCCGTACACTAAAACACTACACATCTATATCACAGTTTATGTAAATATAATTTAAAATATATTTTTATATATAATTTTAATTTGTTTAATATAAAAAAAAATGTCATACTTATATAGAATTATTTCTAAATCACTTGTGAATCATTGTGCTAAGTGGGATTTTTAATTGAAATAAACTTTTTTACACCACTTAAAAAAAAATTAATGTCCAGTGTAAAAATGTATGATATTCAATTAATTAAAATTGTCCCTCTGGAATTCTGATTTTAAATTTGAATTCTTCATTCACAGATTAGCATATATTTTGTTTCTTTTTTTGTTTGTCCAAAGGCCTTGTTTCATCATTAATTATTAATCGAGTACTTAATTTATTTCCTAATTTTTTTTTCTATATATAATATGTTGTTAATGGCAGGGGTGGGCAGTATTCGAGCCTTTAATTAACGTACTTCATTTTGGCCATTCATTTATCATTAGCGATAAACGTATTTTCTTTTCCACGTGTTTATTTCGACTCAATAAGTACAATTTATATTCTTAATCCCATATGTATTGAAATCAAATATATATATAACTTATTTTAAATGTAACTAATAATTACTGATAATAAATATAAAGTCAATAATAAAAATATATTTAATACAATATAATAAAAATAATTGACAACAAAAATAACTAATAAAAAATAATTAATATAAATAACAACAACTAATAATTATTTTTTTATTAAAAAACAATATTTAACAATAAAGGGAAATAGAAAAAAAGTAATCAATCATAAAAACCATGAATAATTATTCTTTTTATTTAAAAAATGTTCCTGATATCAAAAATATTATCTAAAAATAAAGAATAACAATAAAATAACAAAGAATGAAAAAGAGTATAAATAAATAATAAATAAAGAATAAATATAATCAAAAGATAGTAAATTATTTGTCTTTGTCCACCCCTGATTATTTATTGTAATTCATCAGTTGAACAAATTACTCATAATACAAAAATTAATTATCACTATATAATCAAGGAAAAAATATCACGTGAAATATGTGCAAAAAAATATTTTCTATACACGAGAAAACAATTTTCCCATTAACTAAAATGTCCTTCATTAAATACCATGGACACGAAAATTTATTTATACAAACTATATACAAAAAAATAGTTACCAAATAAGTTAACAAAATAGGTATAATTAAAATATTAATAAATAATTCTCTTATTCCTGAATAAATAACCAAAATAAGTTAACAAAGTAATAAATTAATAAATATTAATAAATAAACTAATAAATGAATTAATTAATTATTTGAGCAAATAGTTATTAAGAAATTAAATTAGTAATTTAGTTAATTATTATTAATAATTACAAATTACTAACTTGCGCAGAAGGTAATTAAAGTGTGAAAACAATAATTATTAATTTATTAATTAATAATATTTTTCTTCATTAATTGTTAATTAATAAATTAATTATTTGCTGCTAATTATTAAATAATTAATTAATATCACTAATTATTATCAAGTTTTCATTAATTACATAATTATTAGTAAATATTAGTAATATTGTTATTAATTTTGATTAATTATTAATTAATCAATAAGTCAATTATTTATAACTATTATTAATTAATTACTTAATAATTGCGAACAATTATTAATCAATTAATTATTTAATTATTACGAATAATTATTGATTAATTACTTAATTATTACGAATAGTTACTAATTAATGGATTATTTCTTTATTTTTTAGTAATTGATTAATCATTACAAATTATTATTGAGTATTAATTAATTTGTTAATTTTTTGTAATTATTATTAATAATTATCAATTAATTAATAATAGAAAATAGGAAAAATGAAAATAGAAGAAAATTTTTGTCGCAACGAAAATTTGACAAGATGCTCATTTTTTTTTTATTTCGTAAATGTCGCGTCACGGATTTTTTTTTTCTTGTAACAATGTATAATTTCTTTGTCTACTGAAGAATATAAGGAAAATTAGCCGTTCTTTTTGTTCATTATTCGTCCTTTTTAATAATGTTTAAGAGCATTAGGAAAATATCGTCGGTCTCTTTGGTCTCATTAAATGGTCGACTTTATAATTAATTCTCTAAGGAGTAAGTTATAATCGAGTTTCGAATATATATATATATATATATATATATATATATATATATATAGTATGTATATATGTATATATAAACCTATTTATAATTCAGACGGGAGAATAAAGTTTACCGCGCGTTTTAAACATAGTTGGGTCTCGAGCAGCATAAGAAGTTAAAGGTTCCGCGGATATAAGACGGATTTCTGGACCTATTTTCCCATCGGTAGACCTTTCGATTCCCATTACTGCGATTCACACGACTCGCTGCTTCTTGAAGTGCAACTGGTCGCTCTGTAAAGAATAAAAGAAAATTATTTATATTTTTTATTAACTTTATTTTTTTTCAGAATTTAAAAAAAATTATTTTGTTTTTGACAATTTGGGAAAATAAATGATTTTTGTGAAAATTTTTGAAGCGAAAAATTATAGTTTCTCGAAAAATTTTGTTTTCTTTTGAACAATTTTTCTATTATGACAATTTTAATAAATAATATAATATAATTAAATTAATTTGACGAAATAAAAATTAAAACTCGACTCGACTCTAAAAAAATAAAATAAAATTTGGCTGAATAAATATTAAATTTGATATGGCTGAATATAAATTTAATTAAATTTAGCTAAACGAAAATTTAAGTAATTATAAAATTCGATAAAATTAAAAAATTTTATTAAATGAAAAATTATGACAGAAAAAATTTGAATGAAAGCTAAACTTTATTTAACTGAATGTAAATTAAACTAAATTTTACTAATGAAATGAAAAATTCTATTTCTTGATAATTAAAAGTTTTTTTTAAAGTAAAAAAATTAATTGAAAATTAAACTTTATTTAACTCAGAAAAAATGATTCAATAAATAAGTAATTAAACAATAATTTGAGTAAATGAAAATTGAACTTGATTTGACTAAAAGTAAATTTAACTAAATTTAGGTAAATGAAAAATGAATAAAATTTTACTAAATCATTATTAAACTAAATTTTACTAAATGAAACATAAATAAAATTTTACTAAATAAAAATTACACTATAAATATGAAATTAGAAAAAAATTCTATTTATTGAAACATTGAGACAGAAAAATTTAATTAAAATTTTAACTTAAATTAATCGAATGAAAATTAAATTACATTTGACTAAACGAAAATTAAAATAAATGTGATTTTCGATCAAATAAAAAAATTGACTGAAAATTAAACATAATTTGATGGAATGGATGTTAAGTTAATTTTAGTGAATGAAAATTTTATTAAATAAAAATTAAACTAAATATTAAATTGAATTAATACAAATTTACAGTAATTGAGAAACAAAGGCGAAAAATGTGAATGAATAAAAATGCAAGAAAATTTAAGAAAATGAAAAATGAACTAAATTTGACTGAATAAAAATTAAACTAACTTCGACCGTAGAAAAATTAAATTAAATTGTACTAAATAAAAATTACACTTAATATGAAATTAGAAAAAAATTCTATTTATTAAAATATTGAGACAGAAAAATTTAATTGAAATTTGAATTTAATTTAACCGAATGAAAATTGAATTACATTTGACTAAACGAAAATTAAAATAAATGTGATTTTCGATAAAATAACAATTTTTTTTTATTTTTAAAGTAATAAAAAATTTGACTAAAAATTAAACATAATTTGACTGATTGGAAGATAAAGTTAATTTGATTAGATAAAAATTTTACTAAATAAAAATTAAACTAAATATTAAATAAAATAAATAAAAAGTTTTCTGTAATTGAGAAACAAAGATGAAAACTGTGAATTAATAAAAAGTCAAAAAAAATTTAAGAAAATGAAAATTCAACTAAATTTGACAGAATAAAAATTAAACTAAATTTGATAGAATAAACATTAAACTAATTTTGGCCAAAGAAAAATTGAACTAAATTGGACTAAATAAAAACAAAACTATATAAATAATATTTAATAATATAAACAAACTTCCATTGACTGAAAAATGGAATTAAAAAAAACCTCCATTTCATCTAAAGGAACTCTCGATAATTTGATTTATTAATAAAAATATTTTTTTTCAATCCAATCGTGAAAATAGGTCTCCCTAAAAAAAAAGAAATACTCGTTCAATTTTTACCTATTTCATTAAAATATGATGGAAATTCTTGAAAGAGTCTCTATGCACATTTTACTAATTGCCAACGTTTACTCTTCTTTTTCACTAATCAATGTAAAAAATATTCATATAGAATTTTTCTTTTTTTTTTTTTTTTGCTGCAATTTATCAAAATTAACGGTAGAGAGAAAAATAAAATGAAAAAAAACTACAAAAAGCAACGTCGTGTAAATACATAAATCGCTTTCAGGGAAAAGTAAACGAAACTAAATTCGTATCTAAAGCGTTTTTTTTATTCAAACATGTGTATTCACCGTTAACCGAAAAAAGGCTCATATTCCAATTTTTTTTGACTTTTTTTCAACTCGGGCATTTTTTTACTTTATTTTCTATTGCTCTCTTATTTTAGCATGGATATTAAAAGTGAAAAAAAATATAAATATTAATGCTCGTCGACACGAATAGAGTTAAGAGATTTAATTTTGCAAAAAAAAAAGAAAGAAAGAAAGAAAGAAATATTATTACCTAGTTTCTATTGTTTAAGATTTGCGTATAAACGAGTGTGTTAATTAAAAAAATGAAACTCACCAGTGTCAGCTTCTGATTGTGGCATAAATTCCTGCAACTCGGCTATGAGAGCATTTATTTCTTCGGAATCTTTTTGTATACTGCAAAGTTCTTCTTCGTTGAAATCCAGTGTAATCTGTTTGCACAAAAGTATTTGAGTAATGACGTTCCCAATATTTGATGGCCCCGATTTGCTTTCTGTTGAATTAAATGCATAAAATTAGTGTCAATTCTTTTATTGTTTATTATTCCTAGTTAATTATTATTATTATAAATTAAAAATTTTAAAAATGAAACCAAAAAACTGAAATTAAAAAAATAAACTGTAAAATACTGAAATTAAAAAATACAATTAAAAGGGAATAAAATTAATCCGAATTATAATTGGAAGAAATTAGAAAAAATATCATTGAAAGAAATACAATAGAATAAAAATTAAATCAGAAAATAAGAATAGTAAAAAAATTAAACTTTAAAAAAATACATTTTCAAAAACATAAAAATCGAAAAATTTAATTAATTTTTGACAAGAATTTTCTTTCTTCGTAACTATTCAATTTTATTGACACAAATAATAAAATTATTTTAAGAAATTTAAATATTTTTATAAAACTTTGAACTTATTGCAGAAGTTCAATTATTTTTATCACAATTTTTATCAACTTTCTCGAAAAATGTAATTATTTTTAAAACTGTTGTTAAAATTTACCAAAAAAAAATAAAATTTCAAATTTAAAAAAGAAACGAATTTAGAAACATTATATTTATTTTTCACTGAAATCGGAAAATTGATAACAGTTCTTCGTAAATTATTAATTAATTCACAATTAATTAATTTTTAACGGTTCAGCTCACTGGGTATTCTTAATTAATTTTTGAATTATTAACCAATTGGACAATTAATAGACGTGTCAACTTTTAAAACAACAGTTTTTTTTATCGAACTATTATTGTAATTAGTAAATTATTATTTTTATCCGCTCTTATAAAGTAATAATTTATTTATTCATTAACATCATCATCTCCCACGGTGGAAAAATAAATAGATTGCAAATTATAATAAAAGTTGAATAAAAATCTAAAAAATATTTAAATTCTCCATCATTTTGTAATAAAACAAAAACGAGAGAACTTTTTTTTTATGAAATTCATTTATTTTCAATTTCTTGCCACTTTTTTGCTAATAAATATTGATTTCGTCTCTTTGAAAACATATAAAAGGCGTACATATAAACGAAAAAAAGGAAAGAAAAAGTTGACGTAAACTTTACTTCAAGTTTTCTATTAAATTTTTTTTTCAACAAATGGATTTAAGAAAGTTTTCTAATTTAAATTCCGAAACAAAAGGAGAAATTCGAAAAAGTTTTTTTTTCTGCTTTCCTTTGCTTTGACAATGGAAAAAAAAGAATTAATGACGTGGAAAAAAAATATTGTTTAATATTTGAGGAGGAAAAAATTTACCAAAATATCCTGTCATATCCATTGGCACGATGCGTATCAAATTTTTGCTTTTGTACAATTCCCGAAGAAAAAGTTGGGCCAAGAAAAATAAAAGGACTAAATTTGGACTGTCTGCTGGAATGCCTGCCTCCATAGCACTGAAAATAGAGAAAATTTGTTAAAAATTATTGTTTTGAGAAATTATTAACTGAATAATTGATGAATCAAATTTGTTAATTTATTTTTTTTCTACTTCAATTTAATATTATTAAATTTTTTCAAAAAAGAAAATTTTATCTAAAATTTTTACGCGTCGGTGAAGTTCGCAATGTTTATGATCAACGATTGAAAGAAAATTATTTTCCTACCGAAAAGAATAAAAATTTTTGTTCACAAATATTTTTTTTTGTAAATCATTATTCAAAAAATTAAATTTACTATATTTTCTACAAAAATTTGCTTAAAAAAATTTTTTTTTTCTGAAATCGTTGACTATAAACGTGAACTTCACCAACGTTTCCGTTTTATAAGAATTAATTTTAAAAACGTTTTTTTTATTTATATGAGAATTAATTGTCACGAATTATGAAAAAAAATTATTGACGCAATATAAATTTGACTACTTTGCTTAAAATAATGGATAACTTTTAAATAATTAAAAAAAATGTCATATAACGAATTTACAAGAATTATTTTTTTTAGCAGACTCAAAAAAGCATTTTCTACATTATTGCGTCATATTTTCTCTTAGGAAACGTTTGTCATGTAGTTTGTAAAAGCCGTGATTAATTTATTATGTTCTGAGTTGCGACTAACAGTTAATTACGTAAGAAATATTTTACAGGTTATGTAAAATCACCTGAATCATCATAAATTATGTAAAGCCTGAATTAAATATAACTCTATAACATAGAAAGTAGCGAGAACTTCCTCTTTATGGAAAGCCCAGGATCCATAGAAAATTAATATGTAAAACCCTTTTATGCCTATGTGACCACAGTTAGTCTTATAAAAAATTAAATACATTCGTGCGTATGAATAAATAACTATATATTCACGTAAAGCATTTTTTATTAAAATAATGCCTTCTTATGTAAAAAAAGTTGACGTGAATTAAAATTTTTATTTTTTGGCGAAACAAAACGGTTTTTAAAATTTTGGTAATATTTATATCAAGTAGTAGAAAAAGCTAAATACAGTCATTCTTTTAAATTAATTTTATTAATTTTCTCTTATCAAATTTTGTATATTTTTTTTATTAAATTGTTCGGCTATGAAATTATTTTACTACTGTCACTAAAAAAGTGTTTCGTTGATTTGCTTGACTTTAACTGAGTTTTTAATGTTTTAAATTTTTAATATTTATACGTTTTTCCTGATTTGGCAGACCATAATTTTTTTTACTACTTGGGAAATATTTTATCAGGGTTGCCACAGTTCAGGAAATTCAAGGGAAAAGTCAGGGAATTTTTTTTAGAAGTTCTGGAAAAAATAAATTTTTAGAATTTATAAGAAAATTTTCAATTTTTATGTCTTTTTTGTTTGCTTCGTAAATTTTATAATTGCCACGAATTTTTAGAGAAAGCATTCAATTTTTTTATTCCTGAAAAATAATTTCTTTTTAAATTAATTTTTCAAGAACTATGATTATTAAATGAATAATTCTATGCTTATGTTTTAAAATTACTTGAACTTTAAAAAAATATTGAGTTTTATTTTATAAAATTTCAATTTTTAATGAATTCAATTAGATGTTATATAAGAATTTATATTTGAAAAAATGTAATAATTTAAAATCTTCTAAAATTAGTTAAATTTGTCAATAACTATTCAATTAATTATTAATAATAATGGATTTATAGAAGAATATTTTAGTTAAAAACAATTAAAACAATTTAATTTTTGGAAAGATTGTAGAAATGTAATTTTTTTTTAAATAATCAAATTCTACGCAGAAATTTAATTGTGATTACATTTTTCGAGAAATGTGATTAAAATTGTTTTAAAAATAATTCAAATTCTGCACTAAGTTTTAATTTTTAAAAAATAATTGAATTATTGTGAAGAAATTTTTAAGAAATTTGTAAATACTTGAATTTTTGGTAAAATTTTCCTTACTCATAAAAATATAATTAAATGATAGAATTTAATAAACAAAATTGTTTACTTAATTTGTGTTCTTTTGGAAATTTTTATTAAAATAGTAAATATTGAAAATCATTGAATTGAAAAAAATTTTTAAACAATTGAAATTTTGACAAGAATTTTTTTCTTCACAACTATTCTATTTTATTGACATAAATAATAATATTATTTAAAGAACTTTAATTATGTTTATAAAACTTTGAACTTATTGCAGAATTTCCATTTTTTTTTATCACAATTTTTATCAACTTTCTCGAAAAATGTAATTATTTTTAAAACTGTTGTTTAATAATTGAATAAATTATTTATTTTTGTATTTAAGTCATTGAATTAATACTCTGAGAAGTTTCTGAGAAAAATTGATTTAAAAATGAATTTTAGTTAAACTTAAAAATAATAATTGAATATTTAAAACTTTAAAATATCAATTTTTAGAAATAATTGAATGTTCAAAAGATTTCAAACTAAAATATTTGTAACTTTGAATTTTTCATAATTTTAACTCACAATTCTGTAGAATTAATTTTTTTTGAAAAAGTTCACATGTTGTATTTGTATTGAAATTATTTCGAATTTTTATTTTCTAATATATATTTAATTGAAGAATTTCTGAGTAATCGTAATATCTTAAAATTCTCAAATAACTTTTCCAAAAATAAATAATAAAATAGAAAATAATATTAAAAAATTTTTTTCCTAGAAATAATTGATTCAGAGAAAAATTTTATTTAAAAATGATATAAAATAATAATTGAATTAAAATGTTTAAAAATTGAATTCCTACGGAAAAATAATAATTAAATATTTATTTCAAAAAAAAAGTTATTGATGTTTTCGAATAATTTTAGAATTAATGAAATTCGTAAATAAATAGTAGAACATTTTTTTTAATATCTAAACATTTTTAAAAACGAATAAGAATATTCTTGAGATTCAGGAAAATAGTGAAAATTTTGTTTGAAAATGAAAAAAAAAGTCGGAGAAAATTGAAATTATTTTTTTGTGTAATAATGAAATTTTCAAAATTTTAACTACCAATTCTGTAGAATTAATTTGTTTTTGAAAAAGTTTTAATGTTGTATAAAAAGGTTATAGTGTTTTTTTATAATTATTTACCTAAAAACTTTATTACAACTAAATATATTTTTTAGAGTTGATTCTAAATTTTCAATTTTTATGCGTTTTTAGCTGCTATTGTATTTTACACTATACTGAAGAACTATTTTACCCGAGTAATAAATAGTCTGAAGACTAAAATACTAACATGTTACAGTTTCTAAAATGTTCAGAAACGAAGTTTAAATTTAAACCCATTTGTAATTCCTGATTGAGTAGTAAAAGTCTTTTTCGTCAGACAGGAGTTGTAAATTCGCAGCACTTTGTACAGTTGCTACTGAAATTTTACTGTATTTATATTTTATTTAGTTTTAAAGTTTTATTAAATTTTCATTGTGCTAAAATTAATTATATTAAAGTATTTATAATTATATATTATTTATTTAGTAATAATAACTATTTATTTATTATTTATTTTATTATTTTATTTGAAAATTAATGAGACAGGCCCTTTAAGGGAATTTGAACTATTATGAAGTCACAATATATTTAAAGTATTTTTTCTTAAAATTGTGACGTCGTAGTAGTTTAAATTCCCTTAATATAAGAATTATTAATTATTATATTAATATTTAATAATTAATATTTATTAATTATTCTATTAATGTTTGAGGGCATTTGAACCATTATGACGTCACAATTGATGCAAAGCATATATTTTAATGCTGTGACGTCATAAAGGTTCAAATGCCCTTAATAATTAATATTTATTTAATATTATATTAATTATTATATTATTATTAATTAGTTCTACTTATTTGTATTAATTATACAGGAAAAAAACCTTTAACTGGAACAGCGATAACTTTCGCTAAAATAGCGAATATATTCGTTACAATAACTAAAAATTTCGCTAATATAGTGAAATTTGTAGTTGTTCCAGTTGAAGATTTTTTTTCGTGTATAATTGTATTAATTCTATAACAATATAATATTAATTTTTATAACTATATTAAACTACAACTTTAATACTAATTGACAAATATGCTAATTTTTATAATTATAGTAACTTTTATAATTGTACCGATTTTTATAATTGTACTAATTTTTATAATTTTACTAATTTTTATAGTTATACTAATTTTTATAATTACCCCAATTTTTACGATAATTACACTAATTTTTACGTTTAGAGTAATTTTGCAACTATATTGTAATCACATAATTACATTAATAATAGTATAATATTTTCTTCGGTCTAAAACTTTTTTTTATCACAGCATCAGTGGTAAACTTTAGATTTAGTCACACGAGGCTTTTTTTTATGTTATTTTATTACTCTTTTTTTTTAAATTATAAACGTGTGAGACGCTCGATTCTTATTTATTGATGGAAAAAGTAAAAGGAATTTTCGTCAAGGGATTTTTTTTTAAATTCTGTATATAATAGTCTAGCCGCAATGTGTGGGTATATAGGTAACTTGAAGGAACTTCAGTGTTTATAGTGACATTATATAATGTGACATGCCACAAACCGCTATTGAGCATATACATCACTTTAAAGTACGAAATTTCTATGTTTTCGTTAGCTGTCCTGGTTGTTTGGCCACCTCAAAATGTGTTGTTTAACGACCTGCCCAGAGAACAAGCCACATAGATGTTTTCCTAAAAGCATTTCTACCTTTTCTTTAGAAATAACAATTCGTCTCTTGATCATCGTCCAAAATTAACAAGTGACCTTATGAATCATTCATTTTTACTCCTTTTTCATTTTAATTTCAAGTTTCATTTTTATTTCACTTTCTGAACTATTATTTTGTTTTCTTAATTTCTTGCTTTCTTTTTTGCTTTTAATTCTACTTTTTTTATTTTAGAAAATAAATTAATTTATTGTTAATATTTAAGAATTAAAATTCATTTGAGAATTTCGTATAAATTGTTTTGAAAAGAATTGAATTTCTGCAAAGGATTTTACTTTTTATAAACATAAATGAATTATTGCAAAGAATTTTACTACTTAAAAAAATAATTGAATTGTTTAGAAGAATTTATTTAAATTTTGAAAAATAATTAAATTTTTATGAAGAATTTTGTAGAAATAATTGAAAATAATGAATTTTTTTTTTCATAAATATTTTGACAATAATTGAATTATTTTTAAAGTTTTTAAAATTCTTGTTCTCATAGAATTTTAAGAAAATTTTTGAAAATAATAAAATTCTTTCGTGTAATTTTATTCAAATTGGATTAACAATAATTTAATTCCTTCAAAGAATTGTAGTATTTATAAAAATAATTCTATTGTTTCGAAGAATTTCTTGAAATTTCAGGAAATAAATGAAATTTATGAAAATATTTTTAAAATATTTGAATTCATACGAGGAATTTAATTAAAATTATTTTAAAAATAATTGAATTCCTGCAAAGAATTTTACTATTTTTATTTATAAAATTTATTGAATTCTTGCGAAGAATTTTACTATATATTTCTAAGAATAATTAAATTATTTCGAAGGATTTATTAAAATTTTAGAAAAAAATTTTCAATTTCGAAGTGTGTTAAAAATATTTCTAAAAATTAATCCCTTCTGAGGAATTCAATTAAAATTGTTTAAAAAATAACTGAATTTTTGTAAAGATTTTACTACATAAAAAATAATTGAATTGTTAAGAAGGATTTATTAAAATTTTAGAAAATTATTGAATTCTTTCGTGAAGTTTTATTACAATTTAAAAAAAAAAAAAAAAATAGCAGAAAAAATACTCCCTTTTCATTTTAATTTCAAATTCAATTTTTATTTCACTTTCTGAACTACATTATTTTGTTTTCTTAATTTTTATTTTCCCTTTTTGCTTTTAATTCTACTTTTCTACTTTTTCAGACTTTAAATTTAAAAAATAGTGGAAAAAATTGTTCCTATTGTTTTTGAATAAAAAAAGAGAAATTCACACCTAGTATTATATTTATGTACTAATTAAGCAAACTTTTTTGCGCTTTCACAGAAAACGCGAACAGGTAATTAGAAAAAAAGCGGCATTTAATCGTCTATTAATTATCATCGATCTTAAACCTCACAAAGGTTATTTAGACGGAAATCCTCTTTAGTTAAATAAAAAAAAATCCGTCGAATATTTCTTTGTATGAAAACAAGAAAGAATATTTTTTTGTAACGAAAAAAATTATTATTATTTTTTTGGAGAAAATGAATCTGAAATTAAAAAGTAAATCCATCAATTAAAGTAAGAAAGTAAGTTTCTTCATTAGTAAGATTGCCAAGTAAGTTTCCCTGCGTGTCTATCGTTAATAAAACTTTTTATCATTCTAAAAGTTTGTTGCTAACTTTGTGACACTTTACTGAAATTCTCTGAGGTTAAAAATCACGCACTATTATCGGGGGAAAAAATAACAAAAAATTGCGATAAGGAGCAAAAGGAGTTAAATTTTTGTAGTAGAAAAAAGTTTTTAAAGAATTTAAAGTTTAATTATTTCTTAAAGTTAAAGGTATAATATATTTAATAATGGAATAAAATTCTTTCTAATTTTGAAATTCGTGACTAATTACTATTGTGAATCAGAGACTGATTTTTTTGCTTTTAAATTAGGATATTTTACTAATTTTATTAATAAACAGTAATTCCTAATAATTTATTAGTAAATTTTTTTCTAATTTTACTAATAAGTAGTAATTTAACTACTAATTTGTTATAGTAAATTTTTACTAGTTTTACTAATAAATAGCAATTTTTTGTAATTTATTAGTAATTACTAATTCAAAAGCAAAAAGTTAGTTACTAATTGTAATTAGTAAATATTTTTAATAATTAAAATTTAGAGTGTTCACAGTATTCTTAAAAGTATAAACTTGATACCCAATCGGATAAAAATGATATAAAAAATTTGGATCAAATTCTAATCCGATAAAACCGGGAATTTAATTTGATCGGAAAAACCCGGGAATAGACCGGAAATTTTATGCCAAACGGGGAATTTTTATGTGGATAAAGTTTCGAACGTTCAAATGAACGAGATTTTTTTTCACCTTAAGTGTTTTTTTAAAATTACTATACAAAAATATACCAAAAAGAAAAATAATTGAAATTAAACAATATTTAGTTTAGAATTAATTTTTTTTAATCTAAAAAATAATTTTTTTGCAAGGAAATACAAATTAGAAAAAGAAAAAAAATATTGTCGTTCGTTTAAATGTTCAAAACTTCAAATGAATTTAAAAAAAAATTAAATTGAATAAAATTTAAAAATTTTAATGTCTTAATTTGTTTATAAAATATCGCTTTTTATTTCAATTTTTGTTGATATTTATACTGTTTTCTAAATTTGAATTAGTTAAAAATAAATAAATTTGATTATAAAAAATCAGTCACTGATTCAAATGTAGTATTGTAAAAAAATTTAAAAAAATATTTAATTAATAGAAATTTTGTAAAATTTAACTGAAAAAAATTAAATTTGTTAAAAAATGTCATTAGAAAGCAATTTTTTTCTTCTAAAATTTATAATATTTAATAATTAAAATTATTGAACTTCTCTTAAATTTTTGTGAATTTAAATTTCTGAATGTTTAAGTAAATGATATTTATTTATTTTATAAGCAAATGAAATTTTTATTACTTATTAAGTATGTAATAAATTATTACTGCTCATTATTGTCAACAGTTTTAATAAAACTCTTCTAAATTAAATTATTTTTATAAATTATTTTCATAACACTCTTTGGAAGAATTTAATTACTTTTATAAATAGTAAAATTCTGTGCAGAAACTCAATTATTATCAATATAATTTTAATAATATTATGAATAATCAAGTTTTTAGCCATAATTATAAACAGACAAGATTATTTTTAAACAATTGAAAAAATTCTTTGTTTAATTCAATTATTTTCTAAATTTTTAATTAAAATTATTTATAAAAATATTATTTAAAAAAATTTTAAAGTAACTTGTTTAAAAAATTTAATTATTTATAAAAACTCTGATAAAAATTTTTGAAGACATTTGTAGATTTACATTTATGTTTGGAATCAAATAAATTTAAAGTTGATGAGAAAAAAACTGGGAAAAATTATGACAAAGCAGGGAAAAAATCGGAAAATAACCGGAAATTTTGTTAAACGAAAATAGTAGACACCCAGAATTTAATTCACTTTTTGTTATTAATTTGTTGCAATTTGATGTTTTAAGTTTAATTATATTTTTTGTTTTTAGAAGTATTATTTGACAATTTTTATTAATATAAATTCAAATAAAATTGATGTATTATTTACAAGAAAGTTTAATTTGAAAAATTTGTTTTTTTCAAACATTCTTCCCCTTTATATGTGTCGTGTACAAAAATTTTCAATTTAGTTCTTGAGAAGAAGGGAAATCCCTTTTTTTTCTCTCCCTCCACAGTTGTAAACGAGTAAGGCATGTTGGTATCATGTTTATAGACCATAAGTGTACATGTATATATACAAACGCAATGGCAATTTGATGTTTATAGGGTCCCTTTTTTATAATCTTCGGTAATATCCAACATCATCTCAGTGAATAATAGATTTTTCAAACACTAAAAAGCAAGATGAGGTCATAAGTCACTTAAACAAGCCTTCATAACTTTTTCCATTCAATTTTTCAACCCTGCACAAAAATGAAACTGCAGTGATAGTTTACAAAAAAAAAAAAAATAAATAAAAAAAATAGGAAAAGAAATATAATAATGGAGAAAAACTTGAGGGTCTATTATAGTAAAAAGTAGGATCTTTAAGGTAATATTTCTTTGAATAATTTATTTTTTCATCTAGTAGATTGAAGAAATGTGTCAAAAATTTATTATTATTATTATTATTATTATTATTATTATTATTTATAAACAGATGACCGTAGCTTAAAAAATCAATATTAATAAAGTTCGTGATCCGGTAATCTGTTCGCAGTTTGAAGTCAGTTGTTGTTTGCTTTTTTGTTTCTTATTTTTTTTAAAATTTTTCTTTTCAAATATATTCAATTTTAAAATTAATGTATTAAAAATCATCGAATTATTGCAAAAATTTTTTTTTAATGTTGATAATAGTATAATTCCTTTTAAAATGTTGTTATTATTAAATTCTCGTGAAGAATTTTATTAAAATTTTTTAAAATTCTAATTAAATTCTTTTAAAAAATTTCTTTGAACTCTTTTTAAACTAATAGAGTTTCTTTAAAAACTTTAAATATTTAATTTGATTAAAAAATAATTGAATTCTTGCGAAGAATTTAAAAAATTTTTTGAAAATAAATGAATTTTATGTTAATCATTGAGGATTAAAATTCTTTCGAGAATTTCTATTAAAATTGTTTTAAAAAGAATTGAATTTCTGCAAAGAATTTTACTACTTATAAACATAAATGAATTATTGCAAAGAATTGTAGTATTTATAAAAATAATTGAAATGTTTCGAAGAATTTATTTAAATATTGAAAAATAATTAAATTGGTATGAAGAATTTTGTAGAAATAATTGAAATTTAAAAAAAATATATTTTTGGACAATAATTGAATTATTTTTAAAGAATTTAAAATTCTTGTTGAAATAGAATTTTAAGAAAATTTTGGAAAATAATTAAATTCTTTTGTGTAATTTCATTTAATTTGGATTAACAATAATTTAATTCCTTCAAAGAATTGTAGTATTTATAAAAATGATTGAAATGTTTCGAAGAATTTATTTAAATTTTGAGAAATAATTAAATTGGTAATGAAGAATTTTGTAGAAATAATTGAAAATAATGAAATTTTTTTTTATAAATATTTTGCCAATAATTGAATTATTTTTAAAGAATTTTAAATTCTTGTTAAAATAGAATTTTAAGAAAATTTTGGAAAATAATTAAATTCTTTTGTGTAATTTTATTTAATTTGGATTAACAATAATTAAATTTCTTCAAAGAATTGTAGTATTTATAAAAATAATTCAATTGTTTCGAAGAATTTATTAAAATTTCAGGAAATAAATGAAATTTATGAAACTATTTTTAAAATATTTGAATTCATCCGTGGAATTTAATTAAAATTATTTGAAAATAATTGAATTCCTTCAAATAATTTTACTATTAATAAAATTAATTCAATTCTTGTGAAGAATTTTATTATGTTTATAAGAATAATTTAATTATATCGAAGGATTTATAAAAATTTTAGAAAAAAATTTCCAATTTCGAAGTGTGTTAAAAATATATTTCTAAAAATTAATCCCTTCCGAGGAATTCAATTAAAATTGTTTAAAAAATAACTGAATTTTTGTAAAGATTTTACTACTTTAAAAATTAATTGAATTGTTTAGAAGAATTTATTAAAATTTTAGAAAATTATTGAATTCTTTCGTGAAATTTTATCAAAATTTTAAAAATATGAACAGTAATAATTAATTTTCTACGTAGACTTATTAAATACTTAATAAGTTAATTTTTTTTAAAATTTTAACTATGAAATTGTTTTAAAAATTTATATTTGAAAGTAAAAAATTTTATTTTTTGTCTGTATTTTTTAATTTACATAACAAAAACAAATTAAAAAAAAGGAAGTTTAAAAGCAATATAAATGATACAAATAGTGGGGGGTTGAATCTAAAAATTATTTTTTTGTAGTAAACTAAAATTTTGTCTCAATATTTTAACCTTCTCCTTAATTGTCGAGTATAATTCCCCAGCTGAAAAAGTTCTATAGAATTTCACTAGAATCATTCTATAGAATCGTTCTATATGAATTCTAGTGAATATTCTGTAGAATTTCACTAGAATGATTCTATAGAATTTCTACATAAATACTATTAAATTTTAGTGATTTTTAATTAGAAATACTTTAAATTTGTAAAATAATATTTTTCAACAAATTTTAGGCTAAAATAATTGTTTATATCCTTTAAATATATAAAATTCATTGAACTTCGTAACCATACATAACTATAATGTTAAAAAAATTATTTTACGAAATTTATATTCCTTCTAATTAAAAACCACTAAAATTTAGTAGAATTCACGTAGAAATTCTATAGAATCATTCCATTGAAATTCTATAGAATATTCTCTAGAATTTATATAGAATGATTCTATAGAATGATTCTAGTGAAATTCTATAGAAATTTTTCAGCTGGGTCCCCTTTTCATTTATTCATTTCCAACGAAGAAGCTCAATGACAATACGATTTTCAACAACATACATCAATGAGTGTATAAATTATTTTTGTTTGAACTAAGAAAGAAGAAATTTTTTTTTTTTTTTTTGATGATGATTTTGCATGGATACTAAAAAGTCTTCTCATAAAATATTTAGGCTTTCATTACAGAAGGCAAATTCCCTGAGGGGATTTTTCAAAGGCCACAGTAGCTCCTAATTGCGAGAGTTTTCAAACGTGAGGGAGGGCAGACTTATTCAGTCTCATCATTTTCTGGAATTTAAGTTGACCCATTTCACACGATCGTCATCATAGTTTATTCAGTATTCGAAAAATGTCACGTCTCCTCAGAAATTTTGTAATAAATTATTAAAATACGATCTTCTCAATTGCCTCGTGTATTGTATCGATGTGAATTAGAGAAAACTGCAATTTATCTAGGCGAAAAAATTTTCCCACAGTGGAATAAATAATAAAATTGACAAACAAGTTTGAGATTATTAGTATATATGATTTTAGAGTCGAATTAAGATGAAAAAGGTTTCAGTTTGATATTTTTGGAAAAATTGTGCTATACTGTAAATGATGGTTTTAAAAATTCGATCGGGAATAAATTTGAAGAAAAGGGGGGAAAATTATTTTTTTTCGTAAGTAAAGTAGTAGTGTTTGGTCAGAGAAACTGTTTTAAAATCTTCTTTAAAGTTGGTTTTAGTGGTGGAAGGGAAATTCTGTAGACAGCGATTTTTTTTTACTTTTTTTATACCTTTTTTCTTGGTTTTAAGTAGTATAGAACTGCTTTAGCCAGACAAATACGTTCTGTCTGTCTCTAACCGACTTTTGCTACTAAGGAAACAATTTTAAAATTATTCGAAAGTGTCTGACTCAATATCTAGTTTACTCCTGATTTTCGTAATTATTGTAAAATTCTTTACTCTCTTGTTTTTTTCGTTTTAAGTAGTAAAAATAGTTTTAGTCAGCCAAATACGCCTTGTCTAAAGAAAAAATTTTTAATTACTCGGAACTGTCTGACTTAATAGGTATTTTTCTCCTGATTATCGTATGTATTGTAAAATCCATTATTATCTTATTTTTTTGTAGTAAAAGTAGTTTTAACCAGAAAAAAAAAACCGTTTGTTTGACTCTAACCAACTTTTATTACTAAAATGACAATTTTAAATTATTCGGAAGTGACTAACTTAATACGTATTTTACGCCTAAGTATCCTAATTATTGTCAAATTGTATATACTTCTACTTTTTAGTTATTTAAGTAGTAAAAACAGGTTTAGTCATGCAAAGACACGTCGGCTGACTCAAACCGATTTTTACTACTTAATAAAATTTTAAACTAATCTTGGTCGAGTTTCAGTACTTAATAAAATCTTAATCCCATCGTATGGTCGACTTTCACTACCTTAATAAAATTTTCAATTAATTACTACTGTTTTTTTTGCAAATCTTCATCGACTGACTAAATAATCCCTTTACTACTAAATTCCAAACTCTTAAATTCCTTCAAGTTGATAATAAATATGCTTCACTAGCGATAAAATATCTTACAACCATATGGAATTATCCCGTCTGACATTTTATGTCCCACTACTACTTAGTTATAAAATATCATTTTGCCTGAACTTTACTGTCTTTGACCATTAAGAAAATATTTAGAAATAAAAAATATTAGACGAAATACTTAGTACTACTATCGATTTTTGGTTTTTATCCGATCGTCTGACTATTGCTATGGATTCTACTACTAATTTTATGCATTTCTGAAACATCTGACTAAATATCTGTTCTCTTCTATGTAGGAGATATTTCTCTCTTCTGTTCTAAGAGATATTTCTCTCCTCTCTTCTAATTCCGAACTGTGTAATTCCGACAAGTTAACTGCAACTATGTTTCAGTATCGATGAAATATTTTACAACTGCGCCTCAAATTATTCTGCTTGACTTATAACGAGTTATTACTATTTATAATACATTATTCTGTCTGAATTGTTTTTTTGCTAAACTGAAAAAAATTTTTGAAATCTAAAATGTCTGACTAAATATATACCTTACTAGTGTTTTTTTAATTTTTTCTTTTAGCCTGCAGTGTGAATGGAAAGGTACCTATTTAGTACCAACATTGAAACTAAATCGTAACTACTGCGTTTTTATTTTTAGATTTACTTCTTCCTTTTCTCCTGCAGTGTAAACAGAAAGATACTAATTTAGTATTAATATTGGAACTAAATCGTAATTACTGCTTTTTAATTTTAAAATTATAATTTTTCACTTTATCCTGCAGTGTGAATAAAAAGGTACTAATTTCGTACCAATTTTGGAACTGAATCGTAATTTTTGTTATATTCTAATACTGAAATCAGAATTTAGAATCATTTTTGTTGAGTTTGACCACTAATTAAAGATTTCCCAGAAGATCCAAATAGTCTGACTAAGTATATTTTCTACTACTTATTCTAGAGCTGATAAAAATAATGATTTAAAAAAAATAAAAACAATCCAATTTATTTGATTTAAATCAGGTTTTTTAAAAATTTAAATCATTTTTTAAACAATTTTTTTAATATTTAATTATTTACCGTAAAAGAGGCTAATTTCGCTCAATTTTTCAATTCCTTTTTAAATAACTTCGGTATGAAAATAAATATTGGCACTGAAAATTAATAATCTCTAACCCTTTCTCTTTCCTATTACTGCATAATAATAATAATAATAATAATAATAATAAAAATAATAACAATAAATAATATTAAGACTGCATAATTTCCTTTTTAGAGTTTCCTGACTTCTTTTGACTAATGTTTTATTTTCACTGAGTAACAAATTTAAAAATTATTCAATATTCTTCATTGATAATTAAAAATCGAATAACGCTTTTTAAGTGACAACTTTTTTTATAAAGAAAAACACAAAATAATTAAAAATTCTTGATTAAAAAAATATTTAATGTGTTTGAAACTTTTATTATAAAAAAGTAAATGTAAATTTACAATTTAAATCGTGCTTAGTGAGCTATATTTATATATTTAAGTATATAAATGGCCAATGCTCATTTATTAAATGTTAAAGTCTAAATACAAAAACTATATTGACATTTATTAAAAAATTTTAATGTGTGCAGTTTCTTTTGCTTAAAATTCTCTGATTTTGGAAGAATTTTTAAAAATTCCCTAACTTCCTTTTTACTAAAAAAAATTCTTAGGATTGCGGTTATTTTCTAATTTGTGGCCATCCAGAATAAAAATTACGTACATAAATTCTTGTTATAATTAAATTTATTAAAAAATTTTTAGAAACTGGAGCAGAATATTGAATATTTTTTTAATGTTTCTTTTTACTGATAAAATATTTTATAAATCAAAGCAAGGAAGGTAAATTCTGATCAAAAACAGTAATTTAGTAAAAATTTAGTTATTCATTAATTCTATTTATTTGAAAATCGTTCAACTCAATGTTATAAATTTTAATTAAGACAACCGAGTGATCAATTTAAATATTTACTATCTATTATAGTAGTACTCAAGTTTTAATCTGGTTATAATCTAATATTCTCGTGTTTTAGTAGTAAAAGCCGGAGAACTTTTCTTTTCTCACTTTTCTTTTTTATAGTGAAACAAAAATACAAAAAAATTTCTATTTCTGCTTAAAAGTGTTTCTATGACAAATTTCAATATAGTACAAAAGTAATAAACATTAGAAAGCGATAATAATGAGAAAATATAAGAATAAGTAACTTGCCAGACAAAGAAACTATATATTTGAATAACAAAGAAAAATTTGAATGTCAATAATATGAAGAATAAAATTCATATATATACCCTATTGGTGTATATATCCATTTTAAAATCAATTGCGAACAATTTACACATTTATGTTGCAATAAAATTGTCATCTACACTGCATTAATACTGTCCGGAATTGAAATGCCTTTCCTCAAGAGAATCTATATATATATACGTATATACGTAGTATAGCAATTTTCACTATAAATCGTTGACTATAAAATCCCTGATTTATGTAAAGTTATATTCACAATCCCTTCGGACAATGTAAAATCAGTGTGTTACGTACCTAGAAAATTGATCGTAAAATTTTTTTTGTGCTTTAAAAATTTTTTATATATATTTCAAAAAATTTTTGTCGTTTGTACGACTATGATAAGAGTAACAAAAGTTTTAATATCAACATTCTATTTTTTATTATCCGCCCTTTAGTGTCAAGTTTTTGAAAATTTCCCTTTATCAAAATTCACAACAACAATAAAGTGCAAAATTTACCGAATGAGGGAATTTTTACAATAGATTTTTTAATTTTGAAAATAGAAAAGAATAAAGACTTCGATAAATTTTCGGCTAAATTGGAGCAAAATTGGTTATATTTCATGTTTAAATTTTTTTCTCAGCGTCAATTTAATTCTAAATAAAAGAAAATAAATTAAAACCTTAAACCAAATATCTTAAGTAAATATACAAATTTTTGAATAAAAAAAATAAATACGTAAATATATAAACATAAATATATAAAAAATAATTTTAGTTTTCGATAAAAACGAAAACTTATGATTGATTCTCCTTGGAAAACATTTCTCGTCCCCTGCAAAAAGCTTTTTGGTTTTTGTCAGAGCTTTCCTTTAGAAATTCTCTCTGGATAGATGATGGTTCTTTTTTCTTTAAAAAGTCACATAAGAATGAAAAAAATATAAATTTCTGCTTTCTCGGAAATTTATTTTTTTCGCATTTTTTATGAAAATTAGAACCATTTTTCTTTTTATTTTCTCCACATACTTTTAGCGTCACTACATTTTATGTTATATATGACAAATAATGTTTTATACTCGCATAATACTAGGCACAACCTTTAATAATACATACTATGTGCTTTTTATAAAATATTCAACTTCTTGATCGTTGTCGGAAAAATTTATTTATTTTTCCCCCACACATTATATTTTCTAGACGTATATATATTTACCTTTAATTTTAATTTTTGAAAAATATTTTTCCATACATATGAAAGTTCAAAAATTTATATTTATTTAGTATATAAAGGAAAGGGCAACTATTTTTTTTATTGCGAGCTCGTATATTTTTTAAATAAATAAATCAACGCGTTTGGAAAAAAAGTGCCACAAAATGTAAAATTTTAATTATAAATGAAAATAAATGCAACTAGTAATAAATATTAATAGAAAATAATATGAAGAACGGACTTAGAAAACAAATATTACGAATAATAAATTTACTAAAACAAAATTTTAATTTGATTAAAATAAACTTTTAAAAAATTAATTTTATAACGTTTTTCATTAATGACGTTTTTTCATAAAAGAAAAAATATTTTTGTAAATAAAAGTAACCGTTACAAAAATTATTTTTAGAACAAAAGTGTCGTATATTTTTTATAGAATGGAATTTCTTTTTTCTTTTTGTTTTGTCAATATATTTGTGTGGAAAAAACAAGAAATGTTTGTAATGTCAAATGAATAAATAAAAATATAAATTCAACGCTCGCACACACCGAGAGAGAGAGAGAGAGAGAGAGAGAAAGATTGAATAGGGGTTTGTTAGTTTGCAAAACAGAGTCAACGACGTCGAGTTGTGCAATGCAAATTAAGCTGTAGAAATGCTAATTAAGTTGGATGAAAAATAAAAAATATAGGGAAAAAATTTTTTTTTTTCCTTTCTTTTTTTATTTATTTTTTTTATTTTGCACATACCTTCGCATTTGAGGAAGCACCAATTGTGATGTGGTTTTGCAAGCTTCGACACAATTTCTTCGTAATTTTCGAATTCTTTCGCGAAGCTCGGGACAATCTCGCGATTGACCGATGCTTATCAAAAGGTCGCGGAACTGCGCCACTTGGCTGTTTATGTCGTGAATATGCTGGAAAAATAAAAGAGGAATTTTAATTAGTATTACTTTCAGTATTTATTATTATTATCAGTACTATTATTATTTTATTACTAATATTATTATTATTATTATTATTATTTTATTACTATTATTATTATTATTATTATTATTATTATTATTATTATTATTATTATTATTATTTTATTACTAATAATATTATTATTATTTTTAATATTGTTTTATATAATTTTTCGCAAGCCTCGGATATTATGACTTTTTCAACTATTTTCAAAAAGTGCGACTTTTTTCGACTTATTTTCCAATATTGCGAATTTTTAGAATTTTTTTTTCAAATATTGCAACAAAATACAATTTTTAGTAAAAATGCAACTTATCAATATTAATACTTATTTTAATGTTGTTTTAAGTTATATTTAAATTGAATTAAAATTCTTGATATTTGATATAATTATACAAAATTCAACATAATTTTTTTTTTAAGTTTAGTATTTTTTATATCAAAATTTCGGTTTGTTGCACTTTTTCCCCAAACTATAAAATACTTTTATAAAATTTAATATACATGTTCTTTCAGTATATAGAAAAAAATTTTAAACATTATTTTTGAGTCATTTTTCTAATTAAACTTTCAAAATATACAATTAAAGAATGTTTGAATAATTAAAATTTTGCAAAATTTAATTGGAAGTAATTTATTTGTTTAAAGTATTTTATTACATTTTTTGAGTATCATCTTTTAAAGAATTTAAGTTGCAAGATATTGAAAATAATAATTAATGAATTCTCAAAAATTTAAATAAATTTCCCTCATAAGTGTAAATTTATGAAAATTAATGAAAATAAGCAAATAAAAATTATTTAAAAATATTTTTCAAAAACTACATTACAATATTTTTTAAAAACTAATTCTCAGAATTGTTTTATGATAATTTTTAAGATTCAAATTATCTTTGAAGAAAAAAATGTAAAAAATTTTTTTTTTCAAAATTTAAAAGAAAATAATTTATTTGTTTCTAGTATTTTATTACAAGTTTTAAAAATCAACTTTTGAAAAATTTTAATTGCAAGACTCTAAAAATAAATAATGACTTCTCAGAACTTTGAATAAAAAATTTTAATGTGTAAATTTATTAAAATAAAAACTAATGAAAATCAGCTTCTAAAAATTATTTTAAATATTTTAAAAAAAAACTACAGTACAACATTTTTAAAAAACTAATTCAGAAAATTATTTTATCATAATTTTTTAATATTTAATTCTCTTCGAAGAAAGAAAATTAAAATTTTCTAAAATTTACACGTTTTAGACTTAATGACAGTAACAAAAATTTCTAAATAGTTACAAAATTTCTAAATTTATTTTTCTTATAATTTTTTCTATTAACATAACAAATATTTTAATTTATTGGTTAAAAATTAGTTTATTTAATTTTTTTAATTCTAGTTAAAATTAAAAATTTTAAATAAAGAAAATTTATTTATTAAAATAATTTAATTCTCGCCGAACTTTCCAAAAATTATTAAAAATAAATTGATTCAGAGGTGAAGTTTAGTTTCAAATTACAGAAAATAATAGAATTTAGGAATGATTAGAGTTTTAATATTTAGATAATATTAAATTTCAGAAAGTTTCAAATTAAAAATTTTGTAATTTTCATTTCCTGAGGAAAAGCAAATAAAAAAGATTTAACTATTTATTTAATGAAAAGGATTTAAATATTTATTTAATAAAATTATTCAAGTTTTGAATAATTGAATTTTGAAATCAGTGAAAAGTCGCAGGGAAATATAAAATAAAATTATTGTGACAAAACTAAATTAAATAATTTACTTTTTCAACTTTTTCTATATTTTTAATCCATTACAGCGAGTTTCTTCGACCCTTAGACGTTTATTTTATTATTGTAATAACAAAATTTTTATTTTTAAATATCAACATTAATTTGGTTCTAAATTTAAATTAAAGATTTAAAAACATTTACAACAAATTAATATTGTTACTATTTATTATTTTCGCAAGAAAATTCTTCGTGAGAATAATTAAATTATTGGCATAAATAATAAAATTCTTCGCCAGGATTTCAATTTTTTCAAAACATTTTTTACGTTAATAGCAAATTAAAATTAAATTAAAAATAATACTTTCTAATGGGAAACAATTAAAAAAATAATAATTCAGAAGAAGAAAATATTTTTTTTCAACTAAATACATATTTGTTATGTAAACAATGCGGTGATCTTAATTAAAAATAGTGTTAATAATATCTATGTGATGTAAGCGTTATATAATCAATTCACCCCTTTGCGAATATTTATGTCACCATTATAAGCTTGTAAGCGAACAATGTGCTTCCGCCAGAAAGTGAAATCGGTCTGTTTGAGTTGACAAAGCAAATAATTGAACTAAATTTCTTCATCCCTCTCTTACATATTGTTTTATACTTTGTGTAAAAGTAATGAAAAGAGAATTATGCAGAGAAAAATGCGATTATCAATAAAATATTATCTGCGACTAGAATTCTTGGGGAAAAAAATCGAAGATAATTATGAGCAAATAAAAAAAATAATTATATGGTAAATAATAATGATAAATAAATAATGATAAATTAAGAAAATAATTATAAAAAAATTATTTTCAAAAAGCGAAAAAAAGAAGATTAACTGTTTTTAATTTAGAAAAAAAAGAAATGTTACGTAAGAAAAATATTACATAACAGACACTTGATATGATAAAATGTGGAAAATGACATAAAAAAGGATATTACACAGTATTTGACATTCTAATGTTACTTTTGTAAAAAGAAAATACAATAGTTTTTTTGTAGTATTCTCTTTTATATGTTCTTTGAGGGAAATATTAAACTTCTGGAAAATTGTGAAATAAGACACGTGAGAGAGAAAATTATTTAAAAATAAAATTTGTACTTTAAATTAAATTGAAAGTTATTTAAGTTGTAAATTAATTTTATTAAAGAATTTTAAATGATTAAAAGAAAAGTAAGACTAGTAATTTTTATTTTAGCTTCTTTTTCGTTTTTGATTTTAATTCGTCGACATTTTTATTCTCAATTTTAATTCTTCTTCTATATTTTTAAGTTTAACTTCGTTTCTACAGTTAAATTTAATTTTCCTAAAATTTTAATTTAATTTCCGCTTGTCATTTTAATACCCTTGTATTTTGATTTTTGATTTTTTTCTACTCGGCTCAACTTTAATTCTTTTATGGTTTTAATTTTAGTCTCGTCGTTTAATTTTAAATTATTTAAAATTTATTTATTAAATTTTTAATCTTAATGGAATTTTACATTCAGGGTATAGTTTTTTTTTAAATCATAAAACTAAAGAAAAAGGGAAAAAGTGGAAATTAATTTATGTAATTAGTACATAGAAATGAAATACTGCCAAAATTTATTAATATTTTCAAAATATTCAGAATATAATGGAAAAATCTTGCAGTTTTTCTAAAGTAATTCATTAATGATAATGCAACTTGCTAACTTTTATCTTGTTAAATAGAGTAATATAATTTTGTTTGGGGAAATCCCTTTCAACATAGCATAAATGTGTGTTAGTTACCATTAACATAAACTTCACAAGAATTCGCTAATGCTCATGCATACTTTATAAGCCGGATAATTCTCGTTAAATATACAAACTTCTTAGGAAGATGTTCAAAAATTAAAAAATAACGTTCTCTTTTGTTCGCTCCAAAAATTATCAACTAGAAGAAAGACGAGAAAATTATGCCTTTTTTTATTACGACAATTAGATTTGAAAAATAAATTGTAGTAATCAGGATAATAATTAATTACTCTTAATACTAAATTAAATTATTAATACTAAATTAATTATTAATAAATTAATCTATAATAAGAAAATTGTTATTTTATTAATTATTAATTTTTTATACTAATTAATTATTGTTAATAAAAAAAGAAATTGAGTCAATTTTTCAATTTTGAAATCAATTATTAATAATAAAAGAATATTGAGTCAATTTTTGAATTTTTAAATCATTTATTAATAAAAGAATATTGAGTCAATTGTTGAATTTCGGAATCAATTATTAATAAACAGAAAATATTGAGGCAATTTTTGAAATTTGAAAGGAATTATTAATAATAAAAGAATATTGAGTCATTTTTTGAATTTCGGAATCAATTATTAATAAAAAAAAGACATTGAGGCAATTTTCGAATTTGGAAATCAATATAAAATAATAATAAAATTACAACAAACTATCGAAACGTTAAATGCAGATATGTTGATGTAATCTCTTTGCTTCGCTTTTGACCTAATTAAAATCGTTTTCTCGCAGCCCCCATGGCGAAGGAAACATAAAACTTTCAGTTCACATTGAAGACGAGAGAATCACTTTCTTGCCATTCAATTATTTCGATCTCATTTTCATCGTCAAATGTTAATTTATTATTCACACACTCTTTTTCGTTGTCGAATAATAATTGCTTTTCAATTTTGTAAAATCATCCATTTTTGAAAAATGATTTAATGAAAGAAAGAAAATCGAATTCAAAAGGTGTAAGTTTTCAATTTTAAAATTATTATTATTATTATTATTGTTATTATTATTATTATTTAGTATTATTTAGTATTATTATAAATAATATTAAAAACATGTGTCTATATATGAAAGAAAGAGGAAAAACTATATATATGAAATAAAAAGCAAATTAATTATGAAGAGAAAATGTGATAAATAAATAACAAGTAAAGTAGCATTTTCGCTTTGAAAAATTTATAAATTTCTAAAGATATCCTTTTGACCTTTTGTGATTTTCAACATTGAAATAATTTTTATGCAAAAAAAAATGTTTAATTTTTCTTGTTTTTTAGTTAAAATTATTATTTTTTTACCCTAACTTCTTTATTTCGTATATTCATTATATTATAATAAATTTTGCGTCGTATAAAAAAATATTTATTGATTTTATTTACGCAAAAAAAATAAAATATATAATTTTTTTTTTCAAAATTGAATTGAGGTTAATTTTTTGAAGAAAAATTATTTTTTAGTAAAATAAATAATAATAATAATAATAATAATAAGAAGCAGTGAAAGTTAGAAATATGATTTTTCAATATTGTGAGAGTTCGAAAAATTAATAAATGTTTCCAATTCGTAAAAATTTATTTCTCAAAGTCGGAGAAAAAAAAATAACATAAAAAAAAGGTACATTTTGTGCCTCAAGATTGCTTTCATCTCTCATGGTCTTGGGGTTTTAAACGATTCGGGGTACAAGAACGGCACAGGTGCGATAGAAAACTAAGACAAATGGCCAAAGAAAAAGGAGGCGAAAAAGAAATTTAAAGAACTTTATACTATATACGAACATGAAATTCTGCACAATTTAGATGGCGATTATTAACTCTCCGAAAGAGAGGGACATTTTTATGAAGAATAGTTAGACTGTTAAATAAAAAATAATATAAATCGCTCAAAAAATTATTCTCTCATATTTCATAGAAGTTTGCGTGGAAACTTTTAAATTAAAAACTCAATTGAAATTTGCAATTTTTTTTATTATTATTAATAATAAATTCTCCTTTCTGTGGATTTGGTTTAATTTTCGTTTATTCTTTACGTGCTTGATAGTTAATTATTATTATTTATTTTACTAATTATGTACTCTTGTTTACTTTACTGCTTTTTAACACTTTTTTTATTACTTAGAATTATTTTTTTAACAAATAATTATTATTAATTGTTTTATTATTCAATTACAAATATTTAGTTCATTTTTTAATTGTTACTACCATTTTTTGTGCAATTAATTCCCTTTAATTATTTAACTATTATTATTTATATTATTTGCTTTACTATTTAATTACTATTTCTGCTAATAACTTACTATTATTTATATGACTATTTAACTGCTATTATTTATTATGTGGCTAAAGTTTCGAACGTTCAAATGAACGAAATTTTTTTCACCTTGTCTTTTTGAAAATTACTATCCAAAAAAGAAAAATAATTGAAATTAAACAATATTTAATTTAGAATTAATTTGCTTCAATTTAAAAATAATTTTTTTCTAAAGAAAAAGAAACACAAATTAGAAGAAGTAAAAAAAATATTGTCGTTCATTTGAACGTTCGAAACTTTAGGAACATTATTTATTGTACTATTTAAATACTACTTATTTTTTATTTTACTTATTTTACTATGAAATTATCAAATATTTTATTTATTATTTATTCTACTATTATTCATTTTTTTATTATTATAACGTTACATTTTTAAAAAAATTATTTCATTTTTGAAATATTCCTGAAACTTATTCTGCTTTATAAATATCGAACAAAATTATTGACTATTAATGGTGTAATGAAAATGGAAGGAAAAAGTAAATTGTAGTAAAAATTACAATACGAGGGGAATTTTAAAACGTTCATTGGATTGTAAATTTTTTTTTCAAACTTTACAAATTTTTAACTATTCAACAATTTTTTGAGAAAAATTTATTCCCTCCTCGTCTTCTCGACTTGAATGCGACAAAAATTTCTCCGAGAGAATAGTTTTCATAAATCAGAGAAAAATTTGCAGTTCAAGATTATTTTCCTTCGCAAGGAAATTGTTTTACAAAAAAAAACCGGTTTAACGATAAATAAACAAAGAAATGAAGAAAGAAAAAGGAAGACAAGGAAGCGCAAAAAATGGAAAATTGAAAATAAAGAAAAAATAAAACAAAGAAGAGAAGAAAGAATTAAAAATAGAGAAAAAATAAAAAAGAAGAGGAGAAAACATTAAAAATGAAAAATAGAGAAAAAATGAGAAAGAGAATAAAAGAAAACATAAAATGAAAGAGAATGGAGAGAAAAGATTTTTCCAACTATGAGAATAAAAATTTGAATATCTTGAAACTGGAATTTTTTGTCCCCACTCGTTTTTTTTAGCAAAAGGCCGAAGAAGTGAAAGTGGAAAAATATCAACTGTCAATTATTATAGTTCTTGTGTTTTTCTTTTTATTTACCAAAGCGATTGTCGAGTCGGATTTTTCGTCATGACATTTATTGGTGGCGAGGGTCGAGGACTCCGTCATCATCTAAATCAACAAATTCTTCAGCATCGCACGCCATTCGTCAGGAAAAATTACTAAATTGACAACAACTAACATTCTCACATCATGAATAAAGAATAAAATTGATCCTAATTTCTTTTTTTCGAACTACACTAAAAAACTTCCACACTTGTTTCACCATTGATTCGACGTTTTTTTTTCTCTTATTCCAAAAAAAATGTTTTATTTTTTGCTGGTAAAATTGAAAACCATTATTTCCTCGAGTGTTTATTATTATTCATGAAAATTCTTTCATTCTTCGTGAAATAATTTTCGAAATTATTATTATTCATTATGAAAATGAATGAAATATTGTTCCTCTCAACGGCGCAGTAATTAAGCCGATGATGATAACATTCTCAGTTGTGTATGATATCAGATGTGACCATCCTTAATGGAACGTGTAACATCTGCATGTCAGTCGTAAAATTGACATTAATCGTAAAATTTCTCTCGATGAGAGAAAGATTGGGATTTTTTTTTTTTTGGTAAAATGTAAAACTTTTGTTACATTTTTTTCTTTAGGGGGAATTAATAATTTTTTTTTGTGTTAAATTTTTTCGAAAGGTGGTGTGTTTGGGATTTTTTTTTTGGGTTACGAAGAAACATTCGTCCGTGCGGAGAGAAAACGCGCGATCAACTGAAAGTCAGATTTCTCGAGTGTGGCCAAGTTTTGTTACGATAAGCGCGCATGTCTGACTGTTTCGCCAGTTATACTACTTGCGAGGGAAAAAAAAATTCTATTTCAGGTCACCAATATTATAATTTTCCATAACAATAATTGCGGAAAAAATTTTTCCCCATATATTGAAAATTTTTACTCAATTTTTTTTTAACTAACTTTCATTTTTTTCAATAAAAAAATTTTTTTTTCTTAAAGAATTTTTTACTTTAAAAGAGAATTAAAAGAATCAATCAATCAATCTGTAATTACAGATTCAATTACAAGCTAAATTTAAATTTCTTGATTTTTAAATCTTAACGTTTTTTTCAAAATAATATTTATAATTGTACAATTTTATATTCTATTTTCATTTTTTTAAAAGAGAAAAAACTTAACTTATTTTATTAAAAGTTATTTTTATTTATAATCTAAAGAGTCCTGACAACAATTTTTTATAAATTACTTAAACAAATCCTACCAAGAATTTTTTTTAATCAATTTAAAATCAACCAGTGTTTAAATAAAAAAAATTGATTGAAAGTCGAATAATTTAAAACGAATTTGTAATTTATTTTTTTGATTTTGCTACAAAATTGTTTGTGGTTAACAATATATTTATTGAACAGTAAAACATTTTCCTTTAAAAAAAAATTATTAACAATTTTAATTTAAACTTTATAGTCTAAAAAATTGTGATAAAAATTATTTTATAATTATAAATAAATTATATTTACATTTGACTTGGAGGATTGACAATTTTCTTGACATTTTATATTCCCTAAATGTTTAAATAAATATATTAATATTTAAATGTTTAAATAACTTATTTAACATTTAATTTGTTTATATAAATAATAAATCGTTTTGATAAATAAATAATCGAAGAATTCAAATTGAGTTTGTAATGCATTTTTGTAAGTTTTTTACAAAATTGTTTGCATGTAGATCTAAATTTTTTCCGGTAAAAATAAAAAATTCCGTTTTGAAAAATGTTTATTTTTCGCTTCTCTTTTTGCTTTTCGAAAGAACAAACGAAGAGAAGTTAAATAAAAGTGCTTGAAAAATCAAAAGAAACGTTAGTAAAAATTCAGTTTACTTTTCTGAAAATTTTCCTCTAAATACATTTCACGAAAAACTTGAAAAAGAAAAGAAATGAAAAATAATGACAAACAAAATTCAAATTGCATTTCATTATTGAAATTATTTATATTTTTTTACTATAGTGAGTAAAAAAAATTAGTTAACATTTGATTTAGTTCCTTCGGTTCATATTTTTCGAAGGAAAATTTTGCCAAAAATGCATTTCATGGAAAATTTGAAATAGAAAAGAAAAAATAAAGTGAAATCAAAATTGTTCATTATTAATATTATTTCTTTTAAATTGTTTAAAATAAAGAGCAATTCAAAAGAAAAAAGAAAATTAGTGACAGAAGCAAATTGGAATGTTTTTATTCAAATTTTTTAAATGAATTTTTTATTACAGAAAAAAATAATTAAAAATTTTTGTGAAAAATTTTGTTTATGAATTTTTATATTTAAACGATTAGAAATATTTTCATTTATTTGCTTTTATTATTTTTATTTTCTTTATTTATTGATTATATTAGTTAAATAAATATATTTATCTTTTACTCTTAAAAATGATTGCAAAAAATTTTCAAAAATCTTTTTTTATGTAAATTTTTAAATATATAAAATATAAATGTTATGAATATCATATTCTATTTCGATATCTATGTGAATTTAGTTATTATATTTTTTAAAATTATTGTAAGAAATAGAAGAATAGATTTCCATAAAAGAGTTTTTTTTAAATACATCCTATTTGTCGATTCTATTTTCTGTTTGAGAAAATTAATATTTCAATGGACTTTACAAAGTCAAACTCTCAACTCTATTTAAACAAAGTTTTCATTTGAACCTATAACGGAGAGTTTCAGTCAAACAGTACCAATCAAAATTTAATAGTTGCACGTCGATACTTCATTTGCCATGAAAATTGTTGCAAAATTGTTGAATTATAAATTAAAGTTAAAAAGTGTATTTTGGAACAAACTTTTCACAGTTTTACATTTTACTCTGTGTGATTTATATTCTTTTAATAATTTCCTTTCTTTTCAATTTTTCTCTTTTTAATTAAAATTTACGTTTCAAATAAAAGTTTTCTTCTAATTCAAACTTTTTTTTCCAATTCAAACAGTGATTAATAATTAAAATTCTTTTCTAATTCAAATTGTTCATTAAAAAATTAAAAATTCAAACTTTTTTTCTAATTCACTTTTGTTTTAATTTTTTACTAATTAAATTGCTTTGTAGAAATTCAAAATTTGGATAAAATTATATTTTCTTAAAGGTTATTTTTTGTAAATAAAAATTTAGTCAATTAGATTGGAAATTTAAATTATTTTTTTTATTAATTAAATAAATTGTCAATATGAGTAAATTTTTATTAAAAATGTAATTTATTGTTTAAAGAAAAATTTATTTTCGTAAGTTGAGAAAAAAACTATTTATTTTATATTCACCGTTTACATTTATTGATAATTTTATATGAATGTTTTCCACAGTTGAAGGACACGTGCACGAGAAATAAGTTTTCAACTTTTCTTTTAATAATTTATACTTATTTAATGTTTATTAACTTTAATTCGAAACTTGAAACGTGTAATAATAATATGATAAGAAAGAATTTTTACAATAAAAATGCATTTATTTATTTATTAAAAAAAACTTTCGTAAAATCCTTTAATAAAATATAATAAAAGTCGTGTAATTCAAAAAAATTAATCTCTTACGTGTTTTCGTAAAATTTCAATTGAAACAATACTTTTATTAGAATTCTATTATTTATTTTATTATTTATTTTATTTTAATATTTTTTTTATTAATTAGTGTTTATTAATTTTTTATTTACTTTATTTTTATTTAGTATTTGAATTCTTTTTAAAACATTTTTATAATAAAACATATAAACTAACAAAAGTGAAGAGAAAAATATTGTCTTACCAATATATAAGCGAGAAAAAAAAGTTAAGAGTGAAAAATAATAAAACACACATTTTATGAAAAATCTCGCTTTCAATTTAATAATTAAATTAAAATTTATTAAAAGAAACATCTAACGTTGTATATATTAGGTTTTTTTTCTCCCCTTCCCCTTTTTATATTTTCAGTTCGTTAGCGAGAAAATATTTGTGTTCTAAAATCTTTTTATGCAAAACTTTTTTTCTTCGTTAAAAAAACGGGGCAAGTACTTTTTTTCCCTTTCGCAATATGACGTTTAATGTAAATATTTTAATATAGTGAAATTTTCAAGCAACCAGACTAATTACTTAATTAAAAAAAAAGAAGAAATTTCTTGCTTCTACAAATGCCTTTTATCCTTGTGTACACGTCAATTATACAAATATAACCATTTGCAGAAACAGTTAATATACAAACAATGAATATCATTCGAAAATGTAATTCTTAAAAAATTAATAAGTACCAATGTGATTATATTAGAGAAATTGGAGTAGAAAATTATTTATTATTATCAGTTTTTTGCTAATTAATTATTGTTATTTAGTTATTTTATTATTAAATTACTATTATTTATTTTACTATTTTTTACTACTGCTTAATTTTGTAAATAATTACAATTCATTATGTATATAATTTTTTGGAAAATTTGTTTTTTCTTGTCTTCTCTGCTCAAATAACAAAAATTTTTTTGAGTGAACAAATTATTTATAATAGTAACTTTTTGTAATACCTTTTTTTATCCAAGAATCATTTTTTACGGAAGAAAATTAAAAAAAAATTTGATTAGAAAAAAAAAATAAATAAGAAGTTATCCGAGAAAAATTTTTCTGTTAAAGGAAATTATGAGAAAATAATCTCCCTTTAGAAATAAATAAATAAACAAATGAAAGAAAGGAAAATATGCAGAAAGAGGAGTAAGGAAAAAATTTTTCCATGAAAAATTTTTTACTAATTGTTTTGACAAACAAAAATTCTGTTTAGAAAAGAATAATTAAAATAACAGTATAAAAAAATACTTTTTTTGGAAATTATTTTACGAACAAAAAATTCATTTTGGAAATAAGTAAATAGATAAATAAAAAAGTGGTCAAAGAAAAATATTTTACTAAATTTTTGTTAGCTTCCTTAAAAAATAAATTTTGAATAATATTAGTCAAAAATTCTAGAAAATTAATTAAATTTTGATTTTGAAAGACTTGCAGTTAAAATTTCTAAGTATTTTGAAAATTTTAAGCAAATAAAGAGCAATAATTAGTTAAATATTTATTTTACAAAAATTATTAAAATTTGAATAATTTAATTGGGAAATTTTTAAAAAATAGTAATTAAAATTTTGTAAAAAAACAGGACTTGAATTCTCAATAATAATTTTAACAAATTGAAACAATTGGAAATTCTCTAAAATTTTATATTTTAAAGAATTTTATTTTTTCCTCTTTAAAAATTATCTATATAATTATATTTTTGAAATTATATTATTTTATGAATGTACAAAAATTATTCAATTTAAATAATTCAATTCGTCTAGTTAAATTCTAATAGGAATTGATTTAACAAAAATTTTCAGTTAACATTTAGAAAAATAATGAAATATTTAAACCATTATAACAGGAATTTTAGGAATTAATTAAATTTTAAAAGGCTTTTAAATTAAATTCCTTGAAAATTTAAGGGAAAAAAAAGTTTAAAAGTCTTTAAATTTTTGTTTTAAAAAATTATCAATAACATTATTTTTCTTTAAAAAGTATTAAAGTTTTTCAATAATTTTATTCGAAAATTCTAAAAAAATATCTGAATTTTGGATGATTTTGTGTTGCAAATTTTAGAAATAATTATATTTCATGAGGTTTTTCATTGAAATTATTTGAAATTTTAATTCTCCAGGAAAAATAAATATGAATAAGTTATAAGTTTAAAAAATTTTCTTTTTTAAAAAGTAGTAAAGGTTTGAAAAATTTAATTTCCTAAAATTGTTTCTTGAAAAAATGAAACTATAATTTTTTTAAAAATACTTCTATTTCCGAAAATAATTTTCAAAAATTGAAACAATCGAAAATTTTGCCAACTTTTATTGAAATAAATTTTTGAATTTTAATTCAAGTTGCTGTTAGAAATATTTTGGCATTTATCACACGAGTTTTTCAAATAAGTGCATTTAATGAAAGACCGTAAGAAAAATTATATTTTTTCAGAAATTAAGAATTTGCATTAAATTCGGAAAAGCAAATTTTGAAAGTAAAAATGGAAAAGAAAATTTTAGTTTTGCTAGTTTGTTAATAAAAAGATTATTTAAAAAATTCCGTTTTGAAGCAAAGAAATAAACAAATATAGAAAATACGAAAAAAGAAAAAAAAATTTCTAGTATAGAAATTGCAGTCAAACAAATCTGATAGAATAAAGAACAATTTTTTTTTCTGCGAATATATAAAATTTATCACAAATCACAATAGAATCATGAATAATAATTTTTTTAAGTGTATTTGCTATACGACTTAAATATAAAATTATGGGGGGAAAAATTCAAGTATCATTTATTTCTTTTGACAGGAGAAAGATTTTCGACTCATGCAATTGCATTCGTGAATCAAAAAGGGCAATAAATTGTATTAACAACGACTAACGAATATCTATATATATATATCTATATACATGTGAAAATCGTATAAACGTACATGGAACCAATGTAGGTGAAATAAATCCTATAAGAGCATTGAGATTAAATTGCTTTCACCGTTAAAAAAAAGTCGATCAATTTGATTGTCAAACGACACTACAATATTAAACGAATAAAAATCAGACTTGAATTTATCCATAAAAAACGTCGCAACCGGTGTATGGTAAATTTAAATATATATATAGATTTACAGCACGTGTATGTCTCGCACCTGAATCTCGAAAAATAAATCTCAAATTGAAATTCTAACCATTTTAAAAGATAAGACATGAAATGAATGGATTTTTTTTTTCTATTTTCGAAAAAGTGGTTTGTTTTCCTACAAGATATGTGTTACGTCTAAGAAGCGTTTTCGTGTCTAGTCGAAATTCAAGAAAATGAAATTCCAATTTCTTTTGGGGACTATTTGTAACTTTATCTATATATATGTAGAGCATTGTGAGTGAGAAACAAATTTATTTTTTTTTGTGTCACAATCTTTTCTCTGCGTGTGTATTTTTCTTCATCTTGTTCTTTTTCTTTATTTTTTTCCTCTCTCTCTCTCCTTATTTTCTTCTATTTCTTCTTTTTCTTCTTTAAACATTCGTCGATCGAATGCCACAGATATACATGTCTCTAGAAAGGAAAATGCTTTATTTTCAAGGAAATCCAATACTGAAAGAGTTATATTATGTGGAAACCTGAAAAAAACGCACCATTTATTTCATCGTTTACAATTCTTTTCCTCAAAAAAAAATTCTTCTTTTTTTGCAATAATCAATTCTACTGTGTTTTATTATTATTATTTCTTTCTTTTTTGTTTGAGAATCATAATAATAATAATAATGACTGTAGGATTATAGAAAAATTATATTTTTTGTATTTTAATTTTTTATTCTTCTGAGTTAAATATTTGTTTAATGTCTGTAGGAGAACATTGGAAATTTTTAATTGAGATTAAAATTATTGTGTATTTTTTGTTTTTAATTGTAATAACTTGACAAGAATTAAAAATATAAAATTCTAAAAAAAGATAAGTAAAGATTCTGTCTGACTAAAATAACGTTTACTATTGACAATTAAATATTTAAATCATTAAATAGATTGATAATAAAATAAAGAATAAAAAAATTGTGAAAATAGAAAAATTCTGTCTGACATGAAATAATTTTCTTTTTAATTTATTACTATTGAGAGAATAATTATTCGATTAGTCTGACTTTAAAACTTTCGTTCAAATGATAAAATTATTTAATGAAAGGTTGTGTCTGCGACTAAAACCTCTTTTACTAATAATATACGTATTTTTGAAATAAAAATATTCTTTCTGGCAAAAATATTTTTATACTCCTGTTTATAATTTTATAAGAGAGAATTCTGAAAGACGAAAAACATTTCTATTAATGTTAATATATAATATTGGGAACTCGTGCGGCTGAGTTATATTTTTCCTACTACTGAACGTATAATGTTATTGGAAAAAATGTTGCTTGACCTAAAAAATTTTATACTACTTACAGATTTTTAATATCAAATTTTACCATATTTCTTCAGTTAATTTTTTTGCAATAGGTTTTTTTTAAACCTTCGACTCAGATCTTATTGTTATTAAATGTTATTTGCAGAGTAAATTTTACTATTTCTGTGATAAAATATTCTGAAATTTTTACAAAGAAATTTTCTTCGGAAATATTTAAAAGTTATTTTCTTTTGAAATATTTAATGTTATTTTAATAACAATTTTTAATTCCTAACTTTACTATTTTTACTTAAAATTTTATCAAGTTCGAACTAAACTTTATTAATTTTTTACTAAAATTTAATTCGAATATAGAAATGTGAATTTTTTTAGTGAAATTTTTAAATAAAAATAATTCAATAGAATTAATTAATAGAAATTATATTTGTTTAAAAATTTTTTAAAAATAATTACTCAATAATAAATTGTTTACTCTTTTTTTTTGTTTCAGGTGAGTAAAACTGCGTATTTCCTGTCGAGTTCATTTCGTAAGTAAATGTACATTAAAATATATAATTACATTTTATAAAATTTTAAAAATTGTTTTACTTTCCAAATAATACTGCCAATTAAGCATAAAATTTACTTTTACTTCAAAGTGAAAAATTTTTTCAAATGACAGTTGACATCAACAAGATAAAAAAAAAATTCTGAGAAATTACTCGAATCTTCTTTGAAAAAAAACGAACTCAGTTCACTGCAATAATTATAATGATCGTTTTTCTGAACGTGTGTATAGAGGTCTGTCTCCTCACACTCCCAAAAACCTTTCAAGAAAAGGCATTTAATTCTGGAATCTTGTCTGAACTTTTCTTCTCAATTGAGGAAAAAAACACTTGTGTTCTTTTACTTAGGTGAGACGAGAGAAATAAATGCCGAGGCCAGAGAAAGAAAAGTTTTAACCGCTTTTTCTTTGAACCTAACCCATGTGTATGGATGATTGATGCTTCAAGGGGTCTCATGAGTTTAGGTTTTTATCCTCAAGAAAAAAAAAATTATCAAACCTCTCCTCAAACATATTTTCTCCAATTTTTATTCTAATTAAATTTTTTCTTCATTTTTTTGTCGAATTTCACTTTTGAAGGTTATAAAAAATTAATGAGAGGTTGAAACTTAATTGATTATTAATAATATACAAATTTTTATTAATAATAATACTAATACTACTAATAATAATATTAAAAATAATTTTTATAATTTCTATTTTTTATATTATTATTCTTAATTACTTTTATTAATTTATAATTATTTATTATGAGAATAAATTTAAAAGTTGATTACAAAGTTAAGGATTTAATTAATTGTATTAGTACACGGAAAAACTTTTTTCAAGAGTCATTACTAAACTTATTCAAGAACTCAGGATATGGAAATGATACAAGAAATGCTACAAAACCATAGATTGAAACATTATTTTAAGCTGTTCGGGGATAACTGTAGTAAATTTCTGGACTACTTGTTGAATTTTCTTGAAAAAGTCCTGAACTGGTTTAAGAATAGAAAAATTTAAAATTAGCGAAAAAAATTTGCCCGCGTGAGTAGTCGAACTTAAGACCTCGAGACTCAAGATCGCTCCGCCTTATGCCACTCGGCTGCAGGGACGCGTTACGATACTTTAGTTTTAGATCGTTTTAAAGTGTTTAAAGCCAAGTGGCGCTGTATACCTATTGGTTACGCTACGTCTTCTTTCTTAAATAGTTCGAGACTTTTTCAGCGCGCAGTGACTGAAGAACTCAGTCGCAGCGTCAAGAACAATAATTTCCAAGCCATTAGAAAGACACCTGAAAATTCTTTAATGAATATTGAACTTTTCTAAAACAAGTTCTAAATTTTTCCCATATCCTAAGTTCTTGAATAAATTTAATAATGACTCTTGAAAAAAGTTTTTCCGTGTATTTTTATTATTATTTATATTATTTATATTATTATTCTTAACTACTTTTATTAATTTATAATTAATTATTATGAGAATAAATTTAAAGACGATCACAAAGTTAAGGATATAATTAATTGAAAACGAAAAAAAGATAAATTATGGATGTAATTCATTAAATATTTCCCTTTGTGTATAAAGTAAATGAAAAGCAAAAGTAAAGACTTCTCTTGTTTGGAATTGACTTTAGAATGAAATTAAAAATTTCTTTAATGAAATATATATTACATATTAAGATTTATTCGCTTTCCAACTTTAATTAATATCGATTAACAGCGATGACGCAAGGTTTAAATTTTTTATTCTTTGTGGATTTAACTATTGCATAATGATACCCAATCAATTTGGATTAGTTGAAAAATTAATTTATCATTTTTTAATTTAATTATTTTATCATTTATAATGTTCTATAATTAAATTAGTTCGTAATTTACAAATTAAATTAATTTTAATTATTTCTCTAACGTGGTGATAATAATATCGAGCAAGAGGTAAAAAGTTTTTAGTCAGACAAAACATTCCTTTATTTAAATAATATTAATATCAAAGTAGTAACAAAACTTTTCGTCAGACACAAAATTCATTTATTCATTCATTTATTTAACTAATATTACAATTAGTAGGAAAACAATTTTTTGTCAGACATAATTTTTTAAATACATTCTCTTTGAAGTAGAATTCAATGTTTCGTAAATATCAACTATTAATTAATTAATTAAGAAATAAAAATAAATTTAAAGAAAAAATTATATGGCAGGAAAAATGTCTTGTTTGACTAAAATTATTTTTTACTACTGCAACCAACGTGCCAGCTGTCTGACTATTACTAATGGTTTCTACTTTCACATTTAGGAGAAAATTTAACTCGTCTGGCTGAAATTGCTTCGACTATTGAATTGATTTTTTTTATCAATAAATAGGTAACAAAAAATGCAAAAAATCGTCTGACTAAAATTGAGGATAAATAAAATAATTAATAAAGATGCGAATTTAATTTTTGAAAAACTAAACTTTTTTCAAACTTAGATTTTTATTAGTAATTTTTTATTTAAAAAAAAATTTAACAAACCGATAAATAGATTTTTAATAAAAATTGAAAATTTCAAAATAAATAGATAAATAGATTTTTAATAAAAATTGAAAATTTCAAAAGAAATAGATAAATAGATTTTTAATAAAAATTAAAAATTTCCAAATAATTTTGCCCACAATCAGACAAGGATTAAAAACTGTTAATTTAGTGATAGTTTCTTATAAAAAATTTGGAGAAAAATTTGTCGATACACACGTTGTAAAAAATAAATTTTTATTTTAAAAATTGAAAAATTTTATCGTAATTTATTTTCGAAAATTTTTTTCGTATTTTTATTAAAAAATTACGTGTGAAAACAAAAATTTTCTCAAAAAGCGTCCAATTTGGCCGAGTTATGAGCATTTGAAAAAAAATTTAAGCAAAAAACGTGATATTCCAAAAATCTCTATCTCTTAAGTCTCTTTATGAAAAAATTTGAAAAAAAATCATGGTACCTCATTTTAACGAGCACTAAAAGAAAAAAAAATATTTGAAAGAAAATTTGAGATGCAAAAGCAAAATAATTTCCTATTTACCGTGGAACGCCCCATATGTAATAATTGTCGAAAGATTAAAGTAGAAAACATTTTTGAATAAAAAAAAAAAAACAGAAGAAGAACAATTATTCAACAACAAGAAACAATGTTTCCTAATTACATTCATATTCACTTTAGGGAATTTATTTAACATTTCAAATAATGTTGAACTGATAACAGTAATTTGTAGATACATATATAAATTTTGGCAGAGAAGTTTCTATGAAATGTGCAGAATGCTATTCCAGTTGGGTTACTTTTAACAGATATACATACTATATGTACGTATATGAATACAAGTATGCAAGATCACACGAATTTAAATTCGCTTATATATCTTGAAGCTAATCGATAGTGGGTTGCATGGTCACAGTTCGTTTCTGGTCACCGCATCCGAAAACAAGATTATAGGCTTTCGCATGGGTGTGCCGAGAAACACAATGTTTCAATATCCCCTTATTTAAAAGTCACTTGATTCTACAATTCCGTTCGTAATCCTGTTTTAAATTCATCAATCTCTCACGACGAAATTTTGATTCAAAAAAGAAAAAAAAAAAAAATGAAGAAGAAGAGTGGAGAGAAAAAATCCCCATTAAATCTGTCAGTTTCATTTTTTCAAAGTTTCACTTTAATCTGGATAGGAATTCTAATTACTTAAAAATATCTCGTATTCAGTTTGTACTTTAGCGCGTAAAGAAATGAAGATTTCCCCTCGCGTTCTTTCTTTTCTTTTGTTCTGGTTGTTCTTCTTTTTGTTCTGCTTTCTCTTCTTTTTTTCTGCTTTTTCTTCTTTTTTATTATTGTTTTTTTGTTCTTCGTTATTTATTGACTTTTGTTCTTGTTCTTTGTCTCGTTTTTCTGCCAGTTTTTTTTCTTTTAATCTTTTACATTTTTTGTCTTTAGTTCTTATTCTTGTTCTTTTTAAATTTTTTTGTTCTAGTTCTTTTTCTCTTTAAATTTCTTTCTTAATTACTTTTTCTTTTTCATTTTTTTTTGCTTAAGTTTCTTGTTCTTTTTTATCAGTTTGTTTCTCTTTTTCCTCTTAAGCTTTATTTTCATTTTATGTTTCTTTTTAAGTTTCTTTTTCTTTTTCTTTCTAAGTTTCTTTTTCCTTTTCTTTTTCTTTTTTTCCTTAAGTTTCTTTTTCTTTTTAAGTTTCTTGTTGTAGTTCTTTTTATGTTTTCTTTTTAAGTTTCTTGTTCGTTTTCTTTATAAGTTTCTTGTTCATTTTCTTTTTAAGTTTCTTTTTCTTTTTCTTCTTAAGTTTCATTTCTTTTTAAGTTTCTTGTTCCTTTTTAATTTTCTTTATATGTTTCTTTTTAAGTTTCTTGTTCTTTTTCCTTTTCAGTTTCTTTTTATTTTTGTTATTAAGTTTCTTTTTCTTTTTATATTTCTTTTTAAGTTTCTTTTTATTTTTTTTTATTTTTATGTTTTTTATTTAAGTATCTTGTTCTTTTTCCTTTTCAGTTTCTTTTTTTTTTATTTTAAGTTTCTTTTTTTAGTTTCATTTTCTTTTTATTTTTCTTCTTAAGTTTCTTTTTCTTTTTAAGATTCTTTTTCATTTTATTCTCAAGTTTTTTTTCTTTTTAAGTTTCTTTATCTTTTTTTCCTTAAGTTTCTTTTTCTTTTAAAGTTTCTTGTTGTAGTTCTTTTTTCTAAAGTTTCTTTTTAAGTTTCTACTTCATTTTCTTTTTATGTTTCTTTTTAAGTTTTTTTTCTTCTTTTCCTTAAGTTTCTTTTGCTTTTTAAGTTTCTTGTAGTTCTTTTTATGTTTTTTTTAAGTTTCTTGTTCTTTTTCCTTTTTATTTTTTTTATGTATCTTTTTAAGTTTCTTGTTCTTTTTCCTTTTCAGTTTATTTTTTAGTTTCATTTTATTTTTTATTTCTTTTTAAATTTCTTGTTCTTTTTCTTTTTAAGTTTCTTTTTCCTTTTAAGGTTCTTTTTCCTTTTTTTTCTTTTTCTTCTTAAGTTTCTTGTTCTTTTTCTTTTTATGTTTTGTTTTTAAGTTAGTTTTTCTTTTTAAGTTTCTTTTTCTCATTAGGTTTCTTGTTCTTGTTCTTTTTCTTGTTCTTTTTCTTGTTCAGTTTTTTTTCTTTTTCTTCTGAAGTTTCTTTTTATATCTTTTCTTCCTTTTGATCTTCTTCTTGCATCAATATTTTTTATTCCTATTAATTACACCTTTTTTATACAGCTAGTAATTTTCTTTTTCTAATGTTTTTCTTCTAAAATCTTTTTCTAAAATTAATATTATGTTACGTAGAGTTTCTTAAAACAGAAGAAAACCAACATTTTTGTTACACACCATAAAGTTTTGTTGTAATCGAAAAATACCGACAAAAGAACAACTTTCTAAAATAAAATAACAAGTGGATTAAAAGAACAATCACATTCAACAAATATAATTATTTTTATTTTTCAACTTTTTTCTCTTCTATTTTCTTTTTATTTTACAATTGTAATTTCTTTTTATGACCTCTGGGACGCAACTGGTTCTACAAAATCAATTTTCGCCACGCTTTACACAGCCACACACTTACATTTAAAAAGCTACGGGTTCTCTTTCTTCAATTCACTCTTATTCACAAAACCACTCTCTCGTTTTCGGAACCAATTTATTTCAACTGATGTAAAAGTCATCTAGCCAATCTGCAGAAAACCAGCTCTATGCAAACCATTATTTTCACGAACTCTTTCACGATTATAAAAGGAATGACCACTTTATTTCCCTCTCTCTCTCTTACACTAAAAAAAAATGAATCAAAAAAAGTAAAGAAAGAGTTCTAAGTTCGGAAATTGATTCAAGTACTGTGCTAACAGGTGGAATAATTTCGAATCTTCAAATGAAAATCGAACTCCAATTTATTGATATTGACGATAGTGTTTGAAATTAGATTTTATATGGAGAAAAAAATTTTTCTTTAAAAGAACGGATCAAATATGTGACTGGAAAAAAATTTATTTTCACTTTTTTGTGTTTCAAAATAAATGTTTCCCGGGGGAAAAAGGTTTTTTTTTGCTCTGTAACTATTCATCGGACATGAAAAGAACAAAAAAAATCGTTTAATTTCCGTTCAAATTTAAATTTCCCAAACTTTTTTTTTAATTGAGGTTAATAAATTTACCATACATGGAATATTTAATTAAAGAATTTTTTTCTTTTACATTTTCCGAACATTTTTGCCTTATTTCATAATAATGAGGTATAAATTCTATGATTTATGTCTGCGCACATAAAATATTTGTTTTATAGTTGTTCCCGATAATTTTATTTTCGAACTTTTTGAAAAGTGATTCATATTCTTCACAATTTTGGCATTTTTGATTCTATTTTTCAGGAAAAGTAATTATTTTTAATAATGTTAATTTTAGTCTTATTATTCCTCTTCTATATTTGGTTTTTAATATACAAAACCACATTTTGTTTATCCAATCTCTTTTTGAAATTTAATACATTTCTTTCTTCGTTTAAACATATCATATTTCCTCTTCACTGCTGCTATCCTCGTGACCTCATTTCCTTTTGATCCTGATTTTATGTAACATTCCTTAGAATCAGTATAACAAATAATGCATTTTCATAATATAAGATTTTGCTGAAATTTCATTGATTTTTTTTAAACATTAAGGTGGGTTAATTTTTTTTTCTTTAGTGGAGGATAATTTTATTAATTTGTTACTTGACCACGAGAAATGTGCAAATAAATGAATAATAATCAAATAAATCAATAAAAAGATAAATAATTAAATAAGTAAACAAACAAGTAAGTAAATAATCAAGGAAATTATTAAGTAAGTTAATAAATATGTAAATAAGAAAATAATTGTGTAAGTAAATAAATTAGTTAATAAATAAGTTAATAAATAAATATGTTAACAAATAGATTCGTTTATTAAATAAAAAATTACATTTCCAGTCACCGAAACTAATAACGATTTGTTTGCAATAAATATGTATATGGGTAAATTTTCTCTATAAATTAGTGGGAAATTTTTGTAGCCTCATTTTTTTTTCGAATCATGTGGGTGAGAATATAAATAGAAAAAAATAATAAACGCGTTAAATTTTTTATCTAATCTATAGTCAACCCACATATATTCGGAAAGAATTCTTTTGCAATTAAAATAACATTCTCTGACATTTCATTTCAGAAAGTATTTAAATATTTTCAGAAATGCGAGAAATTACTGCTTATTTATTTAGTGGCATTATAGTTGCAGACAATTTTTTTTTAAAAAAAGATTCTCTTATTCTTTTGAGAATTTTCTCCTTTTCTTCTTTATTTTCGTGTTCTGCTTTGCTTTTTTTTCCTCTTATCGCAGACAAGATTTTTAAGAATTGAATAATAAAGAGGCAAAAAATTACTTATTTCCTTTTTAATAACAATTTTCATTTTTTGTGTTAAATTATATTTCATTTTTCCCCGAGAAACTAACAATATTAAATTAAATTAAAATTGTTATAAAAAATAAGAAAGTTTTTACTTTTGTTTTTTTTATTGTTGCCAAAAAATAAAAAATAGAATTTAAAAAAAAAGAAATAGGAAAATAAAAACTTTTTTGTTTTTTTAATAACAATTTTAATTTTTAATGTTAAATTAAATTAAATTTTTTCCTGAGAAAATAACAGATTAAATTAAATTCAAATTGTTTTAAAAAGAATAAGAAAGTTTTTACTTTTGTATTTCTTTTTTATTGTTGACAAAAATGAAAAACTTTGTTTTTTTAATCACAATTTTAATTTCTTATGTTAAATTAAATTAAATTTTCCACCAAGAAAAAAACAAATTAAATTAAATTAAAATTGGAATAAAAAATAAACAAGTTTTTACTTTTGTATTTCTTTTATTTTTTGTTGAAGAAAATATAAATTTTTGATAAAAAAAAGAAATAGAATAGTAAAAACTTTTTTTTGTAACAATTTTAATGTTTTGTGTTTAATTAAATTAAATTAAAACTGATATTAAAGAAATTTAAAAAATTTTCCATTTGTAATTCTTTTTTTTATACAAATTATAATGTTTATTTTTTTTCAACAATATTTGATAATCTTGTCTAATAATTGTTAAAGAAATAAAAAAATAAAGTTGTTAAAAATGAATGAAACTATAAAAAAAAATTAAAACAAAAATCATTTTTGAAAATTGGAAAATCCTAAATGATCCTAATCTCTTAATGAACATATTAATATTGGAACTATTCAAAAAAAAATAAATTTTGTTCCCAATGAGAAATATTCACCCAGAACTGTAATTTAATTAAATATTTTTTTTCCGCCTACATCAGAAAATACATTTGAGTCTTTTTCTCGAAATATTTTCAAGAATTGTTTCCGTTTTGTTTATTCAAAAGATGCAACTCGCGCACTGTATGTCCAACTTTTTTCGTTCAGCACATTGAGGAACTGAAAAGAAATTCTTCAAAGGAGTCATTTTTCATTGAAAATACATAGAGTATATAAATGTATATATATGTATAGGAGCTTTAGTTGAAATTCTTCTCTGAAGAAATAAACTTTTGAATGAATACCGAGCAAGAAAATTACGAAAAAAAAGAAACGTACTACAAAGTGTCAAGTAAAAGGATTAGGGATTTTTTTTTATTTCTTTAGCGTTTATCTTCAATAAAAAAAATAATAAAAAAGGAATAAAACAGAATAAAAAAGAATAAAAAAGAATAAAAAAGAATAAAACAGAATAAAAAAAATGTACAATAAAAATTTGTGTACCTAAATATAAGAAGAATAAATACAGTAAAAATAATACAACTATATTAATTTAAAGAAGTGGAAATTATTAATTTATATCAAAATAGCTGGTTTTTTGTTTTAGAAGTAGTAAATTTCACTAATTAACAGAAATTATTGTTTATTCGAAAAGAATAGTAATAGTATTTTTTTCAAATAATAATAATAATGTTCTTTTTACGTCTCTCAATAAAGGAAAAAAAAGGCGACAATAAACATTTTTTATAGTCGAGATATTTTATTTGATTATTATTTAAAAGCGATTGTCATTAATGAAGTTAAACTGTATATCTGAGTAAATGTCGTTAATCAATATTGTAGAATTTGCTAAATAACAAGGAACACAAATTATGCGCTGCCACTTATGTACACGCTTCGAAATTATATACTTGTTGCACCTGTGTCTACAAATCAATGCACAACAGTTGCGTCGAATTTCAACCTTTTTTTTCTATTTTATTTTTAATTAACTTTATTTCTGGCGCAAAAAAAAAAAACTAAAAAGTTTATCACTTCGAGTGGAAAAATTTTTGAAGAAGAAAAAACATCCGAAAATATAGTTTGACAAAGAGAAAAAAAAATGGGAGGTTTTTAAAAATTTTATGATGTTGTAAAACGGATTTTTTCCATTACTGTATTTTTAGGATCATTTAATTTTTTCAATTAACTTTTTTTCAATTTAGCCTTTTTAATGTTTAAGATGCTTTCTATTTAACTTTTTCATATTAATTTTCTTTTCAATTTTGTCTAAAATTAGAAACATTTTTTTAATTTTACTATCAATTTTTCAAAGTAGTGGATAATTTTATTTTCAATGGTAAGGAAAACTAAAGATAAAAGTGAAAGCAATTATTTGAAAGTGTTTTAATAATTTTTGTATGCAATAGACTATATATTTCTGAAAGTTTTGAACATCCCTTCAATAAAATTGATGACTTTAGTAAACTCTTCTTTGTTTCCAACCCATAAAGTCTCTTTAACTCTCGTTAAATCTTCTTTGCTAAAAGACATCTTTTCTTGAGCGCATTCAGGCAACATTTTCGTTCGGCACATTAAAGTTTAATCGTTTAACTTTAGTGGTACTTTCTAGAGAAGTTTATTGCATTAAGTACCTCGATATCCCTTTGTTTCACTTAGTGCCAAATCCGAAGATAATTCGGTAAGAAAAATACACACAAACACCCTCTCTGAGAAAAACAAAAAGGGGAGAATATCAAATCCCTGAATAATAAATTTATATCGCCATAATACATAGATTCTGATAAATTTGCTTATTTTTTGTCGGACAAATTTATTTTATTTATTTATAACAAATTTATGTGAATGAGGATCAAAGAGAGTTGCTGTAAAATAATTTTATGTTTTTATTATACAAAAAAAAGGAGCTTTTGGAAAAGGTAGATTATATTTATTTTATAGTAAATCTAATTATTCCTTTATGGGATATTGCTTCACAAGTTTCTGAAGAAATTTGTAAAGGAAAAAAAGTAAGTAAATTTGTAAAGGAAATAAAGGAAATTTTAAGTAATACGATTCACTCGTACGCCATTCGAAATTCGATTAAAAAACCGAAAATTTGCAAAAAGACATTTAATAAACAAAAAAAAATTTTATCAGACAAACAAAATACGAGAAGAAGGATGGTTACAGATTAAATTAGATTTTAGGAATTCTAGTAATTTTTTAGGGTTCCTAACAACCTAAGTTCAGGCTTATCACAGGTCACGAAAATTCAAATATATTGTTTTCTCAGTATGTTTTTATGTTTATACTTTTTTTTTTCCTCAAAATATCAATTATTTTTGCAAATAACAGAATTCTTCTCTAAAATTCAATTATTGTGGAAAAAATTTAATAAAATTCATGGCAAAATTTAAATCATTTGCAAAAATTTTTCTCATTCCAATTATTATTATTAATATCTTCTATTTCAATAAAATTTTCCCAAAGAATTCAAATGTTTAAACACAAATTTCACAGGAATTCAATTATTTATCAATTTTTTATAAATTTCTTCGCTCCAATTCAATTATTTTTGTATTTTTAACGAAGTTTCTCGAAGGAATTCAAATATATTCGAAGAAATGAAAAAAATGGTTCTAAGAAATTTAATTATTTCAAAAAATTGTAATAAAAATCTTTCAAAAATTGTATTATTTAAAAAATATTGACGAAATTCTTTACATGCTTTTTTTGATAATAAACTGCAATTTTAATAAAGGTTTTTCTAACCAATTTGATTATTTTCAATACAATTCTTCTTAAGAATTCAAATATTTTTATAAATAATACATTTTTTAAAATTCTTGGCAAAAATCAATTTGCTATTTAAAAACATTTTTAAAAATTATAATTTTAATAACATTTTCCTATGCAATTCAATTATTTTTAATACAATTCTTCTGAAAAATTAAATTATTTTTATAAATAACAAATTTGTTTATGGGAATTAAATTATGTTTAAACAAAATTTTTAAATAAAATTCTTGGCAAGAATTTATTTATGTTTAAGAATTTGTTATTTTAAAAAATTTTGACGAAATTATTTACAAGCTTTTGTTGATAAAACTGCAATTTTAATCAAAAATTTTCTAACCAATTTGATTATTTTTAATACAATTCTTCTTAAGAATTAAATTATTTTTATAAATAATAAATTTGTTTATGGGAATTAAAATATGTTTAAAAAAATTTTAATTAACATTCTTGGCATGAAAACAATTTATTATTTTTAAAAATTTTGATAAAAATACAATTTTAATAATATTTTTCTATGCAATTCAATACTTTTCAATATTTTTAATACAATTCTTCTCAAGAATTAAAGTATTTACATAAATAATCAATTTTTTTACGGGAATTCAATTATATTTTTAAAAAAATTTGAATAAAATTCTTGGTAAGAATTTATTTATGTTTAAGAATTTATTATTTTTAATAATTTTGATAAAAGGATGAATAAATTAAAAATATTATAAAATTGATCATAAAATACAATTGTTTTTGTAAAATATAACATTCTTCATATGAATAAAATTTTTGTCAACAATGTTTGTAAAAATCTTCGAAACAATTGAATTATTTTCGTAAAAAATAAAATTCTTTAAAGCAATTCAATTATTTAAGAAATTTTAATAAAATTCTTCCCAAGCATTCAATGCTTTTTAAAAATAAAATTTTTTTACATGAATTCAATTATTTAGAAAAAATTTTATAAAATTCTTAGTCAGATTTTATTTTTTTTTTTTTTTTTTTTTAATGAAATTTGTCGGTAGAATTTAATTATGTTCAAAAATTTTTTTTAAATTTTGAGAAATTCAATTATTAAATAAAAATTTTTTGTAAATAACAAAATTTTAAATATTTTGTATACAATTTTTAATAGAATGACAGAATATATTATAGAATATAATATAATTATAGAATCAGAATATTGTTCAAGTTCAGGAAAAAAATCAAAATTTTGTCTGGAAGTCAGGGAAAAACAAAATTAAATTTTTGGAGTTTTTGAATTTTCAATTGACTAATTCTAGTAATTTTCATAAAACGGTAAATTTCCAAATTGTTACTAGAATGTTGTTAAATAACAAAAATTGTATTGCTGCTTTTAAGTAGTAACAGGATCTGAAACTGGCACCAAATTATCATCACTGATTTAATTTTGAAAATTTATTTTTGATGCTAAATATTTTTTCGTTTAAAACCAACATCAAATTTTGGAAAACTTATTAATTATTAAATACCTTCTTATGTGAAAAGAATGTAAAAAAATTAATTAGTTAAGGCTTTGAAAAAATATTTATTTTCTAAAAAAATTAAGTGGCTGATTTACTTGATGTATTTCTGCTAATTCGGAAATATTAATTGCAACTAAAATAAAAAAAATTCTTATGTTATCCAATGTTTGGATTTTTTGAAAAGAATTGCAAATTTATTTGAGAGTTATGTTTTTAAAGTTTTGAACGGTCGAATGAACGACAATATTTTTTTTCTTTTTCTAATTTGTATATTTCTTTGCAAAAGAATTATTTTTTGATTAAAATAAATTAATTCTAAACTCAATAATGCTTAATTTCAATTATTTTTTTTCTATTAATTTTCAAAAACACTTGAAGTGAAAACAAATTTCGTTCAATTGAACGTTCGAAACTTTAGCCACGTTAAGAGTTCAATTAAATTAATTTTATTGGATTGTTTATTTATAGAAAATTTCTAGAATTTAGAATGTTAGATGTAGAATATAAGATTTAGAATATAGAAGAATATAGAAATATAGAAGACAGAATGTACAGAATATAAAATAAAGAAAAAGAATATAGAATACAAGAGTTTTAGAAATTGATATGGAATTGTCTTTGTGATAAATTTTCCTTTCCTGCGCGAATGAAAAAGGAAAATTCTTTTTTCGTGAATACCATAAATATATGGGAGAGATCATTATAATGCCTTGAGGAGAATCATGTGTACATTCCATTAAGAAGGAAACATGAACAGCATTGTTTGGTTTTCTATTGCGCAAAAAGCATTTCTGACAAACATCAGTGTGTTTCCATCAAGATTAAAGTCTGCGGAGCACTTACGAGGTTGGGGTCGAGTTGAGAAGGTAATCGAGAGGATCGATGGCAATGAGAGGCAATACTGAGACGCCCGATACTGCTGCTTCGTCGACTGGCCATCGTCAAAGTCATCGGCATTGTTATTATCGAACAGCATCATCATCTTTATCTCTCTTTTTCAATGCTCTTTCCACTTTACTCGTTCCTCGTTAATCATCGTCCACAATTAGAGAAAAAATCTGCAAAACAAAATTTTTTCCATCAAAATCTAGAATTTAAATTTCTCTTTTTTTTCTCTCATGTGTAAAAATTTTGAATTCAAATTCATTAAATATAACTAACAAATGTTGTGGAAAATGATATTCGATTTATTATTATTATTATTAATATTATTATTATATATACAAATTACACAATTTTTAATTTTCAGCAACATTTTAATAAATCTTTCTAAGATTATTTTTTAAAATAATGACAGTTTTGCAAAAATTCAATAATAAAATTTTGAAACAGAATTTTATTTTTTCCATAATTCCCGTTGTAAAATTTTCCAAAAGAATTCAATTTATTTTAAAAAATTCTAATAAAATTCTTTCTAAAAATTCAATCTCAAATAAATTCCTCCAAAGAATTTCAATTTTTTATCGAAACAATTATTTTTGTATTTTTAATGAAGTTTCTCGAAAGAAGTCGAAGAATTGAAAAAATGGTTCTGAGAAATTTAATTATTTCAAAAAATTGTAATAAAAATCTTTCAAAAATTGTATTATTTAAAAAATATTGACGAAATTCTTTTCAAACTTTTGTTGATAAAACTGCAATTTTAATAACATTTTCTCTAACCAATTTGATTATTTTCAATACAATTCTTCTTAAGAATTCAAATATTTTTATAAATAATACATTTTTTTTAATTCTTGGCAAAAATCAATTTGATATTTAAAAACATTCTTTCTAAAAATTCAATCTCAAATAAATTCCTCCAAAGAATTTCAATTTTTTATCGAAACAATTGTATTAATTTTCAAAAATTTTATAATGACAATATTGTAAGATTTTAATTATTTTCAAAAACAACAACAATAAAATTTTTCATAGAAATTCAATTAACTACATAAGAAGACAAATCTTCTAAAATTGCAATTATTTTCATAATTAATAAAATACTTTTGAAAGATTTCAATTATTTTCTTAAATAAAAAAAATCTTCCGAGGATTTCAATTTTAAAATTTTTTTAAAAATTCTTCTTAATAATTGAATTATCTTCATAGAAACTAAAATTCTGCCGAGGATTTGAATTTCAAAAAATTTATCAAAATTCTTAACAATTCAATTATCTTCATAGAAAAAAAATTCTTTTGAAGATTTCAATTATTTTCTAAAATAATAAAATTGTTCAGAGGATTTCAATTATTTTGACAAAAATTTTAAAAAATTCTTAATAATTCAATTATTTTAATAAAAAATAAAATTCATTGGAGGATTTCAATTATTATCTTCAAAAATTTTTATAAAATTCTTTTTGCACGATTTCAATTATCTTCATAAAATTAAAAATTTTTTTAAAGATTTCAATTATTTTCTTAAATAATGAAATTCTTCCAAGGATTTTAATAATTTTAAAATGTAGTTACAATTCTTCTTAAGAATTTAATTATTTTCATATAAGTCTTTAGAAGGTTTCAATTATTATCGTTAGAAAAATTCTTCCTAGAATTTCAATTATTATTTTCAAATATTTTAGTAAAATTCTTTTAAAGATTTCAATTATTTTCTTAGGTAATAAAATTCTTCCAAGGTTTTTAATTATTTTCAAAAATTAAAAAAAATTCTTTAAAAAATTTCAATTATTTTCATTAGAAACATTCTTTGGAGGATCTGAATGATTTTCAAAAATTTGAAACATTATGTAAAGAAATTCTTTCAAAATAAAATTAAAAATAGTAAACATTAAATTTTTTTCATAAATAATAAGATTCTCCTGAGAAATTCAATTATTTCCAAAAGAACTCTATAATAAAATTTTTTAAAAGAGTCTAATTTTCTATCAATAATTTTCATAAAATCTTAATCGAAAGAATTTAATTAGTTTCTTTATATTTTAATAAAATTTATTGAATTTTATTAAATTATTTTAGAAAATTGTATTAAAATTCAGAGGAACATTTTATTATTTTTTTGAAAATTTTAATAAAATTCAATAATTCAAAATTAATTTCAATTATAAAAAGTACGATTATTTTAAAAACTTGAAAGAATTTATGCAAAAAATTCAATTAATCTCAAAATTTTCAATTAAAATTATTTAAAAAAACTATAATTTAAAAAAACGAAGAAATTCTTCAAAAGAGTTTAATTAGCATTTCTAAACATTCGAATACAATTTTTCACGAGATATCGATTATTTTTATAAATAATAAAATTCTGCTAAGAAATTCAATTATTCTCAAATTTTATGACAAATTTTTCTTCAAGAATTCAGCGATTTTTAATAGTTTACTTTGAAAATTGTAAATATTTAAAAAGAAAAAATATTAAAAAAGTTTTACGAAACAAAAAATTAAACTGTGAACAGATTACCGGAATACAACGATTATTGTTAATATGGATTATTTATAAAATTTAAATGCTAACTAAAAAAAAAATTATTATAATATTATTTATAATATTATATTATAATATTATTTATATAAATTATTTATAATATATTTTTTATTATCCAGTATTTTCTATCCAGTAAAAAATTATTTTCTTACTACTTGTAACAAAAAAAATTATTTTTCTATTTTAATTATTCAAAAACTTTTCTCCACTCCTCATCATAATTTATACACTGAACTTAATTTAGCGGCATTATGTAATCGTATATTTAATTCTAACGCCTTCTCGTTCAAAAAAAGAAGGCGAAAAATAAAAGAAGGAAACTCACAAGAAAGCTAATAAATTCGAGGGGTAGAAAAAAAAATTTTATGTTTTCTCTGTGTGTGCGGAAATTCACGCCTTTTGAAATATAAAGGGTTGAAAGGTCATGAATGGAATGTGCGCGCGATGGTTGTAGAGAAATTTTCCAGCTTAAAAAGTTTCATATAACTTTTTAAGTGAAAAAAAATCCGATCTAATAAAAATGTGCAGACACTCCCAAAAAGATGACACACCCATTCTTTTCTCTTCTTATCCTCTCAGGAAGAATGTCTAGTTTGAATTTTGTATTTTTTTTCTCTTGACGTCGATGGACGTTCGGGGAAAAAAATTTCTACATTACGGTCAGTTTGATTTTGTTCTTCAAAAATTCTTGTAGTTGAAAATTCTGTTTTTTCGTTTTTTAAGAAAAAAAAATGTAATCGAAAATATACTTTTCCCTCGGGGGTAAAATTTTGTTCTCTATTTCTATGTGAGATGGAAAATTCTATTTTTCGGAAAATTTGTTTTATCGGAAATTTTGAAAATAATGTTAAAAATAATAGTATTCTTTCGAGAAATTTTACTACAATTAAATTAAAAATAATTGCATTCCTTTGAAGAATTTTATTATTAATAAAAATAAATGAATTCTTGCGAAGAATTTTGTTAAAAATTTTCAAATTCCTGAATAAATTCTTTTGAAAAATTAAAAAAAATTTTTTTTTAAGTAATCTATTTTTTTTAATAATTTTAATTGAAAATTTTGAAAGTAATTGAATTTTATTAAGAATTTCTTTCAAGATTTTCAAATAATTGTTTCTGTTAAAAATTATAATTAAATACTTTATTGTTGAAGTTTATTAAAATTGTTTTAAATGTAATTGGATTCCTGTAAAAAATTTATTTATATATAGAAATAATTTAATTCTTGCGAAAAATTTTACTATTTTTAAAAATAATTAAACTTTTTCCAAGAAATTATTAGAAGTTTGGAAAAAGAATGATTTTTTTCGAAAAATTTTATTAAATATTGAAAAATATTTTACTGAATCCTGCAGTGAAATTTTATTAAAAAATTGACATAATAACATTTTGATAAAAAAAATTGTGTCATATTTTAATTTTTAAAGAAAATAACTTAATATTTTACAAGAATTTTCTTCAAAATTTAGAAAATAATTAAATTTTCAAAATAAATTTTACATACAATCTTAGAAATAATTGAATTTTTGAGATTAAATCACTTTTAGAATTATTTATAAGAGAATTTAATGTTTGATAAGATTTTACTAAATAATTGAATTGTTTCAATGGACTTATGCAAATTTCAGAAAATAATTAAATTCTTTCGTGAAATTTTATTAAAGTTGTATTGAAAATAATTTATTGTCTGCGAAGAATTTTTTTTTGTTGAAAATAATGCAATTTTTTTAAAGAATGTTATTATGTGTGTAAATAATTGAATTCCTGTAAAGAGTTATTTTAATGTTTAATAGTTTCAATTACTTTCCTAATTAATAAAATTCTTCAGAGGATTTCGATTATTTAAAAAAAATTAATTACATTCCTTCTTAAAAATTTAAATATCATCGTAAAATTCTTCTGAATTTCATTTATTTTCTTTAAAAAAGTTATTCGTAGAATTTCAATTATTTTCTTAAACAATAAAATTCTTCCAAGGATTTTAATATCAAAATTTTTTTTTAAATTTTTTTTTTAAATTTAATTATCTTCATAAATACTAAAATTCTTTGTTAGATTTCAATTATTTTTACTAGAAAAATTCTTCAGAGGATTTTAATTATTATTTAAAAAAATTTTTATAAAATTCTTCTTAACAATTCAATTATCTTCATAAAAAATAAAATTCTTTGTTTGATTTCAATTATTTTTACTAGAAAAATTCTCCGGAGGATTTCAATTATTTTCATAAGAAGAAAAATTATTTTCAAGATTTCGATTATTTTCGTAAATAATAAAATTTTTCAGAGAATATTTCAATTATGTTCAAAAGTTAAAAAAAAAATTTTTAAAAGATTTAAATTATTTTCATTAGAAAAATTCTTTGTATGATTTCAATGATTTTGAAAAATTTGAAACATATTTTTGTGAAGAAATCCTTTCAAATTAAAATTAATAGTAAAAATTAAATTGTTTTTTATAAATAATAAAATTCTCCTGAGAAATTCAATTATTTTCTGCGAAAAATTTTACTATTTATGAAAATAATGGACTTCTTCTGAAAAATGTGTGTAAATAATTATTATGTGTGTAAATAATTGAATTTTTATTAAGAGTCATTTTAATGTTTGATAATATAAACAATAATAATTAAACATTTACTTAAAAAGTAAATTTTCAAATTTCGACTATGAATTTATCGAAAAATTTAAATTGGAAAATAAAAAATTTTGTAATTTGCATTGTAATCAAAATTAAAAAAAAGTAAAATAATTAAATAGAAAAATAACAAAATTTATTTTTTTACAATGAAAGTATTATAACTCAAGTATTCGAATTTATTTCATAAACAAATTATCCTTTTTTTTCTTATTTTTTGACGAATTTTTTCCCCAATGGAATTTGATTTTATCGGAAGGCTGAACTTGACTTTTTTGATAAAATGGAATCTCGTTTCGTTCGACTTATTTTCAAGTTTATAAATGGGTAAATTTTATAGTGGCTTATCGCGATGATGTTTATTCAGACCTGGCATTTACCATGTATTGCAAGTGTGTTGTTGACATATGCAAAATACATTTCACATTGAGGGATGATCACTTGAATGAATAACGCAGACTTTGTGCTTGACAATGAATTATATTCTCTATCTCAAGAACAACTGACGGAAAATGTAATTTTTTTTCCTTTAGAAAAAAAAAATTCAGAAAAATCACAACCCCTCCATTTTTTGTCTAGATTTTATTTTCTATTTTGTATAAAAAAAATACAATCAAAAAAAATTAAAACTTGAATTTTGAATAACAAATATTGAATGTAGAATATTAATTGTCGAATACGAAATATTGAATATTAAATATCAAATATTAGAATATCGAAGATGAAAAATTTAATATCGAATATTAAATAGTGAATATTAAATATCGAATATTAAAAACTAAATATCGAATATCCAATATCAAATAGTGAATATTAAATATTGAATATCGAATATTGAAATGTTTACAAATAATAAATATGTCGAGTAAATAATATTGCGTAACAAATTTTTGCTTATAATTACACAACGAAAATAATAGAATAGAATTTCATGTATAAAAGCACAGTATTAAAATTATGTAAATGGAAATGTAGCAATAACAAAATATTATGTAATTGCACACCTGCAGAGTTAATAATAATTTATTGTACATTTTATGCAGTGGGAGAAAATTTTATACTTTTATATATACTAATTACAATATGAGAAAATAATTGAAAATTTGAAATATAATTTGAATATAATTAAATAAAGGGAGAAATTCGTACAATTTCAAAGTGAATTAAACTTGTCTAATCTATTTCAAAGATTTATATGTATGAAACTCCACTTTGCTTTCTTTGTTAAGACAAATTTTGCAGAAAAACTTTTCCACTCAATGTTCCTTGGTCTTAAATTTTTATGATCAGTGTACGAAAACTTTTTTACAAGACGAAGAAGTTTCGCTCCTATTATTCAATTAGGCTAATTATATTTTCACGGTGGGAGATATTAATTGTAACAATCAGAAGGAATTCATGAATGAAAATAAAAATTTTGTTTTCTATCAATATTAATGTGAATTTTAATTAAAAATAATAAAAAATAATAAAAAATAATAAAAAATAATAAAAATGAATAAAAATGAATAAAAATTTAAATAAATATTAATAGAATTTTTAATTAATTTTAATATCAATTTTAATAATTACACTAAACAAAAAATTTTTTTCAGGTGAGTAAAATTTCCTGTCGAATTTATTTCGTAAATAAAAATACATTGAAATATATACAATTATATGATTGCAAGCAGAATATAATTAGCAAAGGAATAATTAAAAATTTTTGAATCGTTTATTTTTTCCCCAATACTTTCACGAAATTGATAATTAATTAAATAGAAAGAAACTGTCGGCGAATACATATTTGTTATGCAAATTTTCGTCAAATATTTAAAAGCGATTATTTAGTAGCGATTCAGTCTAATTTATGTTGTCAATATTTTTACCCTAATTTGCGACTACTAATACAATTATTTTTTATATAATTTGAAAATACTTCTTTTTAAAAAAATTACCTTTTTAAAAATTAAAATCCTTTTTTTGCCTAATATTTAATTTCCCTGTTAATTCGCGAATAAATTAATTTTTTTATCCAGTTGGAATATTAATATTTACTATTTATATTAAAAACTAAATTTTCAGTACAATTTGAAAAAAAATCAAATTTTTTAGAGTAAAAACGTGTATTTTTTACCCCAGTGTATAAAAATACAAAATATTAAATTTGCAAAATATTTTTTTGCACACATTTCGAGTTACAAACAAAACAAAAAAAACAAACAGCGGAAAATATTTTTTTTCTCACATTTTTTTGATAATTAATAAATAAAAATTAGGCAAAATAGTTTTTCGCGCATCAGAATAATGGCTTTTAGCAATAGGTGTGAAACCGTTTCACTATATTTTCTCTCCTTTTCTTGTCTTATTAAACATTTTCTCAATAAATGTTTACATTTAAATTAATTAAAATTCCCATTACAAATGTCATATTTTTTTCTCTTTTTTTCACTAAAAGTAATCTCCTTCTTCATCGAATCAATCGATTATGTAATATAGGTCAACCTCGTATCTCGTAAAAGAAGTTGAGGACAAGCGTGTAGAAGATAAACTACATATACACAAAAGTAAAAAAAAAAAAAAAAATAGTATCATGCTCGGTACAAATTGTAAAGTGTAAATTGGCCATTGACATAAAACTTGTCTTTTTATTGACAGAGAAACATTAATGTCATTTTATTGACCTTTTGGTAATGACACTATAATAAAATATAAGAAAACTTTAATAACTTTTGTTCAATAGCAGTAAAGCAAGCCCATTTTGTTGTTATTATTAGTTTTATTAAACATATAAATCAAATTATTGATTAATTATAATATTAAATTATTTACTAAATTATTATGTTAAATTATTTATCAAATTATTATTTGCTTATTACCACTATCATTTTTTTTACTTATTTTATTTTTATTATTATTATTTTTATTTTTATTTTTATTTTTATTATTATTATTATTATTATTATTATTTTTATAATTATTTTTCATTACCTTTATTTGTTTTTTATTTCTTTTTACCTTTTTTGGCCTTTTTTCATTCAATATTTCATCACTATTGTAATTATTATTTTTTCTTTTTTGTTATTCATTTATTGCAATTGAATGATAAAATTTTTTTTTTCCGAATTCTCTAAATTTATTTTACTAAAAAAATATTGTAACTTTATTTTAGTACTTTAAATATTTTTCAATATTTATTATCCACTATTGCAATTGAATAATAAATATTTTTTTTGCAAGTTCTCTAAATTTATGTGGTAAAAAAAAATTTATTCCTCTTTTATGGATTTTTTATTACTTTTTAAATTACTATTTTTACGTTCATTTATAACAATTTAATGATAAAATTTTCTTCGCGAATTCTCTAAATTTATCTTGCTAGAAAAAATTCTATTCTGTAAACAAAAAGTTATGGAATAAATTCTCTAAACTACTGTGATTATTATTTCTCTCGTTAATTATTATTATTATTATTATTATTTATTTTCGTTAACTTTTCGAATTAAATAATATGATTTTATATTTACATTTTTTTATTATTATTATTACTATTATTATTTTTTGATTCTCGTTAACTATTCGAGTTAAATAATATGATTTTTTATTTGCAATTTTGCTTTAGAGTATTTTCTTATTTCCAAAATTAGATTCAGAGAATTTTTTTTCAAATCTATTATTAATTTAAAACAGTTAAATATTGAAATGAAAAATATCTGTCCTTATATTCATCGAATTTTTTGTTTTTATGTATTTTCCAACTTTTTGTGATTGCAAGTCAATTTTCCTGGCACACGAATTGCAACATATTTGTATATGTGTACATTTATAAAGTATTTTCCTGTAAAATGAACAAACTCTGTTTGCCATCGCTCTTTTTTTTCAATGAGCCCGCTTTTCCATTTGACAGAAAACATCGTTTTTATCCGTATATTGATTTTCCATCAATATTTAATTGTATCAAATGTCAACTTGATTTATTTGTATAATTACAGTGCTTTATTTTCAAATCATTTCACAATTTAGCCAATTTAACAATAAAAGACAGGAAAAAAGGGGCAAAAAGTACAAAATGCATACGTAAATATTTTTTTCCTTTTCACAAGAGAAACACACGAATATAAACGATTCATTAAACTTTGCAGTTTAGATTTTTTTTTCTGTATGTATAGGGAAATTTTTTTTTGCATTTTTGCCAATAGATGAAAGAGAGAGAGAGAGAGAAAAGGAAATATATAAAATAGAAACTAAGTTCTGATAATTATTCCGAAACGAAAAGTTTTGTTTTTAACTTCTGTATTTTTTTTTCTACTTTTGTATTATATTACATTTTTCCGCTCTCTTTTGTAAAGTTTGTTTTTGTTTATTCTTTTGTATTCATTTTTTTGGGTTCTATTCTCTTTCGTCTATTGTTTCGTTTACGTTAATTAATACTTTTACAGTATATTTGTTTATTTTCTAATAAAATTTATTTTTTCCATACAATTTTTTTTTTTCAATAAAATTTTATTATAGTTAACCTTTACTTTCGAATATAACTTTTTTTCCAATTAAACCTTATTTTTTTCCATAATAAAATTAATTGTCGAATAATATTTATTTTTCAGAAAATTCGTTTTTCCAGTAAAAAAAAAAATTTTAGTCGATTTTATTTATTGGACGAGTATTTTTCATTGAAAATAAGAATAAAAATTTTTTGTATACGTTCCTGTTGAAAATGACTGTTTATCGTGAGGAACAAAGAATCAGTCGAAATCTCGTTAACGTAATGTGATACTTTGTCTTCTTTCAAACAGTTAATCCTTTGATGAAATTCAGTTTCGCAATGTTTCGAAAAAAGAAACCAAAACAAAAAAGAAATACACATTTTCATACAATCACTAATTCCATTAGAGAAAATTACTTTGTTGTTTCTTTCTTTTTCGCTTTTTTTTCAAACGTTATTGCGAATAGAATTAATTTATACAATATACAATTTTTTCCTCCATTTTGATAAGATTTTTAATAGAAAAAAAAAATTCTTTGGACGGAAATAAATGTTTCATTAAACTCTCTTTCTGGTCTAGAGAAAAAAAGAAATAATTTCCGTTTAGCAAAAAATTTTATTATGGAAATAGAATTAGAAACAAAATTTAAATATCGTATTGTTCTACGAAAATGGTAGAATTCAAAAAATGGTAAACTATTTTAAATTAAATTTAATAAAATTCTTTTAGATTCGCATTTTTTCTCTACTCTATAATTAATAGAATTTTTTTTTTAATACAATATGAGTAAGTAATTAATTAAAATATTAAAAAACTACAATAAGTTTGTTAATTAATGATGACAAGATCGATGTGAAACGTTTTTACCATAGAATTGCTCGAAAATGGTTATATATATTTTTTTCTCTCTTGAAAGAAGTTTGATTCATTACTTCTGGTTATAAGCAAAAAAAAAAAGTGTCTCTAAAGATGATTTAGAATTGACCAAGCTTTGCTGCATTTTACATTAACAGGCTGAAAGTTAAACTTCCTTGGAATGATTTATGATATGAGGAAAAGGTTCTTGTCACCTTCGACAAGCCAGAGCTGCCAACATCGATTAACCATCAACAAGCAAAGAACCTTCTAACTGATCCAGAAGAGAGATATATATAGATATACACATATAAAAAGGGGGGCAAAAGCTTTTTTTTTTCTCTAAAATGGACTTCATTTGTTTTACTTTCCGATAAAATTGTTTAATACATTAATCTACCGGAAAATTTATCATTTTTTATTATTTTTTTTTTTGAAACAAATCATTTGTTTAAATATATTCCCTATAAAGAAAAACATTATTTTCAAATTTTAAACGTCAATTCATTTTTATTAGGGAAAAAATATTGTTTTTATATTGCCAACAAAAATAAACTCGTTCATTTTATATGTTTTTTTCATAACCGAATGGAACTTTATTGAAAAATGTATGGCAAATATTTAGATAATTTGAATATTTTTGTATAAAAAATGTTTTATGTAAAAGAATGTGTAGATAGAAAAGGGCTTTTTTTTGACAAATATGTAACAAGTATTTTTAATATTAAAATTTTTTATTTATTTTTTTATTTTAAAAATAATTGCTTTACGGAAAAATGTTAGATGAAAACACTAAAAAAATTATGAAATATGAATATTAACTAAAAAAATTAATTAAATTCAAAAATTTTAATTAAGTTCGAAAATTTGAATAAAATTCTTGCAAACTTTTAATTATTGTCAAAAAAATTTCCTCAAGTCAATGATTTTTAATATCTACTATTTTAATGAAACTTTTCCAAAAGAAACAAATTTCTTTAAAAATTTCTTCGCAGTAATTCAATTATTTACATAAATAATAAATTTTTCCATAGGGATTCAATTATTTTCATGAATAAAAAAAGTCTTTTTTAGAAGTTTAATTATTTTCATAAATAGAAGAACTTATCGCAGAATTTTAATTATATTTAATACAATTTTAATATTTAAATTTAAATTTTTAATTTAAGGAAGAATTCGATAAACAATCGGAACAAAAGTTAGTCCAATGTCATAATTTTGTTTTTTTCTAAAAACTGAAGTTAAATTTTAAATTTCTTTTGATAAAAGCTTCAGGAATTAAATTTTCTACATTTTGAGCAATTTAATGTTACATTTGACTAAAAATTAGAATTTTTTGTCAATAATAAATGATTTAAGTAACATAAGCTAAAATTTAATTAATATTTTTTTTTGACTGAAAATTATAATTTTTATTCAAATGCAACTTTTAATCGTTTTAAATATTCAAAATTAAATTCTTCACCTGTCCACCGAGACGAATTTAAAATTTAATTTGTGTTTTATTAAAAATTAAAATATTTTAAATTTATTAAAATTTGTCAAAAGAATTTAATTATTTAAAAAAAAATTTGTGAATAAAATTCTTTTGTGAATTCAATTTTAACAAACATTTAATTATTTAATAAACTATTCATTTTTATTTTTTAATACTTGAATTCTAATAGAATTTTGTAATAAAAATTGATTTAAAAATGAATTACAGTTAAAATTTTGTATAATAATTGAAAATTGAATATTAAAAGCATTATAGCGTGAATTTTTAGAAATATAATTGAATTTTGCAAAAAAGTTATTTTATTCAAATAACCGATTATTTGACTCATCAAATAAATATTTACTTGAATAAAATAAATTGTATTTGAATTAAATATTTCAGTATTTGAAGCAAATACTGTTTAATTAATTCAAATAAAAATTATTTGATTCAAGTATATATTTATTTCTCTATTATTATTATTATTATTATTATTATTATTAGAAATATTATTGTTATTATTGTTATTATTGTTATTATTATTATTATTATTATTATTATTATTATTATTATTACTATTCTTATTATTTAAATTATTTAAAAAATTAGTACACTATTTAATATACAATGTTAAAAATTACTTTTAAAAATAAAAATGACCGAAAAATCCGATAAACGTTAAAGTCCAATTAATCCCTGCTCTTAAAGTTTTTGGTATTTAAAATTAAATTATTACACTTTGATATGACGATGTTTCTAAAATAGGTCAAGAATCGATCACATTTTGATATAAAAGATTAAAAAAAAATCCTCACCATTTTATTATTTTTATTATTATAATCCTTTGAAATAGTGTGTAATAATTAAAAAAAATGTATAATTATGATGAATAATGGATAATTTATAGAGTTATAATAATAAATTTTTTTTTCATTTCAAGACTTTATTAAATTTTTAAGTTCAGTATAAATAATGAACACTTCTAATAATATATTTTCAAGTCTAAATCTTTTATTATCAAGTTTTTTTTATAACTTCATTTAACCATTTTTATCACGAGTTTCAATACTAATATTGAACTATTCCTCGAGTGATAATACAAAAGCAGGAGGGAAGCTTTCCGATAATCGACGGGGATATAAAGCAATTATGCGTACGAGGGTTAACTATATAACTATCTATTTTAAAAATAGCTCTAATCAACGCATGAAAGGAGTGGAATTTGTTCAAAATATAAACTTTTTTTTACGAAAAAGAAAAAAATAGAAAAAAATTATTGAATAGAACATATAAATTTAATTTATTTAATTTATACGATAAACGGTCTAATATTATTTTACTATATTAATAACAATAAAAATAATCAAAATAGTAATGAAAAAAATAATAAAAATAATAATGAAAATATTAATAAAAATAACAATAAAAATTATAGTAATAAAAATAATAAAAAGAAACAAAAGAAAATGTAATTGTTATCTAATATCGTTAGTACTAAATATATAAAAGAGAAAAGAATACAAAATTATTTTTTTTAAACCAACTCTCCAATTAATTTTTTCATCTCTTTTATTATTATTATTATTTTAAAAACCTCGTTTAAAAAAAATGTAAATGTTAAAAATAAAAGAGAAACTGGTCAATACGATATACGTGAAATACATAAATAAATACGATATCCATTAAACTAAATGTTTTCTTTTTTTTTTGCTGAAATCATGTTTAACCGCAAACAATACTTTTTTTTTTGTTTTATTGAAATTTTAGCAAAATAGTCTTTAGAAAAGAAAATAATAAAAAAAAATATCCTCTTTAGATATTCATCTCGTGTATCCATATCTCTCGCTATTTTTTAACTCGCACTCCTCACGTAAAATCCATGAAAAAAAAAATATGAATAGAAGATAAAACAAGAAGAAGAAAAAATTGTCATGAAAACGAAAAACCATAAAAGAATATGCCAGAGACTTGAGCATTTCAATTTGTTCAACTGATAAATCGGACTCTAAATCCGGATAAAGTCCAATTCTTATATTTAAATTTATTTTGCAATATATACGAAATTGCTACTTTCAATCGTTTTTCGCGAAGGGGTGAAGAGGGGGGTGGGGAGACAAAAAAGCGAAGAAAATTTTTTAATGAATAATACTCGGAAATTTACATTTAGAAATTAAAGTTTCAGCATTTTTTTTTCTCTTTTACTTTCTGTCTGATTTTCTCTCTCTCTTTCTTCTTCTTTTTTCGCTTTTTCCCCTTGAAAACAAAACGATTTTGAAATTGAAAGACGATTTGAATTTTTATGGAAAAATTTATAAAACTTATTTAGTTTTGAAATTTCCTTTTTTCCACCTATTTTTATTTACGTTCTTAAAATTTTATTTTCCATCCTTATTTTTTATTTACTTTTCCCAACTTTTTTATAAAATAATTATAAATTTTTTTAATAAAACTAAAAAAGTTGGGAAAAGTAAATAAATAAATAAAGTAAATAAATAATTATAAATTTTTTTAATAAAACTAAAAAAGTTGGGAAAAGTAAATAAAAAATAAGGATGGAAAATAAAATTTGAAGAACGTAAATAAAAATAGGTGGAAAAAAGGAAATTTCAAAACTAAATAAGTAAATGAAATAAATAAATAAGTGGATTAAAAAAATAAATAAGTGAATTAAAAAAATAAATAAGTGGATAAAAAAATAAGTAAGTGGAAAAAAATAATAAATAAAAAAGGAAAACAAAATGTAGAAGTAGATAAAAAATAAAGAAGTTAGTGAAAAAGGACAAAAAGTGTATAAAGGAAATAAAGAAGTATTTAATAAAATAAAGAAGTAAAATAAAAGAGTAACAAGTAAACAATTGTAAAGAATTGAAAATAAGAAAATTTTGTTTTGCTTTTAGCTTATTTGTCTCAAAAATTAACGATGGAAAAAAATTACAAAGTTAGGGACTGTTTTTTGTTAAGAATATTTTTGTCAATATTTTTTTTTTGACAGTTGCGAAAAAAGTGACTATTTTCAAATTCAAATACTGAGTTCACAAGAATTTTTGGGGAAGATTCCGTCTCACTAAAAACGTCTTCTACTACTGATAATAAACTTCCTCGAGAGTGTCTGACTAAAACTGACTCTATTCCCCTTAGGGGGAAAATTCCACTATCTCGAAAACAGTTGTCTGGTTCGAACTGTCTTTTACTACTGATATATAAAAAGGCATTTCAGATAACTTGTGTCCTATCGTAAAAAAAACTACTTTCGTCTACTGATTTTGTCAAAAATTACGAATTGATGCGAACATTTCGGCAAATACGAAATGTTTTTTGTATTTTCACTTTGTAGTAAATAATTTCAGTGGTAAATAAAATAGAATCGACTTTATATTTTGGGAAGTAAAATAGAAGCAAGTTTTTATGTTTTAATGAATAAAATATAGTCGAATTTGTATTTTAATGAAAAAAAAGGTAATTTACTTTATGATTTTGATAAATAAAATAATAAATACAAGGGGGGAGGGGAATTTATCCGAAAAGGGCACAAATTTCACTTTAATAGGGAAATTTTTGGTTGTTTCAGTAAAAAATTTCGCTATTCCGAACAAAAAACTTATTTTCTATTCTAGTTCAAACTTTTTTCCGTTTAGTAAATAATAATTCAAAAAGAGAAAAAAAAAATTTACTATTAAAGAAATAATTTAAATTCTATTCTTTTAATTTTAATTCTATTGTTTTAATTTTAATTCTACATTGAAAAAAAAAATTTATTTGATTCAAATAACCGATTATTTGGTTATTATCAAATAAATATTTACTTGAATCAAATAATTTGTATTTAAATCAAATAAATTGTATTTGAATTAAATATTTCAGTATTTAAATCAAATATTATTTAATTGATTCAAATAAAAATTATTTGATTCAAGTAAATATTTATTTGATTCAAATAACCGATTATTTGGTTATTATCAAATAAATATTTACTTGAATCAAATAATTTGTATTTAAATCAAATAAATTGTATTTGAATCAAATATTTCAGTATTTGAAGCAAATATTATTTAATTGATTCAAATAAAAATTATTTGATTTAAGTAAATATTTATTTGATAATAGTCAAATAATCGGTTATTTGAATGAAATAAATTTTTTTTCAGTGAATTCTTTTAATTTAAATAATTAAATAAGTGATGTTTAAATTAGTTTATTTAATATAAATATTAGTTCTTTTCAAACCGAATTCTCTCTTTTAAATATTAAAACCCCTTTTTATCTAATATTTTATAATAAAAAATAAAAAATCCTTGTGTCCACTGATATTATTTAATAAAAATTCTGTCTGACTTTATTTATTTTTTGACTACGAATGGTATTAGTATTAATCTGTAGTACTTATTATTATGATTATTTTTACTATTATTATTATTATTATTATTATTATTATTATTATTATTATTATTATTATTATTATTATTATTAAAGATGGAAGAAGTTAAATTTCTTTAAGTATTATTATTATTATTATTATTATTATTATTATTATTGTTATTATTATTATTTTTTAATAAATAGTAAAAATCAGAATTAGAAAAGTTACGTAAGACTAAATTTTTAATTTAGTTTGTAATTTAAAATAGTTCAATTAATAAATATTCTTTCCTAAATTATTTAAAATGTTAAAAATTAATATTCTTGAAAGTAAGATATTTAAAATCTATTATTTAAAAGTATTTTTTTGCACAATGAATTTTTTTAATGAATAAAAATGTTCTTCTCCCATAGAGAAAGAAAGTGAAATAAAAAATATTTTTCTGTCTAAAGAATTTTGATTGTACACCTTAAATGAAAAATTCAAAACTTGAAAAAAGTCTAAGCTCTATATTTTTTTCTAACATCTTCTCATTGAAAAAATTCGAAATAGGTAGAAAAGAAATCAGGCACGACCACTGTTGGGATTTAAAAATTTTAAAAAGTAAATTGGCGCGAAATTTTTTATTTCCCAAACTCACCAGCTAAACGCAATGAAGTAGAATTGTTTTTTAAGACAACGCCCACTTTGCGCCTCACTTTTACCGGCGGTAGTTCAAAGTTACCTCAGTTTCCTCCCCCTAAGCACTTAGCATTGGAGGCAAGGAAATAACAGGAAAAATAAAAAGTAAAAAAAAATACTCTTCTTTCTCTCTCTCTCTCTATAAGTAGCAAATAAAATCCTTTAAAAAAATGCTTCAACTTCCGCTAAAACGTTTCTCTCTCTCAAAAAAAAAAATTCCAAAAGAAAAAATTACGCGACACAAGCAGGAAGGAAGTCGAAAAAAGCAGGTCTTTAAAAAAAAACTCAAAAAGCGTTGAAATAGGATATCCCTCTCTCTTCTTCTTCTTCTTCTCTTTTTTCTTTATCTCTTTCTCTATATAACGTAAATGGATCCCCAGTTGGATAAATTTTCAAGAAATCAGAGAACAAACTTTTGCGAATGGAAAAAGTTTTCCGACGTGTGAACTAAGAATGAGTGATATCCGATAGGTGTGGACGCGAAAATGGTTTATAGCGTGTGGTGAAGCGATAATGTGTTCAATTTGATATATAGAATGAAAGAGGGGTGTGAAAAAAAAATTGATAAGGATTCTCAACGCGTTAAGTCGACAGAAGGATGGAGGGAGGGAGGGGGGAGAGAGGGCTGATGAGATGATGTACGAAAAGAGGGGCAAAAAAAAGGGGGAGCAGAGAGTAAGGAAACACGTGCTGCCAAAAATAAAATAAAAAAAAAGGAAAGGAAAAGAAAAAGGAAATTTATATATAGACGAAAAAAAAGAACCGAGCAGCGTCAGTAGTTCGGAGGGTTTTGTATCGACTGACGAAGCTGAACTGAATAAGGGCGCGTCGTCGTCGTCGACGTCGTCAGCTGCAATGCCACTCCAAGCCCGCGAACCATTCAGAGTCCTCCACTGCCACCTATAATGCTTTACCCCTTCTTCGAAACCAACATTCAAACCATTCCTCTCCTCCCCCCTTTTATCGCCCCCACCATTCGGTTTACATCGGTGCGAGTATCCGCGGGCGGTTTGACAAACCACCCCCAAAACTCATACCCTCTCTCCACTCCCCCCTTTAAATTCTCGAACCATTGCACGCGGAAAGCTTCTGCGACTTTATATTATATATATATACGTGAGAGTTGGGACGACTGCTGGATTACAGGACTTTAAGAACTTAAATATATCACTTGTGAATTTACACATAAATCTTGTGAAAAAAAATGCATATAGATATATTGGAAAAAAAAGGAAATTATTTCCATTTTTTTTCTCTTCAGATGTTCTTGAAAATACACTGAGAAAGCATTATATTCGTTTTAAGTAAAAAAATAATTTTAAGTGATTTTGTCTAATTGAAATTAGTTTCTAAGCTTAATTCCAATATTTAAAAAATATTTACTGATTTGATTCAAAAATAATTTTTGTTTGAATAATTATGTTTAATTCAAACATACTTTCTGTTTTGGGTTAAACAAAAAATATGTTTAAAAATTTTATGTTTGATTCAAACATAAATAAGTTGATAATAAATAATTTGAAATCAACTATAAATTATGTTTTAATTAAATATATTATTTCTATAAATGAACCAAAAAATATGTTTGAATTAAACTTAAATTTGTTTGACTGTATAGCAAAGATATTTTAAGTTTGATTTAAACAAAATATGTTTGAATCAAATAAATCGTTTTCTCAGTGTAGTTGAATTTTTATAGACGATATTTTTTCTTGGAACTTTGGATAAAGGAGGATAACAATTTAAAGTTATATTTGAATACAAATTATTCTTTTTTGTCAATAATAAAAAATGTCATGTAACATAACCTAAAATTTAACGAATGATTTTTATTGACAGAAAATTGTAATTTTTATTCAAATGAAACTTTTAAAGTTTTTAAATGTTCAAAATTAAATTTGTCCCTCTTTTACCAAAATGAAATTTTTGTAGAATTTAATTATACAATAATTTAATAATTTAATTTGTTTTTTTCAAAATTATGAGATTGGACTAATTTTTATTGTGAGTGTAAATAAGATTTTTCCTTGAAAGACAGTAAATTTTAAACCAAACAATGTTTTGTGGTTAATAAGCAGTAATAGTAAATGCAAAATATAATATTTCACGCAGGTGTAAAACATTTTAATGCTAGGAAAAAATAGTTAAGTCAAATTAATTAAAAAAAAAACAAAAAAATTTTTTAAAAATTTAAATTAAAAAATTTTTTTTTTTAATTTTTTTTTTGACAGAATTAACGAGATTGAAACTAGTATTCAGTGGTGAAGGACAGCAATAGTCTGGCAAAATGACTAACAATAAGAATAAGTAGTAAACATTGAATTTGATCGAATATTTCTAAAATTGTTTAGTGGTAAAAATTGAATAAATAGTTAAATACTTATAGGGGAAATAATTTATTATGCATAATCAATCAATAATTAATTAATTCAAGAGTATAGAATATTATGTCAGTTGTAAAAAAAAGTTGAATCTATTAGTAAAAAAATTATTTAGTCAGACAATGAAGATCTTTTTCTGCAGTAAAATGAGAGTAAATTGGAGACAAAATAATTTTTAATGCAGAATAAGTAGTAATAGCATGTATACGTTACATTTGACTTATTTTCTAATTGTCAAACTTTCTAATCATTAAACAATTATTCATATTTCAATAATTTTGATGATCTGATTTCAAGTGAAATTAGATTTTTAAAAATCGTGAGTTTCAAATTTAACTGATTTTCAGTTTTAGAGAGCATTGAAGTTATTTTCTTCTTTTTTTTTGCAACAATTTTTACGAATTGGAGTAGATTTTCAGTGATTGAAATTGCCTTTTACTACTTTGGTGTAAAAATTTCAAGCACTGGATTTAAATTCAGTGTTACTGCGATGTAGAAGAAAGTAATGGCGAGTTAAAAAAGTTTTGTCTTACTCGAACTGTCTCTTACTACTTCGAAGTGAACTAAGAGAATTTTTTCCAACCGTTCTTGTTGAGAACTAAAACCAACTCGTTCTATATAGAGGACATGATTTCCAAAAATTGGTGTTTCTTCAAATTAATAGAATTTAATTGCGAGTAGAAAAAAAATTTACATTCTGAATGTATTCTGATTATATAATATTATAATATTTATAATAATATAATAACTGATAATATAATATACTGTATACTACACTAAGAAAACAATAAATTTGAATCAAACATAATTATCTTTGTTATTCAGCCAACCAAAAATTATGTTTGATTTACACATCATAATTTTTATTCAATATATACTATATAGTAAGTTTGGTTCAATAAAAAATTAATTTTAATTAAATTGTAAAATATGTTTAAATTAAACATATCTTTTTGTGACTGATTATGTTTGGTTTAAAAAAATTTTTTTCTCAGTGTACTGATGTATACTGATAATATAATTATTCGAATCAGGAAAGAGTTTTGCCTGACCTAAAAAATTTCCGTTCCACATCAAAAAATTCCGTGGAAGTACCGCTACGGAATTTTCGTGGAGGTTCCATGGAAATGCTTCAAATTTTTAATTTTAATATTATTTTAACATTTCTACGTTTCATAGTAAACTTTGTAGGATATTTTTATTCCTTACTGATTAATAATAAAACAAAAGAATTTCTTAAAGTTCGGATGCCAAAAAAACCAATGTCACAATTCAAGTGAAATTAAGAAAATAAATAAATTTATAAATTAATGTAAGTACTAAATTATTTATCCTAAATTATGTTTATTTAATTAAAAACATTTATTTAGTGTGTCAGAATTATTTTATTTATCAGTTCATAACCACTATGGTTCTGAAACTGATAAAAAATATTATTTATGTAGTATTTAAATAATAATTATAGTAATAAATATATGTTTATAGTATTGTACAAATAATATTTATTAAAAATTAGTATATTTAGTCAAAAATATATAAATAATATTGATTTTTTATTAGTTCATACACTGTAAAAAATTTAGGGAGTTAACGGACTCGGGAGTAGAGTTAAAAATTAACTCCAAAAGAGAGTTAATTTTTAACTCCCTTCATTTAACACCCGCGGGAGTTATTTTTTCCATGGGGAGTTAGCATTTGGGTGTTAAATTTTAACTCCTTTTATTTAACTCCCCTCGCATTAACTCCCAAATTGGGTGCGACTTTTATAGACTCCCTGGGGAGTTAAAATTTAACTCCTTTTTTTTACAGTGTAACCATTAAGATATATATACTTGTATCATAACTATTGTGGTTATAAAACAATTCTGACCCTCTAAATAAATGTTCTTAATTGAATAAATATAAACAATGATTAATATTTAACTATTTACATTAATTTATAATTTTATTTATTTTCCTATTTCACTCAAATTGTGACATCGCGGTTTTTTTGTCATCCGAACCTTAAAAAAATTCTTTTGTCTTATTATTAATCAGCAAAGAATAAAAATATTCTATAAAGTTTATTATGAAACATAGAAATGTTAAAATAATATTAAAATTAAAAAAGTGGAGAATTTCCATGGAATCTTTACAGAAATTCCGTGGAGAAGTTCCACGGAAATTCCAGGGTGGTACTTCCACGGAATTTTTCGACATAGGATACCATTGATATAAATACTATATTAGAATAATAAAAGTTAGTGTTTTAGTAAACAAAAATTTACAACTGAAGAGATATTAGAAGAAGCAAAAGTTGTGTCTGACTGAAGCGTCTTTGAAATAAAAAATTCTGTCTGTGACTAAAATCATTTTCTACTACTGATTGTAGAATAATAAATAATAAAAAACAAGTTTGAATCAGGAAAAGTTGTGTCTGACTGAATACATTTTTACTGCTGAATAATGTTTATAAAAATATTATAAACACTTTTTTCTACTGTACAAAAAATATGTTCTATAGAATTCTAAATGTTTTCTTAGGCAACACATTAAATTTTCTAATTCCTACAATACTAGCTAAATTTATTTCTTCAGCGTTCTATATTTATTTAAATATATATTCATATCTAACTATTAAAGTTTGTTTAAGTATAATTTGAAATTTAACTGTATGTTCTAGGGAGAACTAAAGTCTTATATATATATTTATATATGTATATCGATTTGTCTGAGAATTCAAACCACTTTTCGCGACAATAGCTGAGATGACCTTTAGAGAAACAAAACACCCCTATTCATATAACAACTATACTACTGATATTTCCAATATATGCAATAGTATAATCTAGGTTGGTGAGTTAAACATGAAACTTTGGTTTCAAGAAAACTCTCCAAAGTTTAGCTAACTTTGAAACAACTTACCACATGGTTTGATGTGTATGTGTATATATCTAAATATATCTACAGTACGTAAGCTGTTCTGATCTTTCAAAGCGTATTTGATAGATGCTGATAAAACCTGACCCATGACACTAAGACTTTAGTTAAACTTTGAATCAAAAATATTTTAATCTCTCTCTCTCTACATCCCTTTACCTCAAAGGATTTTAACACCATTAAACTTTCTACATCCGAAGATAATAAATGTATGTCGATTTTTTGCCTAATTAAATGTGTTTAATTAAAATTAATTGCAATATTCATGAATGTAATTTTATCCTAAGTTACGCTCATCGAGAATAATGTCTAAAAATAAGGGGAGAGAGAGAGAGAGAATTACTTCTAAAATTAACGATTTTTTTGAAAGAGAAAATTTTCAGAAAACAAGGATTTACACTTTACAATTTTTCCTTATGAATTATAGTTTTATTAATTAGATTAGTAAATAATAGTTATTAACAAAAAATAGTAATCATAAATATAATAATAATGAAAATAATAATAATAATTAATTATTAATTCATTTAATTTCTAGAATTTTTAAACATAAAATTATTTTCGAAATAAATTATTTGTAGAAATATCGAGACAATTTTGTGTGAATTTTTTGTGAATATTGTTAACATAGATTATAGAACTAACAAATTTATTTTGCTGTCCTAACAATTTAAATTTTTTCTAATAACAATAAATTTGTGGAGGTAACAAAAAATTTTGCAACAATAACAAATAAATTTTGTTAGTTCTATGTTAACAATTCTTTTCTCTCCGTGTACAATATTATATTAAAAAACAATAATAATAATTTATTTTCATCAAATTTTGACTTTACAGTTATTTGAAAATTTTTCGACTAATTTTATTTTTGGGAATAAAATTATCTCACAGTGAAATTTTAATTTAAATTTTTCAGAAACCTACTTTCTTTACAATTTCTAAATTCAATTTTTCAATGCCTAGTAGAATTTTGTTAAAATATTTTAAATATTTATTGTTATTTATTTTTCTATAAAAAATTTAAATTTTTTAATTTAAAATTAAAATTTTAAATCTTCATGGAATTAAATTATTTCTAAAAACTCCAACTGCGTGATTTTTTCCGAAATTTAATTTCTAGAATTTGTAAACATAAAATTCTTTTCGAAATAAATTCTTTGTAGAAATATCGAGAGAATTTTGGGTGAGATCAATTATTTAATAAAAAAAACTAAAGTTAATTTTCAATACGTTTAAAATTTAATTGTTTTTAATTAAAATTCGACTATTACGACGATGAGGATTTTTGGATAATTTTTCTATTAAATATAGTTATGCAAAAATTCCACTATTTTCCAAATAGATTTGAATTAAAATTTATAAGTGAACTAAGTCTTGAGAATATTTTACTGCTCAACATTAAAATTTTCAGAAAATTCAATTTTTAAAATTAATTTTTTTTTTTGAAATTTCAGTCAAATTTTTATAGATCAAGAAACTTTTATTTTTTATTTTTATTGTACTGAGTGGATGTAAAGTCGAAAAAACCGCAATTTATTGAAATAGGTCGTAAGAAGTCGCATATTTTGAAAATAAAGGTGAATAAAGTAGAAAAAGTTAGAAGGGAAAAATTTAAAATTCAATTTAAATTCTAAATCGAGAAAATATTTAATAGTGTAATGAAAATTAACACGTAGTTTTTGGCTTTTGTTACTCATAGTTTCTTATTAACTTTGACTATTGGGTGTTAAGAATTCATTAAAATTTCAATTAGTTTTAATCGATTTTTGCATGGAAGGTAGAGAAAATGGGATCTTAATGTCAATCTTCTTGACCTGAAAATTGCATCAAAAATGGCATTAATAGAGTGTATATGAGAGAAAATCAATTGTTTTTTTTTTGCCTTCAAATATCAACAAATAAAGATTTAAAACTCAAATTAATAAATTGCATTTACATTTATCTTTATAAAAAAAAATCTAATTTCTAAATTTATTATTCTGAAAAGTTTATAAATTTTTTTTTTTGGTATTAAATTTCTATTTTACGAGAAGTAATTATTATTGTTATTATTATTTAAATTTGATTATTATTTGATATGAAAAACTCAGACATTTCTTAAAGAGGAAAATCTTGAAACTTTCCATTCAGCAGAATGTCAAAAAAAAATTTTTTTTTCTCCTTTCTCTCTTTGTAGTTCTTTAAACAATCCTTTCGCCTGTTTTATCAAGTCGCCTGCTAACCCAGTTTTACTTTAGTTTTTTTTTTCTTAATGTCATTCAAGTTTTATTCTAGAAAAATTAATATTTCTTTATAGTATTTTAAATATAGGAGACTAATTATTATTATTGGAATTTACTTTAGAATGTAATTTTTTTGTTCGAATTTTACTTTTGATTATTTCTTTCTTCGCGATTTACTTTTAATAATGAAAATTTCTTTGGAATTAACTTTAACATTGAAAGTTTGAATTTTAGTTTAGAGTATAGGAATTTTTCTATTCGTCAAAATTTGTATCAAAATAAAAATTTTTCTTTTTCCTACGAATAACGAACAAAAATATGTTTAATCAGAATTTTCATTTTAATGAAAATTTTTTTGTTCGGAATCTACTTCTGGGTGGAAGTGTTTCTCCTTGGATTGTACTTTAGAAAATAATTTTTTTGGTCGAATTTTACTTTTAAATAGACATTTTTTTCGAGATTTACTTTTAATAATGAAAATTTATTTTCTTCGTAATTAATTTTAAAATAAAAAATTTACAATTTAGTTAAAATTACAGATTTTTTAATCAAAATTTACATTGAAACAAAAATTTATTTTTATCTTCAAATTTTGAATAAAATATTTTTAATCAGAATTTTCTTTTAAAAACAAATATTTTTGCTCGAAATCTACTTTTGGGAAGAAATGTTTCTTCTCGTATTTTACTTTAGAAAATAATTTTTTGGTTGAATTTTACTTTTAAATAGAATTTTTTTACTCAGATTTTACTTTTAATAATGAAAATTTCTTTTTTTCGTAATTAATTTTAAAATAAAAAATTTACAATTTAGTTAAAATTACAGATTTTTTTCATCAAAATTTACATTGAAATAAAAATTTATTTTTTCTATTCAAAATTTATTTTAAAATAGAAACTTTCTTTGCCTGAAATTTACTTTAAAACAGTTTTCTTTGATGAGAATTTAAAATAGAAATTTTTTTTCCTCAGATTTTACTTTCAATAATGAAAATTTTTTCGGAATTAACTTTAAAATTGAAATTTTGAATTTCAGTTTAGTGTAGAATTTTTCTTTTCCTCAAAATTTACAGCGAAATAAACATTTCTTTTTCTCTTCAAATTTTAAATAGAAATATTTTTAATCAGAATTTTTCTTTCCAATGAAAATGTTTTGTTCGAAATTTACTTTTGGGTAGAAATGTTTCTCCTTGGATTGTACTTTAGGAAATAATTTTTTTGTTCCGAATTTTAGTTTTAAGTAAAAAAGTTTTTCTCGAGATTTACTTTTAATAATGAACATTTTTTCGGAATTAACTTTAAAAATGAAATTTTAATTTTAGTTTAGTGTAGAATTTTTCTTTTCAAATTTTGAATAGAAATATTTTTTATCGGAATTTTCTTTTGAAATAAAATATTTTTGTTCGAGTTTTACTTTTAAATAGAGATTTTTTTCTCGACATTTACTTTTAATAATGAAAATTTCTTTTTTTTGTAAATAACATTCATATTAAAAATTTACAATTTAGTCAAAATTAAACATTTTTACATCAAAATTTACATTTAAATAAAAAATTTGTTTGATGTTCGAAATTCATTCTGAAATAGAAATTTTTTTTGCCTGAAATTTACTTGAGAATATAATTTTTTCCTTTATTTTGAATAGAATTTTTTTTACCAAGTTTAGTTTTAAATAAAAATTTACCTTTGATTAAAAATTTCCTTATGGCTAGAAATTATATTAGTTTCGAATAAAAATTACCCTTTGCACTCCCAAATTTACTTTGTAACGGAAAAATTTTTTTCTTATCAAGAAATTATGTTTTTGAATAAAAATTGATATTTTTAATAAAATAGAATTTTGTTCAGAATATAAATTCTTTTTTCTGCTCTCTGCTACATGAAAATAATATTTTTTCAAAACAAACTCAATTATAAAAAGAATAGAAAAAATTAATTTTCCTTTTCAGTGAATGTTAACAAAAAAGAAAAAAAAATTCGATGACTCGAGCAAAAAAATTGTACATTCGAGAAGCAAAAAAAAAAAAGAGAAGAAAAAAAATTCTTTTTTAAATACAGACAAGTGACTCTGGGAGTGGATTCAGTTGTTTTAATAGGACACAGAAGTCAACAGCGTCGCCAATATAATTAAACGTGGTATACAGGTGTGATTTGCATGCACTACTATATGTATATTGGAAGACAAATTCACGGAAGGTTTTCGCTGAAGATTTCTCTGTTTCCATTTCGTTGCAAGTATTTTCCGATAGTTTAGTGATGTGGATCGATACCACCTTTCAAATTACTTCCTGACAGTCGCAGCCCCCTGTCTCGAGCGTTCCTTCCGTACAATTCAATTTGTGACCCGCGACGAAAAGGATGAGTACACACGGGAAATATCTTTCTCTATATATATATATATACATAACGAGAGAGGAAAAGAGAGAAAGTTACAGTCGTCTCGAGAAATTCTCAAAAATCAAAGAATCCCTCTATATCCTCAGCGATAACAGTAAAATAGTTTAAGGAAAAATGAAGAACAGAAAAGGAAGAGAAGAAAAAAAATTGATGTTTGTCTGTTGGTGTGGAAGAAATGAAAATTTTCTTTTGGGTTTCTATATCAGAAAATAAAATAAAGAACAAGAATTCTGGGTTTTCTGCTCGATTGAATTGATTGAGAAGATTTTTTCTTTATTAATTATTACACTGAAAAAAAATGTATTTAATTCAAATAACCGATTATTTGACTATTATCAAATAAATATTTACTTGCATCAAATAATTTTTATTTGAATCAATTAATATTTGCTTCAAATACTGAAATATTTGATTCAAATACAATTTATTTGATTCGAATAAAAATTATTTGATTCAAGTAAATATTTATTTGATAATAATTGTCAAATAATCGGTTATTTGAATTAAATAACTTTTTTTCAGGGTAGTAATTTTAATATCAAAAGAAAATAATTTATGTGAAATGACAAAAAGAATTTTTCGAAATTGAAAATAAACTTAATTGAATTTTTTGGAAAAATTTTATTTCAATCTTTTATTGACTTTATTAAAAACTAGCAATAATTTGCGCGCAGCCGACTTCTCACTCGTTTTTTTAAATAAAATTAGCAATTTTAAAAATAATAGAACGTAATATTTTTTTATTAAAATAAAATATATAAATTGGCTTGTCTGGAATTAATATTATGATAATTATAATAATCTTGAATTCTGACATAGGCAATTCAGGGAAAAGTTTCTTGTTTGACTCAACTATAAAATTACCACGAATTCTAATACAAAACCTTCAATTTTTTTAATTTGTGACAAAAATTTCTTTTTAAATAATATTTAATAATTAATAAATAAAAATAAATTATCATACAATAAATAAATATTCAAAAAATTATTAAATAAATAATTTAATTATTTTCAAAAAGTAATAAAATTCCTACGAAAAAATTGAATTATGTTCAAAATGTACAAAAATGTCTCGAAAAAATCACAATTATTATCTGTATAAATAAAAAAATTCTTCTTTAAAATTTAATTATTTTCGAAAATTTAAATAAAATTCTTGTTGAAATTTTAATTATTTAAAAAAATTTTCCTAATTTCCATGACTTTCAATATATACTATTTTAATAAAAGTATCCAAAAGAATTCAATTATTAAAAAAACATTTTAATAAAATTATACTCAAACATTTATGATTATTTTTAAAAATAATAAAAATTTCATAGGAATTCAAATATTTACAAATTTTTGACAAGTTACATACTTTTCGAAAATACAATTATTTTTATGAATAATAAAAATCATCGCAGAATTTAAAAGATTTTAAATATAATTTTAATCAAATTCCTTGAAAAATGTAACCAACATTTTTTTTATTAAAACTCATCAAAAGAATTTAATTATTGAAAAATTTGTTAATAAAATTCTTTATAGGAATTAAATTTTAAGAGACATTCAATTATTCAATGAATAATTTATTTTTGTATTTAAATAATTGAATATTGAATATTTTCAATGTTGATAAATTTCAAAAAGGTTTGAATTAGAAATTCTTGAAAATCTGAATTGCTATGGAAAAAATAATAACTATTTCATATTTAAAGAAGAAATGATTATTTTCGATTAATTTTATATTTAAAGAAATTTGTAAATTAATTTACCAGAACATGTTTTCTAAGAAAATGTTTTCTTTTTTATTTTCTAAAAATTCAAAGCTTTTCAAATTTCAACTAAATTCAAAAATTGTCAAATAATAGTTTAGAAACATTTTTTTCGCTTATTTTTTAAAACACTTTGAATTTTATTAAAATAATTGAAATTTTAGAAATAGAATTGATGCAAATTATTTCCTTATGGAAATTTTCTACAAAAATATTGAGAAACGTAAATATTTAATATTTGTCTTCTCAAATGAAAAAAATGAGTTTGTAAACAATATTGTTATTGAGAAATAAAAATTATTTGTAAAATTGTTTTTAATCAAAATTTTTAATGATTAACAATTTTCTAGTATTTTTTATAAATAAAAAGAAGATTAAATTGCATAATAATTTAGATCAGTTATATAAATATATCAAACAAAATGGGTGTATTTTTTATTTGTTAATCATAATTTTTTTTTAATTTTCTAGTTTGTAATTTTATTACAAATCATGAAAAAATACCTGCATATTTGCAGATTTGTCAAACAATATTGTTTTGAAAGAAAAAATTAAAATTAATATAGTTAATATTAATTTTTTTGAATTATTTATAAGAATTTTATTAAAATTTTTTAGAAAAGTATTTTTTTATTACAACTATTAACGAATTAAGGTACTGCAAATTCTAAAGCGTTGAATAAAATGTCAGTTTTAGTGTCATAAATCTAAGTAAAAGTATCTAAAAAGTAGGAAATTGTAAAAAAAGTAAACCAAAAAGTAGCAAATCGTAAAAAAATGTCAACCAAAAAAGTGAGTGTATAGACAAAAAAAGCAAAATAAATAATTAAATAAAATATAAGTAATCTTGCACCAAAAGATTTATTTGTAACTTGTTCACGTTTCAAATAAACAAAATAAAATAGAAATGTTAGTAAATGAAGAGAAAAGTAAAATCAATAGATAAACAATATAAAAATTTTATTTTCTTTATAACCATTTTTATATGTTAAAATAAATAAATAAATAAAATATATAAATAAATAAATTGTTAAATAAATAAATAAATGAAGCTAGTAAATAAAATAAATAAAATAATAAAAAATAGAGTAAATTTAAAAACTGCATTAAAATTGAAATTGAAATTATGTTAGCGCTAATTTCATGTGAATTTTCATTACGTAACAAGAGTAAAGCAAGTATATAAACAAATTACGAAAATTTTTAATAAGCCATTGTTCCCGAGTGTCTAGAGAGATATGCTTTTAAGAATACCCGAAGGAGTCTACTGCAAATTGGTGTGGCATGACAAAATATTTTACTTGGCTTCGTGCCAAGGTCAATGTTAAAGCTACTAAACTTCACACAATTATCTTCATATCACTGAAATACAATTTTCTTACGTAACCTCTTCTTATAATCTTTATCAAAATTTCAACCTCTTATAAAAAAAATTATAAAGCAAAAAAATGTTTTCTATTTTATTAAACTTTCCGTACTATGTATGTAATAATAAAACGCAAACTTCTTTCTTTTTTCTTTTCCTTCTAAAACCGTGTTGGTAATAAATCATAGTAATGTGAAAAAAAAAATTTTTTTTTTATAACAAATAAAAAAGAAATTTATGCAATTTACGCGCTTCTTCTTTTATACGGGGGATGAAAATAAAAATATATAGTTTTATATACAGTATATATACCTACTTGTGATAAACTAATTTACAACGATGGAGCTTTTTATCAGAAGAATCCCTTGAGGTAGATTTTTCATTGTGTAAATATGGAAAATTACTTTTCATTGCTTATTAGTAAATAACGAAATAACGAGAGTAAGGAGAATTTTATTTATTTTATTCACAGAAGTAGACAATAAACACTATATAAGAATTGTGTAGAGTGGATCAAAAGAAGTAAATAAAAGAAGAAAAATAGTAGAAAAGTGAATTAAAAAAATTAAAGCAAATAAACAAAAGGAAAAAAAAGTAGAAAAGGGAATTAAATATTTTTTTCATTTAAATAGGAGGGAAAAAATTAGAGTAAATGTTAAGATAAAATGATATTAAATAATAATAAAAGAAAACGAAAAAAATATACAACAAAATAAATAAAAATAGCTCATTTTAACATTTTTTAATATTTTATAGTAAATAAAAAGAAATAAGAAAATTAAAAATTAAAAATATAAAATATGCTTTTGTTTAAACGAATTTTTAAGAAAATGATGATTTATTTTCTAGAATAAAAATCAAATAATTATTATTTCCCTTTAAGGACAAAAATCAATTAATTGAATTATGAGAAGGATTATTTTATTTTTTCGATTTTTTTCTAACATTAATTAAAAAAAAAAAATATTGCGAACTTTAATTTTTCTTTTATACACGCCGTGTATATATACATCAGTCTAAGTTTATCGATTTTGAAATAATTAGAACTTTAGTGTACAGTTCCAATTAGAATCAACTGTTTGACGAAAATTTTGATAAGATTTTCTTTCTAATCTACTTTTTAATTAATTGCTCCAATGTGAAGAATAGAATACAAAATATAGTGAAACTCTCAGATCAGTTTTATAATAAAATTTAAATTGTTTATTTAAAAAATTTAATAGATAGATAAAAATAAATTTCATTGTTTAAATAATAAAATATTTATTTTTACTGTTTGAGTAACAAAATTTTAAATTAAATCACTCAAATAATAAAATACGCAATTTAATTGTCAAAATAATAAAATATTGAATTAGGTATTTTATTATTTAATATTCTGCGGTATTTAATTTATTTTTCAATAAATTAGAAATATAAATTTTCAAAAAATAAAAATCCCTTAAAAAATATATACAAGTAACTGAGAAAAGAGCGTTCAGACTGAACAATGAAAGAAAAATGATCAATTTAGAAATAAATAACAAAAATTTGCCGCATTGTGTGACTTGACGAAGAAGATTAATTGTAATTTCCTTCGCGTTTTTTTTTTATTTATAATATAAACTGACACAATTTAAAGTAATTTAACATTAAAGTGTTTTCTATCGCAATGTACACGTGTAACTATATAGTTCATAAAGGTAAACATAATAAAACATGAAATGGGAAAAGATATTAAAAAAAAAGGCGACAAAATTTACAAGGACTCTTGACCCATTTAGTGAAACAAGTTACCTTTTGACATTGACAATAATACCTTTGAAGTAAAACAGTTCTTTTTTTACGTTTTTCTCAGTTCATTCTACATATAAGACACTCGAGTGGTTCTTAATCCCTTCCTGTTTTTTTCTTGATGCGCCAGAATGTTAAAATTATAAGAAAAAAAAGTGGAAAAAAAAATAATAAAGAAAGAGAAAAGAAATATAACCGACGCACATCATTTTTAGTGTAATTGATCTTGACATTTAGAAGAAGAAGAAAAAGAGGAAGAAGAAAAAAAATGAAACATATGGAATGCTTCATGTATACGAAAAACATAATATATTTTATAATTCCCCCCAAGTCGGTATTAAATTACAAAAAAAGAATATGCGGATTATTTTTTCTTTATTTATTCTTTCTTGTTATTTTTCTTTTCTTTCTTAGGGAAAAAATTTGTTGGTTTTTTTCATTGTAATTGTTTTTGCATTTTATTTACTATTTTCTTTTCTATTCTCGAGCTACTATTTTTATTTTTTTCACTATTTTTTAACTATTTTTTATTTTGTTCTACTATTTTTTTAATAATATTTTTCTTTTCTTTTCTACTATTTGAATTTCTTTATTTTTGAACCATTGTTTACTCACTATTGTTTACCATGTTTACTCACCATTTTTTTACTCCTTTACTACTTTTAAACGTTTATTTATTACTTTTTGTTAACTATAATTTTTTAAAGGTTATTTTTTTACTATTTCTACTATTTTTAAAGTACTATTTTTATTTTTTTTCTACTATTTGATTTGAATATTTTCAACCATTTTCGAACTGTTATTTTTATTTTCTTTGTACTATTTGAAATTTTTTCTACTATTTTTGAACTTCTACTTTTGTATTCTTCTTTTATTTATTATTTTTCGAAAATTATAAGCTTTAGAATATTTTTTACTATTCTTATTTTCTTTCTTCTATTTGAATTTTTTTTTACTATTTTTTAAATGCTTTTCTACTTCTTGATTTACTCATTATTTTTCGATAATTTTAAGCCTTAGAATATTTTTTACTATTTTTTTTACTATTTTTTTTACTGTTTTTATTTTCTTTGTACTATTTGAAATTTTTCTTCTATTTTTGAACTAATTTTTTATATTCTTCTTTTATTTATTATTTTTTGATAATTATAAGCTTTAGAATATTTTTTACTGTTTTTATTTTCTTTGTTCTATTTGAATTTTTTTTACTATTTTTAAACTGCTTTTTTATATTCATGATTTACTCGATATTTTTCGATAATTCTAAGCTTTAAAATATTTTATACTATTTTTATTTTCTTTGTTCTACACCGAAAAAAAAGTATTTTCAAATTTAGAGAATTCCTCTTCTTTTGCAACATTTTTTCCTCTTATACACGGGCACTAAATTTTTCTTTTCTAATTGAGAGGATTTTCCTTTATAATATTTGTTATTAAATGTCACTTTTTAGACAGGTTAAAGCTGCATTCAGAAAAACAAAAAGCAACTTAAAAATCTTCTTTATAGTATAAATTTGTTTAATTTTTAGAGGAGTAATTTCAATCAAAGAAGAAATATTAAAATTAATCTTTTAATTAAAACATTTTTAAATATGAACAAAAATTCCTCTTTCTTTTAGATGAATATTTGTAAATTGAAAAAACATGTAAAAATAATTGTTGAGCGGAATTTTCTTCTCACTCTGAGATTTTATTTTTTTCGGTGTATTTGAATTTTTTTTTACTATTTTTTAAATGCATTTTTTATTCTTGATTTACTCATTATTTTTCGATAATTCTAAGTCTTATAAAATTTTTTAATATTTTTTCTACTATTTATTCTACTATTTTTTTTTACTATTTTTATTTTCTTTGTTCTATTTGAATTTTTTTGGCATTTTTGAAACTGCTTTTTATTTTCTTCTTTTACTTATTATTTTTCTATATTTCTAAGCTTTAGAATTTTTTTTACTATTTTTTCTACTATTTTTATTTTCTTTGTTCTATTTGAATTTTATTTGGCTATTTTAAAACTGCTTTTTTATATTCTTCTTTCACTCATTATTTTTCTATTTTTCTAAGCTTTAGATTATTGTTTACTATTTTTTACTATTTTTTCTACTATTTTTATTTTCTTTGTATTATTTGAATTTTTTTCTACCATTTTTGAACTTCTATTTTTATATTCTTCTTTGAATTGCCATTTTTCGATAATTCTAAGCTTTAGAATATTTTTTACTATTTTTATTCAACTATTTTTCTACTAGTTTTATTTTCTTTCTACTATTTGAATTTTTTCTACTATTTCTAAACTACTATTTTTATACTCTTCTTTTACTTATTATTTTTCGTTTATAAGTTTTCGAATATTTTTTTACTATTTTCGATGTACTGTTTTTATATTCTTCTACTATTTTCAACTAATATTTCCATTTTTCCCGTACTACTTTTTTAACTACAATTATTTTCCATTCTTTTCCATTTGTTAAGCTTTATTTTTATTCTAATGCAATTAATTTTGAAATTAATAAAAAAAATAATAATTAAATAAATAATAAATTAAGTATAACAGTTTCAAGAAATATCCTTTTAATACATCAGAATAGAAGAAATTTTCTGTTTTCAATTTTCCTCTTTTCATATTTTCCCTTTATCTTAATGACAAGAAAACAAAAAAAAAGAGAAGGAAGAGCTTTATGTTTTATGGTGGAAAAACATCTATTATACGATATACCATTTCGCTTGAAGTTGAAATGTTTCAGAAATAATTAAGGGTAAAAAGGGAAATGGAGAAAAAAAAGGAGAACTATCATTTGCGTGACTAAAGCTTCAACTCAAACCTATATGCAATGAGACGTAATGTTTCAAGTTGTGTTATAGTGGCATTATCAGTATTCGTTGGCGCACCTATTTGAGGATAATTTATGTGACAGTTTCTTTATTGAATAAGTCATGAAATATGAAGCTTGTTTATTTTTTTTTCCTCTTTGTGTTTACTATTTTTTTATTTAGCCTTTTTTCTTTAACCCTTTCTGTTGCATTTATGCCTTTTTTTAACTGTTTTTTTATTCATTTTTAAATAATTTTTTAAATTAATTTTTTAGCTAGTATTCTTAATTTTTTATAGTAATTTTGAATTTGTATGTTTTTATTTTATTATTTTTTTATATTATTTTTTAAGTAATTTTTTTATTTACAATTTTGGAACTACTGCTTTCGTTATTTCTAATATTTTTTCGGATATTTTGGAAGTAATATTTTTATTTTCTTTTTACTATTTTTGAACTAATTTTTTTCTAATCACTCTCTACAATTTTGTAACTACTATTTTCATTATTTCTACTTTTTAAAATTTTTTTCGGCTATTTTCGAACTACTATTTTTATTTTCTATTTATAAGTTATGAACGAATTTTTTTATTTACTCTCTACAATTTTGGAATTACTAATCTCATTATTTCTACTTTTAAAAATTTTTTTCGGATATTTTTATTTTTCTTTTACTTTTCCCGAACTAATATTTATATTTATTTTCTACAATTTAAAAATTAGGTACTATTTTTATTTTTGCACTATTTTTGAACAACTAATTTTTTTTTACTATTTCTGAACTACTATTACAATTTTTTTTTCTTATAGTTTTCATTATTTATCCTTAAATAAATTTTAGTAATAATTAAAATCTATATAATAATAAATAAAACACTGTAAATAAAAAAATAATAAATAAAATGTTCAGTATAATGATATTTAATTTTTTATTTATTTTTTTGTTCATCTGGTTGCGTAAACTTGAATTTTTATACACACGCACAACCCACAAATGTCACTTTTCTTTTACATCTATAAACATTTTTACCTGACTGGATAAATGCGTAGAAAGTTCAATTTTTCAAAAAAAAGAAGCATATAATTCAAAAGGAAGATCCAATTCAAAATTGATAGCAAACTATTCCCGTGAGACATACCCTCTTGACGGAAATAAAAAAAAATCTCGTTATCGCGCACACGTTCGGTTATATCTCTTTTCCTATAGATGTATATAAGAAAAACCTAAGGGTGAATAATGGCAGAGTTATTCTTGATAATTTTCATTTTCTTTTTTCCTTATTTCTTTTTCCCTTTTTTCCTTTTCTTTTTCCTATTCGATATTTGTATGAATTTTTCTTCTCATACTAAATTTCTGAAATAAATTAAAAGATTAAAGTAATACTATTTATCATAGTCTTATTTTTATTACTATTATTATTGTTATTATTATTATTATTCAATTATTCATATTATTATTATTATTATTATTAGTGTTAGCATTATTATTATTATTATTAATATTATTATTTTAGTTTTATGATTTTATTTTTACAATTTTTTCCTCTATTTATTGAAAAAAAGGGGGTAAAGAATAATATGAATTTTATTAATAAGACGAGGGAGAAAATTTGAAGAATATAAAATGCGAAAGGGCACAGTCCGTATAGACGAATAAATAAATAAAAAATAAAATAGATAATAAAGAAAATAAATGAAATATAGAAAATCAAGAAAATAAATTAGAAAATGAGTAAAATAAATAAAATGAAAAAAAATTTTTACATATGTCGATTTTTTTAATACACTATATATAGAAATGAAATAATATAATTAAATATTAGTAAATGATGCTGAGTAAATATTCTGAGTAATGTTCCTCAAAAATAACAAGGATGACTTATCTTTCGATTTATGGTTAACAGAGTTCGAATCTCATTTGCTATTCCCCTTGTGAAGTGCATAAAAAGTGAATAAGTCGCGCAAAAGCCATAAATGCACTTTCTGAGTCTTGCATATATGCCTTTATATGAGGATTTTCGAATGTGTTTACATAAACCAATGCATATTCAATAACTTTTCTCTTTTAGAAAAAAAAACAACACTCTTACACCATCAAAAATTTATTTTTTTTTACTATTGTTTGCAATTCTCTTTTTTGTAAATAGAAGCACGTGATTTTTTTTTATTCTCAAAATATATATACAAAATACGAGGACTATTCTTTGCATCTCTGCTTTATGTGACAAGAATTGAAGAAAAAATATTTCCAAATATTAAATTACTTTTTTTTCATATAATATTTAAAAACGTTTTTTTATTTTTAATGCAAAAAAAGCAAAGAGAATTGTTATTTCTAATTATGTAACAATAAAATAAAAAATTACTTTATTTTATTCTTAACTAAATAAAAGTTATTTATTTTTACTTTTATTTATTAATAAAAGTTGGTTATAATTAAATTTTAATTAAAAAAATAAAAGATTAAAAATGAAAATATTTATTATTTCATGAAATAATTTTAAAAAATCTTTCAAATAGTCTTTGCATTAAAAGAAATAGAAAAGAAAGGTTTAAAATAATATTAAAAAGGAAATGATTTAAAAATAGTGCAAGGAAAGGAATAAAATATAATAAGAAATTTATAGGTAAAATAAATTTCTAAATTAAATGTTAAATTAAATGTTATGTTAAAATTAAATACGTACGAATTTAATTATAAAACTAAATATTAAATAACAAAAATCGTTAACAATTTTTTATAAGCATTATTGAAGCAATGGTACATTTTATAAAAGAAATAATTTTATATTTTCTTTTTTCGCTTCTGGTAGAGGACATAAATTTTTGAGAGGGCTTGAAGAGCGTCTGTAACATATGTGGAAAATATTCAAAGTAAACTACAAATATATTCAAGTTAAGAAAAGGAAAACGAATATCTACACTGACATAAAACAATAACTTATGCAAATCGATAATAAGTTAGAAAAAAGTACTTTTCTTGTTTATAGATAATATCACATTATTATTATTACAAATTTTCACAATATATTACTCTAAAGATTGTAAATGATATTTTTACTATTATATTTTTCATCTAAAACAATATTTTTAAATTAATTTTAATTTTTCTATTTTTTTCCATTTTTTAAAATTAATTTATCATTTTTTTACTTTATTCTTAATTTTATTATTAAAATTTACTTTTTTTTCAATTAATTTATTGTTAATTATTAAATAATGTATGGTGAATTATATTTTTCAGATTTTCAATTCTTTTTCTAAGTGTAAATTTTTAAAGTACAAATATAAATTGAAATGAATTTTTTATTTAATTTGCAAATTTCAAAATGTGGCTAATAAGTCTCACTTTATGCCTGCGAGATTTATTTTTGAGATTAAAACATTTTTTAATCTCCTATGTAGAACGTAACCATATAGGCCATCGTGATTGCGTTAAATTACACATGAGCCCTTACTTTAAAAGCTAGAATATTTTACTATTCCTTCATGTACACATATCTTTCGATTATTTTACATGAAAATACATATTTTATATAGTTAATTTAAAAGCACCATGATATTTTAATGAACTAATAAATTTTGTTAATAAATTAATTTACTAATAAACAAAAATAGTTTATTTAAAAATATAGTTTATAAGTTGATAAATAAAAATAGAAATGAATTTTAATTATAACCAACTTTTATTAATCAATAAAAGTAAAAATAAATAACTTTTATTAAATTACGAATAAAATAAAAGAATGAAGATAAAATAATTTTTTATTTAGTTAGGTACAGAATTAAAAATAATAATTACTTGAAAATAAAGCTTAAAATCGTTTTTATGATACAATAACAATTTTTTTTTTCTAGTACAAAGTTCAAGAGAATTTTGAGTGAAAAAAAAATTACTTGAGTGGAATAAATAAAAGTAGAAAAAAATCCATACAGTTAAAAAATTTAGTACAAAAATTATGTAGTGAAAAAAATAATGCAGTGAGAATTAGTTTTTTTTTCCTTCTTTGTCGACATTATAAGTATATGAAAGATACACCTTTTCCTATCTTCCATCTGCGCGAAGATGTCTCTTTCAATTTACACTTTACTTTGGATTGCACTGCTGTGTAAGGCTTTATTTATATTCTTGAGAAAAACTCGTCGAGTTGCAGTGTGCAAAGTTTCCCCTAAAAATACTCAAGCACACACTATAAATATAAACCTATTTTCCACCACTCTAATCACAACCGAAAAGCTCCGCAACTTTTCCTTCAGGCGAAGCAGCAATTTTTTTTCTTCTTTTATTCAAATCCAGAGAGCGCAGCTTCTTCTTGACGAAGAAAAAAAAACTTTTCTCCCATCATCAGCATTTTCTCGAGAAATATTTACCACCATTTTTAACTATTTGTGCAGTATTTTTTTTTTTTTTTTTTAGTTGGAAGAAAAGAAATTAAATAATTTTTTCCGTATATTAGTGGGGATAAAGAAATTAATAAATTTAAATATTCAAAAGGGGTTTCGAAAATATTCGAAAAAGAAATATGATAGTAATTATTATTACAAAATAGAAAATAATTAAAATAAACAGTTCAAAAACTTGTTTTATTTTTTTGAAGTTTTTTGTTAATTATTATAAACTAGCAAATATAAATATAACGCAAGCAAGCGCACGGAACGTGGTATTTAATTTTATTATAATGCGAATTACAAACTTTTTTTGTATTTTCGAATTTAAATTTTTTGATTATTTCATAATCAAAATTTAAAAAATTCACTTATTTAGTAAATGTTTAATTATTATTGTTTATATTTTCAAAAATTTTTAAATAACTCTTCAGAAGAATTCAATTATTTACACAAATAATAACATTCTTCAGAAGAATTCCATTATTTTCATAAATAGTAAAATTCTTCTCGCAGAAATTAAATTATTTTCAGTACAATTTTAATAAAAATTTAACGAAAAAAATCAATTATTTTCTAAAATTTGCATAAATCCATTGAATGAATTTAAATATTTATTAGTTTTTGCAAACATTCAATTCTTTTAAAAATACTTCTAAAAGTGATTTAATCTCAAAAAAGCAATTATTTTCTTAGACTGTCAATATAATTTAATTCAAAAATTCAATTATTTTTCAAATTTTTAAGAATATTATTGTAAAATATTAAATTATTTTCTTCAAAAATTATATGTCAATTTTTTAATAAAATTTCACTAAAGAAGGATTCAATAAAATTTTTTCCAATTTTTAAATCAAATTTTTCGAAAAAATTTATTTATTTTCCAAACTTCTAATAAATTCTTGAAAACAATTCAATTATTTTTAAAAATAGTAAAATTCTTCGCAATAATTAAATTATTTGCTTTAAAAACTTCAAAGCAATTTTTTGAAAGAATTTAATCAGGATTATGAAATTTTCAATAAAATTCTTCTCTAGAATTCAAATATTTTCATTAATTATTAAATTTTTCAAAAAAATTCAATTGTTTTCAAAAATTAGAATAAAATTCTTCGGAGAAACTGAATTATTTTTTTAAATATTAAAATTCATCGCAGGAATCTAATAAAATTTAATAGTATTTTAATAAAATTTTTAAACAGGATAAATTTATTTTAAAAAATTTTTTTAATTATGTTATTTAATCAAAAACTATTATTAAATATATTTTTAAAAATAAATGTATTCTGTTTGAAAATTTCATTAACATACTATTAAAAATAAGTAAATTCTTGCGATGACTTTGACTATTTAAAAAAATCATTCAGATTTTCCGAAAAATTAAAATTGCTGATTTTTAAAGAATTTCTTTCAATTTTGTTTAAGTAATCTGTTTTCTTTAATGATTTTAATTGAAATTTTTGAAAGTAACTGCATTTTAGGAAGAATTTATTTCAAGTTTTTAAAATAACCGCATTTGTTAAAAATTATAATTAAATACATTATTGTTGAAATTTATTAAAATTATTTGAATATATAATAATTGAGTTTCTGTGGAAAATTTTATTATTTAAAGAAATAATTTAATTCTTGCGAAGAATTTTACTATTTTTAAAAATAATTGAATTGTTTCTCAGAATTTAGTAGAAATTTAGAAAATAAATGAATATTTTTGAAAAATTTTATTAAAAATTGGAAAAAATTCTACTGAATTCTTCAGTTAAATTTTATTAAAAAATTGACATAATAAAATATTTATAAACAAATTGTTTCCTTTTTTTAAAGATTAAAGAAAATAATTTAATATTTTACAAGAATTTTCTTAAAAATTTGGAAAATAATTAAATTTTTAAATACATTTTACAGACAGTCTTAGAAATAATTGAATTTTTTATTTTTATTTGCAAAGACTTTACTAAATAATTGAATTGTTTTAATGGATTTTTGCAAATTTCAGAAAATAATTGAATTCTTTTGTAAAATTTTATTAAAATTGCATTGACAATAATTTAATTTTTGCGAAGAATTTCTAGTATTTGATGAAAGTTTTCGATTGAATACAATTATTTTGAAAATTTTTCAAAAATTCTTTCAAAACATTGAGTTATTTTCAAAAATTATGTTAAAATTATTTAAAAGAATTTCTTTTTTTATAAATTGTAAGATTCTTTACAATAATTTTAATTTTTCTATATGACATTAACTAAGGTATGAAATTGAATAAAATTATAAAGAACAACTATTAAAAAAGTTGGGAAACAAAAATGCAACTCCAAACTGCGAACAGTTTACCTGAACATGTACTTTATTATTATCAATAATTAATAATTAATAATTAAAAATCGACTCAACATTTCTCTATGATTTCGAAATTTTTTCCTATAAGATTTTTATACATTAAAAATTCTATTAAGAATTTTTTATATAAGGGAAAAAATATTACTTTATTGGAATAATGTGTGAGATTCACAAGCATGGCGTTTAGTCTTTGACCCCTGAAGTTAATTTCATTTCCTATCTTGAGAAAAGTATGTGACGTCTTTTTAAGCAACTTTTTTTTGTCTTTGCCGCTATTTCAAGTAAATTAGAGTCAATTAAAAAGAGAGTTTTTAGCCTAACATCCGGACTGTATAGTGTACAACGGAATCATATTGTTTCGCTTCAGTGTATGTGTATGTTTATATACAGTATGTGTGTTTGGGTGAAATGAACACACTATCGCCTTTAACTAAGTAGAATTGCTCCTTTGAATTCACTGGCAAACCTCAGAGGACCTTGTCCAAACGGCGAATTGCAAAGTTTGCTTTAAGCTGGGAAACATTTTCTCATACAAATGTTGGAAATATTTATACAAAAGGCACACAAATATTCATTTATATACATATATATATATAGCCATTTTCTTCAAACCACGAAATTTATTATTATATTTGTAGAAAAATTCATTTTTCTTCACGAAATAATTTTCGCAGAATTTAAAAATTGAAAAAAATATTTTTCGAAGCAACTAAAAGTTTGCAGAGTACTTTTTAAAGTTAAATTATTTTTTTGTTCAAAATAATACCTAATATTATTATTCGGTCGTTAGAGTAGTTATTTTTTTATTACCTTGATTCGGAGTGATTGTTGACTTCATTATTTTACTATCGACTTATTTTATTTTTATTATTTTATATTTTACCTTTACTGGTATGTAAAAATAAATTCTGAATTTTTGTGTCTTTATGTTTTGTCTCATAAAGTATGAAATTATCACAAATTCTAAAAAAAAAAATTTCAATATTTTTTCTATTTCTGAAAATAATTTATTTTTAAGAACTGAATTCTATTGAAGAACTGCCATAATGGTAGTGCTTATATAAATCATTTCACGAAGTATTTTTTTGAGAAAATTTTTACTTCAATTCTATTTTGAAATTAGCTTCAATGTTTAAAACATTTTAACGTAATTCTTTTAAAACAAATTCAAATATCTTAATAAATATCAAAATTCTTTTCAGAAATGCAATTATTTGCAAAGATTAAGAAAAATATTTTCGTCAACATTTCAATTATCTTTATAAATGAATAGCAAAATACGCAGACAGAATTCAATTATTTTCAGAAATTTTAATAAAGATCATTGCAAAATTCAATTATTTTCAGAAATTTTAATAAAATTCATTGCAACATTTAATTATTCTCACAAACATTATTACATGAATTCAATTATTATTTCCAAATAGAAATAGAATTCAATTGTTTAAAAGAATTTTCGGTAAAATTCATGACAAAATTTCAATTATTTTCAAAAAAAATTTCTTCACTAATTTTCAATATTCTATTGTAACAAAATTCCCTAAAACAATTCAATTATAAGACAAAAATTTTGATAAAATAAAATAGAAATTTCACAGGAATTTAATTATTTAATTCATAGAATTTGCATAAATTTTTTCAAAAAAGTAAAATGTATTGAAATTTGTTATTAATGTCTTTGCAATAATTTAATTATTATGTCATACAGTTTAGTAAAATTATTTGCAAAATTTCAATTATTTTCTAAAACCTTACTCAATTCAATTATTTTCAATATTTATTATTTTAATAAAATTTTTCAAAAGATTTAAATTATTTAAAAACTATTTTGACAAGAATTGTACACGAATATCTAATATTTTTTTTTAAAAATGAAAATTCTACAGGAATTCAATTATTTTTAATAAATACAAATAGAACTCATTACAAAATTTCAATTCTTTTTTAGTTCAATTTTAATTGAATTCTTGAAAAGAATTCAATTATTCTTAAAAATTCTATTAAAATTCGTAGAAAGAATTCAATTATTAAAAATTTATTGATGAAATTATGTACAAGAATTGATTTTTACGAAAATTTAAATTATTTAATAAATTATTTAAGTTTGCATTTAAATAATTGAAATTTTCGTGAAATTTTCCAATAAAAATTGATATAACAATTAATTTAAGTTAAAATTGTTAATAATAATAATTGAATTTTTTAGAATTTACTAATAATTTCAATATTTAGAAATAATGGAATTTTGTAGAGGTTTCAAATTAAAATCTTTGAAAATCTGAATTTTTCATATTTTTAATTAAAAATTCTATCGAACAATTTTTTTCAAAAAGCGTAATCAAAATTTTTTAAAATGATTTTAATTTATTCAATAATTTATAAATAATCAAAGAATTTCCGAATAATTGAAATTTTACTTAAAATTGAATTGCAAACAAATGGATTTAAAAATTCTCAAGAAGAACTTTTTCCAAAATTATTAAATTATTAAAAATCATTGATTTAAAGAAGAATATTGGTTAAAAATTGTATAAAGAATAATTATTGAATTGAAATGATGAAAATAATTTTGAAGTAGTTACAGTAAAAATATTCTAATAATACAAATATATAAAATTAAATTTCTTCACGATTTTTAATAATATTTTATCCGTTATTGAATTTCAAAATGTTTGAATTTGAAATTTTTAAAAATCATAATTCCTATGGAAAAGTAATAATGATTAAATATTTATTTAGTAACAAAGTTATTGATATTTTCGAATAATTTTACAATTTGGGAAATTGGTAAATAAATGTAAATGTAATCGGAATATTCTTTAGGGTCAGGGAAAAAGTCAAATTTTTCTGGAAATCAGGGAAAAGTCAGAGATAAACAAAATTGAATTTTTATCGCAACCTTGAGTTAAATTGGGTAAATTTGGGTAAAATTTAAATTCAAATTTTTATTTATTTTGACAATTTTAAATTAAATATTTATTTACTTTATTATGATTATTTATAATTTTTATTATTATTATTATTATTATTATGCTTTAATTTTTATTGTATGTTCTATATTAAAAATTTTCTCACAAACATTATTTTGAAGTAGAACATATTTCCTTTTCGTATTCTAATTATTTTTAACCGTCTGATAAAAGCGCAACTCAACTACTGTCGAAATGGCAGAAAAAGAATTGTTTCATTTTCTTTAGAACTGACTTGACCCGGAAGTTGTCTGATAATGAAACATTTTTCCCTTTTTGCATGTCGTTAAGAGTGCGATAAATTTATCGACTACTTTGAAAAATGAATTTCCAATTTTTTTTATTGAAATATTTTGCTAATTTTTATAGAAATATAATTCTAATAATCAGTAGAGTAAAAATTTTATTTTTTTTTAGTTTTTATCTCATTTTGGTCACTTTTTTACTTTTTACTCCATAAAATCAGAATTTAATTTTGTTTTTAAATTTCCATAAAAGTTTTGTTTTTCAAAATCTTTGTGGTGAATTTTTTCAATAGCCATGAAAGGAATAATTTAGGAGTTTTATAAAAACAATGTAATCTTGTTGTTTTGACTTTCATTTTGATTATAATGACGTAAAAGGTAAAATTGTGTTCTAAAAAAAAAATTGGAAAAAAAATTCGAGAGGTGTCGAATAAAAGTATTTGTATATATATTCATTATTTAGAGTTATTTTCTATAATATTAAAGAAAGATTTTCACGGTATTACTTTATTTGCAGTGAATCTTTTATGACAAATTAAAGGAGCTGAATCTAACTGGGTTAAGAAGCACGAATTTACTAGAGTAAACTTAAATATATACCAACACACTTTTGCAGTGAATTGCCAAACGGGTCAGTAAATAAGCATGCTGCTTTTACTACCTTCATATCCTGAAAGTGTAGCTACTAAATGCACTTTGGGAAATTGACTCGTCATATGTCGTCGCTTATGAACATGAAAATAAATAATTAAATATAAATATAATTCTCAAAATTTCAAAACAAAAGCATTTTTTACCAAAAAAAAAACTGTTTCCTTTCTCTATTTTTATTTTCTATGCTCTGGAGAAGAAAAATAAAGATTACGACCAAAAAAAAAATACAGAACTCAATTATTGGTTTTTAGATTTTAAAAAAGTAGAAAATTGAGTTTTTCACAATGATATAAGAAAAACAATAGTTTGATATTGAACAATTTTTATAGTTTTACTGCGCGGGGCCAATAGTTTGGCAATTTAGTCTAAAGTATTTATTATCGAAAATCATTTTCGTTTTTCTTTATGATCAAGATTGCTTCGCAGTCAATGAAAGGGAAAAAATATATTGAAGGGATGACTTTTTTTTTCTAATCAGGATGGTGTGCTCACATTCAGGATTTATTGGGTCGCTCATCCTGCGGAAAGACAGGTAATTCCAAGTCAGATATCAAGGACAAGTACTTTCATCTTGGCTTTTCAATAGTCGTATCAAAGTAATCCTTTTCCCAAAAAAAAAAAAAAAAAATGAACACTACTTTCATATCGTACGTATACATTCGTACAAGTATAAGATTTTTTTCTACTCTGTCGAGAAATCATAAAGAAACTTTTAGTGTCTCTTTTTAATTTTAGAAAATATTCCAGAGGTACTATTAAATTATTATTTTGCATTAGAATAAAGCATTATTTTAAAAACAAATAACAACAATACATGCAAAAATTCAATATTTTTTATTTTAATACAGTTTTTCGAAATAAAATTCTTGAAAAACACTATTATTTTTTGAAAACAATTTTTAAATCTAATAAAATTGATTTCTTTCGAATATACATCCAGAAAAAAGATTTCTTTGAAACAAAAAATCGTTTTTCAAACTCACTCCTTGAATTAAAGATAAAATTTGTTTGAGTTAAAAAAAATTGTCTTTACGTCTAAGAAATACCATTTTCTAAGTTTTTTTAATCAAAGAAAAATTTCTTTAAGACAAATAAAAAGCTGAGAACATTAAAAGAAATTATCTCTCTAAATCGTTTAGTTCTTTGCCTTGAAAAAAGATTTATTAAATCCAAAGAAACATTTTTTTAAGACAACAAAAAACAGTTAAAGAAATATTTTCTTTAAATCAAAGAAACTTTTTTTTACACAAATTTCTTTGATTTGAAAAAACATTCTTTCAAACAAAAAAGCTTTTTTCTGGGTGTAAATTTTAGTTCAATGGACAAAAATTTTCTTTTGCAAATTAAATGGAAAAATTTATTATTTTTCATTTTAATAAATAAAGTTTTTCGAAAAATAATTCTTCAAAAATTTATTTATTTATTAGTAATAAAATATAATATTTATAAAAATTATTTAAAAAAAACTTTTCTGATTAAATTTGTTTTCTAAAAAAAAGTTTTTCTAAGAAGTTTTATTTTCTGAAGTAAATTTTTCTAACATGATTTTTTTCTAATATTTATTTTTCTAAAATTTATCAAATTCTATAATTTTGATATAAATTAGAAAATTGTTTAAAAATTAAGATTAGAAATGAGAAACTATTTTGCATATTTTTTGCTTTTCAATCACAATTCTGTTCACAAAATTATGAGTTTCATTTTGAAAAAGAAGAAAATTTTTTATAAAATTCCTATTTCTTATCACAATTTTTTTAACAAAATGTTGTTCTTCTTTGAAAAAAGGAATAAATCTTTTAATTATTTTTATTCTAAAATTTCCAAAATTAATATATTTATGGTATATTATTTTAGAAAAATTTAAATATTACCGTCATTAGGAAATTTTTTCTTTTAAATTTACCTTCATTAGAAATTTAGAATAAAAAAAGTTTTATAAAATGATTTTTTTAAGAATTTTTTTATTTTTAATTTAAATTTAAACTTAAAATTCCTCTTATTCGTTCATTGAAAGTTTATTAATTTTTAATCCATTTAATTATTTTTCAAAATTTTAACTGAAATTAATTTTTATTTAAATTCAACTGAATAATTGGATTATTTAAATAACAAAATTGTTGTAAAATAATATAATAATGATTTTATCACTCGGTTTTCAAATTAATTATTTTTCAAATTTTTAGTTACAATTCATCAAAAATGTACAATAATATTTAAAAATAATTTTTTAAATTAAATATTATTATATAAATAATATTTTTAAACTATTATCAATCTTCCAAGTCGAATAAATAATAAAAAAAATTGTTTTAATTTAGAAGACTGATAATTTTTTAAATATTAGAACCTAACGAATTTCTCTATTTAAAAATATTTTATTTAGTGCATCAGAATTGACGTAATTGTACTTTTACTTCTCTTTCTGAAAACACAATCATAAATCAATAGAACTTTATTTTTAATTTCAAGAATATAAATGATAAAATGAATTTTGTAAATTCTAGTGATTTGTCAGTATCATGGTTTTCCTTTTCTTTTTCTTCATATATTTTTTTTTTGTTTTTGCTATTTGCAATTCTAGTAACGTCCGGAAAAAGACGAGCCCTTAAAGCCAGCCAAGTGAGAACCGGAATATTTAATGAGACAGTTGGTCGATGGGAAAGAACAACGTTTTAATTCTTGAATGTTCAACTCAAAGAATTTAAAATTTTTTTTCTATTGGAATAATTTTACTTTGATGAAAGTTTATTACAGTCTCAAAAGAGAAGAAGTTTATTTAAATTTTCCATCCTTATTCAGGCATTTGTCGCAAATAAATGGGTATTTTAATATAGAAAAAAAATTTACATTTAACATTCCCACACTTTAATGTAAGAATAAAATTTATGTATTTTGTTAGTAGATTGTTTTTAAAAATTAATTTCGAAAACAGTTTATTTTTGCCTAATGTTTCAAAGGAAAAAAAGTTTTGAAAAAAAAGAAAAATTTTCTCTCTTTCAAAAATGAAATATAAACCCGAAATAATATGTAAAGTATGCTTGAAAATTTTTTTAAAACTCTTTCTCTAATTTTTTGAAATTCCACTTAATTTAATTTTACATCTTCATTAAAATGAGACTTCGCATATATATAGAGAGACAATGAGAGAACAGACTCGTGAGAATATTAAAAATTCTTAGTACTTTTATTAAAGGTAATAAAGTTTCGAGTTCAGAGATTTAAAAAAAAAATTCAAATTAATAAGGTCTGAAAAATTTGTCATTAAAAATAAAGAAAGAAAGAACGATAAAGTTTGATGTTAACTCACTAAAAACTTAATCTTTCTACCTATCAATTTTTATTATCAGAAATTAACTTTTAACTGTAATAAAAAGTTGAACGTTTGCGACAATTTTTTTTCTTTATTATTATAATAGAATTTAATCGGCTCTTTTAAATTTTTGATTACTTCCATAATTTAGTGAGGAGAGAAAATTTTTTTTCTCTCTTTCCATTTAAAAAACTGTTTCTTTATGTATGAAATTTTATTTTTCAACTAGTAAATAAAAGGAAAATAACTTTTAATTTCTTTTATTTAAATAAGAAAAATAAATTAAAATTGTATTTAAAGAAAAATAAGTTGAAATTGTATTTGAATAATTAAATAAATATTAAAAAACGAATTTTTATTTTATTTTTTGAATAAATATTTAATAAAAGGCTAGAAAATAGAAAAAAATGTAAAAATAAATCGTAACAACTTTATAAGTGATCGTAAATAAATTCTACACTTCAACTTATTGCAAATGTTGATTTGAAAATGGAGATTTTGTTTAATAGTGTATGTGAAATTTTTCATTCACGCATATATGAACACATTAATAGTAACAAATGTATATGTGAATTGCGTGGTAAAGTTTCATCGAACGCACATTTTGTGGCTTGCGCTCTATATATATGTAAACATTCTGATAATCATCCGTTCGAGATAAGTTGCACGTAATAAACGAACAAGTGCCTGCTCGGCTAACTTCTAAAAGTCCGTGTGTTTTATAAGTCGTGTAAAACCAAGGGATGATTGCAAACCCACACAACTAGAGAGGCAAAAAAAAGAAAGCAAAAAAAAAAAAAAAATACACAAAATGCAAAAATCACCTTTTTTATTTTCATATTTAAATTGAAATCTCGTGCAAATGAAGAAAAAAAACTCCTTTAAATGAAAAGATAAAATTCAGAAAAGTATGTAATTCTCGTAAAGTTTAATCTTTCGTGTAGAATTTTCCATTTTTATATTTTCGAAATTAAAAGTTCTAATGTTTTAAAGAAATAATAAATGATTGAATAAATAATTAAATAAGACATCTAAAATAAAGGAATAAAATAAGAAATGTGAAATAAAGGAATAAAATAAAATATTTGAAATAAAAATATCGAGAGCTGTGATTAAGGATTGTGATTTAAATTAAAAAAAAAAAAAAATAGAACAGTGAGTGTTCGTAGCGTAGTGGTAAAGCACGCGCAGCATTCTAAGTGCGCAGGTCTTAGGTTCGAACCCCCACGTGGGTTGGATTTTTATTTCTTTCTTATTTTTCGTTTATTTATAAATTTAAATAAGTAAACAAAACAAATATAAAAATAAACGATAGAAGAAAAATTTATTAACATTCGTTATTTTAACAGTTGTTATTGCAAAAAATAAAAAAAACAAAAGAAATTGAAAATAAAAGATTGGAAAAAATAAGGCTGTGGTTTAAATAAATAAATACAAAATACAAAAAAATAAATAAAATAAGAAAATAAATATAAAAATGAAATAAAAATATTAACAACTTGTAACGTTAACGACTGTGATTGAAAAAAATATAAAGCAACAAATATTATAATTGAAAATAAATTAAAACAAACATAAAATAAGAAAATAATCAATAGGGCTGTGGTTTAAATAAATAAATACAAAATACAAAAAAATAAATAAAATAACAAAATAAATATAAAAATGAAATAAAAATATTAACAACTTGTAAAGTTAACGACTATGATTGAAAAAAATATCAAGCAACAAATAATATAATTAAAAATAAATTAAAAAATAAAACAAATATAAAATAAGAAAATAATAAATATGGCTGTGAATTAAATAAATAAATAAATACAAATAAATAATAGAACAAAACAAACATAAAATTAAAGAAGAAAATATTAACAACAGTAAATTATTGAAAAAAATAAATGCAAACAACAAAAAATATGATTAAAAATAAATTTAAAAATAAAATTAAAAGTGGTGTGAGGTTTAAATGAATATGAAAAAAATAGTATGAGTCGGTGGCGTAGTGGTAAAGCGGTGTTAGTTTATAAATGATTAGGTCCGTTGGTTCGATTCCCCGCGTGGGTTTAAATTTTATTTATTTCCTAGTTTTTCGTTTATTGTAAAAACAATTAAAAAACAAAATAAATATAAAAATGAAGCATAAAATAAATATTCACAACTATAATTTAACGACTGTGATATTGAAAAAAATTAAATTCATAATAAGTAAAAAATAGAAATAGAGCTGTCATTTAAACAAATAAATACAAAATTCAATGAATAAACAAAATGATAAAAAAAATAGAAAACAAAGTCTTCAATTATTATTAATATCATTCCCATGAATTTTGGGACGGAAGTAAAATTATAATACGATACTCGCCATCAGTTCATTCGTGTGTTAATCTGGGTCATTCTTATTCAACTGGAAATTCTACGATTTCTAGTTGCAGAAGATCAATTTTCAAATTACTGTGGAATAAACCAGTTTGTAATAAATATAGTTACAATCTTGTCATCACGGAATCATAAAATTTATACATTGATTCTCGATATAATATCAAAGAAGAGAAAAAAATAAACCTTGAAAAAATTATTTTAATTTAAATCCAATATCTCACTGATACAACTCTATTATATCTATATGTATATAGAAAATAATTGACAACAGAAAAAAAGTTCTCTTTCCTTTTTCTATTTTATTGTCTACATGAAAATAAAAGGAAATGAAAGAAATTTTCAAGAGAGTGCAGTTAATTCTTTTTACAAAAAAAAATGATAATCTGTTTTGAAAAATAACAAACAGAATGAGAAGAGAAAGAGAAAAATAAGAAAAGAGGATATAATAAATAAAAATGATCCAAAAGGGATAAGAATTCATTTTGTAAAATGGCGTTTTGAATGTATATATAATTCTGAAATAAAGCTTAACAATTTGTCAGTGTCACGACATTTGAAATGAAAGGCAAGCTTTTCTGGATCAGTTTTCCCCGTTTGAAAATTTCATTGGGGATACTTGAGGGAAAATTTAGAAACTCTCTCTCGTTGAAATTATTAATGAAAACATATATCCGTAGGAATTTCTATTAAGTCAACGCTTATTAAACTGACAACTCCTCACAAAAAAAAAATATATATACATTTAACGTAAAATATAAGTGTGGAAAATAAAATATTTCAAAATAACTGAGAATATGGCAATTAACTTATACTCTCTCGAGGGGTAAAAAAAAAAGAATTTTTAATTAAATTCCAAGCTGATAATTATGGAATTTTCAGAACTAAAACCTTCGTATATACTCTGCACTCGACTTGAATAAAATGCTTCGCAATTAATATATAATAGTTAATTTAGAAAGAATTTTTTTCCCTTTTTGAAAATTGGAAAAAAATTTTCCTGGTTTTAAAAGAAAGAAAAATTCGAAATGTTAGAAAACTGGTGTATAAAAATAATTAGTTTTTTGTGTAATTTTTTACAATCGTCATTGAAATATTTTTCCCAGTATTTTTTCCACTTTATTTTACTTTTTTATTTCTTGACGTTTTTATTTTTTTACTCTTTCATTTTTGGGTATTTTTTTCATTTTAGTTTTTTAATTTTTAAAAAAATCTTTTTTTGTGATGGAAATATACATGTTTTTGTTTCTAAAATTTTAGAAGAAAATGGAACAAAAATTAATAGTTTTTTAAGTAATTCGTGTAATTGAACTTGTTAACCCTTGCGATCGAGATGCGTCACTCTGGAGAATTTTAAATTTATGTTTAGAAATAATTTAGCTAATTTTTTGAAAGAAACCATCTGCCTGGCATATTCTGAGAACATTCACTTCTTTGTAATTGAACAATTTTTTTGACAAAGGAAATATTATTTATACTTTAGTACTAGCGTCGTTGTCCTCGCTCGCTAACGCTCGCTCGGAAGACATTTTACTTGTTTATTTCCACTTGTATAAATTTATTAAATAGCATCTCCATTGATTTTATATATATTAAAAAAATTTTAATTTATATATATATATGTGTGTGTGTGTTATGTATTTATGTGTAAATATATACATGTGTATGTAAATAATAATTTATTTTTTTTAATTATTTATGTTTGTTTTGAAATATTTGTTATTCAACATTTATTTTTTCATAAAAGATTGAATTATTTTAAATATTGATATTTTATTTTTCTACTTGTAGTTAATTTTAAAGTACTAATTTTCTAATCATAAAATAAAAATATTTTTACTTACATATATAAATATTGCCTATATTTTGTAAGTCTGAAGATATTAAGTTTAGAAAAAAGTTGGCAATAAATGAAAGTTTTATTTTTATTTTGACTTTTAAGTAATGTAAAAAAAAAATTTTTGAATAAACAAATTAATTTTTTTTAACTGTCGGTTATATTATATTAATATAAACTGACTTAGAACATGTGCAGCACCAGAATCTAAAAATAAACGTTTATTTTAAAAGGAAAACTTAATTTGTTTATAAAAAAACTGTTTACATTTCTTAAAAGTCGAAATAAATCTAAAACTTTTATTCTTTGACAACTTTTTCCTAAACTCAATATTTTCGGACTTATAAGCTACTGAATATAGGTCTACAATTGAGGCTTCACTGAGAAAAAAAATTATTTGATTCAAACAAATTTTGTTTAAATCAAACTTAAAATATCTTTGCTATACAGTCAAACATATTTAAGTTTTATTCAAACATATTTTCTGGTTCAGTTTAAGAGATTATATATTGAAATCAAACATAAATTGTGATTGATTTTAAATTATATGTAGTTAACTTTTAAGTTTGATTCAAACATAAAATTTTTAAACATAATTTTTGTTTAAACCGTAACAGAAAATATGTTTGAATTAAATATAATTATTCAAACAAATAATACTTTTGAATCAATGCAGTAGATATTTTCTATATATTGAGATTAAACTTACAAATTAATTTCATTTAAACAAAATCGTCTAACATTATTTTTGTGTTTCATTTAAGTATAATGTTTTCTCAGTGTTCCAATTTAAGAACCAGTCGGATGTTAAAATTAAATGTTAAATTAAAATTTTGTTAATAAAATTAATAAATGTTATTAAAAGTCGAGTAATATTTAAAATGTCTCGAGCAATTAATATTTTGAGCGAAGCAACTTTTATTATATATCAGAGCAACTATTACTACTTTGTATAGATTTTTAGTTTTTACTAAAAAAAATATTTTTTTATAAAAGTTATGTCAAATTGAATTTTTTGCAAGTTTTTAAACAAAATTTTATTTTTCCTAAATGAATGAATCGATTTAAATGAATCAAGTGGGGATATAATAAAGGAGATAAAATAATTATACTTTTGTTTAGAATTAGAGACTTCTTAAAAAATTTATTTTTGAATAATTATGTATTTAATTTTATGAAAAAATAATTTTTTTAATGTTCTGCTTCTTTAAAATTTTTTTTTAAATTTCAACATAAAATTAAAACTATAAGAAATCAAAATTCGTTGAAAAGATTTATGAGCAACAATTTTTAAAAAGTTACAATCAAAATTATATTGCAACAGACATGAAAGTTTGATGTTTTTCTGAATTAAAACATTGTTTGCATCTATGAAATAAACAAAATACTGTCGAGTTAACATTTATATAACCATAATATTGATTAAAAACTAAGTATAGTCATGTTGCACTATACATTTTGATTTCTTATAGTTTTAATTATGTTAATATTTTTATCAAATTTTTAAAAGACGCAGAAAATTAAAAAAAAAAATTTGTTTATAACAAATTTGTTAAATAATTATTCAAAAATAAACTCTTTAAAAAGTCTCTAATTATAAATAAAAGTATATCTTATCCCCTTAATATTCAAGCTTCATTTATTTCAATCGGTTTATTCATTTAGAAGAAATAAAATTTTGTTTAAAAAGTTGTAAAAAAATTCATTTAGCAATAACTATTATAAAAAAAATAACATTTTTACTGAGAAAACAATATATTTAAATCAAACATAATTATCTTAGTCATACAGTAAACCAAAAATTATGTTTGATTTAAACATAATAATTTTGATTCAATGCATAGTAATTTTCGTTCGGTAGAAATTAAAATTAATTCAATAACAAAATATGTTTAAATTAAACATATATTTTTAGTTCAAAAAAATTTTTGATTTTTTTCTCAGTATTTAAACGGAGTCAGATATATAAATTTATTTATTTAGTTAAATAATTAAACAAACAATATATATATGTATGTAGAAAGGTCAATACCAGGTCCGAAAAATATACGTAGACGTCATTACCGGGTCATTTTTGACTTTTCGGGTCCGACCTGATAGTGCCACTATAAGATAGTAATAAATAAATTTTTTAATAAAAAAAATATCCTTCCTTTATAATACTTTATTAAAAAAATGTATTAATTTATTAATTTTTTTTGTTGGACGGGGGTTGGCTTTGGGTTCGATACCTTCCAGTACCAAATATAATGTCAATTGACTTTATGTTTGGTACTGGAAGGTATCGAACCCTAAACCGACCCCCGTCCAACAAAAAAAATTAATAAATTTTTTAATAAAGTATTATTGAAAAAGCATGCATTATAATAAATTCAAGGTGATGCATCCTTCCTCAAAAATAGTGTTTATGTATTTTAGAAGGACCTGGTATTGACCTTTTTACATACATACACAGAGAAAAATGGATTATAAGTGATATAATTCAGATTATACTTTTTATGATATTTTAAATTGTATATAGGATAGTTAACCAGAATTATAAAATTAAATATCTAAGTATTACCATTTTCAAATTATTGATCATATTAATTTAGATTATAAAACTTGCATCAATATAATTGGTCTTTACGTTTTTAAATAAATAAAATTTTGACAAATTAGAACTAACCCTTAAATTAAAAAATTAATTTACTATTTAATTGCCTAATAATAAAATTTAAAAAAATAAAAATTTGAATTTGTTGTTGCTAATAATTAATTAATTAAATAAATTGATCAATCCCTAAATTTATTTATTCGTAAATTTCTGGTAATTTCATTTTTTTAAATCTACAAAATTATTAAAATTATTTAAAAAATTATTATTAATATTGTTACCAATTCAATAATAATTGATAAATTAATCATAAATAAATTTACAAAGAAATAAATTCTTACTAATCACAAAATTTACACTTTGTAAGTAAATAAAAATACTTTGAAGAAATGGTTAAAAATAATCTTCTCTTATAATATTTAAATTAAAAATGGTTATAATCAATATAATAAGCTAATAGTAAATAAATGCATAATGCTATAATTGTTTTTAGATTTATAAAAATGCAATTATTAGTAATTTACAAACCTGGAAAATTAAAATAGCAGCACATATGTAAAAAAGTTCGATCACAACAAATTTTCAAAACGACTTTAACCTCATAATATGACAATTTGAAAAAAACATGTTGCTATAGTAATAATCTAAAATTATAATTTGATTCGATTTTGGAGTATAAAATGTATAATTTATTGTGAATACCAGAAATAATTCTAAAACATTGAAAGGTTGTAAATAGATTATAGAGGGTATTAATCAGATTATATTCAGTATGATCTTTTTTTCTATATTCCTAATTGTATAATCCATTTTTCTCCGTGTACATATTATATACGAATTTTGTATATATTATATATTGTGTACTTTACAAACATATATATATATATATATATATACACTACCGGCAGAAACTGTCAGCACAAACGACGGGCGAGCTACGAAAAGTTGCTGCCGAAATTAAATTACCATATTTTATTATTGAAAAATGATAGAAACTTGGACATTTTTAAGATATTTCAAAAACTACTGAACGGATTTTCCATTTTCAAGGCTCAAATAAAAGCTGAGACTTTAAAGATTATGTTGCTAAAATTAAAAATTTTTCTAGCATGTGCAGCCACACAAACATGGTGCAGAAAAATAGAAAAATTAATCAATTTTTTTCAAAATCTCTTAGGTGATAAAATCTCTAAAAATATAAAATAATTTTTATTTATATATCAAACGACGGAGAATTTAATTAGCTTTCGAACAATCCAAGAACCAAGTTTCTATCATTCTTCAATAATAAAATATGGTTATTTAATTTCAGCAGCAACTTTTCGTAGCTCGCTTGTAGTTCGTACCGACAATTACAATATACAAAATTCTTTTTATTACATTTTCGAAAAAGCCAAAACAATATTTTTTGGGTACATTATATGTGTGAGTATACATGTGTATGTATTGTGTGTACAAGTGTGAGTATACATGTGTATGTATTGTGTGCATATGTGTCAGTATACATGTGTATGTATTGTGTGCATATGTGTGAGTATACATGTGTATGTATTGTGTGTATATGTGTGAGTATACATGTGTATGTGTTGTGTGTATAAGTGTGAGTATACATGTGTATGTATTGTGTGCATATGTGTGAGTATACATGTGTATGTTATGTGTGTATAAGTGTGAGTATACATGTGTATGTATTGTGTGTATAAGTGTGAGTATACATGTGTATGTATTGTGTGCATATGTGTGAGTATACATGTGTATGTATTGTGTGCATATGTGTGAGTATACATGTGTATGTATTGTGTGTATATGTGTGAGTATACATGTGTATGTGTTGTGTGTATAAGTGTGAGTATACATGTGTATGTGTTGTGTGCATATGTGTGAGTAAACATGTGTATGTATTGTGTGCATATGTGTGAGTATACATGTGTATGTTATGTGTATATAAGTGTGAGTATACATGTGTATGTATTGTGTGTATAAGTGTGAGTATACATGTGTATGTATTGTGTGCATATGTGTGAGTATACATGTGTATGTATTAAGTGTATATGTGTAAGTATACATGTGTATGTATTGTGTGTATATGTGTGAGCATACATGTGTATGTATTGTGTGCATAGATGTGTTTATGTACATTTGTATATATGTTGCCGATGGATGAACCGTTGTATATCTATATATGTTGCCGGCCGACGAAACGACGAAACGACGAAACGACGAAACGACTAGGAAACATTTTAATATTATAGAAGATATATGTTCGTTGAAAGAAAAAAACAATTTTCCAAATTGAAAAATAATCCTTGATTTATGAAATCATCAATCACCGACGATTGAATTTAATTTTATTTACTTTTCTATAACTTAATTCAATTTTCGTTTATGTAATTTAATATCATTTCATTTCATGTAATTTAATATCGTTTAATTCAAATCAACACTTTTAAAAAAGAAATTCTTTTTGTAATCCAAAATTTTTCTTTTCATTTTAAATGGCAAAAAAAGGGCCTCAAATTTTCCAAATTAGGAAATAATTATTGATTTTCAAAATGAAGAAAAATTTATTCGCTTCTTTGATTTATTATTTAATGAGTACAAATCGAATTTCAATTTAAATTTCCATTTTTATTTAATCTAAGAAACTAAAATTTTATCTCTGCAAAAAAATCTGTTTTTTGTAGAACTTTGTCTTAATTATTAATTATAGAAAAAAACCACACTTTTGAAATTGAAAAATAAAATTAATTGATATATTAATTATTTTAAAATAATTTTGAAAATATGATTTAATTTGAAGTCAACAAAAAATTTATTCAACTAAAACGAATGCGAAAAAACAAACCAGAAACAAAAATGAATACAACTTGAATATAATTAATGACGTGTGATAATTTCAGAACAACGCGTGAATGTGATTATATTTAATAAATTGAAGACTAGGCATTTTGTGACGTGAATTACTGTTATAAGAATTAATTATATCTCCATGAATGGAATTTGAAGCACAATACTGAACAAGTAGTTGTGGCTGAAAGGTGGTCCACGCTTGACAATGATAACGTAATACGGTAACAATTGCCGCACTGCTGGCTACTTCAAGTAGCCAGAAGCAGTACATTGTACTCTCGCAAGTTTGGTATGAGACTGAATTGAGTATAATATCAAAATTATGACATAAAGGGAACAATACCAACAATGGAACTTAATCACCTATATATAAGTTCTTTTCATTTTTCCACTAAAAAAAAAAAGAAGAGAAGCACCCAAATACCATGCCAATTGTCATCAATCATTTTATATACGTATATACTAAATACTATTTTCCAACGAAAAAAAAAGAAAGTTATTATATTTGTCTGTCAGAATTTCGAATTTTTTATCTCTACAACTTTTATTCAAAGAATGAGAGAACATTAGTTTACAATTGTTTTATAATTTTGAAAAGAGAAGTTTTTTTGATTTATTATTTATTGGAGAATGTTATTATATTTCTGGATAAAAACTAAAAAAAAAAAGAAAATTATATTATTGTCAACTACTATTAATTAATAATTCGTATAACTTATCAGTAATTATAGTGTAAATTATTAATAATTATTAATAAACTAGCATAAGAATAAAATAAATAAAATAAATAAAATAAATAAAATAAATAAAATAAATAAAATAAATAAAATAAATAAAATAAATAAAATAAATAAAATAAATAAAATAAATAAAATAAATAAAATAAATAAAATAAATAAAATAAATAAAAATAAATAAAATAAAATAAGTGATAAACACGCGCGTGGAATTTAAAGGTCCCTTATTATTATTATTATTAGTTACAAAAAAACTTTATAAAATTTAATCAAAATTTACTATTTTTTTACAAAATATAATTTTTCGAAAAATAACTCTTGTAAAATACAACTATATTCGAGAGGCAAATTAATAAAATTAAATTCTTTCAAATACAAAATTTATTTCAATATAATTTGACAAAAAATTTAATTGACTTAATTTTTTTTAATTTTTGTTTCGAGAATTAAATTACCTGCAAAAACATGTAACTTAAAATTTTTTCAAAAACACTTATTTTTTAGAATTTCTACATTAAATTCATCAAAACTTCAATAATTTTTGTTAAAAAAATATTTCAAAACTTATTTTAATTTCTTTTAATTGAAATTTAGAATAATTTCAGTGTATAAAACGTTTTGAAATTTAATTATTTCTTTAAAAATTACAACAACAATTTTTCCAATAATGCAATTATATTTTTTTAGAATTTTTGAGTAAAACTATTCAAAAATTTAATAATTTTTAAACGAAATTAATTACATTAAAAATTACAGAAATTTAACTTTAAGACATAATTTTTTTTTAAAAAGTTGAATTTAAAACTTGATTTGAGATTTCATTTTATTTTATAAGGGTAATGAAATCACAAAATAATTACTGAATGCACATAATAGTTGTCAATTAAATAATTTATTAAAAAAAATTTTAAACTTAATTTAAATTATTACAAAATTAATTGTTATTAATTAATTTTTCAATTATTCAATGAATATTTGTATACTATTATTAAACTTTCAAGATGATTAAAATTGTAAAAAGATTAAAATTTAAAAACATTCGAAAATTTAATTAATTTGCATAAAATTTCTGTTATAACGCTTTAATATTTAATTATACTTTTAAAAATTATGAATTACGATTTTAAAAAAAAACTCGTTTTCTCAGAATTTCTAAACAAAAATTGTTCGAATTTTAATAATTTTTATGAATTTTTTTTTGTTTTTGTTTAAGGGCATTTGAACCATTATGACGACACAATTAATGCAAAGCATATATTTTAATGCTGTGACGTCATAAAGGTTCAAATGCCCTTAATACTTATTGTTACTTATTTGTCCATCAGAAATTAAATTTTTAAAATACTTTTAATTGGAAATCTTTTGAAATTTAATTGTTTCTAAAAATTAGAACTGCAATTCTTACAATTCTTGAAATATTTTCAAAAAATTTTAACTGGAATTCTTTTTCAAATTAAATCTTATTAAAAAGTTGTGCGAAAGTTCAATTATTTAAATAAAAAAATTAGGTGATAAAATATTTACAATTTCTTATTAGTAATTAGTAATGTTATTAATGATTAGTATAATTAATTAATAATTATTATTATGTATCATAGTAATAAATTTTACTTATTACTTATAAATAATTAGTATTATTATTATTAATTAGTAAATATTAATTACTAGTTATTATTATTAATATTAGTGTATTAATAATTTTTAATAATTCACAATTACTACACCTAAAGAAAAATTTTATTTAAATCAAATATAACTTATTTGTGTTAAATAAAAATATTATTTTTCTAAGAGCCAACTAGATTGTTTATTTGTTTATTAAATAAAAATTTTGTTCATAATAAATAAAACTTCTATTGTAAAAACATAAAATTTTATTCAAACCGAATACAATTTGAACAAATAAAAGAATAAAACAAATAAAAAGTCTCGTTGGCTTTGAGTGAAAATATATCTTTTTTCTGGGTATAATTGCTTAATTAAAAACAGAATATATTATTTTATAAAATTACTATTACTTGACAATAAATTAATCGTATTATGAAATTGCATAATAAATATATAAAATCATAACTTCAAAATTAAAAACAACTAAGCATTTTATTTTAATTTATTCCAAATAAAAATAAAAATCAAATAAGACATCTCGAATATTAAAAATATTTCCAAACTGTCTTAAATTAAAAATTTTGATTAAAAATACAAATTAAAAAATTAGAATAATAATATTTTTTTTTCTGAAATAAATCTCAAACTACTATAAAAGAAGGCGTCTTCTCTCACGCCAAACTCATTATAAATTCATAATACATAATTTCAGAGACATCTGTTCTCTTCTTTAGGGAATAAATTCATGGAAAAACTCTTTAAATTCCTTTTTTTTATGAGGATAAGGAGGTAATATTGAATGAAATATTTTTTTATAGACAATATTCATATTATATATGAGGGAATGAGAGAGAGAGAGAGAGTGAGAGAAAAATTGACGCTGATGATCGGGGCGCCTTTGAAAGGTAAATAAACGAAACTCTGTTGAGCCATACGTGCTTCTAGTTGAATCAAAGATTGGATTAACGATTTAATGGATAACTCGATGAATGGCCGTATATATGTATATATATGTGATTCGTGTCGGTGCGTAAATTGAACAAATTATAGAAGAATGCCTTAGGAAGGACGGTGGGTGGACACCCTATACCCCCATACAAGTTAAAGAAAGATCACTGCATACCAGTGTCTCTCAGCTTTCTATAGCGAATAATATCAACAAATTGCTCTCTACATAAATTACTTTTTTTTCATCTCAGAAGTGACAAAATATTTTTATCTATTTTATTTCTTCTTTTTCTTTCTGCTTTTTTTATTTTGCTGATTCTTTTATTTTAGGTATTTTTTAATTTTTTATTATCACTACACGAAAAATAATCTTCACCTGGAACAAATACAAATTTCATTATATTATCGAAATTTTTAATTATTTATTTTACACACTTTTCTTGAAAGTATCAAATTGATACTAAATTGGATCAAATTCTGTATCAATTTTTTATTTAATTCACATTTTTGTTATCAATTCGTTGACATTTGATACTTTTAAGTAAACAGTGTTACAACGAAAAATATTCGTATTGAAAAAAAATTTTTTTTGCAACGAATTCTTTCGCTATTTTAGTGAAAATTATAGCTGCACCTAGAGAAATGTTATATTTGTCTCAGAACCAACTAGACTTTTTATTTGTTTCAATCGAATTTTATTTGGTTTAAATAAAATTTTATTTGACACGTTTTATTTATGTCGAATAAAAAATTTATTTAAAACAAATAAAAAGTTTAGTTGGTTCTGAGACAAATTTACGTTTATTTAACTCAAATAAAATAGATTTGATTCAAATAATATTTTTCTCTAGGTGACAGTTCCAGTTAAAGGTTTTTTTTTCGTGTACTTATTATTAGTTAATTTATAAATTATTTTTAATATTTGTTTAATATATTTTTTATATATTTTTAATATATTTATAAAAATTATTATCACTACTGTTGAAATTATTGATTTTTAGGATTAGGATTTTTTTTCACCTAGAGAAAAATATTATTTGAATAAAATCTATTTTATTTGAGTTAAATAAACGTACATTTGTCTCAGAACCAAATAGACTTTTTATTTTTTTTAAATAAATTTTTTATTCGACATAAATAAAATAAAAATTTGTGCCAAATAAAATTTTATTTAAACCAAATAAAATTGGACTGAAACAAATAAAAAGTCTAGTTGGTTCTGAGACAAAAATACCATTTTTCTGGATGTAAATTTCAACTATAATTCAAATTGTTATGAAAATAATTTTTAATAAATCTTAATTTTATTGAAATATTATTATTATTTAAAAAAAAAATTTTTAATTTGAATTAACAAAACTATACTAATTTGAATATTAGTGACTGACTTTTTGCTTTTAGTAAACTTGACTAAATTAGTAAATTTCACTAATAAATATAATAATTTATTTTTAATTTATTAGAAAAGTTGACTAATTCACTAGCAAATTCAGTGGCTAATTCAAATTAGTGAAGTTTTACTAATTCAAATTTAAATGGAAAATGAAATTAATATTAATAAAATTAATATTAATAAAATTAATATTGTTAATTAATGTGAATAATAAATTTTACTAATAAATTAATAGTTAATATTAATTAATTAATAATTAATTATTACACTAATAAAATTTGAGAAGTTACTATTTATTAGTAAATTTACAAATTCCGAAACATAAAGTATGTCACTAATTAAAATTAGTACTGTTAGATTAATTAGTTAATTAGAACTAATTTGATTAAATTAAATTATTACAAAAAAATTAATTAACAAAAAAATATTTATTAATTACTATTTATATAAAAAAATAGTTGTTTAAAATTTGTTTAAATCGAAGAAATTAATAATTAATTATTACTAATTTGTTTAATAATAAAAAATTAATTAAATAAAATAAATTAACTGAAACATCAATAAATTAATTTAAATAATAAAAAATTATTTTAAAAAGAGTTAATTATTTAAAATATTTATTATTAATGTTAATTATTAATTAAATAAAACAAATTAACTGAAACATCAATAAATTAATTTAAATAATAAAAAATTATTTTAAAAAAAGTTAATTATTAAAAATATTTTTTATTAATGTTAATTATTAATTAAATAAAACAAATTAACTGAAACACCAATAAATTAATTTAAATAATAAAAAATGATTTTAAAAAAAGTTTATTATTTAAAATATTTATTATTAATGTGACAAAATAAATTTATCGAAAATACTTAACTTATTATTATTAAAAAACAATAAATTATCTCTACAGTAAAGTAAAAATTCATAAAAACGATTTCAATTCTCGATTTACCGGGTCTAATTTAATTATTGTCGGCATTTAATGGGGGGAAAAAAATTGAGCATCACTGGGAAGCACAATGAACGAGTGGTCATAATTATAAGATGTATGAGTGGTGGTGTGCGTGAATCAGTTGGTACACGGGACCCATCTAACATTAGAGTAGGATCAGTGTTTCCAGTCAGAGGGATCGTGCGCGATCACATTTCTTCTTTCATATCTTCGTTTTTCATTTAAACATCAAATCAGTCAAATGTGATTCGAAAAATTTTACTTTAAAATTTTTCTCTTTAAAAAAACAGTAAAAATAGAGAAATAAAAAGAACAATTAAAAAAAAGTGATAATGGTGCTTTCATTGAGGATATATTTAATTATTGCTATAGGTAAGAACGAAGAAAAAGTAATATTCGAACTAGTTTTTTTTTTATTTTTATCTATTTTTGTAGTGTTTTTGTTTATTTATTATTTATTGATTGTATTTGGATTATTATTGTTTAAACTTATTGATAGGATTCAAGAAATTTTTAATTATTGAGTATATTTTTGAATTCATGTAAAAAAGTTGTTACTCGACATTTTTTTTCTGGAAATTCTTTTTTTAAGGAATGTCATTTGGTTTTTTGAACTTTGTGTTTAGTTTATTATTTTTATTTACATGCTGACTATTTTTTAATAAGCTAATTGTTTTTTGAAAATTAATTTTTTTTTTTGAAAAATAATTGTTTCTTCATAATTAATTGTTTCTTAAAAATTAATTGTTTTTTCAAAATTAATTGTTTCTTAAAAATTAATTGTTTCTATAAATTAATTGTTTCTTAAAAATTAATTGTTTCTATAAATTAATTATTTTTTCAAAATTGTTTTTTTCAACAAAAAAAAAATTGCTTTGTTAATTTGTAAAAAAATGTGTTTCGCAGAGTACATTGGGGTGAAAAAGACACCTTTTTACGTCATAAAATCAGAATTAAATTTTTTTTTTAATTTCCATTGAAATTTTAGTTATCATAAGCTTGAGTCGGAAATTTTTTTGCAATCCATAAAAGGACTAATTTATGAGAGAATTACGAAAGCACTGCAAGTGGTTGTTTTGCCCCACTTGATGGGGAGAAAAAAGCTACTTTACTATTTTGGCAGAATATTATTTTATAAATTTTTGTTTTTATATTTTTCTTTCATTTCTAAGACTTTTAAATAAAAGCCCCAAGACTTTTTCAACCCACTCTACTCTATTCGTTTATTTACTAAAAAAAATAATTATTGACTAAATTAAAGAAACAATTTTTAGGACACAAATTTTCTAAGGTTACCAAATTGAGACAAAAAAAAGAAACAAAATAGTTACGAAGCAACGTTTTGATACGTTTTTTGTTTAAAATTGATATCCTTAGAAAAAATTTTAAAAGACAAAAATCACTAGAATTAAAAAAAAATTGTAGTTTATAAAAAATGTTGTTTTTTTAAATGTTACTCGAAAAGCAAATTTAGAATTAAAAAGCAGAAATAAAAGAAATGAATCGTTTTTTAAATATTAAAAATTAAATTAAAAAGCAGAAATAAAAGATATTAATCTTTTTTTTAATATATTTACAATTAAAAATCAGAAACAAAAAAATGTTTCCTTCTTTTAATAAATTTATAATTAAAAAGCAGAAATAAAAAAAATGTATCTTTTTTTTGCAAAAAAGGAAATTTGACCCCTTTTTTTTCTTTATACGGTAAAATTGCAGTTAATGCGAGAAATGTTGAAGAAAATGTATGTTAAAAGGTGTGAAAATGACTTTAAATGTGCTTTCATTATAATTAGAAGTTAATAATCATGTGGAAAGTGCACTTGACAATTTCCTCTCTCACTCTCCCTCTCTTCGCGCACAAATTTGAAACTAACATCCGGTAAAACTGGACTGGCAAAATGACAAACTATGATATATGGAATATGAATTGCTCTCAATTACTGAAATCAAATAACCAATACTTAAATACCCTTTAACCTCTCTAGTGTAACAGGAATTTCACTGTAATAATCAAAACGGAAGTGTTTGTCACTATACCGGATATTTACAAGCAACATTATAATTACAAATAATTATGCAACCCTACATATATGCCAATTTAATTATTAATACAAAGCATTCATAATTTTACATTCAGAAGCAATCCACTAGAAATTCCTTTTGCTAAATTAAATCAAACATTTCTGTTATTTTCGTAAATAAACTGTTTTTTCTTTTTATTTTGTAATATCTTCTTTTTTTTTCTTTATTTCATTTTTTTTCATTTTATTATCTCTATTTAAGTTTGTCGTAATTTTTTTATAGAATATAATTTTTTATTTATTTTTATTTCGCTTCTTTTCTCTAGTTTTTTCTTTATTTCATTCTTTTTATTTTATTAATTTTACAAACTCTATTTAAGTTTGTCGTAATTTTTTTACAGAATATAAATTCTGAAAAATACATAACTAATAAATGACTATTTATTTTTATACAAATCAATTAAAGTAATAAAATAATTAACTAACAAATTGTAAAACGAATAAAAAATAAAGTAACAGATTTTCTAATTTCTAATTTTTTATAAATTACTGTAGAAATAAATTCAAAAAATAACCAACTATAATAATATAATAAAATAATAAACTGACAAACTAATGATAAATTAAATAAAAGATAAATAAATGTAATAACCAAAATAATTACTAAAATTAAAGACTGATAATTATTACTATTATTATTTTGCATTGTAAAAAATAGAGTAAAAAAATAATAAACTGAATAAATCAAAATAAATAAATAATAATTAGGCATTGTAATCAGAATAAAAAAATTAATTCTTTCGGAAAATTATTCGACTACCCAACAATAAATGAATAAATGAAAATAACAAAAATTAACTCAATTTCAAACTTGTTTAATTGTCAGAAGAGAAAAATCTTCCTTTGATGAATTATTTAATTTTAAATGACAAATTTTATAAAGAGTTTATTTATCAAAATACATTTACAATATTACCGCGCACACACACAGTTGACAAAAGCCATTGTTTAATCAGTAATCAATTATTCTAGTGAAATTTGTAATAAATTCAATTCGCAATCAACCGCTTATTATTTTCAACAAGTAAATATATAGTATATATTTTTATCCCTCTTTCTCTCTCTCTCTCTTTCTCTCATCATTCATTTTCAACAAAACAACCCGGTAACCCAGTTTTTGATTAAAAAGCATAATCTAAATTAATTATTTCACTCGTTTGTTTTCAATTTTATTTGTTTCTTGTATACATTGAATAAGTAGTATAACGTACAAAAATAAAATGTTATTTTCCATTTTGTGAATTAAATTTTTAATTATTATTATTATTTTTTTGGAATTATTATTTTAAATTAAGGAAAAAAATTAAATTTAATGAAAAATGTGAATAATTTAATATATTTGTTACTTTGAGGAAAAAAATTTTGTTTACTTTTAAAAATAGAAAGTATAAGTACATTTTCTTGTATAAATAAATTGCTTCTCATGTGCACTTTTTATTGGGTCACCTCAAGTTACAACAACTCTCACATAAAGAGGGCACCGAACCTAGTAACTCTATTCTTATGAATATATTATATATATAAAATTTTTTTTTTTTAATTGTCAAGTAAATATGTTGTCCAACACTTTATATTGAATTTTCTGGGGTAAAATTGACACGCACATTAATTCGATTCCGTTTTATTGAATTTTGTTTTAATTCTGGCTTTTAAATTTTGTCACAAATTATCTATAATTATATTGCAAGTATACATGCAAGTTATTGATAAAATGAAAAAAGATAAATAACAATTAATTAAAATTATTAATTATTAAAATTAAAAATTAGAATTATTAATTATAAAATTAAAAATTAAAATTATTTAATAAAAAATAATTAAGTCTATCATTTTTAAAATTGCACTGAAAAAAAAATTTATTTGATTCAAATACCGAAATTATTGATTCAAATACAAGTTAGTTGACTCAAAGAAAAATGTAAGTAATTATTCATTTCATAAAATGAATCGGTTATTTTTTATCAATTATTCAGCGCAAATTGTTTTTTTTTCTGTGGCTAAAGTTTCGAACGTTCAAATGAACGAAATTTTTTTCACTTCAAGTGTTTTTGAAAATTATTATACAAAAAAAGAAAAATAATTGAAATTAAGCATTATTTAGTTGAGAATTAATTTATTTTAATCTAAAAATAATTTTTTTGCGCAAAGAAATACAAATCAGAAAAAGAGAAAAAAATATTGTCGTTCATTTGAACGTTCAAAACTTTAAGATCATTTTTTTGTAACACAATTATAATTAATTAAATTTCTAAATTTAAAAAAATTATTTAATCATTGGCTATATTTTTTAATTCATGAAAAAGTTTTCACTACAAATATTTTATTTATCGAAATTTTTTGTTGTTTAAGAAATACATTTTGTTTTTTAAACTTTACGTTTAGTTATTTATGTACTGACTATGTTTAAAGAAACTTATTGTTTTTTAAAAACTAATTTGATTTTCGAAACAAATTTTTGTATAATATCGGACTTATCATTTTTTTCTGCAATTATGTATTAGTTAATTATTTTTATTCGTAGAAGTAGATATTATTATACCTATAAATTATAATTTAAATATTATAATTAATAATGCATTTTATCAGATTTTATTATTAATAAATATAACATTTTGTAGACAGCATTTTTCTACTTTTCCCTGTGAAAAAATAAAAATGATAGTTATTATTATTATTATTATTATTATTATTATTATTATTATTATTATTATTGTTGTTATTACTATTATTACTATTACAACTGTGAATGTTAAAAAATAATGAATAATAAAATTATTATTTTAGTATTAGAATTTTTTTTACTTTATTAGAATAAAATTTTCGTTGAACTATTTTTATGCAATCTAGTTGCAATGGAAATATTCTGATAAAACTTTTTATAATAATTTTTATAGAATTTATTATTGGATTGCAGGTACACAGTACACTCAATTGAGTCGAGGTGTCAGAAGCCTTCCAACGACAGTGAAAACTTACGAAAATGACACTGTAGTGTTACCATCATGCAATGAATATGCTTTATTCAATGGTAATCCTTTCACTTATTATAAAAATTCAATATTTATTATTTATAGAATATAAGTAATTCAATTTCAATAATCTATTTTCTCGCAGATTGAAAAAAATAACAAATATAAATTTTCAATTATTTAATATATTGTTAAAAATTTATAATAAATTTCGTTAATATTTTATTATTAAAATTATTATTTATAGAATATAAGTAATTCAATTTGAATTATCTATTTTCTCACAGATTGAAAAAAAACAAATATAAATTTTCAATTATTTAATATATACTTAACAATTTATAATAAATTTCGTTAATATTTTATTACTATTAAAATTATTATTTATAGAATATAAGTAATTTAATTTGAATTTGAATAATCTATTTTCTCACAGATTGAAAAAATAACAATTGTAAATTTTCAATTATTTAATATATAGTTAAAAATTTATAATAAATTTCGTTAATGTCATATTATTAAAATTATTATTTATATTTTTATTATTATTAAAAAACAGAAAAGCTCTAAAAGTCTGTTTTGCCCCTGTTTACTTTATATTGAAAAGGCAAAAAAAAACAAGATGTATTTAAAAAAAATTTTATTATTTATTATTTGAAAAAACCTTTTATTGATATTAATAATATAATTGCTCAAAAACAATATTCTTGCACATAAATAGATGGAAGAAAAAAAAAGCAGATAAATTTAATAATGAGTCTTTTCCGTTCCAATGAGAAAATAAGAATTACAATAACATTCATACACATTGAGTCTTAAAAGAAACTGTAACTAGTTCTGAAAGAAGTGATTAAGGAAGGTCACTAAAAGCTTTCATGAGAGATCACGAAAGCTTGTAATAGTTATATATACAAGAGACATCAATTACGCTCCAAAACAAAACAAAAAGAGCAGGATTCAACGTCTAAAAGCACAAAAAAATTACATTCAACTATTTTTTTTAATTAATAAAAAAAATTTCCTTCAAAATTTTTTTTTACCATTTTTTTTTGTATTCGAATATTTATTAAAAATATAAATATTTTATTAAAGGTGAAAAAATCTCTGTCGGAATTAAGTCATATTTGTTCGATAGTACATTTTAGATTTTTAAAATAAAAGTGTTATTAATTTACTAACATTTAAATTATTAATTAAATTATTGAATTAAAATTAATAAGACTAAAAGTATCCCAGTTCTCGCCTTGGGAAAAATTAGTCATTTTTGAGAATTGTTTTTCAATCTCTATTCTGAATTTTTTTCGGATTCAATTAAGTGATTCTTAAACTAACTGAAAATATTTTTTTCAGTAATTCAAAATAATTTTTCTATTGAATAATTAATTCAAAAAATTAATAAAAATTAAAATAAAAATTAATTTAAAATTAACTGAAAATTAATTTAAAATAAATTTAAAATTGTTGGTATCGACGTTGATGATTTTTCTAAGACGAAAAATCTAAAATAAAGAAAAGAAATTTTGTGTTTTGAAAATAGAAATGAAAATTTTGCATAGTCACCGATTTTTTGTGAGACTTTGCAGAGAAATTAATATTAAATACACGGAGAAAAAGGATTGTTACTTTCCCAAGAATATTGTTAATATCGAACTAACGAATTTATTTTCTTCTCCTAATAATTCAATGTTTTTTCTAATAACAATAAATCTGTTGGGGTAACAAAATATTTTGTAATAAAAAAAAAATCTATTTGTTCTATATTAACAATTCTTTTTTCTTCGAGTAAACAAATTATATTAAATTACTAGAAAAAAATATTTTCTATGCACTTCAATGCACTTTAATTAAAAACAATTAATTAAATAACTCTATTGTGGCTAACAATTTAAAAAAAAAATTTTATTAAAAATTCCACAGAAACACTGAAAAAAATTTATTTGATTCAAATAACCGATTATTTGACTATTATTCAAATAAATATTTACTTGAATCAAATAATTTGTATTTCAATCAAATAAATTGTATTTGAATCAAATATTTCAGCATTTAAAGTAAATATTATTTAATTGATTCAAATAAAAATTATTTGATTCAAGTAAATAGTTACTTGATAATAGTCAAATAATATCGGTTATTTGAATCAAATAAATTTTTTTTTTTCAGTGAAATATTTAATTTTCCCAGAAGCAAAAGTTGCGATAGTTTAGAAAAATTTTATTTAAAAGCTTTTTCGATTAGTTTTAAAGAATTGAAGTTATACTATTTAAGTCCATTAAAAATTAATGAGCGCGTTAAATTATCGAAAATCGTTTTCACACCTAATTTAGTAAAAATTGTCGAACAGTAGTAGATTTATTCAATGAAATACAAAATCATGTGTGTTATATTTAAAATCATCGATTTCCACGTAATTTTCATTATATTTTATTGTCATTTAAATGTAGAATGCAATTTGAAACGAAAGGTTACAATCTGTTCGTTTCAGTTATTTTCAATATGTGTGTGTGTGTACTTCCATACCTATTCACACACACATATATATATGTATAGTAGTTTGGTTTGAAATTTGATTATGCATGATCGATTGATCTGCTCCTGTACTCATATACCCGATACATATGTGTGATTGACTGCATGATTATGTCGTCAGTAAGGGACTATATTTCACACGCATAGAATATTTCTGGTATATATATACACACACACACTCTCATACTCTCGGAATATTTAATATTCCACTCTCTGCGGTTATATCTCCACTTTTTTTTTATTATTATACGCATATATTTAAACTACACTTGCTAAAATCGAGAATTACGTTTTGTATATTATTTCATGTATTTCATTTAATTTGAAAGAAAATATTATTTTATTATTCAGTTAATTAACTTTCAGAGCCTTTCGGCGCAAATTTTGACCTTACGGCTTATATTACAAATAGAATAATAATAATAATAATTTTTTGTTTAAATCAGATTTCCAAATTTTGAAATTACAATTTACAAATCGAATTACAATTACAAAATGAAAAAAAATAATTATATTTGTCAGAAAAGTTGGCAAACATTTTGTAATATTTTTTCAAACATATTGAAAATACACTGAAAAAAAATTTATTTGATTGTATTTGAATTAAATATTTCAGTATTTAAACTTTTAAAGCAAATATTATTTAATTGATTCAAATAAAAATTATTTGATTCAAGTAAATATTTACTTGATAATAGTCAAATAATATCGGTTATTTGAATCAAATAAATTTTTTTTCAGTGTAATAATAATAAAAATACAATTTTTTAAAGCAGATTTAAAACTTGTTGAATAACAATTACTAAAGTGATAAAATAATTATTAGAAACGTTGTCCAAATTTTAGAAATATTTTTAGACCAAAATAGTTTTCCAAACGTATTGAAAATAATAATAATAATATAAGAATGATAATAATAGTAATAAATGGGTGATTCTTCTAAAGATGACATTCTTGATGTCTTGATTAATTTTACAAAGTCTACTCTTTAATAATTATTATCAATTTCTATAATGAAAATTTAGCATTTATTTATCATTTTAAAAAGAAAATTAAATAATTTTATTCGACTGAATTTATGTAATAACTAAATTATTTTCAACTCCGAAGCCTTTTCAACATGTCTCCAATAGGACTTTTATAAGAAAACTAAATTTGTATGGTTTTTTCAAACTCTGAGAAATTTTTTAAAAATAGTGTCAGAAAGTACAATATTTTTTCTATCATTATGTGCATTCTAAAAATTTTTAGATCTCACTTTTATTTTCGATAAAAATGTTTAAACTTTGTCTTCAGTTTTAGGTTAAAATTACTTCACAATGATTAATGATTTTTTATACATTAAAAATATATTAAACAAAATTTTAATGCACATTAAAATAAAGCTGAGAATCTGACGTTTAATTTTCCTACATTTTATCTATAAAATTACTGATGAGTAAATAAATAAATAATAAGTAAATAAATAATAATAAATATACAGAATAAAAAATTAATAATCTGAAATTGTAAAAGGCAATTTAGTAATAAATGAGTATATCGTAAAGATAATATAAAATATTAACATAAAATTTATGTAATATGATCAAAATCATGATACAAATTTATTAATTAATAATGGAAAATAAGAGGATGCAATTTAGTACTGAATAATTATAACACAAAGTTAATATAACAGTAATTGAAGTACAATATTTGTAGAAAATAAAATTTGATAAAGTAAATAAAAATTTTAACCAAAATATTCCCATTGTCTTTAGGGTTGAACGGTTTATTTATTGTTTAAATTTTGAACATTGAATTTAAAATTGAATCTCGAATTTTAGAATTCAATCCAAAATTATTAATTTCTCTGTGTAAATTACATAATTCAAATGAATTTTTTCGACTCTTTTGTCATTATTTCCTTCGGAGTAAAAAGACAGTGAAAATTGAATTCGGCATTAAAGGGATTAAAGTTTCATATCAGTCTTTTTAATTCCTATTGTAATTTTAATTTTCAATTTTCATTGTTAGTTAAATGTTTAATTTTTAATTTATTGACTTTTGAAAATTTAAAACTGTTAGGTGGTTTTTTTTATTTAAAATTAAAATTATATTAACCATAAATTTATACAAACATTTTTTCATTTTGTATTTCCAAATTATTATCTTATTGTTTTAATAAAAGAAAGAAATAAATAATAAAGTAATAATAATTGGCTCGGAGTGATAGCTGATGTCAACTTTAATTAATTTGGAAACCGAGTGATAGAATCATTATTATTATTATTATTATTATTATTATTATTATTATTATTATTATTATTAATAGAACAATAAATAAAATAATAAATGTAAACAATAAATAAAAAAATTACATGGCCTTATCAATTTTTTTATTTACTTTTATTTATATATTTATTTATTTATAATGTACACAATATTATAGTATTGTATTTATTATTATGATTTTTAATTACTAAATTATTTGATAATTTTTCAATAAAAGTTCTAAGTGCTGTTATATTTTTTTTCTGGTTATTATTATTTTTTTCAATTATTTGAATATTTTGCAAAAAAAGATCTAAATACCCATGTGTTTATATTTTTTTCTATTATTTTTTAATAAAGAACTGGAATAGAAATAATAACCACTTTAACATGTCCTTAAACTCGTAACAAATTCCATTGTTATAAATACGTTGAGAATTAATTTCAATACTGTATTTACAATTAATGGGTATAGTATAGAAATTAACGCATTTAAATATGTATGATAGACGGAATCGATAAATTCTAATTGTATACAGATTAATTTGAAGGTTTTTCGATATATTTAACGTTTATTTGCTTGAGCACGTGTATCAAACACTGGTCGCAATAACATTAATCAAAAATGTCAGTTATGTGAGGATTTTTTTTTTGTATACACCCTCTATTTTGTTATAATGACAAAAGCACACAAAATACTAAACGACAATGTATAAATATTTATCTACAAGTGAAGGAGGAATTTATATTATTAATCGTACAATGTTTCACTGTTTAGCTAATTTTTTCATAATATATTAAATTCATTATTTTTGTAGGTAATTTTCTTATAATTATCTCGACCTATTTAATTATTTATTTATTGAAACTAGAATATTTTAAACATTTATTTATTTCATTACCTGCATATTTGTTTAAATAATAATTCGTTCGTTTAATTATTTGTTTACTTAACTATTTACTTATTAAATTGACTACTTGTTAATTATTCATATTTAATTTCTTAAGATTTTTAAGTATGCAATCGGTAAAAAAATTAATTTTTAAAATAGAAATAATATTATTTTAGTCTTTGCTTTTACTAATTTATTAAAATTCACGTATTGAAATATTTAATTTTATTCATTTATAAATTTAATTTGATTTCTTTATATTTTTCATTTAACTTTATTTATATTTTTAATTTAAAAAAAAATAATAATAATAGAATTAAAAAATTATTTTTATTTTATTTTTATTATTATTCATTTCTTTATATATTTAATACTCATTTTGGTAAAGTTTAACAAATTTAGAGAATTATAGTATTTTTCTGTTTTGAAAATTTTTTTTTAATTCTTTTCATTTGTCTGACTTTAAACATACTTTTCTATTTAAACGAAAATTTAACTTTAAAAACACGTCTGACTTTAATATATTTTTTTACACTTTCTTCAAAAAAAAAAAAAAAAATCGTTTAAATCTCGAAATTTTATGTCTGTGACTTAAACTATTCAACACCTAGTTGATATTGAACATACAATATAAGAAAATACAAAAAGTGAAAAAATGTCCTTTTTCTAAATTGAATCGTGAATTTCAAAAAAAGGACTCAACTATAAAAACCGTCAGTCATTTTCACTGTCAATTGTTATGTGAAAATGAGACTTACGCCTTTTCACGTTGAGCTCTTTTCAAAATTTACGATTCAATTCTATTCGTTTCTTGACTTTAAAAAAAAAAAAAAAAAAATTTCTTCTCAAATGAAAACTCATTTTCAGAAATAAATATTCTATTTGGCTAAAACTATCCTATATTTATTTGTCTATGTGTTTATTTATTAGTCTTTTTTTTACTTTTGCATATCATTTTTCTTTTTTATTTGTTTCTTGCATTTTTATTTGCATTATTTTTTATTTTTGTTTATTGTTTTATTCATTTTTGAGTTATTTTGTTATTTTTATGCATTTATTTATGAATTTGTTTAATTTTTAGCTTTTTTTATTTCTTAATTAATTTTTTACTTTTTGTCTGTTTATTTATTTTGTATTTCTTCATTTTTGTATTTATTTATTTACTTTTTATTTTTTTTTATTTGTTTATTAATTTACATATTTGCTTGTTTATTTATTTTATATTTATTTATGAATTTTTTTCCTATTTTTTTTATTTATTTATTTATTTGTTTCTGCATTTATTTTTTACTTTTTATTTTTATTTATTAATTTACTTATTTTGTTGTTTATTTTTTATTTATGAATTTATTTACTTGTTTACCGCTTTTCGTTTAATTTCTTTAAATTGCTTATTTCTGTTTGTTTAATTGTTTGTTTATTTTTTATTTGTTTATTTATTTTTTATTTATTTATTTATAAATTTATTTACTTGTTTACCTCTTTTCTTTTAATTGCTTTAAATTATTTATTTCTGTTTGTTTAATTGTTCCTGTTTTTATTCGTTTATTTGTTTATTTATTTTGTTGTTTATTTTTTATTTGTTTATTTATAAATTTATTTACTTGTTTACCTCTTTTCGTTTAATTTCTTTAAATTGTTTATTTGTTTATTTGTTTATTTGTTTATTTGTTTATTTGTTTATTTGTTTATTTGTTTATTTGTTTATTTGTTTATTTGTTTATTTGTTTATTTGTTTATTTGTTTTTTATCCAACACTACTAATTAATATTGAGAGTTGAAAGAAATAAAAAATTAATTCTCGTAAAATTAAAAAAATTTATTTTTTCGGTTTTAGAACATTTAGAACTACCGACAAGAGTAATGTGGTGGCGAGATGGATTATTGCTCGTTGATAGTGATGACACAAATGTTGTACCACCTGAGCGGGTAAGATTGTGGAACAATGGGAGCCTCGAGGTCTATCGGGTACAACAAAAAGATACCGGCGAATACAAATGCAATGCTTCTCGTCCTGCACCCTGGGGTGGTGTCATTCAAATTCATGCCATTGAAGTGATGTGTAAGTTTCATAATAACAGCAAAATACTTTTCAATTCTCCCCTCTCCCTTCTTCAAAAAAAAACAAAAAAAAAACGAAATTTCCATTTTTTGCAGAAATTTAAATTTAGTTTTCATCTTTTTGCTTAAAATTAGTTTAATTTTGAATATTTGCACAAATTTAATTTAAGTTTACACCAAATAATTTTCTGTTTAAAATAGATTTGCAAAAAATAGTACCATTTTCCCCTCATATTGAAAATTGAAAATAAAAATTGAATTCACCTTTTTTCTCTCCATTTAATTTTGCTTAAAAATAATTCTATTTTTTCCTTATATTGAATCTTAAAGAAATTAAAATTGACTTTTTTTTCTTTGATACAAAATCATTACTGCTCGAAATATAGAAATAGATAAATAAATTGAATCATTAGTAAGAAAAAAAATTTGATAATTAATAGAAATTAAAAAAGAATTAACATAAATTTCGAAAAAAATAATAAACAAATGAAAAAATGTTATTTATTAATAATTATTGAATTCAAGTGCAATCTGTTGGAGATTTTTTGTACTCATCATTGTAGCTGGTTTTCGTGTCGGTATTCCCATTGGGACAAAGGATTTACCCTGTTTCTGACAATAATTAATTAATCTGCGTGGAAAAAAAAGAATTTCTGTTTTTTTTCCTTTTTGTTTCAACTAATGAACTCTGGGAACTATCCGCGAGTAATTAGGACCTTTTTGTGGCAGATGTATTAATTTGGAAAAGAGAGAAAAAAAGTAATTTTATTTGACAAAAAAAATTGTATTTGACATTTTTTTTATTGTTAGCCTATTATAGTTAATTAGTTTGAGGCTTATATTTAAAATTAGTAATTATTTATTATTTTTGTATTCTTATTTAATTATTCATTATTACCTATTATAATTTTTATTTTTTGATTTATTTTATACATTTTTATTTGTTATAATAATTTTATTTTTTATGGCTTTTGGACTGTTAAAAGTTAATTAAATATAAATATTATTAATAATTATATTTAATAATAATTAATAATATTTAATTTTATAATAAAATAATACTAATAATAAATTAAAATAAATAAAAAAAGAACTAATTAAAATTTTTAATTTTTGATTTATTTTATTTATTATAAATTAAAATTGAAAGAAAACTTGTTTAGAAAAGATTGCCAAGTTTTTAATCAAACTATCAATGGTTTAAAACATAGATAAAAAATAATTAAAAACACATTTCATGGAATTAGAAAAAAAATTTGATAAATTTGAAAAATGGAAAAATTCGTATTTTATCTTTGAATTTTTTTTGACAAAAATATGAATCACGTGAATGCGAAATTTGAAATGTGCGCTTTGGGTAATGCGAGATTTAAAAGCTCGATATTTAATTACTTTGGAAATACGAGAAATAACTTTACTGCGGAAAAATTGATAGGTATCTATTAATTTCAGATCCACCCAGTGTCCACCCACTTCCAGAATCTGGAGAGCTCGAAATCAATTTAGGGGAAACAGTCGATATGGCATGTGTTGCCAAAGGTATCCCTGTACCAATCATCTCTTGGAAATTTAAAGTAATTATCATTTTTTTCCATTTACAGCTAAAGTTCAAGAGACGAGACTTTTTAAAAGTGATTTACAATTAACATTTACTTATAAATGTCAATTAGTTTTTAAATATTTAAAATTAACTTACAAATGTCAATTAATTTTTCATTTTTAAATTAATTTACAATTTACGAATGTCAATTCATTATTAATTCAAAAATAATTTTCACTTTTCCGCGATTCTTATGGAGCATAAATGGATAACTAAATTAGCCAATTAAATTACTTAATTTTTAATTTCAAATGAATTCACAATAATAAAGAATGCAAATTGTGGTTTTTATTTTAATATTAATTTTTAATGGATATCAATAATTTTTTTGTTTAATATAAATTTTTATTGAAAATTAATTTACCACTTATTCTGAAAAAGAAATACCAGAAAAATTTATTAGCTTTAAAATGATTTAACAGTAAAAAAAAATATTTAAGTCTCGTTTTTGAAAATTTTTTTATTAGTTTGCTTTTTTCTCCTAAAATTTTGTAATACCTTTTCTTTTTAAATACTTTCAATTTAAAAATTAAGGCATTAAAAATCCTAGAAATCTTGCAAAAAAATTGTGCCAAAAAATTTGAGAATAATGTAATTTCTACAATTAATTTTATTATTTATAAAAATAATTTTCTTCTTTCGAAAAATTTTATTAAAATTTTTGAAAATCCAAATTAAATTTTTTTCAAGAAATTCTTAGAATTTTTTAAAAATCTAGTAATTTCTTTAATAATTTTAATTAAAATTTTAGGAGTTAATAAAATTTTATGAATAATTTCGTTCCAGTTTTTTAAATAATCTTGTTTCTGAAGAATTTAAATTAAACTTTCTATTATCGAATTTTGTTGAAACTTTTAGAGAACTGGTGGAAATCTTTTTAGAGAATTGAATTATTTTGAAAAGCTTTGTTTTAAAAACAATTGAGTATAAAAAAATTAAGTAATTAAATTTTATGAAAAAATTTGTTTAATTTAATAAATGTAATTTAATTTTACTCTTAGAATTTTATAAACATTTTCTAAAGAAAATTTAACACTTTTTAACAGCTTTATTAGAGTTTCTATAAATTTAATTGAATATTCTTATGAAAAATTTCTTTAAGTTTTGCGAAAATACTGTAGTTTTTAAAATAATTTTAATTTTTAATTTTTAAAATAATCGAATTAAAGAAATAATTTTTTTTAAAATCTTTTTAAAATAGTCGTGTCTGTCAATAATAATTATAAATATTAAATATTTAATTATTTATTAAAGTTTATTGAATTGAAAATAATTTAATTCCTGTTAAGAATTTTCTTCTTTATATAAAAATAAATTAAAAGTTGCTATAAAATTTACAATACATCATGAATTAAGAAAAAAATTGAATTCTTTAGGGAAATTTTATTGAAAATAATTCAATTTTTGCAAAAAATTTTATTTTTTTAAAATAATTTAATTCATTAATGAAATTTTATTAAAATTGTATTAAAAATAATTAAATTTACAGAAAAAGTTACCTATTTCTAAAAATAATCGAATTTTTTTGAAGAATCTATTAAAAGTTGAGAAAATAATACATTTTTCAAACGAATTCATTTTTTTGAAAAATTTACCACGAACTAAGAAAGAAATTAAATTCTTTAAGGAAATTTCATTGAAAATAATTAAATTTTAGCAAAGATTTTACTATTTAGAAAAATAATAATTTAAATATTAAATTATTCAAAAATTTATATTTGAAAATAAAATTTTTTAAAAATAAATTATATAAATAATAAAATTAAAAGTAATACAAAGCAGTGAAAATAATATATAATTGAATTAAGTATTGTAATGATTGAAAATTGTAATGAATAATGTTGAGAGTTGTAATTAAAATAATTAAATTAAAAATGAAAAGAAAAGCAATATATCAAGAGTGAAAATGTTAATGACATTAGATGAAATAATAGGATACGATTAAATTTAATATTCAAGTTGATTGTTTTATTTGCAAAATTAACAAAAGGGTGAGGTGATTCCACTGCTCGACCACAGAGATCGTCTTCGATTTAGAACTGACAACATTAATCAAACCGGACGTTATTCTTGTGAAGCAGACAATGGAGTGGGAGATCCGGCTCTTGCCACTATTGATCTCCGAATTCGATGTAAGTCGCTCAATTCATATTCTTTTCTTAAATTTCTTTTATATACTTCATTTTTGTTTTGGAAAAAAAAATATTTGAAATCACACAAAAAAAATTAAAACTAAGTCTTTATTTTAATAACTAATTAAGTGTAATAATATCGTGTGAATAAATATTAAATTCTTACATAATAAACTCTATGACAGAAAGAAACTACATTAATAATCATTATCAACTATTAAATTTTATCCCATAAATCATTATAATGAATAAAATTTCATTGAATTTCATTTGACAAAGTTGACGATAGGCTCTATAAACTGCGAAGTGAAGTTGGTGAATTCAAATAAAGTGTTGGTTTGATCAAGTTTAATTAAGACGTGCAGTTGTTGAAAAGTAATTATGTAAATCAGATCTTGGCATGCAAGAAAAGCAATTTTAATTAATTTATCGAATCAAATTGCAATCGCCTTGTCGATTAATTGATCAAACGCAAGAGAAGATTCAATTGCCAGTCTTCATTGTATTGTCACACTAGGTGATTCATTCTCACTAATAAAAGACGACCGAGTCATCATAGCTAATCAAGATTCTCAACAAGAACAAATGATGATTTTACGCTCTATTATATTCTAAAATTAGACATTTAATTGAGACTTTTTTTCTCTTAATTTCCCATTTATACAATCAGTCACGTAAAAAAGGGCATTTTTTTGAAGAAAATAAATGGAGAGAAAAGAAAGGGAAAAAATGACTGAATTTCAATGAAATTCAGTTTGGAAATTTTCTGTATGCCTTAAATTGTCTCAAACTACTGCACTGAGAAAAAAAATCTTTAAACCAAAAAAATATGATTAATTTAAACATATTTTATTATTGAGTTAAAATTAATTTTTATTGAACCAAACTTACTGTGTATTGAATAAAAATTATTATGTTTAAATCAAACATAATTTTTGGTTGACTGTATAATAAGATAAAATTATCTTTCAATTAAATATATTATTTTCTCAGTGTGATATTGCAAAAATAAAAGTCTAAAGTATTTTTGCTGACTTCAATTTTTGGTACGCTTAATAAAATAATAGTCGACTAAATTGAGTAATTCTTTTTTTTTACGAATTTAACTGTTTGATTAACTTTAAAATATTCTGTCGTTTTGGAATAATTTTGTGCGCCATTTAGATCGGAAATTAATTATTTAACTACTTTCTGTCTGAGTAAAAACGTCTTCTTTCTGTATATTTAAAATAAAACCTAGTTAAATGGAAAGTGCTTTATACTTAAAATAGAATTAGGAGACATTAAAAATATTTCAGCGTCAACTTTTTTTTATACTTCAAAACACTGTTTAATTGGACTTGTCTATGATTTTTGTCGGATTTGAATAACTTTTTTCTATTTAAAAATAAATTTTTTATTAAATATTTTGAAAGATAAGTATTTTATTCGACGAAAAACTTTTTTTTTCCACTTAAATCGAAAATTAAATTACCAACAACTGATTTTCAAATAAAGAGAAATTAAACTTCTGTCTGTTCTGAAGGCTCCTTGTCTACTTAAAACTGGAATCAAATATTGAGAAACACGTCTGACTTAAATAACATTTTTCCACTTTTAAAGACAAATTAATTTAAAAACTGACTTTAGTAACAGATTTCTATGTAATAATTATTATTAATTAATTAATTATATTAATCACCGTATTCTTCCAATCATTCTGGTCCGCAGTTTATAATTAATTTCTGTGTATGATTTTTTTCTTTAACAAATATTGTTTGACAAATCGAAAATATGCAGATATTTTTTCATGATTTAGAACAAAGTAATACTGCAAATTAGAAATTTAAAAAAAAATTATAATTAACATATAAAAAATTTACCCAATTTTGTTTATTTTGTTTTTCTCTATAACAAATTTTGTTTGACTGATTCAAATTATTATGCAAATTATTCTCCTTTTTGTTTATAAAAAAACAAGAAAAATGGTTAATTCTTAATTGTTAAAAAATTATGATTAAGAAATCGAAATATATTCATTTTGTGCTTAATTTTTATTTCTCAATAATAATATTGTTCACAAACTCTTTTTTTTCTTTTGGGAAGACAAATATTATAGATATTCGTGTTTCTTAATATTTTTGTAGAAAATTTTTATAAGGAAATAATTTGCATTAATTTTATTTCTTAATTTCAATTGTTTTCATAAAATTCAAAGTTTTTTTTAGAAATAAGGGGAAAAATGTTTTTAAATTTTTATTGTCAATTAGAAAATTTAATTGAAAATGAAATCAAAAATTTTTGAATTTTAGGAAAATAAAAAAAAAAATGTCGGTTTAATTTATTTACGAATATGTTTAATTGTCAAATTATACGAAAAAAATAATTTCCTTTTTTAATTATTTTAAATATTTAATTATTGTTGTTTATCTTTTATAAAAAAAGTTAAAGAGGATCGAGTGTTAAAATCATTATTTTATATTGTAAAAATATTGCTACTGTAATTTCTTAAGAATTATTCTCATATATTCTATTATTATTAAATTAAAATTAATTTTCAAAACAATTTTTAATAGAACATTCTACGAGAATTCAATGATTTAAATACAAAAGTAAATAATTTATTGAATAATTAAATGTTTCTCAAAATTTAATATTTCTTATAGATACAAATCTTATAAATACAAATTTTTAATTAATTAAATTATTTTCACTAATTTTAATAAATTTTGTTTAAATACTTTTATTTTTCAAGGAATTCGATTAAAATTGTATTGAAAATAATTAAAATACTGCGATTCGTTTTATTATTTCTGAAATTAAGTGAATTATTGAGATAAAACTTATAAAAAAATTGTAAATATTTAAATTCCTGTGAAATTTTTATTATTTATGAAAATAATTCAATGTTTGTGGACAATTTTATTAAAAATTGTTTTTAAATAATTGAATTCTTTTGGTTAATTTTTTTAAAATAGTAGATATTCAAAATCATTGAAATCTGAGAAATTTTGTTAAATAATAGAATTTTCATGAAGAATTTTTTTATTAAAAAGATGATAATTGGAATTTTGTCGAGATTTTTTTGTAAATTTTGAACCAAATTTGAATTTTGTGTTATAAATTTTATTACTTTTGAAAATAATCAAATTTTGGCAAGAATTTCATTAAAGTTTTTTATAATAATTGAATTTTAAAGAATTTTTTTTAATCATAAAGATAATATTTTGGATTTTGGAGAAATTTGTTTTGTAAATTTTGAACATAATTGAATTTTGTGATAAGAATTTGACTACTTTTGAAAATAATCAAATTTTGGCATGAATTCTATTAAAAATTGTTATAATAATTGAATTTTAAAGAAGAATTTTTTTTAAATAAAGATAATAATTTGGATTTTGTCGATTTTTTTGAAAATTTTGAACATAATTAAATTTTGTGGTATGAATTTTATTACGTTTGGAAATTAATTGAATTTTTCTGCAACCATTCGTAACTTCGTCAAAATTCAATTTTTTAAATGTTTTCAACAAAATTTTTTCTATACTTCCATTTTTCTTAGTATAAAAAATTAATTAAATATATATTGAAAAATTTAAATATTTTTAAAAGAATTTTAAGTGCTAAAATTTTTCAAAAAGCCAAGTTCTTTGAAATTTCTAATTAAATTAATTGAAAATTTCTATTTTCTAAAGTTTCAAATTGAAACCTTTTTGAAGTTGATACATTTATGAAAATTGTAAACGCAACTCTTTTAAAAATAAATTAATTTTTGAAATATTTAAGTAAAATTATTTAATAAGTAATTTATTTACTTTATGAGTTGTTCAAGATTTAAATTATTTAAAAAGAAATTTTTGTCAGAAATGAAAAAAAATAAAGGTTTTGTATTAGAATTCGTGCGGTTATTTTATATAGTTTATGAGTCAAACAAAAAAGATACAAAAATTCAGAATTTTTTTTACTAAAACTATATATTTAAATGGATATTTTAATTTTATAAAAAAAAATTTGATTAAAAAATTTTTACGTTCTACTATTTTTAAAATTGCTAGATTTATTTTTTAAAAAAGTGAGTCAGAAGTCAGAAGCCCGCGAATTGATGCTAGTAAAAATAATATTTTCTATTATTTATTTTATAGTAGAAAATATTATTTATTATTAGAAAAATTTTATTTACAAATACTGTTTATTAATTATTATTATTTGTTTTAATGATTATTAATTTTGAATTACCGAAATTGATAATTAGAAAAAATTGAGAGCATTCGCAATTATAGAGATGTGATTAGGATTTAGCAATTAGAAAGGAAAATTAATACAATTTGATTAATTTCATGTCAACAGATAAACCAATAATAGAAGTAAGGAAGACGTGGATTCACGCATCTCCTGGGATACGTGTGCAATTTGATTGCAGGGTCAGTGCTTGGCCCGAGGCGAAGGTGAGTAATTGAGAATAATTCAATTAATTATATATTACCGACACAAAGCTGCTGCATCACTGTATTTCAAGCAATCATTTCAATTTCCACCCTTTGACCAATGTTTAAACCAATTTGTATCGACAATCACGTACTCAAATTTTTATTAATAAAAATTCTACCTAGACAATTGAAATTACAACTCATTATCAATTAAAGCCTTCTTCATTTTAGAAAATATTTTTTTTTATTCAAAGAATCTTCAATTTTTATTTTTTTACTATTTTTTCCAATAATAATTTATTTTTTAATAACTCAATTCTTGAAGAACTGTCATGAAATTACAATACTCGTAAATTATTTAATGAATAATTTTACTTAAATATTTCAAAATTAATTGATTTTTAAAAGTCGGGGAAAACAAAATGAATTTTTTGTAGCAACCCTGAAGTTCTTTGATTTAAATTCAATTAATTAATTAGTTAAATATACTGAAATTTTTAAATTAAATTAAATTAATTAAAAATAGTTAAGTTATGTTGTGTTGATTAGTTAATTAATTAATTAATGTAAAAAATGAAAATAATTTCAAAAAGTAAGAAATAAGAAAAGTTGATAAATGATAATTGATGTTTCTCTTCTTTTTCAGGTGGAATGGTATTTTAAGGACGTGAAAGTGCCTTATTCGCAGAGAGTAGTGAAGCAGACGAATGAAAATGTTCACAGTTTAATTATAAGACAAGTGGTAATTTATGACTACGGACAGTACACTTGCAATGCGACAAACTCTTTGGGCTCGGCGGAAACTGTCATTGAATTATCGGGTGTAGCAAATCCGGCTATTTTCAAAAAGGAATCACACGCAATTTCCAAAACTGCTTATAACTTCATTTGGGAAGTTGATAGCTACAGTTCCATTATCGAATATCAATTTTGGTTTCGGCGTTACAAGGTGAGAAAATAATTTCAAATTATGGCAAATTTTTTGTTTTTAATCTTTGTACATTCCGGTTCCGGATTGACTTAAATAGTATTTTTTTTTCTTTTACAAATTTCTGTTTATTTATTTTTTTCTATGTCGCTAATAAGTGCAGGCCTCGGATCGACTTTAACGAACAAAAAAAAAGTCGTTTTAGTCTAGTAAAAATAGAAGAAAAGTCGAAAAAGTCAATTATTTCATTGAATGCTATCACAAAAATACAAGTTAATCAAAACTTTCTAACTTTGCTAAATAAATATTTAAATACTTCTTACTTCTTTATTCACAGGAAATAAAATTTTTTAATTTTTAACTCTTCAAATTTAATAATTTCTAAAAATTAAAACTATAACCCTTTTAGAAATTTAATTACTCTCTACAATTTTTAACTAAACTTCATCTCTAAATCAATTATCTACATGAATTTTTAATCATTTTTTGCAATTTCTTCGAAGATTCAATTATTTAAATAAAAAAAAATCAAATTTTTTATAATAATTTAAACCTTACATTTTTCTATTTAAAGATATTAATTGAGGTAGAACATTTTCAAAAATTTTAATAAAGAAATTCGTAAAAATTAACTTTTTCAAAATATTTCAAAATTATTTATTGAAAATACAAAAAAAGTTTTACAATTAAATATAATTAAAGAATGTCTAAAAAAATTAAAATTTGGTCAAATCTTTTCAAAGCTGATTTAAATTTAGTAAAACATTTAAAAAATAATTCAAAATTTGTCAAAATCTTACAAAAAAGTAATTAAGTTTTTTAAAAATATAAAAAAAATTAATGAAATTTTTCAAAGAATTTTAATTATAAAGAAATTATTTCTGAAAAATTATAAAGTAGTGCTGTATAAAAAATTAAACTTTTTATAATAATTTAAACCTTACATTTTTCTATTTAAAGATATTAATTGAGGTAGAACATTTTCAAAAATTTTATTAAAGAAATATGTCCAAATAATTTATTGAAAATACAAAAAAAGTTTTACAACTAAATACAATTAAAAAATAGCTAAAAAACTGAAGTTTGGTCAAATCTTTTCAAAACTAATTTAAATTTAGTAAAGCATTTTTAAAAAAAATTAAAAATTTGTCAAAATCTTTTGAAAAATAATTAAGTTTTTTAAAAATATAAATAAATAAATCATATTTTTCAAAAAATTGTAATTATAAATAAATTATTTCTGAAAAATTCTAATGTAGTAATTTTTAAAAAATTTTATTTACTTCATTCGAAGGTAATTGAATCTTAGAAAATTCTATTAAAACAATTGAAAGAATTAATTTTTTATAAATATTGTAATGTATAATTTTTAAAAAATAATTGGACAATTTTTGTACAAATTAAAACAAAATTGTTTTCGAGAATTTTAATTGAAAATTTTGGAATATATGATTATTTTCTCCAAAATGTTGAAAATAATTTTGAACAATTTTAATTTTATTATTTTGTGTGTGCATTTTAATTTTTCGAAATATTGAATTTAAAGAAAGTAGAATGTTATAATTTAGAGAATTATGTTTTTCTAAACTATTTTAATATTATTTTTAAAACCGATTTTTCATTAATTTTCATTATTATTGAATCTACACTTGAAGATTATTTAATATAACTTTTGATAATTTAATATTATTTCAAAATTTTTCAATTAAAATTCTCTAAAAGTTAATTTTCAAAAATTGGAATAAAACACTTGAAAAGATGATTTAGTTTTAATTAAATTTCACAGAATTTTATAAAAATCAAAATAAGTTGCATTTTATACCAAAAATATTGTATTTTGGCGCAAAATTTGGAAGAAAAGTCGAAAAAGTCGCATTATTTGAAAATAGTCGAAAAAGTCATAATATCCTAGGCCTGTAAGTGTACATAATAAAATAATAAATAAAAAAAGAATTAAAAAATAAAAATCTTTGTCTGATTTAAATAATACAGTAAACGCCTAATTAATTTGTATCGAACTAATTGGTTTTAATTTCAACAAATTTGACGTTAATTTAACAAAGTGCAATCAATTTTGAGTTATTCGGACTAAAACTTATTTTTTCTACTTAAAATTAAATTGTAAAGAATTATTTTTGTTTAATAATTTTTTTCAACTAGAATTTGCTAAATGAGGGAATAATTCTAGTTTGAAATATAATATTAAATTATAATATAGTATTTAATACAGTTAATAATAATATTTTTTAAAAAAATTAATAAAAATAGAGTAAATTATTTGGAGAGTAAATTAGAGTAAATTATCTAATTAATTTTTTTCTTTGACATGAAAGAAAGGTGAGGACTGGGTGAAATTATTCGTTCCAAGTGGAAGTAACGCCATCGGACCATTGCATACGAGATCTTTCAACTTGACTGGATTACAGCAAGGAACTCTCTACGAAGCTCTAGTTTCATCAAGAAATCGTGATGGATGGAGTAAACCTTCAAAACTTTTTATATTTACAACTGACGATACATGTAGGTTAACTACTTTTTGAATTTTTTTTCCTTCGCAGAAAAACTAATATTCACTCAGTATTAGAAATTATGCCACTAATTAATTTTCTTCAAACTTTTTTTCACTTTTTCAATTAAAAATTTAGAGATACAATTTAAAATTCGTAATTTACAGTTAACAATATAGAATTTAAAATTATAATTTAAAATTTATAATTATTTATAATTTATAATTTACAATTTACAGTTGTAAATTCTAAAGACCAGAAAAATATACTGCTCTTTCGGTGTTTTATGTTAACTTTTATAAAGAAAACAATTTCCATACGTTTATAGATTTTCAATATTCGCTATAAAAAAGAATGCTATCAATTAATGGTTGCCAATAATTTAGTGAAACGAAAGAGGATTGATTTTTTTTAATAATGATTGCTTCGTTTTTGTTAAGTATTATTTTTTTTTTAATTTGTAAAATACTGAAAATTACAATAACAAAATGTTTTCAAAGTGTTTTTTAAGTTCAGATTAAAGAGTATATAAATTTCTTTTTTTTCTGTTTCCAGACGAAAATAAAGCTGATGAATATGCAAGGACAAAAGTTCAAGACGATAAATTAATTCCAGGTAAAATTGATAAGGGAAAAAAATTAATTAAAAGTTTCACAATCAAAATTTTAGTGTTGCAAAAACGATATATTTTTTTTTTTTTGAGAAACTAATTCTATTTTTATAAACAAAATTTAGTGACTATATTTGTTTTGGAAAAAATATTATCGATAAAATTAAAATTTTTCTCCGGTATAGAAGATTGCTTTCCATAACTTCCGTCAGCTCGTGAGGAAATTGACAAATTTTCCAATTAGCATGCTCCAGTCTTCATTTCCCAACTAATATTTTCCCCATATAACTTGAAACGAAATTTTCAATATAAGTTATTTATTTATAGATCTTAAATATTTAGGCGTTTATTTTTGATTTTTCGAATCTCTTTGTTTTGTTAATTTTTTATTTGTTTCATCAATTTTAAAATTTCTTTCAACTTTGAAATTTGTTTAATAAATTTAAAAATTAGCTGATTAATTTTTCAACTTGTTTCAATTTTTAAATTTGTTTCATTTTTATAATTTATTTAATTAATTTTTTAATTTATTTTGATTTTGAAAATTTTTCTAAAATTTTAATATTTGTTTCATTATTTTTTTTAATTTGTTTTAATTTTGAAATTAATTCATTCAATAAATTTGAAATTTGTTTCAATTTTTAAATTTACTTGAAAGATTTTTAAATTTATTTTATTATTTTATCATTATTTAAAATTCACTTTTTAAAATTTGTTTAATTACCTTCGAAAATTATTTCCAAGTTTGAAATTGTTTTCATTGAATTTTAAATGTGTTCAATTTTAATTCCGCTGAGAATATTCTGAAATAAAAAATTTGCAAAACATAAAATAATTTCCAAAATAAAAAACAATTTCTCAAATTAATTATTAAATAAGGGAATTATAAAAAAATAAAATAAATATTTTTTTCAGTGGTTCATCTCGCTTCAATGTCACAACAATCTTCAATGAATGATGGAACTGCCAGTGGAACGAATTCCTACCACGTGAATATTTTCATAACAATTTTATCAATTTTTATTTGTTTAAGTAAATGATTTTTTATAGGAATCGAAAAAATTTGTAATTCCTATTTGTTTTTAATAGTATTTCGTGAATTTTGTTAAAGTTTTAATATTTGTGTTCAAGCGAAAAGAAATCAATTTTAAGAAAACGTTATAAAAATTTTGACATTTAGCACGGAATATTCCATTGACATTCCTTGAACATTCCATTATATAAAGTATTTGTTAAATTTTTTAGAAAAATTTTATTTCTACAGATATTTCCAAGACAATTTTTTTAATTAAAATACTACAATGAAAATTTTGTAAGAATTAATAATTTATTCAATTATTTTTGTGACAATTAATAATTTATTTAATTATTTTTGTGAGAATTAATAGTTTATTTAATTATTTTTGTGATAATTAATAATTTATTAAATTATTTTGATAGTAAAAAATATTTTTAATTGTATTTATAATAATTAACAAGAAAACAACATTTCTCAGAATTGTAAAATATTTTAAAAAACAATTCCTGGAATATTTCCAAAAAAAAATTTAATTTTTTTATAAGAAATTTTTGTAATATTTCTCGAACACAAAAAAAAGAGACATCAGTGGAATATTTCGTGTAAAAATACAATTAACACTATAAAAATTCAAAACTTGTTACAAATACTTAAATTGAATGTGATTCAAGTTATAAGTTATTTTTAAAATTCAGATTTTAAATACTATTATATTTTATATTTGTATATGAAAATAATTCACAATTTTTTTTTATTTGACAATAATTATCGCGTGATTTAAATGTATGTGAAAAATATATTTAAGAAACTAAATCATCTTGTGTATATATATAAATTTATATTATATTAAAAGGAGAGAAAAAAAAATTGTAAAAAAAAGAATTACCTTCGATATGCATGAGAAAGTTACGTGACATGCTAATATTATCGTACCACGAGCTTTAAATGATAATATCAGTGCTTTCGGGAATAACACGAACTTCTCTGCTAGGGAAAACAGTGTAATTGAACTAATTGTTTGTTCGAAATTATACAGCTCGAAACTAAAATTCATACGTATATAATATGTTATTTTTAATTTACTTCTTAGGCAAAAAAAAATTATACAAATAAAAACGTGTAAAATTAAGTTTCTCTGTAAATATTAGATTATAAATAACAATAACGTTATATCTTAACTGACTTTTTAATTTTTTTATTTCATATCCCATTTTTCTTTTTTGTAAAATAATATTCTATACAATAATGTTGTTACTAGTGCAAAGTTAGGAACATGATATATCGAAAAGAAAAAATTTTAAATTCATGAGTATAAATAATATATAATTTATAATATATTATAAATTTTATATTGTATACTATATATTATGTATACATTGAAAAATAATACATTTAATTTTTTAAAAATTGATTGGGAATCATATATAAGTTTTCAAATGGTTTCCAATTCGTATCGTATGATTATAATAATAATAGAAATAATAATAATTACTATTATTAATTACTAATTATAGTAAATTAATATAGTAAATTAAAAATAATATTAATAATAACGACATTAATATTAAGAATAATTATTTCCATTATTGTTATTTCTATTACTATTTAATTCAGAATTTTTCTTTAAATTATTTAAGGTATGCATTTCGCATTGGAACAACGCATTGAGTATATAATATTCAATATTCAATGATTTTTTCATATCACTTCATATATGTAACAAATTCGTTTGCGATAACGACTACGAAGTCCTTGTAGCGAAAAATTACTTAACATTAAACCCTATAGAGTCCAAATCAGTTTCTATTTTTTTTATTTTTATTTTTTTTTCATTTGTTTTTTAGTACATAGTAACTTTCAGTCATATATTTTTTTTTAATTTTCATCTTAATTCTCTCAGATCATGCCACTGAAAACAATTTTTATTTTAGAGGAAAATAACGCAAACATTTTTTTTAGAAATAGAATAAAATTTGCAATTGCATAATATTTACATAATTTTACTAATAGCAAATTAATTTACATTTGAGAACAAAAAAGGACTTTTATAAAATACAATTAGAAATGGTAGAAAATTTTGATTGTTCGATAAATAATAAACACCAGAGGAATTATTTCCATGCAAATATATTTCGTCGTAACATTTTTAAAACATGGGAAATTCTTACAAGTTTAATTTTTAAAGAACGATATTGTGTATAATTTAAAAAAGATTCTAGTAAATCAAAATTGTTTCTTTGCAATTAATAGTTGAATAATTTATTAATTCTGAATAAACTGTTGTAAATATCAAATAGTAAAACTTCAAGAAAAAATTCTTGAATAACAAAATAAGGATTAAAAAAATAAATAAAAATCAGTGGCATGATCCTATAATATTAATTATATTAAAAATTCTTTTCTACACTCGGAACTGATCATCGCGGCTAAATCCAACGATTGGTCAGGGCGATGAATCAATAAATACAATGTCGGTATTTCTTTTTTCTTTGTTTTTTTTTTATCAACAATTACCAAAGTCAGCAAAAGTGTAAAATCTATCGTCGATAAAACGAGCACGATCGATTTCCAGCCTTTTATCATTCTAATACAAATTTTTCCCATTGCATTCGAATAAAATACAAATTTTTCCTCCACTAATTCAATAAAATAGAAATATTGTTAAAAAATATTCCAGGAAAATTGAAATAAATGTAAAACTAGAATTAATTAATTTAAAAAAAATGAATTTGTTTACAAACAGAAATACAAATTTTATTTTTAAAAAATTAAAAAGTCTTTCTATAAAAGTAATTTTACATTGGTCCAAATTCTATATGGAGCAATAAAACGAATTACTGCATGAAAATTGTGATTTATGCAAATGCAACAGGAATGTAACGTTAATTATTGTGCATTTCATGACGGTTCAATTACAAAAATTTTGTGCGTCATTCTGAAACAGATTGTGACATATCAGGACAATTATTGATTACAATAACGAGCTATAACTTTCTCAGGATAAAATATTAAACGTCCATTTTCATAAAGTATATTATATGTTGATACCTCTCATTTTGTTTTACAGAAAATTCTACATTTTCAGATGCTTTCAAAAACTAATTTAAACGAAAAAACACTTTGCATACATTTTTTTTCTTCTCTTATAATATTAGAAAAAAAGAAAAACATTCTCTAACGTATAAATAGCTTCAAAAACGTTGTACAAATCAACTATAAGTCAAATGTCTCGAAAAGTTCTTTTTACTCTTAAAATTATGCAGTGAACAATAATAGCGTTTCACTGCACAAGGCAATGTCCACTTTTTTTCTGTACAAACTTGTTTTGTTTTTTTTTTCGTCGAAAAAAAAGTTTTCAATATTTTTTTTCTTTTTATAAACGTATAAAAAAAGGATAAAGCTCTACTTTTATTTAGCTTTATCATTTTTTTTCCTTCTACGTATTAGAAAATATTGGAGAAAAAAGTTACATTAAAAAAAAAAAGAAATAAAATCTTTTTTTCGATAGAAAATATTTTTTCTTTCGTAGAAACAAAACAAAAAATTGACTTCAAGTTTCACTGAGATCGGCGTACATTTCTTTTTTCTCTTTTTCGAATTGATTAATTTTTTTTTGTCTATTTTATACAATTTAAAAAACAAGTAGAAATATTTTTCGCAGTCAGTGAATTATTGTTCCAATTTTCGATGTTGTTATAAAATCGCATTTCGAGATTTGGCCAATTTTTGAATAATTCTTAGAAAAATTTCACTTCAGAAAAAAAGAATACAGTCAATTTACAAATTGTATATTTATTAATACGCTAATGATAAAAATGCTCATTCTATTATAAGTATCTCTTTTCTCATATCAGTAATAAAATGCAACAGTTTTATTATGACAAACATTTTCTTTTTCTAAATCAATCAACTAATTTGATTTTTATACAAGAGATGACTTACACTGTCAATATAATTCTCAAAAAAAAAAAAAAATTCATCTTGACTACAGTATATTCATATTTATTACGACTCCTCGACAAATTCATCTGGGCACGTTCTGTGAAATTAAAGTTTTTTCAAAGAAAAAAAAATCAAGACTGAGATTCTAAATTGAATTTTTCTGTAACAATAATAAGCAGACTTTTTTTTATTAAAGAACCGTTCATTGTGAAAACAATTAAATTCAGTTCTTTTCTTGACATTAACGAATTAATTACACTAGTCTAAACTCTAAAGTTAAGAAATTAAATTATAAGTTAAATAAAAGGAATAATATAAATGAAATGATTACATTAATACAATTAATAAACTGTTAATATGATTATAATTAACGGTTAATTGTTCAGACAAATTTAATACTTATTTTAATAAAAATTAATACTTATTTCAATAGAAATTAATACTTATTAATTGGTAAAAACAAGAAGTTAATTCTGTGAATAACCGACAATGACATTAAATATTTTCTAGAAAGTCAGTTATTCGTACTTCAACGATTGCTTGAGCAAAGTAGAATTATTTCGTTAAATTATACATTTTTCTAAAATAATGTGCGTTTAAACTCGACAAAACTTTCAGTCTGGCACATAATTTACATGATCTAAATTTATAATCTCAAGAGAGAGAGAACGAGTTTTTTCTAGTTTCTTTGGTTCTGAAAAGCAAAAATATTCTTTCCATTTCTGGATTAAAATCTTTGCTAAAGCGAATGTACAGAAGCACTGTGAGATGTTATTTTAATGAAAACATTAGTCTTAAAATTACGAGTATTCTTCAATTAAACTAAATTATAATATATAATATAATTACAATAATAATAACGTAAAAATAAATTACATTCGGTAAAATTTTCATATCTTTTTTTTCTAGTTTAAAATTTAAAGTCAATCACGTCGTATAATGGGTTGCATTTTTAACAATATTAAAGCGATCCAACCAATAATGAATAAACAATTAATAAATAATTGTCAGTTGAAAGAGAATGAACGGTTCCTTAATTATGAAAATTACAACACTAGCAATATGGCTGGAAGCCTTTCACGTGGATTATTAATAAGTTTACAATATTATGGCAAGCGAGGCTCTCCTCCTCCAATTCCACAAAATTTAAAATTCATCTCTTTAACACTTTTTTCCCCCTCCTCTTTCTCTTCTGCCTATATAAAGCATCAATAATACAATAAAAACTGCTCTTTTTCCTTTTAATCATAAATTATCATATTTAAAGCTTCCGCTATTCTAATCGGTCTAACTTTAAATTTTTCTTTAAAATGTATTTTTCACAGAGTGGCTGGAAAATTGAGTTTTAATCTTCTTTTTTTTCTTTTTATAATGCTCATTTTGTCATGATGTGCAAAAATTATCTTTATATTTGTCAATAAAATTCTAAATATTGGACAAATCACAAATATATTTAACTACGCAGTGAATTTTAATTGTACAAATAATTCGAATGAATATTTCAGGACATTAAGAAGAATAATATTAAAATAATTTTCTCGTCACTAAAAATTGATGAGAAATTTTTTTTTTAATTAAAATTTTATCGTCCTGAATATCGTTGTATCTATATTTTTTTATTTTGTTCTGCAAATTATCTCCTTTCACACCTGAGCTTTTTTTTGCAATGCCAGAAGTAGAAAATTTATGTGCATTCTTTCGAAATTATATTATCCTCTGAATACAATAATTTAGCTCATTAATTATTAATATTAAATATTAGTAAAAAATGTTTTTAATAATAAATACTTTTTTAATATTGAATATCTTTCGAATACTAAATTTAATCTAATTTTATTATTCTAACGCATTTTTTTAAATACGTTTTCAAATATATTTTCTAATACGAAATATTTTTAAATATTAATAAAAATATTCAGTACAGACAATATATATTGAAAAATAAATATACTTAGAAGAAAATGTTTTTTGAATTTCGAATGAAAATTACTTCTGACATTACAAGCTAAAAATTACAACAGGAACTCTGTGCAAGTAACAGATCACTTTAACTTCTAGATTCACTTTGTTCTAAACAATTCTACTAAACACTAAATGTGACAATTATTCACGAGTTTTCTTATTAACTCGCTTCTTTATTGCTTTAATATTGCTCACAATTATTTTTTCCACTAAGTGTTTATTTTCATTATTATTTTCTTTTATTTATTGGTCTTCATTTGTGATTATATTTTGGGAAAAATCTTGTGCACAAAATAAAAACTAATTTGTACAGAGCTCCTATTGAATAGAAAATTTATAAAATAAAAGCAATTTTAGATTCTTGCTTTGAAAAATTAAAAAAAATTAAAATAAAGCTTAAACACGCTTATTCGAATACTTTTTTTTCATTTCGATTGGAAGCACAAGAATCATTGTATGAAAAATGAAAATAAATTGTTAGTTATGTATATGGCTTTCTAAAGCAACTTATGACTAATAGTAGCGATAGAATTGTTTCTCCATCGATATAAATTTACGATTAAAAATTAAAATAGATTTTTGAATAAAAAATAACTAACTCGTACTATCATTGTGCATCTTTTTTTCATTTTCAACCTCTTCCTCATTTGAATTGTGTTCTTGCATAGATAGAATTTGTGTACTGAAAACACTAGATGCTGTTGTGCAAAATGGAATTCTTATGATATGTTTAACAACTATCTCAAAATTCAAAATTCATGTTGTTTCAGTACTTTTAGATAAAAATTTTCTATGAACACAATATTTTGAATATTTTTTTTTTCAAAAAACCCTTAAAAACGCATACTTTTATTTCCAAAGAAATTTGTTCAAAGCAATTTTTACCTCTAACAAAAATTTCTAAGTTTGAGAAAACTTCTCCATTCTTATGGAAAATTCTAATTGAAATAAATTTTTAAAATTACAATTAAAAATAATTCAAAAAATTCTTTTTATCAAAACTTTCGTAAAACATACGAAACGTTGATGAAAAGTCTCAAAACTAAAAAAAACTTTGTAAAAAAATGCCAGAAAAAATGATCTGTCATTTAAAAATACTTCAAAGTACTAAAACGTTGAGTATATAATTTAAAAAAAAATTTACTCCACGACAGTAAATTTTCTATAGTGCGATTTCAAAAATCAGGTATTCAGCTACAACACAACCCTTTTGTAGAATTAATATATAGTCATTCGCACATATAAATCTAATGGTCGATATAAAAAAAAGTCTCTTTAAAAGGACTCTTAAATTTGTAACGTATTTGAAATTTCTCGATGTACCGTGACTAAATCTTGAATGTGTCCAGCTAATCTGGTATTTAATGTGTCCAAATTTTGTTTTTGAACTTTATTGGCACCCAATGCAAGTTCCAATTGTTCGTGAACAACATTTAACATATCATGAAGGTCGGCATTCTCCTTTTGTAAAACCTGTAAAATTGCATTATTCATTAATCCACCGATTGCGAAAAGCACTTTCAAAATATCGTCAAAAAAAAAAAAAAAATTCGTTTTTTTTCTAAATGCCAAATATAATAAAAAAAAGGGGTTTCTCTATTGTACGTGTAAACGAGAATTAATTAATTTCCCATCGTGATAATTTTGATTCTCATTTATCTTAAATCTAAAATTGATTTTCTTCTCCTGAAATGCCATTTAATGTTAATTAAAACTATCGGCGTTTTCAATTACTGACGATTGAAATTAATGTCAATTGAAAGATGAATTAAAATTTGAAAATAATTAAAAATACAATGCTTTCACGTGAGGAGGCGAAAATTAGATTTAAAAATCTAGAGACAAAATTGAAATAAAATCAGAGTTATAAAAATGAAACAAAATTTTAAAAAATAAAAAGAAGATGGAAAAAAGAAAATTAATATGAGATTGTAAAAAAATAAAAGGGAAATAATAGAAAATAATTCTGTTAATATTTTGCCCTTTTACTTTTTTATAGATTAAATTTTTGTAATGAATTTTTTTTTTGCATACCATGTAGTCCTTATTTTTAGTTGCCATTGTAAATGCTTTGATTTCTTCATTTCTCGTTCTAAGTTCATTTTCCAAGGCTTCAACTCGTAACCTCAATGCTTCGACGTTGCCTTCGGCAATTTTGCCAGCTTCTAAATCCGCATATCTTGTTTTCACTCGTGTATTCTCCTCTTTGTAGAGTTGCAACTGTCTCTTCCATTCATCAACATTTGCTGTTGACTCCTGAAGAGCGCTAGTCAATCTTGCATTATTTGTCTTTAAATTAGTCAACTCCACCTGTAAATATCAAATACACTCACGTAATTGCTTTTCAACAGCACTTTGAAACAAAAAAAATCGAAATTCTATTTTCCAATTTAATTAAATGAATAAGTAAATTTAAGAATTTTTCAGTACTTATTTCATGAGGAAAACATTAACAATTTATTATTTCTGAAAAACAAATTCTAAACATATGAGTAATTCAGTAAGATTTAGAAGTTAGAATTTTTATTCAGTTTTTAATCATTTTAATTTCATTGTAAGTATTAATTTTTGTCAATATTTAAATTTGGTCATTATTTAGAATAGGGAATTCCTTCTCACCTCCCATTTTTTGGCATTGGCGGAACTTTGTGCGAGTGCAAGTTTCAACCTATCGTTCTCATATTTGAGTTGCATTTCGGCTGATTGACCACTTTGAGCTGCATTATGCTGAGACGATTTTCCCTGATGTTGAGGACTCTCGGTATTTTGTTGTGAAATGCTCTGCGATCTCGAGTGCAATGCATTTTTCAATTCTTCATCTTTCACCTGACATACGCCACTAAGTAAAGGACTGCTGCTAACCGATGAGACATTATTCTGAGTGGCTATCATATTTGCATTTGAATTTTGATTACTTGACGCTGACATATTGGAATTCATCATTGACGAATTTGGTGGGTCAATTAAATCCTGATCGCCGGATGTCATTCCAGATCGCGATGTAATTGGACTAACATTTGCACTCGTTGCTGGTGTAACGGACGAACTATTCGATTGCAACTTACTGCCAGCAAGTTTCGTAGCTTCCTTAACTTCATGGAATTTCTCAATGAACTGAAAATTGAAAATTAATTAATTGAAAATTTTATTTTTAATGATAAATTAGATCATTATTATTATATTATTCTATTATTTGAAAGAAAAACAATTAAATTGTGAAACTAACTTTGGCTAATTCGGCTTCGGATGAAAAGCCCAAACCATAGACAGTATTTGCTCTCGCATCTGACCACTGACCGAATTTTTGAGAAGTCTTCGTAAATGCCATATTGGGCGTGACTGTGCTGTTAATAACCGCCTGGGAAAAATTCTTTAATTGTATAAATTGAAATAAGAAAATTAAAAAGCATAAAACTTTTTCTCCATGCAATTAGAGTTAATTACCTTCGAGCCATCCACAGAAATAATTCTATACAAACTCCTCGTTGAATCGTAAAAAAAAGAAACTGAAACTGCTGCCGTGGATGCTGACACCCATGATCTTTTTGTCTTTGGATCAATGTGAAACACGTGCGCCTTGCACGTGAAAATCGGCTGTTCCCTAAAAATCACGTTAAATTTAATTAATTCCCCCTTTACAAAAATAATTCCAAATTAACTAATTAATTAATATCGATATAAAATATTTTTCACACAAAAAATATTTGCCTTAAAACAAATTTTTGCGAAACAAAAAACAATTACCCTATAACGAAAATAATTCTGAAAAATTAAATTCAGAGGAAAAAAAATTGTAATTATAAACAAGGTTCTTAATTCAAAAGAAGATCGTATACACGAATTAACACACACACACACACACAAACACTTGTCAATATAATGAAATGTAAAGAGGGGTGAAAAAATAAGCACAATTGATGTTTATGCATCGATTTAAATGTGTTCCCCTGACACAAAGAAAATGCTCCGTAAATGAATAATTATCTCCGCATTCGGAGTTTATCCATGTGCATCAGTGCCGGTTTTTTGTTTCAACACTCGATTAAAATGACTAACAATAATTACGAAAGATCACACGAACATTTACAAATCAAGAGAATATGCGTGAAAAGAAAATAATTACAATTGACTGCTTTACGTGTATTCTGTATGTAGAAAAAAAACATGAAAAAAGTAAGTGCAGTTTTTCAGATCGCTGCTCTCCAATCGACTTGTGTGTCTTAAAATAAACTTTGTTAAACCCGATCGCAGAATTGATCCAATAATAGAAAAAAACACCATCGACACATTTTTATGCCAATGGGGCGGAAATTATAATTTACTTATTGAGAAAATAATATTTTACACACGCTATCCACCCTTCAAAAAAAAAAAAAAAAAAAAATAGGCGAAATATCAATTCATATAATTGCTTACCCCATGGTTTCCTTTCCGGATGTCATAAAAGCAGTACTTAATAACGTGGTATAAACAGGAAATCATAGAATTTTCAAGCAAACTCTAATATCTTCTTTCAAGGCCCTCTCAACTGAAATTATTGATAATTGCGAAAATCACAAGAAACGACTCCAAAACTGTTTCATCTGAAAGCACTTTCCACGATTTGACAGCCGCCATTCGTAGCCAAGCCGACATATAAAAACTATTGTGATTTTTAATGCAATAAGTAGATTTTATTCGACCTTTCGAAACAGATACGATTCACGGAAATAATTGAAAACACTCGATTAATTGAATTTCAAAATAAATTTTACAGTTTTAAAAGCGAATATATGACACTTTTCTCTTGGAGGATGATCCCCACATCACAATTGCTCCAAAGGGAGTGGATTCATATCGTGCGCTTAATCCACGCGCACCAAACTCCTTCCATCTTTTTCTCTTTTAACTTCTTAAACACTGTGTGTTTTCACACGCGTGACAATAATTAGAACTTAATAAACTTTATTTACTTCACTTTAGTGTAATTCTTCACTACACTCCATTTGTAAATAATCAATCATTTTTCCACTTGTTTTGAACTTTGTTATTTCTTTGACATTTCGATTTCTAGGTTATGTTTCTGGCATATATAATTTATTGCGCTAAATATTTTTAGGTTATAATATTTTGCTAAATACCTTTTAGTATTGCAAAATTCCCTTTTTAAAAAAATTAATGTAATGAATAATTTTCATTTGATAGACTTTTGACATTTTTACTAATAACTGTCAGAGGGAGAGCTAACTGACATATGTTGATTTGGTTGATTTATTTCCCATCGGAATTTTTAACTAAGTTCCATGTTACATACTTTAATGAAGATCTAACTTCCAGACAAAAATTTAGTTTATAACAATTGGTTTTGTAAAAATATATAAAAAATTTAGCAGTTTTTAAATTTGATTTGATTTTTATTTACTAACAGTGCACGGTTGGGAAGATAAGTATAGAAAATGAGCTAGGGACAAGGTTTTGGTAGATAAGGCAGGGATTTTTGCTACAGCTTGAAGTTTATTTTTATTAAAGGAAATCTTTGAATGTATACAGAGACAAAATGATTTTTTAGATAAATTTGAATGATTAGTCAATTATTATTCAATTATTCAATTATTATTGAATATTGTATTCGAATTTATCTAAAAAATGAAAATGTTAGGCATTACCGACAGGGAGTGAAGATTCTCTCCTTCCCATGCCTGGTGTAAATGGTAATTTTTATTTTTAAGTTGGCGCACATTGCGTCATTTAGTTGGGGAAAATTTATCATGTTTGCCAAACTGTAACAAAGGACAAGTTCAAGCGATTGTTTTTTCTTTCTGGTTGAAGACATGGCCGACGCGTAAGTAGTTCTGAAAATTTCATTTAATATCTATCAACATCGAGTGTTTTTGCTAAAAAATTTGCTCCGATCACCTCTTTAATTTATTCATCAAAATGTTCTGTATCTATTGTGCTACATATTTTTTACAAGTTTTTTATAAATTAACAACATTAACATTAATGTCATTGCCAGTGAACATAACCTAAAAAGTGCATGTGTTACATTTTGTACAATAATTAATGAATTTACAATGTGTAAATGTGTAAGTTATTCGGATAATGAATTAGTTTGCCTGAATAGTCATTTTTCGTAATTTTTTTTATAAAAAGTGATTAACTTGTTAATGAAAATTTGAATCGTTTGCTTCGTCTTCTATACTTGTCAATAATCTCTTGATAAGGATTTTATTACTTGAAAAAGTATCTTATTTTCCGTTTTCTTCTATCAGTTTATTGATTATCAATTAATTAGAAATAGAAAGAAAACAGTGTTTTTTAAAATACGAATTTTTTGTTTATACAGTAAAAAAGAAACCGTGGCTAAGAAGCTGCCCGCAGTACCAGAATCGGTACTGAAGAGAAGAAAGCGGCGCGATACCGCTAAAGCTGTTCGCTTGCAGACATCCATCAAGGTAAATTGAAGTTTTTTAAATATATTTTTTTGTTCCAAATTTCTCTTTTTGCTGATTAGAATTTAAACTTGTAATTTTAGAAGCGTCAAGAGCATTACAAGAAACGGAAGGAGATCTTCAAGCGCGCTGAACAATATGTAAAGGAGTACCGAATGAAAGAACGAGATGAAATCAGGCTCAAGAGACAAGCCAAGAACCGTGGAAATTATTACATTCCTGGCGAGGCTCGTTTGGCTTTTGTTATGCGTATTCGAGGGTAAGTTTTTTTTTTGTGAAACTTGCTTCTAAAGTGATTTACACTTTTGTCGATTAACTTACGATTTTAACAAAATACTTGTTTAAGAATAATTTTCTTTTAAATTCCAGTGTGAATCAAGTTGCACCAAAAGTACGTAAAGTTCTGAAGCTTTTCCGTCTACTTCAGATCAATAATGGAGTCTTTGTTAAATTGAACAAAGCAACAATCAACATGCTTAGACTTGTCGACCCCTACATCACATGGGGATATCCAAATCTAAAATCTGTCAGAGAATTGATCTACAAGAGAGGTTTCGCTAAAATCAATCGTCAAAGAATACCAATTACTTCGAATTCCATCATTGAAAGTCAATTGGGTGAGTTTTTTTTAAACTTTATTTATAGATAAACAGGAAATAAGCGATAAGTCCATGGTGATCGTCGATTTAGGCGATTTCCTTCCATCTTATCGAAAATTAACTGGATTTTGGAAAAACACCCTATTTGTTTCTTAGTATAATTGGGTTAGACACGATTCATACATTTTCGTATTTTTCTTTTTTTATTTATTTAAATAAGTTAATACTTATTTAGTAAATATGTATTAAACAAGTTATGTATTTAGTAAATAAATGTTAAAGAAATTAATACTTATTTAGTAAATATATATTAAACAAGTTAAGTATTTAGTAAATAATTGTTATAGAAATTAATACTTATTACAATGATGATGTTCACAACGTTTAAGAACGAAAAAAATTCATTTACTGCAATAAAATATTATATTTAATGAATTATTTAATTACACAATTATCATCGAAAAATAAACATCTATTTTTTTGTTTAAATATTTTTGTCTCATTGTTGATGCATTATTTTAAATTAATTTACTTAGTTGAACAATTTTTGTTTCGTTGATCAACGTTGTGGACTTTAACTTAATTACTTATTTAGTAAATAAATATTAAGTTAATATTTATTCAAATCTGATTTGAGTTTGAATTTTATTAGAAAATTAAGAAAAATATTCTTGTTTGCAGGACGATCGAACATCATCTGTACAGAAGACTTGATCCACGAAATCTTCACTGTCGGTCCTAAATTCAAGTACTGCAGCAACTTTTTGTGGCCATTCAAGGTAAAGTATTTTTCTACAGATATAATTTCGAACTATTTTCTATTCTTTTCAATTTTAATTACCAACATAGGCATTGTGATTGATACTTAATTGTCTATCACTTCCTATTATGTTGGAGAGCAATACGAGATATTCCTTTTTTGCTTTACGTTTCACTTTCGTAAAGTTCCGAATTTCTTGCACATTTAATTTATGTAAAATAAATTTCTAATTTACTCGAACAAATATAAATGAGAAGGAATAGAATTAAATACAACAGATAACAGATTTGGCTGATATAATTTACTTTTTCTGTATTATTTGAAAGTTAAATCTTTTCTTGTCTAGGTATTTTTATTAGTAATTATTTAAAACTAGAGATTATTCGTTTTATTAATTACCAAATACTTGAAATAAAATCGGTAATTTTCTTGCAAATTGTAATTTTTATTTTTGTTTTACAGCTCAACACACCAAATGGAGGTTGGAGAAAGAAGACCAACCACTATGTTGAGGGTGGTGACTTTGGAAACAGGGAAGACAAAATTAATGAACTATTGAGGAGAATGGTTTAAATTATGTTTAATGAAAATAAAGACGGAATTTACAAAATAATATTGCCTTTGTTTTTAAATTTATCAGTTTAGACATTTTGCAAAGATTTTTAAATTTCAAAAAAAATTTACTTTATGAGAAATTCCAATTCAATATTTAAAATATATTTAAATTTAAAAACAATTCTATTAAACAATCACTAATAAGTCATCAAATTAGTAAAAATTTTGTGAAATTATTGAATTAAAAACAATTAAGTTTGTTGAGAGATTTTTATTCATTTAATTAGATTTATAAACAAAAGAATTTTCGAGGAATTTAAATTTAATAATTGGTAAATAATTGAATTTTACAAAGAGTTTTTAAATGGTGCATCAAAAACAATTTAATTTTAAAAAAAGTTGCAATTTAAATTGTTATTATGTAACTAAAAAGTAATAAAAAGACATAAATTAAAATTTTTTTTCGAAAAATTTTATTTTTATTGATTTTTATAAAAAAAAGTTTTTAAAATATTTTGATCATCTTTTTTTAAAATAATTTTAATTAAAAATTCGGAAAATAATTGAATTATAAAATATAAAAAAAAGATATGAATTAAAATCTATTCGAAAAATTTTATTTTTTTTCTATTTCTTTAAAGATTATTAAATTTTTGTATAAACAAACAATTTAAAATTTTGAAACTAATTGAAATTTCCAAGAATTCTATTAAATTTTATTTTAGTAGCCATTTTTAAAAATTTTGCTTTTACAAAATAATTTTTTTATAATTGAAATCCCCTTGAAAGTTTTTTTTTTATAAGGGTAAATTTAAATTACTCTATAAAAATCGGAAAAATGAAAACAAATTTTCAGGGTGTCTACTAACCGGGAGTTAGCCAGGAATTTTATACCAAAACGGAAATTTCGTGACCAAATTGAAAAAGTTTCATTATTTTAATTTTTCTTTAAAAAATCACCGTTTTTTTTCAATTTTTATAAATATTTATACTGTCCTCAAAATTTGAATCAATTAAAGGTAATTAATTTGATAGTAAAAAATTGGTCATTGATTCAAAAATAGTAAGTAAATAAATTAAAAAAATTTAATTTGCTTAAGAATTTCATTAGAATCTTTTGAACAAATAAAATTATTAAAGAAGGATTTTAATTTAATAATTGAACGATAATTGAATTTCCTAAAGAGTCACATTCTAATAAATTTATGTTTCTAAGAGCGAAAATTAATTATTAAAATTTTTATTCATTAATTTAAAAAAAGATAAATACTTAAAATTTTTTAATAAAATTGAATGTTCGCAATTTTTTTTTAAATCGCAAAAATAAGATTGTTGTAATATTTTAATTCTATTTTTTCAAGATAATTGAATTTTTATAAGTAAATCATTAAACATTTTTGAAATAATAGAAATTTCATTACATCTTATTAAAAATAATTAAATTCTCATAAAGAATTTTTTATAATTAATAATATTCTTTGGAAGAGTTTAATTACTTTTGTAAATAGTAAAATTTTTAGCAGAAATTCAATTATTATCAATATAATTTTAATAAAATTGAATAATTAATTTTTCAATTATTCATAAACAAACAAGATTATTTTTAAAAAATGGAAAAATTTGTGGTTTATTTCAATTATTTTCCAAATTTTCAATTAAAATTATAAAAAAAATATTTTAAAAATATTAAATATCTATTTATGTTCAAAATAAAATTTTAATTTGATGAGAAAAAAACTGGAAATTTTGTTTTTGTTTTTAAAGATAGTGAATAAATAGTATACATTTAAATAAAAATTTCCTTTAATGTTTCAATATAGAAATTCTTTTATATAAATTAGTAAAAAAGAATGTAACAAATTTTGTTTCGTCAATTTTTATAAAATTTATTTTTAAAATATCATTTGTTTCTAATTTTACAAACCTTGTCGACAAACTGATTGAAAAACTATATCGGCTATTGAAATTTCATTTCCTGAGAAATAAGGTCCAATTTGAAAATTACGTAAACTATTAAATTTATTTCGACTATCAGAATTAAACGAAATTTCATGAATTTTATCGAGAATATTGTCAATTTTATTCGCGTAACTAACACCCTTACTTTCGTACCTCAATAAATTTGGTTTTCTTCTCTCGATTAAGCGATTAAAAAATCTTGCTATATTAATTTCGCCCACTAATTCCTGCGAACCAGTGATATTCATTCGCGGATTAACGCCCACATTTCGCCAAATAACAATAATCGTGAGATCATTTTGTTTTTCGTCATTATCAATAAATTCCGAACAAAATTTCACAAGTGAAGGAGCAATTTTCTCTACCGACGAATGTAAATGTACATTAACAGAAATTTTAAATATTTTCTTTAAAATCGATATAATTGTTTCTAAAGAATACGGCGGATATTTTGGATCGCAGAAAATAACCATTCTTTTCCAATTGTCTTGAATTTTATCCTGAGTGGAACACGTGAATAATTCCTCGCTTTCTTTTTCGTTCTTTCGCACCGATCGGGAAGTATTTCTGTCAAGATGAAAGATTTTTTTTCAGTAAAAATCAGGAATGAAGAAACATTGCAAATAAGTTAGAGAAGAGGAATTTATTTCTTTTTAAGAAAAAAACATGAATAGAAATCGAAATATTTTATTAAAAACTATATTAAATTTTAGTGAATAATCAACAAAAAATGAAAAACATTTTTTAAATACTTATTTACTTTTCCAATCGGCAGAAAGGATTGTCGTGAACCATTTGCAGATCGACTTTTGGCCCTACTAAATCTCTAATGTTATTTAGACCGTACTTAATCATCGTGGGCCTGGAAAATAAAAATTTACGAAATAAAATTAATAAAATTATAAAAATTGAAAAATAATCTAAAAAGAAGATTTTTCTTTTAATACCTCTCCAGCGACAATCCCCAGGCAATGACGTTGACATTTTCTGGAATTCCCATTGGAAGTAACATTTCAGGCCTAAACATTCCACTATTTCCGATTTCGATCCATTTTCCAAGACCATTGTGATAGCAGAATATTTCCATACTCGGCTCCGTGTATGGATTATAGGCAGGTTTGAATTCAAGTTGAGTGATGCCGAGTTTTCGGAAGAATTCATAAATAACGCCAATTAAGTCGCCCAGCGAAAGATTGTAATCAGCGACGACACCCTCGATTTGATGAAATTCCGCCAAATGAGTCGCGTCTAAAGTTTCATTACGAAAAACACGATCAATACTAAAATATTTGACGGGTTTAAATTCACCGTTTGACATTAATTTATGTAACATTCGTGCACTAACGGCTGTCGTGTGAGTTCGAAGAAGATTCTTTTGCGCCTCCTCTATTTTCCAATCGTATCTGTAGCCCTGCGAACCATAGCCACCGACACTGTGAACTTCCTTCACTTTCTGCAGATAATCATCCGGAAAGTTTGTACTTAATTTCGGATCTAAAATCATTTCAATAAATAATGAAATTAAATATTCTATTAGTTAAATAAATAATTTTTTATTTCAACTATTGCCACATTATTAAAAAAAAATGAAAAAAGTATCCAAACAGTAGCAAATTTTTGTAAAAACAAATAAAAACAGTTCAGGGTTGCCACACTTTTGCCCTTTTCAAATTCACTGACTTTTACAGATTTTCCAGGTAAAAAACGGAATTTTTCCAGGTTTTTAAAACTACATTTATTATTATTTAGAAAATTATTGAAAAACTCAAAGAAGCAATTATTTACAAAAGTAACATAATTATTCAACAAATATTCAATTATGTTTTAAATTGCCAAAAATTTACGTCAAAATTTAAATAATCTTTCAAAATAATAAAATTTTTCTCCGAAATTCAATTATTTTCAAAAATTTATAAAATTCTTGACAGAATTTCAACTATTTTTAACACACAAAATTTTCACCAAATTTCTCGGATAATGCAATTATTTAAAAAAATTTATTAAAATTTTTGTAAAGAATTCAATTATTATTTAAAAATTGTTGATAAAGTTCTTCATAAAAATTCAATTTTAAAAAAAGTTCAATTATTTAATAAAATGTTTATTTTCAAAGTTAAATAAATGAATTCTCGCAAAATTTTCAAATAAATAAATATTCTTGAATATGATATTCAATCACAATACAAAATTTTTACTGAAATTTATTTTTAAATCAATATTTATTAGAAAATTCTACAAGAAATCAATTATTTAACCATAAAAATAAACAATATATTAAATAATTGAATTTTCAGAACAAATTTTATCAGAATTTAATTATTATGTTTATTATTATTATTATTTTTATTATTATTATTCATTGTTAAGAGACAAATTAAAAAAAAATTTAACAATAATTCCATTTTTCGAAAAATTTGACGAAAAGTTTGTATATTAAAAACAATTAAAATTCTGACAAGAAAAAGAAAGAATTTTATTAAAATTTTTGAAAATAATTGAATTTCGGAGAAAAATGTTATTATTTATAAAGACAATTTGAATTTTTACAAGAATTTTTGTAAATTTTCAAACATAATTGGATTTCTGCGAAGAATTATAATACGTTTGAAAGTAACTGAATTCTTCAGACTAATTTTATTAATATTTCGGTTTAAATAATTGAATTGTTTCATGAAATTAAAATTGAAATATCAAACATTGAAAATAATTGAATTTTAATTTTGTTATCAATTTAATTTCTACGAAGAGTTTTATTCAATTTATTTTGAAAAAATTTGGATTGTTACAAAAGAATTTTATTGAAATTTTTGAAAATAATTTAATTCTTTGAAGGGTAAATAATAAAAGATCAAAAAAATAATTGAATTTCTCCAATAAAATGTATTTTCTTCAAAATTTTAATTTTTTAGTGTGTTTAATTAAAATTCTTCTAAAAATCAGTTATTTTTTAAATAAAAAATTTAATATATTATAAAAAAATTGTAATAATTTTAGAAGAATTTTAGTTGTTAAGGTTTTTTTTTAAATCTAGGTTTTTAAATTTTTTAATGAATTTCATTTCAAATTGAAGTTTCACAAAATTTTAAATTAAAATCCTTTCAAGTTCATCTACTTATGAAAATTGTAATTGCAACTCATTTAAAATTGAATTAATTATGAAATACTTAAGTAAAATTAGATTTCAAATATAAATTTTCCAGGATTTCTATCAAAATTCTCTTACTTTTCCAGGTTTTTTCAATTTTTATAAAATTCTCTGATATTTCCAGATTTTTCAGGTTTCCAGATTGCGTAGCAACCCTGCAGCTTTATAAAACATGTTTTTACTGGAGAAATTAAATTTTTTTTTTATTACCGGATATGAAGAAAGTGTCATGAGCGTCTCTGGCCGGATGTTGTTGCGGTTGAAATAGAGCGTCGAAATTCCAAAAAGAACTCTCGACATAATTGTTCGTTGGCATCTCCGTAAATCTGAGAGAATTTTTTTTTTGAAAAGAACAATTAATAAACGTCAGGTGATTAAAGTTGGGAGAAAATTTCAAATTTTATCATACACACCCCATTTCGAGGAATATTTTTCTAAATTCACTGCGCACTTTTAACAATGGATGAAGATGACCGATATCTAAAGCTGAACCCAAAGCATCAAAATTGTAGGGCTTAAAGCTCTTTTCCTTCCAAGCATCGTTGAGCAATAAATCAGCAGTTACATCAGCTTCTTGTTTTACAATTTTCGTCATAAAGGACTCGCCTTTAGTCAATATTACACTTTTTATCACTCTGCAAAGAAAAATATTGTTAATTAAAATCAAAATTAAATTTTAAATCGAATTCACCTAATTTTGATAACTCGCTATTTTTTTCTTTCGTTTTTTTCCATTTTTAAATTCGTTCAAGAAAAAAAGTTTCATAATTACGTCTGTTGAAGGAGTTTCCTTTTCTTGTAATCTTGTTTAACATTCTCGGGTACATCAGTGAGATTCATCAAGTGACTCTGTGCAACATCGTTAATAGACGACACTTTCTTTTTAATTAATGATTTATTATTTTTATCAATTTCAATCCATCCAGCAGCGAGAGCTTTAGAAATTCCAACTTTTGCGTAGGGGACAATTTTCATAATCTCAGGTTGAGGGGTACCATCTTCAGAAATTGCATTATACACCGCAGCTTCATGACTTCCGAATTTTAAAACGTGATGACCTTCCTCTGTAAGTTCCCATTTTTTCGTACTTATTTGCTCAACATTTATAATCTACAAAAAAAAATGGAAAATAGAAAAAAGAAGAATTAACTTTATTAGTTAAAGATTAAGTTAATTCATTAAACTTACGTTTCCTATCGTTTGAATACTTTTGATAGCGCCAATCACCTTTTGATGATCCTCTTGAAAAATATTCGCCAAATCAAGCGAATTTACTTTATCACATTTTGATAAATGTTCTAAAATCTTTTCTGACAGTTCGTTCGTCATTATGAGGTGAGGAATTTGCTTTGAAACAATTAAAATGATTATTACATTATGAATTTAAAATAAACTAGGTGATTTTTTAAAAGTTTAACTATTCGAAAATGTGGATTAAATTAATTTAAATTTAAAATTGATGTGTTAAAGAACAAAACATATTTTTGTAATTATAAACAATGTGATTCTAACCTATAAATATGTCAAGTTTCGTTATTAAACACTATATTTAATTGATAGTGAATTGTGATTAATTTATTTAATTACAAAATAGAGTAATTTACCTATTGTTTGTATTTTTTTTGCAAAAATGATGCAATTTACACTATTTTTGTATTTTTCTATTTCGCCAACGTTGTCAACTTATGTCGGCGTAATGATTGTGAAGTTGGCTATATGAGATCATCAGGGCTGAGCATGTATTGAAAGAAGTCTGAGATTCTTTTCTAAGTCGCTAGAGGGCGAAATTCAAATCGGTACTTGTATTTTTTATTAATTACAATTAAAAAACTGATTTAGAAAACAATTAAACATTAAATGAAAGTAAAATTTATAAATAAACTAAATGCCAAAGATAATTTACGCCGAATTGTTGTTAATTAAACAAAAATAAAACTTTTAGTGTGGTTGGTGGGCTGTATAAGTTTGGGTTGGCACTACTGCATAACACTATACCAGGATTACCAGGAAGACCTTCAAGGCGTTGAAAGTAACTAAAAGTTCTGAGCAGTGATATTTATTTAATCTTTCTATAATTTGCAAATCTAATCATTTATTGTGAATATTTTTCAATAATAATGTTCAGTTGTATTTAAGTAATAGAAAAATTGATATATTTTTAATAACAGGCTAATAAATTTTTCATATTTTAACAAATTTTATTTTGTAAACATTCTAACCTCAAATTGCGGAATACCGCATATTTGTCCACAATTTGCTGACAAATTTCGTTAAAAATGAAATGTAATTTAATAAAATTTCTAATAATTACGTATTCTTTTAATGATTTTTACACTATTGAAACGATTAATTTAAGGGTTAGTTATTTAATTCAAAAGAAAGTTGCTACTAAATTCTGAACAAAAAGTTGAAAATTTCGACATTTTGTTGATTCGAGCAGTGAATGTGCTTTCCCCTAGGAAATATTTCATATTTTGAACAGAAAATATTGTTTTTCTGCATTTTTCATAGAGTAATTAAAATAAACCTTCATAGCAGCGAAAGTTTTCCAAAAAGTTGATTGAAGTTAATTTGACTGCGAATTTCGGAATCTTGCAAAGTTCTCTTTCAATGTCAAGGATCAGTGTTTGACGCTTAAGTTTATTGAACATTCGTATCAAACATAATTTTATAAACATTGGAAATTTAAAGAAATATTTAGCTTTGCAAACGTCGAAACTAAAGATCGACTTTTAGGAAGTTTTCGTTACTGTGTGTGAATGGTAAACAAAACATAATTTTCTATTCTACTTTTTATTAAGTCATTAATATAATTTTTTATTTACAGGAATACAGGATTGAAGTGCGAAATAGGGAATAATGGGAAATATGGATAAATACGATATAATCAGTAAGAATAATTTTGTTCATCCAGGAAATCGACGATCTGTAAGTCTTTTTTATTACCTAACCTACAATTTATCTTTAAGTGTTTCTGATTTTAAATTGTATTTTTATCGGTGTTTATACCAAAACGTTACCATTTTTTTCGTGATATTTTAAAAAGTATGCGAAATAATTCGTATAAAAAATACCAAATTATCCCCTTCCTTCGCGCCCAGAAGTAAAAAATACTTAAAAGCGGCAAAAATAAACGAAGCCTCGTTGAATAAATTTATTTTTTGAAATAAATTATTATTAATGAGGTCCGAAAATTGAATTAATTCTCGTTTTCGATATTAGCTATCTTTAGGTAAAAAATAATATTTCAAAAACATTTTCTGATGAATTATTTAAATTTTATTAATAAATTTTTGTTAGTTTGAAAACAAACTCTTAAAACAATGGTTAAAATATTGCTGATATTTATTTATTTTATTTTTATTTGTTTGAAAAATAAAAAAAATTAATAAATATATTAATATATATATTTATATTTATTTATTTTATTTTTATTTGTTTGAAAAATAAAAAAAATTAATAAAACTTTTAATATTTATCATTTAAATTTATTAAAAAACTAAAACGCTAAATAATATTAACGATTTTTTGTTATGGAAACTTGAGAATTATTCCTTCTCAATTAACTAATTCGTAATGCATTGGTTAAAGTATTGATATTTATTAAAAATAAAAATGTATTAATAATAAAATAATAATAATTCATTGTTTAAATTTATAAAAAAAAATTTTTTATTTTTCGAACTTGCGAATTTATTCTATTAATTATTAATATTGATTATTCCAATAATTTAATGTTTAACTTTAAATAAATAAATAATTAGTAAATAAAAAATTCAAAAAATGAAATAATAATCAAGTAATTCAAATATTAATTTTGAATATTAGTATGTAGTAAAAATAAAATAGAAATAGATTTAAAAAATAGTAAAACTATTATAATATTGATTATTTACATTATTTAATCATTTTCTTCTTATTTCAAAAACATGAGAATTTTTCCTTCTCAATTGCCAAACTTTTAAAATATTGTTTAAAATACGGCATTAAATAAAAAATAAAAATAATAATATTTATTAATTAATTTATTGCATAATATTTATTAATATTAACTTTGAAAGAGAGGTAATGAAGTAAATGTCATATTTTGCAATTTAATATTTTTTTGGAACGAAATATTTATTTAAAAATTTATAGAATAGTGTAACAATTGTAGAAATTTACCATTGGTATGTTAATAACAAAATAAATAACAGAACAATAAATTGTTTTCTGTGAAAATGTTAAACTAATATAAATTTATTATTTACCTTCAGAGGCAGTAATTTTTGCAAAAGAAGAAAAAATACTTTACTTATGTCCTTAGACTTTATAACACTTTTTCCATTAACAATTGATCCATGTAGTTCGCCACAAAATATTCATATTTTTCGTAACTATTTAAAATTGAAAAAATTATTAAATATTTCATAATTATAAATTAAATAAGCTTTAAAATAAGCTCAATCAATGGAATCAGGTAATTAAATTTATTATTAAACGACAATCTGTTATTAAAATTAAAAATATCCATTAAAAAAAAGTAGCGAATGTGAAAAGAATTATTTTTTTTTAATAGTCTATAATTGTAAATATTGATACCTTTTTATTTATTTAAATTATTTCCTTTTTATTATTTATAAAAGTTAAGAAATAATACAAGAAAAATTTATTTAATATTTAAATAATTAATTATTCCAGAGATTGGCAGTTGAAAATTAAATTCATGAAATTGCTATTGATCGATGGAATTTAAATAAAATATTATTCTGTTAAAATTCGATAATTACAAGAATAATGTTCCTTTGGAGTTTAATAATTTTTACAAAAATTTTATTATCAAGTTCTAATGGTTGGGATAAAAATAAAACTTCCTTAACGAATTGGAATGAAGGTGTAAAAAATTATTTAGCAAACAATTTAGAATATCAACAATTTATAATTCTCGAAAATAGGAACATTTCCAAAAATCTTATTGTTGGGGAAATTTTTCTAAACTTCAAAAATCATCCCTACTTGATTGCAACTCTGGACGATTTTTTGACAAATAACATTGAAAATCCAAATTTAAATGTGAATCCAAGAAAGACGACTGTTTTTGTATTGATATTTTCTTCACTTCAACCGAATTTTGAAGTATCAATGAAATTCATTGACGAATTATCGAATAAGGAAACAAAGCCAAAATGTCTACTGTTTCATCTCTCTGGAAGGATGAGGGAATTCTTCTATAAACATCTTCTGGAGCAGTACTGGGCAAATAATTTTCTAGACGTAACAATAGTTGAAATGAAAAAGATATCTTTAGAGAATTTTTTGGGAACTGAGGAAACTTTTGCTGTTTTGCATCAATTAAATCCGTTTAGTAAAATCTATACGAGGGAAGAATTGTCGAAGAGTTCTGAATTATTTCCGGAGAAGACACGCAATTTGTTTGGATATTCGGTGCAGTATCTTGGAGTGAGTCACTACAGTGTTAATTGGAGTATTCCTGATTCTAAAGTCGAACAATTCGGTGGCGATATGGCGATGCATAAAGTAATTGCGGAGCAAATGAATTTCTCTCGAAATATCAGGAAAACGATTATTAAAAAAATGGGACCCGAAGGTTGTTACAAGGAGAATTATACGGGTTTACTGCGTGGCTTAGTTGAAAATGAATATCGAGTGTTTATTAATTTGAATATTGTTCTATTTTGTAAGAGAACGCAATTTTTGAGTAGTCGAATAATATCACTTGAATCGAGTTATGTTGTTGTGCCGAAAATTGTCAAGAATGAAATGGGTAATTTTAATTTGATTGAAACTTGTTATGAGATGTTACTTTTGTTATCTTGTTTCAGTTTTGCTTGGATTTTTTCGAATGTGTGGAAATTTGATAGAAGATTGCTGGATATTATTGAATGGTTCTCGATAATTCTTGCCATGCCTTCGGAAATTAGAACTGAAAATTTGAGAGAGAGGTTATTTTTCAGTACTCTATTGATAGCGGGTACAATGTCGTCGTGTTATTTTTATACGATTTTGTCGAGTATTAATTTTCAAATTGATTCGGAAGAATTTCGTACATTGGAGGACGTGGATAATTCTGGTTTGCCTATTTGGATGAATAAAAATTGGTATGTTACGCTAATTGATGATGATGAGGTTTTTCAGTTTAGTGATTTTGATAATAAGGTTCATACATTTGATCCGGCTCGATTTCATACTGTCGATTGTTTACGTTCGTTGATAAAATTTAAGAATGTTAGTTGTGGCTTGGGATTGCGTTCGGTTCAGAGTATGTTGAGGGTTTACTTTAAGGAATTCGATGAAATTCGATTGAAAGTTATTCCATATCCTTTGATACCAAGTGTTATGGGTTGGTTGTATGAACCTGGTTTTCCATTTGCGGAGAATTACAATCGAATCATGCAGCGACTGATAGAAAATGGTCTTTTAGATAAGTGGGCACTGAGAATGAAATTCGATGAGAATTTATTGACAAATCGTTCTGTTGATAATGTTCAAATTGTTAAGTTGCAACAGTTACTTTATTGTATTTTGCTCGTTGGCTTTTGTCTTTCGATTTTAATTTTTCTTGTTGAAGTATTAGTCTGCGGGAAAAAATAAATTAATTTACTACTTTAAAATAAGGTTTGAAATTTTGTATCTAAATATCTATGTAAAATAGAGAATATTTTATAAACTAAAGAAAATTTGTTAAAAAATAAAAAATTGTAACTAATTAATTAATAATAATTAATTAATTTAATATTAATTTTTCAAAAAATTTTTTTTTAATTTTAACAATTATTTTTAATTTAGAAGGTAATTTTATTTTAATAAAATTAAGGAGGCATTTTATTTCATACATTATTTATGTATTTAATTTGAATTTATATGTCACTCACTCGATAAATTTAACTTTAAAATTGAGACGAATTTAAGAAATCAAATCGAAAGCAGTCTGTCTGATTAAAAATAACTTTCTAGTACTGATTTACAATTTATAAGAATTCAGAAAATTCATGTAAATTGAAACTTATTTTAAGCCACTCAACTAAAATTTCGAAATTTTATTAAATGTATTTATAACTAAAAGCTGTGTCTGATTAAATAATGATCTTTACTACTGAAACAGAGAAATAACACATTATTGATTGTTCAGTTAGTTTGTCAATTTTTAATAAAAATTTCCTTTCGGTTATATTGACTTTCGAGTAAGTTGCAAAGGTAAATAAATAAAAATTATAATAAAATGAAACCCCTTTATTTTTTTGCTAAATTGTTTTAACAATTTTTAACTTTAACGACAAAATTAAAAATTTGTAAGTCTATATTAACAATGTAATAGTATATTAACAGTAAATTATTAAACAAAAGATGAAGTTCGCGCAAAAAAATTTTTTCATCTTCTGCTGATTATCGGCTGTGGTTACTTTTTATTAATTCTAAATTAAATTAATTTTACCGTCCCGAATATTAATTGGAATTGTTCTAATAGTAGCTTAGAGACCAATAAACTATTTTATATTAACAAATTCTTTAAAACAATTTAATTGTTTAAAAAAAAATTCAATTATTTTCATCAAATTTCGCTTTCAAAATTCAATTATTTAACAAAAAATTGATAAAATTCATCTAAAATTCCATTATTTTGATAAATAATAAAAATTTTCACAAGGATTTAATTAATTTCGAATTTTATTTGTAATAAAATTTTCATAATATGTATTATATTTCGAAAACTAAAATTGTTTAAAACAATGTTTATAAAATTCTTATGAAAAATTGAATAATTATCAATATTCTACTATTTTAATAAAATTTTTCAATAGAATTCAATTATTAAAGAAAAATTTTGATAATATTCTACACGAACATTCAATTATTTTCCCGAAAAAAAAAATTCTCAGGAATTGAATGATTTAAAATGGAATTTGTGAACATTTGTTTTTGAAAAAATCAAATGTTTTAAAATTTGGTATTAAATCCTTAGCAGTAATTGGATTATTTTTTAAATTAATTTTGTAAATAAAATCATTGTTAGAATTCTTCGTTTAAATTCAATTATTTAAGAATAAATAATTCTTCGAAAGAATTCAGTTATTAAAGATGAATAACAAAAATATTTCCCAATAGTTCAATTATTTTGAGTCATTTTAGTAAAATTTTGTTGCAAAATTCAATCATTTTTATAATTATCAATATTCATCACAAGAATTCAATTATTTTGAAAAATTCTAATAAAACCTTTCGCAAGAATTCAATTATTTTTGTATAAATAATAAAAAGGTTTTAGGAATTGACTTTTTAAAATTAAATTTTAATAAAATACCACACAGATATTTAATTATTGTCAAATATTTTAATAGAATTCTTTGTAAAATTGACTTTTTTTAAAAACTTTTCTAAATTCAATGATTTTCAATATCTTAAAAAAATTTGCAAACAAAATTCAATTATTTAAAAATTTTATTGTAAAAATCTTTGTAAGAACTCATTTTTTCCATATGAACTTTCGCAAATTTTTTTTTAAATCTGAAAAATAAGATTGTTGTAATTTTTCACTTATGTATATTGTTTCAAAATAATTGAATTTTCATAAGGAAATAATTAAAAAGTTTTAATGTAATTGAAATTTCTTTACAGTTTTTGAAAAATAATTAAATTATCTTAAAGAATTTTATTTAAATTTTTTGAAAATAATCAACGAAAGTTGGTGACTGTAATCATAATTTTATTTTTTACATTTAAAGTCGCTCTTACAGTTTTAAATGAACTTTTTGCTTGTAAAAATTAAATTATTCTGTTATTATTATTCAATACATAATAATTGTTGAATTTTCCTTAAATTTTTATAATTTCAAATTTCTGAATGTTCATATAAGTTATTTTTATTAATTTCTTGATCAAATTAAATGTTTATTACTTATTAAATAAATAATTAATTATCACTGCTTCATTATTTTAAAAAATTTTAATAAAATTCATCACAGGAATTAAATTATTATTTTAATAAATAATAGCATTGTATGGAAGAATTCAGTTATTATCAATATAATTTTAATCAAAAATTAAAAAAATCAAATTTTTAATTATACACTGAAAAAAAAAATTATTTGATTCAAATAACTGATTATTTGACTATTATCAAATAAATATTTACTTAAATCAAATAATTTTTATTTGAATCAAATAAATTGTATTTGAAGTACATAAATTGTATTTGAAGTAAATATTTATTTGATAATAGTCAAATTATCGGTTATTTGAATTAAATAAATTTTTTTTCATTGTAATTATAAAGAGACAAGTTTATTTTCAACAAATAAAAAAATAGCTTTGTTTTATTCAATTATTTTCTAAATTTTCAATTAAAATTATTTGAAAAAGATTATTTTCAAAAAATTTATAGATTTATTTATGTTTGAAATCGAATTTAAATTTAAATTTGATGAGAAAAAACCGGGAAAAAATTTGGGCATAATCGGGAAGGGAATTTTGTTGAACAAAAATAGTAGACACCCTTGAAGTCTGGAAACAAGTTTCTATTTTTCTGATAATAATATTAATTGCTGTAGATTATTATAAATATAATAATTTTTTTTATTTTTTCTTACTCGTGAACAATTTTTGATTAATACATTTTGATAATCTCAACTGCTGTAGGTTATTATAGACAATAATGAATGTTTGTAAATTTTTTTTCCTTACTTAGAAACAGTACACTGAAAAAAAAAATTATTTGATTCAAATAACTGATTATTTGACTATTATCAAATAAATATTTACTTGAATCGAATAATTTTTATTTGAATGAAATAAATTGTATTTGAATCAAATATTTCAGTATTTAATGCAAATACTATTTAATTGATTTAAATAAAAATTATTTGATTCAAGTAAATATTTATTTGATAATAGTCAAATAATCGGTTATTTGAATCAAATAAATTTTTTTTTCAGTGTAGTCTTCGTTGAAAGAAACTTTGCAATTCTCCTCATAATTATTAAGAGAAAAATAAACACTTCAGTTCTATTAGTACACTGAGAAAACGATATATTTGATTCAAACCTATTTTGTTTAAACCAAACTTAAAATATCTTTGCTATACAGTCAAACATATTTAAGTTTAATTCAAATATATTTTCTGATTCAGTTTCAGAGATTATATATTGAAATCAAACATAAATTGTCCTTGATTTTAAAATATTTATAACCAACTCTTAAGTTTGATTCAAACATAAAATTTTTAAACATAATTTTTGTTTAAATCAAAACAGAAAATATGTTTGAATTAAATATAATTATTCAAACAAATAATATTTTTGAATCAAAGTAGTAGATATTTTCTATATATTTTGATTAAACTTACAAACTAATTTCAATTAAACAAAATCATTTAAAATTATTTTTCTATTTAAGTTAAGTATAATGTTTTCTCAGTGTATAGTCACATGTTTGTTACATAAAGATTACCAATTTTTTTTTTCGGATTTACTTCTTCGAATTCTTCGCCGCCTTTGTTTCAAAGGAATAAAATTATGAAATGTTTATTAAATAAGTCTGTGAAACGTTAAGTTGATGACGGTGACGTTTGAGGTGGGAGAGCGTTATTTTCCAATTTCCATGCGTCAGTCATGTTTGCTTTCGTGATTTATATAGCAGAGCAAAGTTATTTGGCGCGCGCTCTTTGAGGCTGGTACTTGATGGTCGGAAGGAAGTGGGTAGAGTACATCTGAGGGTTGGTGATGGTGGTGGTGGAGGTTGCCTCACGTGGCGTGTGGTTGTGGGCTTTTAGGGAGAGAGAGAGAGAGAGAGAGAGAGTGAGACGATAGAGTAACGAGAAAAGCCGAGCGCCCTCGAAATTACGCGAGAGAGAGAGGATTGCAAAATCTCGATTTTAAGCAAGGCAGTCTCTCTTTGACGCTGAACGTGTATGGTTCGAAGGAAAAGTGGGTGGTGTGCGGTTTATCTATTTTGTCCCGGTTCCATCTACTGCCACATACGGGAGGGGGGGCCCGTTTCGGGATTTTCGATAAGTCGCGATGCTGCCCTATTTTTTGGGCCGGCAGTTTCGCGCTAAAATCAAATTCACCCCAATTGTTCAATTCAAGTTTCATCGCCACCACGTGGACTCGCTCCTCGTGTTTCTCAATCTACTCCTGGCACACGTCTCCAGTAAGTTGCAGATTTTTTTCAATTTTTCAATTTTAATTTTTTAATTCTTCGCTTTTTATTATCTGATTTTTGACTGAGAGACATTTTTTGAAGATCCTATAGTTCTGAACGTTGAAATGAACGAAATTTATTTATTTTTCCTGTAAATTAAATTTTTATTGCAATTATTTTGCTTCACTGTCAAAAAAAAAATTAATTACTGGGTTTGTAAACGTAAAAGTTTAGTTTTTAAATTTTTTATGGTTAGTACACTGGAAAAAAAATTTATTTGATTATTATCAAATAAATATTTACTTGAATCAAATAATTTTTATTTGAATTAATTAAATAATATTTGCTTTAAATACTGAAATATTTAATTCAAATACAATTTATTTCATTTTAATATACAAATTATTTGATTCAAGTAAATATTTATTTGATAATAGTCAAATAATCGGTTATTTGAATCAAATAATTTTTTTTTCAGTGTAATTTATTAAAATATCTTCAATAAAAAAATATTTCGTTCATTTCAATGTTCAAAACTTGGGGATCATAATTTTTGACCAATTTAACACTGTTTTTACTTTTCTCGATTTCTTGATGTATAGAAAAATATGAGAAGTTTACAACGTTTTTAAAAACGAAAACAAAAAATAATGGACGGTACTTTAATTTTTATTGTAAATAATGTTATTTTTGGACAATTAAATCCTTAGTAACAACTGATTTCTTAAAAATTAAGGCACATAGAAATTCGTAGAAAAATTCTTTTATTTTTTTTAAAAAGTATAAATTTTTTATATTTTGAAAAATAATTTTCTCCTATTTTACCAATTTGGGGTATGAATTATTATTATTCTTTTCTATTTGAGAATAATAAGAGAGAATCGTGATTTTTAGAAGGAAAAAAAAAAGTTTTTTTGCTAATTAAAAATTGCTGCTCTCTTCAGTTTGAAAGTGGACTCTAAATTCTTGACATCTCGCCAGGTAGGAGATGAGTAATTAAAAGAAAGTTCTGTAACCTGTGCAGCGAGGTGAGGTTAAATCAATACAGAGATATTTTTAGTTTGATTGGATAAAGTGTATTCAGCAATAATGTCTCCATCTTGATTTAATATCTGAATCACTGCGGTTGAAATTATTATCTACTTGGAAAATTTTAATTCTCTTTTTGCTTTGTTTTTCTTCGGCACTATTTCATTTTTTTTATGTTAGCAATTATTTTTTTCTCTAGGTTTCATTATTTTTAATTTGATTTCGTATATTTGAAGTTTATTTGAATTTTTTTTTAGTTTTTGTATAATTTAGATTGTTTCAAAAAAATTATAGTAATTAAGTTATTAAAAATGAATTATTACGTGGGAAAAAAAAGTTTCATTTTGAAAAATTACTTTCGGTATATTAGAGAAATTATTAGTTGTTTTCGGTTGAGAGTTTCGCTATTTTAGGAAAATTTATAGCTGTTCCATGGGAAATTTTTTTTTACCTATAAAAATATAGTAATGTAGTAAAAACGTAGTAAAAATTACTGCAAATAAATTATTATTTATTTAAAAATATTATTGAGTAGTAAAAAATTGTTTATTATTTATTAATAAAAAAATTTTTTATAATTACTAGACATTATAAATAAGTATTTATTTTAAAAAAATAAACTATTATCATAGTTTCTCTAAGGATATTAAATTAAGACAAAAAAAACGTTTGTGAAGTTCGCAACGTTTATGATCAACGATTAAAAGAACATATTTTTTTCTACTAAAAAAGAATAAAGATTTTTGTTCACAAATATTTTTTTTGTCAATCAGCTTTCAAAAAATTATACTTTCTATTTTCTGTACAAAAATTTAAAAAAATTTGCTTAAAAAAATATTTCTCTTCAGAAATCGTTGATTATAAACGTTGTGAACTTGACCAACGTCAAAAAACTCATCAAAAGTGTTGCGAAGCAAAGTTTTCTGTCACAGTTTGATATTAGAAAATCTGTATTTATTTAAAAAAATTAAAATAAAATAGAATTAAATAATATTAGTGGAAAATAAAATCTATTTAATAACAGTAAAAGAATAGCATAATTAAACTTTTTTTTTACTGTTTAAGTGATTGAAATTTTAATTTAATTTATTTTAATTTATCTTAATTGAAATAAAATTTATTTAATAGTAGTAAAAAAATAGCATAATTAAACTTTTTTTACTTTTTAAGTGATCGAAATTTTAATCTTAATGGCAACGTTTATGATAAATTTTTTAAAAATTTACTTGTTTGTATTTTTTGGTTGTGTTTTCTTTGATATAAGGAGTAGGAATAAAGGTGAGGGAATTTACTTAATCCAAGTTATTCTAAGAAACGAACAATAACGTTCGTCTGACTAAGTCCTGACTTTATCTACTGAACGATTTATATTCAATTCTGTGAAAAGTGTACGTACTTTTGAATTTCTAAAAAGCATTTAAAGAAATATGAAATTCGGTATTTATTAAAATATTAGGTTCAAATTTTAAATCCCAGTCTTTAATTTTGGTATAATTAATTAAAAATTAACTTATCTAAAACAGTATTTTTTAATTTTTAATTTAATATTTTTTTATTAAATTTTACTTGTTTTATATTTGTTTTGCGTATATAGTTTTAATTAATATTTTTAATTAAAATTTGAACCTAATATTTTAATACTAGATTTCATATTTGTTTTTTATTTTAGGTACATCATTTTAATCAGTATTTTTTAATATTGTTTTTAATTAAATATTTTTATTTGTACATTATTTGCCAGTCATATGCTTCTCTCGACATTGAATGTGTATTTTTACTGTAATATATTTATTTTGATTTTGAAAAAATTTATTTTCCCAAAGTTTTGAATGTTCAAATTAACGAATTTTTTTTTGCCCAAATCTTCTTATTATTACAATACTGAAATAAAAAAATATTGTGAATTAAACTTTTACTTAGTTGAAAATTAATTTTTTAAATATGAAAAACAATATATATTTTTGTGAAAAATTGAAATTAAAAAAGTAATAAAAAAAATTGTCGCTCATTAATTTTTTAAATACGAAAAAGAGTACATTTTTAATAAAATTGAAAATTAAAAGTGAAAGAGTAACAAAAAAATATTCCGTTTATTTGAACGTCGAAAATTTTAGCGTTCAAATGAAGAACAAATTTTTTATGTTGAAATATTTTTAATAACTGCTAGACTGAAATATATATTTAAATTGGAAATTTACTTTAGTTAAAAATTAATTTTTTAATTATAATTCATAATAATATGAAAATATAATATTTTGTGAAATAAAAAAGGAGAAATCGAAAAAGATGAAAAATTTACAATTTTAGACAATTTTTATCTCTTATTTTTAGTTATTTAATTGTTATATAAAATTTTTTTGGTGCTGGATTAATTTTTGAATAGAAATAAAATATTAACTATTTTAGATATATTTTTCTCTATTGTCAATTTCCTTTGGCTGGAATATATGAAATTTTTTTCAGCAAATATATTCCTTTTCAATGTTTACTCGAGATAGAGATGAGTTTGAGATTTAGAGATATTTTTTTTTGTTTTCATAAAAATGAGAAAATCTTTTTATGCCCCATTTTTGTCGATTTTTCTCCATATTATTTTTGCACTCGTCCAGACGTTCAGCAGTGCATAGATTCACGCTGGTGGATGCGAAAAATTCTCTTTGAATCTGCCATTCTTATCATAATATTAGCCTTCCAGTGTATTTTCTCTTTATCAAACTTTGGTCGTTCATTTTTTTTTCTCTCGCTCTTTTTTTTACTCTATTTTTTATTCTCTCTCACACTCTTTCGATCTCCCTCATTTTTTTTGTTCATGATTCTTCCGCTCTAAGAATTTTAACGTCAGATTAAATGAACGGTTTCATTTCCAGTTAATTAAAGTATCAGTATATTCTGGTATTATATTATTTATGCAACTATTAATTATATTCTCTTTGCATTCATACAGTGGAGCACACAAAATGATTGTAAATCGAGTATATAATCCAATATTCTTGTCAGCAATTCACTTTATTATAATATTCTTCTCTCTCTTTTTTTTTAAATTTTATAATAAATTAACTTTTGATTTTTAATTAAAATATATTCTACTGGAATATAATGCATGTGTATTGAATAAATTATGTTTATAATTTATGGAGTTAATTTTAATTATTCGGAAATAGATTTTCTTTTTTAGTGCAGTAATTTATTATTTATTAATATGTGAAATTAAAATGTTATCAATTTTATAGTTAGGAATTGCGTATTTATTCATTAAACTTGAATTGATGAGAAATCTGTTAAAGGATTAGAGGATTTTAATTCGAAATTTCGGTGACGATTTTCGGTTTAATTAAAATCCACACCAGGTCATCAAAGTTTGATTTAGATTGGTATATATGGAAATTTGAGAATCGATCTGATTCAATTGAATAATATACAGCACGTAAAAATGGTTTTTGTCAAGTGATTCGATGGACTTTTGGAAAAAATGAAAATAGATCTATAGAAAATAGTGTGGAGAAAAATTTGTGTAATGAATTATATTTATTGATGAAAATTCTGATTCTATAAGTTTTGAGAATTTTTTCCAAATACAGTTCTACTAGAATTTTAAATTGAGACAAAAAAACGTATCAAAGACGTTTTTTGTCTCAATTTGATATCCTTAGAAAAATTGTGATATGAAACTAAATATTTAAATATTTGGAATGAAAAATTGGTTCAAATTCAATTCAAATTTGATTTCTTTTAAATTTGATCAATCTGATGGTTTTTATTGTGCTGGAAGGAAGAATTCGATTTATGTAATTGGACTTTTTATTTCAATTTTTTGGCATGAATGTTCAATATATATATATATATATTGTAGGTACACGATGGCAGTTCGTTTAATAAATTATATTGGTAGTGAAACTGGGATTGTAATCTGAGCTATTACTTAGCTGAAGGTAGTATAATTTTATACATTCTCCTGGCTTGGAGTTTAAACTGAAAAGTTTTCCTCTTGCGTTTCTCGAAATAATAATGTATTTTATAAAAGTTATCAGTGTTATGTGAACTTCTGGAGTGTCAAGAAACCTATTAATCATAATTTCAAAATAACTCTAAGCTTTAAAGGCAGGTAATTTTGTTTTCCTTTTTTTTGCTATTTTTAAATGTGACGTTCATAATATTAAATCTATCTTTTCTATTTAATAAGAAGGGAATAAAAAAAGTCAAAATTTGAAGAAAAATGCGCAGTATTTATAATTTCTTAACACAGAAAATCGTGAGGTATTAAAAAGTGATGCAGATTGAATTAACACCAAAAAAGATTAAAATAATCAATTTTGGTTATTTTCATTATTTCAATTCAAAATAATTGAATAATAATAATAATAAATAATAATAATAATAATATTAATAATAATAATTATAATGATAATAATTTTCAAAAATTTTTAACTACAATTTTACTTTATATCTATTATTTTTTATAATAACTAATAAATCAATTTCACGAAATTTCAATTATTTCTAAATTCTTTAATTAAATGCATATTAGAAAATAAAAACTTTAATTGATATTAAAGAAATTCAATTAAACTTTTTCAAAAAGTTCACTCTCTATTTCTTTTAATATTCAATTATAATCTAAAATTTTAACTAAAATTCATTTTTCAATTAATTTTTATTTAAAAATTCTACAAGAATTTAATTACTTAAATGCAAAAGTAAACAATTTATGGAATAATTGAAATGTTTCTCAAAATTAAATTCTCATAATGAATTTTAGAAACAAATTTTTTAATAATTCAATTCTTTTGTCGAATTTTATTAAAACTTGCATGAACATAATTATTTTTTTTAAGGAATTTAATTATAATTGTATGAAAAATAATTGAAACGCTGCTATGAGTTTTATGAAAATTTTCAAATTTATTCGTTTACAATTCAATTTTACAAAATTTCTGCAATTAAATATGTATTGAAAAATAAAAACTTGAAATTTAATTGTAATAAAAATCCTATTAAACTTTTAAAAAGAATTAATTCTACAGATTTTTTTGTCAAAAACATGAAAAATTAAGAATTTAAATGATTTTAGTTTAAAACCTTTTCAAAATTTAATTATTTTTAAAATTCACGTTATAATGCTTTCAATACTTAAGTATAGTCTAAAATTTAAACTGAAATTAATTTTTAAACCAATTTTATTCGTAAATTCTACGAGATTTCAATTATTTAAATACAACAATAAATAATTTCTTAATTTCATGTTTGTTGAAATTAAATTCTCTTAAAAAATGTTATCAACAAATTTTTTAAACCATTAAATTTTTTGGACAAATTTTAATAAGATTTTTAAGAATAACAATTCCATTTTTCGAGGAATTTGATTAAAATTGCATTAAAATTTAAAAATAATTAAAATTCTGCAATGGATTTAATTATTTATGAAAATAATTGAAATTCTGTAATGAGTTTCATTATTTATGAAAATAATTGAAATTCTGCAATGAGTTTCATTATTTATGAAAATAATTAAATTCCTAAAAGAATTTTATTATTTGAGAAAATAATTGAATTATTGCAAAGAAATTTATTAAGAAAATTTGTAAATAATTGAATTTCTGTAAAAAATTTTATTATTTATGAAAATAATTTAATGTTTTCGTAGAAATGTATTAAAATTTTTTTTAATAATGAAATTCTTTTGGAATATTTTAGTAACTAACTTACTATTCTCTCTGGAGAAACTAAATTCGTTGAATTTTTCTAAATCGTTGACTTTGGTGTTTTATTTAAAATAAAATTTCATTCATAGTTAAAAATAACACAAAATAGATTATTTTAATCCTTTTTGGTGTTAATTTAATCCTAGAGGGATTAAATTGTTGCAGATTATTTTAATCCATTCTGGTGTTATTTTAAGACCTCAGGTTTTACTGTGATAATCTATCGTAAAAGAAATTAAATTAAATAATAAAATTAAAAACAGTTCTAAGAGCTGCGAGCTTTAATTTATAAAAATAAATAAATAAATATAATATAATAATAAATAAATGAATTGTATTATTATAAATGTTAGAATTTTTTTTAAATATTAATAGAAGATAAAAATTTTATTTTCTCTTGGCCTATCTAATTTCTTGTAAATTACTATTTTGTTATTTAATAGTTGCAGGTATTTTGAGTCAGACAGGAAGTTTTCCTTTCTTTATATTAGCAGCACTAGTTTGAACATTAAATTTTTTTTTTAAATTCCCCTTTCTTTCTTTTTTTTATTATTAAATGTGAAAATTTCCTCTTCTATGGTGTAAAATATTACGTGGAAAAATTACTCCACAATTCGATAATTAAGCTTTTAGCGTGAGAGTTTACGTAATTGATGCGAATGTGAGTCTTAAACTGGACAATTAGGAAATGATTTGTCCACGTGTTTATTGAGTATATATAAATACCAACACGAGATGAGGGAGTAATTTGAATACAAGTACTCTGAATGTAATCGCAGAGTACGTTTCTCACTCATTCCTACAGGAAAGGACAAGGAGTGCCGTTTACGGATTCCCTGTTTTCTGTTGGCTGACAATGCACTGAATATCCGTTGTCTGCTCGTAGACTGCCGAATAGGGTAACGGAACCGTGTAATAACCGCGTATTGAATCAAATGTAGGCGGTTGGTTGAAGTGAAGAGTGGGGGGAGAGGGCGAAAATAGGAACGGGGGATGGGTTCACTATATGTATATATTGAGATCATATACGTATATATAGTTTCGTATCTAACTCTATACGGTTGTAAGGTACGAGATGTATGAGTGTATTCACTTCTACGAGAGTTAGGCCCTATGTACGTATGGGGCATTCCACATTAAATCGAAAATTATTTCGCTTAATTTGCTACTCAAAATTTTTTTCAAATACTTTTTTCCTTTGTTTACGATAAAAGTAAAAAAAAAAATTTATTTTTTACAATTTATATGTATCGATCAATTTTTTTCAAAATTTTTTTGTAAGAAACTAGCTTATTTTGAAATATTTAATTTTCATGAAATGCTAGGTTGCTAAATGCCTAACTTGCAATTTGACCAAATCACCGAAATTTTTCGTTTGCCTACAATCAGACAAGGATTAAAAATTGCTAATCTAGTGCTACTTTCTTACAAAAAAATGTTGAAAAAAATTGATCGCTACATACATTGTAAAAAATTAAATTTTATTTAAAGAATTTAAAAATTTTATCGTAACACAGTATAACGTGAGGTGTTAAAATAACACCAGAATGGATTAAAATAATCTGCAATAGTTTAATCCCTCTAGGATTAAATTAACACTAACAAGGATTAAAATAGTCTAATTTGGTGTTATTTTTATATATGAATGAAATTTTATTTTGCATAAAACACCAAAGTCAACGATTTGGAAAAATTCAACGACTTTAGCTTCTCCAGGGAGAATAGTAAGTTAGTTACTAACTATCTTAGGAACATAGTTTTACTAAATTCAATTGTGTTCAAAATTTTTTTAAAATTATCGTCAAAATTTCAATTCTTTTTATAAATAATAAAATTCTTCTCTGATATTCAATTATTTTACAAATATTTTAATCAAATTCTTGTCAAAATTTCAATTATTTTCAAAAGTTTTCTAAAATTTCATAATTTTTAAAATCTACTATATTAATAAAATTTTTTAAAAGAATTCCATTATTTAAAAAAAATTTGAATACAATTCTACGGAAACATTCAATTACTTTCATAAATAATAAAAAATTTTACAGGAATTCAATTATTTTCATAAATAATGAAATTCATTGCAGAATTTCAATTATTTTTAAATTTTAATGCAATTTTAAACAAATTCCTCGAAAAATGGAATTGTTATTCTTAAAAATCTTATTAAAATTTGTCCAAAGAATTTAATGATTTAAAAAATTTGTTGATAACATTTCTTATGAGAATTTAATTTTAAGAAACATGAAATTAATAAATTATTTATTTTTGTACTTAAAAAATTGAATTCTCGTAGAATTTTTTGATAAAAATCGTTTTAAAAATGAAATTCAGTTAAAATTTTTGATTACACTCAAGTATTAAAAGCATTATAACGTGGATTTTTAGAAATAATCAAATTTTGAAAAAGTTTCAAACTGAAATCATTGAAATTCTTAATTTTTCATATTTTTGACAAAAAATTCTGTAGAATTAATTCTTTTTAAAAGTTTAATAGGATTTTTATTGAAATTATTGCAATTTTTTATTTTTCAATATAATATTTTATTGCAGAATTTCCGAATAATTGAAATTTTGTAAAATTCAATTGTAAACGAATAAATTTGAAAATTCTCATAAAACTCATCACAGCGTTTCAATTATTTTTCATACAATTATAATTGAATTCCTTGACAAAAAGTAATTATGTTCATGCAAGTTTTAATAAAATTCGACAAAAGAATTGAATTATTAAAAATTTTTACTAAAATTCTTGATGAGAATTGAATTTTGAGAAACATTCAATTATTCAATAAATTATTTACTTTTGCATTTAAATAATTCAATTCTTGTAGAATTTTTTAAGAAAAATTGATATTCATGTTATAAAAATGAATTTTATTTAAAATTTTAGATTATAATTGAATATTAAAAGAAATAAAGAGTGAACTTTTTGTAAATAATTGAATTTTTAAATTAATATTTTTGAAAAAGTTTAATTGAGTTTTTTCAATATTATTTGAAGTTTTTGTTTTTTAATTTGCATCTAATTGAAGAATTTAGGAATAATTGAAATTTCGTGAAATTGATTAATTAATTATTAATAAAAATAATAGATATAAAGTAAAATTGTAGTTAAAATTTTTTGAAAATAATAATTGAATTTAAATAATGAAAATAATTTTGAAGAAGTATAATATTGTTATAATATAAAATAATGATTTTATTACTCAGTCATCTTTAATTATTATAAAATATGAAGAAATTGATCACTCCAAGTCGAAGACTCGGAGTTATTGATATCTTCCTGTTTTATAGTTATAAAAAATTTAATATACTAAAATTTCATTCATTGTAAAAAATAACACCAAAATTGATTATTTTATTATTTTAATCTTTTTTTGTGTTAATTTAATATGCAACACTTTTTAATACCTCACGATTAACTGCGAAATTATTTTAAAAAAAATTTTCATATTTTTATTAAAAACTACGTGTGAAAAAAAATTTTTCCTTATAAGAACGTCCAATTTGATCAATTCTTGGTCGAGTTATAAGCAATTGAATAAAAAATTTACGTAGAAAAATGTGATATTTAAAAAATCTGTATTTCCTAAGTCGCTTTATAAAAAAATTTGAAAAAAATCATGCTAGGCTCATTTCAACGAGCACTAAAAGAAAAAAAAAATATTTGAAAAAAATTTGAGACGTAAAGGCAAAGTGATTTCCGATTTGGTGTGGAATGCCCCGTATACAACGATTGTAAGGCACAAAATACATATATGTATACAGATATGTCGTATGTATATATATAGATATGTCGTACGTACATAGATATGTTGTATAGGTATAATGGGCATAGATATTTGAGTGGGTTGCAGTCTATGCATGTGCCGTGCTGAGCAATGCAGTTTCCTCTAGTTTCCCTCCCCCCTTTATCCTTCTTCACCTTCCTCCCTGCGATATTCGCCTCACCTCCCCTCACCAGGACTACGTCTAGGGTTATCTTTATCGCAGTTACCGGCCACATAAATCAAAGTGTTTACTCGTGGACCACTGGTGCAAGCTCATGGCTAATAATGAGCACCCGTGCATACATCGTTGACCTCTTGTCCATTCAGGATCAGCATTCAACTCTTTTATTCATATATTTATATGTAGGTACTGATTTGACGAATCTTTAGCGTTACCATGTTCTTTTCTGGAACTTTTACTTTTACTTCATTATGTTTTAGACTAAATCTAAAAAATTCTAAAATTTTATAGTTTGGTGTTTAAAAAGAATAAAGAAAAATAAATAAGAAATAAAAAGGACAAATTCGATACATTCAGTGGTAGTAAAAATAGAAATCAGTAGTGAAAGTAATTTTTAGTCAGACGGTGCGTGTAAAATTCACCCTATTGTATATTCTTCGTACGTTAACACACAATAATAGTGGACAAAAATATTTTCTTTTATCTAATTAATTACTATTCATTATTATTTTCCTAATCAATAGTTCAGGAAATTTCCAGTCAGACAGAATATTATCAATATTTTGCAACATTTGCAGTAGTAGAAATCAATTATTAGTCAAACAGAACGGAACTCAATTTTCGAACAGCAAATTAAATTTATATTCGATGAACTCGGCAGTAGTAAAAATAGTGGACAGTAGTAAAAGTGAATTTTAGTCAGACTACAATAAAAATGCTAAATTTGGACTATTTGGTGATTTAAAGAAAATAAAAATTAAATAAAAGAATGCAAATTCGAAAAATTCAGTAGTTGTAAAAATAAAAACGAGTAGTAAGAGTAAGTTTTAGTCAGACAGTGTATAAAATGTAGGATAATGAATATCGTTTGGTAAAACAATTTATAATAGGAGATAAAAGTATTTTCCAAATTTTCCTTTATCTAAATAACTATTATTAATTACTATTTTCATAACCAGTAGTCGCTGTTAATTTCAGTCGGACAAAAGGTTTCCATTGTTTTGCAACATCAGCACTAGTAGAAATCGATTAATGTTACCCAGAACTGAACTCAGTTTTCTAACAGCAAAAACATATTCGATTAATTTAGTTCTATAAAAGAAAAAAATAGTTTTCAGTAGTAAAAGTTGATTTTTGTCAGACTATTGTTAAAATTAGTTATTGAAAATATTATTTTCTCCTAACCTTTCTGATTTTTTATTAATTACTATTTTCTATTTTATTGTTCAGTAGTTATATGCATTTTTAGTCAGGCATAAAGTTAGCAATTTTTTTGTCTTAGCAGAAGTAGTAAAAACCGTTTATTCTCAGACCTAAACAGATCCTTCAGTTTTTAAACGTTCAAATAAACGAAATACTTTTTATTATTTATATTTTCTTTTTTTATATTATTTTATTATTGAAATAATTTTTTTTAACTACCGATTGCAATGAAAACTTGAAACATACTTTTTATATTTGGAGACACTGCTAAATTAAAAGTATCAAATGACAACGAATTAATACCAAAAATGTGGATGAAATAAGATATTGATCCAGATTTTCAGCATCAATTTCATCCACTTTAGTATCAATTTGATACTTTTAAGAAAACTGTGAACTTTATGATATTTTTTCTTGATAGCGATGCAAAATTGTTGCAATAAAAATTCAATTGGAAGAAGAAATAAATAAAGTTCATGATATTTGACGTTTAGAACTTTCGAATCATTTTTAATCAGTAGTTGAGGGCAATTTCAGTCAGACATGATGTTTCCAATTTTTCCCACAGCAGCAGTAGTATAAACCAAATATCGTCAGACAGACATGCACTTTATTTTTCTAAACACCGCAAATGGAATTTAAATTCAATGTTACGTTTGATTAGTAGGAAAAGTGAATTTTATTTATTATCATTAATTTATTTATTAATAAAATTTATTATCATTATTATATATAATAATAATAATAATAATAATAATAATAATAATAATAATTATTATTATTATTATTTTTATTATTGTTATTATTTATTTATTATTATTTATTTTCCATAATTTATTTCTATTAATTTTTTCCATAACGTTTAAAGGTTCCAAATTCTTGTAATTTTGCTTACAATTACACTGGAAAAAAAATTTATTTGATTCAAATAATTTTTATTTAAATCAAATATTATTTAATTGATTCAAATAAAAATTATTTGATTTAAGTAAATACTTATTTGATGATAGTCCAATAATCGGTTATTTGAATCAAATAATTTTTTTTTCTGTGTAGTGGTAATTTCTAGTAAATATTTTATTAGTAGATGGAAATATTATTAAAATGTCAAAAAAGTTTTTTTTTATGCAAGAAAATAGACAATTGGCGTTAAAAATTAAGTTTTTAGTATTAATAATAATATAATTTATTAATAATAATAATAATAATAATATTATTAATAATAATATTATTATTGAAAAAATATAAAAAATAGAATTTTCTCGAAGATTTTAATTATGATTGTATTCTTATAAAATTTTTTAATACATAACATAATTATTAATAATATGTTAATTAATTTAAAAATCAAATGGTAAATTTTCTCCTAGAATAAAATCAACTCAACTTTATCATTGGTAGGAAATTAATTAAAAAACGGATAATTAAAAAAACTTGAAGGAATTAAAAAAAAGTAATTGAAGAAATTCTTCTCCTAATGTAAACATTCATATGTAGAAATATTTGAATATCTTCTATATTATAATTCCTGAAAAAGAAATGCAAAAAAAAAATGTTTTCGTTTGCCTGTTGATTTTACTGAATATATATCTATCCGCACGTATGTGCATTCACCATAAATTGGTAACTGGAAATGGAGTAAGCATCGAGAATCTAATCGAATGGCAATTATAGATTTTTGGTATTTCTGCCTGCTCTGTTTGTAATAAACGAATTGCCACCAACATTGACTTTATTTCATGCGTTATAGTTGATGACTGACAATATTCACATGTTGAATGAAATTTATTGTCCAAGAAACGTGGCTTAGTAATTTTCATTTCTAGAAAAGTGTTTTGGTTTTTATTTTTTTTTATTCTTTTGTTTACTCTTTTCTCTACTTTTCTTTTTTTTTCTCTTTTCTCTTTTTCTCTTTTTCCCTTTTACTCTTTTTCCCTTTTACTCTTTTTCCCTTTTTTAGAAATTGTTTTTTTTAATGTAAGTGGCAAATTGTTTCGTATATATTCTTTTTATAATAAAGATAATTTTACTTTGAAAATTATTTTCAATTTTTATTTTCGTTAAATCTGAGAGACAAATAGATTTTTATTTCCGGCGATAAATTTTTATTCTTCTTAGGAAAGAAAGATTTTTTTCGGAAGCTATTTTTTGTTCTTTATTTTTGTCCACTTGGGAAGGCAAATATTTTAAGATTTTGGTGAATATTAATATTTTTAAAATTTTATTTTCGATTTAAAAATGATTGATTTTAATTATACTTAATGAATTTAATTTTAAATTTCTGAGAGAAATTTTTTTTTATATTTTTCCAAGTATAAAGAAAGGTCAATTTCTCTTTTATCGATTTAGACTTGCACTTTTATTTAACTTTTCTCATTATCTGGACAATAACTTTTTTCACAATTTTGATTCATATGGGACGTAATGTACTTATAAAAATGTGTGTGTTTGTGTGAGAAAGAAATTGTAATTATAAATTCCGAGGGATTAAATATTTTTTGCAGTATCTCTGTTAGCCACCTGTCCTCTGCTTTTTTCTCTAAAATGTATAACTCAGCTCCTTCCGGTTCATCTGCTTAGGAGAAATATTCAGATTCAAATTCGCATTTCGTCTGATCTTTTAAAAATTCTTCGCAATATTTTTGTAATTTCCAAAATGATTTTTTTTTTAATTTTAATATTCTTTTCTATTTTATTTTAATTTTGAAGACTTATTTTTTACCATTTTTTTAGTGGTGCGATTTTAAAGAAGAAAAACCAAAAAAAAGGAATTATAAATTCGTTGGAATTATTTCAATTCTACACTGAAAAAAAATTTATTTGATTCAAATAACCGATTATTTGACTATAATCAAATAAATATTTACTTGAATCAAATAATTTTTATTTGAATCAAATACTATTTAATTGATTCAAGTAAATATTTATTTGATAATAGTCAAATAATCGGTTATTTGAATAAAATAAATTTTTTTTTTAGTGTATTACTGATATTATGAAAAAAAATTCGTTCATTTCAAAAATTTAAAACGTGACTCAAAAATGACTTGAGAAAAATTTTTATAACATTGTAATATTTAAATATTTTTTTAAACGTTCAGTTTTGTATATTTAAAATTTTTTATTCTTCTTTTCTATTTTAATTTAGTTAATTTTGAAAAAGACACATATTTCGAAGTAACTTAAATGAAATTCTTTTCAAGCGTAAATTTTAATGCGCTTGACAGCGCCATTTCGGTAGGTTTGTGGTAATATCCGAGTTCTCCCCTAGAGCAAATTAATCAGGTTTCAACTGCCGGTCTCAAAGTAATATTACTTTGTCGTTCTTTTAGCTGTGGAAAGAAAATATGACCGCGTTAGTGCTAGAATTTTATTAAAGGCTTTTGCACTTTTGTACGCGCTTGATACGAATAAGAAACTGAGAATAAACGGAAACTAGTAGAGTTTAGCTTATGTTGGTGTTTAAAGAGGAAGAAAAAAAAATTTTTTTTACTAGAAATACGAAATTTCTAATTCTCCTTTTAGATTGCAAAATCTCATACATTTATTATAAATTATGTTTTACTTTTTAATTTTTATTTAAGATTTAATATTTAAATTTAAGATTTAGTTTATGGGATTTAATATTTGGAATTTTTTCCAGATGTTTTTTTTTATTATTACAAACAATTCGATATTACATTATTAATTATTAAAAACAATATATTTATGATGTAATATCGGATTTGGTTCTAAACATACACTTAGAGAAAATAATATAATTATTATATTTTAATGAAAATGAAAAGTTTTTATTGTTTTATAATTATTTTAATTTTTTTTTTTATTTTATTATTATTTTTGTATAATTTACAAAGCAAAACCTGTAAACCAAAAATATTAAAAATTTTTACTGATTTGATAATTTTCCACTAATTATTATTATGCAAATTACAAAACTGTTTATTTATCGAAAAAAGTTCATTTATTCTATGTTTTGATATAATTCTTAGAAATCGTATTAAAAAATAATTTAATTTTTATAAAGAATTTAAAATACTTTTTGACAAAATATTTTAATTGTTTCCAAGTATTTTTTTTATTCTTTAAAAAAAATCTTCTTTTTAGAAATTTGAAGATAATTGAAGTGAAAAGATTTTTTTTTAATTTGAAAAAATAATTGGTTTCTAAAAAAAATGTGATTAAAATTTAAAAAATTATAAAACGTAATTAAATTTGCTCGATGATTTTGTAGTTATGAATTTATTCTTATAAAAAGTTTGGTCAAATTTTTTGAAAATAATTTAATAAATTCATATTTTATTTGATTAAAATTTCATTTTAAATAATCTAATTCTTCTAAGCAAATTTCGTCAAATTTTTGAAAAAATTTAAATTGATTCGAACGATTTTATTAAAAGTCTTTAAAATATTTAAGTTCTTTTAAGAAAATGTAGTTAAAATTGTATTGAAAGTAATTGAATTTTATATAGAGAATCTATTATTATAAAAATCGTTAAAAATAATTGAATTTCTTCAAAGAATTTTATTAAAATTTTATAAGATAATAGAATTAGTAATTTTTTTCTAATTTTATTGAAAAAATTATGTTCAAAGTAAATAAATTCTTAGAAATATTTTACCAAAAACTTTTGAGAAAATTTGCTTTCATTTTGAAGAATATTTTTTATTTTTTTTAAATAACTGAATAGTTTCAATAAATTTAATTTAAATTTGATTACAAGTAACTAAATTTAGAAAAAAACGTTTTAAAAAGTTTTTAGATTAATTAATTTCTTTTGAAGTATTTTATTAAAAATATTAAATATAATTAAATTCTTAGTGTCTTAGAAGGAATTTTTTCAAAACTTTTAAATTGAATTGACTACTTTCAATCAAAGAATTGTATTTAAATTCTAAAAAATAACGTAATAAATTCTTATTTTAAATGTTTTTTAAAAATTATGACTAAATTCTACGAGGGAATTAGCAGTTGAAGGCAATTTCAGTCAGACAGAATATTAGCAATATCTTGCATCAGCAGTAGTAGAAATCAATTATGGTCAGACAGACAGGCACTTAAACTTGTAACAGCACATCATACAAAGTTGAAATAGTTTCCTGTTAAGAAGTAGTAGATATTTTTTCTAATTTATATTTAATTTGTGTGAGAACATTAAACTACTTCAAATTTTAAACGAAATTTAAATAAATATCATAAACAAAAAATTTTTTGGACAACTTCACTACTATTAACATTATAGTAAATAATTTAGAAACAAATGTTTTTTTATTTGAATTTTTAAAAATTGTCTTGCAAATTTTTTTTATATTCCCTGATTTTATTTTTCAGAAGAAAATAATAGTTAAATATTTCTCTTGTTTTCAGTGTAAAAAATTTCAAACAGAAAATGAATATAAAATTTTTTATGTTAAATATTTTATAAAAAGGGAAAATTTAACCGGGAAAAACCAGGAATTAGCCGAGAATTTTATATCAAACCGGAAATTGTTTCACAAAAATTAAAACAAATTTTGTTACTTAAATTTGTTTTTAAATAATCACTTTTCATTTCAATTTTTTTAGATATTTGTACTGTTTTCTAAATTTGAATTAGTTAAAAATAATTACTTTGATAGTGAAAAATCAGTCACCAATTCAAACGTATAATATAAATAAATTGCAAAAAATTATGGAGTTAATAAAAATATTTTTAAATTGCACAGAAAATATGTAATTAAATTTGTTAAAGAATTTTTTGCTTATAAAAATTATATTAAGTATTCTATTCAATACAGAATTATATATAATTATTGAATTTTTCTTAAATTCTTATAATTTCAAATTTCTGAATGTTTGTATAAATTATATTTATTTATTTCTTGAACAAATTAAATGTTTAGTAACTATTAAATGAATAATTAATTATTACTGTTTTATTGTTTTCAAAATTTTTTTTTAAATTCGTCACAAGAATTAAATTATTTCAATAAATAATAGCATTTTTTTGGAAGAATTGAATTACTTTTCTAAATAGTAAATATCTTTGCGGAAATTCAATTATAAATATAATTTTAATAAAATTGAAAAATCAAGTTATCAAATATAATTATAAAGAGACAAGTTTATTTTTAACAAATTGAGAAAATATTTGTTTATTTCAATTATTTTCTAAATTATGAATTAAAATTTTTAAAAAAACATTATTTTTAAAAATGTAAAGATTTAATGTTCGAAATTTGATGAGGAAAAACCTAGAAAAATTTAGGACATAACCGAAAATAACCGGGAATTTTGTTCAACAAAAATAGTAGACTCTGAAGCAAATATGAAGTTATCCATTTAATTCAGACCAATAAATATCATTTGACTCAAGTAAATATTTAATTGATAATAGTCAAGTTAACGGTTATTTGAATCAAATAATTTTTTTCAGTTTAGACTAATAATATATTATTAAAATGGGAATTTTTTTTATAGGAATATTTCTGAACTTAAGAACTGTTTCATATTTAAGAATATTTTATGTTTATGAACAAAATGCATGGAAAATGGACTTAAGTCCATTTCTAGGTTTATATTCTTAAATTAAAAAAATTTAATTAATTTAATTTTATTTAATTTTTGAATAAATTGCTAAGACGTTAAATAAAAGGAAATATTCTTTACCTCCGAAATAAACGTTTGAAATTCTGACAAAGCTTTTTTTTCCGCTTAAAAAAAACTAAAAGAATTAAAATTGCATTGTTAATGTGAAAATTAAGGTTGTAGAGACATTCTTAAAACATAGTTCCCATAAAATTTCGAGGGTTTGACATTCTTTTTTCTTTCTCTTTTGATTCTCCTTTTTTTCTAGAGGTTGATGAAGTAATAAAGAAATGCAGTCTCGACTCCTCCACTTGGTTGATTTTTGTGACTCGGTATTCATCACCGGTGCAACGAATTACTTTTTTTTTCACTGTCAAACGAAAGGGCGCGCATACATTCATGTCGCAGAGAGAATATGCTTTCTTTCTCTTTCGTACCTTATTCTCCATTTTTCGTTTAAGTATATACATATATACATTCTTTTTTCTTCTCTCGTACTTTGATGCGTGTTTCTCATTTATTTCTCTGGCCAGAAAAAAAAGAGTGAAGCTAGGGCGCTAACTGGTAAAGAGACTAACGGCTGAGGTCTGTGTGTGGTAATAATATGATAGTAATGGTGGTTTTTAATGTATATATATATTGTATATATATAGTTTATACACAGTTATGGGTAGAAAAGCTCAGGATACTTGCGGGGTTTTCAAGTTGAGTTGTAGTTGCAGTTCGCCGTGTGGAAAAGACGATGGAATGGAAGGGGTTTCCTCGAGAATGAGCTTAGAAACCGCGAGAGCAACGTTAAAGGTATGGTATAAGAAGGAAAAGGGTGATAGGGTGCATTGTTGTGCAATGGCAGTGACTCGTGGACCATTTGCGAACTCCCTCCGGCATCTCGCTCACACATATACAGTGAAAACAGTCTTACATCTTTTACGGCTTCTCAAACCTCAGACTTGTATAATTTTCGATTTTTTTTCTTCTCTCTCTCTCTTCTCTTCGAGACTTTTTTTTTCTTTTTTCGCTTCTTCTATTTCTTTTCTTCGACTTTTTTTTTCTTTTTTCGTCTTACGGTGCGTCGATATACTATATATGTACCTTTACGGACGTTGGTGAAGTTCACAACGTTTATAATCAACGATTTCTGAAGGAAAATATTTTTTTAAGCAAATTTTTATTAATTTTTGTACAGAAAATAGTGCGTTTAATATTTTTAATAATGATTTACAAAAAAAAAATATTTGTGAACAAAAATTTTTATTCTTTTTGGTAGAAAATAATTTTTTTTCTTTCAATCGTTGATCATAAACGTTGCAAACTTTACCGACGTCTTTACGGAAAACAATACTATATTCGTCTATAATATTGATATCTCATTCAAAATAACAATCCCTTATGTGACGACTTCTTTTGTCAATAGAAGAAAAGGAAGATGTGTATTTATTTTCAAGTATTACGGAACTTTGGAAAGTATTTTCAATATTTATTTGCAGGGTTGCCACAGATCAGGGAATTCAGGGAAAAGTCAGGGATTTTCAGTAAAAGTACTGGAAAAAATCGAATTTCAAAAATTTATTAAAAAACTCCAAATATTGATGTTTTTCTGTTTGCCTTGTACACTATAAAAATAACCACGAATTTTAATACAAAACCGTGAATTTTTTCTATTTCAGACAATAATTTCTTTTTAAATAACTTAATTTTTCAAGAACTATCATAAAATTATGACTCATTAATTATGTAATGAATAATTATTACAATTTTCTTAAATACTAGATTGATAAAAGAATTTTAATTAAAAATACTAACAAAATTTAATTTTGGAAAAGTTACAAGTAATTACGGAAATTCAATTATTTTCAAAGGTAATAACATTTTTTGCCGGAATTCAATTATTTTTAAAAACTTTAATAAAATTCTTGGAAAAATTTCACAGGAATTTAATAATTTACAAAAATTGTTGATGAATTTCTTCTAAATAAACCAATTATTTTCATAAATAATAAAATTTTCACAGGAATTCAATTATTTGATATAAAAAATTTCGAATAATTTTTCAAAAAATATCAATTATTTAAAAGGAATTTTATAAAATTCGTCACAAGAGTTCAGTTATTGAAAAAAATTTAACAAACTTCTTTTCAAGAATTGAATTATTTTTAGAAATAGTAAAATTCTTCACCGAAATTCAATTATTTTTATAAACATGAATAAAATTTGTTGAAAGGATTAAATTATTTTACAAAAGTAATAAAATTCTTCGCAGAAATTCAAATATGTTTAAAAAATTTCGTCAAAATTTCAATTATCTTTATAAATAATAAAATTCTTCAGTATTCAATTATTTAAAAAAAAAAATTTTAATTCTCGTCAAAATTTCAATTTATTGTTATAAATAATACAATTCATCTTCAAAATTCAAATATATTTAAAAACTTGAATAAAATTCTTGTTAAAATTTCACAGAAATTCAATAATTTATAAAATTTTTAATAAATTTCTTTGAAATATTTCAATTATTTTCATAAATAATAAAATTTTCACGTGAGTTCAATTATTTAATATACAAAATTTTATAAAAGTTTTTGAAAACTATCAATTATTTAAAAAAAATTGAACAAAGTTCTTTACAAGAATTTAATTATTTTTATAAATAATAAAATTTTTCACCGAAATTCAATTATTTTAGAAAAATTTTAATAACATTTTTGGAAATTTTTTAAAATTATTTTCATGAATAATAAAACTTATCGTATGATTTTAATTAATTTTGCATACAATATTTTAATCAAATTCCTCGAAAACTAATTATTCTTAAAAAATTTATTAAAATTTGTCAAAAGAATTTAATTATAAAAAAATTTGTTGATAAAATTCTTTATGAGAATTCAATTTTAACAAACATTCAATTATTTAATGAATAAATTATTATTCAATTTAAATAATCGAATTTTTCCAGAATTTTTTAATAAAAATTGATTAAAAAATAAAATTACCGAATAATCGATTTATTGTTTATGGAAATAATTGAATTATTGCAACGAATTTTATTACAATTCTTTCAAATAATTGAATTTTTTTTTTAGAAAATTTACTACTTTTAAAAATAATTGAATTATTGCGAAGGATTTTATTAGGAATTTTGTAAATAATTAAATTTTTGTTGAAAAATTTGATGGTTATTTAAATTATAACAAAACATTAAGAATTCTTTATGTTTTGTAATAATATTCTTATAAATTGTTGAGTTTCAAAAAGGTTTGAATTTGAATGTTCTGAAGAATTTTAATTCCTGTGGAAAAGTAATAATTAAATACTTATTTCAATATTTAGTTATTGATCCCGCGTGGAAATGAAAGTATGGGCAAAAGATGGCAAAAGATGGCAAAGTGTGGGTAAAGGATAGCGAAATGTGGCACTAAGTTTGCCAAAGATGGCAAAGTATTGCTAAGGAGCGAATCCCATGGTTTAACTATGGCAGCAACATAAATCAATTTTTCATCAAACAAAATAATAAAAAACACAAAAACTTTAAATATTTTTCATTTTTAAACCATAAACAAAGTGAGGCATATAAAAAAATTATTTTTTAAATGGTTTTTTTAATTTAACTGTTAAAATGAACTATGGGCAAAGTATGGCGAACCATGGGATGAAAGAAAACTTATTTTCTATACATTTTCGAACTATGGGCAAAAGATGGCAAACTATGGGATGAAAAAAAATTATTTTCTATAGATTTTTGAACTATGGGCAAAAGATGGCGAACTATGGGATGAAAAAAAATTATTTTCTATAGATTTTCGAAGTATGGGCAAAAGATGGCGAACTATGGGATAGAAAATAAACAATTTTCTATACATTTTCGAAGTATGGGCAAAAGATGGCGAACTATGGGATAAGAAAAAAATTATTTTCTGTACATTTTCGAAGTATGGGCAAAAGATGGCGAACTATGGGATAAGAAAAAAAATTATTTTCTGTACATTTTTGAACTATGGGCAAAAGATGGACAACAACAACCTGACTAACTTCGGTGCAAATTCGACACGTTTTCTACAGGGAATTTTATTTCCCTTGACAATTCCGATCAGATCGGAATTCCGTCAGAAATCGGAATTTTGATTGAAATTCCTAAAATAATTCTGTCGGAATTTTGATTGGAATGCTAAGAAGAATTCTGTCGGAATTCGTATCGAAATTTTGATTAGAATTCCTGTAAGAATTCTGTCAGAATTCCAATCAAGATTCTGATAATTCCGATAGGATCGGAATTTTGATTAGAATTCCTATAAAAATTCTGTCAGAATTCCGATATGGATTCTGAAAATTGCGATGTGATTAAAATTCATCAGTAATCGAAATTATTATTGGAATTCCTTAAAGAATTTTGTCGGAATTGCGATTTGAATTTTGATTAGAATTCCTATAAGAATGTTGTCAGAATTCTAATGGGATCTGAATTCCTATAAGAATTCTGTCAGAATTCCGATCTGGATTCTGAAAATTGTAATGGGATCAGAATTTCCTTAGAAATCGGAATTCCGATTGGAATTCCTATAAGAATTCTGTCAGAATTCCGATCTGTGTTCTGTCAGAATTCCGATCTGTATTCTGAAAATTCCGATAAAATCGGAATTCCGTCCGTAATCGGAATTTTGATTGGAATTCCTAAAGTAATTCCGATCTGAATTTTAATTAGAATTCCTATAAGAATTCTGTCAGAATTCCATTTTGGATTCTGAATATCCCAATGGGATCGGAATTTCAATTCGACTCAAACACTAAAACGAAAGTAATTTTTTATTTAGTTTCGTTTTGGAATCGGTCCCTGATATATATATACTTTCTATAATTCGCCATCCTTTGTACATACTTTAAATATATAAAGAAAAATTTCGTCCCATAGTTCGCCATACTTTGCCCATACTTCGAAAATGTATAAAAAATTTTTTTTTTTCATCCCATAGTTCGCCATACTTTGCCCATAGTTCTAAAATGTAAAAAAAAATATATTTTTTTCATCCCATAGTTCGAAAATGTATAGAAAATAGTTTATTTTCTATCCCATAGTTCGCCATCTTTTGCCCATACTTCGAAAATCTATAGAATATAATTTTTTTTCTTATCCCATAGTTCGCCATCTTTTGCCCATAGTTTGAAAATGTATACAAAATAGTTTATTTTCTATCCCATAGTTCGCCATCTTTTGCCCATACTTCGAAAATCTATAGAAAATAATTTTTTTTCTTATCCCATAGTTCGCCATCTTTTGCCCATACTTCGAAAATCTATAGAAAATAATTTTTTCTCATCCCATAGTTTGCCATCTTTTGCCCATACTTCGATAATGTATAAAAAATAATTTCTTTTCTTATCCCATAGTTCGCCATCTTTTGCCCATACTTCGAAAATCTATAGAAAATAATTTTTTTTCTTATCCCATAGTTCGCCATCTTTTGCCCATACTTCGAAAATCTATAGAAAATAATTTTTTCTCTTATCCCATAGTTCGCCATCTTTTGCCCATACTTCGAAAATGTATAAAAAATATTTTTTTTTCTTATCCCATAGTTCGCCATCTTTTGCCCATAGTTCGAAAATGTATAGAAAATTGTTTATTTTCTATCCCATAGTTCGCCATCTTTTGCCCATACTTCGAAAATCTATAGAAAATAATTTTTTTTCATCCCATAGTTCGCCATCTTTTGCCCATAGTTCAAAAATCTATAGAAAATAATTTTTTTTCATCCCATAGTTTGCCATCTTTTGCCCATAGTTCGAAAATGTATAGAAAATAAGTTTTCTTTCATCCCATGGTTCGCCATACTTTGCCCATAGTTCATTTTAACAGTTAAATTAAAAAAACCATTTAAAAAATAATTTTTTTATATGCCTCACTTTGTTTATGGTTTTAAAATGAAAAATATTTAAAGTTTTTGTGTTTTTTATTATTTTGTTTGATGAAAAATTGATTTATGTTGCTGCCATAGTTAAACCATGGGATTCGCTCCTTAGCAATACTTTGCCATCTTTGGCAAACTTAGTGCCACATTTCGCTATCCTTTACCCACACTTTGCCATCTTTTGCCATCTTTTGCCCATACTTTCATTTCCACGCGGGATGTTTTTGAATAATTTTGCAATTAATGAAGATTGTAAATAAATTTAATAGAACATTTTTTTGAGTATCTAATAATTTTTAGAGTGAATCAGAATATTTGTTATGGTCAGGGATGAAGTGAGAATTTTGTCTTGAAATCAGGGAAAAGTCAGGGATAAAAAACACCTAGTGTTATTTTATAATTTATAATTTTTTTATAGTTTGAAATTTCATTCTTCTTAAAATTTACTTACAAACAAAAATTTGAATTGTAACTTCTTTAAAAATGAATTATTTTAGATGCAATTTACATATGAATTCCTATAAGTAAATTAATGTATTCATTTGTTTGCAATTGTTGAAGCAGCGTTAATAAATCTAAATTGCATCTAAAATAATTTAATAAAAAAGAACTTACAATTAAAATTTTCATTAATAAGCTAAGATTTTCTAAGAATTGTATGAATTTTATTTTTAAAATAGATAGACATCTCTAAAGTTTGAAATCAAAATGAGAAAGAATAAACGTATCAAACTTGTTGCGATACAAAATTTTTGATACGTTTTTGTCTCAATTTGATATTCTTAGAAAAACTGTTAGAGTCTCAGAGTATAGAAGTGAATGTTAATATCAAAGTTAAAATCGAATCGAAAGTCACGGTCTATAATTTCAAAATCGCACCTCAGGTTTTTCTATCTTGACATCAGGAAAAAACTAAAATAAAATTTTGTGTGAAAACTCATGACCTATTTTACAGAAAAAGCTACCGTAATCCTTGTATTTAGTTACACTTTTATAAAACAAGAGTATATGATAAAATTCTTGGACCATATTTTTAAATAACTTTCTCCCAAATAGATGTCATCTTTTAAAATTAAAATATATTTTTCCATTTCAAAGTCTCTTATGAATACAAATATCAGTTTTTTTTTTGAGGAAAAACGAAGAAGAAGGAGAAGATGGAGAAAAGAAAAAATGTTACCCACTTTTTCCCTGTGGCAATGTTGAAATAAGTTTTTAGAAAAAGTTTATTATCCAATTTCCACTTTTATATATAAACTATATATTGAAAGTACCGGCAAGTTTTCTTCATAAATAAGTTCATGGAAGCACATGGAAAATTTTTCCCAGAGAAACAAGATCCACTATATATATATATAGGATAGAGAGAGAGAGAGAGAGTAGATTTATGTGGCAGGTGTACATTAGGATGCTATTTTCCTGAGATGTAACATGTTACAAATTTTTCCAATACGTGCATTTTTCATCTATATTTACATACTCACGTTGCGTGTAATGGAAAAGGAGCTAAAAGTCTTTTGTAGCTAGGGCGGAAAAAAAAGAAGTAAAAGAAGAAGAAGAAGTTTGTTAGACAACAGTTTTTTTTCTCTTATATATGTGTATTTTTATGTGTAGGTGAAAGTTTTTGTGCATAGACACAGATAAAAAGATACATTGATGTGTAGTGAAGTCAGAGATTACTCTGTACTATATATCGTCTCTAGTTCTCCACTGACGAGAAACTCTTCCACTACTGCGCTACCATTGCGGTTTGTTGAGGTATTTCAGCAAGTCGATTCTGATGGTAGACGTATTGCGCGACTGAAAAGTTTGATTCTGGATATATAAAGTGAACTGAAAATTCAACATATAAATCCCTCTGATGTATTGTGAAAAGGGCTTTCCTATTTCATATTAAAGAAATTCTCATTGAAAGTATTGACTTTCCACTTTTTCAAATCGAATTCTACGTATTTTTCATTTTTTTTATGAATATATATATATATGTTTTTTTTAATGGTTTCGCAACTAATCTTTGTGGTGAATTACAAATTTTACATTTTATGCAAGGAATATTTTAATCTTGGGAAATAATTTAAATTTTGATGAATATTGGATGCTTTGTGGTGCGTATATTTTGCTTCTAGGGGAAGTACTAATTTATTAATTATGAATTAATTATTTTCTCTATATGCGAATTGAAATAATTAATTTTGAATTAAAATTTTGAATCAGTAATTATGAATTATAATTATTGATCACTACTCTCCAAATTTCAATTAGTTTAAAATAACGAATTTAGAATCAAAAAGTTAGTTACTAATTCTAATAGTAATATTATAACTTATATTTAGTTAAAAATAGTAGAACTGATTGTTAATTTTTCAGTTATTTTTCCACTGAAAATTGGTTAATTTCCAATTATTTTAATAAGATTTCACAAAAGAATTCAATTATTTTCATGAATAATAATATTTTTACAGAAAGTTAATTATTTAAAAGAAAATTTTCATTCCTTTTTTTTTAGATCAATTAATTATTTAAACCAATTGATTTTAAATTCTCCTTAAGAATTTAATTATTTCTTGAACTTCTTGATAAAGTTTTAGTACAATTCTTCAAAGAAATTCAATTATTTTAGAAAAAAATCTGATTAAAAGTTTTTGCCATAATTCAATTATTTTTACAAACATAATAAATTTTTTCGCAGAAGATCAATTATTTTTGAAATAATTTCACGAAAAATGTAATTATTCATAAAAATTGTATTAAAATTCTTCGAAAGGATTTAGTTGTTTAAAATTTTTTTTTATAAAATTCTTTATAAGTATTGAATTTTACGAAATAATTAATTTTCCATTTATATGATTATAAAATTTTGTATTTGTAATAATTTTATTTAATTCTTTATAAGAATTGAATTTTATGAAATAATTAATTGTCCATTTATATGATTAAAAAATTTTGTTAAATTGGAGTTTTTGAAAATTTTAATTGTATTAATATTTCAATATTTATAATTTATTGTAAATATTGTAAATATTTATAATATGTAAAAAAATATTATTTAAAAATTTATTTTTAAAGAATTGTTAATAGAAATAAGTATTTTTAAGAAATTTATAATTTAAATATTTATTAAACAAAAATTATTCAATTTAATTTAATTTTATTGTTAACATTTTTAAAAAATTTAAATTTTTTTTTAATTCTTAAAATTTACCACTTTTAAAAATTATTCTTGTTTTGAACAGTTTAATTTTAGAAATTGTGAAAAGATTAGTCGTTTGAAAGATTGTATCTAGAATTTATTGAAAATATTCAAATTCCTGTAAATAATTTGAAAAAATTAAATTTAATTTGCTATGTTAATTGAATATATTGTCAAATTTGATTGAAATAAATTTTAGATTCCAAAGAATTATATTTTTTTATTTTTCAAAATTAATTTTTTAACATATTTTTAATCCTATTTTTGAAGAACAAGAACCAATAATTTTGGAAAATAATAGAATTTTAGGAAAATTTAGAATTAAAGTTTGATAAGAAAAAAAGTGAATATTTTTTATGGAAAAGTAAAAGTCAGGTAAATATAAAATAAGATTTTTTTGGTTTTCCTGAATGTATCAAATTGATGCCAAAAATGTGGATTAATTTTTGATTTGATCCACATTTTTGGTATAAATTAATTGCAATTTGATAGTTTTCTGTTAACAGTGTTATCAACTGCGAAGCATGAATTTGATATTCTTAGGAAAACTATGTTATACAAAATTGAAATAGTTATTTTTGAAATTTTTTTTTTTTTTTTTTGAAAGATAATAATCGAGAAGTCTCGGCTGCGAGAAAAGATATTTCTACTGAGCCTAAACTAAATTTATTATACTTGAACATTTTTTTCTGAAGAAAATGCAATCACTTTCGAAATAATTTTTTCCTTCCCAAGTATTCTTGAAAATAACAAGTTATTACTAAAGTTCATATTGATGCCAAAAATGTGGATCAATTTTTGATTTAATTCAGATTTTTGGCATCAATTCGTTGCCATTTGATGCTTTTGAGTTAATAGTGAATATAATAATAATGGCTTTATCGATCGATATTATATTATATTCATAATAAAATTATATAATACAAATAAATAATACTTCCTCTATATGAGGAAGCAATTATTTAAAAACTGTGAGACTTTTAATTATTTTTTATTTAGAGGACAATTTTATTTAATGCGCCACAAATTTTGCAATACAAAATTTTAATGACTCGACATTTTCAACTAAGAAGCATAAGAAGTATACGTGTGAAAATAGAATATTCGTGTATTCAATATTTTATTTGTAGAAAAACGTGTTTGGAAAAATAGAGTGAGAGAGAGAGAGAGGAAGAGGAAGAGTGAGAAAGAGAGAAAAGTGAAATATTACAGGAGTAGACTATTTTCTCATTTATGTATCTGTCGGAGTATATTTTACCGAACAAAGAGAGAAAAAAAGGGCGCGCATCACTTTATAAAGATTAATCAGAAACCAAGTGAAATGTTTAGGGTCCCGATATACGCATTTTTCATAAATTGTATATAATATTTCATTCTTGAGAAAAAGAAGAAGAAAGCAAAAGAGAAAGAGAAAGGGGAAAAAGAGGGAAAGATGGAGAAAGAGGAAAAGAGGAACAAAGTGAAAAAAAGAGAAAGAGGAAAAGAGAAGAGGAAATTCTCTATAACCAAAAGACGGAAAGAGAAAAAAAAAAGTATTCCCTTTTTTTTTTTTCAACGCGGACCTTAGCACGAAATGTGAGACCCGCTGGGAAATAAATTCTGGTCATACAACATAATGTAAGAGGTAGCAACATCTAAATCTTCGTTAGGATGCTAGTCGGGAGGCGCAATGCGGGACACAAGCTGGAAAAGCAGGCGAACAATAAGAAATACGTGTACACGGCTGATGCCAAGTAAAACTCAGCAAAAGTATGGGCGAAAAATAGGAAAGCCACGTAACCACAGAGTCAGCCCCTTTATCTTCACAGGCGTGATAACGTCGACGTTGCATTTTGCATGCTAGACAGGTATAGTAGGTATAGTAGGCTACTCGTTGCTCCAGCTGGTGTCTTCCATTTCCGCTTCTAGTTTTGTCCCTGTCTGTCCCTGTCTGTCCTTGCCTGTTCACTTTGCTTTTCTTATCTTGCATCTTTCTCTTGGGAAATATTCGTCTTTTTTCATTTATATATAACTACATTCTTAAATATATATACAATATATACAATATATATATATATATACACAAAATATATACATGTAGGGTTTGTGTGTATAGAGGGTTCATTGTTCTCAATCTAGTAACCTTCTCTTTGCCTTTCACCTCTGAATGCTCAGCTAGAACGTTAATCTACCTAAGAACTTCCTGACATAGGATCGTAAAGGTTCATCAATTATTAAGCCCTCCATATAAGAGCGACTAGCTGCCTTGGGAGCGATAGCATATTCCCTCGCACCTAAACTATCTCGATTTTTCGATTAACACAAAATGCTACTTTACCACTTTACAGCTATAAACATAAATACTCCTTGTTTCTTTCTTTTTACATCGATCGAGATAGAAATCTTATAGTTTAAAGGGGAGAGAAGAAATCTTTGCTGTACGAAGAGGGATTTTGATACTAAGCTCTGCTATTATTACTATTTCTGGGTGATTCTTCTGAAAGGGACACTTTCAATCTTCTTAAAAATATTAAAGTTTTTCTCCTTTAAAGAAGTTTATTGTTGCTCCATTAGATTAAATTTATTTAATTCGTGAGTTTTTCTATTAAAATTCCACTCTAATAACGTTCAGTAAATCAAATTACACTGCTTAAAAATTAATAGTTTGCATATTTTAATACCAAATATATTCAGTTTGATTGAAATATAAATTTATTAAAAATTTTTAAGTATTTGATTTAATGGTAGGGTCATTTGGGGTAAAAGTAAACAGTAGATGTTTCAGCTAAATTTACAAATTAAAAAATAAGTACGACGGCAATATTTTTACCTCAGCTCACCTACAAGATGTTCTGACTATTGGCAATATTTTATTTTGACAATTGGCAATGCCCTAGTGTAAGTTATCTTTTAATGCAAAAAAGTTTGAAATTGAAAATTTTTCTGTTTCAGTATTTTGTCTCGCATTTGCATAAAAATAAATTTAAAAATCAAACAAAAATATGTAATTCTTCCTTATTCATGCCCCAACAAAAATTGACTTTGATTTTTGATTTTCGTCAATTTAGTTAATAAATAATTAAGTGTTTACATTTACCCCGAGAATTCGAAAACTCGGGGAAAAAATGTAAACAGTACTCCAACTACATTTTAAAAGAAAATAATTGAATAAACTATTAGATCCGACATTTTGAAATTTAAAAATTCGATTTTAGATTCTTATTCAGCAACCTTAAAAACTTCTTTTTACCAAGTTGAATGAAAATCTATTAAAATTTGTTCAAGTTATTCAAGTTTTTACATTACTAATTTTGTAATGGTTGATTGTTTATTTTATATGATACATTATTAGTCAACTGATTGATTTACTATACGTCTACGAATAATTTTTTTTTAGTTTTTCCATCCCTTAAGACAGTAGTATGCTTGAAATAATTTGTTTCTTAAACCTCGCTTAACTACAGAGGTGTTTACATTTACCCCGAATTTTAGGCAAATTTCAAAATCTCGGGGTAAATGTAAACAGTCAGTTGTAGACGATTCAGGTGCATCAATATTTTTTTGAACCTCATAAAATTTTTCTAGGGAGCTCTAGTAACAAGTTCATGCAAAAAAAATCCGTCCATTTTACCTTTTAACAAAAAAAACTGATGTTTTTCGTAAAAAAATAGATAAACCGTTGACATTTACCGCAAATTAACCTAATTTGGGTTAATTTTTTTTAAAGCATTGCAGTAAATACTAAAAACAAAAGAAAAACTCGCATATTTCAACTAAAAGGCTTCGGAGATGAAAAATAATTTTTCTTTCACATTTATTTACATTAAGGCATAATTAAAATATGTTTTTTTAGTAAAATATACAAATCTCACACCTTAATTTTATATTACCATCGAAATATTCTGTTAAACTTACTTCTACATTCAATTTATTGAAAAAGGAAGGCTGTGGAGATGAAATTGAATTTTTACTCGGAGCAAAATGTAAATATCGATTATTTATAACAGCAATAATTTTTCACCTTTTTATAGATAAAATATAGGAAAATTAAACGTTAGATTCTCAGCTTTATTTTAATGTGCATTAAAATTTTGGTTTAAGATATTTTTAATGTATAAAGTATCAGTAATTATTGTAAAGTAATTTTAACCCAAAACTGACGACAAAGTTTAAATATTTTTATCAAAAATAAAAGTGAGATCTAAAAATTTTTAAAATGCACATAATGATAAAAAAAGACTGTGTACTTTCTGGCACTATTTTTAAAAAATTTCTCAGAGTTTGAAAAAAACCATAAAAACTTAGTTTTCTTATAGAAGTCCTATTGGGTCCTATTTTCATAAACTAAAGAAAACTATTACAATATTATGTATATTTTTATAATTAGCTTATTATTAATTATAATCTTTTTTCATTCTAAATTAACTAATTTTTTATTTTATTTATTAGATGGGATTATTATTCTTAACGGTTCTTTAAAAGTTTATTATTATTTGTACATTAAATATTAACTTTGTGACTAATGAGAATAATAATTTACTACATTTATGAGTTAGTACTAATTTGTAAAAATATTATTTATTTAAAATAACCTGAAGAAGACCAATTATGTTGACTAATATCAAGAAGACCGATTATAATATAAATTTATCTGATAAACAATTTTGAAATTAGCCCCAATTCTACTACGAAACCTTCAATTTTTTCTATTCTTAACAAGAATTTCTCTTTAAATAACTTTATTCTTCGAGAACTATATCATAAAATTATTATTTATTAATTATTTTATGAATAATTTTACTTCAGTATTTTTAAATTCATTGAATTTTAAAAGTATTACGTTTACAATTTTTATAAATAGATGAACTTCAATAGGTTTCAAATTAAACTTTTATAACAGAGCAATTTTGAATGATTCAATTAGAAATGTTAAAGAATTCTTTTTTATTTTTAAAACATTTTAATCATTCAAATTTTTCTAAAATTAGTTAAATTTTTTAATATTTCTAATTTTTTTTTAATTATTAAAATTAATAATAACATAAATTTTTAATTAATGTTTATTTAAATATTAAAAATAATGTTTTTAGAGAAGAATTTTAGTTAAAAATATTTTTTTTAAATTGAGTTTCAAAAATGATAAATGATTGCAAATATTCAATTATTTTCAAAAGTAATGAAGTCCTTCGCACACATTTAATTGTGTTTATAAATTTTTTAAAATTCTTTTCAAAATTTCAATTATTTTTATAAATACGAAAATTCTTCTTCAAAATTGAATTATTTTTAAAAATTTGAAAAAATTCTGGTAAAAATTTTATTTGAAATCTTAATTCCCATGAAAAAATTTTTAAAAAACTTTTTCTGGTGTAGAGTGAAAATTAAGTCTGTAAATCAGAGAAAAGTGACGGAAAAATAGAATTGAATTTTCGTGGTAACCCTGGTAATGAAATTCTATTTTTTTTTTTTTTTTTGAAATAATTATCAAACAAAAAGAGAAAGAAAAGGCCGAGATTTTAGAGTTTTCGTAAATCTTGCAAATTATTGTAAAAATAAAATGGTTCAATTTTCTATAAATTTTTCTCTACGTCAACTTTAAGGAATTTTTTGAAATTCTCTATTAGGATGTAGAATTTAAAAATTAAAATTTCGAGTGAAAATAATTCCACCCAAGGGGGCGAACCAAAACACGGTAGCGCTGGGTGTTAATAGAATTTTCTTCCCATTATCAATTTTATTTACATTTAAAAACTATTGTTTAACTTGAATTTTTATTAACTAATTCTGTTTGTCTCAAAATATATATGTTTGCAAATAAATTTTATCACGCTTTTTCAAATCTGATAATAAAAGTTAACTCAAAGACTGTAACAGTATTTGTGACCTCAAATCAACACTAAATATACCAATAAGAACTTAAGGCTAATAATAAAAGTTAATAGTTAATTAACTAAGTTAAAGTTCAGTTAAACTTAAGGATTGAAGTTTATAGGTACACATCTCAAAGCAATATGCAACATTTTATTTTTGACATATTTTACAACAAAAGTTCTCTTCACTTGCGGCTTCTTTAGTAATTATCGGGAAAGGTGAAATCTTGCATAAGCGAATTGCATAACGGTAACGGTTCTAAATTTAACTAAATTATATAATTGTTCGGTAATTATTTATAAATATAGAAACTGTTAAGTACCGGATTTGCAAATGTATATTTCTTTTTTCTTTTGAATAGGGGTTATAAAACTTTTTTTGTTTTAATCCTCTATTTTAAAAATTTCAACCCGTTCGAAAAGATCATTTTTATAACCGACAGCTGCACATTTTCTAAATTGCACCTTTTTCGGAAAACTATTGTACTTAAAGAGAAATGCACTCATGGATACAATCTCAAGACACTTTATTACTTTATTACATGGCTTGCCAGATGAGTTCCAAATGCCGGATTTTCAAAATCTAATCTCCAACGGTATCGTCTACAGCATTGTCATTCCTATTCACGCCTACACTTTCCCACCTAAAAATTAACCTCCAATCAAACTTGTATCAAAATTAAAGATAATTATAATAACAAAGCCGCCTCATTATTTATCGACCAATCAACATAATTATCTTACTTTCTGAGTTTATTATAAAGTCAGAACCGTTCGTTAAAATGAACGCGCGGAATTAACAGAAACGGTAGCAATATTCATTAGGATTGGAATCAATAATTTTCAATTGACATTTTATTTATAACCAGCGTTTTACTTTTTACTTTCGCGGTCATGTGTATGTGTATATATAAAAATATGTGCTTTTACTTTTAAGGGAAAATTAATTCAAGTTGATTTAGTGTTCGTATTTTACTAGAGTCTCGAGAGCAAGAATTTATACTCACTGCGTGGTGTGCTTTAGGAGTAGTGGACGCTAACTATAATGTGTGGCTGCGTAAGATGCTACGGTTGTAGCAAGTATATAGAAAAGTGAGAGAGAGAGAAAGAGAGAGAAAAAGGGGGGATGAAATACTCGCTTGAAAAGGTTAAGGGAGCACGACGTGCAAGTAGTGCAACGGACATTTAGACGCAAGCAATAAATTAACTTTTTATGGTATATTTTGTCCTTCTTTCTCATTCCGTAACGTTGAGCGCGCAAGACTCTCATCGACTCCTGCTTTTCCATGTGTATATATATGTATAGATATACCAATCCGAGTTTAATTCCAATCCTATAGTACCAATCTCAGGTTTTATTTCAGTTCCGGCGGAGTAACGTTCATCAAGAACTGCCTCTTCCCGCAACCATGTATCATCTTTGTTTTTGTTTTTGTTTTTTTTTTTATTATTTTGCCCCCTCGCTTTTAGTTTGAAAACTTTCCGGACTCGTGCACAACAACCACACACATATACACATAGACCGTTACCGTTCTCTCTCTCTCTCTCTCTCTCTCTCTTTATTCGACGATCCTTTACCCCCGACCCACATCATTGAAGCAGGGGAAACCTCGAACTTTTCAAGAAGAAAACATTTTACTGGAAATAGTGTTTCGATGTTGGGGTATTTTGTACTTATGGGTCTTTAATAAACTCGGGTTTTTTTAGTGGTAAAAATAACTAGTCGACACGTAACTTGTTTTATTATCGAAATTAATAAGAGCCGAAAAATGATCAGTTTCCTATGAGCGGAAATTAGAATGCTTCATTAATTTTTTACTTTGGAAAATTAGAGGTTTTTTTTTCTTAGGGTCGTAAGAGCTAAATGTTATTAATGATCGTTTCTTGTAAAGATGAGGGAGCTTAATTTATTCGCAAGGATGACAGAACAGTTTTCGATTTATTTTAAAGTTTTGATTATAACAGTTTAGGATGATACTGACGAACGGCAAAATATATAGGACAATTTAAAATGATATTTAAGACGTATTTTAGATAACGAGTATTGTTTACAATTTTTTTTTCTTAATGATGAACATTTATTGAGTTTGAATTATGGCGTCATCCATAACAGAAGACATTTTTTTTTTAGAAATTTTAACCCTTTCTACTAAAAAAGTTTAGTTATATTCTATGTTTTTACATTGTACAGCAGTGTTAGCGTCATTTTTTCTATTGTACGTAAGAAATAGTTCACTTATCTACTAAAACCTAGTATTTACTACTTTTTTTAAGTTACGCTACTATTTGGATATTATTTTTAGATTTCGGACACTAAAAGCTACTATTTCCGTTTTTTTAGTATTTTAACTAAAAAATTTTAATTTTAATTTAAAAAATAGATCTAAAGAAAATTTAAAATTCGCTAATACTAGAAAACAAAAAACTATTCTTAAAAATTATAATCAAATACTTTGAAACGATTTAATTATTTTCAAAAAGTATTCGAAATTCTATTATTTTCATCAAATTTCGCCTTAAAAATTCAATTATTTAACAAAAAAAATGATAAAATTCATCAAAAATTCAAATATTTTTATAAATAATAAAAATTTCACAAGGATTTAATTAATTTAGATTAGTATTTTCAAAAAAATCAATTATTTAAAATAAAATTTTCATATTGGTTATAGTTCGAAAAAATTAATTGTTTAATACAATGTTTATGAAATTCTTATGAAAAATTCAATTATTTTCAAAAATAACAAATATTTTTCACAGAAATTCAATTATTGTTTAAATATTTTAATAAAATTTTTCACAATAATTCAATTATTTTTATAAATAATAAAATTCTTCTTAGGAGTGCAATTATTTTTAAAAATATCATTAAAATTCATGATAAAATTTCAATTTTATTAAAAAATTATTATTAATTCAATAATTTTTAATATCTATTCTACTACCGATTTTAATAAAATTTTTAAAAAGAATTCAATTATTAAAGAAAAATTTTGATAATATTCTACATGAATATTCAATTATTTTCGCAAAAAAAAAAAAAATTTCACAGTAATTGAACTATTTAAAAAAGAATTTGCATACATTTTTTTGAAAAAATCAAATGTTTTAAAATTTGGCATAAATCCCTTATTAGTAATTGGATTATTTTAATAAATTTAAAAATTATTTTTATGGATTTAATTATTTTTGTAAATTCCATTATTTTTAAATATTTTAATAAAATTTTTTAACAGAAATCACTTATTTTAAACACAATTACAATTAAATTTTTATGAAATAATTAAATTATTCTTTTTGATATGAATGGTAATAAATAATAATAAATGAATTCTCAAGAATTCAATTATTAAACATGGATAACAAAATTATTCCCGAAAATTCAATTATTTTGAGTCATTTTAGTAAAAATTTTTGCAAAATTCAATTACTTTCGTAAACAAAAATATTCATCATAAGAATTTAATTTTTTTTGAAAAGTTTTAAGTTTCTTCTTGTTAATTCGATTATTTTGAAAAATTCCAATGAAACCTTTCGCAAGAATTCAATTTGTTTTTGTAAATAATAAAAATCTTTTTAGGAATTGAATTTTTTTTATTAAATTTTAATAAAATACCACACAGATATTCAATTATTGTAGAATATTTAAAAAGAATTCTTTGTAAAATTGAAATATTAAAAAAAAAATTTCTGAATTCAATGAATTTCAATATTTAAAAAAAATTTGCAAACAGAATTAAATTATTTAAAAATGTTGTTGTCAAAATCTTCGTAAGAATTCAATTTTTTTCATTAATAATAACAATTTCTCAGAAATTTAATTATTTAAATAAGAATTTGCAAAAAATTAGTCGAAAGGAATGAATTATTAAAAAAAAAATTTTTTACACATCGCAAGAATTAAATGATTTTTATAAATATTGAAATTCTTTCATGAATAATAAAATTTGTTGCAGGAATTCAATTTATTAGCATTAAAATAAGAAAAACGTAAATATTTTTAATAAAAATTAAGAAAAAGTCAAGAAAATAAAATATAAAATGAAATTTTCGTCAGTTTTAAAAAGTTTCTAAAACGTTGGTTTTTAGAACATTTTTTTACTATTTTTTTTTAGTCTGACAGCTACTTTTTTAAAATTAATTGTCGAGTGCGAAGCGTGAATAGCTGGACCACACTCACCGTTAGATAATTTTTGAACGACGCCTTTGCCTCATTATTAAAATGGTTCAAAAAAAATTAATGTTCGTAGTAAAAATTCTCCAAATATGAACAATTACAAAAAAATGGCCCTTTTGTATTTTTTTCTCTCTTTCAAAATCAAATTTGCTGTATATATGCGCTCTTTCAGCAATTTTTTGGTTCAAAAGAGATTGAAAAAGTTTTAGTGAAAGTCAAAACAATGTTGCGGAAAACTAGTGCAGAAAGACAATTTTTTTTTTCATTCACCTCTCGTCATATTGTAATAAAAGAATAATTGTTTATTATTCATTTGTGGAGAAATTCAATAATCTCTGTGTAGTTTTTAATTTCATATTTTTACTCTGTCCATATATGTATGGGAAAAGTTGCTTTTATCCTGTCAGTTATTGTTTCCCTTTCAAAGCAATGTTGTACATATTACAATATATTTCACAAAAAAATTGTATACATTGATGTTTAAAAAAAAAAATATATATTTATAAATATCTGTGTACAGGAATTATCTAGAATAATACATAAGGGGAACATGGTAATTTGTCATGGTTAATTGTTAATTAGAAATTTATAGAAACTTTATTACGGGACACAGTTTTTTGGTTCAAGTATTTTTAATTAAAGGTATGCTGAGAGTAAATTGTGGCAATTTTGTCGGATGAAAATTGTAATTATGTCAAATACTGTGGAAACTTTTTTATGTTTTTCTGAATAGAGGTTGTTTTGAATAAATATTTATTTGATGTAAAGAAATATTTAGCTGTTTAACATCTTAAGGACGGGAAAGACAGATTTTTTTTTATCGAAGATTCAAGGTCACTGTCATTCACGAATGACAAAAATTTGAACAGAACTATTTCTAAAGCCTTTTTTCGTTCTTTTTCAGAATTTGACATTTAAATTCTATTTTTATAAAATTAATCGATATTTTTATTTTATACGAAAAATGCAAATTTGGTATTATTTAAAATGTTTGAAATTGTCAACAACAAAATAACTCTATTATAAAAGATTAAGAAATTGCTATAAATTATATTGAGGAAACTATGTTCATGGAATAAACAATTTGTGTTAATGTATATATTTAGTTAATTATTAAAAATAATTTATTTAACGAAGAATTTTAGTTTGAAATTCTAGAAAATGTTATAATTGCAGTAACAATATTCTTCTAATACAAAGTAATAATTTTATCACTTGGTTATTTTAACGATCTTTACGTCATCCTTGCGAAAAAAGAAATTAATTATTATAAAACATGTGAATATCGATCACAAGTTGTAGCATTTAAAAAAAAAGGTTGAATTTGAAATTTTTGAAAATTTTTATTTTTATGAAAAAATAATAATGATTGAAATAAAACTAGTGATGTTTAGTTGTAGAATTATAAGAAATTCGTGAATTCGAATATTATTTAGGGTCAACGAAAAAGTGAAAATTTTGTCTCGAAATAAAGGGAAAAGAAAATTAAATTTTTGCAGCAATCCAGTATACACAGAGAAAAATGGGTGTTGTTTCAACCAGAAATCAGTGTTAAAAGTATCCGCAACAAATCTTAGCTTGGAAAAAAATTTTAACTACGAAAATAGGATAAATTTTCTATTATAAATATTTACTCTCAATGAGATTACCCAACGAAAATATTACCCTAAATAAAACGAAGTGAAAATAACACTCAGTTTTCTGTGTGTATAATATAATCGCATCTTAATTTTAGATCCCGCGAAAACTGTGTCCTACTAAAGTATTGATTTATTTTGAAATTGTTTTACCATTAAAAATTGATATTGTATATATGAAGAGGAAAAGTTTTCATAAGTAGTTGTTGCTATCAATTTATAAGTTATAACTAGTACCGCAACTTTTTCCCCCAAACATTCGAAATATATTTACCCAATAGAGAATTTTGTTTTCATTATATTGTATATTTATAATTTCCATATTAAAATTGGTAAACTTTTGATCCGAGATGAGAGAGTTATAGCGGCATAGAAATCGATAAATATTATTTCTGATGATGCAAAGATTTTGGATATGAGGAAGATTGAGTGAAATGTGAGAATCCCATAGGTTCTTTGGGTGAAATTACGTAAGGCGAGCAAGATGAGGAGAAGGAGGAATCTAAGGTGTATGTCTTGAGTAAAGTTTGCCGCATGGGAAGATGAAGTCTTAGGTGGCATGGCGGTCGACAGGTGGATGGAAGGGTTCGTTCCCGGCATACCAATTACGAGGACTGGAACAAGTAATTGTTGCTCGTTCCTTGCCTCAACCAACTAGACGAATACCTTATATATATATATAGTGGGAGAGTATCTAGCAACTATAGTGAAGAGTAATACACACATAGTATGTATATATCTACCTTGAGGTGCTGTAGTGGTGCAATAGTGGCGGAGAGTTGGGTGCGGCGTGGTGTGCACTGTATATAGTAGAGCGTCAGTAAGGTTGATTGTAAAGTGAGAGAGTAACATGGTAAGGTGGAATTGCACTGGTAAAGAGTGACAGAGATGAACTATCGCTTCTTCACCCCTCGACTAATGAGACGGCGCGGTTACATCAGAGGCTGCGAGAACAAATTGAAACGTACGAGCCTAGAGGGCCACGAAACAGAGACGACGACAGCATCACTGACAGAGACGAAACCAGAAACACCGTGACAGTGAAGCGACCTCCTAATTCAGCCCCCAGCTACTCCTCCAGGTATATATCACGTCAGACTACCATTAATGGCATTCTTCTCGCCTGGCTGATTATTCAGCAACTCTCCATTACTGGCAAATGACTAAACTTAACTTGATACAGAAAATTATTTTTCAAACAATTCACTTGACAGTTGACGCACAAATTTTTGCTTAATTGCAAATCTACACTTTTAGTTTTTATATTTATTTTTCGGTTTTCTCCTTTTTCTCTAGCTCTTATTTTCCTCTTTAAAATTTAAATCCCCTCTTGGCTCTTGTACTAACTAAATTTTTGATTTCTATATTTATACAATTCCAAAATAATAATAATTAATAATATTATATAATTCCTACACGGAGAAAAATGGATTATAATAAGTGATATAATCCAGATTATACTGTTTATGATATTTTTACATTGTAAGGTAAAGGTACCAATAGCGGAACGCTTTTTAACCTAACTAAATTTCTATGATAAATATCATGGAATTAGAAGTGTTAATATGAATAAGTAGGGTATATATTGGAAGATTGGTATACTATTTTATTAATAGTATTTAAGCCCTAAAATGATTATTTTTTATGAAATACACTCGGGTCGTAAAGTTTCAGTACATTTGGACTGACAACATTTGAATGCTCGCTTTACATGAAACTCAAATATTTTAGTAAAAATTGATGTAAAAGCTATCAAATTAGGGTTATTTTAAAGTTCAATAAATTTAGTGACAAATGGGCCAAGATATAAACAATTTAATCATGTAAATGTGTAAATATAGTCCTTTAAAGTAAGAGATTTTTTGTGAAAATTTAATTTTTGAAATCTTGAGTTCAAGTCAATGCCAATTAAAAATAATTTTTTTTTTAAGAATTGTCAGTTAACCAGTATGTAGTAAAAATCCTACTTTTTAATTCTAAACCAAAATCATTAACAAATATTTGGTATTTTTTTCAAATTTGCATTAATTACAGCTTGACAAATTCGAAGCATTCTGGCAAATAGTTTCTTGAGCTTTTATCAAGGGTTATATATTTTTTCAAAAGTGTGGTTAATTGATAAAACAAATGAACGAATCGACGAATTTGCAATTTATATCCTTTGAGAAATTCAGAGAGCAAGAGAAATTATTTTTATAGAATTTGAAAAAAATACCAAATATTTGTTTAAAGCTAAAATGCAATTTAATATTTCTTATTAAATTAAATACTATACAGAAATAATAATTCTTATATCGTGTAAAATTTATTGAAATGACTAGAATTTTCTCACCACCAATTTTAATTGCTTTTATTTCAATTTTTGTTATACTGTTCCGTAATAGGAACGAAATTTTAAAGTGTTCCATTATTGGTACTTTTACCTTATATAGGACAGTTAACCAGAATTACAAAATTGAATATCTAAGAATCACCACTTTCAAACTATTGATCATATTAATTTAGATTATAAAACTTGCATCAATATAATTGATCTTTACGTTATTTTAAATAAATAAAATTTTGACAAATCAGAACTAACCCGTAAATTAAAAAAATTAGTTTAATATGTACTTGACTAATAATAAAATTCAAAAAATTTGAATTTGTTGTTGCTAATAATTTATTAATTAAATTAATTGATCAATCACTAAATTTATTTTTTTAACATAAAGTTATTTATTCGTAAATTTTTGGTAATTTCATTTTTATAAATCTACAAAACTATTAAATCTGTTAAAAAAATTATTATTAAAATTGTTATCAATTAAATAATGATTGATGGAATTAATTATAAATAAATTTACAAACAAATAAATTCTTACTAAACACAAAATTTATACTTTGTAAGTAAATAAAAATACTTTTAAGAAGAGGTTAAAAATAATATTCGCTTGGAATATTTAAACTAAAAATGGTTTTAATCAATAATAAGCTAATGATAAATAAATGCATAATGCTATAAGTGGTTTTAGATTAATAAAAATGAAATTACCAGAAATTTACAAACCTGGAAAATTAAAATAGCAGTACATGTAAAAAAGTTCGATCACAAAAAATTTTCTAAACAACTTTAACCTCATAATGTGACAATTTGAAAATTATAATTTGATTCGATTTTGGAGTATAAAATGTATAATCTATTGTGAATGCCATAAATAATTCTAAAACATTGAAATGTTGTAAATAGATTATAAAGGGTATTAATCAGATTATATTCAGTATCATCTTATTTTCTATATTCCTAATTGTATAATCCATTTTTTCCGTGTAATTAGGTTTACAAAATTTCGGTTTCAGGCATTTTTAAAATATTGGCCTCAATACTTTCATTGAATATAAGTTAGAAAAATTATTGAGGCCAAAATTTTAAAAATGCTTTAAATAGAAATTCTTTATTCAGATGAATAATTTAGGTTCCCCTTTTTGCTGAAGGGGATGTCAAAGTCGATTGAATTGAATGTCGGTTTAAGGAATTTTTAAAATCTTGCGGCGTCAATACTTTCATTAAATTACAAGTTAGAAAAATTATTGAGGCCAGAATTTTAAAAGTACTTTAAATAGAAATTTTTTATTCAGGTGAATAATGTAGGTTTTCTTTTTTGCTTAGTTCGTTTACATAATATAAATTATGATAAATTAAGAAATAAATAAATTATCAGTAAAGTATTCCATGTATTCCAAACTATAAATTTATAATTATGTTAATTAGTAAATTGAATTAATTTTCCCCTATCCGAATATTTCCTCCAATTTATTGCAAATACCGCATAAATTTTCCTAGTACTAAAAATTTTTCTTCTTTTGGAAAGAAACAAATTTTTATAAATAACCCCGTATTTTTCAAAAAAAACGTTAGTTTTTATTTTTCCTTCTCTCTCTCTTTTTCTCTTTTTTTTGTTGTTTTCTAAGTGAGGGCACTCATATTCAACGTCATTTTGTTCAACGAGCTACATTTGAAACGTGATTTTAGTTTCCGTTTTGACATTCTTGACGATTTATGGACATTGTACAAAATGCACTTTTCCGTAAAACCCAAGCGTCGTTTCTGGGCCATTAATTTCATCGCGGAAATTGTATAAATCACGAGGCTTGTCCAGAACGTTTCTCGTATACATTAGGACGTCTTGTGGACGCATGTTCCACAACAAACGACAATGATTTGCTCTGCGGTTTTGCGTTCGAACGCATGTCTGCACATGTAGTGAAGCAAATGTGGTTTTATATAATTACGCATTTAATTGCTTATGATGGTAGACAACACTGTGTTTAGCTGTTGATGACGGAAATCACCGTCACCCACTGATTTTATTTTTTTCTTTTTTTTTCGAATCACCTACCAATTTTTCCTTATTTTATTTTATTTTTACATTTATTTATCTATTTTTTAATTTTTATTCCTTTTTTTTACATTCACAGTAAAACGTGAGGTGTTAAAATAACACCAGAATGGATTAGAATAATCTGCAATAGTTCAATCCCTCTAGGATTAAATTAACACCAAAAAGGATTAAAATAATATCTATTTTGGTGTTATTTTGAACTATGAATAAAATTTTGTTTTAAATAAAACACCAAAGTCAACGATTTGTAAAAATTCAACGAATTTAGCTTCTCCAGGGAGAATAGTAAGTTATAATTAGAATTACTAACTATCTTAGGAACATAGTTTTACTAAATTCAATTGTGTTCAAAAAGTTTTAAAAATTATCGTCAAAATTTCAATTCTCTTTATAAATAATAAAATTCTTCTCTGATATTCAATTATTTTACAAAATTTTGATCAAATTCTTGTTAAAATTTTATTTATTTTCAAAAGTTTTTAAAAAACCATAATTTTTAATACCTACTATTTCAATAAAATTTTCCAAAAGAATTACATTATTAAAAAAAATTTCAATACAATTCTACGCAAACATTCAATTATTTTCATAAATAATAAAAATTTTTACAGGAATTCAATTATTTACAAATTTTTTCATAAATTTCTTCGCAATAATTCAATTATTTTCATAAATAAGAACATTTCTACAGGGATTCAATTATTTTTATAAATAATAAAATTCTTTTAGAAATTCAATTATTTTCAAAAATAATAAAACTCATTGTAGAATTTTAATTATGTTGAATGCAATTTTAATCAAATTCCTCGAAAAATGTTATTATTCTTAAACATCTTATTAAATTCGTCCAAAGAATTTAATGATTTAAAAAATTTGTTGATAACATTTTTTATGAGAATTTAATTTCAAGAAACATGAAATTAATAAATTATTTATTTTTGTATTTAAATAATTGAATTCTCGTAGAATTTACTAATAAAAATGGGTTTAAAAATGAATCTTAGTTAAAATTTTAGATTATACATAAGTATTAAAAGCATTATAACGTGGATTTTTAGAAATAATTAAACTTTGAAAAAGTCTCAAACTAAAATCATTAAAATTCTTAATTTTTCATATTTTTGACAAAAAATTCTGTAGTATTAATTCTTTTTTAAAGTTTAATAGGATTTTTATTGAAATTATTGCAATTTTTTATTTTTCAATATAATATTTTATTGCAGAATCTCCGAATAATTGAAATTTTGTAAAATTGAATTGTAAATGAATCAATTTGAAAATTCTCATAAAACTCATTACAGTGCTTCAATTATTTTTCATACAATTATAATTGAATTCCTTGAAATAAGTATTGTATAATAAGTATTTTGCATTTAAATAATTCAATTCTTGTAGAATTTTTCAATAAAAATTGATTTTCATTTCATAAAAAATGAATTTCAGTTAAAATTTTAGATTATAATTGAATATTAAAAGAAATATAGAGTGAACTTTTTGTAAATAATTGAATTTTGAAATTAATGTTTTTGAAAAAGTTTGATTGCATTTTTTAAATGTTTTTTGAAGTTTTTATTTTCTACTATGCATTTAATTAAAGAATTTAGGAATAATTGAAATTTCGTGAAATTTATGAATGAATTATTATTAAAAATAATAGATATAAAGTAAAATTGTAGTTAAAAGTTTTTGAAAATAATCATTGAATTGAAATAATGAAACTAATTTTGAAGAAGTTTTATAATATAAAATAATGATTTTATTAGTTGGTCATCTTTAATTATTATAAAATATGAAGAAATCGATCAATCCGAGTCGAAGACTCGTAGTTATGGATGTCTTCATGTTTTATAGTTATAAAAAAATTTAATAAACTAAAATTTCATTCATTGTAAAAAGTAACCCAAAAATTGATTATTTTAATCTTTTTTGGTGTTAATTTAAACTGCAACGCTTTTTAATACCTCACGATTTACTGTGCTTTTATGTCATCAAACTATTTTTACACTATTGAGGTAGATTAATAGCTTAGGGGTTAGTTGGTAAAAGGGACAAGTTGTTAAAAGGGGTAAGTTGTAACAAGTAAAGGAACAAAAAAAGTGAAAGGGAAGGGAAAAAAATTAAAAAAACGCTTTCACTCTTTCTCTCTCTTTCTCGCGAACTAAATACTATCAACGTTAACCAAAGAGTTGAGCTAATGCGACTTTTTACCTCTTTTCATCCGCTTGCAGTAACGATCCAATCGCTCTTTAAATAGAACGTTAATTAGAAACTCGTGCATTTGGCATTCTGTAAACGTTCACCTAAAAATGACATTTATAAAAAACGTCGACTTACTAAAAATTACTTTTACTACTTAAATCAATTTATTAGGCCCTCGAAATCGTTTCTGGCTTCTTCTATAATTTTTAATTCTTTTCTTAAATCAATAAACTTACCAATTATGTAAGTTTATATTATAAATATTTTTTGTTAGTAATTTATTTATAAAATTATTAATTTATTTATATTAATTTATAATAATTTACATTAATTTACATTAATTTATGTTTATATTTATTTTACTTTGTTTTATTCATTAACTACAAAGCCTAATGGTAAAATCCATTAACAGGGCTACTAACCTTATAAAATTAAATTGTTGATTGAAAAAAAAAATTCTCAAAATATTTTAACTCTTCAGTCTGACTAAATCCGATGTTTACTACTTCTGCTGAAATAAAATCTTTTCTGAAAATTTACTAACGAGATGAATTTAAAATGCAGAAAATATCTCACACATTAGTTTGAAAATATTATTGCGTTGAATATAAAATTTTCTTTTAGAGTTTTTTTAACAAAAAAAATTCGAAATTTGATGCTACGGTATAATGTTCATTGATTTAAATATCTCAATATTGTCACTTTATGAAGTAACTATAGTGCATGATTTACATTCTCATATTGAGATTTCTGAGACCATACATGTCGTTAAATCAAATATTCATACTACTTCCTTGCGACAGTCGTATTCTTCCTGCAGCCTGCACGTGCAGAGAATATCTGGATTGCAAAAGGGGACCAAAATTTAACAGCTAAATTTAACAATCTTCTTGTGAACACTTCATCAAAAATATAAAATATATATTTACTTTTTTAAAATGTAAAATCTACTTTTTAGAATGAAAATATAAAGTAATTTTTTTCAATGAAAATAGAACGTACATGTTTTAGAATGAAAATATAAAGTATATTTTTTAAAGAATAAAAATATGAAATACATTTCGTCACTAATTTTTCGTTTTGAAAGAATTTTATTTACAAACGTAATAAAAAGTAAAACAGTTTATTTAAATGTATTTTTATTTGTATTTTTAAATAAGTGTTTTTTATTAAAAAAATATACAAATTAAAATTAATTAATAAATTTACTTAATTGCCTTGTTGCCCTATTTTTGAAAAAATCATTAAATTCCATTGATAAGCGTAAGGAAAAATAGAACGGTTTATTATTCAATAAATTAAATAATAAAAATTCACCTTCTTGAAAAAATATACAAAAATAGAGGTAATCGTTTGTTATTTTATATTTTATAAAATGAAAAAGGGAAAAAATTCCATTTTTTATTCATTAAATTTCACCTCAAAAACCGCTACCATCGTTTTAAAAATATTTTTATAATTCAAGTTTACGTAAAATATTAAACATTTTTTTTATTCGCATTACAAACTTCCGTTCAAATAGCTTCTGAAAGTTGGGAAAATTTGTGCAGAAAAACTATTGTTCTTTGAAAAAAGAAAATGAATTGTGAAAGATGTTTTAAATTTTTAATTCACTTTTTTCCGGTTAAAAAATAATTTTTCTTGTGATGAAATGAAATTCATTTTTTTTCAACTAAAGGAATAAAAAGGTTCGACTGAATTAAAAATTGAGTTGTTGTAATCAAAAAAATATTTTATAACGTTACGGAATTTTTAATAATAAAATAAAAAAATACAATTAAAATTAAATTAGAACACAGTTAGTAAGAATTGTTTACTTTTGTTTTTATTTTAATTTTTCCTTAAATTGAACTTTGAATTCTTGTAATTATTTTAATAATTGTAGTAGTATAAACAAAGAAATAGTCAGACAAGAGTGTTTTTGTGTTTTTTTAATTGAAGCATTAGGTGAATGAATTTTCAGTATACAAAAATTTACAAATGTTAAATAATAGTAACAAGAAGATAAAAATTTTGTTTATATGGTGAATGTCATAAATTTCAGTAGTAAAAGTAAAAAATAGTCAGGCAAACAGTTCGTCATTTTCTTTTATTGAATTGTCAGTAGTAAAAGAAAATTTAGTCCATCGTGAGGTGTATCCTCGTAATACCAGTAGTAAAAGCTGTTTCGGTCAGACAACTTATTATTGTCTCTAATAAAGCACTAGTAGTAAAATAAATGTTTTGTTAGACAAGTGTTTACACACATTTTTTTATCAACTTAACTGCAGTATTTCTTACAATTAGTCAGACAAGACAAAATAAATTGTTCGCTTAATATATTTCTTTATTTGGAATGATTATAAAATTTACAGAGTTACTGTTTCAGTAGAACATGTAAATAATTAGTCAGACTCAATTTTCAATAACAATATTGTTTCCAAAGTCATTCTCTTCTTATGGGCAAAAAAATTTATATATTTCCTTTTTTTAAACATTTTTGTAGAAATTAGAAAATTCTCTATTTTGATGAGAAAATAATTTGTATTATTTCTGTTTATTAATCAATATTGCTTGAATAAAATTCAAAAATTTTAAAAATAGAGAAAAATGTAGGTATGTAAACTCTATTTGTCAATTGCAAATTTTAATTCAATTTTAGATAAGAATTTTTTTATTTAGAAAAATTATTGTAATTTTTACGAGAATTTTGCTTTAAATTTTAAACATAATTGAACTTTTGTAAGAAGAATTTTATTACTTTTAAAAATAACTGAATTTCTTCAATTATTTGTAACATACCATGAGACAAATATCATTATTTAAATATGTGTGTTGACAATTTTAACTAATTTAAAGAAGAGTTTGAATTATTAACATTTTGCAAAATACAAAATTTTTAAAAATTCCTAATTAAATTTATTGAAAATTTTGATTTTCTAAAATTTCATATTGCAACGTTTTGAAGTTCATCTATTTAGGAAAATTTTAAACGCAACTGTTTTAAATTTGAATTAATTTTGAAATATTTAAGTAAAAGTTTTATTTAATAATTAAAGTAACTATATTATTTTAAGATTTTGTTAAAAAATTTGCAAACTTTCTATTTTTAATTACAATTTTTAAACAAAATCTCAATTTCTTCTTTTAAAAAATTATAAAATCTTCGTAAATTTTATTTTTTTAATCATATACTTATTGATCGTTATTACAAAAATTGAATATTGTTGGAATAAAAATGTTGTAAATTACCTTTATTAGAAAAATAATTTTTTTAGAAAATGATATCTATTGGAAGAAAGAAAATAAGCACCTTCATTAGAAAAAAGTTGTTTAGAAATTTTCAAAAGTAACATAATTCTTCACAAAAATCAAATTTATGTTTTTAAATTGTCAAAAATTCCCGTCAAAATTTCAATAATCTTTATAAATAATAAAATTTTTCTACGAAATTCAATTATTTTCAAAAATTTTAATAAAATTCTTATCATAATTTCAATAGTTTTTAATATACAACATATTTTATCAAATTTCTCGAAAAATGCAATTACTTAAAAAAAATTTTATTAAAATGTTTTAGAAGAATTCAATTATTCTTTAAAAATTTGTTGATTCTTCATGAAAATTCAATTTTAAATAAAGTTAAATTATTTAATAAAATGTTTACTTTTATAGTGAAACAAATGAATTCTCGTAGAATTTTCAAATAAATATTTATGATATACTCAATTACAATCGAAAATTTGTACTGAAATTTATTTTTAAATCAATATTTATTAGAAAATTCTACAAGAAATCAATTATTTAACTATAAAAATAAATAATTTATTAAATAATGGAATGTTTTTTAACATTGATTTTTTATAACAAATTTTATCAGAATTCAATTATTATGTTTATTATTATTATTTATTGTCAAGAGACAAATTAAAACAAAATTTAACAATAATTTCATTTTTCGAGAAATTCCGTAAAAATTTGGTATATTTAAAATAATTGAAATTCTACCAAGAATATTATTAATATTTGAGAAAATAATTGAATTTCGGACGCAAAATAATTCCAATAATAATTTAATTTTTAGAAGAAATAAATATATTTCGTTCATTTGAACGTTCAGAACATTACGATCTTTATATATATTAAATTTTTTAAATAATTTTAGAAGAATTTTAGTTATAAACACAGGAAAAAAGAAGTGTTATTTTAACACTAAAAGTAGTGTTAAAACGACACGCAACATTTTTAACCGACGCTGTGTGGTTTTAACACTACATTGGTGTTAAAATAACAATAGAGACTGTTAAATTAACACTAGAGGGTGTTAAATTAATATACATTTTAAATGGGGTTAAAATAACACAAAAATTGTGTTAAAACAACATAATCTGAAAACTACACGCAACACATTTAACACTTATTTTTTTCTGTGAAGGTTGTTTACAAATCTAGGGTTTTGAATTTTTAATGAAATTCATGTAAAAATGAAAGTTTTACAAAATTTTAAATGAAAATATTTTCAAGTTCATCTACTTATAAAAATTGTAATTGCAGTTCTCTTAAAATTAAGTTAATTTTGAAATATTTAAGTAAAATTAGATTTCAAAAGTAAAATTTCCAGTATTTCGATCAAAATTCCCTGACTTTTCCAGGTTTCTTCATAATTTTTATAAAATCCCCTGACATTTCCAGGTTAATGCATAATGCATAATAATTAATAATAATAATAATTTGTAATAATAATAATTATTATTATTCTATTTTTTAAATTATTAATATTAACGTAAGATTATAAATATTGTAATAAAGAATAGAAATTTTTTTGCATTACAAGAAATGTTTTCAGGTCATGTTACACTGAGAAAACATTATACTCGTTTCAAGTAAAACATAATTTTAAGTGATTTTGTTTAATTGAAATTAGTTTGTAAACTTAATTATAATATATAGAAAATATTTACTGCTTTGATTCAAAAATAATTTTTGTTTGAATAATTATGTTTAATTCAAACATATTTTCTGTTTTGGGTTAATCAAAAAATATATTTAAAAATTTTATGTTTGATTTAAACTTAAAAGTTGATAATAAATAATTTAAAATCAACTATAAATAATGTTTGAATTAAATATATTATTTCTATGAATGAATAAAAAAATTGATTTGAATTAAAGTTAAATTTTTTTTGACTGTATAGCAAAGATATTTTAAGTTTGATTTAAACAAAATATTTTGGAATCAAATAAATCGTTTTCTCAGTGTAATTGACACATATTAGCGTTTTTTTGTGACATATTTGACACTTTTTCTTTTTATTTCGTATGCAGAATAATTGTGTCTTAGAATAAATCGAACTTTTATCCCTTGTTTTATTATTTGTTTATCGTCCTCTATTGGGACTTGGAAATTTCTGCATTTATATCCTATATATATAAAGCTCGTAAAGTAAATGTAGCCCACTGTATATTCGTAAAGCTCTACGATAAATTACTTTCCCGGATTGGTTGTAATTAACTCTCGCGCGCGTTTCCCACGTGGAAAAGACTCGGGGAAGGTAACAACGGGCTGTTTCACAGTAAATGGACGGGGATTCCCCTTGTCTGCGGCTGAGTGCGGTTGCTCTTGATAGACAAGAATATATGTATATATAGTGAGCCACGTTCCATAAAGGTGCTTAAGTGTACAGTAGTGAATCTACTAGTGCCGGCGGTGCAGCAGATGTGTAAACGAGATATGAGCTTACAAAAGACACACGGAGGATGCACGTGTATAGTTTACGAGCGTGGATTCCAAAAACCCTCCTCCTTTTTAGGCCTTTTTTACTTATACGTACACCACACACTCACAAGTCTCTTTCTCTCTCTCTCTCTCTCTCTCTCTCATTTTCTCTCGCTTTACTAAACTTTCAAGCGTAATTGAACGTCAACGGACTTACTCAAGTACCAACTGGACTCATTTTCAGGAAAAAAAAATTTTTTTTTTTTCTCCTCTCATTTCGACTATAAAGTTTCATATACCTACGTGTATATATAGAGAGAGAGACACAAGAAACGCTCGCGTACTTTGATGATATGCAAATATGACAAAATAGTAAAAATACTCGTTGGTTTTTTTTCTCCACTACGCGATGAAATTTCTAGCCATTATTTTCTTTATTTTTTTTTTATTTTATCCCAACACTGACCTAATTTTTATAAAACATCTAATCTTTTCTGTAAATATTATATGCATTTTATCGTGAATTTGATCTTTTAAAAGAAATTAAAATTCATTTTCATATTTTTTTTGCATTATGGTGTAATGGAATATTGCCCTATAGTTCTTGCTGGGAAGAAAAAGTGTTCTTTAAATTTAAAGAAAATATTTTTAATGGAAAAATATTTTGTTTCGAATTAAAAGGGGAAATATTTTTCTACTATTTGCATTTTAATAGAGAAAAGGATCGGTTATCTGACGACACGGTTCTTTACTACTAGAAATAATTATTACGTGAATTATTTTTTTATGAAGAGATTATTCTTTATTTGCTGAACTGTTATAATTATAAATTCGAAAATTTTTGATTAAAAGAAAATTCTGCAAAAAAGAAAGACAATTTCTTTTACTTCTAATTATGAGAATTACAATGGGTTTAGAAAATCCAGTCTGACTGATTATTTACTTTTTCTACTGAAACAAAAATTCTTGGAAATTGATAATTTTTTCGAATGAAAAAAAAGAGAAGTAGTAAAAATTGAAAATAATAACTACTCTGTTTTAAAAACAAAAATTTAGTAAATATTAAAATTTGAATTAATTTAACTAATTTAAAAAATCTGTAAACTATTGCAGTCATCCGACAATTATTTTGTCGAAAGGATAAAAATATTTATTATCCATTTATTGATTTAACATTTTTAATATAGTTACTTTTACATAAAAAATAAATGTGGAATTAATTTTTTTATTTTTATCATCGACTTAAATTTTGAATATTGAATATTTTTTTGTCACAAACTAGATACAATTATTAATCGGAAATTTTTATTTAGTTTGACCAAAAACTTTCTTTTTTTTCAAAATGTAAATATTTTTCTACATGAGAAAAAACGCATTCATTATCTACTATAAATATTAGTATTTAGAATTTGTAAGAATGAAAGAAAAATAATAAATAGAATAAATATAAATGTAAAATAAAATAATAATTAAATAAAATGAAATAAACAAAAGAAAAGAAAATGAAAAATAATTAAAACTGAACGGAAAGTTAAAAACACGATTTTACTGTTTTTAATATAAAAAGGAAATATGTAGCTCAATTTGAAATTGAAACTAATTATTACTTCAACTATTATAATAAGCATGCTGTAAAAGTTTCCAGGAATTTATGTGAATAATGTAGTCCTTGAAAATTCACTAGTAAATTCCTTGGCAAATTCCATGCAACACATTCCACCTGAATGTCCTCAAAACTTTCCATCTGTCCATGAGAACTTTTGTGAAAAGCGGTTAAAATTTATACTTTTTTCCCTCAAAAAGCAAAAAAATATTTTTATAAATCACATTTATATATAGACATTATTAATTCCCAATATTAAAAAAAATGAAGTTTTCATTTGACAAAATCAGGACAATTGAAATAAAAGTATGTGGAATTTGTTTTTTAATAAAATATTTTTTATTCGTAGTAATTGATTTTTCTTTTTTGGATTGAAGAGGGAAATAAAATAAAAACATTACGGAAAGGAATATTTAGAAAAAAAATCGTTTTTTGTTGAAATTCGACAATTTAATTTCTAAAGTGCCTGCGGCATTTTTCTTCCTTTCGGAAATTCGTTGTATATTAATATCTATACATGTATGGATATATGTATAAATTAATTTTCTGGTATACAGAGTTTAAAATTATTTTCAATATTTTCATACATTTTTTTTTGGTCTCTATTTTTAGAAAGGCAAAAAATATACTACTGTTTTCAGGAAAAGCAAAAAATTGCAAACGCTGAAAATTGCGGTATGAAGATAATAATTGTTTTCAGTAGTCAAAGTTCTTTTGGTCAGACCTTATACGTAATCGAATAACGATGATATTAGTAGAATCTAGAATGTGATCATTTTACTCGGACTGAATATTTTTTCCTAATGAAAAATATTTATATTTATTTTATAAAAATGTATTTATAGAAATTTTATAAAAATATATTTATGTACTTTTTATAAAAATATATTTATGTTCCTTTTAAAAAAATATATTTATATAAATTATATAAATATTCTTTTTCCTTTTATTTTTATTAGCTGTGCAAAAATAGACTTTTTGTTTGAAGTTAGTATAGAAAAAAAGTCGAGAGTAGAAAATGGAGGAGAGAAGATATTCAAATTAATTTCATTCGATCTTTCATTTATATGCAAACTATATAGATTATAATGGAAACACAATCATCTAAAGAATCTTGTTCGCATTAATCATGGAATGACTCCATATGTCAGTCACTCTTCATGGACACAGTAGATTGCACACGGTTGTCACATTCCATCATTTTCGCTTGTGCATATAATCATACCATATGTAACTGATGAGCATAAACCACACACAAAGTCTAAAGAACAAAAATTCTCAGAATGAACAGTAAATTTTTTATTATTATTTCCTTTTACTACATTCGCGTTCTTTTAAACATTAAATTCAAATTTTATATACAAATTTACAACATTCTCTCTCTCTCGCTCTCAAAAAAAACCTCACATAAAATGAAACTGTTTTTGTATTCGAAACTGATGCGAAAGCGTATTTTAAATATTTTTGCATGACACGAAAATTCTTTGAAGTACTTGATCGATCGTTTTTCATAGGAGAAAAAAAATGCTATTGGCACTTTCATAGGAAAAAAAAAAATTTATTTTCTTCGTCTTTTTTTTTTTGCTAATAAAAAAGAGACTTTCAAGTATATCTTTATTAAATTTCCCTTCTTTTTTATTGCAATCAATAATATTATATACGTTATCAAGAATCGAATTAATTAATACTGGGAAAATTATTTTAATCAATTTTTCATTCACGCTGAAATGGATATCGGAAAAATTATATAATCCATCTCGCTATTTAAATTTTGCGATGGTTCGAGGGTTTTTATATATATATATATATATATATACGATATACTCGACAAAATTTAAATAATTCTGCATCATAAATAAGCATGCAAGATATTCTCTCTCACTCTTTTTTTTCAAAAATATATATTAATATATAATTAGATATTTATTAATCTCTGTATAAATATAAAATTTCTATATCCTCGGGATATGGAGAAAGGAGGTGAGAGAGAGAGAGAGAGAGAGAGGTTATGGGGAGAGGGATAAATGAAGGGATGAAATGATAAAATCGCTCTTTGATTCCATACATGAGAATATGCAACTCGTAATGATAATAATTGCTATTAACGACAAAAATAATTACTTTCTGAAGCAATTAACGTAGTACCACCACCAAATTGTCCAACGGGCGAGCGTTCTGATAGATATGAAATCGATTTATTAACGAGTTTCATAAATCTTGTTCATGCGTAAATCCGTGGACAGCGAAAACCTGATATAAAGGTTCAAAATACTATATCAAAAAAAAAGAAACAAAAAAAAAATGAACGGAAATTGACACTTGTATAGAGAAAATAAGTTTTTATTGCTTTTTGATTAAAATTCGTCAATTTTACAACATCGAAAAAATTTAATCGCTTGATTTAATATTGCTTAATTGAATTAATAACTTTGAGAGGATGAATTTATCCAAAAATTGGAAAATTTTGTTCAATTGTGCTAGTAGAATTGTGCTCGTAATAAAAACTAAATAATAATTTAAATGAAAATATTAATTATCGTAACAATAAAAATAATAATAATAATAATATTGATTATAACAATAAAAATAAAAATAATAATAATAATATTGATAATAATAATAATAATAATAATAATAATAATAATAATAATAAATGTAATAATATTAACTTGTCTGACTTAATGTTGACCATAACTACTAATATTTGAATATGTATTTTTTGTTAGAAAATCCTTTCGTCTAACTTACATAAATTTTCTCTACTATTTCTAAGATTCTAAGTAGTAAGAGATTAAAAAAAATTATAAACTGTTCTGTCTGATTTAATATCGACTTTCACTACTGATACTCAAATATTTTTCTCATTTTAATTTTTTAATTTAAAAATAAAACAACTTCGCTACTAATATTTCGATTTTAAGTATTAAACATTTTAATTTATTTTTTATTTTTTTAATTTAAAAAAAAGAACTTCGCTACGAATGTTTCGATTTTAACTATTACAAATTTTTAAGGTATTCTTTTTTGTCTAATTTAATATTGACTTTTACTACTAGTGATTGCTTTAAAATATTTATCCTTATTATTGAATTATATTCTCCGGATTTTTTTTACTATTAAATATTAATTACTAATTTTTACTTTTAAAACTAAGCTTTTAAGTCTAGTGAACTGTAAAATAGTTTAAATAATTAAAAATTGTAAACTGTTTTGACTGACTTCGTCTTGATTTTCACTACTGATTCGAAAATATTTCAGTAGTGAAAACCAAATAGAAAGTCAGATAAAACAGTTTATAATTATTAATTATTTATAATTTTTTCATATTTTTACTTTGTTTGACTTATATCAATTTTTACCACTGCCACTTAGTTTTTAAGTAATAAAATATTTTCAATAATTATAAATTGTTTTGTCTGACCTAATATCGACTTTCTCTACTGACACTTAAATGATTTTTTGGTTATTAAATTACTAAGTGTGTTATTTTATTAACTTTCATATAGTTAATAATACTAATATTTTCAGCAGTAAAATATTTTGAATAATTATGAACTAATTTGTCTGACCTAATATTGACTTTCGCTACTGGTTCTCAAGTGTATGTCTCGTTATGAAATTGCTTTGTGTGATTTATATCAACTATTATAATCAAGTATTATAATTTATTAATTAAATAATTATAACTGTTTTGTCCGACTAAGTGTCGATTTTTACTACTTTATGTTTGTTTTATTATTATTGAGGCATTTTGTGAGGCATATTTATTTTTTCTACTACTGATATATATTTTTTAAATAATCATAAATTATTTACTTTGTTTTTGCAGTTATTTTTTATACTTCGCAAGAATTAAATGATTTTTACAAATATTGACAAAAAAAGTAAATATTTTTTAAAAAAATTAAGAAAAAGTGAGGAAAATAAAATATAGAATGGAATTTTCGTCAGTTTTATAAAATTTTTAAAACGTTGATTTTTGGTCGTGATGCTTAATTTTTGTGTAGCTACTTTTTTACTACTTTTTTTTAGTTTAAAAGCTACTTTGTACTTTTTGATACTTTTTTAAAGTTAATTATCGAGTGCGAAGACTGCAAATCATTTTGTAGGATCTACATCAACTTTTACTATTAATATTAATATTTTCAGTAGTATAATATTTTAAATAATTGTCAACTATTCTGTCTGATTAAATTTTGACTTTAGCTACTGATAATCGAATGTATTTTTCGTTTAATTTATCTATTTTGTCTAAAGTATTATTTATTTTTATTAGTTTGATATTACGATATTAGGTTATACAGTTTTTAAAATAATTATAAACAATTTGGTCTGACTTAATATTTACATTGACTCCTAGTATACTGATACTTTCAAAATTAAATTTATTTGTCTGACTTATATACACTTTTACTAGTATAATATTAGGATTTTATGTCGTAAGCATTTTTTAAATAATTATAAAATGTTTTGTCTGACCTAATATTAACATTCACTACTGTTATTTAAGTAAATTTTTTATTATTTAATCGCCGTGTCTTACAATTTATTTTCGATACTGGAAATTAGTTTTTTAAAAACTGTCTGTTAATTGTCAAACTTTATTGAATTATACGATTTAAGGAAATTTAAAACTAAATACACTGAGTAAGGATATTTTTTTGATCAAATTAACGTTCATTTGTTTATTACCAAATAATCATTTATTTCTGTCAAATATTTTTTTTCATGGCAATTAAATGTTATTCAATTTCAAAACTACACGAAAAATTGTGCTGTGTTATTTTAACATCAATATAAATTAAAACAATCTAGAATAATTAATTATTATTTCTTCAAAATGTTTTAAAAATAATTTATTTTTGACTTAGACACCTTTTTTTCATAGCAAAAATTAAATAATTTAATTTTTTGTTGGTCCTTATTTATGCTACAAAGCTTTTTAATACCTCTTCGTTTGGTCGGAATACAATTTAGTTGATGTAGATAAAAATTATTTGATTTCAGTACAAACATTTACTACGAAATTTTTGTATCTATTACGTAGACAAGCACTTGTTTATTAGAATCAAATAAATTTCCCATCACTGCAATATTTGTGTGCTAAAATATTTTCCTACAATTTACGGAAATACTCTTAGTATACTAATTTGAGTTAATAAACCACTTTGCATTCCTGTAAATTTTGAGAGTATTAAATTGAAACCTCCCGTTGCGAAGTGAAAACTAACTGTATACAATGGTCTCCTCTTAGACTCGCGGCTTGAATTTAAATAAGAAACAAAGTGCAGAAAAAAATAATAAAAAAATACGAAAAAAATTTCGCAAAAAAAATTTTGTTTAACAAATAAATATTTTTGGCGTATATTTTTTTTCTAAAAGCAATCCTAACAATGGGATAAAAACGTGTTTTTCATGAAATTGCAATATAAATATATGCACAATATGTGTTGAAGAATCGTTTTTATTTGATCTAAAAATACAATTGAGAGATAAAAATGTAAGGTTTAGTATGAACGTTCGCGGGATGTTTTTTAAGCAAGTTTTTCACTTGATGTATGTATGCGTCATCGATGTATGAATGTATATGTGTATATGTGTGCGTACAAAGAGTGATATACAACTTGGGAATTGAAATGAAGTATTGAAATGAAATAAGCGTCGAGTATCGGAAGTAAATTGGGCGCGTGTTGAATTCGTTTATCACTAGTATATTCGATTGGTGGTAGTCGCATAGGGGATAAGAAATCTGGCGTGCTCGCGCATTTACGACACAAAGAGAGAGAGAGAGAGAGTGAGAGAGAGGATGCGGGTGGGATATATATAGGAAAAGGTTGAGGTGGTTGCAGGGTCGTAGGTCGATTTTACACGAACAACCAACAATCCCTATGCATGAGGTTCACTCCTGCCGCTACAGCTTCCTAAGTACACAGAATATACGTATTTGCATTTCAGTCTTTGTGCCGGTTGCTTCACTGTTGGTTGGTACTTCAGGCTCATGGCGCTCAGTACGGGCACGTTGGACTTGCAATGTACTAACCGCATTGCGGTTTCTCATTCTCTCTGAATTTATAAGCTCCAGATTAAGTTTCTCTTACCCTTGATTTTTATATAATCAAACATTTATTAGCAACATTGCGCTCTTTAGGAATTAACCTCCAAGTCGTATATATACATAATATCGCGTGGGAAAAAGTTTCCTCACAACACTGAGGAGAGAGAGTTTATATTTGAATCAAAACAAATTCTCTCTTTTCTTAAATGAAAATTAGAATATTTTTTTATGGAAATTATCTTTTTTTAAACATTAAATTAATTTTGATCTAATTTTTATCTCATTACCTATAATTATTTAAAGTATAAAAAAAAATATAATTATTATAATTATTAAAAATTTTTTCTACTTAAACTCTAAATATAAGTAGTAAAAATTGATATAAAAACACACATGGGATTTAAAAAAGTGAAAATATTCTAGTATCAGTAGTTAAAGTCAATAGTAGGTCAGACAAATCAGTTTATAATTATTTAAAATATTTCACTTCTTAACACCTTAGAAGCCGTTCAAAAAATACGTAACGCTATTTTTTAGAAATTTGGACCCCCCTCCCCCACGTAACGCAATGTAACAAATTGCTTGACCCCTCTTCCCAAAACTCGTTACGTATTTTTTGAACCAGCCCCTTAGTATCAGTAGTTAAAGTCAATATTAGGTCAGGCAAATCAGTTTATAATTATTTAAAATATTTTGCTTCTTAACAACTTAGGATCAGTAGTTAAAGTCAATACTAGGTCAGACAAATTAGTTTATAATTATTTAAAATATTTCACTTCTTAAAACCTTAGTTTCAGTAGTTAAAGTCCATAGTTGGTCAGATAAATCAGTTTTTAATTATTTATAATAATTTAAAATATTTTACTACATAAAGCTTAGTACCAGTAGTAAAAATTAGTAATTATTGGTAAAAAAAACTTTAAACAATTTAAAATATCGAGAACTACTCTAAAAGTTCAAATAGTAAAAGTCAATATTAAGTCAGGCAAATGTGTTTATAATTCTTCACAATATTTTACCACTGGAAATCTTAAAATTGGTAATAAAAGTTTGTAAAAAACATAGTGATCAAGTAAGAAGGAAAACGCATAAATGTGTCAGTAGTGAATGTCAGTATTACGTCGGACAAAACATATATTAATTATTTTGAAACATTTTACGACGAAAAATCTTAATAATAGTAGTAAAAGTTCATGAATGTCATCTGTCGTAGTGATTTATTAACGATGTATAGCTTCGAGTATCAGTAGAGAAACTCAATATTAAGTCTGACAAAGCAGTTTATACGAATTAAAAAATTTGTTTACTACTTTACAGCTTTGTATCAGAAGTAAAAATTGATAAAAGTTAGACAATATTGTTTGCTTTCGAGAAGTACATTTAAGCATGTGTAGTAAAAGTAGTAAAAGTCAATATAAAGTCAGACAAAACAGTTTATAATTTTTTATTATATTTTAATCAGACAAAAACAATGTATAATTATTGAAGAAATTTTATTACTTAAAATCTAAGTATAAGTAGTTAAAATTGATATAAAAACACACATGGGATTTAAAAAAGTGAAAATATTCGAGTATCAGTAGTGAAAGACGATATTAAGTCAGACAAAACAGTTTATAAGTATATGCAATTATTTAAAATATTTTATCACTTAAATAGTAAAAAATAATATCGACATAGTAAAAATTAACTATTAGTAGTAACAAAAATTCTTACAATTTAATTCAATAACGAGAAATACTTTGAAGTAATCAGTAGTAGTAAATGTCGAAATTAGGTCAGACAAATCATTCTATAATTTTATAAAATATTTAAATACTTAAAATCTAAGTATAAGTAGTAAAAGTTGATATAAAAATACACATGAGGATTTAAAAAAGTGAAAATATTCAAGTATCAGTAGTATCAGTAGTTAAAGTCAATATTAGGTCAGACAAATCAGTTTATAATTATTAAAAATATTTCACTTCCTAATAACATAGTATTAGTAGTAAAAGTCAAAATTAGGTCAGACAAATGAGTTTATAATTATTTAAAATATTTCACTTTCTAAAAACCTTAGTATCAGTAGTTAAAATCAATAGTAGGTCAGACAAATTAGTTTTTAATTATTTAAAATATTTTTTTTACTCAAAATATTAGCATTAGTAATAATAATAATAATGTTTAACGTCTTCTGCCAACCTTATAGAAACTAACGTGTTACAAAATATTCCCTTAAAACTAAAAATTAAACTAAACCAAATTTTCACGACTGATAAATGAATTGTTTTTCTTGTTATTATCAAATCACTTTCTTTTTGTACCAGTTTTTATTACCAATACCAAGATTTTTAGTAGTAAAATACTTTAAATAATTATTAACTCTTTTGTCTGATTATATATTGACTTTTACTACTAATATAGTAAGATTTCCACTGTTAAATATTTTTTAAATCATTAAAAACGTTTTGTCTGACTTAATATTGACTTTTACTACTAATAGTAAGATTTTCACTGTTAAATATATTTTCAGTCAATTAAAAAGTTTTGTTTGATTTAATATTGACTTTTATTACTAATAGTAAGATTTCCACTGATAAATATATTTTAAATCATTAAAAACGTTTTGTCTGACATAATATTGACTTTTACTACTGATACTAGAATAAATTTTTGCAATCAATCGATTTTGTTTAAAAATTTTTAAAATGCACATAATTATAGAAAAAACATTGTACTTTCTGATACAATTTTTAAAAAATTTCTCAGAGTTTGAAAAAAAACCATAAAAATTTAGTTTTCTTTAAAAATCCTATTGGAGACATGTTGAAAAGGCTTCGGAGATGAAAGTAATTTAATTATTATATAAATTCAGTTGAATAAAATTATTTAATTTTCTTTTTAAAATGATAAATAAGTGCTAAATTTTCACTATGGAAATTGATAATAAATATTAAAGAGTAGATTTTGTAAAATTAATCGAGACATCAAAAATGGTACTTTCTGAAGAATCGACCACATTAACAATTTTATCCTAAAGAAGTAAAATCACTTTTAAAATAATTTTTCTCTCTTGAGAAAAAATTATACCGTATTTTCAATTTCATTCTGGTAAAAAAAAGTAAAATTTTGATCCTCGGGAAATTGTATTCAAAGAACAATTTTATTCCACACGCGATAAATTTTTTAATATACAATTAATTTTAATGACTTGGCATTTTCAAGTAACAAGCATAAAGCTTTTTGTATGAGCAAGCTTTAATATTCTCGAGTCTTTGTATATATACTTCTTTGTATATTTTTGAGCAATGTAAATCTTTGTTTAAAAAAAAAAACAAGAAAAACAAAAAGAATCTATATATATGCACGTACACGTACAATTTGAAATTGTAAAATATTAATGAAGATATTTTAATATTTGATAAAACTTGTCGAGATTGCTGTTTGTGAGCAGGTGAAATGAACTACTTTGATATTCTAATAGATTCATGTTAGCAAAAATTTAAGCGGATTGGCCGTAATCCGTTGGTCGTCATTTATTCGAACGCGCGCGATTATTCCCACGTAACTACCTTGAAATGTAATATTGGAACTGATCCACTGTTCAAGTGCATTTCCAATCAGATATAATGAAGGTTTAATTTGAGGATTCTCCTAGAGATATCCCTTGAATATCGATAATTAACTCAACTACATAAACTGAGATTTGATCTCCTGTTTTGTGTTACCTTGGACTCGCGAAAAAGCTAATTGAGTTGTATAATTGGTTTCGTCTCCTCCATTATTCTTTTTCAATTGATCCAGTTTTATTGTGAGAGCAATATTTTTTCAATTCGAAGTTTTTTCTCATTTTTTCATCCAAATCTCTAAAGTCTCTATACTGATTCATATTAGGTTTTTTTCGATGTTTTTTTCAACTATATTTTTCATTATAAACTTTTATTATATCTAAAAGAAAATTTTAAATAATTAAAATTTTTGAATATATAAAAATTAAAATAAAAAATTAAATAAATGAGAGTAATAAAAATGTTTAAAATAAAATAAGAAAACAATGTTCATCAATATGGATCGAATGTTCAAAAACTGTTAAATAATGTCAATAGAATTTTATATTTTTAAAGTTAAGGAATATTTTCCCTCCCACCGTTTGTCAACAAACTGACCACACTTTCCTCTTGTCTAAAACGTGAACCGATGGAAAAATAAACACACACACTCTCTCTCTCTCTCGATCTCTTATTTTCTCTCTAAAAATATTTCGTAAAAAAATTAATTAAAACCTTCGTTGGTTAAAAAAGGAGTGAATGAAAAAACATTGTCCTACTTTAGTAATGACATAAAAAACAGTTTTCAACACAATAAAATAAAATACAAAAAACCAACGATTAAATATATAATAGTTAGCCACATAATAAATTTGATAAAAAAAGCAAAAATCACGAATTTTCACTGTAAATAATTGTTACGTCCTGAAAAAAAATGTATATTTCGAGAGATGAAATGAAAAATGAAAAAATACCAACAGTGTGAATAATGCGTTCGTTGAAAATAAACAAAAGAACAAAAGAAAGTTGTTATGCTGTTTTTATGTATACACATACATACTACATGGTATATCTATATGAAAAATGGGATTCAATTTCAGTTAGAGAAAAGTTTTTGTATAATCGTTACGTGATAATCAAGTGAACATTCCCTGATGTGTTTATGTGTCAGTGTCTCTCTCTCTCTCTCTGTGTATGTACAGTTGGAGACGTATACGTTTTCGATTCGTCACAGTTACACGCACTCACTCAAATTTATCGATGCAGCAAGCCGACGTGTCGACCATTGACTAATCAGCAGTAACTTGTTCAGAATCACGGAGAAATTTCCATTGCTAATGAAATTACAGATACGACATAAAGGAGTTAATTTAACCCACAAACGTTATATACTTTTTTTCTCCTCTTTTTTTTTTTATTTTGATAGCACCAATAGTCAATTCTAATTAACAAGTTTAAAGACCCGTCTTTTAATAGGAGAGTAGTGAAACAATTGCGGTCGATGGGATGTTGGGAAGGAGGGGTAAGCGACGTGGGGGGAGGGATTATGATTATCTACTGCAATTCTGTGTTCTAACAACTATCTTCGATTGTAAATTTTATTTTTTTTTTAAATTATCATAAATTACTAGGGTGAAAATCTATATTAATAAAGTTCGTGATCCGTTTAATAACCTGTTCGCAGTTTTGAAGTTAGTTGCCGTTTGCTTTTTGGGTTTCTTAATTTCTTTATAATTTTAATTTTCTTTTAAAATATTTTCAATTTTAAAATTACTGTATTGAAAATCATTGAATTATTGCAAAGAATTTTATTAAAAAATTTAATAATAATAGAATTTCTTCACAGAATTTCATTTTTTAGAAAAATAACAGAATTCTCGACGTGAATTTGGTATAAATTTTTAAAAATTCTAATTAAATTCTTCTTGCAGAATGTCTTTGAATTTTTTGTCAAATAGTGGAGTTTCTTTAATAATTTTAATTAAATATTTTTAAAATAATTGAATTTTATGGAGAAGAATTTTATTGAAATTGTATTGAAAATAATTGAATTTTTGTGAAAAATTTTACTATTTATAAAAGTAATTGAATTGTTCCAAAGAATAAAGGATTTTACTATTCATAAATGTAATTGAATTATTGCGAAGAATTTTACTATTTATAAAAATAATTGATATAATGTTTCGAAGAATTTATTAAAATTTTAGAAAAAAATTAAATTTTTTTTAGAAATGTCTAAAATTTTTTAAACTCCCCTAAGAATTCTCCCTAAGAATTCAATTAAAATTGTTTTGAAAATAATTCAATTATTTAGAAGAATTTGTTAAAATTTTAGAATATATTTGAATTCTTTCGTAAAGTTTCAGTAAAATTTTTGAAAATTTAAACAGTAATAAATAATTTGGTATTTAATAAGTGATTTTTTTTAAATTTTGATGTTCAATTATACTTTTTGGTTCTTTTTTCTCTGCTTTTCTTTTATTTTAACTTTAGTTTAAATAAACCAAAGATTATTATTACAAACTTTTTACTACATAAAAGTTTAAATTTTAATATTAGTAGTAAAATATTATAAAAGTGAGACAAAGAGATTTAGAAGTATAGTGAAAGTAATTATTTTAAATAAAAAATGTATTTACAGCAAATTGAATTTTTATTTGAAAAAAAAATTTATTTTCATGGAATGAAATTCACTTAAACTAAATAAAATTGACTTTAAGGAAGAATCTTACGTACAGTCATTACAAAAATGAGTCCAATGTTATTTTATGATTAAAAATTAAAAGACAAATTAAATTTTTTAAGTCGATTTTGATGAAAAGACAAAGAATTTAAATTTGAACATTTTAAAAAATTGAAAGTTGCATTTGTATAAAAATTGGAATTTCCTGATAATAAGAAACATTTCTTAAATTTTAGATTATTTCACTTAAATTATTAATTATTGACAAAAAATTACAATTTTTATTGAAATATGACTGTAAATTGTTAAAAATACAGAAAATTAAATTTTTTATGCTTCTACCAGAAGCAGTTTAAAATGTAATGTGACCCTCTTTTTTAAAATACAAAATTATGACATTGTACTAACTTTTGTTACGATTTTTAGTCAGTTTCTTCTTTAATCAAATAAAAGTTGCTTGACCCAAACAAAATTTACTTAAATCAAAAGAAACTTACTTGAACAATATTTTTACTTTAACCGAATAATTTTTTTTTTAAATAATTTTTATTTAAATATAATAAATTGTGTTTTCTTAATTAATAATTTCTGTATTTGAAACAGGTTGAATTTAAATGACTTGTGGAAAAATTGTTTGATACAAATAAATATTTTTTTGTTGCTGGAGAAAAAGTTGAATCAAATGAATTTTTTTTCTCTCAGTGAGGTTACAAAATTCAATCCTTCCTTTCGAAGTATTTAGAAATTTAAATAATCATTCGAAAATTTTAATATCAGAGTTAAGATAGTTCTTAGCGTTTGATTTTCCGTTTGATGAAAAGAGATAAAAATCAATTTGGAGCAGGTTACAAAATTATAATATAGAATTCTGAATGCGGTTCGCGATTTAAGTGAAAAATATCGATTGAGTAAAATGAAATGGAAGTTGATTGTTTTTTTTCTTTGCTCTCATATTTATATTCTCATTGAGGAAAAAATCGATTGGTTTCTTCCATATACGCTTCATATCTTTTTCTATTACATATTCATTGTAAAAATATATTTTTATAATATTTATTGATTTTTTCTTAATATATTTGGAAGACTAAATTTTAAAACGAATTAAACTTTTTAAAGTTTAATTCGTCGCCTTTTAAAATTTGTTTCGCATAGGCGAAAAGAGCTCTTTTGAAAATTTCGTTTTATTTTAAAATTCGATTCTTCTCAAAAATTTGCTATGTTTTTTTTTCAAATTTGATTTGTCTTTTTTTTCAAATTTGATTTGCCACTTTTGAAAAATTTGATTTGTCGCTTTTTAAAGTTTGATTTGTCCTTTTTTTAAAAAAAGTTTGAAAAGATGAGTAGGGACTATTCAAAAATTTAATCCAAGTGACGGGAATATAGAAAGTCAGCTATGCGACATGTTGGATGATCGGGAAGAATGAGGAACAATGGAGGACAATACATTGAAATGAGAAAGTTGGTTTGCATTGTCGGACAACCGCAGCAGAATTCTCTCGGTCTCGCTTTCTCGCTTTCCCTCTCGCGCACTGTATGAGAGAGTTGCTTACTCGCCCTATCCTAGAGTGAAAGAAAGGATTGTAAACCACCGGATGAGACCCTCAGTCCGGAACACAGGCCTCTCTTTTCGTCTACAATACATTCCCTCTTTTTTTTTTTATCAAAAAGAGAACTTAAAGCAATTCGTCAGTGTTGTATGTTGCTTTCCACGAGCATATAAATTCTCGTCTCCTTTTTTTTTTGCTTATGAATTTTTTATATTTTCATTTTTATTTTCGTTAAACTTATAATGTAGACGAATTTTTTTTTACTAAGTTAAATATTTGTTAAATGTCAAAATAGCTGTTGAATATTTTGATATTTCACTATTTTTTATTCGTAAATTGTCTATTAGGAAAACTATTTCTACTGTACTATTTTGTCCGACATTACACTGAGGTTTACCACTGAATCTTTCAAAATATTTTTCCTTGTTTAATTACATTGTCCGATTAAAATTAATTTTTCCTACTAATACTATGCTTTTGAGTACTATTGATACTTATTTTTACTACTGATACTAAGCTTTTAAGAAGGAAAATATTTTAAATAATTATAAACCGATTTGTCTGACCTACCATTGACTTTAACTACTAATACTAAGCTTTTAAGAAGTGAAATATTTTAAATAATTATAAACCGATTTGTCTGACCTACCATTGACTTTAACTACTAATACTAAGCTTTTAAGAAGTAAAATATTTTAAATAATTATAAACCGATTTGTCTGACCTAATATTGACTTTAACTACTGATACTACTGATACTCGAATATTTTAACTTTTTTAAATCCCTAGTGTATTTTTATGTCAATTTTCACTACTTATACTTAGATATTAAGTAATAAAATTTTTTTAATAATCACACATTGTTCTGTCTGATTAAAAACTGACTTTTACTACTACTTATTCCTTTGCAGTATTTCTCGATATTAAATTACGTTGACTAAAGTTTTTTTTACCTCTAACTACTAATTTTTTATTACTAATACTAAATTTTTTTATATATTGTAAAATATAATAAAAAATTATAAATTATTTTGTCTGACTTTATATTGACATTTACTACTCATGCTTAAATGTACTTCTCAAAAGCAAACAATATTGTCTAACTTATATCAATTTTTACTTTTGATACAAAGCTGTGAAGTAGTAAAGAATTTGTTTAATAATTATAAACTATTTTGTCTGACTTAATATTGACTTTCACTACTGATATTTGAATGTATTTCTCTTACAAAGTCCTTCTGTCTGACTTGTATCAATTTTTATCACTAATACTGAGATTTTAAGTAGTAAAATATTCGAAATAATTAAAATTTGTTTTGTTTGATATAATATCGACTTTCACTACTAATACATATGCGTAATTCTTGATATAAATCACTTTGTCTGACTTATGTAAAATTTTACTACTAATATTAAGATTTTAAATATTAAAAAGTTTTTAATAATTACAATTTGTTTTGTCAGATGTAATTTACTTTCACGACTGATAAATGAATTGTTTTTCTTGTTATTATTAAATCACTTTCTTTTTGTACCAATTTTTATTACCAATACCAAGATTTTTAGTAGTAAAATACTTTAAATAATTATTAACTCTTTTGTCTGACTTAATATTGACTTTTACTACTAATAGTAAGATTTCCACTGTTAAATATATTTTCAGTTAATTAAAAAGTTTTGTCTGACTTAATATTGACTTTTACTACTAATAGTAAGATTTCCACTGTTAAATATATTTTCAGTCAATTAAAAAGTTTTGTCTGATTATATATTGACTTTTACTACTAATAGTAAGATTTCCACTGTTAAATATATTTTAAATCATTGAAAATGTTTTGTCTGACTTAATGTTGACTTTTACTACTGATACTAGAATGAATTTTTGCAATCAATCGATTTTGTTTAAAAATTTTTAAAATGCACATAATTATAGAAAAAACATTGTACTTTCTGATACTATTTTTAAAAAATTTATCAGAGTTTAAAAAAAACCATAAAAATTTAGTTTTCTTTAAAAAGTCCTATTGGAGACATGTTGAAAAGGCTTCGGAGATGAAAGTAATTAAGTTATTACATAAATTCAGTTGAATAAAATTTTTTAATTTTCTTCTTAAAATAATAAGCAAGTGCTAAATTCTCACTATGGAAATTGATAACAATTAAATTAAGTTTAAAATATTCTAAATAATTGAAAATTCTTTCAATTGCAGACGTTAAAATAATAATAATTGGTCTGACTTATTATTTACTTTTACTACTGATTGTCAAATGTATTTCTCGTTATTAAATCTCTCTTTCTGACTTATATTAACCCTGATATAAACTTATGCTTCTGATTCTGGGATTTTGAGTATAGTGGACAATTTTTAAATAATTATAGACTGTATTGTCTGACACAATATTGACTTTCACTACTTATACTTATTTCTTGATATTAAACCTCTCTGTCTGACTTCAATAAATTATTTCTACTTATACAAGGATTTCTCTTTTATTTAACACTGACTAAAAATTGATTTTTTCTACTGAATGTCAATTTCATTAAAAATTCACACTCAATTAATTTAAATTAAAAAGCTCTTTTTTAAATTCAGAAGATTTGAAACGTTTTCATTGCTGGGAAAATGATATTAAAAGTAGAAAAAACGGAAAATTTTTTCAATATTCTCGAACAATTACTGTTTATGATTTTTAAAATTTGACATTATTTAAAAAAATCTTTAAAACCAATCCAAGAGAGTATAAAATGTAATAATTGAAAAATAATATCAAAGGGAAAAAATGGAAATTAAAAATTTTTTTAAATCTCAATTCAGTTTATTAAAATTCCTCTTACTTTGTCATTATTGTTAAAAAGGGATAATATTTAATTATGACATAAATCAATATTTAAAGTCATATTAAAATTCATGTTTCAAAGTGAAAATTTTCAAACAAAGAAATTTGAAAAGTTTAAATTACTATTATACTTGAATATTCTTAAAAAAGAGATAATATTTGTGAGATGTAAAATTTGATCCTATTAAACTAGTTTGCCAATAATTTCTTTTTTTTTTGCTTCCCACAATCCGCATATATGGTTTATTCTTCCTTTAAAGGATATAAATATATGGCAACTCGCAGGTGGCTTGAATAAAAGAGGAAAAATGCCAAGACAAGCGATTGTGTTGTTTGTTGAAAGAAAAGAAAAGAAAAGAACAAGAAGAAGAAAAAACCTATATGGAGGTAAAACGTTCTCTCTTTCGTGATCTAGAATTTCGGTGTTGGCAACGCGTCCCGTGAGACTCGTTACTTAAAGGTTTCGGATCGGGTACTTTTGGTCCACCTCAGCACTATTCATTGCAGTTGAATTGGCAAAAAGTAATCGCGTCGTTTACTTTGCCATGTTCCTTGCATTCGAATCTCGGAAATTCCCGAGATATTGGTGCTTGCCTTTTTCTTTTTATTCTTTTTTTGCCAGCCCTGTAAGAGAGTTCTTTTTTTTTGAAAAATCGAGTTAAAAATTTATTAGAGAATTTCTCTTGAGTAATACATGAGCAATTTCGTTTTCTTGTGGTACAAATTTTTCTTTTTGTATTGTAAAATAATATAAATTACACATTGTAAGAAAGATGGTTACTTTTTAACTCCAAATAGGATTTTATGAAATGTGCACTTTGACCTCTTTTAACATCAAACAACGTAAAATAAGGATCGTTTCAATTTCTTGAAAAAAAATTTTGTTACTTTCATTATATACTTTTTATTTTTTTAACAATTATTATTATTATTACACTAGCAAATGTTTCATGAAATAATTTAATTATTTATGAAAATGATTACGTTTACTACTTCCATAAATAAAGAAACTTTAAATAGTTTAAATTAACAATTTTACAAAATTTCAATTTTGAATTATTTTAAATAAAAATTTTAAAGAACTTAAGATTTTAAGAAATTTAAATAATTTAAAATCTTCTTAAATCAATTAAAATTAATAATATAATATATTAAGTAATTATTAAAATTAAAAGATTTATAGAAGAATGTTAGTTGAAAGCAAAAAAGAAAGGAAATTTTGGAGAAGCTGCAAATTATTGTAAATATTTAATTTTTTCAAAACTAATGTAATTCTTCCCAGAAATTCAATTATGTTTAAAAATGAAACAATATCTCTGAAAAATCTTAATTATCTCTAATAACAATATAAACTATAAATAAGAAAATTCTTCTTTAAAATTAAATTATTTAAAAAAATTTTAATAAGTATCTTGTCAAAATTTCAATAATTATTTTCAAAAATTTTTTTCTGATTTCAATAATTTTCATTATCTCTACTTTTTTAATAAAACTGCTCAAAAGAAATCAATTATTTAAAAAAAAAGTGTTAATAAAATTGTACGCAAAAATTTCATTATATTTCGTAAATAATAAAAATTTCGCAGGAATTCAATTATTTACATATTTTTTTATAAATTTCTTCACAGTAATTCAATAATTTTTATAAATAATAAAACTCATCGCAGAATTTCAATTATTTTTAACACTATTTTAATTAAATTTCTTGTAAAATGTAGGTATCCTTAAAAAGTTTATTAAAATTCGTCAAGAGAATTCAATTTTTTAAAAATTTTGTAATAAAATTCTGTATAAGAATTAAATAATTCAAAAAAACATTAAATAATTATTTAATAAATGATTAACTTTTGTATATAAATAATTAAAGTCTCGTAGATTTTTCCCATATAAATTGATTTAAAAATGAATTTTAGTTAAAATTTTAGATAATAATTAGTATGAAAATATTTTTGCAGAATTAACAGTAACAATATTCTTTTAATATAAAATAATAATTTAATCTTTTGGTCTGCTTTAAGTATTAAAAAAAATGTCAAAATTGACCATTACAAGTCTTCGACTTGGAGTAATCGTTTTTTTAAAGTTATTAAATTCTAAAAAGGTTTGAATTTGAAATTTTTGAAAATGTTAATTCGCCTGTAAAAATAATAATAATTTAATATTTATTTTAATAAGAAATTATTGATTTCGAATAATTTTGCAATTAAGGAAATTCGTAAATAAATATAACAGAACATTTTTTTTTAAGTAAAATTTTTTCCTTTATGTTCTAAAATTCAAAAAGTTTCAATTTCACTTTAAATTAAAATTTGTTATTGATAAATGGAATTTATAAACATTTTTTCCCCTTTATTTTTAAAAAACTTTGAATTTTATTAAAAGAAATAGAAATTATGTAAATTTGTTCCTTATGAAAATGGAAATTTTTTTACAAAAATATTAAGGCAGAGGAATATGTAGCAAATGTTTTTTTTCCTGAAATAAAAAAAATGAGTTTGTGAACAATATATTGTTATTGGAAAATAAAAATTATGCATAAACTGGGTATTTATTTCCAATTTCTTAATAATAATTTTTTAACAATTTTGTATTTTTTTTTTAATGAAAAGGAGAAAAATTTGCATAATCCAGATTCTTTATCATAATTTATTTTAATCTTCTAATTTCTAATATTATTTTATTATAAATCAGGAAAAAATATCTGAATTAAAAAATACTCTTCAAATTTCTTTGCAAGAAAACTAACTCTCCTGATTTTTAAATTTAACAATGAAGTTTTAATTTTAAAAAGAAATTTGATTAAATTAAATTTTTAATAAAATATTACGTCATAAAAGAGAGAATTAAAAAAAACTCCTTTGTTTTTATTGAAAACTTTAAATAAAAACTGTGTTTTTGGTTATAATTTCTTCGAGAGTGTTTTTTTTCGTCCTGAATCTCGATTGTGTTTGTTTTCGTAACACTCATTGATTTTTTAATGAAAAAAAAACAAAACAAAAGCAAACATAAAGACTTATGATTATTGAAAATTAATATATAGTTTTGGAAAATTTCACGGAATAAAAATAAAAAATCGTTTTATATTTAAAATAATTTAAAACGTTGTAATAGTGATTAAAAAAGTGTTCTATTAACAAACTTGTTGAAGGGTAAAATAAATTTTATTTGATAAAAACTAATATTTATTTGTTAAGGGCATGTAGAAACAGCCAACTTCAATTAATACATGTATTAATATTCCCACCGGTTTTCTTAAAAACTATAAAATAAATCTTGATAAAATATTAAAAAAATAAAATTTTATTTATTGAGGCATGGATCTCTAGTTCAATTAATACAAAAAATTACTTTTAAATATTATTTTCCATTTAATAAAAAGTTTGATATTTTTTGAGGAAAAAAGACAATCAAATACAAATTAATATTAAAAAAAGTGAATAAATTTATATTTTTCTATGTTAACATTCATTTTTTTCAATGACAATTTGTATTGGATTGTCTTTTATTCTCGAAAATTGTAAAAAAAAAGAAGGTTTCAATAAAAAAATATAAATTTATTCACTTTTTTCAATATTAATTTGTATTTGATTGTCTTTTTTTCTCAAAAAATATCAAACTTTTTATGAAATAAAAAATAATATTTAAAAGCAAATTTTTGTATTAATTGGACTACAGATCCATGTCTCAATAAATAAAATATTATTTTTTTTATATTTTGTCAAGATTAATTTAATATTTTTTAAGAAAACCGGTGAGAATATTAATACATGTATTAATTGAAGTTGGCTGATTCCACATGCCCTTAAAAAATAAATATTACACTGAGAAAACATTATATTTCATTTAAAAAAAATAATTTTAAGTAATTTTATTTAATTGAAATTAGTTTGTACAATGAGAAAACGATTTATTTGATTTAAATATATTTTGTTTAAATCAAAACAAAATATGTTTGAATTATATATATATATATATAATTGTTCAAACAAATAATACTTTTGAATCAAAGCAGTAGATATTTTCGATACATATATTGGGATTAAGCTTACAAACTAATTTCAATTAAACGAAATCATTTAAATCTATTTTTTTATTTACATTAAGTATAACGTTTTCTCAATGTAAGCATATAACAATATATAAAAAATATTTACTGCTTGGATTCAAAAATATTATTATTTGTTTGAATAATTATATTTAATTCAAACATATTTCCTGTTAAATTTTTTTTCTGTTTCTGTTCTGCTAAATATGTTTGAAAATTTTATGCTTGATTCAAACTTAAAAGTTGATTACGAATAATTTAAAATCAACGACAAGTATGAATTAAATAAATTATTTCTTTAAATGAACCAAAAAATATGTTTCAATTAAACATAAAATATATTTGTCTGTATAGCAAAGATATTTTAAGTTTGATTTAAACGAAATATGTTTGAATCAAATTAATCGTTTTCTTACACTGAGAAAACATTATACTCGTTTTAAGTAAAAAAAATAATTTTTAGTGATTTTGTTTCATTGAAATTAGTTTGTAATCTTAATTTTAATATATAGAAAATATTTACTGCTTTGATTCAAAAATAATTTTTGTTTGAATAATTATGTTTAATTCAAGCATACTTTCTGTTTTGGGTTAAACAAAAAATATGTTTAAAAATTTTATGTTTGATTCAAACTTAAAAGTTGATTACGAATAATTTAAAATCAACGACAAGTTTGAATTAAATAAATTATTTCTTTAAATGAATAAAAAAATAGATTTTAAATTAAAGTTACATTTTTTTGACTGTATAGCAAAGATATTTTAAGTTTGATTTAAACGAAATATGTTCGAATCAAATAAATCGTTTTCTCAGTGTAATTTAAAAAGAAGAAAAGTAATTGTTTAAAGGAAATAAATTTTTTGGAGCACAGTGTGTAGAACAAGGGACAATATATATATATTTGCATTTAGCCGGCATTGTTCTTTTGCCCATGTGCGTTTTTACATCGAATAAGGATACAATTTGTATAGGCATTGAAGTAGCCTTTGATTACGAGGCATTAGAGACAATCTTAAAAGAAAGCATAGTATATATTCTTGAAACTCGAGGGATAATGGCCCGTTGAAGGGTATTTGAAAATGCACTGGCTCATCAGAATAACTAAACAATGGTCGTAGTGGGAGACAGAGAGAAGGGAGATGGTCCGCTCACTTGAGCATATCGCGTCCTTTTCAAGCACTTCGAAAAGCAAAGAGCGCACGTCGTGCGCCACGGCACGATATACTATACGTCGAGTGCCTTATCCCAAGTCCGCCCTTTCCAACAAGCACTCAATGTCACGATGAGATCTCGGCAAGCTGTACACTTCTGCCTTCCATTCAAGAGACGAGACAAACGCTTGGCGACCATCTGCGTAATGCGTTCCGTCAACATCACAAAATATAAATATACTCCAAGACACTCGAGTCTGACATGGATCATATCATAAATATCAAAACTATATTGTTCCCCCATTAAGAAAAGTAAGCACGAAAAAAAACCCGTCAAAAAGATCCGCGATTATGATGAATTTCATTGTGACAGTTTTGCCAAATCAAGTCTGATATTATTTTGATTGAAAGTCAGTGATTATTTTTCAAAGCTTCGTACGCTGAAAAATATTCTGTACGCTTCAAAAATGAAAAGCGTGTGTGACATTTTTCTCATTAATACAACAGGGAGAGAGAAATATGAGATTTATTAACTCTCGACATATTGATGTTGCATTTGAAAATTTTCACATTATCGTATTTACGAAATAATTTTTTAACATTATTTTAATGACTTCGCAACAATTATCTACAACATTGTCATATATTTGGTGCTTAATGGGTATTTCCCTTTATTCCCTTCAATTGGGTATTTTTGTTTAGAGGAAAATAGGAATTTTTTTTTTTTTTAATACAAAAGTAGGTGACGAAGCAAAAAATATATTTGAATTTTGAATTAAATATATTTTATGTAATTGAAATAAACGGAATTTTTACACAATAAAAATTAACGTCGATGAAGTTCGCAACATTTATAATCAACGGAAGAAAGGGAAAAAATTTTTTCGTACCAAAAAGAATAAAATTTGTTGTTCACAATTATTTTTTTTGTAAATCATTATTAAAAAAAATTAAACGTACTATTTTCTGTGCAAAAAGTTATAAAACTTTGCTTAAAAAATATTTTTCTTACGTTGTGAGCTTCAACAATGTCAAAATTATTGCAGAAATCAAACTAGGTTTCAAAAAAAATTAGTTTTTTTCTAAAAGGTCCCTGATGTCCGTAATTGGATTGAAAATGGACGAAAAGTCCGTAAATTGAACAATATAATTTAAAGAATTTAAAAAAAAAATTACAAATGATTGCAGAAATTTAATTACTTCTTTGAAATTCTAATTACTTTTTGATAGTAATAAAATTCTTGGCAGAAATTTAATTATGTTCAATAAATAATTTTAAAAAAAAACTCTTGTCAAACATTTTAAATATCTTTAGAAATAATAAAATTATTTTCCAAAATTCAATTATTGTCAAAAAATTAAATTAAATTCTTGTCAAAATTTTAATAACATTCAAAATTTTTTCTAAAGTTAATGAATTTCAATATCAATTAATTTAATAAAATTTGAATTATTGGCATAGATAATAAAATTCTTATAAGTATTCAATTATTATTTTTGTACGTGATAAAATTTTTTTTAGGAATTCAATTATTTTCATAACTAATAAAACTCATTGCAGAGTTTCAATTATTTTTACAACAATTTTTAATCGAATTTCTCGGAAAAAGTAATTATTCTTAAAAATTGTATTAAAAATTATAAGGTTTAAAATTATTATAAATAAATGAACTTTAAACAATTTCAATTTAAAATTGTATAAAATTTAAATTTTTAATTATTTTAATTAGAAATTTTAAATAAGTTGAGGCTTTTAAAAATTTCAATAATTCGAAATCTTCTTGAATGAATTAAATTTTTTAATATAATATATTAATTGATTATTAAAATTAAAATATTTGGGGAAGAATTTTAGGTAAAAACACAAAAAGAGGAAATTTGGGAGAAGCTACAAATTATTGCAAATATTCAATTATTTTCAAAAGTAATAAAATTCTTCCCAGAAATTTAATTATGTTTAAAAATGAAGCAAAGTCTCTTAAAAATCTTAATTATCTTTATAAACAATATAAAATCTAAATAATAAAATTCTTTTCCGAAATTCAATTTTCAAAAATTTTAATAAAATTCTTGTCAATTTAAATTATTTTCAAAAAATTTCCTGAAGTCAATGATTTTCAATATAAATTTTAATATAATTTCAATTGTCATAAATAATAAAATTTTTACAGGCATTTAATTATTTTCGTACATAATAAAATTTTTTTAGGAACTCAATTATTTTCATAACTAATAAACCTCATTGCAGAATTTCAATTATTTTTAAAACAATTTTTAAATGAATTTCTTGGAAAAAGTAATTATTCTTAAAAATTGTATTAAAATTCGTTAAAATATTTTAATTATTTCAAAATTTATTCGTAAAATATTCTTTTTAACAATGCAATTTTAAGAAACATTAAATCATTGAATTATTCAATAAATTATATTTTCTTTTATATTTAAATAATTGAATTCTAGCGTAATTTTTTAGTAAAAATATTGATTAAAAAAGAAATTTTTGTTGAAAGAGAACCAAATTTAAAAATTTTAAAAAAATGTATAAAATATAATTGATTTATAGACAAATTTTAGTTAAAAAATCTCTAAAAAAATTCAATTTTGGAGAAATTACAAATAATTACTGACTTTCAATTGTTTTCCAGAGTAATAAAGTCCTTCGCAGAAATTTAATTATCTTCAAAAATAATAATATTCTTAAGAATTTAATTATATTTTCATAAATAATAAAACTCATCGCAGAATTTCAATTATTTTTAAAACAATTTTAATTAAATTTTCCGGGAAATGTAATTAAAAAAATTTATTAAAAAGCGCAGAAAGAATTCAATTATTTAAAAATTTGTTGATGAAATTCTTTATGAGAATTGAATTTTATGAAACATTGATTATTAAATAAATTATTTATTTTTGTATTTAAATAATTGGATTCTAATAAAATTTGCTAATATAAATTTGTTTGAAAATGAATTTTGGTTGATTTTCTAGATAATATCTTGAAACATATATTAAAAATAAAATAGCGTGAACTTTTAGAACTAATTAAATTTTGAAATTAATTTCTTTGAAAAAGTTTCATTAAATTATTCTTATATTATTTGAAGTTTTTATTTTCTATTATTATTTAATTGAAGAATTTACGAATAATTGAAAATCATAAAATTGAATATTTTAAACAAATAGATTTGTAAATTGCCAGAAAACTTTTTCGAAAGTTAATTAATTTAAAGAAGAGTTTTAGTTTAAATTTAAAAATTCTTGAAAACAATAATTGAATTGAGATGAAGAAAATAATTTTGAAAAAGTACAATATTCTTATAATATAAAAAAATTATTTTCTCAATTTGTCATCTTTAATTATTATAGAACATGGAAAAATCGATCTCTCTGAGTCTTTGACTAGTAATGATCGATATCTTTATGTTTTAATTTTTACATTTGTAAAAAATTTTATTTTTTAGTTTTAAATAAAATGTTCTCTAATTTTACTCGGATTGGTTGTATTTTTTGTCAGTAATTGCTCAGTGAATTGTGCGTAATTTTTCATTTTTAGTTTGTAAAATACGTAATTTTAAATGCATTCACTGGTTCGAACCCTGTTATTGTCTATTGAATCAGAATTATTACGTTTAATTAGAAAATAATTTTCGAATGAATTAAACAATTTTAAAAAAATGTTTTTTCGAAATAAACACAGAAATAGGATTAAAAATAAATAGAAAGAATTTTTTTTTAAATTGGTGTTTTTTTCACGTGAAATGAATTTTATTTATTTATATATTCTATTAAAAGAAATTTCTTTTACATGTTTTAAAAATGTACACTGTACTGGCGGGTAGAAAAAAAAAGTGGAATAAAATTTTTTATATTTACGTGTACATTACCTGATTAAAAGAAAAAGTTATATTGACGCGGTGTTCGTTTTTATTTCATTTTCACAAAACATTTTTACAAGAAAAAGTATAACATTTTTAAGAAGTGTAGTTGCAAAGAAATATTTCTCTTTGTAAAAGGAATGAGAAAGTTCGTGGGGGGTGAAAACCGAGAAAAGAATAATTTTTTCTCGACAATAGGGAGTCTTTTAATTTTTCATGACACAGTTATACACTCTCTCTCTCATTTTCTCTCTTTCTCTCTCTCTCTTTCTTTTTTGTACCTTTCTCTCTTTCTGTGTCTTTTTCTCGTCTTTTTTCCCCCTTCTTTCTTCTTTTATCTTTCTCTCTTTCTGTATTTGAGAGAATGGAAAGTCGTCGCACGATGTAAAATAATCAAACGAAGCGGTGACGGGACAAATAAAAAAGACATTCCTTAATAAACTCTTTGGCTTTTATGCTCTCTGAAAAGAAAAAGATAGGATCTGCAGCCTTCGAATGCTTGAATGCCCGAACGATAGAATAGGTGCCGTTCTGGCGCCTTGGCTCTGCGCCCTGTGTCGAGTTCCTTGCCATTTTGTACCTTTTTTCCCCCATGCCTGAGAATATCCAACGTTATTCGTCGGCAAGATTTTTCATACAAGTACACACACATGCACAGGGTGAAAATAAAAATGGGTCACTGACTATTTACCTTCGAACACTCCTCTGGCATTTATCATATTAAAGGGACGCTAAATCAGAAACGAAATTAGAATATTTATCATCTTTTATTCAAATCAATCATAAATATTTCTATTGCGAATAAATTCTATATATCGATTTCCATAATAAAGTAACAAATCAAGAATAATACAAGAAATTTAGAAAATCAAAAAAGTAACAAGAAATTAATCGAAAATACGCAATTATTTTCCATTATTTATAGGTAATAAAAATAATATTTGTAACTAAAAAATTAGAAAGTATTAAAAAAATTGTAATTAAGAAATAAATTTGTTGTCATTATTGTTTTTAAATAATTGAATTCTTTTCGGAAATATTAAAATTATAGGTATACAAATTATTGGAATTGAGATAAATTTTTGAAATTAAATAAAATTTTGCAATAAACTTTATTAAAATTTTTGAAAAAAAAATTGAATTTTACTGCTTTTGAAAATAATTAAATCCTTGTGATAACTATTGTTGTTATCTATGAAAATACTTGACTTCCTCCGAATGATTTTACTATTTATGAAAATAATTAAATCCCTGAAAAGAATTTTTAAATTTATGAATATAATTTTGAATTACTGCAAAGACTTTAATGACAAATTTTAAAACCCTTGATTTTCTTCGAAAAACTTAATGCAAATTCTATTTTAAATAATTGAATTGCTGTAAAATTTTTTTTTCGTTAAAAATCATTAAATATACTTGTAGAACTTTGTAAAAATTGTTTTTAATGAATTGAATTCTCTTGGGAAATTTTATTAAAATAGTAGAATATTAAAAATCATAGAATTAAGAAAATTTTTTAAATATAAATAAAATGTTGCAATGAATTTTATAAATTCAAGAAAAGAATTGAATTTTATCGAAGAATTTTTCTATTTATTTTATGAAAATAATTGTAGTATTGACCATTTTTTTTAGTTATCATAAATTATTGAATTTCTGCGAAGAATTTTTTTTTACTGCGAAGACTTTAATGGCAAATTTTAAAACATTTGAATTTTTTCGAAAAAATTTATGCAAATTCTATTTTAAAGAATTGAATTGCTGTAAATTGTTAAAATTTTAATTTTTTTTATTAATTAAATATTCGTGTAAGAATTTTGTCAAAATATTTCAAAGCAATTGAATTCTTTTGGGAAATTTTATTAAAATAGTAGAATATTAAAAATCATAGAATTAGTAAAACAATTTTTAAAAATAATTGAAATTTTGCAATAAATTTTACAAAAATTCCCTAAAATAATTAAATTTTATCGAAGAATTTTTCTATTTATTTTATGAAAACAATTGTGATATTGACATTTTTTTTAGATTTTTTGAAAATAATTGAATTTCTACGAAGAAATTGATTAATTTTGAAAATGTAATTGAATCCCTGTGGTGAATATTTGTTTTTTATATGAAAATAATTGAATTTTACAAAGAATTTAATAAAAATATCTGAATAGAAGTGAATTGTAGAGAAAAATTTTGCTATCTCTAAAGAATAATTGCAATGTTAACGAGAATTATTTTTTATCTTTGAAAATAATTGAATTTCTGGAGTGAATAATTGTATTCTTGTGATGAAAATTTGTTATTTATATAAAACTAATTAAATTCTTGCGAAGAAATTTATATAAAAAAAAAAATTTCTAATAATTGAATTTCTGTGACTCTTTTTTTAGTTATTAAAATAATTAAATGTTCGAGTACAATTTTATTAAAAAATTTTCTTCAAGTAATTGAAATTGTTTAGGAAAATTATTAAAATAGTAGTTATATTAAAAATTATTGAAATGAGGGGAATTTTTTAAAATAATTGAATTTTGGAGAAAAAAATTGTTATTTCTCAAGATAATTGTAATTTTGACGAAAATTTTGCTTCAAATTTTGAATATAATTGAACTTTTATAAGAAGAATTTTATTACGTTTAAAAATAATTAATTTTCTACAATCACTTGTAACTTCTCCAGAATTGAATTTTTTAAATTATTCAGTTTTAATTTTAACTAAACTTTTTCTTTAAATTCTCGAATTTTTAAAAATAATTAATTAAATTTATATATTGAAAAATTTAACTAATTTTAAGAAAAATTCGAATTACTGAAATTTGGCAAAAATCTTCAAATTGTTATTCTTTGGAATTGAAATTGAAACCTTTGAAGTTCATTTATTTATTTATACAAATTTTAAACCCAACTCTTTTAAAATCTAATTAATTTTGAAATATTTAAATAAAATTACTCATTAAAAAGTTTTAAACGTAACTCTTTAAAAATGTAATTAATTTGGAAATATTCAATTGAAATTACCTATTAAATAATTTATAGGTAATAATTTTATGATAATTCTTTAAGAATTAAGTTATTTAAAAAGAAATTATTGCCAGAAATAGAACAAATTATCAACATATTATCTATATTCAAATACACATTTTATATTTATGAAAAAAAATTAGAACTAAAAATTTTTTAATTCTATTTATTATGTATTGTTAACTTTATTTGAAAAAAACGTGTAAAAAGTGAGGTGCTCGCGAATTGTTGCCAGTCAGGTTTATAAAATATTTAATAAAATAATAATAAAATAAAATAATTTAATAAAATATTTCATTCAAACATTTTTTTTTTGGTTGGCTACTTATTTTTGGATTAAACAAAATTTTTTTTGCTTGGTGTACTTGATAGTTGGCCAAGTATAATGAGTTCTAAACGAAAGGTCCTTTTTAGAAGTATGTATCCTTGAATTTGTATGATGATAGAGTTAAAAATTTAAATAAGTGCCATTGCAATCAGTACCACGACAAAAAAGAAAAAATTTGACCCTCAGAATAGAAAAGTAAAAAAGGAACGCATTGCGAAACCAGGGTGAATGCCCCAAGGGTCATCTAGACAAGAGATGAAAAAAGACTCATTCGTCAAGTACAAGTCTTCAAGAATATTCTACTTCAACCCCACATTTTCTTCCATTGTACACAACAAAAATTTTTTTTTCTCTTTTTTTTGCAATTTTCCATCTCATTCATGAATAAATATAATAAACCTTTGTTGTTTTTATTAATAATTATTAGTAGTAACTTGTGACAATGTTTATTTGGTGAAGTGTATCTGTTTGAGAGAAAAGGGAATTGTCTCAAAGATTTACTATACCTACATTAAAATCAAAACTTGTCTGTTTTCTTTGATGTTTTTTTTCGAGGATGGTTAGGTATCTGATTTAAAAAATTTTAATACTTTATCTTTTATTTTTAAATTTATTTTTTTATTACTTTATTTTTACTTTATATTTTTATTTATTTATTTTTGTTCGTTCTTTTAGGTGCAGCTTTAAATAAGAAGTTGGATAAAAAAAGAATTGAAGAAATTTTGTAGTAGTAAAAAAGTTTTGCATTAATTAAAATTATTACTATCTGAAAGTAGCCATAAAAAAATTAGTAATTAAGTAAAAGTCGTAAATGAAAAAAATAGTTCTATTTCATATTTAAAAGAAGTTTAAAAAATTGTAGTAATTACGAAGGTGTTACAGTGATAAAACAAATTTTTGAATTAAAAAATTATGTGACAGATTGAATTCGCAGTAATTAAGTAAAAATTTCGAATAAAAATTAAAGAATTGTCATGTTTAAAAATTTGCAAAACTATTGATTAAGAGTTGTTCAGTTTGCTTTGTTCTTAAAATATTTCAATTACTTTAGAACTTACATAAAGTTTTCCAAAAATCTAAAACTTTTTTTAATGTTTTCTAATTTTTTCCTAAAATATAAATGCAATTGTTTTATTTAAAGTTTAAACATTTATTTTCTTTGTTTAAATTTGACAACTCTTTTACATAAATTAGAATAAAACATAAAGAAACACATAAAATATAAATAAAACATAATTAAAATAATGAATTCAAAAAATTAAATAATTAAAACTAAAATGAATGGAAAATAGTGTGAGATATTTTTATATGTGAAGGAAAGAGATAAAAAATTGTTAAACCTTAAATTTCCCTTTTCTTTTAAGTACATAGTATATATAGAGAGGATAATAAAAAAGAGATTTAATGAATACATTTAATTTGAGAGCTTTTAAATTCAATTTATCCAATCTAGATCTCTAATAGGATTATTGGATTAAAGTTTGTAAATGTGTGGGTAGCGTTGAGGATAAAGGAAACGTGATAATCTACGTATAAAGATACTTAAAAAATAATCTTCGTAATATTGTATATATACAATTAACGGAACGTACATAGACGTCTTAATAGAAGTTAATTATTCAATTTGGATAAAATATTTTTTTTTCAACTATGTGAAGTGAAAACAAATGAGCATTTTAAGCAAATCTTTTTTGACACTTTATTCGAAAATCAAAAGTAAACAGGATTTTTGAATTTTTGAATTCATATTTTTATTTATCAAATTTTATTTTCTTTATTTATTATTTATTAAAGTTTCTAGTTCTTCATATATTCTTATTTTTTTAAATTTCATTATTAATGACATATTATTAGACCAAATTTTTTAACCTTTTTCAACTTTTACGTCAAAATGTTTTGGATTTTTTACTATAAGTTTTTTTTATACTTTCGTGCTTTGACTAATCCTACGTGAATTCACTGTTTTGGGTTCATTATAAAGTTAAATTCTCTTGGGCGACATGAGAAAAATTTTTTTTTCTATTTTTTCCATTACAAAACATGGAAAAATTTTTTTTTACTCTTCTCAAAATAAGTAACATAAGAATGTTCTTTTTACCTAATTTGCATATCTACTCTTTTCATGTAAGAATTTATCTATTACTAGCAAAAAATCGAACACGACTAACTTCTTATTTAGTTTTTAAAATAAAATTAATTATAAAAATAATTGAATTTAAAAACTCTTAATTCAAATTTTTGTTGAAAACACTGAAAAAATTGAATTTTTGAGAAATAAAAATAATTATTGTGGAAAAAAAAATAATATTAAAATAATATATTAAAATTATATTATAATAATTATAAATAATAAAAAGTAATTATGAAAATTCAATTATTTAATTAAAAAGGAATAAAATTCAATTATGTTCAAAATTTAAAATAAATCTTCTCGAAATCCCAATTTTCTTTATAAATAACAAAATTTTTTTCCAAAGTTCAATTATTTTGAAAAATGTCAATAAAATTTTCGTCCTAGTTTCAATTATTTTTAAAAAAATTTCTCATTTCAATGATTTTCAGTATCTACTACTATTTTAATGAAATTTCTCCAAAAAATTTAATGAAATTGTACGTAAACATTTAATTATTTTTATAAAAAATAAAAATTTTATAGGAAATCAATTATTTTTAAAAATAGAAAAATTTCTTTCAAGTAATTTATTTATTTCAATAAAAAAAAATTACAAATTCTAGCAAACAATAATTAAATTATTATAAGGCACAAAGAAATCAATCACCCATATTTTCAACTATATAAAGAAAATATTTTAAATATTCAATAAAATTATTTTTACACTAATTTCTTGAGAGGAATTCATTGGTCAGAAAAAAAATTGATCAGAAAGTATTTTAACCCTTTTTGAAATTTTGTTTCTCTAAAAATTGATATATTTCAAAATCCATACGTAATTTTATAGAAAATATGTTTTTGTATCTATAAAAAAATTGTCGAGTAAAAAAATTTATATTTTACAAAAATTTAAGCATTTAAAAAAAAATAGTTTTCACGTTAAAAATTTAAAAGAAATATGATTATTATTTAATTTTATTAAAAAAAACCTCATTTTTTAAATTTATTCTAATTTCATAACATAAACTTTTTCCAAAAAAATGTTTTAGTGATAAATCGAAATTTCATAAAAATTCGGAACAAACTTTTTCAAAAAAGTGTTTCAGTGACAAAAACATAATTACATAAAACCTTTTTTTTTATAAATATTGAAATTCTTTCATGAAAAATAAAATTCTTTGCATAAATTCAATTTATTAGCATTATAGAATAAGAAAGAAGTAAATATTTAAAAAAAATTAAGAATAAGTACAAATTTGCATTTTTATTCAAAAATACGCATATTTTAAAAATATAAACATAGAAATTGTCAATTATGTTCGATTAAAATATATCTCATTTGCAAATTTTTGTCATTTTATTTTTGTTTACTAGATATTTATGACTTTGATAATTATAATTTGCTTTATTAATTTTTTGATTATTCAATTTAGGAACAAGTCGATTCTTTTTAAATTTTATTTATTAACTTTTTAATTATTTAATTTTGAAACGAATGGAATTACTCAAATGGAATTTTATTGGTTTTATCATTATTTAATTCAGAAACGGATCAAATTATTTAAATGGAATTTTAGTTATTTTCTAATTATTTAATTTAGAAACAGATTGAATCTTTATTAATGTATTGAATCAAAATTCTTATGTTTAATTCAAAGATAATTTTTCGGTTGACTGTATAATTAATTTGCATAAAATTAGTCGAAAGGAATGTATTATTTAAAAAAATTTTTTTATATTTTGCATGAATTAAATGATTTTCATAAATATTTTTTTGTTTTCATTAATTTGACTTATTTATTAAGTATCTCGGACGTTAAAGACTATTTAATTAATTAATAAATATTGAAATTCTTTCATGAAAAATAAAATTGTTTGCATTAATTCAATTTATTAGCATTATAGAATAAGAAAGAAGTAAATATTGTTTTAAAAATTAAGAATAAGTAAAAAATTGCATTTTTATTGAAAATATGCATATTTAAAAAATGTGACGTGATCTGAAGAAAGGGACCTTAGAAGCAAATCACTTTAAGGTTATGTTAGTGTTACTTTTTTATTAATTAAAAGTTTCTTTTCAATTACTGTAAATTAAAATCAGTTTTTAATTAATATTTTAGTTGTAATAAAGACCTAAACATCAGTGATTTGAATTGACAGTTGATTCTCTGTTTGTATTTTTATTTCAAAAATTGCAAACATAACCTATAATTTTTTGCTTCTAAGGTCCCTTTCTTCAGATCGCGTCACAAATATAAACATAGAAATAATGTCAATAATGTTTTGATTAAAATATATATATTGTTTTTGTGAGTGTATAAATGATGAAATAATGAAAGCGATAAAAATGCGACGACCATCAATAATAAATGGCATAACATGAACGATTGACCGAAATATTCGACATTGTGTTTTGCTTTATAGAGATGAATTGAATGTTAATAAGGTTGTGGACGTTTGGTTGTTACAGATGGCGAAGCATCGTACGAAATGCAGGGACCAAATTTCCTGACGGAACCTGCATCGCGCGTGGAATTTACTAACGTGAGTGGCGGCAGAGTGGACTGCATCGTTAGAGGAAATCCCGAGCCAACTGTGGATTGGTTGGCTGCAGATGGCGGAAGTGTGGTCACCATTCCAGGTATAAGGCATGTCCTTGGGAATGGGACCGTTCACTTTCCAGCTTTTGAGGCCGAGGCCTTTCGTCAGGACGTGCATTGGGCCATCTATAGGTGTTCTGCAATCAACAGCGTTGGTGCTGTTGTCAGCAGGGACGTCACTGTTAGAGCAGGCAAGTATTCTGCGCGAAATTCTTCCTCGTTAAATGCTCACCACTAAACCACATTGCTCGACATACCAGATGAGAGAGAGAGAGAGAATGAGAGAATGAGTGAGTACTGTTATTGGCATTCTCAATCTTTTCCTGCTACTGACACATTCATTTTTCCATTCACGAGTATTACGATATTTTCATTTCTTTTTTTTTGCTTTTTTTTTTGCTTTTCCTTTATTAGGAAGCTAATATTTTTGTATTATTTTTCATCAGCCATTTTCATCCCTGAAAATATTTTTTTTCATTTAGTTAACGCTGTATCAATATTTTCTCAATTTTAGAAACTATGTATTTCCCTTTTAATTTCAACTAATGGTATTTGTCAAGCAATCCATTTTTGATCTGTGTGTATATACTCCCTTTGCAACTACATTATCGTTGGAAATGTAGTTGGAGATATATTTGCAAAAGTGTATAACGAAATTGATGAATTAAAATTTTCGCAAAAAAAAAAAGATTATTGTTAATTGAATAGTCGATAAATTTAATCAATAGATTAGCTGCCAAACTTGATTGTAATTGGATTTTTTTAGAGATACAAGTAAATTAAAAATTGTGTTTATATTGCTTTAAAAATCTGTGAAATTCTGGAATTTTAGTTCATCACTTTATGTTCCTCAAGAAGCGAAATTAAAATAATTTATTTCAGGGTTGTCATAGGTCAGGGAAATCGGAGAAATGTCAGGAAGAATAGAATTTGCCTGGAAAAAGTTAGAAATTTTTATTAAAAGAAGTGGAAAAAATTAAATTTTTAGAATTAATACACTTTTAACTTTAAAGTATCAAATGGCGACGAATTGATACCAAAAATGTGGATCACATAAAAAATTGATCCAGATTGTTGTCGTTAATTTGATCCACTTTAGTATTAATTTAGTACTTTCAGGAAAATTGTGTATGAATTCTATAACAATAATAATAATAATAATAAAATAAGTGAAATTTCACATTTGTAGATTTAGAAAGCACGAATTTTAATAAAAAACCTTTAAAATTTTTTTCTACTTCTGGTCAGAATACATTTTTTTTAATGTTATTTATTTATTTTAAAAGTTTTAACGCAATTATCTTGATGAATAACAAAATTCTTCACAAAAATTTAATTCTTATTAAGACTTTTAAACAAATTTTATGCAGAATTCTTCGAAAAAATTAAGTTATTTTAAACATTTTTAATGAATATATCTCGTCAAGAAATTAATTATTTTTATAAAGCAACATTTTTCTCTGGAATATTGAATTTTATATTCATACTTTTACCTAACATTTCTGCAGAATTAATTTTTGGTACTGATTTAATTGAATTTTTTTTCAACTATTTGATGTTTTATTTTCTAATACATATTTAATGGAAAAGTTGCAGATTAATTGAAATTTCAAAGAATTTAAATTATCTTTATAAAAAATAAAATTGTTCTTCGAAATTCAATTATTTTCAAGAATTTTAATAAAATTCCTGACAAAACTTTATTATAAATACAAAAAAAAAATTTTTCTCAATTTAATGATTTTTAATATTTTTTACCAAATTTTTTAAAAGGAATTAAATTATTTTAAAAACTTTCACAGGAATTAAATTATTTACTAATTTTTTTCAAACTTCTTTTCAATACCTAATTCAATTAATTTCAAAAATAATAAAAGTTTTGACAGTGATTTAATTATGCTTATAAATAATAAAATTTATTGCTGAATTCGACTTTCTCAATAAATGTAGTTATTTTTAACACAAAATTCTTTATAAGAATTAAATTTTGTATGAGAGATTTAACAAAAACATTGATAAAATTCATCCAAAATTAAATTATTTTTAAAAATAATAAAAATTTCACAAGGATATAATTAATTTAGAATAGTATTTTCAGAAAAATTTCGAAAAAATCAATTATTTAAAATAAAATTTCCATATTAATTAATTGTTTAAAACAATGTTTATAAAATTCTTATGAAAAATATCAATAAATTTCATGGTAAAATTTAAATGTTATTAAAAAATTATTATTCATTCAATAATTTACAATATTCTACTATTTTAATAAAATTTTCCAAAAGAATTCGATTATTAATGAAAAATTTTGATAATATTCTATACGAACATTCAATTATTTTTCCGAAAAAATAAAAATTTCACAGGAATTGAATTCTTTAAAATAAAATTTGCATACATTTTTATGAAAAAATCAATTGTTTTAAAATTTGGCATTAAATCCTTAGCAGTAATTGGATTATTTTTATAAATTTTAAAATTCTTTTTGAGGATTTAATTATTTTTGTAAATAAAATCATTGTTAGAATTCTTCGTAGAAATTTAATTATTTTCAAAAAATCTAAAAATAATTGTAAACACTTTAATTATCTTTATGAATGAAAAATTCTTCGACAAAAGTTAGTTATTTTCAGAAATCCATTATTTTTAAATATTTTCATAAAATTGTTCAAAAGAAATCGCATAATTTAAACCCAATTTCAATTCAATTTTTATAAAATAAAAATAATTAATTTATTTTTTTCGATATGAATAAAATTCTTTTCGAGAATTCAGTTATTAAACATGAATAAAAAAATTATTCCCGAAAATTCAATTTTTTGAGTCATTTTATTAAATTTTTTTACAAACTTCAATTATTTTCATAAAAATAACAACATAATTCATAAGAAGAATTAAAATATTTTTAAAAGTACTAAATTTCTTCTTGTTAATTCAATTATTTTGAAAAATTCTAATAAAACCTTTCGCAAGAATTAAATTATTTTTGTAAATAATAAAAAGCTTCTTAAAAATTCATTTATTTTAAGAAATAAATAATAAAACTTACAAAATAATTTGAATCAGTTTTATTGACTATTTTAACAAAATTCCACCAAAAATGCAATTATTTTTAAAAAAATTTCTAATATTCATGGAAAGAATTCAATTTATTGATAAAATTCTTAAGATAACTAAATTTTAAGAAACATTCAAATATTCATTCAATAAATTATTCATTTTTTAAATTCAAATAATAGAATTCTCATAGAATTTTATAATAAAAATTGATTAAAAAATAAATTTCAGTTTAAATTTTAGATAATAATGGGATTTTGAAAAGGTTTCAAATTAAAGTCTTTGAAGGCTTAAATTTTTCATACTTTTAATTAACAATTTTGTAAAATTAATATTTTTGGGGAAGTGTTTAATTATTGTGAAATATTTTGATAGAATTCTTTGTAAATTTGAGTTGTTTTTAAAAACTTTTCTAAATTCAATGATTTTTAATATTTAGAAAAAAATGGCTAACAGAATTAATTTATTTAAAAATTTTGTTGTAAAATTCTTCGTAAGAATTCAATTTTTTTCATGAATAATGACAATTTCTCAGGAATTTATTTATTTAAATTAGAATTTGCATAAAATAAGTCGAAAAGAATGTATTATTAAAAAATTTTTTTTATACTTCGCAAGAATTGAATGATTTTTATAAATATTGAAATTCTTTCATGAATAATAAAATTCGTTGGAGGAATTCAATTTATTAGCAGTAGAATAAGAAAGAAGTAAATATTTCTTATGAAAATTAAGAAAAAGTCAGGTAAATAAAATATAGAACCGAATTTTCGTGAGTTTTATAAAGTTTCTAAAACGTTGGTTTTTGGTCGTGATGTCTAATTTTTTTTTGTACCTACTTTTTTACTACTTTTTTTAGTCTGAAAGCTACTTTTTGCTACTTTTTTAAAATTAATTATCGATTGCGAAGTCTGTAATTTTTATATGTAATTTTTATCCATTTAGAAGATAATTAATTACTTTTAAACATTGCCAGGGAAAAAGTAGAAATAAGAGTAAAAAAAAGTATAGAAAAAAGAAAAGTTGATTTCTTTCTAAGTTGAATAGGTTATTACTCATAATTTTTCCCTGTATTTATTATATCTTTGTGATATTTCTGTTGACTTTGCATTTATCTAAAGTTTCTGACTTGAAAACTTATAAAGTTATCTTATGTATGAATGACAGTGAATATATATATGTCTAAAGAGAGAGAGAGAGTAACAGTACTATAGGACCTTTAAAAATAAAGTTTCGTCCAAGTAAACGAACTGGAAATTTCTCCTTATCGTGATAACATGCTCATGAATCATTTCGCGAACACTGCAACTTATATATTATAGCTTTTTGAATTCATGTCTCGATCCTTTGCAACGTCAGCTTTTGGCTCGTCTTCACTTGCGCTTGATATGTATATATGCGCATCTCTCCTGTGTAAATGAAGCTTACACAAAAAAAAAGAAAATAGAAATGGAAAAAATAAAGAAAACACCTCGGGAAAGACAATCTCCTCTAATGTAATCTAAGCCGATAATAAAATTAAAAATGAAAGCTGCCAGCTTTTAAGCTCTATAAATAACAGTGTGTCAGAAAATGTGAAAAATGAATTTATATCTTATTTGCAAATTTTTGTCATTTTATTTTTGTTTACTATATTTATAACTTTGATAATTATAATTTTCTTTATTTATTTTTTGATTATTCAAATTAGGAACAAGTTGATTCTTTTCAAATTGTATTTATTAATTTTTTAATTATTTAATTTAGAAACGAATGGAATTACTCAAATGGAATTTTATTGGTTTTATCATTATTTAATTCAGAAATGGATTAAATTATTTAAATGGAATTTTTATTATTTAATTAAGAAACGGATTAAATTATTTAAATGGTATTTTAATTATTCACTGAGAAAACATTATACTTAACTTAAATAGAAAAATAATTTCAAATGATTTTGTTTAATTGAAATTAATTTGTAAGTTTAATCAAAATATATAGAAAGTATCTACTACTTTGATTCAAAAATATTATTTGTTTGAATAAATATATATGTAATTCAAACATATTTTCTGTTTTGATTTAAACATATTTTCTGTTTTGATTTAAACAAAAAATATGTTTAAAAATTTTTTGTTTGATTCAAACTTAAAAGTGAATTATAGATAATTTAAAATCAATCACAATTTATGTTTGAATTAAATATATTATTTCTTTAAATAAACCAAAAAATATGTTTCAATTAAACTTAAATATGTTTGACTGTATAGCAAAGATAGTTTAAGTTTGATTTAAACAAAATAGGTTTGAATCAAATATATCGTTTTCTCAGTGTTTAATTAAGAAACAAATCGAATTATTCAATTGGTATTTAATTTATTAATTGTCTAATTATTCAATTGAGAAACAAATTGAACTATTTAAATGGTATATTAATTAATAATTGTAAATATTAAATTAAGAAGCTAATGGCATTTTTTAAATTGTAAAGGAAAATAAAAAGAGGGAATACATTTGAATAAGTAGTACCTATTAAATAAGTAACTGATGGATTGTTTCAAAATCTAAATAAAAAAACATTAAAATCAGTTTCAATTTAGTGTAAACTATTTAAATTATTTTTTTTTATTTTTTTATTTGGTTAAAATTGCAAATGAAAATTTTTTTGGTTAAAATTGTAAATGAAATTTTTTTTTGGTTAAAATTGCAAATTAAATTTTTTTGGGTGAAAATGAAATTTTTTTTGGGTGAAGATGAAAAATTTTTTTCTAGTAAAAGGTGAATGTGAAAATATTTTGGGTGAAATTGAAAATTTTTTTGAGTAAAAGTTTAAAGTAAAAATTTGTTTAGTTGAAATTGTAAATGAAAATTTTTTTGGTTAAAATTGTAAATGAAATTTTTTTTGTTTAAACTTGTAAATGAAATTTTGTTTGGGTGAAGATGAAAAATTTTTTTCTAGTAAAAGGTGAATGTGAAAATATTTTGGGTGAAATTGAAAATTTTTTTGAGTAAAAGTTGAAAGTAAAAATTTGTTTAGTTGAAATTGTAAATGAAATTTTGTTTGTTTAAACTTGTAAATGAAATTTTGTTTGGGTGAAGATGAAAAATTTTTTTCTAGTAAAAGTTGAAAGTGAAAATATTTTGGGTGAAATTGAAAGTTTTTTTGAGTTAAAGTTGAAAGTGAAAATTTGTTTAGTTGAAATTGTAAATGAAATTTTTTTGGTTGAAAATGTGAAATTGAAAGTTTTTTTGAGTAAAAGTTGAAAGTGAAAATTTTTCTATGTGTGAAATTGTAAATGAAAACTTTTTGTAGGTGATATAAAAAATTTTTGTGATTAAAAGTTGAAAATGAAAATTTTTTTGGTTGTAATTGTAAATGAAAATTCTTTTGGGTGCAAGTGAAAATGAAATCTTTCTTTGGGTGAAAATGAAATTGAAAGTATTTTTGAATAAAAGTTGAAAGTGAAAATTTTTTGTGTGTGAAATTGTAAATAAAAATTTTTTTTGGATGAAAATGAAAAAGAAATTTTTTTTTTGGTTAAAAATTGAAAGTAAAAAATTTGTTTTGAGTGAAGGTAAAATATTTTTAGACGAAATTTAAAGTAAAAATTTTTCTAGATGAAAGTTAAAAGTGAAAGCTACGTAAACGCACTCTAATTAAAAAAAAATGACTAGAAAATAGTTAAAAAAAAATTAATCCAAACCCCATAATGGATTTATCTTCTTCGCTAACAATCTATATTTAGATGATACTGCGTGCTCGCAATATTGCGATCGATCATCAACCTTAATTAATTCATTGTGCGGTCAAAGTTGATCTTTAGTCTCGAAAGTTATATTACACTTCCTCTCGTTTCATGCAAACGGAAGGGGGGAGGTTTATTACAAGAGTTTCCTCGAGAAGACGCGCACGTTGCACATCATTTCCGTTATGTATCATATCTATCTATATCAATTATTTAATGGGACAATTTTTCGGATAATTTTACTTCCAACTGTATACCCTAATATTTTTCCTTATTCTTGAAAACGTAGAAAGTTTTTCTTTTTTTTAATAAATATTATACATGGGAAAAAAAAGAGAACGAGAAGCGCGTCCACAATTGCGATTACGTTAATTAAGGGTGAAAAATGTGATCGCTTGGTGCGCGCAACTATAAGGTTTCAAGTGTCATTGCCAGCGCTACTTGGGAAGCTTTTGTTTTTGCGCAAACTCAACTTCTAACATAATTACGGCAAAAGTTCCGACCTTAAATTCCTGTGGTAGTTTGAGAGACGCCGCACTTCACGGGATATCGAGGATTCCGAGTAACCGTCGACCACCATCTTTCGACTTTAATTAAGAAGCATAGATCGATAGAGATAATTAATGCAGTTGAGAAGTTTTAGCTCTTTAGAAAAAGGAAAAAGAAATTCATCTCTGCTTCTTATTCTTGTTCTTCTTTTTTTTTTACAATATTAATCCCAGTTTTGGTTGTCTTGTATTTTTCTATACTTGAAAAATATGAGAATGGATCGTAGCGAACCAACTTTTTTTCTGTATTTTGTCTGAAATAGTTCAAAGTTTTTTTTACCTATACAAGATTTTGTTTATTTATAGGATCTATTTTCATTATTTAATAATTCATATTAAGAGTATTTTTTTTAACTTAACAGAAAATTTTAGCAAGATTTTAATTTCACCAAAAATAATCCATCGAGGATTATATTTTTAAAATGTTTTTAAAATTCCTTTCGTTTAAAATAGGAAAATTTTTGTCACGGAAAAAATTAATCCAAAAATGAATTAATTTGACCTTCTTTAGTATCAAATTTAAGCTGCGACGCTCTTTAATATCTCTTTGTTTATTGTGGATTTTTTTCACTTAATTTCCCAATTTTTCTGAGAATAAAAAATAAACAAATTTTAAATTTACATTAAAATTTTTTTTTTACAAATTTAGAACTTTATAAAATATTAAATGAAAAATAAAATATTAAATTATCTCAATATTGAGTAAAAAAACGAATAAAAAAAGTGCTTTTCTTGGAAAAATTGTGTTTAAGTGGATTGAAATTGTTTGGAAATATTTGTCAAAGAAATTAATTATTAGCAGCGAACTTTGGGAGAATTCTTTTACGAGTTTGATTAGTCGAGAGTATAAACTCCTCGAAAGATGATTCTCTGTATCCAGAGATATTGAGCCAACAAGTTTAAATATTTATTAAGAAGTTAGAGTGATGAGATTTTTTTTTCATATCCTCATTTTAATATGAATTTATAGTAGTTTTTTAATCTTTTCAGCGCTTTTTAATCTTTTCAGCTAGAGGGAAATTTTTTTAATTTTTAGTTTAGCTTGCAAATGAATTTAATTTATTAAATTACATCATAATTTTAATATTTAGCCATGTAATATTAATATGAGAAGTTAAAGCCAATATTGGATTTTGCAAAGTCTAATTGAAATTTTTAGAGAAATTAAAAAATTAACGTTTTTGTTTAAAACTGTTTTATGATTTAGGATTTTTAAATGTATATATTTTAGGAAATGCATTGAAAAAGATAATTAATTTGATTCAAATAACCGATTACTTGACTATTATTAATTAAATATTTACTTGAATTGATAAATTCTTATTTGAGTCAACGAAATTAAGTCAATTGGTTATTGAAATTAAATAAATTTTATTTTTCAGTGTTGATTTATATAATATTGATTTTCTTTAGCTGTAATTTTATTTGATGGGAGATTTGCGAATCTCGGTGGTTAAAACATAATATTTATTTTAATTGTTTACCTTAATTTGTTATTAATAATTAATTTATTGATTAATAATATTTATTATTCAGAGTATTATTGATTTTTTATTTGTATACATTTATTTGTAAAATAATTTATTTATTTGATTTTTAATCTGTTTCATTTATTTTTTTTAAATTATTCATTTTCACTTTTACTTTGACAATATTTCGTTCTTGTTTTCATTTTCACATTTACTTTGACAGAATTAATGACAAATCTTCATTTTCACTTTCAATTAATTTTTATTTTCCTTTCCAAATGAAAAATTAAATTTTAATAAAAGATAATAATAAAATTATTAATTAAAACAGTTTTTAACCAAATTAATTATATTAATTAAATTAAAGCAGTTCTTCATAAAATTCAATTACGTTAAAAATTTTTAATAAAATTCTTTGTATATTTAAATTATTTAAAAAATTTTCAATTAAAATTATAAAAAACAATATTATTTTCAAGAAATTTAAAGAAATTCTTGAAAAAATTTAATTATTTAGGAAACGTTTAATGAAAATTATTTAAAATAATTTAATTTTCTATTAATAATTTTAATATAATTTAGTAATAAATTAATTTATTACAGTTATTATAATAATGATAATAACACGATAAAAAATAAAATATAATTTAAAATAAACACGATTATTTTGAAAATTTTGAAGAAATTCTTCATAAACTTCAAGCACTTTTAAAATTTTTATTAAAAACTATTCAAAAAGTCACTTTTCTCAAAAAATTTATTTGAAAATATTTCAATTATTGTCCAAACATTTTCATAAAATCCTTGACAAAAATAAAATTATTTTCAAAAATTTTAATATAATTATTTAAAAGATTTCGATTATTTTCATAAATAATCAAATTCTATGCTTGTATATTTTGATAACCAATTTACTCAAGTTTTTCTATATATTTGAATTATTTTTAAAAATTTTCATAAAATCCTTTAAAGGAGTTCAATTATTTTAAATTTTGTAAAATTTTGTTGCTGGGCACTTTTTAAAAAAAATATTTTCTAATTTTTTTTTGTTTAAAAAAAATTATTTTTAATGAAATCTGTTTTCTAACTGAAGTTTTTCTAATAAGTTTTGATTTCTAAAAAAACTTTTTTCAAAAAAGTAATGATTTCTAATAAAATAAAAGTTAGAAAATTGTCAAAAAATTAAGATGAAAAAATAAAAAACGATTTTGTATATTTTCTATTTCTCAATCGCAAATTTTATTTAATTATTCTTTCTCATCACAATTTTTTAACAAAATTCTGTTCTTTTGTGAAAACAAAATTTTAATTTCCATCACTTTTATACAAACATTTCAAAAGATTATTTTTCTAATAAAACATTTTTAAAAACAAATTTAAATATCCTTAGGATAAAAATTCCTATAATTTCTATTTGTTAATTTCGATTTTTATTTAACTATATTATTTTAAGATTTTGTTAAAATTTTTGCATAATTAATATTTTTTATTATAATTTTTCACGAAATCTCAAGTATTTCTTTTAAAGAATTTAAAAATTTTCGTGAAATTTATTTTTTAATCATATTATACCTATTGATTGTATTTACTAGAATTAAACATTGTTTAGTCGTTAATTATCTTTATTAGAAAAAGAAGTTTTTTTTAGAAAATTACCTTCATTAGAAGAAAGAAAATTAGCAAATCGCCTTTATTGGAAATTTTTTTTTTAGAAATTCACCTTTAATAGAAAACAAATTTTTAGAAAATCAAAAATGAGAAAAAAAGTTACAAAAATACTGTACTCAAACCTTTTCAAAAATTCATTTCTTTTCAGTTCATTAATTCTGAAATATTTTTTTTACCTAATTTGACATTTAAATTTGTCAAAAAAAATTACTCCAAGTAGTAAAAGTGTGTTTTCGTCAGGCTTTATTAAAACTTTGTTTTCCAGCAAACACAATTGTATATTTAATTAATTTAATTTCAATCACTAAGTAAATAACTTGGTTCCACTCTTAGTCCAGTAAATAAAATAATTATTTACTTTAATAATTAGTTACTTAATGATATACAAACTTATTATTATTATTATTATTATTATTATTATTATTATTATTATTATTATTATTATTATTATTATTATTATTATTATTATTATTATTATTATTATTATTATTATTATTATTATTATTATTATTAATAATATAAATAATAATAATTACTATAATAATAATTTTAATAATAATAATTAATTATAAATTACTTCGAATTAATTTTCTGTTTTAAAAATACAAATTCACAAATTTTCCTAATTTCTTTGACTCCAAAAAGATAAAACGTTACCAAAAACAAATAATAAAAATGATGCTCGGTATTTTAACTCAAGCGTTCTAAAAATCTCAACCTTTGGAAATTCAAAAAAAAGTGAAAAAAAATCTTCAAACTCATAGTTTTATAATATACCCAGAACGCCTCCTTGTGTGGTTAAGAATATTTTTTTCCCCGAAGAGAGAGTTTTTGAAAAATTTCGAGTATGTTTAAAATATCAAGCTCGCTTGACGAAACATGACATTGCATCGCGTGTTCTAATCGAAATATAACTGAAAATAAAGAAAGACATAGAAAGGGGGGAAGAGAAAGAGAGAGAGAGAGAAATTTTATATCTCTGCGTCTTAAACGACACGACGGTTGAGATGCGTCTCTTTTACATATTTCACGGTTTGTAAATATTACTCCCGATGTAGGAAAGGTCTTTCGAGTTTATGCTTGGCTTGGTTGCCGCGTAACCGAGGCCACGATGTGGAGAGCAGCAAACTCACCGAGTTTTTACCCCATTCCGGAGTCTGAGTGCCTCGCTTCGCTGACTCTCGAAACGGGTTGCGAACCCTATAGCACACTATACATTTCTCTGTACTACTCTGACTTAAACTCAACCCGTCTAAAACCTACCCTCTCACTCTCTCACTCCACCCCACCCCACATCCCCCCCTATGGTACCCAGAAACCCAGACCATCAACCTTTACGTGCCTTATATGTATTTCACTCACTCACTCACTCTTACCTTATTTTTCTCTCTTAGCACTGTTCCTAAGTGCACGTGAGAGAGATCAGAATTTACTATTTTTAACGGTATCGCATAAAAAAGTTTACCACGAGTTTACCTCTTTTACAAGGATAACAATTACTTGCTGAAAGTAATTTGCTGATGGGAAAAGTAGAGTATATATGTATTTTTTGGAAAATTTCAGTAAAATTGATGCTGCTTTTTATATACGTGTGTTGTTAAATGAAATTGTTGTTTCATTTTGATGATACATTTATCTTTTTTCACTGTTTTTATTAGTTTTATGGGTTTATAATATTAACTTTTTTTAAAAAGTGTAAAAATTAAGGGGAGGCACCACCCCCAACTTTGACCCCTTTAAATTTGAGTTATTAAAGTAGGTTATATTTTTTTTCTTGCACCATTTTTAACCCTAAAATATATAGGATGGTCAAAAATTTTAAATTTTAATTTTTTGAAGAGGTTAGAATTTTTATCTTTTTACTAATTGCATATTTTTTGCAAATCCATGCGAGAGGTTGTTTAAAACTATAAAATAAGCTTAGAAAAAAATTTCCGTTAAAAAATATTGAAAATTGTAAGAGAAGATTAATTTTGAATGTTCAAATTTTACAACTTTTGACATTTTTTTCCAAAATCCTAGACCAATAATCTTCTTCAGAATATCAGTGTTTAGAAAAATTTATTCGCTAAATGCAAAAACCATGTCGAATAACTTATTTACTAGATTAAAATTTTAACGTCTGTCAAAATTTTAACCTAGAAAATAAAATAATTTTGACAGACGTTAAAATTTTAACCTAGTAAATAAGTTATTCGACATGGTTTTTGCATTTAACGAATAAATTTTTGTAAGAACTGATATTCTCAAAAAGATTATTGGTCTAGGACTTTGAAAAAATATGTAAAAAGTTATAAAATTTGAATATTCAAAATAAATCTTCTATTACAATTTTCAATATTTTTTAACGGAAATTTTTTTCTAAGCTTATTTTATAGTTTTAAAAAACCTCTCGCATTGATTTGCAAAAATATGCAATTAGTGAAAAGATAAAAATTCTAACCTCTTCAAAAAATTAAAATTTTAAATTTTTGACCATCCTATATATTTTAGGGTTAAAAATGGTGCAAGAAAAAAATATAACCTACTTTAATAACTCAAATTTAAAGGGGTCAAAGTTGGGGGTGGTGCCTCCCCTTAAAAGTATTAAATTAAAAATTTTTTAAATTCCGTTTAGATTAATAGGGTTACCATACACACTCGGAAAAAAATTGGTTAAATTTGTTGTGTGTATTTTTTTATGATGTTGTTTTAACCGAATTTTGGTGTTATTTTAACATCCATTCAAAATGAATATTAATTTAACAATCTCTAGTGTTAATTTAAGAAACTCTAGTGTTATTTTAACAACAATGAATAGAGATAAAATCACACAGTGTCAGTTAAAAATGTTTCCTATGTAGTTTTTACACTATTTTTTGTGTTTTGAAATAAAACTTCTTTTTTCTGGCTTTGGTCAAGAAATTTAGGGAAAAATCAGGCATTCTTATTAAAAGTACTGGAAAAAATTAAATTTTTAGAATTCATAAGAAAATTCTGAATTTTTGGTGTCTTTGTTGTTTGTCTCATAAACTATGAAACTACCATGAATTCTAAAATTCTAATACAAAACATTTAACATTTTTTTTTATTTCTAACCAAAATGAATTTTTCAACATTATTAAATAGTTTCAAAAGTTTGAAATTATGATGAATATTGTTATTTTTGAAAAAAATTGAATAAATTCAATAATTGAATATTCATCACGATAATTCAATTATTTTCAAAAGTAACAAAATTCCTCGAGAAAATTCAATTATTTTTATAAATTTTAACCAATATCTCGTAAAGAATTCTATTAACTTTATGAGTAGAAAAATTTTTCGCCTGATATTCAATTATTTTTAAAAATTTAAATAAAATTCTTTGCAAAATTTCAATTATTTTCAAAAGTTTTTCGCAATTCAAATAATGTTTTTCGATATTAACTATGAAATTTATCAAATAATTTAATTATTGAGAAAAATTGTTGATGTATTGTTACGATAACATGATGAAATACTTTGCAGACATTAAATTATTTTCGTAATATTTATAAAAACGCTAGTCAAGAATTTAAAACAATTTAATAAAATTTTTTGGAAAATTTCCTTTATTTAGACAAAATTTGATAAAATTCCTCCCATGACAATATTTCATTTTTATTTTTATTTTTACATTTACTTTGACAGAATTAATGACAAATCTTTATTTTCACTTTCAATTAATTTTTATTCTCACTTCCAAATGAAAAATTAAATTTTAATAAAAGATAATAATAAAATTATGAATTGGAACAGCTTTTAACAAAATTGATTATATCAATTAAATTAAAGCAATTCTTCATAAAATTCAATTAAATAAAAAAAATTTAATAAAAATTATTAGCAAATTCCGTTACTTTCAAGAAAATTAAAAACAAATCAATTAAAATTATAATATTATATTACAATAAACACGATTATTTTAAAAATTTAGAAGAAATTTTTCATAAAATTCAGGTACTTAAATTATTGTTAATAAAACCGTAATAAAATATTTTGCAGAAATGAAATTATTTTCGTAATATTTATAAAATGCTTGTCAAGAATTTAAAAAAATTTATTAAAATTTTGGGAAAAATTTCAATTATTTAAAGAAAATTTAATAAATTTTCTCCCACGAATTCAATTAGTTTCATAACTTATTATTTAAATTATTCCCTGGAATTCAATAATTTAAAGATTTTATAAATTTTTCTCCAAAAGTGTGGATAAAATAAAAATTCTTTAACTTAATAAATTTCAGTAAATTTCAACTAAATTCCTTGAAAGAGATTCATTATTTAATAATAATGAAATAATAATAATAATAATTAATAATAGTAATGAAAAATTATTTAACAAAAATGTTTTAAGAAACATTTAAATATTCAAACAAATAATTTATTTTTGTATTTAAACAATTAAATTCTCGTAGAATTTTCTAATAAAAATTAATTTAAAAATGAACTTCGGTTAAAATGTTAGATAATAGTTTAATATTAAGAGCATTATTATAAAATAATAATTCTATTACTCGGGAATTTTTAAGTATTATTCTTTACGGTTAGAGAAAAAGTCTAAATTCGGTCTAAAAATCAGAAAAAATTTTTGGAAATATCAAAAGTTAAATTATTGTGTCAAGTCTGATTAAAATTTTTAATTTTAATTATTTTTTTGAAACGCAATTAACATTTTGATCTGAAACGATTATTTATACAGGCTGACTATAAAGGAGGTTTACTACTGGTACTAAACAGAAGACAATTTTTTGAATGAATTGGTCTGACCTAATGGGAATTTTACTACTTACTAAAAGATTACAAGAATTTTAATTTATTCGTCTGAAAGTAATTGGTTTTTGATTTAATTATAATTTGATATTGAAAAAAGGTAAAATGAATTTCACGCAAAAGTGAAATTGGAATTAATTTTCGTGAAATAGTCCGAATATGAATGAATACTAGAAGTTAAATGATGGGCGATTTTTTATCGAACTGTTCCCTAATAGGAAAAAAGTATTATTGTTTATAATAAAATGCAAAAGCAGTTATCATTATTAGTTACATTTTTCACGGGGGCTAAATAATAGTAAATAAATTATGTTATAAATAAAAATGTATAAGAAATGGAAGTAAACATAAAATAGAAATAAAATAATAAAAATAAGAATAGAAATAAACATTGTTTTTTATGAATGAAGTAATTAGAAATTCAAAAATTATTAAATGAAAGTAATAAAATAAAAATACGTTTTTCTTTATTTTATCAACCATGAAAAGGCACTTTGAAAAAAAGGAAAAAATACGTAAAGAAGAGAAGTATTTTGTTTTTTTTTCGAATAAAAACATGTAACGAATTTGAGTAAATTTTTTTTTTGTAAATTTCATTGAAATGGTGGAGAAGGGAGAAGTTTATCTACTTATAACTCGTCGTCAAGTTCTGTATATTCATTTAGAGTTCCGTGTACGACATTACTCAGACTCATGATTTTAACATAGTTTATTTGTGTGTTTCAGTGGTGCATCAGAGGTACGGACCGGAAGTACAAAGTCCCGGTGGTTTCCTGGGCAACAACGTACTTATGCGATGCAATGTGCCGAGTTTTGTTCGTGATCACGTCAGCGTTACTTCTTGGCTTCAGGAGCCATCCTTCAACATTTATCCATCCACCATAAGCGGTATGTTGTGCTACTGCTAAATTAGTTAATGAGACGAATCGACGTAGTAAGAGATAATTCGAGGAGAATTCGGGTCACATGGGACATCTGAATACATTTGCAAGAGAGTATCGACGAGAGATTATTCTCCTCTCTCTCTATTTTCCTCTAGCACTATCTCTCTCTATCTATATCTCCCTCTGCATCTCTCTCTCTTTCTTTCTTTCTCTGTTTTTCCTTTAATCTTTCTCTCACGAAAATCAGGGAATAGTCAGAGATTTTTATTAAAAATACTGGAAACATTTAATTTTTAGAATTCATACACTGAAAAATAAATTTATTTGATTCAAATAACCGATTATTTGACTATTATCAAATAAATATTTACTTGAATCAAATAAATTGTATTTGAATCAAATATTTCAGTATTTGCAGCAAATAGTATTTAATTGATTCAAATAAAAATTATTTTATTCAAGAAAATATTTATTTGATATTAGTCAAATAATTGATTATTTAAATAAAATAATTTTTTTTTCGGTGTAAAAAAGTTCTAAATTTCTGTTTCTTTTTTTGGTTACCTTATAAACTAGAATTACCACTAATTCTAATAGAAAACCTTCAATTCTTTCTATTTCTCACAATAGTTTCTTTATAAATAACTTCTCTCTAAATCTGAATTAGTAGAAAGTTACTAATGAAATGGTGAAAAGTCGTCCACTAAATGATTTAGTAATAATTCTACTAACAATTAGTAAAATTTTACTAATTGTTAGTAGAGCGTTACTAATTGTTAGTAGAGCGTTACTAATTGATTAGTAGAATTCTACTAACAATTAGTAGAACTGTTTTATTAATAGTCGATAAAACAGTTTCACTTATTCATTTAGTGAAGAAGTGACTTTTAATTAGTAGAATTCTACTAAAACATTAGTAGAATTTCACTAAAAATTAGTAATATTCTACTAATTAAAAAGGTGAAAAGTCGTTCATGAGAACTACTAAAAATTAGTAAAATTTTACTAATTCTTAGTAGAATTCTACTAATTCAGATTTGGAGAGTTAATTCTTGAAGAACTATCATAAAATTCTTACTTAGAAATTATTTAATAAACAGTGAAAATAATAAAGTCTCAAAGTAAGAAGAAAATTTCGATAAGCTGCGAATCATTGCAGAAATTCAATTATTTTCAAAAGTAATAAAATTCTTCACATAAATTCAATTACGTTTAAAAAATTTTTTAAATTCTTGTCGAAATTTCAATTATTTTTATAAATAATAAAAATTCCACGTGAATTAAATTGTTTATAAATTTTTCATAAATTTCTTCGCAATAATTCAATTATTTTTGTAAATTATAAAATTTCTACAAATTTTTTTTAATTGGTCCAAAGAATCAAGTTATTTAAAAATTTGTTAAAAAAAATTTTTTTATAAAAATTTAATTTTTAGAAACATTTAATTTCTCAATAAATTAATTATTTTTGTAATTAAATATTTCAATTAAATATTAGAATTCTCGTGAAATTTTTAATAAAAATTAATTTAGTAATAAATTTTTGTTAAAATTTTACAGAATATTTAAATATTAAAAGCATTCTAGAATATATTTTTAGAAATACCTGATTTTTTAAAAGCTTTTAACTTAAAATCTTCAGCAAATTTGAATAAACACATTTAATGAACAATATTCTTAAAAAATTTTACTAAAATTAATGGAAAATTGGAAATAATTGAATTTATTAAGCAAATTCTTAAGACAACTAAATCTTGAGAAACATTCAATAATTAATTCAATAAATTAACTAATGGAATTCTCATAGAATTTTCTAATAAAAGTTAATTAAAAAAATGAATTTCAGTTACTATTTTAGATAATAATGGATTTTTAAAACGGTTTCAAATTAATATCTTTAAAGACTTAAATTTTACATGCTTTTAATTAACAATTTTGTAACATTAATATTTTTTGGAAAAAAGTTGAATTGAATTATTTTTTAATATTAAAAAATACTCGATGAACTTTTTCAAAAATTAAAAATAATTGATTTAAAAAAGAATTTTAGTTAAATATTCTAGAAAATAGAAATTGAATGGAAATGTTAAAAATAATTTTGTAGAATTTACTTTAACAATATTCTTATATGAAATAATTATTCTATTAATCGATCATTGTTAATTATTTCAAGTTATTGAATTTTTTGAATTAATTTTACAATTAGTTAAAATAAATAAATGTAAATAAATGTGATAGAACATTTTTTTAAGTATCCAATCTAATAATTTTGAGAGTACTCTCTAAATTTGAATTAGTGACTGACTCTTTGCTTTTAAGTTAGTAAATTTCACTAAATAAATAGTAATTTTTACTAATTTTTTAGTAAACTTTACTAATTCAAAAGCAAAAAGTCAGTCACTAATTATAATTTAAATTAGTAAATATTTTTACAAATTCAGATTTAGAGAATAAATAAGAATATTTCTCAAGATCAAAGACAAAATAAAAATTTTTGCTGAAAATTAGGGAAAAGTCAGGGAAATCTAAAATTAATTTTTTGTGTCAACTCTGAAATTGTTTAAAAAAAAAATTTAATTACTTTCAGAATTCTTTATAGTATTTTACTTTTATACATGAAAAAATCAATTTTTATAAAATATTTTTCAAATTTTGAGTTAATATTTCTTTATGCAGACTTTTTTGAAAAATCAAAAATTTGAAGAATATTTTTTATCAAAAATTATTTTTTTTAAATATAAATCTGAGAGAAATACCTCAGAAAAATAAAAGAAGTTTTTATCTCTCTCTCTCCATTTCGCTATATTCATTGCCACTATGGTAAAATTTATGATGACTTGTCTCCTTCTCTATGATTGAGAGAGATTTAGCGAAATAAGGTTCCTGTGAGAAAGTTCCCCTCCTAATTTCTCAACCACTATTCCGTGATTATTTGAAAATGAATCTTCTTAGACTGCACGAGAAGTAGTTTGCGCACGTATAACGTTGTTTCGGAAAGTACTTTTCGTGATTGATACTCAACTCGAGGGGGGGGGGGGGGGTAAGCGAACCACGTGAATTCGTAACTATTCATATATTATAATAGAAAATAATTTAAATACGAATTTTGTATTCATATAGTTTGAGGCCAAGGAAAAGAAAAAATTTCACTCCGGATAAGTGCATACTAGAATTTCAAATTTATTATGAAACTTAGTTTTATACAAATTTTTGTTCTTTTTTTTTTTTGAAGAAAATTAACTAATTTGCCCATATTATGAAAAAAAAGAATTATAATAGAAAACAGAAACAAACAAATATTTTTTTGAGTAAAAAAAAATATATTTAATTTTAAGTATTATATATTTTTAATATTTTTTAAGTATAACATTTTTTTTGAGTAAAAAAGAATAGTTCTTTTAAAATACATTTAAATTTACTAAATACTTTTAAAATACTTCCTTTAGGTAAAAAATATTTCTTATTTTTTGACTAAGGAATTAAAAACTCAGGTAAAAATTTAATTAGTTTTCTGATAAAAGGAGTTTGAATTTATTTTTCTCAATTCTCGTAAAATGATAATGAGTAAATAATTTGCAATTTAGAAGAGACTATTAGAAATTATTTCCTAATCATGATACTGTGATGAAATTAGAATGTTATTAAATTGTAATGCCTTTGTCGGTTCTTTGTCTCTTGTAGAACGAGCAGTTAATAAGATTTCCTCTCCTTGCAGATGGCAAGTATCACATGCTGCCAAGTGGAGAGCTACTGATAATTAATATTTCACGGAGTGATGTGCAGATGACTTATCGATGTAGAACGCATAATCGATTGACTCAGGAAAATGTCGTCAGTAATAATTTTGGCCGAGTGCAACTGACAGGTGAGTTGTCAAATTTAATATTCATTAAAGAATTCATAATATATTTTCACAAACGGAATTTTCATATTTTCAAAAAGAGAAAATTTATAAATTTTTCTCCATTTAGAAATTCAAATTAATTAAAAAAATCGATGATAATTTTAAGTAATTTAAAATATTTTTAACTAATTCAAAAAATATTTTCTAATTTTTCGTTTATGAAAAAATATTTTTAAATTGTTGGAAAATTAAAACTAGGGAAAAAATGCAGAATGAATTGCTGAGGATGGAAATTTTCTAATTCTTTTTTCTCTAAGGAATCAAGAAAAAAGATTTTTTAAATTAAATCACTTTTCTATTCTATCACTTTTTTTTATTTGTTAGAAATTTCTAACAATTCCCGTTTTCTAAATTATGCTTTTCAAGAACCTTCTGAATACTTGAATGGGAAATTTTAATTTTAGAAATAAATTTTTATAACAGTAAAATATTTTGCAACGAAAACAAAATTAGTAAATTTATTATGTTGTGACGAATATTTTTATAAACAAGAAAAAGGAAAATAAAACTTCTTTTTTTGCTTGTCACTGAAAAATTATTTAAATATTTAGTTTTACTTAAAAATACTTTTACACTTACTCTACATTTTTTGCTAGTGACAAACAATAATTTTGACTATTTCAATTTGAGAGAAGAAATCTTTAGTAAAAATTAAAATTAATTAAAAATTGGAAAGTTTAAAAAAATTAACGAATAAGAATATAAACATTTGAAAACTATTTTTTGGTAAACTGCACGATAAATAATTAGAAATATACTTCACACTGAGAAATGTTTCATTTGATTTAAAAGATAATACATTATTTGTAACAAATAAGTTTCTGTTTTGCGAATAAAAAATATTTTTTCTCTTTTAAAAATTAAAAAATTAAATTAAAAAATAAGAATAAATAACTAAATTTCTGAAAATGTTGTAAAAATTAGAAAATTTTACAATATTTTTCAATTATTTAAAAATTATTAATTATTTAACTTTTTTATTTTGAATATTCTTAATTTTTTACATTGTTTAGACCAAGAAAAAAGTTATATCTACCTTAGAGCCAAAATATAAACTTTTTGTTTGTATAAAAAGTTCTATTTAATTTAAATAAAATTTTATTTAGCTGAAATAAAAAGTTTGACTTGATTCTAATAAAATTTTTATTTAAAACAAATTAATAAGCTTGTTAACTCTGAGAAAAATATACCTACTAATATTGAAGTCTAACAAATTATATTTTGTTTTAAATAGAATTTTTCCTACGTGTGAAGAATTTTGTTTCAATTAATAATTTCCGTCACAAATTATTTCGAATATTTTTAATTCATTGCTGCAGTTTATCATCATAACTTTCACTGAATAAATTATTAACTTATTCCATATGTTATGAATATTAATTATAATATTGTATAATTTCGGGATAATGAGATAGAGAGTAAAAAATAAAATTAAATCATTTTCGAGTGAAATTTCGTGAAAAATATTATTAATATTGGTATATTTTTTAAATTCCATATTTAATATTTTAATATAATTAATTTATTAATAACAAAAAATAAACAACATTAATAAATTAATAATCGTTGTATTTTGGTAATGTGTTCGCAGTTTAAACCTAGTTATTAGAAAACAATTTAATTTTTTCATGAATTCTTTTTTTAATAATTGAACTTGTGCAAAGAATTTTACTATTTATTAATGTAATTGAATTCTTTTGGAACAATTTTACAATTTATGAAAATTTTAAAAAATAATTCAATTTTTTTCGAACAAATGTTAAAAGTTGAAAAAGAATTGAATTCATTCATAAAATTTTGTTAAAATTGTTTTACAAATAATTGAAATTCTGCCAAGATTTATACTATTTATTAATATATTTGAATTTCTACGTAGAATTTTACAATTTATAAATAAAATTGAATTGTTTCGAAAGATTTTCAAAATTTTAGAAAATAATTCAATTTTTTTCGAACAAATATTAAAAATTGAAATAGAATTGAATTCTTTAATAAAATTTTATTAAAATTGTATTACAAATAATTTTGAAAAATGTATTAAAATTTTAGAAAATAATTCAATTTTTTTCAAACAAATATTAAAAGTTGAAAAAGAATTAAATTCTTTGATCTTTTATAAAATTTTATTAAAATTTTATTGCAAATAATTGAATTGTTGCAAAGAATTTTACTATCTATTGATATAATCAAATCTTTTAGAAGAATTTTTTAGAATTTAAGATAATAATTAAATTTTATTGAAATTTTTTATTACGAATAAGGACAAAAATAGAATTCTTTCGTGAAATTGTTTCGAATTTATACCTAATTGAATTTAGCAATGAATTTTACTATTTAATAAAAATAATTGAATTTTTACGAAAAATGTTATTATTTGTGAAAATAATTGAATTTTTACGAAGAATTATACAATTTATAAATGAAATTGAATTGTTTCGAAAGATTTTCAAAATTTTAGAAAATAATTGAATTTTTTTGAAAAAATTTTTATTAAAAATTGAAGAAGAATCGAATTCTTTTATAAAATTTTATTAAAATTGTATTACAAATATTTTAATTTTTGCCAAGAATTTTACTATATTTATGAATATAATTTAATTTTTTCCAAGAATTTTTTAGAATTTTAGAAAATAATTGAATTCTATTGAAATTTTTTATAATGAATTGAGAGAAAAATTGAATTCTGTCGTAAAATTCTTTCTAATATAATCCTAATTGAACGATTGCAAAGAATTTTACTATTTAATAAATATAATTGAATTTTTAGAATTGTTTTTTATGAAAATAATTGAATTATTGCAATGAATGTTATTCTTTAATAAAAATAATTGAATTTTTACGAAAAATGTTATTATTTGTGAAAATAATTGAATTTTTACGAAGAATTATACAATTTATAAATGAAATTGAATTGTTTCGAAAGATATCAAAATTTTAGAAAATAATTGAATTTTTTTGAAAAAATTTTTATTAAAAATTGATGAAGAATCGAATTCTTTCATAAAATTTTATTAAAATTGTATTACAAATAATTGAATTTTTGACAAGAATTTTACTATATTTATAAATATAATTTAATTTTTTTCAAGAATTTTTTAGAATTTTAGAAAATATTTGAATTCTATTGAAATTTTTTATAATGAATTGAGAGAAAAATTGAATTCTGTCGTAAAATTCTTTTTAATATAATCCTAATTGAACGATTGCAAATAATTTTACTATTTAATAAATATAATTTAATTTTTAGAATTTTTTTTATGAAAATAATTGAATTATTGCAAAGAATTTTACTATTTAATAAAAATAATTGAATTTTTACGAAAAATGTTATTATTTATGAAAATAATTGAATTTTTCCGAATAATTACATAATTTATAAATAAAATTGAATTGTTTCGAAAGATTTTCAAAATTTTAGAAAATAATTGAATTTTTTTGAAAAAATTTTTATTAAAAATTGATGAAGAATCGAATTCTTTCATAAAATTTTATTAAAATTGTATTACAAATAATTGAATTTTTGCCAAGAATTTTACTATATTTATGAATATAATTGAATTTTTTCCAAGAATTTTTTAGAATTTTAGAAAATAATTGAATTCTATTGAAATTTTTTATAATGAATTGAGAGAAAAATTGAATTCTGTCGTAAAATTCTTTCTAATATAATCCTAATTGAACGATTGCAAAGAATTTTACTATTTAATAAATATAATTGAATTTTTAGAATTGTTTTTTATGAAAATAATTGAATTATTGCAATGAATGTTATTATTTAATAAAAATAATTGAATTTTTACGAAAAATGTTATTAATTGTGAAAATAATTGAATTTTTACGAAAAATATTATTTATGAAAATAATTGAAGCTTTGCGAAAAATTTTGTTAAAATGTTCGAAATTAATAAACGGGAATAAGCAATTAGTAAATTAGTTCATAATTTTTTTTGTTTAATTTGAATCTGAAATTATTCCAAAATTCATATTTGAAAATAAAAATTGTGTAATCACGTTCCGCGCGTAACATTTGGTAGTAAATAATAGTTAATAAATAATAATAATAATAATAATATTTTAAATAGTAATAATTTATTACTTTTCACATTATTTAGTTTTATTTACTTTTTTTGTTTTTCCTTATTATTAACCGCTATTAGCATTATTAATATCGAGGGATAAATGAAATTACTAATCGGAAAGAGTTTCTAATATATCTGAATATGCGTATGAAAAAAAAGAGAATTGGAAAATTGCATTTTGCCGCAGGACAAATGCATTTCAATGATCATTCGACTTCAATTAAATGTATACTTGATTGACGAAACATCCAACTGTTTGACCTCGACGTGGGCATATTTTGCTGGTTGCATGTCGCCCTCGGCATTGTATCGAACGCACATAGAGAGAGTATCCTGTATATATTGTCCATAGCAATATGTACTCCCTTGTCCTGGGACTGTGTCCCGCAATTAGTCTCATTCGTGTACTAAAGGTTGAGTGAGAGAGGAAATTGCCCTGGCAAGGGAAAGGCGTCTTGGTTAACAGGATTCATATATTGCATCCGCTGTGAAGCGGCAGCAGTTGAGGTACAAAATATAAAACAGGACTTTACTTCGTATTACACCTTTGACAAAAGAGTTAATCTACTGTGAAATTCATTCTATTCAGAGATTTATAATTAACTAGTTTTCTGAAAGGAAAGAAAAAAATTCTTTTTTTTTTTTTGTATTTTTGTTTGCGTTTTTTCTTTTACTTTTTTTGCGGAAAATATGGAAATCAGATACTGGAGAGAATTATTATTTGGTCTTTTTGATTTTTGTTTTGTTTTGTAATAGTTTTTGAAATGGAAAACGAATTTATTAATTAGTGGAAATTAATTAATTTTCCTCTCTTGTTGATGATAAGCAGGTAAATATTTACGGTCTATTTATTATCAAGTAAATATTATTTAATTGAAATTATTGGTTAATAATAATTATTATTTAATTACTGGTATCATTTTGTAACAATTATTGTTTAATAACAAATATCATTTAATGACGATTATTATTGTTATATTTACCAACAAATATTATCCTCGAAACGTGGTATTCAATTTAATGTTATTATGCAAATTTTACAAAAGTTTTTATTTTCAATTATCAACTTTCATTGTTGAATTGATTTGAGATTAGAAATTTTTTAAAACTTACTCATTCATTTATTTAAATAATAATCATTAATTAAATAAATGAATGAGTAAATTTTGAAAAAATTTTATTTGAATAATAATTTAATTTACATTCATTTAATTAACTAATTATTATATATTATTTAAAAAAAATTGTAACAAAATCCTTCAAAATAATTCAATTATTTTTGTGCTCGCAGAAGAAAAAGATATTTAACTCAGAGCCAGCTAGACTTTTTAATTATTTCAAATATTTCTTTTATTTAAATGAAATTTTATTTGGTTCAAATTTAAGGTTTTATTTCAATCCTTGTAATTAAATTTTACGGAACATTAAATCGAATTCGTTTGAGAATTTGTTTTAATTTCAAAAAGAATTTTGACATTAGTTGAACTAAGAAATAATCAATTATTATTTTTTTATTATATTCTATTATATTTAGAGGCTGAAATCTTTATCTATACCCAATTTTTTATACACCTTGAATAAATAAAAAAAAAAATTTTTAATTGAAAATAAATTTCATTGATTTAAACAAATTTCCTTTGAAGCTAAGAAAATTTTTTTTAGTTCAAAAAAATTTTATTATTAATAGTTTAATACATGATCAAATTTTAAATTATAAATAAAGGAAAATTTCTTCAAAACTAATTAATTTGTTTTCAAATCGAATTAATGCTTTTTAGTCAATAATTAATTTCTTTTTGAAACAAATAAACATTAATTTTCACTGCAATTTAGAATTCAAACCAAATTATTATTTCTTTAAATAAAAAAAAACTTTCTGCTGAGTGTGTATTTTTTCTTTTCAGGCGTTACTTTCTTGGATCAATTATTAAAAAAAGGTATAACCAAAAATTTAATTTAAATAAAATTTTATTTTGTTTTAAATAAAAGTTTCATTCAAGTCAGACAAAATTTGTAATGAAAAAAAAAATTAATGACTTATTATACTAGTTGGTTCTAAGACAAATATACTTATAACTCAAATAAATTCTGTTTGGTTGAAATAACAATTTTCCGAAGTGTCTAAATAATAAAGTTCTTCGGAAAAAATGAGTTATTTTGAAAAATAATAAAATTTTCCGCAGGAATTAAATTATTTTAGATTCAAAATCATAAAAGTTATAAACTTGAAGTGCGCGACAAATTTCGTAAACTCTCGAAAAATTATTGTCAGCGAAAAAAGTGAATTCAACTCGAACAGAATATTTCTAAGGTCTTGAGATTTATGCACCAGTAGTAGAAGTCAGTTTCAGTCAGACTGAACATATAATTCCGATTCTTGAAAATTTACAGTATTGGTAGTGAATTATACTCGACCAGAAAGTAAACGATATCTTGTAATTGACCTGTCAGTAGTAAAAGTCAACCATATTCAGACTTGAAGCATTTTTATTTTAGTGTCGGTGGTCGAAAATTTTATTTTTTTATTTTTCAAACAAATAATAAATAAATAATAATAATATTTTTTTTGTTTTTTTTTTAACAATTTGGCTTTTTCTATTCGCATTTTCCAAATAAGTAGTACAAACAGTTTTTGGTCAGACAAAACATTCGACTTTCATGCAACACCGCAGTGGATTCTTTTTCTCTTAAACTTTCCTCTCACAAATGATATCAAGTCAAATAGAAAGTGTTTCAAGGACTTTTAATTTTTTTTACGTAAATAGTACCTACAAATTGTTATTTTGTTTCTTTTTCATTTTGTTTCTATTTTCCTTGTATTGAAACATAAAGTTTGAATTTCAACTCATTCATGTAGAGAGTAAAGTTTTTTTTATATTATATCAGGATGGGAAATAATTTTCTAAATAAAAAGCACATAAAAAAAAGTTTCATTACTTCCGAAAACACTTGGCAAACTTTATCTTTTCAATGAGGAAAAAAAGGTAAAATACCCTTCGGAAAATATTTACTCGATTTCGGAAACTAAAATTTCTTTTTTTTCTCCGATAGATAAAAAGGGGTAAAAAGTTTCGTGGTTTTTAGAAAACGTTGGGAAAACTACAGTTACCTAATTCAAAGTCGAGCCAACTTGAGTTTTATATGCTTCTCCTACTTTTTTTTATAGGGTATCATAAATATTTGAAAGTAAAATTTCAGAAATTTACAATATCTCTTTTATATTAGTTTTTTTTTGTTTGAGTACTTCTATTGTGGAAGTGAAAAATTTTGTGCGTTTTCAATTGAGTTATTATATTTAGTAAAAATTATTGAAGAATTCCTCTTTTGTTTCATGAATCTGAATTGGTGGAAAGTGAGCCAATAATTCATATTAGTACAAAATTTTTGTGAAAATTTCTTAACTTATTTATAAAGTAGGAAAATATTACTGTTTTAGGAACTCTAATAATTTAATGATTGTTTCAATTGTAATTCGAAATCCAATTTTAATTCTAATTCCAGGTTCCAATTTTAATCCTGTTTCTAATTTTTATTATAATTATGATTGTAATTCTAATTTAATTATTTACAATTCTAATCCTAATTTTGATTCAAATTTCCAATTCGATTCAGATTTCCATTTTAATTGTAATTTTAATTCTGATTTCAATTCAGATTTAAATTCTGATTTGAATTTCTGGCCCGATTGCAATTTTAATTCTAATTGTAATACTCTAGTTTGAATTCTAATTGTAATACTCTAGTTTGGATTCTAATTGTAATTCTAGTTTGAATTCTAATTTTAATTCTAGTTTGAATTCTAATTTTAATTTTAGTTTAAACTCTAAATTTTGTTTTTAAATTAAATTTCCAATTCCAATTCTAGTTCTTACTTTCAATCCAATTTCAATTCTAATTTTAATTTTCATTCAAATTTTAATTTCAGTTTTAAATTTAATTTAACTTTAATTAAATTTAATTCAGTTTGATTTTAACTTCATTTCCATATATTCCATTTCAATTGTAATTCTAATTTCAATTCAAATCGAATTTTAATTTCAATTCTTATTTTAATAATAATTCAATTTTTCGTTTTAATTCGAAATTTCTTATTCTAAATATAAGTCTGATTTTAATATACCTAATCAAATTTAAATTCTAATTCTAATTCTAGTTTTAGTTTTAATTTAAACCTCAATTCCTGATTCTCTTTTCAGTTCTAAGTTTGATTTTTAATTCTGATTCTAATTTTAATACTACTGCCAACAGAAATTCTAATTAGAATTTTAACTTCAATTCCAAATTCCATTTCCAATTCTAATTCTACTTTTGATTTTAATTGCAATTCTAATCGTAATTCTTTTTTCTAATTAGAATTCGAATTCGAATTTTTGATTCTAATTTTCATTACAATTTAAATTGAAATTGTAATTTTGTTTTCATATTCAGTTTTAAATCTAATTCAAATACAAAAATTTTCTTTTTAATTATAACTCAAATTTAATTCTAACTTCAATTCTGATTGGAAATCCAATTTCAATTCTAATTATAAATTATGATTCAAATTTGAATGTTAGTTCCAAATTACTGTTTCTAAGTCTAAGTGTGATTTTAATGCCAGATACAATATTAATTCTAGTTTCAATTTAATTTTTAACTTCAATTTTAAATTCTATTTCCAATTCTAAGAGTTCTATTCTCTACTTTTAGTATTTAGTTTTTAATTTCAATTCCAATATCATTAAAAATTTTGTCTTCAATTCTAAATTCCGTTTACAATTCTAATTCTATACCTACTTTTGATTTAAATTGTAATTCTTATCCTAATTCTGATTTTCATTCCAATTCCAATCATAATTCTATTTTATATTGTAATATTAATTCTAAATTTCAATTCCACATTTGATTTTTATTGTAATTCTAATTCTTATTCTGATTTTAATTAAAATTTTAATTAGAAATACAGTTAGGAATTTTGGTTATAATTTTAATTCTAACTGAAGATTCAATTCTAATTCTGATTTTAATCATAATTTAAATTCAAGTTTTGATTTTAATTTCAAATTCAACCCTATTTGTAATTCTAATGCTAATTTTAATTTTATAATTTCAATTACAAATTGTACTACTTTTAGTTCTGATTTTAACCCTAATTTTACTTCTAATTTTGATTTAAATTCGAATTCGAATTCCAATTTCAAATTCAATTATAATTATAATTACGCTTTAAATTATATCTCTGTTTATAATTCTAATTCAAATTTCAATTTTAATTATAATTAGTTTTACTTTCGATTGGGGTACAGTTTTTCTAAAACGTATTTTCTAATTTTTTATTTTCTAAAAATATTTTTCCTAATAAAGGTGAATTTCTAAAAAAACTTTTTTCTAATGAAGGTGATTTTCTAATTTTCTTTCTTTTAATAAAGGTTATTTTCTAAAAATTTCTTTTTAAAAAAGGAAAATTTCAAAAAATTCTTTACCTAACAGTATTTAATTTCTATCATAACGATTAACAGGTATGTGATTAAAATATAAAATTCACGAAAGTTTTTTAATTCCTTACGAAAATACTTGAAATTTTGCCGAAAAACTGTAATAAAAAATTATTAGAAATTATACAAATTGTAATTATAAAAATAATGGAAATTATTATTATTTTTTTTTTTTTTGAAGAACAGAATTTTGGTTAACAAATAATTATTTTATAAAAAATTTTCTAATATAAAAATTAGAAATCCTAACTTTTTAGAAAAACTTTTTTTTAGAAATCAAATCTCATTAGAAAAAGTATTTTTTTAGAAATTAAAACTTATTGGAAAAACTTTTTTAGAAATTAGATTTCATTAGAAATCACCTTTAAATCGTAATTTTTTTCTATTTTAATACCGAAATCAGCTCTAATTTAGAATCTTTTTTTTTACAGTGCTACCTGAATTTCAATTATAATTATAATTACATTTTTAATTTTTATTATAACTTAAATAATATTGGCATTCTCTGAATTATGATTTAAATTATAGTTCCAGTTTCAAATGTGACTCCAGTTATATTATTTTTTAATTTTTTTTACGATCTTTGCGTTTCTATTTATATACTTTTAAGTTTGTCTCGGATTATATTTTTTTAGTGAAACATGATTTAGTAAAAACTGTTTAGGAAAAGTTGTTTTAGTAAAAACAATTTAGTAAATGATATTTCAATGAAAAATTCGAAAAATTTTGGAGAAAATTCCTACTTCTTTTAATTAGTCACTGAGAAAACATTATATTTAAATGAAACACAAAAATAATGTTAGACGATTTTGTTTAATTAAAATTAGTTTGTAAGTTTAATCTCAATATATAGAAAATATCTACTGCATTGATTCAAAAGTATTATTTGTTCGAATAATTATATTTAATTCAAACATATTTTCTGTTACGGTTTAAACAAAAATTATGTTTAAAAATTTTATGTTTGAATAATTATATTTAATTCAAACATATTTTCTGTTACGGTTTAAACAAAAATTATGTTTAAAAATTTTATGTTTGAATCAAACTTAAAAGTTGGTTATAAATAATTTAAAATCAAGGACAATTTATGTTTGATTTCAATATATAATCTCTGAAACAGAATCAGAAAATATGTTTGAATTAAACTTAAATATGTTTGACTGTATAGCAAAGATATTTTAAGTTTGATTTAAACAAAATTTGTTTTGAATCAAATAATTTGTTTTCTCTGTGGTGGTTAAATTTTCGACTAAATTCAGATTCACTGAATAAAGTCGAGAAACTATTTGAATGCATATTACAAATTAGGGATTTTAAAGAGATAAAAAAAGATAAAATATTGAAAGAATTGGTTGTCAGGAGAAGAGGGGTAGGTGCGAGAGAGGAGTGCTTGCTGTTAAAATAAGTAACGCGAAGGTGATTAGGATGCAACTTGAAGTAGCTTCGGTTTCTCAGTCAGCAGGCACGTTCCAGAGTGGTGTAGAGCCGAACGCGGAACTCAAGTATCGCATGTAGAGAAGCATCATTAGTTAGCCTGACTCGAGAGGGAATTCTCTTTTTATTTTTTTCTTCTTTTTACTTTCTTTCTTTCTTTCTTTCTTTTTTACCTTTTTTTCTTGTCTTTCGCACACTTTTTCCATCTTCATCTATATGTATACACACAGGTATCGCAATAAGGCCTTTCCTTTGCCAACTATTTTTCTCTCTTTCTCCTTATTTTTTTTCTCTCTCTCTCTCTCTTTTTTTTTCTTAACGTTCCCCAAGCTGCGGTATACCGACGTCTAGAAATAAAGACTTTAACTCTGCTTACTGTTATTCTTTTCACGGACCGAATTGCTAGATTGAGGCTGTATTACGCCGAGCTTGGATATTGCTTCCGACATTTTCTGACTCGGCAGTAATTAAGAAATAAAACTTCGAAATAGAAGGAAACGTTGCAACTTTCAGAAATGGGATATATTAAAGTTTTTAATCAATTTTGTTTACGAGAGAAGAATCATTAAAAATACTGCTTTTTTCCTTCTTTGCTGGAATTTTTTTTCTTTTTTTTTTTTTGAAAGAGTCAGAGAGAGAGAGGGGGGAGATTCTCATTCTACTCAATTATGGAGCTATTCATTTGCTTGCTTTTAGATATCCTTGAAAGTTTTCCATACTTGCGAATAAGTGGAGAAATTGAAAACCACTGTAGAATGTGATTCCAGAAGGGGGAAAAAAATAGTTTTCTACAATTTTAATTCGCGGTTTCGGTATTTTTCTCTTTCGTATTTAATTCTTGTTTTATTTTCAAATTAGTCTGCAGTCAAAGTTAAAATGATTTTTTTATGATTAAATTTTTTTATGATAATTATATGTTCAATTCTATTTCTTAATTTTTTTCTTCTAGCATGTTATTAATATTAAGCAGATTAATTATAATGTTTATTTTTTTTATTAACGAACAAAAAATATTTTAAATGTCAAAAATATTAAACATTTAAAAATTAAAAATAAATAATAATTAGTTTTTGAAATATTTTTAAACAAATTTTTCGGAAATTAGTTCAATTTTTGAATTAATGATTACTTAAAAAATTTCGAATACTATCGCAATTTTGTGAAATTTAACCAAAAACAATTAAATTTTAGACATATTTGAAATGAACTTACCGTTTTTGTTTAAAAATTAAATTCTGAAAAAAGTTTTTTTAAAATATAATTATTTAGAAATTAAATGCGATTTTAAAATCTACAAAATTTTAAAATAATCATAGTTGTATTTTTTAAAAATAGTTGAATTTCAGAAGATTGAAAATTACAATTTAAAAAAAATTTTATTCTTATTTTCATAAGAAAAATAACAATAAGTATTTGAATAAATTTCATAAAAATTATCGACGCTTTAAATAATTTTATTTAGGAATTCTGCAAAATTAGGTTACTTATTAATTTTCAATTTTAGTTTCACAATTTTAATCAATTACCCTTCTGTACCAAGTAATGTGTGTCATAGAAATCATAACTCAATTTATTATTAATTTTAATTTAAAAATCTATTCTTTCTTCTTCGAATTTTATTTTAATATTCTTAAATTTTTTTTTATCTATTTTTTTCTTTTTCTTTTTTAAATTGAAGTCTCGAATATAATTAATTGAAAAATTTTCAAAGAATTGTAAATTTTCTCAAATTTTATAGAAATAAATTTTATATTTTAAATAAATTCTTAAATTCTTAAATTTCTTTTTTATCTTTTTTCGTTTTCTTCTTTTAATTCAAGTCTCGAATATAATTAATTAAAAAATTTTCAAGGAATTGTGAATTTTCTCAAACTTTATAGAAATAAATTTTATATTTTAAACAAATTCTTAAATTCTTAAATTTCTTTTTTATCTTTTTTCGTTTTCTTCTTTTAATTGAAGTCTCGAATAAAATTAATTAAAAAATTAAAAAAAAAAATTTTACTTTCCTCAATTTCTATCGAAATCAATTTTATTGAAATAATTTTTACATTTTCAATAAATTTATTACAATTTTTGTTAAATAATCTCGATTTTTGAAAGAAAAAAAATTAAAAAATTAAAAATAAAGTAATTGAAAATAATTAAATTGCAACTGCAAAACCTAAATAAAAATTAGAACAAACGAAAAATTAGGCATTGTAGATTCTTAAAATTTTAAACTCTAAAATTTTCAGCTCTATATTTTTTTAATTGTTTGATTGTTTCGTAATTTGTGTTTTTTAATCTTTTTTGATTATATTTTATAAACATTTTTGATATTTTTCTTTTAACTCGAACGTTTGAAACTCAACATTTTAACTCTTTGAAACTTTTCAAGAGTTCCTTGACATTTGAGACATTTTCAAATTTGTCAACCAAAAAGATGAAATGGAAAAAACATATTGAAAATATTAAACCATATATATAGAAAATAAACGGAAATGAAAATATCAATAAAAATATTATAGAAAACATTTTCAACTTTTTTATATTTAATATTTTTTAACATTTTTAAAAGTATTAAAAAATATGAAAGAAACTCTGTTTAAAAATATTAAAAATTATGAAATATGTTTAAAAAAGTTAAAAATATTTAAAAAGTTTTAAAAATGATTCGAAAATATGAAAATATTAGAATAAGTAGAAAAATATTAGTAACAATTTTTAGCAATTATTTATTTATTTATTGATAATATATTTTTAAATATAATTTTAAATATATTTTTAAATATTATTTAATTCTCGTTCTAAATTTTCCAATTATATAAATATTATATATATAGACATAAATTCTACACAATAACATATTCGCCGAAATAATTCACATATTTTATATAATATGCAAGTTTATTTGCAAAATGAAATACAAAATTCCAAACTATAAAGTTTAAAGGCAGTATTTAATAATAAATTTTATTCGCAACATTATTATTTCATGTATATAGTTAGTTCGAAATATTACGTAAATTGTGATAATTTTCGTAATTCCCTTTTTCGCTTGTACGATCATATAATTCTACACATAAATGTTGAATATCGATGTCAGTTGAATTTCATCCAATGTCAAATGCAGAACGATTCCCTCATGCAGTTGTGTAATTTAATAAAAGATACGTTATATGTTTCACTATAATAAATGTAAAATTAGAAACAATTTCATCGCTAAAACATTTTACTTTATAGAACAATTTTTAATTGGGCAAAGAAAAATTAATTATTAATTTCGATAATATATATATATATATATATATTTCTTATTTTTATTTAATTTTATTTTATTTGATTCTCCTGAAAGGGACCATTTCACGTTTCTCCATCGTGAGACTCAATATTTGCAATAACTTTTTATTGATATTTTGTTGAGTATAAGTTTAAAAAAAAATTTATCCATAATCTACGAAACAGTATTTATCTTTACATAATCTTGTAATGTTAAAATTAAAAGTTTTTCGTGGTAAAAAAATTTTATTTTGTCTTTTGGTTTTGGTTTAATATGTTACATATTTTTAATTATTTTTTAATATAACTCAAAATTTTGTAATATAGTCTTAATATATATCAAATTGAAGCTTAGAATCTACCGTTTATTTTTCACTTATATTTAGTTTAAGTAAAACAAAAAAAATTTTTTAAATAATTAATTAAAAATTACTGGCAATGGGAGTAAAAATTCAAATTTGTCTCCGAAGCCTCGTTTTTCAGTTAATAACATCATATTTTGAAACTGTTTTTTAATTATACGTAATGTATATATAAATATTTGAAGTTGTAGCTCAAAAAATTTGTTAATGTATGTTTCAATATTTTTAAATTTAATAAAAACGTGAATTTTTTATTTGACAAACTATTCATCTTCGAAGCAGTTTTCATATTTAATAAGCGTTATTCTTTTGTTTTTAATTTTTTAATCATTATTTTTAAATACCTAATCCTTGGATTATAACAAAATTTTCCGTTTTATTTAAAATAAAATATTTTTAATTTCTTAAAATATAATATATATATATATATATATTAAGTAGAAGGTTAGATAAATAACAAAATTAGAATTAAAAATAAAAATTTTTTTTATAGAAAATATCAATTTTGAACTTCAAATTATAAATTGAAAAATTCATTACAATTTTTTTCTCCGTTCAATATAAAAAAATATATTAGTTATTTTTGAAATGATAAAATAGTTATAAATAAATTATTAAATACACAATTCATTAAATTATAAATAAATAATGTTAAATGTTTAATAAACTAAAGAAATTAAATTTAAAAGGCATTTTTTTACAATAATACCAATATTGATTACAGTCTATTTAACCTTCAAAAGTAAAAACACCTAATATTAAAATAATGCTGGAAGGCTTATTTTTGAAAATTAATTTTGCACAACTCAAATTTTTATCTTTAAACGTATTTAAAGTCTACCCATGACAAAAAAATTTAGAAAATGTAAAAATTAATTTTTTTTTTAGTTTTTGGAAAAAAACAGGTACCTTTCACTTAAAAACGGTTTATTTGATCAAATAAAAAAGAAACTAAAACAGAAAATATGTTTGAATTAAACATAATTATTCAAACAAAAATTATTTTTGAATCAAAGTAGTAAATATTTTTTATATATTGGAATTAAGCTTAGAAACTAATTTCAATGAGACAAAATCACTTTAAATTATTTTTTTACTTGAAATGAGCTTATAAAATATAAAAATATAAAAAAAATTACAGTAAGTGAATATTTTTTTATAAATTCGAAAATAAATAATAAATATAAATATATATATATATCGTTCGATTTACATTTTCCCATGAACATCAGAGAGGAAATGGATATCCTGAAGTACACGTACACTCAAGTAGGAGCTAATGGATCGTAAATTACACTGGATAACCATTTTATGTTTTGTATTCATTTTGTTGTTCAAATGGATGTGTTACTTTCCATGAAAATCCACTCCCGTCATCTGTGGTAGTGATAGTGGTCCACGCATGTCTGGACACAACTTTTCATTATTAATATGTCCCTTGAAATTTTAAATTTTCAAATATTATTGATTTTTTTTAAACTGGAGCATTTTTCTACCTGAAATTAAAAAAAAAAATTACCTAAAAAATATAATTTTAAATAACTCCATTAAATATGAATTCGATTTATTGAAAATTTGTCAAATATAGTTATCATAGAAACTTGAAATAAATATAGACTCGATCATACAGAAATATCGATTCATGTGCGTCTCTCTTTTACTTTCTTCAGAATATAAAAATGAAATTCGAATTCTTACAGAAAGAATTTTAAAAAGAAAATTCTTAATCTTTACAACAGAAAAAAAAATCCAAGAGTAACGTCATTGCAAAAGTTGGTGATTCATGCGATGAAGAATTTCTGGTATTCATCGTATCTACATTTTTTGAAAAAAAAAATAAAAAAAATAAAATGCTTCCTCTATATTTTGTTGAAAGTATCTAAAGGAAAGTTCGAGATGAGACAAACTTTTGTCGCAACAGCAATCTCTTTAAGTCTTGTTGATAATAGAATGTCAAAGAGGAAGCACTCAGGTCTATATGTGGATATTGCAAAAAAAAAGAAAGAAAGAAAAAAAAAAAAGGAAAAATGGGAAGGAAAGAAAGAAAACAAGTCGTATCGCAAGTATTCGAGCAATGTGCTTGCGAACCACTATTACCTACCCCTTGAAAAAGAATGGCTTCATCATATTCGGTCACCCCTCCCCCCTCCCATGAAAGTATTAAGCTGTGTGTGCGCGGTTATCGCTACGTGTGCGCCAACGTCTCAATATTGCCATCTGTGCACTCGGTGTGTGGGGAGCCATTTGCACAGCTTTATACCAATAACAATTTTGTCTACGACAGGAACTTGGGGAAAAATGTCCATGCCATGGCAATTTATACCAAAGTTTAGTTTATCGTTTTTACGATGTTCTGAGTGAAATAATAATACCATCGCGCTCGAGTTGTATTGAATCGTAATTCACTAATTGAAGGATTCTTTGGAAAATGCTTTTCTATATTGAACTTTCTGGCGCGATACTTTTAGTTTTCAAACAAAAAGTGATAAATAATAATAATAATAATAATACAACGAAAAAGAATAAAATCTCAAAGTGAGATGAAAATTCTTTTTAACAATTATTTTTACATTTTATTTTTAATATACGAATATTCATCTAGAAAAAAGAGGAATTTTTGTTTATATTATTGACAGTTTTTTTAACTAAAAGATAAATTTTAATCTTTCTTCTTTAATCGAAAGTATTCCTCTTAATTTGAAATAAATTTATATAAGAAAGAAGATTTTTAAGTTGCTTTTTCTTTTTCTGAACGCAGCTTCAAACTGTTTAAAAAGTGACGTTTAATAGAAAGTATGAAAGAGGAAAATCCTCTCAATTTGAAAAGAAAAATTTAGTGCCCATATGTAAGAGGAAAAAATGCTGCAAAAGAAGAGGAATCGCCTAAAATTGAAAACATTTTTTTTCGGTGTAATAATAATAATAATATAAATAAGAAAATGTAATAATAAAACTATTAAATGTTGACTATTGTTAACTAAAAGAATCTTCGTATTTCATTCGTTCATTTTTTGTCTGTCCACACTTTGAAAGTTAATTTTTGCGTATACTTTTGTTTTTTTTTTGTTCTTTAAAAAATATTGTTTGTACCGAGAAAAAATGTTTTCAATTTTAGACGATTCCTTTTCTTTTGCAGCATTTTTTCCCTCACACGTGTAAACTAATTTTTTTTTTTTGTAATTGAGAGGATTTTTTTATATTAAATGTCACTTTATAACAGTTTGTCTTTTTTGTGGAAAAAAATTAAATAAATTAAATTAAATTCCTATATTGAAAATAAAATGTCAAAATAATTATTGTTAAACAAAATTTTCTTTCCACCTTGATATTTTATTTTTTTTTAGGTGTGACAAATCGAAAATATGCAAATATTTTTATTCATGATTTATAATAAAATAATATATGAACTTAGAAAATTTAAAAAATATGATTGGAAAATAAAGTTTGTTTATTATATATAATTATTTTTAAAACAAATTTATGCTTTCTATTAATTAAAAAATAGAAAATTTGTAAAAAAATTATATGATTAAGAAATTAAAAATATACCTATTTTATTCAATATTTTTCTTTTTTATAAAAATATTTTTAACAAATTCAATCTTCTCCGTTGGAAAAAAAACATTACATATTCCCGATTCTTTTGCATAGTTTTTTTTTAGAAAATTAACATTTTTCATGAAGGAAATAATTTGCATCTTTTTCATTTCTGAATGACATTTGTTTTATGAAAATTCAAAGTTTTTTTTAAAATAAAGAAAAAATATGTTTATAAATTCCATTCGTCAATTTAAAATTTTAATTGAAAAATAAATTTTCAAAAAATTTTAATTTAAACCTTTTTTTATAAAATTATTTTCATTGTTTCAATTTAATTATTTTAATTGTGTTCTAGAATTTTTAACCAAAATTTTTCACTAAATCAGATATTTTAAAAATTTTTTGAAAAAGTTCATCAAGATTCATGAGACTGATTTGTTTACAATTCAATTTTACGAAATTTTAAATATTCGGAAGTTCTTCAAATAAAATATAAAGTTGAAAATAAAAACTTGCAATAATTGAAAACAAAAATTTAATTACTTGTTTATAAAAAAAAAATTCAAGCTATAGTACTTTTAAAATTCAATTATCTAAAGTTTAACATAAAAATTCATTTTTTAATTAATTTTTATTAGAAAATTTTACCTGAATTCCATTATTTAAAGTTTTAAATACAAAAATTAATGTATTGAATAATTGAATGTTTCTAAAATTTTAATTGTCATCCAAATTTTTAAGAAGTTTATTTCTTTTGGCGAATTTTAATAAAATTTTTAAGAGTTATTACATTTTTTACAGAACTTTAATTACAGTTGGATTAAAAATAATTGAAATTTAGCGATGAGTTTGATTATTTATTATGAAAATAATTGAATTCTTGTAAAAAATTTGTTATAAAAATTCTAGGAAAATTAGAAAAATTTTTTTTTTTATTATGGTTATTATTATTATTATTTAAAAAATGATGGAAATATTGCAAAGACATTTTAATAAAATTTGTTTATTGGTTAGCATTTTTTTGGATAATTTTATAAATTAAAATAGTAGATATTGAAAATGATTGATTTGATGCAAATTTTCGAAATTTTTATACGTATTTTATTTAAATTTTAGAGAAGAATTTAATTTTTTGCAAAGATAATTGCAATTTTGACGAGAACTTTTGTAAATTTTTAAACATAATTGAATTTCTACGAAGAATTTTATTACTTTTAATTGCAATTTAATTTCTGCAATAATTTTTGTATCTTCTTTAAAATTAAATTATTTTAGTTTTTGCACTTTTGATGACAATTTTTGTAAATTTTTAAACATAAATGAATTTCCACGAGGAATTTTATTAGTTTTAATAATAATTGAATTGCTGCAATAATTTTTGTAACTTCTCTAAAATTAAATTAGTTTAGTTTTTTGCAATTTTGACGACAACTTTTGTAAATTTTTAAACATAGCATAATTGAATTTCTACGAAGAATTTTATTACTTTTAATGATAATTCAATTTCTGCATTCAGTATTGTAACTTCTCTAAAATTAAATTATTTTAGTTTTTTTTTAAATAAAATTCTTCTAAAAATCCGTTATTTTTAATAACTGATTAAATTTACATTAAATAATTTATAAATCCCTTGATTTTCTTATAAATTTACTGTCTCAGAATATAGGATAGTTCAAGTTGCAATAGTATTAAAACCTTGTTTCAATTCATATTTTGTTTTTATGAAAAAGAATTGGAATTGAAAATTTTTACTTTCTATTTTTAAAATTGGTAACTTTATTTAAAACAGCGAGTAAGAAGATGACAGCGCGAATTTTTGCTTTAATATTAATGACTTTCTAAATCTTATGAATTAGTGAAAACTGAAAAGTCATTTAAATGACTAGAAATTTCTACTAATTTTTAATAATTTTCTACTACAACTTTTTAATTACAGCACTCTCTAAATCTGAATTAGTTAAAAATTACTAATTATTAGTAAAATCGTGGCTGACTTTTTGCTTTAGCAATTAGTCAAAAAAACTAATTGTTAGTAGTTAATAACTAATTATAAGTAAATAAATAACTAAAAAAAATAGTCAAATTTTACTAATTGAATTAGTTACTGCAAATTTCAGTCACTTTTTACATAAACTAAAAGTGAATTTAACTAATAAATTAATTAGTCATTATTAACTATTTCGTTAATACAATATTACTATTTGAATCAGTGACTGACTTTTTGCTATCAAATTAGTTATTTTTAACTAATTCAAATTTAAAGAGCAGTAAGTGGAATTTTATAAATATATTTTCTTCATTTTGAAAGCAAAAAAAATGACTAATTCTAAATTATAGTGTCTCTAATAATTTTTTTTCATTTTGAACAAAATAGATCATCAATTTTTGTAAAAATGACTAATTCTAAGAATTTTTTTTCATTTTGAAAAAAATAGATCATCAATTTTTGTAAAAATGACTAATTCTAAATTATAGTGCCTCTAATCAGTAGAATGATAATATAGGATCAAAAATAATAAAACAAAAAATGGGAGGAGTAGTAGCAACAATAAGACACGAGTTTTATATTTCTAGACACGAATTCGTCTCCTAATGTTCGTAATTACAACAGGCTGACAAGGATATTTTTCAAGAAGAGAAAAAAAAATTGGAGAAAGGAAGAAAAGAATTTTTTTTTATTTTTCACCAACAACGGAAAGTAGATAAGATGTGTTTCTGTTATATAGAAGTGAAGTTTTCAGTGTTTCACACATATACAGTGAGACATATAACTATTGTCCGTGTTATAAATTGGGCCCTGTAATTGTGCAAGGAACAGATAAATATCTCTCACATAACCGAAGAATAGTGTATTTCACAGACAAGCGTAAAATATATATACACACACACAAACACAAATACGAGAAAGAAAATTTCAACGTATAGAGTAAAAATACCAGAGCACTCAACTGTTGGAAGTTAGACATCAATTTGGGGGTACTGGATTTCTTCCCACACGTAGATAGGTGTACGGTTTCACGTTCTTTTTTTCTCGCAAACCCTCACACCCCCCTCCTTCCTCTCTTGCCGCCCTCTTTATTTCTGCTCCCTACTCATCTATTTTCCTACTTCGCTCTTTTCTTCCTGGTTTCATCTCACTCCCACTGACCTAGAGTGTAACTTTGTTCCTTTATTTTTTTTTCTTTTCTCTTCTTCTTCTTCTTCTTCTTCTTTTCCTTGGCCACCCTCAAGAAGTTGGTGTAAGTTTGTTCGTGATATACGGAAAATGTTTTCCATGGCGCGTCATAAATAGCCAGCGGCAAAAGGGTGAAAGATGAAAAGAAAAGAAAAAGGGGACCACACACCGCAAAAAGATACACGCACGCATCAGCCTCATTTAATGCGAAATTATGGGATGAGATAGCGCGATACTCTCTTTGTATCATATCTTGGGAACATGTGGGAAAGTTCGGGACAAATTGCCATTACTGTAAATTTTTTTTTTATTCTAAACTTCTTTCTATATGGATAAATTTTTATATTATGGAATGGAGAGAATTATCAACTATTGCGATCAGTGAGGAGGAATAATATTCCAAAGAAAATGGGTTTTTGTTTAAGATTAGAATCAAAATGGTTTTGGAAAATTGACAAGGACTTGAAAAGTGAAAGACAATTTTGGCAAAATATTCTTGTATAGGAATTTTTTATTAACAATACAAGCAAATTATATTCAATTTAACATTGTTGTGGAAATTATAAAATTTTGATTTTCAATAAAATAATTTTGTAATCAACATTTTTAAAAATCGCTTATTAAGGGCATTTGAACCTTTATGACGTCATAGCATTAAAATATATGCTTTGCATCAATTGTGACGTCATAATGGTTTCAATGCCCTTAAGTACGAAATTAATTATTATTGCTTATATTATCAAAAAATTTAAAAACAATTCTTCGATAGAATTTAATTATTTTTATGAATAATTAAATTATAAAATTATAAAATTTTGATTTCTTATACAATAATTTTGTAATCAAAGTTTTTAAAAATTGCTTAAGTACGAAATTAATTATCATTGTTTATATTATCAACAAAAAAAAACAATTCTTCGCTAGAATTTAATTATTTTTATGAATCATATTCTTTGGAAAAATTTAATAATTTTTATAAATAGTTAATTTTTGGCAAAGATTCAAATTAAAAAAAAAATTGTAATACATTTTCACGAATTAATTCAATTATTTTCTAAAATTTAAATGAATACTTCGAAACAATTTAATAATTTTTTTAAATGTAGTAAAATCTTTGGAAAAATTCAAGTATTTTTAATACAATTTCATGAAGAAATTCATTAGTTTCTTAATTCTTTAAAAAATCTTCAAAAGAATTTAATTATTTTGTAAAATTTTAATAAATCCTTTGAAACAATTCATATTAAAAAATTTTGTAATACAATTTTTCGAATGACTTTAATTATTCTCCAATTTTTCGATAAAATTCTTTGGAAGAATTCAATTCTCTTTATAAATAACAACATTCTTGGGAAAAATTCAATTATTTTTAAAAATAGTAAATTTTTTTGACAAAATTTAATTTTTCCTAAAGTTTTAATAAAATTTCACGAAAGAATTGAATTATTTTTAAAAAATTTTATTAAATTCTTGATAATTCAATTTTTTTCGAATATAGTACAATTTTTGCAAAAAATAAATTATTTTCGAAACAATTCAATTATTTTCTGAAAATCTAATAAATACTTCGAAACAATTTAATTATTTTTATAAATAGTAAAACTCTTTGCAAAAATTCAATTATGTCTAATATACTTTAAAAAAATTTTCCTAAAATAATTCTCAAGTTTTAAAAGAATTCAATTATTTGTAAAAAAAATTATGAAACCCTTTTAAACAAGTCAATCATTTTCTAAAATTTAAATAAATCCTTCAAAACAATCTAATTATTTTTCTTTAAAGGAAAAACCTTTGCAAAAATTCAATTCGATTTTTTGAAATAAAATTTTCTGTAAAAATTCAATTTTTAATTTTTAATACAATTTTTAAAATATTTAATGAAAGAATCCAATTTTTAAAATATTTAAAATAATAATTTAATGATAATAAAAAATTCAGTTATTTAAAAAAAATTAAATAAATCCTTGGAAACAATCTAATTATTTTTCAAAAGTCTTTACAAAATTTAAATTATTTTCAATACAATTTCATGAAAACGTTCAATTCTATTTTTAATTCCTTATAAACAGTTTAAAAACAATATAATTATTTTCGAAAATTTAAATAAATCCTATGAAACAATTATATTATTTTTAATACTTCGAATCAATTCAATTATTTTTTTTAAATGCAGTAAAATATTTGGAAAACTTAAATTATTTTTAATACAATTTCACGAAGGAATTTATGTTTTTTCATAATTCGTTATAAAATTCTTTAAACGAATTGAATTATTTTGTAAAATTTTAATAAATCCTTTAAAACAATTCAATTTAAAAAAAATTGCAATCTAATTTTTAAAAATTATTTTAATTAATTTTTATGAATTTTAATAAAATGCTTCTAAGAAATTAAATTTCTTATTCTCCAATATTTTGATAAAATTCTTTGAAAGAAATCAATTATTTTTATAAATAACAACATTCTTCTGAAGAATTAAATTATTTTTAAAAACAGTAAAATTTTTATGCCAAAATTTAATTATCTTTTCAAATCTAGTACAATTTTTGAACAATTAAATTATTTCCAAAACAATTCAATTGATTTCTAAAAATCTAATTAATACTTCGAAATAATTGAATTATTTCTTAACATTTTAAAAAATCCTATGAAACAATTAAAATATTTGTAATACAATGTTTTCAATATTGTATGAAAGAAACCAATTTTTTTAAATTTTAAATAATAATTTAATAATAATTTTATTTTAATGATAATAATATAAAATGCAATTATTTTTTAAAATTTCAATCAACCTTTCATAATTCAATAATTTTTTAAAATGCAGTAAAATTTTTGAATTTTTTTTTTTTAAGTTCAATTTTTCGAAAGAATTCAATTATTATTTTCTACATTTTAATTAAATTCTTCGAAAAAATTTAATTACTTATTTTTACATTTCTTAATAAAATTCTTTGCAACAATTCAATTATTTTTTATAAATAATACGATTCCTCGAAGATATTCAATTATTCAAAAAAATGTTGGCTAAAACTGTTAGCAAGAATTCAATGATTCTGAGTATATTAATTTTAAAATTAAAAAAAATTGAAAAGAAAAATTATTTAAAAAGTTAGGAAACAATAAAGAAAACAACTAACTTTTACTTGCGAACAGATTACCATAATACAACTATTATTACTAAATAAAAATAAAGCTTTCATATACTAATACTGTAAAAAAATTGTCAAATTTAATATAGATTATTATTGTGCTACGAATTTTTTTTTTTTTTTTTTTGAAAGTGAAACTTTTCAAATTAAAATACCAGACGAAAAGGGGTATGGCTTATTTTTTGTCCCTTTTTTCATAAAGAAAAAGTGTGGAAAACTTTTTGTTTCACTATTTTAACATTTAAATAGCGCGTCCTGGACAATATAAGGATATTAATTTAAATGCACTAAATTTAATTTGAAATACAGAATAAATTTTTTTTTATATGTCAATAAATTTTCTATTTTAATTAAATAGTTAAACTACCGTGAGATGATAAGGCTTTTGGATATATGTATATATATGAAAACTGATTAAAGTAAAATTTCACTTTTAATTGATATAAAACTTTTCAGAGGCATATAAAAAGTTTAACCACGCGATCATTTTCATTTTAAACTGGTGATATCAAGTTTTTGTGAATTTTTTATGGTGAAAGTTTTAAGTTAGGCGATATATAGTTTCATTGTGTGAGAATAGTAGTATATGTGTTTGCATATATATAGATGTGTGTGTATAGTGTCATTCTGTGTTTGTCAATAACATAAGTAATATCATTGTTATAACAAAAGTAATAATGAATTTATAGTGTCGTTAGGAGAAATAGTTGCGGTTTTGGGTCATCAGCTATTGCCGCGAACGTTAACGTTGCCCAACTATTCGCGCATATTACTACTGTCACGATAGAAATCCTTTCAGCAAGTTGTCTCCTCCTACTGCTGGCTGACTATATCCGAACGTTACTACTGCAGTTATTGATGAACCTCTGTATTTATATGAAATACAGTTGTACATTTATACACTAGTCATTCATATTAAATTGAAAATATGGTTCTTGTTATATACTATAAAATAATTATAATTATTATTATTTTTATTATTAGTATTATTTTATTTTTATCATTTTATTGGTATTGTTTTGTTTTCATCAATTTATTGTTATTTTTCAGGGTTGCCACGCAACCTGGAAACCTGGAAAACCTGGAAATGTCAGGGAATTTTATAAACATTGAAAAAACCTTGAAAAGTCAGGGAATTTGGATCGAAATCCTGGAAAATTGGTTTCTAATTTTATTAATTCTTGAAATTTAATTTTACTTCAATATTCTATTCAATTATTTTCAAAAGTAATATAATTCTACGCAAAAATCCATTTATGTTTGAAAATTTTCAAAAATTCTTGTCAAAATTTAAAATTTCACTTACATTTTCAAATCAAATCAATTTTTTTAATTCAATTAATTTTAATATACAAAATTTTCATCTCTCGAAAAATCGTTAATTTCTTTTTTAAAGTTTGTCTCTTAACAATAAATAACAATAATAATAATAATAATAATAATAATAATATTAGTTATGTTTAATAATAAAAAATATAAGAATTGAATTTTGATAAAACTCTTTATGAAAATTCAATTTTAAGAAACATTCAATTATTTAAAAAAATTTTTTATTTTTATAGTTAAATAATTGATTTTTATAAAATTTTTAAAAATAATTGAAATTTGTTAAAATTTTTGTATATTAAAGTGAAATTTAGATCAGCATTTTTAAAAAATTTTTGATAATAATTGAATTTTGGAGAAAAATTATTATTATTTAAAATGATAATTTAAATCTTTACGGAAATTTTTGTCAAATTTTTGAACATAATTGAATTTTTGCGATGAATTATACGTTACTTTTGAAACTAATTTTATTAAAATTTCTTTTTAAATAATTTAATTGCTTTGTGAAATTTTATTGAAATAGTAGACATTGAAAATAATTGAAGTTAGAGAAATTTTTGTAATTAACTAAATTTCTGCGAAGAATTTATTAAAATTATTTTTAAAAAAATTGTCCACATAAGAATTACATTGAAATTTTTGAACATAATTTAATTCTTTGAGAAATAAGTAATAATAATAAATGATAAAAAAAATAATTGAATTTTTGAAAATCTGAATTTCTATATGAAAAAATAATAGTGTATATATGTTAAAAATAAATAATTTGATAGTAAAAAGTCAGTCACTGATTTAAACTGTAAGATAAACAGTAAGATATAAAAAATAACCGTAATAGTTAATAATGACTAGGTAATTTTTAGTTAAATAAAAAAAAATTACTTATTTGCCACAACTTGCTCAATGAAAAAGTCAGAAAAAAAAGTTTACTAACAATTAATTATTAATTACATTTGTCAATTAGAAAATTTTATTGAAAATATTTTCGAAAATAAAGGAAAACATTTTATTAAAAAAATTGTTTTGAAATTTATTTAGGAAATCCATTAATTGTAAAATTATTCGAAACAAATAATTTCTTTTTTAAATATTTAATTAATATTATTTTTCCACGGGAATTAAGATTTTTAAAAATTTAAAAGTCCAATTTTTTTTGAAATTAATCAACTTTAATAATATTGTGATAAAACATAGAGATAACAATTAATTAACGATTGATTTCTTCATGTTTTGTAAGAATTAAAGTTGATCGAGTGTTAAAATCATTATTTTATATTATAAAAATATTGTTACTATGTAACTTCTTAAAAATTATTTTTACATTCCATTATTATGTAAAATTTAAACTTGAATTCATTTTTAAATCAATTTTTATTTGAAAATTCTACGAGACTTCAATATTTGAATACAAAGGTAAATTATTTGTTGAATAATTGAAGGTTTCGTAAAATTTAATTCTTTTAATGAATTTTAATAAAAATTTAAAGAATAGTAACATTTTTTAGGAATTTGATAAAAATTGTAAAGAATAAAAATTGAAATTCTGTGATGAGTTTTATAAATTCATGAAAATAATTGTATTATTGCGAGGAAATTTATAAAAAAAAATTGCAAATATTTGAATTCTTGTGAAAATTTTTTTATTTATGAAAATAATTAAATAATTGTGAATAATTTTATTAAAATTGTTTTTAAATAATTAAATTCTTTTGAAAAACTCCAATATAGTAGATATTAAAAATTTTTGAATTCAGAACTGATTTAAATACATTTATTCACTAATTTATTGTTTACTGATAATATATTCTAATTTTGTTTTCTCTACAATTTTTGTTACAGAAACTCGAGGATCAATGCCGCCAATGTTAAATGATAAGTTAGTGTATATATCAGCAAGAATAGAAGAGACTATTGTAATTCCATGTGTTGCCTACGCTAATCCTCGGCCTACGAATAGGTAAGAAATTTATTTATCAATTTATTTATTATTATTTCATGAAAACTGTTTTATTTTACTTTTAATTCCTTCAAATTGTGCTCATTTGTGAATATTTCATAAAATTTCACTAAATCAGTTTTATAGAATAATTAGTTCTCTTTTATACTTAAAAAGTCATCAATTTTAATAACAATTATTTTAAACTAAAAAATTACTAAATCCCTTACTACTTACACTGAAAAAAATTTAATTGATTCAAATAACCGATTAATTGATTATTAAATATTAAATATGTAATTCAATCAAATAATATTTATTAGAGTCAATTAAATGGTATTTGCTTCAAATACTGAAGTTATTGATACAAATACAATTCAATTTAATTAATTAAATAGTATTTGATTCTAGTAAATATTTAGTTGACTGTATTGAATATTATTTGATTCAAGTAAATATTTAATTGATAATAGTCAATTAATCGGATATTTGAATCAATTAAATTTTTTTTCTGGTGTAATTAGAAAATTAATTAATTTAATTAGAAGAGACTATTATTTCATATTAAATAGTTATTCATCTGTAATTAGCTCTCTTTTTACTATTTACTGAAAGCAAAAAGTCAGCGCAATGATTTTATCAACAATTATTTTGAACTCATTCAAATTTACGGAGTTGATAGTTTCTTTCTTTTTTATCTCGACTGTTAATTCACAATTGTTCTAAATGAGAAATTTAATCCTTCGAGAATATATATGTATGTACACTTAAAAGCAGTATATACACTATTTTTTTGCGAAAAATATCTATATATGAACAGCATACATATATATATATATATATATATATATATATATATATGAAATAATGAAAGTACTTGTGCATTGCGTTTGTATTAGATAATGTGAGAAGTGAAGGTAACTCGATCTTTGCTGTGAGGGACATTCGTTTCTCTATTTTCCATATTAATGCTAATTTTAAACATAGAATCCACCTCGAGGATCATGCACTTTGATATTCTCTGGGAACGTGAAAACAGCTCCCCAGTTGGTACATCGACTTTGCCAGTTCCGGACGTCTGTATTTTCAACTTGAATGATATTTATCTCTATTTCTCTATCTTCATATTGCTCTCTTTGTTTCATTACGCGGGATGAAACACACGGTATATTAAAAAAAAAATGTCACAACAGAAAATATATACATTATTTTCTGTAAAATGTCAATTCGCTCTGCTATCTCAGGTTCGTATGTATAGAACATCTCAGTATGGATGTATGGATGTATGGATGTCTCTGAAATTAAAGTCATTTTGCCGTATACTATATCAATACTTTTTTCATGCCGAGGCAAGTAATTTTTTTTGTTAAAAGTAACAACTCCGAACTCAATTATAATAATACACTGAAAAAAATAAATTGATTCAAATAACTGATTAATTGACTATTATCAATTAAATATTTACTTGAAACAAATAATATTTATGGAAGTCAATTAAATGGTATTTGCTTCAAATATTGAAGTTATTGATTCAAATACCATTTAATTGACTTCAATAAATATTATTTGATTCAAGTAAATATTTAATTGATAATAGTCAATTAATCGGTTATTTGATTCAATAAATTTTTTTTCCAGTGTAATGATAAAAATCAAGTACGATAAAAAGGGTTGACATTATCAGTCAACTGGTTGATTTACTATACATCAACGAAGAGTTTTTTTTCAGTTTTTCCATCCCTTAAAACAGTAGTATACTTTAAATAACTTGTTTCTTAAACCAAGATCCTAAAGTCCGAAACGTTCAAATGAACGAAATTGATTTATTTCTTCTAAAAATTAAATTTTTATTGTAATTATTTTGCTTCACTATTTACATTTAACTCGAATTTTAGTAAAATTTCAAAATCTCGGGGTAAATGAGAACATTCAGTTTTTGGCAATTCTGGTGCATTAATATTTTTTTAGCTCATAAAATTTTTCTATTTTTTTTATGCAAAATAAATCCGTCCGTTTTACCTTTTAACAAAAAAAAACTAATGTTTTTCGTGAAAAATAGATATTCCGTTTACATTTACCCCAAATTGATCCTACAAGTTAAATTTTTTTTTATTAATATACCAAAAGTTGGTTTAAGTCAGACTTTACAGTTCAATTTTCCGAAATACGGTAACATATCAGTAGTGAGAGTTAATCTTAAATCATCCAAAAAAAAGGTGCTATAGAAATATTTTACAACTCTGGTCAATTTGAATAATAAAGTTTCACTTCCTTATAATTAAGATACTTGAGAATAGTTTATATTGAATAAATTCAAAAGCAAGACCATTCGACACTAAAACAGAGTTCTATCAATTCGAAATTGGGTAAATGTTTTCCTTTCCTGTTTCAATTGACAAAGTCCAAAGTCTCTTGGATATATATGTAGAGAGAGAGACACACACACACACACACAAAGAGAGCGACAAATACAAGAACCTGAGTAATTCTAATTCACCGACAAAACTAGCTCCTCCTGTGCAAACAGGACATTTCGTATCGCAACAAATCTTTTATCCCTAGCAAAGCCCGAATCAGTGTCTCGTTCACTGAGTGAATTCCGGAATGCTGATGTTACATCGGTCGGTGGTTTCGCCGCAAGTCAATTGACCTTAGATAGTTTGGCAACCCGTGGAGCGCATCCTTTCGATCTTGCTTACTCTGCTTTAGTGTGGAGGAGAGAGAAAAGAGTGAGGGAGCGAGGGAGGGCAAATAGACAGCTTGTACTATATATATACATATATATATCTATAGATAATCGAATTTACGGAGGGAAATTGGTGAAGTCGAAGATAAGGCTGGTGTATGGGAGGAGAAGCAAGCATGATGAGAGGAAGGAAAATAGACAAGTAGAGAAGGAGGTAGACAGAGGAAGAGAGAACGATTGAGAAAATGAGGGAACGAGAGAGAAAATTCAGAAAAGAGAGAGAAAGAGAAATAAAAGGAGAAAAAGAGAAAGAAAAGAAAGGGGAGAATGTGGGACAGACAGAGATGGAAACAGATAATGTTGAGAGGCAAAGAAGATAGTTTCGAGAATGTAAAATTGAGAAAATGAATCGAAAGGGACAGATACTTTTATTACATAAAGAGACATTTCGTGTGAAATTCCCACTCAAAAAAGTTATTTTTTTGATTAGAATAATTTCTTTCATATTTTATACAAAAAAAAAGAGAAAAAGTGGTATTTTTAGATATCATTTTGTTTGATGAAAATTGAGAAAGTTCTATAATTGGAATTTTGCCATAAGTAGTAAAAGTCAAGACTCACTCAGAAATTACCTTTTTCAAGATGGTAGAATTTTCCTATCAGTGAAAAAAAAATCCAGTTGCAATTGGACTTGTAAAATTTCCCATCAGCTGAAAAATTGAACGGGGAATTTTTTTTTTAATTTTCCTTTTTATAATTTGACGTATCTAACACCTTTCTTTTGAATATAATAAAATCTATTTTTGTACAGAAATAGATGTTAGATGCAAATTATTCCTATCATATAAAGTTTGTAGTACTGATATTTTTTTAAAATTTGAAGTTTTTCTGATTTAGACCAGAATTTTACTATGGATTTAAAGAGTTTGAAAGTGTTGAAAGTTAAAATATTTAAAATAACCATAGGCTCCATTTGATTTTTTACTGAAAAGTAATCTATTTGTCTGACATTACACTGACTTTTACTACTGACACTATTGGAGGTAGTTCTGAAAATTAAACCACTTTGTCTGACTTAACCAAAGTTTGACTTCTTATACAAAGTTTTCCAGTATTAAAATAATAAAAATTGTTATTAAACTGACTTAAATTGTAAAATTTAATTGCTGAAAGTAATTAACAAATTAGTTTTCTATATGATTTTGTAGAAATTAAACTATATGTCTGACTTTACACTGACTAAGACTACCGCGCCAATGGACTTTATTTCTGAGAATTTAACTACTTTATCTGACTTCAACTAAACTTAACGCTTAAAGTATTAAAATATTCCAAAGTATAATAAACTGCCATTAAATACTAAGTTTATTTGGATTGTTTTTTTATTATTAAATATTCCTATTTCTATTACTAAAGAAAACTGATTTCAAAATTTATTTTAGTAAGAAAATTTTATAATTGAAGTCACTTGAATTAAAAATTAAACTATTTTGAAATCTACGTATCGGTAGTTTTTGGAGAAAAGTAATTTTTCTTAGTGTCAAACAGCAATACAACCAAATACTATTTCTTAAAAGTGGACCTTTTCGTCTGACTTAACATAGACTGACACTACTGTGTCGACTGATTTTATTTCTGTAAATTTTATAGTTATTGTTTGACTTATTTTCAATAATTTAAATACTATTCTTCTGTTAATTTTTAAATATTGTTATTTGTAGTGTAGATTTTGAAATATCGGGACTGTTTAATTCTAAAAGCAAATATTTAATTAACAATTTTTTTTGAAAACAAACAACTTTTTTAAAGCAATTTTTTTAACATTTAATTTATTAATTCAATATTAACAAACTAATTTTTCAGTTTTTCTTTAAACTGTTTATTTTTTGAATAATTAATTTTAGAAGAAAATTTTCTATGTCTCGATTAATTTTACAGAATCTATTCTTTCATAATTATTATCAATTTCTATAATGAAAATTTAGCATTTATTTATCATTTTAAAAAGAAAATTAAATAATTTTATTCAACTTAATTAATGCAATAACTTCTATCATTATATGCATTTTAACAATTTTTAGATCTCACTTTTATTTTTGATAAAAATGTTTAAACTTTGTCTTCAGTTTTAGGTTAAAATTACTTCGCAATGATTACTGATATTTTGTACATTAAAAATATCCTAAACAAAATTTTAATGCATATTAAAATAAAGCTGAAAATATGACGTTTAATTTTCCTATATTTTATCTATAAAAAGGAGAAAAATTATTGCTGTTATAAATAATCGAAATTTACATTTTGCTCCGAGTAAAAATTCAATTTAATCTCCGAAGCCTTTCTTTTTTATAAATAACTCAATGTAGAAGTAAGTTTAACAGAATTTTTCAATCGTAATATAAAATGAGGGTGTGACATTTCTATATTTTACTAAAAAAACATATTTTAATTGTACCCTAATGTAAATAAATGTGAAAAAAAATATTTTTCATCTCCGAAGGCTTTTTCTTGGAATATGATAATTTTTCTTCTGTTTTTAGTATTTATCTGCATTGCTTTGAAAAAATAACCCAAATTACCATTAAATTAAATATTTAAAACAAATTTATATTTTAATCGAATTGAATACATTTGGTATTAACATATGCAAATTATTAATTTTTTAAACAGTGTAATTTTATTTTCGATTTCCTGAACGATATTAGCGTGGATTTTTAATAGAAAAACTCGCGAATTAAATAAAATTAATCTAATCGAGCAAGAATAATTTTCTTTAAAGGCGAAAAACTATAATATTTTTAAGAATTAATTTTGCGCAACCTAAAAATCTTACTCTTGAGTATGAAATTAAGTAGTTTTAATAGAAAAAACCATATAATTAGACAACAAAATAAATTGGAAAACTAAAGTTTAAAAGTGTCACTTTCAGAAGAATCACCAGCACGGAGAAAAATGGATTATATGTGATATAATCCAGATTATACTTCTTATGATATTTTTATATTGTATATAGGACAGTTAACCAGAATTATAAAATTGAATATCTAAGTATTACCACTTTCAAACTATCGATCATATTAATTTGGATTATAAAACTCGCACCAATATAATTGGTCTGTACGTTACTTTAAATAAATAAAATTTTGACAAATCAGAACTAACGCATAAATTAAAAAAATTAATTTAATATTTAATTGACTAATAATGAAATTAAAAAAATTTGAATTTGTTGTTGCTAATAATTTATTAATTAAATTAATTGATCAATCACTCAATTTTTTTTTTAAGATAAATTTATTTATTCGTAAATTTCTGGTAATTTCATTTTTATAAATCTACAAAACTATTAAAACTATTAAAAAATTATTATTAAAATTGTTCTCAATTAAATAATAATTGATCAATTAATCATAAATAAATTTACAAACAAATAAATTCTTACTAAAGACAAAATTTATACTTTGTAAGTAAATAAAAACACTTTTAAGAAAAGGTTAAAAATAATATTCCCTTGTAATATTTAAACTGAAAATGGTTATAATACCCGTGTGGAAATTGAATCTGGGCGCTAGCCATGATATGTCCGAGGAGCTTAACTACAAGCTAGCCCCTGACCAGAAACCTATCTTTGTCAGGGCTAACTCGGGCTATTTCCACACGGGTACTTATAATCAATAATAATCTAATGATAAATAAATACATAATGCTATAATTGTTTTTAGATTAATAAAAATGAAATTATCATAAATTTACAAACCTGGAAACTTAAAATATCACATGTAAAAAAGTTCGATCCCAACAAAGTTTCCAAACAACTTTAACCTCATAATGTGACAGTTTGAAAAAACATGTTGCTACAGTAATAATCTAGAATTATAATTTGATTTGATTTTTGGTTGTAAAATGTATAATCTATTGGGAATACTAGAAATAATTCTATAAAACATTAAATGGTTGTAAATAGATTATAAAGGGTATTAATCAGATTATATTCAGTATGATCTTATTTTCTATATTTCTAATGGCATATAATCCATTTTTCTCCGTGCGTAGACAAGTAATCGGTTCTTTAAAGTAAATAAATTTTTTCCTTCAGTACATGCACGATTTAAAATTAGTTTGTACTGCTAAATAAGTTATTACTACTCTCCAAGTTATTGTGATAAAATATTTGATTTTAAATGCCATCAGGAGTTTTTATCATTACTTATCTTTACCTCAGACACTTACTAGTCTCTCACTGTTAAAATTAATTTTTTATTTTAGTTAATTTACTATAGGTTTAGAGAGTCTAGAATTTTATTCCATTCCATCATCTTTTTCATGTTTAGTTTAAAATTTGCAGGAAATCAATTCACCACGAGACTTGAACTAGTCTACTTGAAATGTATTTTCACTGAATAGTCTTCAATTCATAAGTATTGCGGTACAATTGAGAACAATTTAAAATAATAATAATAATAATAATAATAATAGTCGTTGGAAGGTAATGAAATATGTCTTGCCATTATGAGAGAGAGAGAGAGAGAGAAAAGAATCACACCGAGATATAGACATTAGGATAAAAGAACAATATGTAGAGACAGATTGAGGTGAGAGAGAGAGAGAGATGGAGAAATGGGATATAGAGAATGTGTCGGTAGTGAGAGAGGAGTTCGAGATGGAACTGGTTCTGGCGGTAAACCCTCAGACTCCTTGGTGAGTCAACTTGTGGAGTATGGTCTGAGGGTGAAGGTGGATGAAGGGTAGAGAAACTAGGTAGGTACGTGGGATAGGTGGTGAACACAAGCACGGAATACCTAGTGACGTCGACGTACACGTAAACGCGGAATATTTGATGGGCTGTCAGAAGCAGTCTCTGTAATCAGCGGTCGGTTTGTTTGCTCTACCTATACAGCTCTCTATATATATGTATACACTTCCGCGTACATCTCTCTGCTATCTTCCTTTTCCACTTCCCCCCTCCTTCTATCCTTTCTATAACAAACTCTCTCTCTCTCTCTCTCTCTTTCTCCCTCTTTCTCCATTTTCATCTCCTCTCAACATATCTTTCTAAACGACAAATTGAGTTGCATTTCATTTTTAGACAAAAAATATATATTTACATTATTTAATTCTAAATAATCTTGACCGTACACTCGTTTCATCTATAAAATAGTTTTCTTCTTCTTTGGACTTTGAAAGAAAATGGGAATTTGTGAAAGAGAAAAAAAGAAGGGGATAATAATGTGGATGGGAAGGTTTAATGAATTGCGGGAAACAAGGTTTCTGATTTTTCCAAAAGTTAGGGACTTCGTAGTTTGGGGAAATGAAGTTTCTTTTTTTCATTGTGTTTGTGTGTGTGAAAAGAGTAAGAAGAAAGGAGGGAGGGAGGGTGAGATGAAGGAGAAGAGGGAAAGATTTATAGGACGTTCGTCGAATGAAGGAAATGCTGTTGATGTGATTAAGGAGAGTTACTCGTTGATTCAAGAATTTTCTATCTATATAGGTTGGAAAAACAAGTATTCTTATAAGTTTCCGAATCACTTCCTAAAAGGTATAAATATACGCGATTTGTTAAGAAAGTAAAAAAAAAAAGTTTAATGAAATGCATTAAGTGGAAATTTTTAATGAATACGGAACTTTCTTTCTATTTCCTTCTTCTTCTTCTTCTTCTTCTTCGTTTTTTATTCCCCTTCTTCTTTCTCCTCTTTTTTTCTTCTTCTTCTGCAGTCAATAATACCATTAATATTTACCTAAATTTTTATACGTAGATTTTTTTTAGCTACTATAAACTGATCTTAAACGAAAGTTACCTTTTCAATCTCTATACTTGAATTAAAAATAAAATAATTAACTGATTTTATCATCTGACTTTTTTTTGCTTTCAAATTAATTGAAATCTACTGATAATTTGGTAGAGAAAAATTTATGTTTAATATTTTTTTTTAATTTAACTAATTCAAGTGAAAAAAGTAGAGTAATGAATAATAATAAGTTAGTCAATTAATGATTAATATTTAAAATAGAAAATTAATTAATTTAATTTTATTAATTTGTTACATTTTAAAAAGAATAATTAATAATAATTAATTTAATTATTAAACATTAAGTCTAAATGAATTAGTTTTTTACTACTAAAACTGTCCTTTTCTACTTATAAGAAAACTATAAAATAAAATTTTCTAATTTAAATTCGTTCTGCCAGACTAAAATACTTTTTTACTACTGAATGTCAGTTTTGCTACTAATAATAAAATTTCAAAAAATTTGTCACACTAAAATTGACTTTTCCTATTTATATTTTTATAAAAAAAAACATGTCTAACTAAAATTTATCTATACTACTTGTTTTGAAAGTAGAAAATCTATTTTCGAGTTAAAACAGACACAAACAAGACTCTCTCTAAATCTGAATTAGTTAAAAACAACTAATTATTAGTAAAACAGTGGCTGAATTTTTGCTTTAGTAATTAGTAAAAAATAACTAATTATTAGTAGATAATTACTATTAGTAAATAAATAACTACAAAATTAGTCAAAGTCCACTAATTGAATTTGTTACCCAATTTTTTTTTAACTAATGTATTAACTAATTTATTTATTTAATTTTGTTTTGTGTTTTTTAACTAATTTATTACTAATTTATTAACTAATTTATTTATTTAATTTTGTTTTGTGTCTGACAAAAATATTCTCTTACTACTAGTAATTTCTATTCTTTAAATCTGAATTAGTAGAAAGTTACTAATGAAATGGTGAAAAGTCGTCCACTAAATGATTTAGTAATAATTTTACTAACAATTAGTAAAATTTTACTAACAATTAGTAGAACTGTTTTATTAATAGTCGATAAAACAGTTTCACTTATTCATTTAGTGAAGAAGTGACTATCAATTAGTAGAATTCTACTAAAACATTAGTAGAATTCTAGTAAAACATTAGTAATATTCTACTAATTAAAAATGTGAAAAGTCGTTCATGGAAACTACTAAAAATTAGTATAATTTTACTAATTCTTAGTAAAATTCTACTAATTCAGATTTAGAGAGTAAAGAAAATTTATTTACACTTTTTGCTACTACAGTTATTTTTAAAAATTATTGTTAGTACGGAAATGATTTTTGTTTGTCTGACTGAAGCAACTTTTACTAATTATAAATCTTAAAAAATTAAAAAAATGTTATTCTGTCTGCAATGTAAATTAATTTTTCAGATTAAAATTTCTAGTAACCTAGCGATTTTTTCTGTCAATCATACTGTAAAATGTAGTCTTGCTATTAATTTTTTACTTAATACAATTTTTTTGATTAAATTCTATTAGTTGAAAATAAGTAGTTATTAGTAAAAAATAAAAAATTAGTAGTTAAAAAAATATGTAATTTAAATAAGTAACTAAGAAAATAGTGAAATTTTACTAACTGAATTAGTTACAAAAAAAGGTTGAAAATTGTATTTATTTTATAAGGTAAAAAAATGCAACTAATAATTTGTTATTTTTAACTAATTGATTAGTAAAAATTGGCCAATTTTTGCTGCTTATAATAAAATTACAAACAAATTTACCTGACCAAAAATAACTGTTACTACTTATAATTTTATTAGAAAAAGATTGTCTAAATTTTTTTTACTAAAATTGATATTTACTATTTATTTTATTATTACAAAATTACAAACAAATTTACCTGACCATAAATAACAGTTACTACTTATATTTTTATTACAGAAAGTTTGTCTAAAATTTTTAACTAAAATTGATATTTACTACTTATTTTGTAATTACAAAATTCTGAATACATAACTTCTGACTAAAATAGTTCTTTTACTACTAAAACTGACTTTTAAAACAGTCTCTAGAATTTTATTTCTTACCTAAAATAAAATTACAATAAAATTGTCGACTAAAATTAACCATCGTACGTATTTTGAAATACAAAAAAACGTCTGACCAAAATAGATCCTTACTACTTGTTTCGTAGGTAGAAATACATGTTCCATATAAAAAGACACAAACAAAATTTTTTTAACAATAAAAACAAGAAATTACCAAAAATATTCTATTCGTCTGGAGAAATCCATATTTTTCTACTAAAAGTAGTTTAAAATTTTTATCATTTGTCTAATTAATATTTTAATTAGACAAATGATTAAAATTAAAAAAGTTTTCCCATTTCTCCTTCACTACTGATAATTCATATAAAGAAATGTTTTTTTTAAATTGTAGGTAAATAATAAATTAGAATAATTTTTGTAAAAATAAAATTTCTATCCAAGTTTTTTTGTGAATAAAAATATTTTTCTGAAAAAGAATGATGATGATGATGAAGTAGATTTTAATGGATAACATATAGTAATAAGAAAAGCTACTGAGCAAAAACTTTGAGTTTTCTGTACATAATTTTATTTTTAATAACAATAATGAAATAAAAAAGTGAGTTGAAAAAAAGAACGAGATTTTCAAGCTGCTGGAAAACTTAGTGAAAGCTCAATCAGCTTATATGAGAAATCGACCATCTGTTACGCCCTCAGGTTTTACAATCTATTCAAATATTCCTTCTTGCTTTTATATAGATTATATTTTCATTTTTTTTTCTTTCTTTTTTGTTTTAATTTGCATTTTATGTTTTCAACACCGAAAAAAAAGTATTTTCAAATTTAGAGAATTCCTCTTCTTTTGCAGCATTTTTTCCTCTTATATACGGGCACTAAAGTTTTCTTTTCTAATTGAGAGGATTTTCCTTTATTATATTTGTTATTAAATGTCACTTTTTAGACAGGTTAAAGCTGCATTCAGAAAAACAAAAAGCAACTTAAAAATCTTCTTTCTAGTATAAATTTGTTTCATTTTTAGAGGAATAATTTCAATCCAAGAAGAAATATTAAAATTAGTCTTTTAATTAAAACATTTTTAAATATAAACAAAAATTCCTCTTTCTTTTAGATGAATATTCGTAGATTGAAAAAAAATGTAAAAATAATTGATGAGCGGAATTTTCTTCTCACTCTGAGATTTAATTTTTTTCGGTGAAATATTGAACACATGTAAGCTAAAACATTCAGGATTTTATTTAATAATTCATTTATATACATTTTTTGTCACATGTTTCATTTAGTATGGCAAAAAAGTAACGTGATATTAGATATTTAATTTATATCTTGTTAATTTTTTTCTTGTAAATAAAAATAATTTTAAAAAAAAATTGAGGACAAATAAAAAAAATGAAATAAACAAATAAGAGATAAAATCAACAAATCTTGGCATATTTTCTGAAGTAAAAGAAATTCTTGTTCTGTTTCGAAAACTGAATGTACTGTTTTGCTTTTAATTCCGCATTGTTGATTCGAGATTACAGTTTTAGAAGTTTTGTTCATTCAGATTTCAGAATTAAAAACACTAATGCAGTTTCTCTCTTATTTTTTTGCTGACAGTGAATTAATAAAAACTATCATCAACGATAATATTTCTTCTTTAAAGTAAGCAAAAGTAGTCGCGCTAAGCTTCCAGTTTTCCAGCTGGGTCACGTTATGTTTGACGAAGCACTCGAGGCTCGCTACATTTTCCTTTACCACGAGCTTTTCCTGCATTATTTTCAGTGAAATTCTTTGCAGTCTTAGCAATTAATGCCATTCTACCATATCTCCGTTTTTACACAACAACATGACGAAAGAAACGAAAAAAAAGAAAAATAGGAAAAAGAAATGTCCTCACATTTTGATGGAAAAATTTTATAGAGAATATTTTACTCTTAACACCTTTAGTAGTAGAGAATTTTATGTGTACTAATTTCAGTAACATGAATATTCTTTGTATCTCTTTTTTAAATGTTGTATAAAAATTAAGGAAATACATTCGAAATATGTAAAGTTTTTAATAGCCTTTTAGAATATGACAATTTTATTTTTTTCTCGTCTTTCGTAAAAAAAATACAGTTCTTTTAAATAAAAATATTATTTTAACTATAAAAATTTTTTAGTGATAATAATAATAAAAATAATAATAATAATAATAATAATAATAATAATAATAATAATGATGATGATAATAATAATAATGATAATAATATAAATATAAGTATTAAATACCAAATTAATTAATTAATTAATAATGATTACTAAATAAAAAAATTTACATTATTGATTCTTTACTTATTTACTTTCTAAAAATTTTATTTATATTAACAGTAAGTACATTTAACAAAATGTTTATTGACATACTTATAATTAACCACAATTTGTATTTACAATTTATTAATTGAATTGAATTGAATTTAATTTAATTTAATTTTTATTTATTTATTTACTGTCAAATTTTACGCTCGCTGGTGCGCTGAACTTGTTGTTCAATTTCTTATAATGTAAATTAAAAATTTTTTTTTCTTCAAATTTAATTTTTTGGATAAATTCCTAATCAAATTTGAAAAATTCACTTACTAAGTAAATATTTAATTATTATTGTTTATATTTTCAAAAAATTTTAAATAACTCTTCGCAAGAATTCAATTATTTTCATAAATAGTAAAATTCTTTGCAGAAATTAAATTATTTTCAATACAATTTTAATAAAATTTCATGCTAGAATTCAATTCTTTTCTGGCATTCCTTGAAAAAATTCAAATATTTAGTAAAGTCTTTGCAAACATTCAATTCTCTTAAAAATAATTCCAAACGTGAATTCATTTTCAAAATTCAATTTTTTCTAAGAGTGTCAGTAATTTTTTTTTTAATTCAATTTTTTTAAAGAAAATTCTTGTAAAATATTAAATTATTTTCTTTAAATATTAAAAACTGACACAGTTTGTTTATAAAAATTTTATTATGTCAATTTTTTAATAAAATTCCAACTAAAAGATTCAGTAACATTTTTTCTAATTTAAAAAAAAAATTAATTTATTTTCCAAACTTTTAATAAATTCTTGGAAAAAATTCAAATATTTAGTAAAGTCTTTGCAAACATTCAATTTCCTTAAAAATAATTCAAAAAGTCAATTCATTTTGAAAATTTAATTTTTTCTAAGATTTTCAGTAATTTTTTTTCAATTATTTTCTTTAAATATTAAAAAATGATACATTTTATTTATAAAAATTTTATTATGTTCATTTTTTTAATAAAATTTCACTGAAGGATTCAGTAAAATTTTTTTCAATTTTTAAAAACAATTTCGAAAAAATTCATTTTTTCCGAACTTCTAATATATTTTTGACAATTCAATTATTTTTAAAAATAGTAAAATTCTTCGCAAGAATAAAACGATTTCTATAAATAATAAAATTTTTCCACAGGAATTCAATTACATTAAAAAAAAAGTTATTAATCTTCAACAACAAAGTATTGAATTATAATTTTTAACAGAAATAATTATTTTGAAAATTTGAAAGGAATTCTTTTCAAAATTCAACTCTTTTCAAATTTTTCAATTATAATTATTTAAAAAAATTGATTATGTTAAAAAAGGTCAAAGAAATTCTTCAAAAGAATTAAATCAGAATTTTGAAAATTTTTAGTAAAATTCTTCGCAGGAATTAAATTATTTTCACTACTAATAAAGTTCTTTAGAGTAATGCAGTTATTTTTACTTTAATTTTAGTAAAATTTCTCGAAAGAATACAATTATTTTTGAAAAAATTTTCAATTTCAATAAATTTATTTTTAAAAATATTTATAAAAGTTTATATTGAGTAGAATTATTTTAAAAATTAAAACAAGTGTCTTTAAAGCATTCAATTACTTTTTAAAATTGGTTAAAATTCTTTAAAACAATTTAATGATTTTTTTGATTTGCAAGATTTTTCTCAAGAATTTTATTGATTTTTATGACATTAATTAAATATAAAATTGAAGAAAAATTAAAAAGAACAATATTATTAAAAAAGTTGGGAAACAAAAAAGCAAAGAACAACTAACTTCAAATTGCAAACAGATACGGGAATATAAAGATTATTTCTACAGATTTTAATTATGAACTATTTTTAGTTTATTTAAATTTCCACAGAATTATTCATGAAACAATTGTTAATCCTCAGCGAGATTTTCAGTTTAATTAAATTTTATAAAATGTAATTTAATTTTAAATTATGTGTTTTAATTAATTGTTTTTAATTAATATTAATTAAACGAATTTATAATTATTTCAACAAGAGACATCGATATTACAAGCAATGTTAATATACCAGAGTAAATAAAGATATATTTACGTTTATCTACAAATATTTAAACAAGTTTTAAATTGAAATAATATTTCTGTTTGCTGTATAAATAAATTATGATTTTAATGGAAGAAATATTGAAATTTTTTGGAATTATTATTTTTTTTCAGGTGGTACTATAATCGAAATCAAAGGGATGAACCAATTGACGAGTCGTCTGGACATTTTTTGGTCCGTGATGGCTCATTAATAATTCAAAACGTCCAAGAATCTGACGGTGGTTCCTATATGTGCACAGCAAGTAATTCAGAAGGCAGTGAAACGATGGAAGTCAAATTAACTGTATCTGCACCATTAAGTGTTCACGTTCAACCTGCTATTCAAACAGTTGATCTTGGGAAATCTGCTTTCTTGGTGAGTTCTTCTTTTTTATTTTCGATTTTTTGTCATTGTTTTCTTTTCATTTTTTTCTCCATTTTTTTTCCTTTTATTTTCCCCTCTTTTCCGATATTTCCCTTTTTTCATATTATAGTTCCTTTTTTTCCTCTTTTTCTTCCTTTTTCTGTTTTTGCTTTTATTCTTCTCTTTCTTTTTCCTTTTTTCGTTTGTTCTTCTTTTTTTCTTTTCCCCCTTTTTTCATCTCTTTCGTTTGCCATTTCAGTTATAAAAAAAACTTTTGACAGTTTTGACAACAGTTTTCTATATAAAATTTAAGTTTTAACGTGAAGAGAATTTTTTTTTCTTAAAACGAAAGAGAAAAAAGAAACTTTCTTTTTACGATGTCGTGAAAATCTGGCTTTTGTCAGGAGACCTAGAAAAAAATTGTATTTTTAAGATATTTCTCGTTCAAATGTGATTACATTTTATCAAAGTGTAATAAGAAGAGTGTATTATCTAGATGAATTTTCGCTCCGCTTGTGAAGAAAAGATTCTTTTTTGAATTATTTTCTAGAGTTTAGTAATGTACAGGAGCTGTAAAAAAGATTTGCTAATGTAACTAATTTTGTTAAAATACTTTTAAGATTTGAAAAAAAATGTAAGAAACCTTTTGAAGTTATTAATTGCATTGGTTGTAAAAGGGGATTTTTTCCCCTATGAAACAGTCGTAATGCTGGAAAAATTAAAGGACTCCTAAGGGTCTCTTCCTGAATTACCTTTTTGAATAACGTCTTTCTTATATTTCCTTTGCTCACTTTTTTCATCTTGGTCTATGAAAAAAAGGAGTAGTTTTCATATTTTTTCTTCTCTAATTAACTTTATTAGTCAATTCTTTCTTTTAATTTATATCTTGACAATTGTACTTATAAATAATGTAAAAATTTATAAATGATGTAAAAAGCAGTAAACGGTATTTTTTTATCGCGAAATAAAATAAAATTACAGTTTTTCTAAGATTGAATTGAGAGAAAAAAAATAATCAAAACGTTGTTTCGTAACACCTTTGATTCGTTCTTTCGTCTCAAATCTAACAAGAAACTAAAAATGCCTTTTTTTATTTAATTAGTAAAAATAGATAATTATTAGTGTGATATAACTAATTGGTAGTAAATAAATGGCCAGAAATTAGTTAAATTTGTTTAATTGAATTAGTTACAAAAAATACTAAACTCTCTAAATTTGAATTAGTTAAAAATAACTAATAATAATTAATAAAATTGTGGATAACTTCAACAATTAGTAAAAATAACTAAATATTAAAAATAATAAATTAATTGATTTAAATAAAAATTATTTGATATTAGTAAAAATCCATTTTTTGAGAATTTAACGAGTTTATATAATGAAAATATTTCCTGAAAATTTTAATAACATTCTTCTTAGAAACAATTAGGAAAATTTTTACAAAATTTTTTGATACAATTAAATTCTTTTGAAAACTTGTTCGAATATCTTTTGCAAGAATTTAATTAATTTGACAAAAAATGAAATTCTTCGCAGAAATTAGTAAAAAATATTTCTCAAATAAATTCATTTATAACAAAATTAAGGAAAATTAATTATATTCTAAAATTTTGCCACAATTTATTTACAATAATTAAATTTTAATTTTCATAAATAATAAAATTCATCACAAGAATTCAATTATTTTTAATACAATTTTAAATTCTAATTAAGTTATTCGAAATAATTGAATAATGCTTTAAATTTTTTTTTTAAATTAAAAGGAAAATTGAATAATTTTTACAAATTATAAAATTTTTCCTGGAGCTTGAATTAAATAATTTAATAAAATTTTAATAAAAAATAATTTAATAAAATGATTTACAGTAAATCGATTATTTTTTATTAACAATAAAATCTGTTGGAAAAATTTCATTATTCTTCTGAATACTTAAATTCGTTGCTAACATTAAATTATTTTTGTAAATAATTAAATTTTTTTGCTAGAATTTAATTATTTTTAAAAATAGTTACATTCTTTACAGAATTTTAATTTTATTTTTAATACTCTTTGAATTTGAAATTAATTCCTCGAACAATGTAATTGTTTTCTAATGTTTTATTCTTCGAATCAAATGAATTATTTTACAAAACTTTTCATATAATTCTTTTGAAAATATAAATAATTTAATTTAGAAATTATCAAAAAAGAAAAATTTTCTTTTGAATTGAAAATTTTTTCAAAACTTCAATTCTCGTAAAAATTAAAAATATTTGTTTAAATTTCCATTCAATTAAAAATTTTGTCAAATTTAATTTAAATAAATTTTATGTTTCAACAAAATTATTTGTCGTATTTTTAAAAATTATTTTAAAAGATTGAATTTTTGAGGAATTCTAAAATTTCTAAAATCACTAACTGGAAGGTTGAAAAATAATTTTAAGTTTAGAAGAATTTTTACATGAAGTTATTTAATGAAAACAAAATTTTTTTTTATGGAAATCAGGAACATGTCAGAGAAATACAGAATGAAATTTTTGTAAATTTTGTGAATCGTAAAGTAAGTTTTTAATTTTTAATTTTATTTTATTTAATTTAAATTTAATTAAATTAATTTAATTAAATTTTAACAATTTTTATCAAAATTTTTCATTTTTCATAATTTCTAAATTAAATTATTGATATTTTTATTTAATGAAATTAAATTCATTTAATTTTGTTATTGCAGCTACTTTTTATTTAGTATAAAAAATTTTAATTCAAAGATAAATTTTTCATTTTTGATAAATTCTAAATTAAATTATTTATATTTTTATTTAATTAAATTAAATTCATTTAATTTTGTTATTGCAGCTACTTTTTTAGTATTACTTTATTTAGTATAAAAAAAATTTAATTCAAATATAAATTTTTCCTTTTTTGATAAATTCTAAATTAAATTATTTATATTTTTATTTAATTAAATTAAATTCATTAAATTTTTTTATTGCAGCTACTTTTTTTAGTATTACTGATACTTTGTGCTACTTTTTTTCATATTTTTAAGTCATTTCAAATAGTAGCTACTTTTTTTATAGCTAAAGCAACTTTTTTAAATTAACTTATTGAGTACGAAACCTGAAATATTTTTTCGATAATAGACAAGTTATTTGAATTTAGCAAATTTTTTCCAGTATTTTTTTGAGTTGTTCACAAAAAACAAGCATTATTTGTTTTTTGTTTTAAAGAAAATCTAGCATAAGAATAAATATAAAATTTCTAATTGTCACATGCTGTTATAAGTTTTGTAACTTTGTTTAATTTAATTAAAATCATTTTTAATTTTTATTTATAATGGAATAGTCCCTTGGGAATAATTTTGCGCCATGGAAAATGTCCATTTTTTTCTCTCTCTCTTTCTCTTTTTTTTTGATTAATAAATTAGTTGAAGTATTCGACTCTAATTATTTCTCTCTCACTCTTGTTTTAAAATGAAATGATGTGCTTCTGTTTCAGACATGTAGCGCTAGTGGATTTCCTCAAGCTGCATTTTATTGGCTAAAGGATGGTCAGCCACTGAGAACTGGTGCCCGCATAAGAATAGTTTCACGTGAACGTATTTCCGTGACGTCAGTTGCACGCGAGGACCGCGGCATGTACCAATGTTTTGTGAGAAATGAACATGAGATGGCGCAGGGAATTGCGGAATTACGCCTGGGCGGTAAGTTTCTTTTCGAGTTATTTAAAAATTTAAAAGTCAGAGAGAATCTTCCAAGATGGACTTGATGCACTCTTTCCATTTCAGAGAGTTTATTCTCCTTTACTTTACCATTAGGAATTGAAACGACCTACTTTTACATTTATAACGTTTATCGATCAAACGGGTCCGTTTTTCTTTTCTGAATATTTTACTTCCTTTTAACATAGCTTTCATATACTTTTTCCTTCAATAGAGTACTGAACGTTATTGCTTCTATTTTTTTTTGGTCTTCTTTTTCTCTTTTTCTACTTCTTTATTTAATATATACCATCAAGTTATCATGATATGATTTATTTTTGATTTCGCTTTTTATCTTGTTTTCGAATGTATTATTAATGTTCAGTTACATTAGCAAAACTAGTTGGAACAATTTTCTTTTGATAGGAAGAAATTCGTTTTTTTCTGAGGAAGAACCAATTTTCAAGCAAGAATACTGTACTATAAATAATATAAATAAATGAATAATAAAATAAATAGTATAATGTGACTAAAGTTTTAAACGAAATTTTTTTTCACCTCAAGTGTTTTTGAAAAATTACTGTACAAAAAAGAAACATAATTGAAATTAAACAATATTTAGTTTAGAGTTAATTTATTTTAATTCAAAAAATAATTTTTCTTGCAAAGAAATACAAATTAGAAAAAGAAAAAAAGATTGTCGTTCATTTGAACGTTGAAAACTTTAAGAACATATGGTATAGATAAATAATAAAAAATACTTTCAATGCTAATAAATATTAATAATCACTAAATGAAAATATACTAATACTAAATCGAAGAATATTGCCATAAAAACAAAATTAAAACAAAAATACTTCCGGGAAAATTATTTTCTTGAAAATTCGGAAAAGCGCATAATTCCCTTTTACTTCGGTTTCACTGGAAATTATAAAAATTTCTAGCTTGAAATTTAAGAACCACTATTAATTAAATTATTTTTTCATTTCCTTATAGATATTTCTTTAAACTTTCCAAGACTTTATTCTTCCTTTTTCACGAAAAAAAAGAGAATACCGCAATATTCTCATTTTCAAGGATGTAATTTCGTTCCCTCTATTCTTAGTTTAATGCGCCCTTTTGCAAATCACTCAACGTTCAACGTGATTACAACGGGAGATTTCATTAGGACGTTTAGATTTTTACGCTCGGCTTGCGATATATATATATATATATATTTCACCCGAGAGCTCGTCATGAAAAGGAATTTTATGTAGTTTTTCGTAAATTACAAAAGTTACAAAAGTATTTCAAAAATTATCACTGTTAAAATCTACATTTATGAAAATTGTTAAAAGCAAAAGAATAAAATATACATTTTCGTATTATTTATAATTAATTCTTTGGTGATTTTTTTATTTAAAAATTTATAACAAGGCAATGAATATTTTTCAATTAAATCCTTTTACAATTGGATTTCATAAATTGAATTTCGTGTTAAATTACAACTAGAAATAAGCAACTAATTGGCACACCATTTTCGAGAGATTCAGCCACGTGGAATAATTATTTGCCATATCAAAAATAAAATATAAATATCACTAATTAAGCTTATTTTGCGTTATTTTTTTTTAATTCTAATTATTAAATGTATGTATATATATATATATACAAATTGTATTTTCTGAAGAAATTTTATTATTTTTTAAATATGTATTAAATTAATAACCTTCTGGTCAATTTAATAATTTATTCAGTTGTCTTACTGTTCACGGTTTATATCGCAATTGTCTAAAATAAATTTATTTCTCTTACATAATCGATCGCCTAACTTTTTCCGAAAGCCCAACAGATTATGGGCTCAGAAAGACGTAAAGTTACTAACCTTAATGCATAATTGAGAAATTTTTTCATTTCAATAAAACGTGAAAAAATTCCGTTAGTCGAAAGTTGTATTAACGCAAAGCCAAAATAAAAATGATATTCTTATGTCTACTTCTTACGATCAAAAGACGAAGCAGTAGAGAAATTTTCAGAACTTAAAACACTTGTTGAGAACAAAATTGTACGGAAAATAAAAGCTATACAATCTGATAACGAACGCAAATTTGAAAATAATAAAATGAAAATCTACTTAAAGGAAACCGGAATTCATCATCGTCTGACGGTCTCACACACGCTACAACAAAACAGCATAGCCGAACGTACAAATAGGATATTGGTCAAGGCCGCAGTCAAACAAAAACTGAAGATGTCGCAGCTCGACGTTACAACAGCGTATATTCAAGGAGATATTGATACTTTAATCTACATGAAAAAACCGGATATGTTGAAGGAAACTTTGGAGAACATCATCAAAAGCGAAACAGACGATGATGTACTTGTGAAAGCGAAAACTATGCTGCAGGATCTCGAATCAGGAAAACAAACTTGTAAATTACACAAGGCCATCTATGGTCTTTGCCAAGCGGGAGGACAATGCATTAAATTGAAGAAGACTCTCGAATCAATTGGCATGGAAGCTACAAAATCAGATCCTTGTTTCTACATTGATCGTCGAGGAAAAAATCATACTTACCTTATAGTTCACGTCGATGATTTCCTGAGTGCCTCAAACGATCCCGGAAGGGTAAATGAAATCAAGAAATGTCTTTCGACTCATTTCAAGATCAAGGACAACGGAAATGTTGATTATTGACTTGGAATCTAAATTGAACAGACAAATGATCAAATCTCGTTCTGTCAAAGTGGTTACGTAAAGAATTTTCTATCGCGATTCAACACGGATCACGACAAAAATGGTCAAAACACGGATGGTTGATGTACTCTAATTACAAGTGCTAACCGATAGTGAAAACAGTGCGTGTCCTTTTCGTGAATTAATAGGAGCTTTAATGCACATTTCCACGTCAACTCGACACCCATCACCCAAATTAGATTTTTGTGCTAAAGGACTTGGACTTAGTGATAAAAATACAAAGTGATTTTTATACTAAAGGGGAGTGATGAAGTTGAAATATTATAAATTCACTTTTATAATGACCGCTATCTAAATTATTCTTTAAACAATAGATGTCATTCTGTTTATTTTGAAATGCAATCCTTTCTGGCCAATTTCATAATTTATTCAGTAGTCTTATTACTGTTCACGGTGTATATCGCTTGTCTAAAATAAATCTATTCTTCTTACATAATGGTTCACCTTATTTTTTCCCAAAAACCCAAAAAATTCTGAATAAAAATTTTAAATATATCTCTATTCGTATTTAAATAATTACATACTTTTAAAAAGGTTCTAGATCAAGATATTTAAAAATAAAAAAATTCAATACTTTAAACTAGTAATTTTAAAAAATAAATTCATTAAAAAAGTTTCATTTAATTTTTGTTAAATAATTTACAGTAACATAAAAATTTCTCGAAAATTTTATAAGAAAATTTAACAAAACATTTATTAGATCTTTCAAAACTTTCAGGATTTTCTGTCTTATTACACCCATCTACAATAATCATATTCGAATCTAATTGCCTCATTTTGTAAATCTACGTTTATGGGAAGTATATTAAGTCAAATTCTAGAGGGCGACACAGTCAAAATTTTTTTTGCAATTTTCTGCAACTTTTAAAAAAATTTTGCCAAAATTTATTTTTGGCATAAAAAACTGGTCGGGTGAACCCCAGAGAGGTTATAGCTCAAAGGATTTTAAAAATTATTAATTTAGTAAAAAGTTATGGGTAAATTTAAAAAATATGACGTCACAAGCCTCAAAATGCGCTAGGAATGGGAAGTCAGATTGGTCGTATTTTTTCAAAATTTTGGATTTCAGCTTATAATTGCTCTAACTTTTTTAATAATTATCCGATTTCGCTCATCCTACGATTTTCTGACTTGTTAGGCCGTTCTACAATAAACTCTTTTTTGCAAATTGTCGCAAAAAATTGTTTGCCTGGTTTTTATTGCAAAACATGAAATCGTTTATTTTCTCAATGAAAAAAAGTTGAGATTTTTTGCTCTAACTTTGTCCCTATTCATGCGAATTGACTCATTTTGTAAATCCACATTCTTGGGAAGTATATGAAGTCAAATTCTAGAGGGCGACACAGTCAAAATTTTTTTTGCAATTTTCTGCAACTTTGAAAAAAATTTTGCCAAAATTTATTTTTGGCATAAAAAACTGGTCGGGTGAACCCCAGAGAGGTTATAGCTCAAAGGATTTTAAAAATTATTAATTTAGTAAAAAGTTATGGGTAAATTTAAAAAATATGACGTCACAAGCCTCAAAATGCGCTAGGAATGGGAAGTCAGATTGGTCGTATTTTTTCAAAATTTTGGATTTCAGCTTATAATTGCTCTAACTTTTTTAATAATTATCCGATTTCGCTCATCCTACGATTTTCTGACTTGTTAGGCCGTTCTACAATAAACTCTTTTTTGCAAATTGTCGCAAAAAATTGTTTGCCTGGTTTTTATTGCAAAACATGAAATCGTTTATTTTCTCAATGAAAAAAAGTTGAGATTTTTTGCTCTAACTTTGTCCCTATTCATGCGAATTGACTCATTTTGTAAATCCACATTCTTGGGAAGTATATGAAGTCAAATTCTAGAGGGCGACACAGTCAAAATTTTTTTTGCAATTTTCTGCAACTTTTAAAAAAATTTTGCCAAAATTTATTTTTGGCATAAAAAACTGGTCGGGTGAACCCCAGAGAGGTTATAGCTCAAAGGATTTTAAAAATTATTAATTTAGTAAAAAGTTATGGGTAAATTTAAAAAATATGACGTCACAAGCCTCAAAATGCGCTAGGAATGGGAAGTCAGATTGGTCGTATTTTTTCAAAATTTTGGATTTCAGCTTATAATTGCTCTAACTTTTTTAATAATTATCCGATTTCGCTCATCCTACGATTTTCTGACTTGTTAGGCCGTTCTACAATAAACTCTTTTTTGCAAATTGTCGCAAAAAATTGTTTGCCTGGTTTTTATTGCAAAACATGAAATCGTTTATTTTCTCAATGAAAAAAAGTTGAGATTTTTTGCTCTAACTTTGTCCCTATTCATGCGAATTGACTCATTTTGTAAATCCACATTCTTGGGAAGTATATGAAGTCAAATTCTAGAGGGCGACACAGTCAAAATTTTTTTTGCAATTTTCTGCAACTTTGAAAAAAATTTTGCCAAAATTTATTTTTGGCATAAAAAACTGGTCGGGTGAACCCCAGAGAGGTTATAGCTCAAAGGATTTTAAAAATTATTAATTTAGTAAAAAGTTATGGGTAAATTTAAAAAATATGACGTCACAAGCCTCAAAATGCGCTAGGAATGGGAAGTCAGATTGGTCGTATTTTTTCAAAATTTTGGATTTCAGCTTATAATTGCTCTAACTTTTTTAATAATTATCCGATTTCGCTCATCCTACGATTTTCTGACTTGTTAGGCCGTTCTACAATAAACTCTTTTTTGCAAATTGTCGCAAAAAATTGTTTGCCTGGTTTTTATTGCAAAACATGAAATCGTTTATTTTCTCAATGAAAAAAAGTTGAGATTTTTTGCTCTAACTTTGTCCCTATTCATGCGAATTGACTCATTTTGTAAATCCACATTCTTGGGAAGTATATGAAGTCAAATTCTAGAGGGCGACACAGTCAAAATTTTTTTTGCAATTTTCTGCAACTTTGAAAAAAATTTTGCCAAAATTTATTTTTGGCATAAAAAACTGGTCGGGTGAACCCCAGAGAGGTTATAGCTCAAAGGATTTTAAAAATTATTAATTTAGTAAAAAGTTATGGGTAAATTTAAAAAATATGACGTCACAAGCCTCAAAATGCGCTAGGAATGGGAAGTCAGATTGGTCGTATTTTTTCAAAATTTTGGATTTCAGCTTATAATTGCTCTAACTTTTTTAATAATTATCCGATTTCGCTCATCCTACGATTTTCTGACTTGTTAGGCCGTTCTACAATAAACTCTTTTTTGCAAATTGTCGCAAAAAATTGTTTGCCTGGTTTTTATTGCAAAACATGAAATCGTTTATTTTCTCAATGAAAAAAAGTTGAGATTTTTTGCTCTAACTTTGTCCCTATTCATGCGAATTGACTCATTTTGTAAATCCACATTCTTGGGAAGTATATGAAGTCAAATTCTAGAGGGCGACACAGTCAAAATTTTTTTTGCAATTTTCTGCAACTTTGAAAAAAATTTTGCCAAAATTTATTTTTGGCATAAAAAACTGGTCGGGTGAACCCCAGAGAGGTTATAGCTCAAAGGATTTTAAAAATTATTAATTTAGTAAAAAGTTATGGGTAAATTTAAAAAATATGACGTCACAAGCCTCAAAATGCGCTAGGAATGGGAAGTCAGATTGGTCGTATTTTTTCAAAATTTTGGATTTCAGCTTATAATTGCTCTAACTTTTTTAATAATTATCCGATTTCGCTCATCCTACGATTTTCTGACTTGTTAGGCCGTTCTACAATAAACTCTTTTTTGCAAATTGTCGCAAAAAATTGTTTGCCTGGTTTTTATTGCAAAACATGAAATCGTTTATTTTCTCAATGAAAAAAAGTTGAGATTTTTTGCTCTAACTTTGTCCCTATTCATGCGAATTGACTCATTTTGTAAATCCACATTCTTGGGAAGTATATGAAGTCAAATTCTAGAGGGCGACACAGTCAAAATTTTTTTTGCAATTTTCTGCAACTTTGAAAAAAATTTTGCCAAAATTTATTTTTGGCATAAAAAACTGGTCGGGTGAACCCCAGAGAGGTTATAGCTCAAAGGATTTTAAAAATTATTAATTTAGTAAAAAGTTATGGGTAAATTTAAAAAATATGACGTCACAAGCCTCAAAATGCGCTAGGAATGGGAAGTCAGATTGGTCGTATTTTTTCAAAATTTTGGATTTCAGCTTATAATTGCTCTAACTTTTTTAATAATTATCCGATTTCGCTCATCCTACGATTTTCTGACTTGTTAGGCCGTTCTACAATAAACTCTTTTTTGCAAATTGTCGCAAAAAATTGTTTGCCTGGTTTTTATTGCAAAACATGAAATCGTTTATTTTCTCAATGAAAAAAAGTTGAGATTTTTTGCTCTAACTTTGTCCCTATTCATGCGAATTGACTCATTTTGTAAATCCACATTCTTGGGAAGTATATGAAGTCAAATTCTAGAGGGCGACACAGTCAAAATTTTTTTTGCAATTTTCTGCAACTTTGAAAAAAATTTTGCCAAAATTTATTTTTGGCATAAAAAACTGGTCGGGTGAACCCCAGAGAGGTTATAGCTCAAAGGATTTTAAAAATTATTAATTTAGTAAAAAGTTATGGGTAAATTTAAAAAATATGACGTCACAAGCCTCAAAATGCGCTAGGAATGGGAAGTCAGATTGGTCGTATTTTTTCAAAATTTTGGATTTCAGCTTATAATTGCTCTAACTTTTTTAATAATTATCCGATTTCGCTCATCCTACGATTTTCTGACTTGTTAGGCCGTTCTACAATAAACTCTTTTTTGCAAATTGTCGCAAAAAATTGTTTGCCTGGTTTTTATTGCAAAACATGAAATCGTTTATTTTCTCAATGAAAAAAAGTTGAGATTTTTTGCTCTAACTTTGTCCCTATTCATGCGAATTGACTCATTTTGTAAATCCACATTCTTGGGAAGTATATGAAGTCAAATTCTAGAGGGCGACACAGTCAAAATTTTTTTTGCAATTTTCTGCAACTTTGAAAAAAATTTTGCCAAAATTTATTTTTGGCATAAAAAACTGGTCGGGTGAACCCCAGAGAGGTTATAGCTCAAAGGATTTTAAAAATTATTAATTTAGTAAAAAGTTATGGGTAAATTTAAAAAATATGACGTCACAAGCCTCAAAATGCGCTAGGAATGGGAAGTCAGATTGGTCGTATTTTTTCAAAATTTTGGATTTCAGCTTATAATTGCTCTAACTTTTTTAATAATTATCCGATTTCGCTCATCCTACGATTTTCTGACTTGTTAGGCCGTTCTACAATAAACTCTTTTTTGCAAATTGTCGCAAAAAATTGTTTGCCTGGTTTTTATTGCAAAACATGAAATCGTTTATTTTCTCAATGAAAAAAAGTTGAGATTTTTTGCTCTAACTTTGTCCCTATTCATGCGAATTGACTCATTTTGTAAATCCACATTCTTGGGAAGTATATGAAGTCAAATTCTAGAGGGCGACACAGTCAAAATTTTTTTTGCAATTTTCTGCAACTTTGAAAAAAATTTTGCCAAAATTTATTTTTGGCATAAAAAACTGGTCGGGTGAACCCCAGAGAGGTTATAGCTCAAAGGATTTTAAAAATTATTAATTTAGTAAAAAGTTATGGGTAAATTTAAAAAATATGACGTCACAAGCCTCAAAATGCGCTAGGAATGGGAAGTCAGATTGGTCGTATTTTTTCAAAATTTTGGATTTCAGCTTATAATTGCTCTAACTTTTTTAATAATTATCCGATTTCGCTCATCCTACGATTTTCTGACTTGTTAGGCCGTTCTACAATAAACTCTTTTTTGCAAATTGTCGCAAAAAATTGTTTGCCTGGTTTTTATTGCAAAACATGAAATCGTTTATTTTCTCAATGAAAAAAAGTTGAGATTTTTTGCTCTAACTTTGTCCCTATTCATGCGAATTGACTCATTTTGTAAATCCACATTCTTGGGAAGTATATGAAGTCAAATTCTAGAGGGCGACACAGTCAAAATTTTTTTTGCAATTTTCTGCAACTTTGAAAAAAATTTTGCCAAAATTTATTTTTGGCATAAAAAACTGGTCGGGTGAACCCCAGAGAGGTTATAGCTCAAAGGATTTTAAAAATTATTAATTTAGTAAAAAGTTATGGGTAAATTTAAAAAATATGACGTCACAAGCCTCAAAATGCGCTAGGAATGGGAAGTCAGATTGGTCGTATTTTTTCAAAATTTTGGATTTCAGCTTATAATTGCTCTAACTTTTTTAATAATTATCCGATTTCGCTCATCCTACGATTTTCTGACTTGTTAGGCCGTTCTACAATAAACTCTTTTTTGCAAATTGTCGCAAAAAATTGTTTGCCTGGTTTTTATTGCAAAACATGAAATCGTTTATTTTCTCAATGAAAAAAAGTTGAGATTTTTTGCTCTAACTTTGTCCCTATTCATGCGAATTGACTCATTTTGTAAATCCACATTCTTGGGAAGTATATGAAGTCAAATTCTAGAGGGCGACACAGTCAAAATTTTTTTTGCAATTTTCTGCAACTTTGAAAAAAATTTTGCCAAAATTTATTTTTGGCATAAAAAACTGGTCGGGTGAACCCCAGAGAGGTTATAGCTCAAAGGATTTTAAAAATTATTAATTTAGTAAAAAGTTATGGGTAAATTTAAAAAATATGACGTCACAAGCCTCAAAATGCGCTAGGAATGGGAAGTCAGATTGGTCGTATTTTTTCAAAATTTTGGATTTCAGCTTATAATTGCTCTAACTTTTTTAATAATTATCCGATTTCGCTCATCCTACGATTTTCTGACTTGTTAGGCCGTTCTACAATAAACTCTTTTTTGCAAATTGTCGCAAAAAATTGTTTGCCTGGTTTTTATTGCAAAACATGAAATCGTTTATTTTCTCAATGAAAAAAAGTTGAGATTTTTTGCTCTAACTTTGTCCCTATTCATGCGAATTGACTCATTTTGTAAATCCACATTCTTGGGAAGTATATGAAGTCAAATTCTAGAGGGCGACACAGTCAAAATTTTTTTTGCAATTTTCTGCAACTTTGAAAAAAATTTTGCCAAAATTTATTTTTGGCATAAAAAACTGGTCGGGTGAACCCCAGAGAGGTTATAGCTCAAAGGATTTTAAAAATTATTAATTTAGTAAAAAGTTATGGGTAAATTTAAAAAATATGACGTCACAAGCCTCAAAATGCGCTAGGAATGGGAAGTCAGATTGGTCGTATTTTTTCAAAATTTTGGATTTCAGCTTATAATTGCTCTAACTTTTTTAATAATTATCCGATTTCGCTCATCCTACGATTTTCTGACTTGTTAGGCCGTTCTACAATAAACTCTTTTTTGCAAATTGTCGCAAAAAATTGTTTGCCTGGTTTTTATTGCAAAACATGAAATCGTTTATTTTCTCAATGAAAAAAAGTTGAGATTTTTTGCTCTAACTTTGTCCCTATTCATGCGAATTGACTCATTTTGTAAATCCACATTCTTGGGAAGTATATGAAGTCAAATTCTAGAGGGCGACACAGTCAAAATTTTTTTTGCAATTTTCTGCAACTTTGAAAAAAATTTTGCCAAAATTTATTTTTGGCATAAAAAACTGGTCGGGTGAACCCCAGAGAGGTTATAGCTCAAAGGATTTTAAAAATTATTAATTTAGTAAAAAGTTATGGGTAAATTTAAAAAATATGACGTCACAAGCCTCAAAATGCGCTAGGAATGGGAAGTCAGATTGGTCGTATTTTTTCAAAATTTTGGATTTCAGCTTATAATTGCTCTAACTTTTTTAATAATTATCCGATTTCGCTCATCCTACGATTTTCTGACTTGTTAGGCCGTTCTACAATAAACTCTTTTTTGCAAATTGTCGCAAAAAATTGTTTGCCTGGTTTTTATTGCAAAACATGAAATCGTTTATTTTCTCAATGAAAAAAAGTTGAGATTTTTTGCTCTAACTTTGTCCCTATTCATGCGAATTGACTCATTTTGTAAATCCACATTCTTGGGAAGTATATGAAGTCAAATTCTAGAGGGCGACACAGTCAAAATTTTTTTTGCAATTTTCTGCAACTTTGAAAAAAATTTTGCCAAAATTTATTTTTGGCATAAAAAACTGGTCGGGTGAACCCCAGAGAGGTTATAGCTCAAAGGATTTTAAAAATTATTAATTTAGTAAAAAGTTATGGGTAAATTTAAAAAATATGACGTCACAAGCCTCAAAATGCGCTAGGAATGGGAAGTCAGATTGGTCGTATTTTTTCAAAATTTTGGATTTCAGCTTATAATTGCTCTAACTTTTTTAATAATTATCCGATTTCGCTCATCCTACGATTTTCTGACTTGTTAGGCCGTTCTACAATAAACTCTTTTTTGCAAATTGTCGCAAAAAATTGTTTGCCTGGTTTTTATTGCAAAACATGAAATCGTTTATTTTCTCAATGAAAAAAAGTTGAGATTTTTTGCTCTAACTTTGTCCCTATTCATGCGAATTGACTCATTTTGTAAATCCACATTCTTGGGAAGTATATGAAGTCAAATTCTAGAGGGCGACACAGTCAAAATTTTTTTTGCAATTTTCTGCAACTTTGAAAAAAATTTTGCCAAAATTTATTTTTGGCATAAAAAACTGGTCGGGTGAACCCCAGAGAGGTTATAGCTCAAAGGATTTTAAAAATTATTAATTTAGTAAAAAGTTATGGGTAAATTTAAAAAATATGACGTCACAAGCCTCAAAATGCGCTAGGAATGGGAAGTCAGATTGGTCGTATTTTTTCAAAATTTTGGATTTCAGCTTATAATTGCTCTAACTTTTTTAATAATTATCCGATTTCGCTCATCCTACGATTTTCTGACTTGTTAGGCCGTTCTACAATAAACTCTTTTTTGCAAATTGTCGCAAAAAATTGTTTGCCTGGTTTTTATTGCAAAACATGAAATCGTTTATTTTCTCAATGAAAAAAAGTTGAGATTTTTTGCTCTAACTTTGTCCCTATTCATGCGAATTGACTCATTTTGTAAATCCACATTCTTGGGAAGTATATGAAGTCAAATTCTAGAGGGCGACACAGTCAAAATTTTTTTTGCAATTTTCTGCAACTTTGAAAAAAATTTTGCCAAAATTTATTTTTGGCATAAAAAACTGGTCGGGTGAACCCCAGAGAGGTTATAGCTCAAAGGATTTTAAAAATTATTAATTTAGTAAAAAGTTATGGGTAAATTTAAAAAATATGACGTCACAAGCCTCAAAATGCGCTAGGAATGGGAAGTCAGATTGGTCGTATTTTTTCAAAATTTTGGATTTCAGCTTATAATTGCTCTAACTTTTTTAATAATTATCCGATTTCGCTCATCCTACGATTTTCTGACTTGTTAGGCCGTTCTACAATAAACTCTTTTTTGCAAATTGTCGCAAAAAATTGTTTGCCTGGTTTTTATTGCAAAACATGAAATCGTTTATTTTCTCAATGAAAAAAAGTTGAGATTTTTTGCTCTAACTTTGTCCCTATTCATGCGAATTGACTCATTTTGTAAATCCACATTCTTGGGAAGTATATGAAGTCAAATTCTAGAGGGCGACACAGTCAAAATTTTTTTTGCAATTTTCTGCAACTTTGAAAAAAATTTTGCCAAAATTTATTTTTGGCATAAAAAACTGGTCGGGTGAACCCCAGAGAGGTTATAGCTCAAAGGATTTTAAAAATTATTAATTTAGTAAAAAGTTATGGGTAAATTTAAAAAATATGACGTCACAAGCCTCAAAATGCGCTAGGAATGGGAAGTCAGATTGGTCGTATTTTTTCAAAATTTTGGATTTCAGCTTATAATTGCTCTAACTTTTTTAATAATTATCCGATTTCGCTCATCCTACGATTTTCTGACTTGTTAGGCCGTTCTACAATAAACTCTTTTTTGCAAATTGTCGCAAAAAATTGTTTGCCTGGTTTTTATTGCAAAACATGAAATCGTTTATTTTCTCAATGAAAAAAAGTTGAGATTTTTTGCTCTAACTTTGTCCCTATTCATGCGAATTGACTCATTTTGTAAATCCACATTCTTGGGAAGTATATGAAGTCAAATTCTAGAGGGCGACACAGTCAAAATTTTTTTTGCAATTTTCTGCAACTTTGAAAAAAATTTTGCCAAAATTTATTTTTGGCATAAAAAACTGGTCGGGTGAACCCCAGAGAGGTTATAGCTCAAAGGATTTTAAAAATTATTAATTTAGTAAAAAGTTATGGGTAAATTTAAAAAATATGACGTCACAAGCCTCAAAATGCGCTAGGAATGGGAAGTCAGATTGGTCGTATTTTTTCAAAATTTTGGATTTCAGCTTATAATTGCTCTAACTTTTTTAATAATTATCCGATTTCGCTCATCCTACGATTTTCTGACTTGTTAGGCCGTTCTACAATAAACTCTTTTTTGCAAATTGTCGCAAAAAATTGTTTGCCTGGTTTTTATTGCAAAACATGAAATCGTTTATTTTCTCAATGAAAAAAAGTTGAGATTTTTTGCTCTAACTTTGTCCCTATTCATGCGAATTGACTCATTTTGTAAATCCACATTCTTGGGAAGTATATGAAGTCAAATTCTAGAGGGCGACACAGTCAAAATTTTTTTTGCAATTTTCTGCAACTTTGAAAAAAATTTTGCCAAAATTTATTTTTGGCATAAAAAACTGGTCGGGTGAACCCCAGAGAGGTTATAGCTCAAAGGATTTTAAAAATTATTAATTTAGTAAAAAGTTATGGGTAAATTTAAAAAATATGACGTCACAAGCCTCAAAATGCGCTAGGAATGGGAAGTCAGATTGGTCGTATTTTTTCAAAATTTTGGATTTCAGCTTATAATTGCTCTAACTTTTTTAATAATTATCCGATTTCGCTCATCCTACGATTTTCTGACTTGTTAGGCCGTTCTACAATAAACTCTTTTTTGCAAATTGTCGCAAAAAATTGTTTGCCTGGTTTTTATTGCAAAACATGAAATCGTTTATTTTCTCAATGAAAAAAAGTTGAGATTTTTTGCTCTAACTTTGTCCCTATTCATGCGAATTGACTCATTTTGTAAATCCACATTCTTGGGAAGTATATGAAGTCAAATTCTAGAGGGCGACACAGTCAAAATTTTTTTTGCAATTTTCTGCAACTTTGAAAAAAATTTTGCCAAAATTTATTTTTGGCATAAAAAACTGGTCGGGTGAACCCCAGAGAGGTTATAGCTCAAAGGATTTTAAAAATTATTAATTTAGTAAAAAGTTATGGGTAAATTTAAAAAATATGACGTCACAAGCCTCAAAATGCGCTAGGAATGGGAAGTCAGATTGGTCGTATTTTTTCAAAATTTTGGATTTCAGCTTATAATTGCTCTAACTTTTTTAATAATTATCCGATTTCGCTCATCCTACGATTTTCTGACTTGTTAGGCCGTTCTACAATAAACTCTTTTTTGCAAATTGTCGCAAAAAATTGTTTGCCTGGTTTTTATTGCAAAACATGAAATCGTTTATTTTCTCAATGAAAAAAAGTTGAGATTTTTTGCTCTAACTTTGTCCCTATTCATGCGAATTGACTCATTTTGTAAATCCACATTCTTGGGAAGTATATGAAGTCAAATTCTAGAGGGCGACACAGTCAAAATTTTTTTTGCAATTTTCTGCAACTTTGAAAAAAATTTTGCCAAAATTTATTTTTGGCATAAAAAACTGGTCGGGTGAACCCCAGAGAGGTTATAGCTCAAAGGATTTTAAAAATTATTAATTTAGTAAAAAGTTATGGGTAAATTTAAAAAATATGACGTCACAAGCCTCAAAATGCGCTAGGAATGGGAAGTCAGATTGGTCGTATTTTTTCAAAATTTTGGATTTCAGCTTATAATTGCTCTAACTTTTTTAATAATTATCCGATTTCGCTCATCCTACGATTTTCTGACTTGTTAGGCCGTTCTACAATAAACTCTTTTTTGCAAATTGTCGCAAAAAATTGTTTGCCTGGTTTTTATTGCAAAACATGAAATCGTTTATTTTCTCAATGAAAAAAAGTTGAGATTTTTTGCTCTAACTTTGTCCCTATTCATGCGAATTGACTCATTTTGTAAATCCACATTCTTGGGAAGTATATGAAGTCAAATTCTAGAGGGCGACACAGTCAAAATTTTTTTTGCAATTTTCTGCAACTTTGAAAAAAATTTTGCCAAAATTTATTTTTGGCATAAAAAACTGGTCGGGTGAACCCCAGAGAGGTTATAGCTCAAAGGATTTTAAAAATTATTAATTTAGTAAAAAGTTATGGGTAAATTTAAAAAATATGACGTCACAAGCCTCAAAATGCGCTAGGAATGGGAAGTCAGATTGGTCGTATTTTTTCAAAATTTTGGATTTCAGCTTATAATTGCTCTAACTTTTTTAATAATTATCCGATTTCGCTCATCCTACGATTTTCTGACTTGTTAGGCCGTTCTACAATAAACTCTTTTTTGCAAATTGTCGCAAAAAATTGTTTGCCTGGTTTTTATTGCAAAACATGAAATCGTTTATTTTCTCAATGAAAAAAAGTTGAGATTTTTTGCTCTAACTTTGTCCCTATTCATGCGAATTGACTCATTTTGTAAATCCACATTCTTGGGAAGTATATGAAGTCAAATTCTAGAGGGCGACACAGTCAAAATTTTTTTTGCAATTTTCTGCAACTTTGAAAAAAATTTTGCCAAAATTTATTTTTGGCATAAAAAACTGGTCGGGTGAACCCCAGAGAGGTTATAGCTCAAAGGATTTTAAAAATTATTAATTTAGTAAAAAGTTATGGGTAAATTTAAAAAATATGACGTCACAAGCCTCAAAATGCGCTAGGAATGGGAAGTCAGATTGGTCGTATTTTTTCAAAATTTTGGATTTCAGCTTATAATTGCTCTAACTTTTTTAATAATTATCCGATTTCGCTCATCCTACGATTTTCTGACTTGTTAGGCCGTTCTACAATAAACTCTTTTTTGCAAATTGTCGCAAAAAATTGTTTGCCTGGTTTTTATTGCAAAACATGAAATCGTTTATTTTCTCAATGAAAAAAAGTTGAGATTTTTTGCTCTAACTTTGTCCCTATTCATGCGAATTGACTCATTTTGTAAATCCACATTCTTGGGAAGTATATGAAGTCAAATTCTAGAGGGCGACACAGTCAAAATTTTTTTTGCAATTTTCTGCAACTTTGAAAAAAATTTTGCCAAAATTTATTTTTGGCATAAAAAACTGGTCGGGTGAACCCCAGAGAGGTTATAGCTCAAAGGATTTTAAAAATTATTAATTTAGTAAAAAGTTATGGGTAAATTTAAAAAATATGACGTCACAAGCCTCAAAATGCGCTAGGAATGGGAAGTCAGATTGGTCGTATTTTTTCAAAATTTTGGATTTCAGCTTATAATTGCTCTAACTTTTTTAATAATTATCCGATTTCGCTCATCCTACGATTTTCTGACTTGTTAGGCCGTTCTACAATAAACTCTTTTTTGCAAATTGTCGCAAAAAATTGTTTGCCTGGTTTTTATTGCAAAACATGAAATCGTTTATTTTCTCAATGAAAAAAAGTTGAGATTTTTTGCTCTAACTTTGTCCCTATTCATGCGAATTGACTCATTTTGTAAATCCACATTCTTGGGAAGTATATGAAGTCAAATTCTAGAGGGCGACACAGTCAAAATTTTTTTTGCAATTTTCTGCAACTTTGAAAAAAATTTTGCCAAAATTTATTTTTGGCATAAAAAACTGGTCGGGTGAACCCCAGAGAGGTTATAGCTCAAAGGATTTTAAAAATTATTAATTTAGTAAAAAGTTATGGGTAAATTTAAAAAATATGACGTCACAAGCCTCAAAATGCGCTAGGAATGGGAAGTCAGATTGGTCGTATTTTTTCAAAATTTTGGATTTCAGCTTATAATTGCTCTAACTTTTTTAATAATTATCCGATTTCGCTCATCCTACGATTTTCTGACTTGTTAGGCCGTTCTACAATAAACTCTTTTTTGCAAATTGTCGCAAAAAATTGTTTGCCTGGTTTTTATTGCAAAACATGAAATCGTTTATTTTCTCAATGAAAAAAAGTTGAGATTTTTTGCTCTAACTTTGTCCCTATTCATGCGAATTGACTCATTTTGTAAATCCACATTCTTGGGAAGTATATGAAGTCAAATTCTAGAGGGCGACACAGTCAAAATTTTTTTTGCAATTTTCTGCAACTTTGAAAAAAATTTTGCCAAAATTTATTTTTGGCATAAAAAACTGGTCGGGTGAACCCCAGAGAGGTTATAGCTCAAAGGATTTTAAAAATTATTAATTTAGTAAAAAGTTATGGGTAAATTTAAAAAATATGACGTCACAAGCCTCAAAATGCGCTAGGAATGGGAAGTCAGATTGGTCGTATTTTTTCAAAATTTTGGATTTCAGCTTATAATTGCTCTAACTTTTTTAATAATTATCCGATTTCGCTCATCCTACGATTTTCTGACTTGTTAGGCCGTTCTACAATAAACTCTTTTTTGCAAATTGTCGCAAAAAATTGTTTGCCTGGTTTTTATTGCAAAACATGAAATCGTTTATTTTCTCAATGAAAAAAAGTTGAGATTTTTTGCTCTAACTTTGTCCCTATTCATGCGAATTGACTCATTTTGTAAATCCACATTCTTGGGAAGTATATGAAGTCAAATTCTAGAGGGCGACACAGTCAAAATTTTTTTTGCAATTTTCTGCAACTTTGAAAAAAATTTTGCCAAAATTTATTTTTGGCATAAAAAACTGGTCGGGTGAACCCCAGAGAGGTTATAGCTCAAAGGATTTTAAAAATTATTAATTTAGTAAAAAGTTATGGGTAAATTTAAAAAATATGACGTCACAAGCCTCAAAATGCGCTAGGAATGGGAAGTCAGATTGGTCGTATTTTTTCAAAATTTTGGATTTCAGCTTATAATTGCTCTAACTTTTTTAATAATTATCCGATTTCGCTCATCCTACGATTTTCTGACTTGTTAGGCCGTTCTACAATAAACTCTTTTTTGCAAATTGTCGCAAAAAATTGTTTGCCTGGTTTTTATTGCAAAACATGAAATCGTTTATTTTCTCAATGAAAAAAAGTTGAGATTTTTTGCTCTAACTTTGTCCCTATTCATGCGAATTGACTCATTTTGTAAATCCACATTCTTGGGAAGTATATGAAGTCAAATTCTAGAGGGCGACACAGTCAAAATTTTTTTTGCAATTTTCTGCAACTTTGAAAAAAATTTTGCCAAAATTTATTTTTGGCATAAAAAACTGGTCGGGTGAACCCCAGAGAGGTTATAGCTCAAAGGATTTTAAAAATTATTAATTTAGTAAAAAGTTATGGGTAAATTTAAAAAATATGACGTCACAAGCCTCAAAATGCGCTAGGAATGGGAAGTCAGATTGGTCGTATTTTTTCAAAATTTTGGATTTCAGCTTATAATTGCTCTAACTTTTTTAATAATTATCCGATTTCGCTCATCCTACGATTTTCTGACTTGTTAGGCCGTTCTACAATAAACTCTTTTTTGCAAATTGTCGCAAAAAATTGTTTGCCTGGTTTTTATTGCAAAACATGAAATCGTTTATTTTCTCAATGAAAAAAAGTTGAGATTTTTTGCTCTAACTTTGTCCCTATTCATGCGAATTGACTCATTTTGTAAATCCACATTCTTGGGAAGTATATGAAGTCAAATTCTAGAGGGCGACACAGTCAAAATTTTTTTTGCAATTTTCTGCAACTTTGAAAAAAATTTTGCCAAAATTTATTTTTGGCATAAAAAACTGGTCGGGTGAACCCCAGAGAGGTTATAGCTCAAAGGATTTTAAAAATTATTAATTTAGTAAAAAGTTATGGGTAAATTTAAAAAATATGACGTCACAAGCCTCAAAATGCGCTAGGAATGGGAAGTCAGATTGGTCGTATTTTTTCAAAATTTTGGATTTCAGCTTATAATTGCTCTAACTTTTTTAATAATTATCCGATTTCGCTCATCCTACGATTTTCTGACTTGTTAGGCCGTTCTACAATAAACTCTTTTTTGCAAATTGTCGCAAAAAATTGTTTGCCTGGTTTTTATTGCAAAACATGAAATCGTTTATTTTCTCAATGAAAAAAAGTTGAGATTTTTTGCTCTAACTTTGTCCCTATTCATGCGAATTGACTCATTTTGTAAATCCACATTCTTGGGAAGTATATGAAGTCAAATTCTAGAGGGCGACACAGTCAAAATTTTTTTTGCAATTTTCTGCAACTTTGAAAAAAATTTTGCCAAAATTTATTTTTGGCATAAAAAACTGGTCGGGTGAACCCCAGAGAGGTTATAGCTCAAAGGATTTTAAAAATTATTAATTTAGTAAAAAGTTATGGGTAAATTTAAAAAATATGACGTCACAAGCCTCAAAATGCGCTAGGAATGGGAAGTCAGATTGGTCGTATTTTTTCAAAATTTTGGATTTCAGCTTATAATTGCTCTAACTTTTTTAATAATTATCCGATTTCGCTCATCCTACGATTTTCTGACTTGTTAGGCCGTTCTACAATAAACTCTTTTTTGCAAATTGTCGCAAAAAATTGTTTGCCTGGTTTTTATTGCAAAACATGAAATCGTTTATTTTCTCAATGAAAAAAAGTTGAGATTTTTTGCTCTAACTTTGTCCCTATTCATGCGAATTGACTCATTTTGTAAATCCACATTCTTGGGAAGTATATGAAGTCAAATTCTAGAGGGCGACACAGTCAAAATTTTTTTTGCAATTTTCTGCAACTTTGAAAAAAATTTTGCCAAAATTTATTTTTGGCATAAAAAACTGGTCGGGTGAACCCCAGAGAGGTTATAGCTCAAAGGATTTTAAAAATTATTAATTTAGTAAAAAGTTATGGGTAAATTTAAAAAATATGACGTCACAAGCCTCAAAATGCGCTAGGAATGGGAAGTCAGATTGGTCGTATTTTTTCAAAATTTTGGATTTCAGCTTATAATTGCTCTAACTTTTTTAATAATTATCCGATTTCGCTCATCCTACGATTTTCTGACTTGTTAGGCCGTTCTACAATAAACTCTTTTTTGCAAATTGTCGCAAAAAATTGTTTGCCTGGTTTTTATTGCAAAACATGAAATCGTTTATTTTCTCAATGAAAAAAAGTTGAGATTTTTTGCTCTAACTTTGTCCCTATTCATGCGAATTGACTCATTTTGTAAATCCACATTCTTGGGAAGTATATGAAGTCAAATTCTAGAGGGCGACACAGTCAAAATTTTTTTTGCAATTTTCTGCAACTTTGAAAAAAATTTTGCCAAAATTTATTTTTGGCATAAAAAACTGGTCGGGTGAACCCCAGAGAGGTTATAGCTCAAAGGATTTTAAAAATTATTAATTTAGTAAAAAGTTATGGGTAAATTTAAAAAATATGACGTCACAAGCCTCAAAATGCGCTAGGAATGGGAAGTCAGATTGGTCGTATTTTTTCAAAATTTTGGATTTCAGCTTATAATTGCTCTAACTTTTTTAATAATTATCCGATTTCGCTCATCCTACGATTTTCTGACTTGTTAGGCCGTTCTACAATAAACTCTTTTTTGCAAATTGTCGCAAAAAATTGTTTGCCTGGTTTTTATTGCAAAACATGAAATCGTTTATTTTCTCAATGAAAAAAAGTTGAGATTTTTTGCTCTAACTTTGTCCCTATTCATGCGAATTGACTCATTTTGTAAATCCACATTCTTGGGAAGTATATGAAGTCAAATTCTAGAGGGCGACACAGTCAAAATTTTTTTTGCAATTTTCTGCAACTTTGAAAAAAATTTTGCCAAAATTTATTTTTGGCATAAAAAACTGGTCGGGTGAACCCCAGAGAGGTTATAGCTCAAAGGATTTTAAAAATTATTAATTTAGTAAAAAGTTATGGGTAAATTTAAAAAATATGACGTCACAAGCCTCAAAATGCGCTAGGAATGGGAAGTCAGATTGGTCGTATTTTTTCAAAATTTTGGATTTCAGCTTATAATTGCTCTAACTTTTTTAATAATTATCCGATTTCGCTCATCCTACGATTTTCTGACTTGTTAGGCCGTTCTACAATAAACTCTTTTTTGCAAATTGTCGCAAAAAATTGTTTGCCTGGTTTTTATTGCAAAACATGAAATCGTTTATTTTCTCAATGAAAAAAAGTTGAGATTTTTTGCTCTAACTTTGTCCCTATTCATGCGAATTGACTCATTTTGTAAATCCACATTCTTGGGAAGTATATGAAGTCAAATTCTAGAGGGCGACACAGTCAAAATTTTTTTTGCAATTTTCTGCAACTTTGAAAAAAATTTTGCCAAAATTTATTTTTGGCATAAAAAACTGGTCGGGTGAACCCCAGAGAGGTTATAGCTCAAAGGATTTTAAAAATTATTAATTTAGTAAAAAGTTATGGGTAAATTTAAAAAATATGACGTCACAAGCCTCAAAATGCGCTAGGAATGGGAAGTCAGATTGGTCGTATTTTTTCAAAATTTTGGATTTCAGCTTATAATTGCTCTAACTTTTTTAATAATTATCCGATTTCGCTCATCCTACGATTTTCTGACTTGTTAGGCCGTTCTACAATAAACTCTTTTTTGCAAATTGTCGCAAAAAATTGTTTGCCTGGTTTTTATTGCAAAACATGAAATCGTTTATTTTCTCAATGAAAAAAAGTTGAGATTTTTTGCTCTAACTTTGTCCCTATTCATGCGAATTGACTCATTTTGTAAATCCACATTCTTGGGAAGTATATGAAGTCAAATTCTAGAGGGCGACACAGTCAAAATTTTTTTTGCAATTTTCTGCAACTTTGAAAAAAATTTTGCCAAAATTTATTTTTGGCATAAAAAACTGGTCGGGTGAACCCCAGAGAGGTTATAGCTCAAAGGATTTTAAAAATTATTAATTTAGTAAAAAGTTATGGGTAAATTTAAAAAATATGACGTCACAAGCCTCAAAATGCGCTAGGAATGGGAAGTCAGATTGGTCGTATTTTTTCAAAATTTTGGATTTCAGCTTATAATTGCTCTAACTTTTTTAATAATTATCCGATTTCGCTCATCCTACGATTTTCTGACTTGTTAGGCCGTTCTACAATAAACTCTTTTTTGCAAATTGTCGCAAAAAATTGTTTGCCTGGTTTTTATTGCAAAACATGAAATCGTTTATTTTCTCAATGAAAAAAAGTTGAGATTTTTTGCTCTAACTTTGTCCCTATTCATGCGAATTGACTCATTTTGTAAATCCACATTCTTGGGAAGTATATGAAGTCAAATTCTAGAGGGCGACACAGTCAAAATTTTTTTTGCAATTTTCTGCAACTTTGAAAAAAATTTTGCCAAAATTTATTTTTGGCATAAAAAACTGGTCGGGTGAACCCCAGAGAGGTTATAGCTCAAAGGATTTTAAAAATTATTAATTTAGTAAAAAGTTATGGGTAAATTTAAAAAATATGACGTCACAAGCCTCAAAATGCGCTAGGAATGGGAAGTCAGATTGGTCGTATTTTTTCAAAATTTTGGATTTCAGCTTATAATTGCTCTAACTTTTTTAATAATTATCCGATTTCGCTCATCCTACGATTTTCTGACTTGTTAGGCCGTTCTACAATAAACTCTTTTTTGCAAATTGTCGCAAAAAATTGTTTGCCTGGTTTTTATTGCAAAACATGAAATCGTTTATTTTCTCAATGAAAAAAAGTTGAGATTTTTTGCTCTAACTTTGTCCCTATTCATGCGAATTGACTCATTTTGTAAATCCACATTCTTGGGAAGTATATGAAGTCAAATTCTAGAGGGCGACACAGTCAAAATTTTTTTTGCAATTTTCTGCAACTTTGAAAAAAATTTTGCCAAAATTTATTTTTGGCATAAAAAACTGGTCGGGTGAACCCCAGAGAGGTTATAGCTCAAAGGATTTTAAAAATTATTAATTTAGTAAAAAGTTATGGGTAAATTTAAAAAATATGACGTCACAAGCCTCAAAATGCGCTAGGAATGGGAAGTCAGATTGGTCGTATTTTTTCAAAATTTTGGATTTCAGCTTATAATTGCTCTAACTTTTTTAATAATTATCCGATTTCGCTCATCCTACGATTTTCTGACTTGTTAGGCCGTTCTACAATAAACTCTTTTTTGCAAATTGTCGCAAAAAATTGTTTGCCTGGTTTTTATTGCAAAACATGAAATCGTTTATTTTCTCAATGAAAAAAAGTTGAGATTTTTTGCTCTAACTTTGTCCCTATTCATGCGAATTGACTCATTTTGTAAATCCACATTCTTGGGAAGTATATGAAGTCAAATTCTAGAGGGCGACACAGTCAAAATTTTTTTTGCAATTTTCTGCAACTTTGAAAAAAATTTTGCCAAAATTTATTTTTGGCATAAAAAACTGGTCGGGTGAACCCCAGAGAGGTTATAGCTCAAAGGATTTTAAAAATTATTAATTTAGTAAAAAGTTATGGGTAAATTTAAAAAATATGACGTCACAAGCCTCAAAATGCGCTAGGAATGGGAAGTCAGATTGGTCGTATTTTTTCAAAATTTTGGATTTCAGCTTATAATTGCTCTAACTTTTTTAATAATTATCCGATTTCGCTCATCCTACGATTTTCTGACTTGTTAGGCCGTTCTACAATAAACTCTTTTTTGCAAATTGTCGCAAAAAATTGTTTGCCTGGTTTTTATTGCAAAACATGAAATCGTTTATTTTCTCAATGAAAAAAAGTTGAGATTTTTTGCTCTAACTTTGTCCCTATTCATGCGAATTGACTCATTTTGTAAATCCACATTCTTGGGAAGTATATGAAGTCAAATTCTAGAGGGCGACACAGTCAAAATTTTTTTTGCAATTTTCTGCAACTTTGAAAAAAATTTTGCCAAAATTTATTTTTGGCATAAAAAACTGGTCGGGTGAACCCCAGAGAGGTTATAGCTCAAAGGATTTTAAAAATTATTAATTTAGTAAAAAGTTATGGGTAAATTTAAAAAATATGACGTCACAAGCCTCAAAATGCGCTAGGAATGGGAAGTCAGATTGGTCGTATTTTTTCAAAATTTTGGATTTCAGCTTATAATTGCTCTAACTTTTTTAATAATTATCCGATTTCGCTCATCCTACGATTTTCTGACTTGTTAGGCCGTTCTACAATAAACTCTTTTTTGCAAATTGTCGCAAAAAATTGTTTGCCTGGTTTTTATTGCAAAACATGAAATCGTTTATTTTCTCAATGAAAAAAAGTTGAGATTTTTTGCTCTAACTTTGTCCCTATTCATGCGAATTGACTCATTTTGTAAATCCACATTCTTGGGAAGTATATGAAGTCAAATTCTAGAGGGCGACACAGTCAAAATTTTTTTTGCAATTTTCTGCAACTTTGAAAAAAATTTTGCCAAAATTTATTTTTGGCATAAAAAACTGGTCGGGTGAACCCCAGAGAGGTTATAGCTCAAAGGATTTTAAAAATTATTAATTTAGTAAAAAGTTATGGGTAAATTTAAAAAATATGACGTCACAAGCCTCAAAATGCGCTAGGAATGGGAAGTCAGATTGGTCGTATTTTTTCAAAATTTTGGATTTCAGCTTATAATTGCTCTAACTTTTTTAATAATTATCCGATTTCGCTCATCCTACGATTTTCTGACTTGTTAGGCCGTTCTACAATAAACTCTTTTTTGCAAATTGTCGCAAAAAATTGTTTGCCTGGTTTTTATTGCAAAACATGAAATCGTTTATTTTCTCAATGAAAAAAAGTTGAGATTTTTTGCTCTAACTTTGTCCCTATTCATGCGAATTGACTCATTTTGTAAATCCACATTCTTGGGAAGTATATGAAGTCAAATTCTAGAGGGCGACACAGTCAAAATTTTTTTTGCAATTTTCTGCAACTTTGAAAAAAATTTTGCCAAAATTTATTTTTGGCATAAAAAACTGGTCGGGTGAACCCCAGAGAGGTTATAGCTCAAAGGATTTTAAAAATTATTAATTTAGTAAAAAGTTATGGGTAAATTTAAAAAATATGACGTCACAAGCCTCAAAATGCGCTAGGAATGGGAAGTCAGATTGGTCGTATTTTTTCAAAATTTTGGATTTCAGCTTATAATTGCTCTAACTTTTTTAATAATTATCCGATTTCGCTCATCCTACGATTTTCTGACTTGTTAGGCCGTTCTACAATAAACTCTTTTTTGCAAATTGTCGCAAAAAATTGTTTGCCTGGTTTTTATTGCAAAACATGAAATCGTTTATTTTCTCAATGAAAAAAAGTTGAGATTTTTTGCTCTAACTTTGTCCCTATTCATGCGAATTGACTCATTTTGTAAATCCACATTCTTGGGAAGTATATGAAGTCAAATTCTAGAGGGCGACACAGTCAAAATTTTTTTTGCAATTTTCTGCAACTTTGAAAAAAATTTTGCCAAAATTTATTTTTGGCATAAAAAACTGGTCGGGTGAACCCCAGAGAGGTTATAGCTCAAAGGATTTTAAAAATTATTAATTTAGTAAAAAGTTATGGGTAAATTTAAAAAATATGACGTCACAAGCCTCAAAATGCGCTAGGAATGGGAAGTCAGATTGGTCGTATTTTTTCAAAATTTTGGATTTCAGCTTATAATTGCTCTAACTTTTTTAATAATTATCCGATTTCGCTCATCCTACGATTTTCTGACTTGTTAGGCCGTTCTACAATAAACTCTTTTTTGCAAATTGTCGCAAAAAATTGTTTGCCTGGTTTTTATTGCAAAACATGAAATCGTTTATTTTCTCAATGAAAAAAAGTTGAGATTTTTTGCTCTAACTTTGTCCCTATTCATGCGAATTGACTCATTTTGTAAATCCACATTCTTGGGAAGTATATGAAGTCAAATTCTAGAGGGCGACACAGTCAAAATTTTTTTTGCAATTTTCTGCAACTTTGAAAAAAATTTTGCCAAAATTTATTTTTGGCATAAAAAACTGGTCGGGTGAACCCCAGAGAGGTTATAGCTCAAAGGATTTTAAAAATTATTAATTTAGTAAAAAGTTATGGGTAAATTTAAAAAATATGACGTCACAAGCCTCAAAATGCGCTAGGAATGGGAAGTCAGATTGGTCGTATTTTTTCAAAATTTTGGATTTCAGCTTATAATTGCTCTAACTTTTTTAATAATTATCCGATTTCGCTCATCCTACGATTTTCTGACTTGTTAGGCCGTTCTACAATAAACTCTTTTTTGCAAATTGTCGCAAAAAATTGTTTGCCTGGTTTTTATTGCAAAACATGAAATCGTTTATTTTCTCAATGAAAAAAAGTTGAGATTTTTTGCTCTAACTTTGTCCCTATTCATGCGAATTGACTCATTTTGTAAATCCACATTCTTGGGAAGTATATGAAGTCAAATTCTAGAGGGCGACACAGTCAAAATTTTTTTTGCAATTTTCTGCAACTTTGAAAAAAATTTTGCCAAAATTTATTTTTGGCATAAAAAACTGGTCGGGTGAACCCCAGAGAGGTTATAGCTCAAAGGATTTTAAAAATTATTAATTTAGTAAAAAGTTATGGGTAAATTTAAAAAATATGACGTCACAAGCCTCAAAATGCGCTAGGAATGGGAAGTCAGATTGGTCGTATTTTTTCAAAATTTTGGATTTCAGCTTATAATTGCTCTAACTTTTTTAATAATTATCCGATTTCGCTCATCCTACGATTTTCTGACTTGTTAGGCCGTTCTACAATAAACTCTTTTTTGCAAATTGTCGCAAAAAATTGTTTGCCTGGTTTTTATTGCAAAACATGAAATCGTTTATTTTCTCAATGAAAAAAAGTTGAGATTTTTTGCTCTAACTTTGTCCCTATTCATGCGAATTGACTCATTTTGTAAATCCACATTCTTGGGAAGTATATGAAGTCAAATTCTAGAGGGCGACACAGTCAAAATTTTTTTTGCAATTTTCTGCAACTTTGAAAAAAATTTTGCCAAAATTTATTTTTGGCATAAAAAACTGGTCGGGTGAACCCCAGAGAGGTTATAGCTCAAAGGATTTTAAAAATTATTAATTTAGTAAAAAGTTATGGGTAAATTTAAAAAATATGACGTCACAAGCCTCAAAATGCGCTAGGAATGGGAAGTCAGATTGGTCGTATTTTTTCAAAATTTTGGATTTCAGCTTATAATTGCTCTAACTTTTTTAATAATTATCCGATTTCGCTCATCCTACGATTTTCTGACTTGTTAGGCCGTTCTACAATAAACTCTTTTTTGCAAATTGTCGCAAAAAATTGTTTGCCTGGTTTTTATTGCAAAACATGAAATCGTTTATTTTCTCAATGAAAAAAAGTTGAGATTTTTTGCTCTAACTTTGTCCCTATTCATGCGAATTGACTCATTTTGTAAATCCACATTCTTGGGAAGTATATGAAGTCAAATTCTAGAGGGCGACACAGTCAAAATTTTTTTTGCAATTTTCTGCAACTTTGAAAAAAATTTTGCCAAAATTTATTTTTGGCATAAAAAACTGGTCGGGTGAACCCCAGAGAGGTTATAGCTCAAAGGATTTTAAAAATTATTAATTTAGTAAAAAGTTATGGGTAAATTTAAAAAATATGACGTCACAAGCCTCAAAATGCGCTAGGAATGGGAAGTCAGATTGGTCGTATTTTTTCAAAATTTTGGATTTCAGCTTATAATTGCTCTAACTTTTTTAATAATTATCCGATTTCGCTCATCCTACGATTTTCTGACTTGTTAGGCCGTTCTACAATAAACTCTTTTTTGCAAATTGTCGCAAAAAATTGTTTGCCTGGTTTTTATTGCAAAACATGAAATCGTTTATTTTCTCAATGAAAAAAAGTTGAGATTTTTTGCTCTAACTTTGTCCCTATTCATGCGAATTGACTCATTTTGTAAATCCACATTCTTGGGAAGTATATGAAGTCAAATTCTAGAGGGCGACACAGTCAAAATTTTTTTTGCAATTTTCTGCAACTTTGAAAAAAATTTTGCCAAAATTTATTTTTGGCATAAAAAACTGGTCGGGTGAACCCCAGAGAGGTTATAGCTCAAAGGATTTTAAAAATTATTAATTTAGTAAAAAGTTATGGGTAAATTTAAAAAATATGACGTCACAAGCCTCAAAATGCGCTAGGAATGGGAAGTCAGATTGGTCGTATTTTTTCAAAATTTTGGATTTCAGCTTATAATTGCTCTAACTTTTTTAATAATTATCCGATTTCGCTCATCCTACGATTTTCTGACTTGTTAGGCCGTTCTACAATAAACTCTTTTTTGCAAATTGTCGCAAAAAATTGTTTGCCTGGTTTTTATTGCAAAACATGAAATCGTTTATTTTCTCAATGAAAAAAAGTTGAGATTTTTTGCTCTAACTTTGTCCCTATTCATGCGAATTGACTCATTTTGTAAATCCACATTCTTGGGAAGTATATGAAGTCAAATTCTAGAGGGCGACACAGTCAAAATTTTTTTTGCAATTTTCTGCAACTTTGAAAAAAATTTTGCCAAAATTTATTTTTGGCATAAAAAACTGGTCGGGTGAACCCCAGAGAGGTTATAGCTCAAAGGATTTTAAAAATTATTAATTTAGTAAAAAGTTATGGGTAAATTTAAAAAATATGACGTCACAAGCCTCAAAATGCGCTAGGAATGGGAAGTCAGATTGGTCGTATTTTTTCAAAATTTTGGATTTCAGCTTATAATTGCTCTAACTTTTTTAATAATTATCCGATTTCGCTCATCCTACGATTTTCTGACTTGTTAGGCCGTTCTACAATAAACTCTTTTTTGCAAATTGTCGCAAAAAATTGTTTGCCTGGTTTTTATTGCAAAACATGAAATCGTTTATTTTCTCAATGAAAAAAAGTTGAGATTTTTTGCTCTAACTTTGTCCCTATTCATGCGAATTGACTCATTTTGTAAATCCACATTCTTGGGAAGTATATGAAGTCAAATTCTAGAGGGCGACACAGTCAAAATTTTTTTTGCAATTTTCTGCAACTTTGAAAAAAATTTTGCCAAAATTTATTTTTGGCATAAAAAACTGGTCGGGTGAACCCCAGAGAGGTTATAGCTCAAAGGATTTTAAAAATTATTAATTTAGTAAAAAGTTATGGGTAAATTTAAAAAATATGACGTCACAAGCCTCAAAATGCGCTAGGAATGGGAAGTCAGATTGGTCGTATTTTTTCAAAATTTTGGATTTCAGCTTATAATTGCTCTAACTTTTTTAATAATTATCCGATTTCGCTCATCCTACGATTTTCTGACTTGTTAGGCCGTTCTACAATAAACTCTTTTTTGCAAATTGTCGCAAAAAATTGTTTGCCTGGTTTTTATTGCAAAACATGAAATCGTTTATTTTCTCAATGAAAAAAAGTTGAGATTTTTTGCTCTAACTTTGTCCCTATTCATGCGAATTGACTCATTTTGTAAATCCACATTCTTGGGAAGTATATGAAGTCAAATTCTAGAGGGCGACACAGTCAAAATTTTTTTTGCAATTTTCTGCAACTTTGAAAAAAATTTTGCCAAAATTTATTTTTGGCATAAAAAACTGGTCGGGTGAACCCCAGAGAGGTTATAGCTCAAAGGATTTTAAAAATTATTAATTTAGTAAAAAGTTATGGGTAAATTTAAAAAATATGACGTCACAAGCCTCAAAATGCGCTAGGAATGGGAAGTCAGATTGGTCGTATTTTTTCAAAATTTTGGATTTCAGCTTATAATTGCTCTAACTTTTTTAATAATTATCCGATTTCGCTCATCCTACGATTTTCTGACTTGTTAGGCCGTTCTACAATAAACTCTTTTTTGCAAATTGTCGCAAAAAATTGTTTGCCTGGTTTTTATTGCAAAACATGAAATCGTTTATTTTCTCAATGAAAAAAAGTTGAGATTTTTTGCTCTAACTTTGTCCCTATTCATGCGAATTGACTCATTTTGTAAATCCACATTCTTGGGAAGTATATGAAGTCAAATTCTAGAGGGCGACACAGTCAAAATTTTTTTTGCAATTTTCTGCAACTTTGAAAAAAATTTTGCCAAAATTTATTTTTGGCATAAAAAACTGGTCGGGTGAACCCCAGAGAGGTTATAGCTCAAAGGATTTTAAAAATTATTAATTTAGTAAAAAGTTATGGGTAAATTTAAAAAATATGACGTCACAAGCCTCAAAATGCGCTAGGAATGGGAAGTCAGATTGGTCGTATTTTTTCAAAATTTTGGATTTCAGCTTATAATTGCTCTAACTTTTTTAATAATTATCCGATTTCGCTCATCCTACGATTTTCTGACTTGTTAGGCCGTTCTACAATAAACTCTTTTTTGCAAATTGTCGCAAAAAATTGTTTGCCTGGTTTTTATTGCAAAACATGAAATCGTTTATTTTCTCAATGAAAAAAAGTTGAGATTTTTTGCTCTAACTTTGTCCCTATTCATGCGAATTGACTCATTTTGTAAATCCACATTCTTGGGAAGTATATGAAGTCAAATTCTAGAGGGCGACACAGTCAAAATTTTTTTTGCAATTTTCTGCAACTTTGAAAAAAATTTTGCCAAAATTTATTTTTGGCATAAAAAACTGGTCGGGTGAACCCCAGAGAGGTTATAGCTCAAAGGATTTTAAAAATTATTAATTTAGTAAAAAGTTATGGGTAAATTTAAAAAATATGACGTCACAAGCCTCAAAATGCGCTAGGAATGGGAAGTCAGATTGGTCGTATTTTTTCAAAATTTTGGATTTCAGCTTATAATTGCTCTAACTTTTTTAATAATTATCCGATTTCGCTCATCCTACGATTTTCTGACTTGTTAGGCCGTTCTACAATAAACTCTTTTTTGCAAATTGTCGCAAAAAATTGTTTGCCTGGTTTTTATTGCAAAACATGAAATCGTTTATTTTCTCAATGAAAAAAAGTTGAGATTTTTTGCTCTAACTTTGTCCCTATTCATGCGAATTGACTCATTTTGTAAATCCACATTCTTGGGAAGTATATGAAGTCAAATTCTAGAGGGCGACACAGTCAAAATTTTTTTTGCAATTTTCTGCAACTTTGAAAAAAATTTTGCCAAAATTTATTTTTGGCATAAAAAACTGGTCGGGTGAACCCCAGAGAGGTTATAGCTCAAAGGATTTTAAAAATTATTAATTTAGTAAAAAGTTATGGGTAAATTTAAAAAATATGACGTCACAAGCCTCAAAATGCGCTAGGAATGGGAAGTCAGATTGGTCGTATTTTTTCAAAATTTTGGATTTCAGCTTATAATTGCTCTAACTTTTTTAATAATTATCCGATTTCGCTCATCCTACGATTTTCTGACTTGTTAGGCCGTTCTACAATAAACTCTTTTTTGCAAATTGTCGCAAAAAATTGTTTGCCTGGTTTTTATTGCAAAACATGAAATCGTTTATTTTCTCAATGAAAAAAAGTTGAGATTTTTTGCTCTAACTTTGTCCCTATTCATGCGAATTGACTCATTTTGTAAATCCACATTCTTGGGAAGTATATGAAGTCAAATTCTAGAGGGCGACACAGTCAAAATTTTTTTTGCAATTTTCTGCAACTTTGAAAAAAATTTTGCCAAAATTTATTTTTGGCATAAAAAACTGGTCGGGTGAACCCCAGAGAGGTTATAGCTCAAAGGATTTTAAAAATTATTAATTTAGTAAAAAGTTATGGGTAAATTTAAAAAATATGACGTCACAAGCCTCAAAATGCGCTAGGAATGGGAAGTCAGATTGGTCGTATTTTTTCAAAATTTTGGATTTCAGCTTATAATTGCTCTAACTTTTTTAATAATTATCCGATTTTGCTCATCCTACGATTTTCTGACTTGTTAGGCCGTTCTACAATAAACTCTTTTTTGCAAATTGTCGCAAAAAATTGTTTGCCTGGTTTTTATTGCAAAACATGAAATCGTTTATTTTCTCAATGAAAAAAAGTTGAGATTTTTTGCTCTAACTTTGTCCCTATTCATGCGAATTGACTCATTTTGTAAATCCACATTCTTGGGAAGTATATGAAGTCAAATTCTAGAGGGCGACACAGTCAAAATTTTTTTTGCAATTTTCTGCAACTTTGAAAAAAATTTTGCCAAAATTTATTTTTGGCATAAAAAACTGGTCGGGTGAACCCCAGAGAGGTTATAGCTCAAAGGATTTTAAAAATTATTAATTTAGTAAAAAGTTATGGGTAAATTTAAAAAATATGACGTCACAAGCCTCAAAATGCGCTAGGAATGGGAAGTCAGATTGGTCGTATTTTTTCAAAATTTTGGATTTCAGCTTATAATTGCTCTAACTTTTTTAATAATTATCCGATTTCGCTCATCCTACGATTTTCTGACTTGTTAGGCCGTTCTACAATAAACTCTTTTTTGCAAATTGTCGCAAAAAATTGTTTGCCTGGTTTTTATTGCAAAACATGAAATCGTTTATTTTCTCAATGAAAAAAAGTTGAGATTTTTTGCTCTAACTTTGTCCCTATTCATGCGAATTGACTCATTTTGTAAATCCACGTTCTTGGGAATTATATTTTAAAAATAATTGTTTTTACTAATAATTTTTTTTAATTAAATAATAAATTTGCATTGGAAAGAATTGGAAATGTTTGTAATTTCGATATTAATAATTTGTATATGTAATTTAAGTAAGTTAACACAATTTTTTATTTTTTGGGGGTGTAATATAATTTATATTTTTGAATTTTATATTTATTTAATTTGTAATTTTTTATTTTTTAATACAGAAAGTTAATGTTTATTCTGAAGAACTTAACGTTTCTTGAAAAGTCAATATTTCATGAAAAGTTATTATTTTCAAAAAATTTAATATTCCTCCTTATTATTCTGGAATATTTGATAAAAATGTAAAGCGTCCAATTATGATAAACATAATGGAAACTGGAAAGTTATCTCGGGATGAATGAAATGATTAAAGTAAATGAGACTTTTTGAAAAAACCTGAACATCCTTTTGATACAAAGGATCTTTCGGAAAAGAACAATTGTTACTACTATTATTGTTATAACTAATATAATTATTACTATTATTAATATTATTATTATTATTACTATTATTAATATTATTATTTTTAAAAATATTCAAAATGTTGATAAAGTAATAGATAGTTTGGTTTGTTAAGTTAAACAGTGTGTTTTTTAATTTTTATGTTGATGGAAATCATTATGGTCTCGAAGAAGGTTGACTTTGTGGCAGGACCACTCTGTAAAATGCAAATAAAGTCGAGAGAGTAAGAGAGAGAGAATAAGAGAGATGGAATCTCTTGTGTAGAGATGAGGAATTTTTTTTCTGGAAATTTTCGTGTGTGCCTCTGTGGATTAGCTATAGCGTTTGCTTGTATAATGTCAATTTTAAAACAGCAATTTACACAGCTATGCTAGAAATTTTTCCAAGAATGTATAGGTCGTTGGATTCTTTTTTCATTATTTTTTTTTTAATCGAGATTCAACCTAGATTATGGTATACATGAAGTCTCATTTTCAGTACAATTCCGACACAATTCCATTTTATTAAACCCGTTTCGTGAATTTTTTTTTGTTCTCTCTTTTTTTTCATATATAGAAAAATCGTCAACGTTTCACTTTCATCAACTAACGTTTTATTTACAGTGCACTTCCATTTCATTCAAACATTTTTGTTTGCGATTTAATGGAAAAATTTGCATAAATGTCATATTTCGAACGAGTAATCTGCATGCACATATTTGTTCAAAATTAGGTTTTTTTTCATATTGTACGGCTTATATTTGATATTTTGTAATACTCCATTTTGTTTATTTTTTGTTTTCTTATTTTTTAGTATTTTTTTCGTGATTTCTTTTATTATTTTTTGAATTTATTTTTTTATGTTAACTTGTTTTTTTATTTTTTTAGCTATTTTATTTACTTACTTTACTTATTTTTTATTTATTTATTAACTTTTTATATATTTATTTATCTAATTATTTAATATTTCATTTACTTACTTACTTTTATTTGTTTACTGTACTTATTTATTATTATTAATTTTATTTATTTATTTTTTAAATGTTTTTTTTTCATTTAGTTATATTTTCTATAATAATATATCGCATTTATATTTTATATTTTTTATTTATATTTATGTAAACTTAATAATTTAATAATTAACCCTTTTTACATATGATATTATGAGAATATTTTTTTCATTTATAATTCTAGAGGTAAAAATTAGTTGATATTGGATTTTATAAATATAAAAGCAGAATGTTGAAATTAGGTATTGGGAAATTATTTCTGAAAGTTGTAGAAAAAATTGGAAACGAAATACTTTTTCATGTAAATTAACTTTTGTGGTTTGGGTTCAAGTTAAAAATTAGATTAATTTTTATTCCCTGGTGCTTGTTTTTTTTTACTTTGATAAAGAGAAATTATTCTAAAGTGCAAATCTTGTTTGCAAAGTAAATTTCTCTTTTGGAACAATTTGTTGAGAGTGATCTTTCTATTTATCTTGCTTTTTTTTTCTTTTTTTTCTCTACACGTGATCCATTTTGGGGCGATACTTGATCATAATGCTTTTTCCGCCCCATACACGCCTTCCGACAGGTAATATACTCTGCATTTGTTTTGCTCTTTCGCTCTCGTTTTCTTTTGAAAGAAAAGAGATTCCAATTCTCTCTCGAGAGCAATTTTTGATTATTATTATTCACAGGAAACTTTCTGAATGTAGATGAAATTTGGGATTTTTTGTTTATTATGTTTTATGCGATGTATTTTAATATTGATGTATTCTTGTAATTAATATTTTATTATGTATATTTTATTTCTTTAATTTAGTTTATTCTATTTTTTATTTTATTTTTTTTTAGTTTATTTTTTAAATATTTTTATTATTAATAGTTTTTCAATTATTGACTTAGTGGAAATTGAGACTTTCGTCTTAAAACAAATAAATTAATATTTTTTGTCAATATGTTTTATTGCTTTTTTCATTCCATGTCAAAATATTATGTGATTTAAATTACCGATTTTTTGTCTATTATCAAATAAATATTTACTTGAGGCAAATAGTTTTTATTCAAATTCAATTTATTTGATTTGAATAAAAATTATTTGATTCAAGTAAATATTTATTTGATAAAAGACAAAAGTAACCTTTTGGTTAAATCAAATTACGTTTCTTCGGTACAAAATTTTTAATATTAATATATTTTTTAAATATGTTTTTCTATGAGAGTAGTGTTGGAACTGTTTTTAAATTATTGGATTCAGTAGAATCACTGCATTTCTATTTAAGGAAATTTTTAAAATTCGTTTTAAATTAAATTTTATTTGCGAACTGAAATACCGAAAGCTTAATTATTTTTTTAGATAATAGTACTGAATTTACATTTTCTGTCTTTTTCATTTTTGGGACAAATGTCAACTTTATTATTTAAAGAATGTTTCAATATTAAAATATCGTTTTTTGTTTTAATTTTAAATCATAATTTTTTGTTTCAATTTTTTCTCCAATTTTATCATTCATTTTTGTGTCAGTTTGAACGTATATTTTTTAATTTAATTTATTCAGTTGAAATTTAGTTTTTGTGGGTTTGCATTTAATTCTAAAATAGATTATATTCGAGAACAATTTTTTTTATTTAAAATAATATCGTAATAGTTATTAAAAATTTGTTGTTTCCTAAATAAAGAGAAATTAATGTTTTTAAAAATACTATTTTTTAGAGATTTTTCTTGTCTTTCTTCTTGACATTCTTCAAATGCAGAAAGTATTTAAAAACCAGTTACTAGAGAAATATTTTCCATTTGTGTGCTTTTCAGATATTCGAAAAAAATAAAATAAATATATGTAATAAATTTTAAAGCAGGATAATAAATTTGAATATTAAAAAAAGTTTTTTTATTCAAAGAGAAAATAAAGAAGGAATAGCAAAATGTGTGATGAAAAACGGTGATTAATCATGAGTGAAAAAATGCTTATTTTTCGCTTTTTAAAAAATGATATTTTGTCAGCGATTAAAGTCTAATTATCTCTATTTTCGTTGTTAGGGGGAAAAGGATTTTAAAGACCTACTTATAAAATGCTTTCAATATGAAAAGAGTAGTTTAATTTGAATCTTTTGTTCATTTTCGTTGAGCATGTCATTGTAGATTAAAGTTAGTCCTGTTATTTGATAGCTCGAGACGAAAGAATAGACGGAATCACCAGACATTTTGATTAATCGAGAAAGTTTCTTCTATTCAATTTTTTTTTCCTTCTGTAATCATCGTTTTCTTTTTCTTTCCTTTTTTGTTTTTTTTCAGTTAATCTCGATTCTCGAGTTATCTCTATAAATATTTGTATTAGTTGCCTCGATTTTTCGGTGGGTTTTAAATAGTTCAAATTTTTCTTTTTTTGCTTTCACAGTTCTCTTAAAAGTATCAAATCAAGTCCCTTTAGTAACAAATTGATACTATAATGGATCAAGTTGATCTCAAATGTTTGGATCCACAATTTTGTTAAAAAAATTTAGTCAATTTGATACTTTTTAGTAAACAGTAGTAATTTTAGAGGATTATTATGGTTTTAATTAAACAAATAATAAAAATAATAGTAATAATAATAATAATAATAAAAAGGATAACAAGGAGAAGAAGAAGAATTATAACACGAATAATAATATAAGTAGTTGTAAACAGTTATAAATAGTTTTGAGTAGTTATAAAATAATTATATTTAATAAATACTTGTTCAACAGTTTCGTGAAGTGCAATAAACTTTGAAGCAGAATGCACAGAATTATTATAGTACTGTTTAAAATTTGTACATTTTGTGTAATTCGCCCTCAGAGAAGGAAAGAGACAGAAGAGAAGAGATGTTAGAATTTATAGAAATTAGAAAGCTTATAACTATATTTGTTGAATGGTAAAATACATTATTCGCGTCTTGAATTTCACAAAACCAGCTTTTTAGAGTGTAAATGTGTATTCGTATTGAAACTCTGATAAACTTTTGCGAGAAAATCATCTTCTCTTCTCTTTGCAGGTCTTCTGATATAATTTTAAACAAACATAAGTAGCATCCTGGTTACAAAGTAAAATTATACCATTGCCTTTACAATAAGCCGTTAACAATATATATAGGTATATATAGAGTATCAAGATTCTTCTCTCGGCTCTATGATTTCTAAAGCATTGAAAGTCTATATATATATAGAGTGAGTTTGGACAGAATATAGCCCGCAGCTCTCGTTGGGAGAGTTAGACCATGGATTTGCATACGCTAACGAGGTTCTCGTGGTTTTGGCTATGCTTTGCATGATGGGACGCTTCTATCATGTTCTGTCAAACTCCCGATTACTCTCCTCAAACTCACATCGTAGGTGCAAAGTAATTTATCCCATATAGAATTATTATTATCCGCTTCTCAATTGTCGCAATTCATTATCTTTTGGGGAAATACAGTTAGTTATCTTTTGTTTAATCTGTTTTCTGTCCCTTATAATGCTCAAAAATAATTTTTATTAATATTTGGAATTTTAAAATAACTTTTGTTACTTCGTCAACATGATTGTTGTAGTTTTTGGAAATTTTGTCTGACTAACATTGTCTTATACTTCTGATGCAACCATTTCAATGGTATACTTAACTTTTTTTTTTGTCTGATTAAATGATAGTGAAAGAAAATAAAAAATAACAATATGGTACTAAAAATAATCTCAGGTGAATCTAATCACTTGGAATAAAACTGGCTGTTTCTTTATTGGTCGTTGTTTCCTTTTTTCCAACTTTTTTATTATTCTTTAAATTTTTTTTTTTCAATTTTATACCTCATTAATTTCATGAAAATCATTAAAATTCTTGCCAAGAATCTTAAAATTTATAAAAACAATTAAATTGTTTTAAAAAATTTTAATGTAACTTTTGAAAATAATTGAATGTTTTGAAATCATTTTTTAAAAAATTTCACAATAATCGTATCGTGAATTTTGAAAAGGACTCAACTCGGTTCTTTCAAATTTTACAGGAAACACATTTTTTGAAATTGAAAAATTAAATCGTTTTTATTATAACAAAAAATATATTAATGAAATTTTGTACTCTCGAGAAGCAATTTATTTTTTTTATTTAATTTTAGAGTGAAATAAATCTTTTTTGAAGTCAAAAACAATTCAGCATTAAGTTAGAAAACAATGTTAAGTCAAAGAAAAACACAGTTTAATACATTTTTCTCCACTAAAAGTACCTCATATAAAATTTTCCTTTTAAGAAAACGTCAATAAATATGTAATAATGCACAAACTGCAAAAAAAAAATGAAATTTAAAAAAAATCCGAGTTGAGCTCTTTACGAAATTTACGACTCAATTGCATTCAATCAAAAACTTTTATTAAATACTTTTAAAAATAAATGGATTTTTTTGACAAATTTTACTACAATTAAATTAAAAATAATTGCATTTCTTTGAAGAATTTTTACTATTTAAAAAAATAATTCAGTTTTTCCGAAAAATTTTGTCAGAATTTTGAAATATAATTGAATTTAATTAATATTTTTAGAAATAAATGGATCCTTTCGACAAATTTTACTACAGTTAAATTAAAAATTATTGCATTTCCCTAGAAAAATTTTACAATTTAAAAAAATAATTTAGTTTTTCCGAATAAATTTATGAGAATTTTTTAATATAATTGAATTTAATTAATATTTTAAAAAATAATTTTATTCATTCAAGAAATTTTACTACGATTGAATAAAAAATAATTCACTTTATTTGAAAAATTTTATAATTAACGAAAATAATTGAATTCTTACGAAGAATTTTATTAAAAATTTTCAAAATCCTGATTAAAATCTTTTAAAGAATCTCTTTACATTTTTTTAAATTATCTATTTTCTTTAATAATTTAAATTAAAAATTTTAAAAGTAATTGAATTTTATGAAGAATTTGTTTCAAGTTTTTTAAAGTAATCGCTTTCGTAAAAAATTATAATTACATACTTCATTCTTGAAGTTTACTAAAATTGTTTTTAATATAATTGAATTTCTGTAAAACATTTTATTATTCATAAAAATAATTAATATTCTTTCGAAGAATTTTACTATTTTTAAATGTAATTGAATTGTTCTTAAGAATTTATTAGAAGTTTGTAAAATAAAACTATTTTGTCATACCTATTATAACTTTTTACACTACTAATTTTACAATTTTTTTGAAAAATAAAATTTAGTAAATTAAAAATTAAATAAGTACATTAAATTTAGTAAAAATTTAGTAAAAATTTAGTTTAATATCAAATTTAAAATATCGTGTCTCACAATAACGATTTTGCACTACTAATATTGAAAAATTTAATATCCGTGTTGGGTTAAGATCGTTTTTACAATTTACAACAATTTTGAAGAAAATTTTATTGATTTCTAACTAAGTTTTAAAACTTTATGAATTGTGTCAATTTGAGTTAATATGAAATAACATTTACTATTCTAAAAATAATCTGAGTAGAATTTAATCACTCTGACTGAAACTAGGTTTTTCCGTTTATATTTAAAACACTGGATTAAAATTTTACTACGCTTTTAACAGAGTATAAGAATTTAAACCAATTTGTCTGATTAAACTGTGTTTTTAACTATTAATAATAACTGTTCGTAAAGTAACTAATTAATATTATAAAAATTCTTCAATTTTCAACGAATATATAAAGACAAAACTTTTAATTTATTTCTAGATACGAAAATATTCTTTCACTCGCTAATGAATATTGGATTTTTTGTTCTAAATTTCATCTCTGTAATGTGTATTTAATTTTTTTTTTTTAACTTTAAAGAAAAAATTTTCTTTTTTTCACTCCGTATATAATATATATTGTGCCAATTTTCTTAAGGCCTTTGAGAAATATACTTACTTTTAAATTTGTAATTTTTCCAGCTTTCAGTTTAGATTAGAAGAAAGAGGTGTAGTGTGCCTTTTAAACTACTCGCTCTGGAAAATTAACGAGCTCTTAAAGTTGCTTTAATTAATTTTAAGAGATTTTACACGGTCTTTTCAGAATATTAATATCGTCTTTTGATCAGGTGTAGCGTACATGCAATTTTAATTCTGCAACATTAAAATGTGAAATTCTTTTTTTTTAGATTTCAACTTTAAGAAATAATTCCCTTTTTTTTAAATGTAACTCGTTTTTATTCGTATTTTCCAAATTTCTTTGTGTATGTTAATTAATTATAGGAGTGATTTTTAGTAATAGGAAAAAATAATAAAAAATTAATAAACAAAATTTAATTGCAATTTTTGTCGAATAAAAAATGTTTAGGGTTAGTGTATCAATTACTGCGAGTTTATCACTTACTGGGCCTTTCTCTCTAAATTTGATTTATTGAATTCAAATTGTTTACAAATTTGAATGAACGACTGACATTTTGTTGTTGAAATAGTGAATTTTACTAACAAATTTGTATTTGCTATTTAAAACATATTAAATTTGTATTTAAATCTTCCTTTCAAAATTTTTCATCTTCTTCAGCTAGAAAAATGATATTTTCGTATCCACAAATAGTAAAATTAATATAAAATTGTTTTTGGAGAAAATGATCCTTTTCTATTCGAAGGGAAACTTGGTTTCAATTTCGCAGTAATTGGTACACTTATCCTAATTTTCGATAAAAGAATAATTTCGTTTTTACATTCGCAAATAATCTTTTTTTCATCTTTTCGAATATATTTTAATATACTATTTTTAATATCCCGAAGTAAAATCATTATAGAGAAGGGAAAAAAGTGCATAAAAAACATGACAAATCAATTTTCTTCAAAGAATGCAAGCGAATAAATTGAAAAATGCGCGAGGCAATGTCAAAGCTGTGCCTCAATTTTTTTCCCTCTTTACAATCGATGATAGAAAATTATCAGTGCAAAACAATACAGGAGATTTTTCTTCTTCCTAGAAAAAAAAGAAAGAAAGAAAGAAAGAAAGAAAAGAAAAGAAAGAGAGAAAAAATCCCTGCAATTGATGCACTTGAGAATGGAAAACGGACTCGGAACTATAAAAGAGGGCAAAAGAAAGTTAATTGGAAATCGCTTCTCGGTATGGTAACTAGCGGATGGGCATTATCAGTGTGTATTGATTTCTTTTGGTGATGAAACTTCCTTCTAAGTACACTTTTTTTCTCTCCTCTGTTTTTTATCATCATCCCTTTTTATCCTCTTTAGTCAATTTTTTTTTTCATTATCGGCTTACCGCCGTTACACTTTACGTTCAATTCGTTCATTTAAGTGTGGGCGCATGCCCAATACTTGTTTCCCGTTACTGAATGAATCACAAAATAGTTGGAATTTCTGTTCTTCTCACTGTCGCTATTTTTCTCTCTTTCACTCGCTTCCTCTCTCTCTCGCCTCGTACGCGAGAGATTCAGCCACGTGTAGAATATCCTCAATAAAACTTGCTTTTTTTATTTTCTTTTTGTTTTTTTTTTTGTTTTTTTTTGAAAGTTTACAAACATTCAACTAAAATGGATTTTCGTTTGTGAATAAGGCTCGTTGAAATGACCGGGAAAAAAAATTGGAAATAAAAGTGTTTGAAAAAAATGTATTTCTTTTTTTTTTTTTTTTTGAAACGTGGGGTAGAATAATATTTTAAAAAAAAGCATTTCCCCTGGCAATGTACATAGAAAGTTTCTGAAGTGACCTTATTTTATGATTTAAGCTTCATGATGCTGGGGTAATTAATGTGTCAATCAGAGCGCGATGAAAATAAACTGCGCTTGAAAATTTTCACGAAAACCATAATATATAAATTTGCAAAATATCAATACGTCAGAAATTATCAAGATATTTCATTTTATCGTAGTTGTGTGCTTATTTAATACTGTTTATTAATATAGATGTATATAGAACGCCAAAATCAATTTCCGGACTGATTGCTTGGATATTAATCATTTTGTCGAGAAAGTAGATAATTCTGGGTTAAATTATAATTAAAATTATTTTATTTTTCATCTGCGAAATAAGCTATAATTAAGCTCGAGGAGATTATTTATTAGAAAAACTATAACTGCGTTTTTATCAATTTTTAATTAATGGATAGGGAAAAAATTTATTTGATTCAATTAAGCGATTAGTTGTCTATTATCAAATAAATATTTACTTGAATCAAAATAATTTTTCTGTAAATCAAAAAATTATATTTTAATTAAATATTTTTAGAATTTTATTCGAATACCTGTCTAATTTAAATTTATTTGATTTAAAAAAATTATTTAATTCACGTAAACACTTCTTTGGCAGTAGACAAGTAACTACGTTTGGTAAAATTAAATAAATTTTTCTTTCATTTTAATATGAAGAGAAATTTAATTTCACCAAATCATGAAATTTAATAGCATATTTCTAGATATTTAAAAAATTTTATTATTTTAATTAAACTAATTAAACTAATTAAACTAATTAAACTAATTAAACTAATTTTTAAAAACTATTTGTCAGAATGTTTTCGTTTTATTCTCCTTAACTTTAATTATTCTTTAATTAACCTTCTTTTTCTACAAAAATTCTATCATTAACCTTTCTTTTATTTAAAAATTTATTTTTCAGTAGTAGAACTCAACCTTTGGAATGACGTACAAATGAAAGCTAATTTTAACATATATGGAATGAAAAAACTTTTTAATGCACTTTTAGAAAAAAAAAAGTTTTCTCTCAAAGTTGTTTTTAAAATTAAGGTTTGAAAATTTTGTACTCATATTATTTTAATTTTATTATTAAATATGGTTAATAAATTTCTTTACTTCCAATATAGACATTTTACCGCAAATACAAACTTAGTAATTAGAACCTAATTACTGAATAACAGGGATTTTTTTAAACTTTCTGTTTGGATAAAAATAACTTATAATTTTTAAATAAAAATCCGAGAGTAAATTGTCTGACTGAAACAATTTTGTATTACTAACTTTCTAATTTTTTTAATGAATTAAAACTGCGTGTCCGACTAAAAATGATTTTACTACTGACAATAAAGATGGAAATAATTTTTTTTTAATTGAAATTAAATTTTCCAACTATTTATAAAAATTAATTTTCCATTTATTAATTTAATAATTTAAAAGTTGCATGCACTCTTATTCAAAATATGTATAGTTTTAAATTTTACTATAACAATTTGACAAAAATAAGAATTTGAATAAGTTATTGTCTTATTCCATTAAATACAAATTTAAACATTTTTCTTTATAATAATAAAAACATAATTTAAAAATATTTGATAAATTTACCTTAAATATAGTCAGAAATCAATCATCAATATAGATAATGTTTTATTTTGTATACAACAATAGTTTATTAATTTGAATCTTTCTCACAAGTCGTGATATAAAATTCTGATTAATATATAAGAACATTTGAAATTTTTTGAAGCAATACTATGTCCAGTAAATGGATATTCAGCGTAAATATCTAGAAATGTTAAAGCTTAACATATTTTTCTTTTAACAAAGGGAAAGCTAAATTTATCAAAATTTCAATAATAAATTTTTTTCATGTAATAATGGTTAATATTAATATGAATCGTAATTATTAATATTAGGATTTCGACTAGTTTGTCTGATTAAAACTTTTTTTCACTACTAACAGCAATTGGTTCAGAAAAAAGTAAAAAAAAATAAAAATAAAGTTTTTTTTTAATTCGAAACGTTAAAAAAAATTCTATTTGGCCTTAGGATAGTGTTTACCAAAAAATAGAAATAAAAATATGTTTTTATAAAAGTTATTTCAAAATGAATTTTTTCGCAATTTTCAAACAAAATTTTATTTCTCCTAAATAAATGAATCGATTTAAAATTTTTAATGAATCAAGTGGGGATGTAAAGGGGATAAAATATATTTTCGTAAAGTTTAGCTTTCGACATTTCAAATTAAAAAAAACTTTTTATTTTTCGTGAAAATTTCACGCTTTTTTGAATCCATGGAATTTTATTGAAAATCACTTGACATTTACTGAAATATCAGTCATTTTTAATTAATTGGTCAAGTAAAAAGTTACTGGAAAATTCTGTCACACTATAAAAAATTTAGAGAGTTGACGATCACTGGAAATGGGAGTGAAATGTTTCGAATTAAAAATCAACTCCAAAGGGGAATTTACTTATTAAATTGACTTCCTTTTGGAGTTGATTTTTATTTGCGAATTTTATGGAAAAAGGGAGTTAAAATTTAACTTCATTTTACAGTGTACGCATATTGAAAATTTCTGTTAATTTTTCATTGGACAAATAAGTAGAAAAAAATGACGGAAATTTTAATCACTTTTATTTTAATAGATCTTCAGTGAAATTTCACTGATTCAAATCTCGAGAATAGAAAGTCACTAAAAATTCGTCAAATTTCACTTTATTTTGAATTTTATTATTTTATGTATCATTAATGATACATTAAATAATAAAATAAAAATATTTCTGCCCAAAACTCAGAATAAGAATAATTGTAATATATTTAAATTATTTGAAAATAACTGAAAATATTAAAAAATTGGGACATCCAAAAATTGTTTTATAAAATGAAAATTGTTTTATTTATTTATTTTTTCTTATAATTTCGATAGTATAGTTTTTAACAATCAAATTCTGTAAATATTTTTTCCAAAATAAATATCAAATTTCTTAATCAAAATTTGATTTATAACTTTTTTTTCTACTTAAAACTTGTACTTTGTTTATGAATTGTCATTGAGAAGCAGAAAATGTGCAAAATATTTTCTAATTTTAATTTTCCAACTGTTTTTTATTTTTTTTTTTAGAAAAAATGTAAAGATTAATTATCTAGTCCTAAAATGTTTGTTACAAAGTGCTAATTTTTCTGTAAAAAAGAGAAATATTGAAAAATAACATTAATAATTTTTTTTATTAATAAAAATAGTTTTGAATTATTTTTATTTTACCTATTATTAAATTTATAAAGTAAGAGTGAAAAAATAAAGAAAAATAATATTATCTATCAAAACATTAAAAAAACAAAAATATAATCATGATTAACATCAGGTGTGAACAGACTGGACAGAATGAATGAATGAATGAAAGCGACGATTATTATAGTTAATTAATTTTTGGTATTATGTAATTTAATGTAATTTATATAATGTAATTTAATTTGTTATCCTCATGGTTTTACTGGGACAAAAAAAGTAAATTCTAATTCAAATTTCACTGATTCAGTTTTAGAAAGTGACTATAAAAATAGTAGTAGTAAAAATTGTAACAGCTATATATGGTAATTAAAATTGGATAAAATGATAATAGTGGTAATAATAATAACAGTAATTGTAATTGTAGTATTATTAATAATAATAATATTAATGATGTTAATAATGATAATGATAATAATAATATTGACGATGTTAATAATAATAATAATATTAATGATGTTAATAATAATAATAATAATAATAATAATAATAATAATAATAATAATAATAATAATAATAATAATGATTCCTAAATGATTTTACGATAACACAATGGAATTTTGACTTTCTGTTAAACAGAGATCGCGCCACAGTTGGTCTATAGATTCATTGAACAGACAATGCAACCCGGTCCATCGGTTTCTCTGAAATGTAGCGCAGCGGGTAATCCTACGCCGCAAATTTCCTGGCTGTTGGATGGATTTCCGCTGCCGCAAAACGACAGACTTCTCATTGGCCAATACGTAACTGTGTACGGAGATGTAATCTCCCATGTCAACATTTCGTCAGTGAAGCCGGAAGACGGTGGCGAATACGAATGCACAGCGAGCAGTAAAGCTGGAGAGGCAAAGCATTCTGCCCGACTGAATATTTACGGTGAGAATCGTTTTTCAATAAACGTCCCTCCATATACACACACACATATATATATGTACACATAGAAAATGAATACAAACCCCACGAGGAGTGTGTGGAACTATAAAAAAAAGTATCCCTTTTTTGCAATTTTAAGAAAATCTTATGTAAATGGAGAATAGTTTGTACTATACATACAGGCTACCAGACATGTGAGTAGTACTGTAGGGGGGAACATTATCACGTAAATGGAACTATTATACGAAGTGGTTTTGAGAAAAGAATCTCTTTTATTTGGGCATGCAACCATATTTAACGAAAGTGTATGTCAACTGCGCTTCTTGAAAATGAAAATGTCTCTTCACATTCTCACTTTTCTGCGGATTTATCCTTTTTCGAATATTATCGAAATTCTATCGGAAGTTTTTTTACTCAATTTTTCGTCCAATAGAAATTTTATCTACTCATGACTTATAGTTTACTTAGACTGTAGAATTTTTAAGTTACCTTAATTTAATTTTTCCAAAAGTTCCTTAATCTAAAAGAATCTTCGATTCAAAATTTTACCTTAGTAGAATTTTTCTATCAGAAAATTGCTACTTTACATTTTGTTTCAATTTGTTCATACATTTTAATTTTACCCGAATTTATTGAATTAATTACATTCCCGAATTTACCTTCTAAATGTAATTGAAATATTAATTTCCAATTTCAAGAATTTTTCTATTTTCTTTCTTTATTTTCATTCAATTATTTATTTTACTCATTCATTATTTCACATTTAGTAGACAATTATTTCTTTGATATAGAGAAATTCTGAATAAAAGAAGAATTGATTGAAAAAACTTTACTTTAATATTCTCGATGTCTTAAATTTAATTCACTTTTTTAAATTTAAATTCAAGATAATGTGATTGAATTAAACAATGTTTAATTAAATTAAAGAAACTTCCTCTTAATTTAATCAAGGATTTTTTTTTTTGGAGTTTAAGGAAAAAGAAATTTAATTAGGAAATCGTCAGAGTCAATAAATAATTCATGGCAGTTAATACAATTGTAATCAAAGAAGAGATTTTTTCAGTCAATAAAAAAAGGAATTCATAAAAATAAACTGCATTTTTTTCATTATTTTTCTTTTTAATTAAATTAATTCAATTTATTTGACTTTTTTGACATTTTTATAAATTGAATTTCGATATAATAGTGCAAAAATAAAACTAAAATAAAATAAATTTATAATTATAAATAATAAATAAAAATAATGAATAAATTTATAAATAAATTTATAATTTATAAAATATTATTCTTTATTTTTTAAAAATTCAAATTTTCAATTAATTGACAAAATTGATTGCCAAAAAAATATTTTACAAACATTTTTTCTTTTTTTTTAAAAGACTCTGAAATTTATTAAAACAATTAAAATTTATGAATACAATTGATAGTTAAAAAGAATAAAATAACATTATAAAAAGTAAAAATATTTAGAAAATAAAGTCTTCTTTTAAGGGAAACAGAAATTTTTGCCTCAAGATAAATTTTTCCAGTCAAAAAATTTTTAATTTAACTTTAAACTTTCTTTACAGTTTCATTATTAGATATAAATTTAAATTAAATTGAAATTGGTAAAAATAGTCAAATTTAGTTAATTATAAAAATAATTCCATTGTAAAAATATTGTAAAACTAGATCTAATTTATTTACAATAATAATCAACATAAAATTTGTTTCATTTATTTATTCACTTTATTATTAAAAATAATTTTTTAAAAATTCTTTGGTAATAATAATCAATGACATTATTGTGTGAAACAAAAATTTTCTCTCAATTAAATTCAAGGATTTTTTTCTGTGAAAAGAAAAATTACTCTATTCAATCAGGATTTTTACAAAACAAAAGAATATTTCTTTTTCATTGCAAATAAAAAATCAAAAAGAATTTATATTTCTTTGTATGTATATAATTATATTTCTAAATTTATATTTGTATCAAAATTAGAAGTTGAACTAAATTTTGACTAAAATTTGCCCGACTGCATAACATTTTTTACTACTAACTTTCTAATGATTAAAATATAAAATATAATGTTTTCCTAATTACGTAAACTTTCTAATGATTAAAATATAAAATATAATTTTTTCCTAATTACGTAAACTTCCAATGAAGAAAAAATATTCAGAAAGTTCATATTTTGGGGGAAAAAATCAATTAGAAAAATTGGAAAAAAGGATTGAATAAAAAATATGTAGTTGAAAAAAATATATTCGTTAATTTTTTTTGATAATGAATTATTCTGGGGGTGGGGGGATTATTTAGAAAAACTATTCGGTTAGAAAAAAAATATCCGGAGGAAAAATATGCAGTTAAAAAAATATATTCGTTTATTCTTTCGGATAATGAATTATTCGGGGGGAAAATTTTTCAGAAAAACTATTCGGTTTGAAAAAAATATTTGGAAAAAAATATACAGTTGATAAAATATATTCGTTTATTTTTTTTTGATAATGAATTATTCGGGGGGGAAATTATTTAGAAAAACTATTCGGTTTGGAAAAAATATCTGGAAGAAAAATATGTAGGTGGAAAAAATATATTCGTTTATTTTTTTGGATAATGAATTATTCGGGGGGAAAAATTATTTAGAAAAACTAATCGGTTTGAAAAAAATATCCAGGAGTAAAAATACGTAGATGAAAATTAGTACATTCGGTACACAATTGGTTCGGGAAAATACTTTTTTCCAATAAATGTCCATATTCGGGATAAGAAGTGAAATTTATATCAGACTGAAATGTCCGATACAGTGTGACAAAATATAAGAAGAGTAAAAATATAATATAAAGTATAAATATAAGAAATAAAAAATAAAAAATAAAAAATAAAAAATAAAAAATAAAAAATAAAAAATAAAAAATAAAAAGTAAAAAGATGAAGAAAAATAAAAAATAAAAAATATAAAGAGGAGGAAGAAAAATAAAAGATCAAAAGAGAATAGAGGATGAAGATTAAAATTATCTTCCAAAGCAGATATATATTATAGACATAAGTGTGTGTGTGTGTTTTGTGCGATATCAGAAACATAATTTTTGCTAAAGCTCTTATTGAAGTAGTATATAAATCGAATTTTTATGATTGCCTCAACGGAAGTTCTGTGGTATAAAATATATAGCTCAAGTGTCTTGGGGTCTTTGCACAAAGTCATTGACGTTGACGTTCGATGTCGACATTTCCCCGACCTCGTTTTCCTTCTTTTCCCTGAGCATTGATAATGTTCGAAGCAATCACGCAATTTTCTGATTGCAGGATTACCGTACGTGAGAGAAATGCCAACTATTTCAGCGGTGGCTGGAAAGCAACTATACATCAAATGCCCTGTCGCCGGGTATCCAATTGAAGCGATAATATGGGAAAAAGGTAAGAAAACCTATTCGATCGTTTCGCTTCAAATTTACCGAGTTCTGCTTTAAACGTATCCTTCCTGTAGAGACCGTACTTTATCGTTGAAAGGAGAAATTGGAGATGTCCAAGATAAATCTTAAAAGTCTCTCTCTCTCTTTCTTTCTCTCTTCTTTTCTTTCTCCTTTTCTCTCTTTCTTTCTTTTTTTTACTCTCTCTCTCTCTCTCCACTCCTAACTTTTACCTCCTATTTTTGTTATTGGCATCGAATTATAGTTCTCCATTGTGAAAACTCCCCACTCCAAGAAAACATTTTCTATTTTTCCATTCCCCGAAACTATTATTTAAGAATAATAAATAAATCGGCGGTGCTCGCTCGAGAGAACTCTACTTCAATTTATTTTCTAGTTTACTTAATTTTCGAAATAAACGTAGTGTAATTAAATTTCCATCACAATCGCTGTAAAAAAAGAGTTTTCCTTTTAAGGAAAATGGAAATTCTATACTATTAATTATAATACTAGCAACGATTCGCGCGCGGCTGACTTCACAGTAAATTTTTTTTTTTTATATAAAATTAGCAATTTTAAAAATAATGGAGCGAAAAAATAAAAAATTTTAATTCGAATTTTTTTTTTAATAAAAATAAAATATGATATCGAATATAGTCTTAATATTATGATAATTATAATAATCGCATATATTTTGACATAGGGAACTCAGGAAAAAGTTTTTGTTTGACTTATAAACTATAAAATTACCACGAATTCTAATACAAAACCTTGAATTTTTTTCATTTTTTCTTTTAATTAACTTAAATCTTGGAAAACTATCATAAAAAAATAAATTATTTAATGAATATTTTTACTTAACTATTTCAAAATTAAGTAAATTTTAAAAAAGTTGCGTTTACAATTTTCGTAAATGAATGAACTTCAAATGTTTTCAATTTATAATTCTATAAAATGACAATGTTAAATAAATTTGATTAGAAATTTTAATGAATGTCCATTTTTGAAAAATTTTAACAATTCAAAATCTTCTCAACTTCGTTACCTAAATTTGTCAATATATTTTTAATTATTTATTTAAAGCTATGGACTTTTAGAAGAATTATAGTTAAAAACACTTAAAAAGATTAAGTTTCGAAGAAGTTACAAATGATTGCAGAAATTTAATTATTTTCAAGAGTAATAAAATTTTTATCACAAAATTCAATCGCGTTCAAAATTTACCAAAAAAATTTATACAAAATCCTAATTAATATCTAAATATATGTGACGCGATCCGGACAAAGGGACCTTAGAAGAAAAAAATTATAGGTTATGTTAGCCATTTTTTCCATGAAAATACAACAAAAATTAACTTTCAATATGGGATCATTAATGTTTAAGACTTCGTTACAATTATAATATTTAATAAACACTGATTTTAATTTGCAATAAATAAAAAGAAACTTTTGAAACAAGAAAAAGTAACGCTAACATAACCTTAAAGTGATTTGCTTCTAAGATCCCTTTCTTCAAATCGCCTCACATATATAAAAATTCTCCATCAAAATTTAATTAAAATTTTTTTGAAAATTTCAACTATTTTCAAAAATTTTCTTCATTTAAATGATTTTCAATATCTACTATTTTAATGAAATTAGTTTATCCAAAAGAATACAATTATTTGAAAACAATTTCGCCAAAATTGTTCGCAAACATTTAATTATTTTCAAAAATAAATCAAATTTCACAGGAATTTAAATATTTACAAGGTTTTTATAGGTTTCTTCTCAATTAATTCAATTATTTTCTGAAATAATAAAACTCATTGCAAAATTTAAATTATTTTTTATACAATTTTATTCAAATTCCTTGAAAAATGTAAATATTCGAAATTTTTTTATTTAAACTCAGCAAAAGAATTGAATTATTCTATAAATAATTTACTTTTGTATTTAAATCATTGAAATATCGTAGACTTTGCTAATAAATATTGATTTGAAAATAAATTTTAGTTTAAATTTTACATAATAATAGAATATGAAAATAATTTTTTAAAAGTTACAGTAACAATATTTTTATTATACAAAACAATAATTTTCACATTCGATCGATTTGAAATTTTGAAAAATAATAATTCCTATGAAAAAAAAAATAATAATAATTATTATTATTAAATATTTAAAAAAGATATTTGAAAAAGAAATTATTGTTCTCGAATAATATTACAATGAAATAAATTCGTAAATAAATTTAACAGAACCTTTTTTTCAATAAAATGTTTCCCTTTATTTTATAAAAATTAAAAACTTTTCATTTTCAATTAAATTTTCTAATTGACAAATATAATTCCTTTGCTATTACAAAAGATGGTGCGAGACTGCCGACAAATATGAGACAAAGAGTTTTAAATGGTACACTGACTATTGAAACAGTTCAACAAAATGCTGATCAAGGAACTTACACGTGCACGGCAAGGAATAAACACAACTTTACTGCTTATCGGTCAGTCGAAGTTCGAGTTATTGGTAAGTGATACATTACAAAATTTTCCAATTAACTTTATTTATACTATACATTTAGATTGTTTTCTTTATTGTTGGAAAAGAATATAATAATTGACAATTTTTATTGTCAATACATATTGACAATATTACTTTGTCCATAGTTTCATTGAATTAGATGAAATTATATCGAGTTAAAATAATAATATTGACATGAAAGTGATAAAAAGAAATTACATTTTTAATGACAACATTATTTCGAATTTTAGGAAAAACAATTTTTTTCTTCTTAATTATTCAAATCGAGGTTCAATTTTTATTTTAATATATGACAATGTTTACGTTATTCATTTTAATAGCGTCGGTAATAGAATAAAAACGTTGTAACTGAGTATAAAACATTTTTTTATTTTTTGTACCTTTTTATATATTTATTTTCTTTATTTAAAAATTATTTTCGATTTTTTGTGTTCCAAAATAATTATCTATTTTTTTACTTTGAAATTATTTTCTATTTTTGTTCCATTTCTTATATTTATTTTCTTTATTTACAAATTATTTTTCATGGTAGGGATTTATTATTATTCTTTTTATTTTATTTAATGATTATTACACAACTTTTTCGTCAAACCTTCCATGAAAATTTTTTTTTTAAATTTACTAAGCAAACGAAATAAAGAAAAATTGTATTATACTCATTTATAATTATTAATTTGTTACTGTAGTTTGTTTGGTAATTGCCTTATTTTTTTCTAGTCTGACAAGAGTAATATCTAGAAGAAGAATATATAAATGCATAATACGGGTATATACATTTAATTTTATAGTAAACACAAGCGGAAGAGTTTTTCTCTATTTAATGGTAGAGAAAAAAGAAAAAAATAATTAATTAATTAATTAATACATAAATAATACGAAAAATAAAAAAAGTTGAATTAATAAACAATATTTAACTTTAAAATGAAGGATTGAATAGTAAATTAAAAGAAATATTTAATTAAAAATTTTTAAACACAAAAAATCTATCTAATGTGGGATGGCAAAGTGGATTTGTCACTAGACTCGCAAAATAAACACCAGGGTTCGATTCTTCACGACTGGGGATTTTTTCTGCTTTTGAATTTTCTTTTCCGAAACTTGATTCGAATGATAATTATTCCAATTGCAGAAATTGATTTAATTAAAGAATACAATTGGAGAATTATATTAAAGAATAGAATTAAAGAATTATATTAAAGAATACAATTATATATTTATATTTAAAAAAATAATTATAATAATACAATAAAAGAATACAATTAAAGAATACTATTCAAGTATACTATTAAAGAATTCAATTAAAAAATACTATTAAAGAATTTAATTAAAGAATACAGTTAATTAATTAATTAATTAATTACCAATAATTCATTAATTACGACAATTGCTTATAGATTTAATTGCATAATTAATGAATTAATGACAAGGAATATTTATTTTAAGGCGAATACCTTAAATACGCGTTGTATGCGAAGCTTTCAATCTAAAGTTGTGGAGGCAAATCATCTTTCGCTCGGCGAATCTTCATTTACATATTTAGTAATAATTCCATTCGTCCAGTAGCATTAAGTACAGTACAACCTGTGTATGTAAATACGTCATGCATACCAAACCGACCAGTTTGTATTCGTGGAATAATAATTTAGTTTCTATACTCAAGAAACCCTATTCGTAATTTGCGATTACAATATATATATAGTGTTCCAATTTGCCAAAAAATTGACGAAATTTATTTAGCGAAAAGAAAATAATATCCGGTCATTATTATTAATTAATCATTATATCCGCTTTATCCCAATCAGGAAATTTCAACAATGAAATTTCAATAATGAAATTTCAATAATGAAATTTTGATAATAAAATTTTCAATAAATAAAATTAAAATAATGGAAATTTTAAATTATAGTGGGAATTATATCAACATTTACTGATTAGCTATTAATGGTATGAGTAAAAAACAATAATTGGTAATTGATAATTCTAGCGGAAGTTCAAGTAATTTAATAATTCAATGCGAAGAGTATTGAGATTAAAACCTTATTTGCGAGGGGAATAGACCAAATATCTAAATTCGGAAAAGTTGACATTTTCATTCAGAATTAAAAAAGTAAAATTTTTTTAAAAAGTTTTTTATTAAAATTTCTTTATTTAGAACATGGAATATTTTTCCCCTTCTTTTTTTATTTGGAACAATTTTCTACCTAGAACACTCAATACTGCTTCTTCTGTTTACAGATAATGACATTCGAAATAAAAAAAAAACAGCTTTATCATTTTTTTTTATTTTTTAAATATAATTATCAGTAATGAATAATAATTACAATGGACTGGGGCGAAAAAAAAAACAGCAACTGCGTATATAATCGATTTTTACGCAGTTTGAATTTAAATGTTAATGAAGAAAATGAAAATTTCGTTGATGAGATTTTCCACTTGGTAAAATTTCCCCGTCAGTTTAATCGCGAGTTAATGTATCAACTTTAGAGAATCTGCAAATAATTGATCAGTATGCTGCAAAGAGGCACTCCTTTGATATTGGAAAGGGATGGTTTCTCAACGCCTAGTAGATCTGCCCTTATTTTCTTGATGTCGGCATCGGAAATTGAATTTCGTATTCCTTAGAGCTTCAATCTCGATCTTAATGATTCAACGCGAATAGAGAAATCCTGCGCACATCAGAGCACCGCAATTCACTGCATCGCTCTAGCAACTAACCTGCACGCGCTCGCTCACAAAAGCTACTGTATAGTTATATAACGGGTGGATGGTAAAATTTAATTAGTTCAAAATTACTCTCAGTTTATTACTTTTTTTTTTATTATTTATTATAAATAATTTTTTCAATTAGGCTGTAAATTTCCGATTTTCTCCTAAAGAGACTAGAAATTTTTTTTTATTTCCATCTGAAGGAGAAAATTTTTGCGATAAAAAATTTTAAATACAGGGCTGCCACAGGTCAGGGAAGTTAGGGATTTCAGGAAAAAGTCAGGGAAAGTAAAATTGATCAGGAAAGTCAGGGAAAAGTCACAGATTTTTACTAAAAGTACTGGAGAAAATTGAATTTTGAAAATTCATGAGAAAACTGAATTTTTTTTCTTTTTGTCTCGTAAACTATGAAATTACCACTTTTAATACAAAACCTTCAATTTTTTCTATTTCTGACAATAATTTCTTTTTAAGTAATTTAAATTTTCAAAAACTACCATAAAATTAATAATTAATAATAAATAATAAATAAATAATAATTAAATAAAAAAAAATTCCAGAAGAATTCAATTTTTCAATTTTTAATAAATTTCATCAAAATAATTCAATTATTTTCATAAGTAGTAATACAATTTTTCACAGGAATTCAATTATTTAAAATACAAAATTTAATAAAATTTTTCGAAAAATATCAATTATACAAACATATTTTTATAAATAATAAAATTCTTCGCCGAAATTCAATTACTTTTATAAACTTGAATAAAATTCGTTGTAAGAATTCAATTATTTATATAAACATGAATAAAATTCATTGGAAAAATTAAATTATTTTTAAAATTTCAATAATTATATTTATAAATAAAAAAATTCTTTATCTAAATTCAATTATATTTAAAAATTTGAATAATATTCTTGGCAAAATTTTGTAGGAATTCAATTTTAATGAATTAATTTAAAAAATTTCATTATTTTCATAAGTAATCGAATTTTCACAGGAATTTAATTATTTAAATTTTAAAATACAAAATTTCATAAAATTTTTCGAAAAATATAAATTGTTTAAAAAATTCTTCACCGAAATTCAATTTTTTTTATAAACTGGAATAAAATTCGTTGGAAGAATTAAATTATTTTTAAAATGTAATAAAATTCTTCGCAGAAATCCAATTGAGTTCGAAAATTAAAAAAAAAAATTCTTGTTAAAATTCCAAGTAACTTTATAAATAATAAAATTCTTCTCCAAAATTCAATTATTTTATGAAAATTTTTAAAAAATTTAATTAAAATTAAATTATAAATTATTAAAAAATATTATTTATTATTATTTTAATTAATTTATTTTAATTGATAAAATTCTTTATGAGAATTAAATTTTAACAAATAATATTCTATTATTCAATAAGTTATTTATTTTTTAATTTAAATAATGGAATTTTTCTAGAATTTTCTAATAAAAATTGAAATTTGTAAATAAATGTAATAGAACATTTTTTCATGATTATCTAATAATTTTTAGAGTGAATCAGAATATTCTTTAGGGTCGTGGAAAAAGTGAAAATTTTGTCTTGAAATCAGGGAAAAGTCAGGGAAAAATAAAATTAAATATTTGTGGCATCCCTGAAATAGTTCATTTTGATTTTGAGAATTTATTTTTTATTAGTATTTGGAGAATTAATTAATATTTTACTATTTTTATGTTTCAATAGAAATTTGATTTATGCCGATAAGAATTTTGCTATACTCTCTAAATTTGAATTAGTAAAAATGTTTACTAATTTAAATTATTAAACGATTTATTTTTATTTTCCATGTGAGTGTAAAAATTATTCTTGAGGAACAATTTTTAAACTTAAATTTTAGTTTTAATTAACTTTTAAGTAAATTAATTTTAATTTTAGTTTTAATTTTAATTAAATTAAATTTAATTCATACTAAACCTTGATTTTAATTTCTTTTTACATCCACCTGATATATGTGAATTTCTAAAAAAATGTACATAAATATTTAAATATAATTGAATAGAACTCTGTTTGTATGACTAAATAGCAAACTATCGATCACAATCTATTTTCTAAACTTTTCGAAACAATTTCACTCTTTAAAGAGACAAGTGAAAAATCTATAATCTGTGTGCCGTAGTTCTTGAGCTTATAATAGTTTTGTCTCAGGTTTATCAACAGTCTTTCAGATGCAAAAGTTTTAAAGTTCAAAGGAATTATGCCGATAATTATTGTTATTTATTTGTTTTCTTTTTTTTTAAGGGAATTTTTAAGTTAATTCAGTGGAGTTAAATTTTTTAAATAAAATATGTAATATACAAATGTTTGTAATTGAAAATTTCCGCTTGACTTTTTGCTTGAAAATAACATTTTATTTATGCCAAAAGTGCAAAAAACTATAAGCAATTTTTGTTTGATTGTAAAAAATAATGAGAAACTGTTTGTACTTAAAATATTTTTAGGAGAATTTTCACTTTTAAATAACTTTTCTTACTAAGACAAGAATTAAAAAAGCTTTTAGTAATTTTGTCTGATTAAAGAAACTTTTACTACTTAAAAGCAGAAAAGGAAGAATTAAAACAAATTTATCCGAGTGGAACAATATTTTCGAATTTTTAATTTTTGAAAATTTTCAAAATTTTGATTTTCAAAAAGAGGACGGAAAATTTTCTCAGTTAAATTTCAATTGTCTGATGACTGAAATCAACTTTTACTACTTAAACCTACTTTGCAAAAAATAATTAAAACTTTGTCTAATTAATAATATGGGGAATATTAAAACGAAGAATAAATATAATAATTATTACTATTATTTTTTTGTTATAGAAATTTGTATTATTTCAATTGTAACAGAAAAATAATTAATTTCTGTTTTGAAAAGTTGATAAAGCAAAGAAGGAACGTAAAGTAAAAAAAATTTTCCTCTAAAAGGTTGAACAAAGAAATGAGAAAAAATAGTAGAAAATAATATTAAAATTAAAAAAGCAAAAAAAATAAGAAGAAAATAGGAAAAAATGAGATAAGAATAAGAAAAGAACAAGAAATTGCAAAAATGTGGTAAAAAGAAGAAAATTAATTCAATTAAAAAAAGTAAAAGTAAATAATAATAAATGTACAATAAAAGTATAAAAGAATGTAACGATTTTAATTATTTTAACGATTTTTAAAAATAAATGTGTAAGAGGTAAAATTAAATTTTTTTGATGAGGTTTTACTTTTTGAAATTTGACGCTCCTAGTGACATGAAAAATAAACAAAAACCAAAATTACTTTTCTCTTAAAAATCCACAATATTTAAATATATTCACGAAATTATATTCTTCATTTTATTCATGTCAATTAATGATTTATTAATTTTTCTCAAAAAAAAACAAATTAAAAAAGGGATAATTTTCGGCATTAATTCCGACAATTTTGCAGATTAAATTTCCATGTAATTGATCAGTAAGCCGAAATTCAATATTATCGGATAAAGGTACATGATATGCGAATTAATCAAAATAAATATTGAAATTGTTGATGAACATTGAGAATGCACCTATATACTGAAATGGGTTATTATTATTTACAAAAAAAATTTTTTTTTACCAGTTCAAAAGTGAAATAATACGAGATACTTTTGAACTATATTCTATAAATATATAGGAATTTTTCCATCTATATAATTATATACAATAAATTCGTGTAACCCTCTTCTCCTTTCCTACATTATATATCTCTTTCTCTAACTTATTTTTTCCAGCCTCTATATTTCAACCGGCGATCGGCTATTAATCTTTTTTTAAACTAATGTAACGATGCAATAATCTGAATCACTTCGCACGACAGAATGCTACTTGTACCTGTGTAAAAGGGGTTTTCTAATTTTAATTTGTAAGATGTAAGGATAGTTAGAAGTTGTACTTTATATAGAGGGAATAGAATTCCATTTCCAACGTCTTTAATTCAATTTGCAGAAAGCAATGCGTTTTAAATTTTCTCTCTCTCTCTCTCTCTCTCTCTTTTTTTTATTTTTTTTTACATCAAGCATTACCAACAAAGAAAATACTTTCTTCTTTTTTCAAATACAAGAATCGTTTCGATTTACGGATTGCCTCTCGTCTCGCCAACCAGGCAGAAAAGGGTAAAGAATAGAATAAACCTTCGTGGGTTGTTTGTACAATCTTTTCATTTATAACTCGAAAAATATAGGTATATATAATAACAGACATATATAGGTAGGGATATTTTTAGAAAGAAACCACGTCTATTGTGTTTGGTTTTTTTTATTTTTCTTTTCCTTATAAGATTTCCAACTATTTTTTATATCGCAAAATTATAATTTGAAAAAAAAATTATTTTTTGCGAAAAGAAAACTTTTGTCAGTAAATGGAATATTTTTTTTAGCTGGACAGTGATTTGGGGAATATTTTCTCAATTATTTTTTAACATTTGATTTAAGTTTGATTTATTTTTGAATTGTTTCTTTCGTTAGTCTCTAAATATAAATTGGTGTATCTCTATTAATTACAGATTGCGGATTCAAATAATGAAAATTTTACTAATTGTAATAAAATATTACTAATTTTGAAGTAAAATTTTTCTATTTTAATTAAATAATTAATTGATTAATCATTCAATTGTTAATTATTGAATCATTTCTCAATTAATTAAGCAATTATTATTTAATCAATCAATTAATAAGTATTTTACTATCAAATTAGTAGTTTACTATTAAATTATTAAATTAGTAGTTTTCAACATTCATAGTAATAGTCATCGATAGTAATAGAAATTAATTATTAATTTATTAGTATTATTTATTCAAATTATTTTCAATAAATATTAATTAAAATAAAAAAATTTCACTTTTCTAATAAATAAACACTTTACTATAAAAGTAGTAGTTTTCTTCTTAGTTTTCTACTAAAAATTTCCTGTTTTCTAATATTAAATTATTAGTTTTTTTTACCAAAAACTAGTAATTATCAACTATAAATAAGTAAAATCCGTATTATTTAATTGAATTTGCATTCGTATAAATTTAAAAAAGAATTGAAACGTAAATAATTACAATTTTTTGATAAATCTTGGTTACAATTTATAAAAAATTTGTAATTATAAATTCATTTTCTCCAATAAAAATTTAGATTCATTACAAACTAAATATAGTGAATATTCAATTTTACTTTTAATAGTGTACAAAAGTTTCAGTCATTCAAGACTTTTTATTTATTTCAAATTTTAAATCAATTTCATTTCGTTCGAAATAAAAGTTTTATTTCTCCCAATAAAAATTTCTTTGCTTCAAATAAAAATATTTAAAACAAATACTTTATATAAAGTTGTCTCTGAAACAACTATACTTTTATGTAACTTAAATAAAGTATATTTGGTTTAATTTAAATAAAATTTTTCTCTAGTGGTGATAAAGATGAAATAAAATTAGAATTAGTTAAAGTTAGAAATAATTAGTAATAATTAAATTTAAAATTAGAGGTAATTTAATATTTTCAAATTTCGATAAAGTAGAATAATTTAAATACAAAAAATTTGAATTACGTAAAGTACCTTTAATTTCATTTTAGTAAACTTTTAAATATAAATAAAAGTTAAGTTTAAATTTCGTTGACACACTTATAATACTTCATCAACTATTCTTGGATTGATTATTCTTGTGTCATGTTTCTAAATAGTCAATTAAATTGTTTTAATATTTAGTTTATTGATTATTGAGGATCGGAAATTTTTAGAATAATCTTTATCTGGTTAATTAAGTTTTAAAAGTAAAGTTTAAATTTAATTTTTGACAGATTGATTCTTCTTAACAGAGGAAATCAAATACAGTTACTTTTAATATAGATATATTTCATTCACTAAGATAGTAAAAATTTTAATTTAAATATTTTTTATACATTAAATTTTATAATAAATTTTTAAATAAATTTTTCAATAAATTCTGATCTGTAATTTGGGTCAAAATGACACACTCTATAAACAGAAGGTTACAATTTATTTATTATTAAGGTGAATTTTAAATCCATACAAAATTTGTATTAACTTGATTTATTCAGAGCAATTGAATCATTTATATAAACCAAAAATATAAAAATCAATAAATCTGTGATTCGTACAGTTATTAACAATCAGCACTGAATGTTTAGATTATTTTTAATTGTTTTTCAATTGTTTAATTGTACTTCATTATATTTTATTTTTATTATTTACTTTCTTATTTATTTGTTCCATTTTATTTATTATCATTTTCGTTTTTTTTTAACTTTTTTATATATTTTTATTTCACTTTTATTGTATTTTATTTATTTCTAATTTTCTAATTCTTCAATTCTTTTTCTTCTAATTCAATCAATTTTCTTTTTCTATTTAAATTGGAAACTACTGAGCTACTGATTCACAATTTATTTTCTTACTGATTTATTTTATTTTTTATTCTGTTTATTTTCATTTAAAATTTGTTTTTATTTCTTTCTTATTGTAATTGTAGACATTTTATTTAATTGTACTTCTGCAATTGATTGTCTTCTAATTCTTTGTCTAATTTAATCATTGGTATTTTTTCTACATTCAAAATAGTAAATATCGAGCTACTAATCTAAATTTTTTAATAATTTCTATCTTCAACTCTCTAAATCTGAATCAGTTAAACTTAAAATTGAAACTGATTTGATTCAGTAACTACTTTTCTGCTTTCAAATCAGTTCAAATTTACTGACAATTATCAGTAGGAAATTTTTTTTTTGTTACTAAAATTTCTTTTTTTATAATGAACATTTCAATAATTAAAGAATCATTCTATTAAAAATTAAGTTGGAAAAAAATTTGAATCAATAAATTTTAACTGCTTTGAAAGCAAAAATACAGTTAGAATTTTTAAATCTTCAGATTTCTTTCATTAATTATTTATTTACTAGACAATTATTTAATTTTTGAATTATAAAATTGGGAAAATTAATTTTTATGAAATTTGCGATAACCAAAGGTTTTAATTTAAAGATTAGGTTGAATTTTTTTTTTCGCTGTGATTAATTTTTGGATCGAATTTCTGTTTCAAATCAGTTAGAATTTTTAAATCTTTAGATTTCATTCATTAATTATTTATTTACTAGACAATTATTTAAATTTTGATTTATAAAATTTGGAAAATTAATTTTTATCCAATTTGCGAAAACCACACTGAGAAAACATTATACTCGTTTCAAGTAAAAAAATAATTTTAAGTGATTTTGTTTAATTGAAATTAGTTTGTAAGCTTAATTCCAATATATAGAAAATATTTAATGCTTTGATTCGAAAATAATTTTTGTTTGAATAATTATGTTTAATTCAAACATATTTTCTGTTTTGGTTTAAACAAAAAATATATTTAATATTTTTATGTTTGATTCAAACTTAAAAGTTGATAATAAAAAACAAAAAAAAACACAAAATATATTTGAATCAAATAAATCGTTTTCTCAGTGCAAAGTGTTTAATTTTGAAGGTTAGGTTTAATTTTTTTGCGCTGTGATTAATTTTGGGATACACTGTAAAAATTAGGAGGTAAAAAGTAAAGAATGAAATAGAGAGGTGAATGGATAAAACCCGGGTTTCTCTCTTTTTTTATGTATTTTTAATTTTTCGAATTTTCTTTCTTTAATCAAGACGCTTTTTTTTATCCCGAGGATAGAGGGAAGGAAAGTGGGAAGGAAAGTGGGATCAGTGACGGTGGGATGTTACCTTAAGAATTTTACCTTCTAACTCGACCGCATAACCTTAAAGCCGCTTTTACACCGACGTTTTATAGCGTTGCCTAGTCGCGCTCGAGAGAAGCTTTGCCATTCGATTTTCTACCACGGCATATGGAACGTTAAGAGCGCTAGTAAAAAGCGTGCATAAAAACGCACGAGCACTAGCCTGGAAAATCGGACAAGGGACAACTAACACCGTGAAATATGCTGTTTTTAAATTAACACCTTTATTTCTCTCTTCCTCGCTCCCTCTCCTTCCTTCTCTATTTTCTCTCTTTCTCCCTCTCTCTTTTTCACTCTCTCTCACCTTCTCTCTTTTTCACTCTCTCTCTCTCCTTCTCTATTTTTTCTCTTTCTCTCTCTTTCTGTTTCTCTCTTTTTCACTCTCTCTCTCTTTCTCTCCTAATTTTTTTTTCTCTCTCTCTCTCTCTCTCTGTATATGTATATTCCGGTTCCGAGATCGTTGTTTTAATTACAATCTGTAATTCAGTTTTTTCAGCTTTCACGACGAGGTTTCTTTTTCATTAAGTTTCCATTGGACGGAGTGGGAAATCTTTAAAAGCTTCCTCTGTTTAATTCGATAAAGCGCAAGCTTGGCAAAATGAAACGCTACAAAGAATTCGGTATAGCCTGAGACTCAATTATATTCGGTACATTTAAATTCAAGACAGAAATTTTTAAATCTCGGGACTTTGTCTCTCTCTCTCTTTCTCTTTCTCTGTCTTTCTCTCTCCCTATTTCGAGAAATGAAAACCGTGAAATGAAATGAGAAAATCTTTTTTCGTTTACAACAAACGCTGTAAAATGTCATCCACTCATGTATTAAACCAAGAAAAATTTTCACACGGAATCTTCCTTTAAATTATTTTATGACTTTATCAATTACAATACTGAATTTATTTTTAAAAATCGATTTTTATGTTTTAGTTTTTAAAATTTATTTTATCACCTTTTTCTCGTCGTCTTTTTCATATTTTTCATGAATTTTATTGATTATTTGATTTATTTTATTAATTCTCTTCTTGATTGTAATTTAAAATATTTTTTATTTTGATATTTATGAATATTTAAAAGTTTATTTCTTTAATATTTATTTAATACTTATTTAATATTTATTTATAAATTGCAATTTAAAACAAATTGCAAATAGTTACAGTACTGGCCAAAATTGTTAGTCCACCCATTTTCAATGGAATGAAAAAAATGTTAAAACATAAAATTTTTGAAAATTAAAATTTTTTTTGGTACAACTTTTGGAAGATAATAAAATTTTCAAAAGAATACGACCTTTTTTTAATCATCTGGCAAAAATTTTATTTATAAATTTATAAGAATTGGCATTTTTAATGTTTTACAAAAATTTGATTAACTTCTAAAATCATAAACGTTTTTTAATTATCTTAAGCGTCTTTTAAAGGTCACTTTTTACAGAATAAAGAATTACTTATAGACTAATTAACCTGTAATTTTTTTATTCGTATGAGCAGGACGTCAAAGTGAGACATAAAAATTGAAAAAATTTAAAATAATTTTTTTTACTAAAAACTATTCTAAAAATTATATAAAATATAATATAGTGTAAATTTATCGAAAAAATTGAATAAAAAAATATATTTAAAATTTAAAAATTATTTTTCATTTAATAAGATTATATGACGAAAAAAACTACAGGTTGATATGTCTATAAGTAATTCCCATTCTATAAAAAATGACCTTTAAAATAAGCTTAAGATCATACGTTTAATATTTTAGAAAGTTATTTATTCATAATTTCATAATTTAATTAAAAATTAAAGTTATTCATTCATAAATAAACTGGTCTACAATTAAAAAAAGAATGAAATAAAAAAAAATTTAATTGAAAATAAACAGAATAAAAAATAAATCAAATCAGTAAGAAAATAAATTGTGAATTAGTAGCTCAGTAATTTCCAATTTAAATAGAATTATTATTTTTAAAATTTTATCATCTTACAAAACTAGTACCAAAAAAAATTTTAGTTTTCAGAAATTTTATGTTACAAAATTTTTTTCATTCCATTGAAAATGGGTGGACTGACAATTTTAGCCGATATTGTATAATTACTCTCTAAAAATTTAAAATTGTGAAAAGTAGGTAAAATTTTCCATTTTTCTATTCTCCAACTGCTTTTTATAAACTTAAATTTTCTTTCAAATAAAAATCAATTTTCAAACCCATTTTTTTCTAATAAAATTAAATTTCTATCAAATTTTTCTTCCGATAGAATTCAATTTCTATAAAAAAAAATTTATCCAATAAAGATCAGTTATTAAACTCGTTTTTTAACCAACAAGACCAATTTCTAAGTTTTTTTCGTTTCTAAAAAAAAGTTTAATTTGAAAAATTTCTATTTTCTACTAAAGAAAAATTGATGCTAATCTATTAAAATTCTTAATGAAATGCAATTTGAAACTGAAAAAATGATTCAAAATAAAAGGAATTTTTACGAAAAGTTTATATTATTTTTATAATCAAAATATTTTAATAAAAGTTTTAAATACTGAAATATGCATTTTTCATCTAACTTTATGTTTTTAGGAGAAAATTTAAATCTTTAAAAAGAAATTCAGTTGAAAAGTTGAATTCTTTTCGTCACTTTTTGAAACAAATTCAAAGATGTTTAAAGAAAATTTTTTTTCATCGAATCAAAATTTTTGACTCATAACTAAACTGCTAATGGAATTTATTTAAAAAATTTAAGTTTTTGATAATAGGAGATAATAGTTTATTTCATAAAATTATAAACGAAAGGTTGGAAAATAGTTTTTAGTGTCTATAAATTTTTTTTTTGAATTTTGTAGAAAAAAATTTTGTTTACAGTAAAATAAACAGAACAGGACTGAAATAGTAAATATTGACTACAGTTTTATTAAAAAATGACTAATAAAAAAGTATAAAAATAAATTTATTATTGTAATTATGGTTAGTGGATGACTTTTTACTTTACTTTTTTTTTATTTCTTTAAAACATAAAAATAGTTCTTAGGGCGTTTCTTGGAATGTTATTGAAAAAATTTTTTAAAATCAAGAGGACAAAAAGAATAAAATATATTGAAATAATTAAAAACAATAAGAGAAATAGAAATAAATAAAAATTAAATATTTTCAAAATGGAATTTTAAAAATTGAATTATTAAAGTTTTTTTTTATTTTTATCAGATAAATTTGCGTATATGACAATATTTGCACATAAAAAATAAAATCCTCAGAAGTACAATTTTTTTTTGAATTTTTCATATTTACAAAAAATTTTGGAAAAATTGGGAAAAGAAGTGAAGTATTTGAAACAGATTTTCCGGTGGAGAAAGAGAACACCGAAAAAAATTAAATCTCAGAGTGAGAAGAAAATTCCGCTCATCAATTATTTTTACATTTTTTTTCAAACTACGAATATTCATCTAAAAGAAAGAGGAATTTTTGTTTATATTTAAAAATGTTTTAATTAAAAGACTAGTTTTAATATTTCTTCTTTGATTGAAATTATTCCTCTAAGAATGAAACAAATTTATACTAGAAAGAAGATTTTTAAGTTGCTTTTTGTTTTTCTGAATGCAGCTTTAACCTGTCTAAAAAGTGACATTTAATAACAAATATAATAAAGGAAAATCCTCTCAATTAGAAAAGAAAACTTTAGTGCCCGTATAGAAGAGGAAAAAATGCTGCAAAAGAAGAGGAATTCTCTAAATTTGAAAATACTTTTTTTTCGGTGAAGAAAGAGGAGGAGGAGAGGAAAAAATCGGTAAGAAATTAGTAGCAGATGTCATAAGTTCCGAGTCGTAAAAATCTTAGCGCGCATTCTGATTTTATTTCTAACTCGAAAGGTACTCTGGCTTATATGGAGCTGACCCATATGTGTCACGAATCTCAGTTACAACTTATATTGCCAAGTTTACGTCTTATTGGACCGTTGACCTGTATTTCTTCTCTCTTCCCGAGAAAAAAAAAGTTATACTGCAATTTCATATTGAAGTCTTAATAATGCTTTTTATAACTTTTTCGCAAATATTAAATATTTACTTCACTTCTTTTTATATATTGAAAGTCGTTTGGTTTAAAGAAAAAACACATTTTATTTACACTATAAGTACTTCAATACTAAGTACCATCAGTGTGACGAGTTTTTCGAGTATTTCCTAAAAGAAAATCTTCTTCTAAAAATTCCTCTTCTGCTTCTTTTTCTATTCTTTGATTCTTAATTCTTAATTCATAATTCTTTACTCTTTATTCTTTATTTTGTTTTCCATTTTTTATTTCAGTTAAATAAATTTTTAGCAAAAAAAAATTTTCCAATTTTCTGCAAAATTATTTATTTTTACATAACTAGTAAATACGAAATAGAAAAGAAAATTTGTTACTAAAATTTTTCCAAAGGGAAAAAAATATTTTTTCTTTGTTAATTAGTTAGCAAATAATTTTGATTTACAACTATAGAAAAAAAAATTTAAATATATAAATATAGAAACAAAAATTGACCATATTAGGAAAATTAAAAAAAAATATTCGCGGGAAAATAATAAAGTTTTTTTTTCTGAAAACTACACATTTTTGCTTTATGTGAAAATGTGAAATGAACGTGTACACTTTATTGAGGAGGTGGAATTTCAAACGTGAACTACTACTGATGGTGCACGTAGCATTCTCGAATTGGGAAGTGAAGCTTTATTTCAGAGCTGAGCTAAACTGGAAGTACACTATATAAAATTAATGCTGTTTGTAATTTTCGTACGCCACACTGGATGTTAAATTTAAAGCATGAAAAGAGAATATGTTTAAAAAAAAAAGAGAAAAAAACCAAACTTTTTCGCCCATCATTCTGCTAACAGATCCATGAAAATATTTATTTAAATTTTAAAAACTAATTTGGCGGTGAGAATTTTTTTTTTCAGCTGTATTTTACATGCTGTTATCAAAAAGAAAAAAATTATTCGATATATTTACATCACGGGTATATTTTTTTTTTAATTATAATTCATTCCTGAATTTCTCGTTAATTTCAAAATGTTGAAAAAAAGGGAAATGTAGAGTAAACAAACAAAATATGAATAAAAAATAATTAATATGAATCAAAAATGGTATGAAGAGTAATGAATGATAATATGAATATAAAGTAATAATATGAATGAAAAATGATAATATAAGTAAAGAATATTGAAATGAATAAAAATGATAATGTGAATAAAAAATAATTAAATAAAAATATAAATATAAAAATATAAACATAAAAATATAAATATAAAAATTTAAATAAAAATATAAATAAAAATATATACTTTAAAATTTTAAACGTAAAAATGAACAGAAATAATCCTATTTAAATTCAAATAGTATTTTACTACTTTTATACGAATTTAAAAGTAAATTTCCTGGCTGAAACAATTTTAAATACGAAAATTAAGAAAAGAATAGAAAAATAAAAATATGAACAAGAATTCTATTATTTACACCGAATTAAAATTAAAAGAAGAGTAAAAATTAGTAATTAAACTGGAGTGATTCCCCTAAAAGGCACCCGTTTTTTTACAAAAACTAAAAAAAATTAATCTTGACATTTTCTGAATTTTTTTGTCACGGGTAGGTTGTAAATGCGTTTAAAGATAAAAATCTGAGTTGCGCAAAATTAATTTTCAAAAATAATCCTTCCAGCATTATTTTAATATTAAGTCTTTTGAAGGTTAAAGATACTGTAATCAATATTGGGGTTTTTGTAAAAAAAATTCCTTTTAAATTTAATTTCTTTAATTTATTAAACTTTTAACATTATTCATTTATAATTTAATGAATTGCGTATTTAATAATTTATTTATAACTATTTCATCTTTTCAAAAATAACTAATATAAATTTTTTTTATTGAACGGAAAAAAATTGTAATGAATTTTTTAATTTATCATTTTATGTTCAAAATTGATATTTTCTATAAAAAATTTTTATTTTTAATCATAATTCTGTTATTTAGCTAACTTTCTACTTAATATATATTATATTTTAGAAAATTAAAAATATTTTATTAAATAAAACGGAAAATTTTTTTATATTTCAAGGGCTAGGTATTTGAAAATAATTATTAAAAGATTAAAAACAAAACAATAACGCTTATTAAATATGAAAAAGGCTTCGGAGATGAATAGTTTGTCAAATAAAAAATTCACGTTTTTATTAAATTTAAAAATATTGAAACATAATTTAACAAATTTTTAGAGCTACAACTTCAAATATTTATATATATATATTACGTATAATTAAAAATAGTTTCAAAATTTGATGTTATTAACTGAAAAATGAGGCTTCGGAGATGAATTAAAATTTTTAGTCCCATTGCCAGTAAGTTTTAATTAATTATTTAAAAAATTTCTTTTGTTTTACTTAAACTAAGTATGAGTGAAAAATAAACGGTAGATTCTAAGCTTCAATTTGATATATATTAAGACTATATTACAAAATTTTTAATTATATTAAAAAATAATTAAAAATATGTATCATATTTAACCAAAACCAAAAGACAAAATAAAATTTTTTTACCACGAAAAACTTTAAATTTTAACATTACAAGATTATGTAAAGATAAATAATGTTTCGTAGATAATGGATAAATTTTCTTTGAAATTTATACTCAACAAAATATCAATAATAAGTTAATGCAAATATTGAGTCTCACGTTGGAGACACGTGAAGTGGTCCCTTTAAGGAGAATCATCCACTTACAAACAAAATATTAAAAAAAAAATACAAAATAAATTCGAAGGTTCAAAAATAGAAATGTAAGGAAATAAAAAATCGGAAAAACCACAAGAATAATTTGATAAAAAGTGTAAAACTAAATTTGTTGGTTTGAAGTGCGGAGGGGAAAGAGGAGAAAAGTTTATAACATTGGGGAGTCCTTTTAGTGTGTTGGATGTTGGGAAAAAGGTGGCTGAGAGTCGAATTCTCGATAGAATTGGCATTCTGTTTGAGTGTGTCTTCGGAATCTTTTCTCCGAGTGCAGTAGGTTACTTGAAAATGTATTCGTTTCTATCCATAAGTTTCGTATCACGTTTTATAGTTGGAGAATACTATTTTCATGAATTTCCGTGAGAATTCGCATTCACCTATTTCGTGTAGCTTAAACGCGTGTATACGACAGTCCAATGAACTCGCAGTGGAATTACAGTCGTGTGGTCAGACGAAAGTTTTTAAAGAGATAGAACACATCAAATTTACTCGTATATTTTTCTCATAAAAATAATAAAACAAAAATTATACCTACCTACCTACCTAAAAAAACAACTTTATGTATTCAATTTTATTTTTAATAATTAATTTTTTAAAAATATTTGATTTTTTATTTTATTTACTTTAGTGTCATATTAGTAGTAGTTATTATTTTAGTTATTAATATAAGAATAAGAATTTATAACAAATTATACACTGAGAAAATATTATACTCGTTTCAATTAGAAAAATATTTTTAAGTGATTTTGTTTCATTGAAATGAGTTTATAAGCTTAATTTCAATATATAGTAAATATTTACTGCTTTGATTCAAAACTAATTTTTATTCGAATAATTATGTTTAATTCAAACATATATTCTGTTTTGGTTTAAACAAAAAATATGTTTAAAAATTTTATATTTGATTCAAACTTAAAAGTTGTTAATAAATAATTTAAAATCTACTATACATTATGTTTGAATTAAATATATTATTTCTATAAATGAAACAAAAAATATGTTTGAATTGAACTTAAATTTGTTTGACTGTATAGCAAAGATATTTTAAGTTTGATTTAAACAAAATATGTTTGAATCAAATAAATCGTTTTCTCAGTATAATAAGCTAGTAAATTTTTATTTTTAATCAAATTTTGTAATATTGAAAAGATATTTTATATTTTTATATTTTTATATTTTTATATTTTTATATTTTTATATTTTTATATTTTTATATTTTTATATTTTTATATTTTTATATTTTCATATTTTTATATTTTTATATTTTTATATTTTTATATTTTATATTTTAAAAATAATCGTTATCTAAAGGAATAATTAAAGTATATTCCTATTTTATATGCCGACAAGCATATATTTTATTATTCTTCGTTTTTCCCTTTGTTAGGTGTCTATATTTTTCTCAGTCTGCTTTCTGTTTCTTCGATAAAAACAGAATGCATTTCTTTTTTCTTATGGCAAAACGTTTTTTTTCTTCTTCTTTTTTTTGTCCTTTCTCTCCTTTGGAAAGTCAATTTCGTAGCATTTATTTATGGCGCATAAAAGGAAATTTCAAGCAGACGTGCTCTAAGAGTTCGTCTATTTTTATGTACATATACATCACCTTGGGAAAATTATTAAATACTCTTTTTTTCAATTTTTAAGTAGTGTTGCTGTATGCTTAGACAGACGATCGATAAAGTCGTTGGAAATCGATTTAAAATTTATATCGGGTTTTCCATTTTCATTATAGTAGAGATTTCCTTTACTCGGACTATTAATAATTTGACTAACGAGATTTAATTTATATTTGGAAATCATTTTCAGTAGTAGCGATTTAATTTAGGCGGACATTTAAAAATTTTTGAACACTTTTAGTAGTGTTATTTCGATTTTAGTCAGGCAACATTTTCAGTAGTGAGGATTTAGTTTAGTCAGACATTGAAAAACAAATTTTATAGTTTTAGAAAGTTTAAAAAAAAAATTAAGAAATATTTTAGCTATATCAATAATTTGTTTGGTCAAACTGTCAAATTTTTTATTTAAAAAACCCTCTAATATATCGAGATACTATTTTCAGTAGTAAAAGTTTTCTTTTAGTCAGACATTCAAAAATAGAGGATTATTTTAATAATATAGGAATTTTTACTAGTAGGGCATAAATTTGTGTAAACTGACTAAAAAAATTTTTTAGTAAATCAGTATATAAAATACAAAAGCACTAAAATATATAGTAAAAAAATTTCAAAAAGAACAAAATTAGGTAGTGAATAAATTAATAAAAACTAGACAATAAGACTACAGAAAAAATTAGCAGAAAACAAATAAATAACTAGCGAAAAACAGAAAAAAGAGTTCTTTTTTCTCCTAGTTGTAGTAGAGAAATAATAAATAACCAGTAATAAAACTAGTAAGAAAACAAGTTAAAAAACTAAAGTAAAAAAGTTTTTAGAAAATTAATAAGAAAATTAATAAAATAATTATTTTTAAATATCAAATAGTGAAAAATCAAAAACTATTTAATAACTGGTTAAGAACTAATAAAAAACTAGTAAAAATCTATTTAGAAAAAAAATTAATAAAAAACTGCTAAAAACGAATAAAATAACTAGTAAAAAACTTTTTGGAAAACTAATTGAAAAACTGTTATAAAACTATTTAGAAAAGTAACAAAAAACTAGTAAAACCTAATTATAAAATTAATAAAATATATATTTAAAAACCGAACTAGTGAAAAGTAGAAAACCAAACCGAAGAATTAATTAAGAACTAATAAAAAACTATTATTAATTTATTCATAAAACTAATAAAAAAAACTAGTAAAAACTAATAATAAAATTAATAAAATATATTTTAAAGACCAAACTAGTGAAAATCAAATATCGTAATTGACGAACATCGATTTTTATAATTGAAAAACTTTGTTTTTTAAAAGAAAGTAGCTATATTAGGAAAACTTATATATTAGGAATGTACTATTAGGGAAAACATGTTCTAGGAATTTATAATTAGGAAAATTGGATTAGGAAAAAGGAAATAGGAAAAGTGACTATTAAGAAAGTCAGCCATTAAAAAAATGAAATTAGAAAAATCGTTTGGGAACGTAAAAAAAATTGTGATAATTAAAAATAAAAAAAACTATGGTAAAAAGTATTTTTGTAAACCAAACTAATGAAACTTAGAAAAACCAAAATAGAAACTAATAAAAAAAATCTTTTTTCTTCTAGTTGTACTATAGAAATAATAAACAGCCAGCAATAAAACTATTTAGAAAAGTAGTTGAAAAACTAGTAAAAAAGTTTTCAGAAAACCAAAAACAAAATTAATAAAATAATTATTTTTAAATATGAAATAGTGAAAAACCAAAAACCAAAATAGTGAAAAAGTTATTTAGAAACTAGTAAAAAACTAGTGAAGAACTAATACAAACTAGTTAAAAACTATTTAGAAACTTATTAAACTAATAAAAACTACTAAAAAAATAATAGAAGAACTAATGAAGAATGAATAAAAAAGTTGCAAATAAACTATTTAGAAAACTAATTGAATAATTAATTAATTATTAAATAAAAATAGTAGTTTTTACTATTTTTAATTAATAATTATTTAACTAGTAATGTATTTTTTAAACAATGTTTATAACCGTCTTTGTAATAATTAACGTTTTATTTTAGTTAATTTTAGTTTTCTTTTAAATTAATTACAATTTCGTTTTATTGCAAGTAGTTTTTTTAAATAGTATTTTTTGTAACCTATTAAAAAAACTACTTGCAATAAAACGAAATTGTAATTAATTTAAAACAAACAAAACGTAAATTATTACAAAGACGGTTAAAAACTATTTTAAAAAATACAAAGAAAAATATAAATATGTGAAAATAAAAATGATTTTAAAAAAGTGCAACATAATTATTGACTGTAAAAAAAGGAAGAAAATATTTTCAGTCATGGCGAGTGATAAATTAGGAAAAACGTCCGGGAACGTAAAAAAAATTGTGATAAACAAATAAAGAAAACTATAGTAAAATGTATTTTTATAAACCAAAATAATGAAAACTAAAAAAACAAAATAGAAACTAATAAAAAAATTGTTTTAAAATAATAAAAACTACTGAAAAAAATAATAGAAGAACTAATGAAGAATGAATAAAAAAAGTTGCAAATAAACTATTTAGAAAACTATTTGAATAATTATTTTAAAAAATAGTAAAAACTACTATTTTTATTTAATAATTATTCAACTAGTAATGTATTTTTTGAAATAGTTTTTAACCGTCTTTGTAATAATTTACGATTTGTTTTTTTAAATATTAATTACAATTTCGTTTTATTGCAAGTATTTTTTTTAATAGGTTACAAAAAATACTATTGAAAAACCTACTTGCAATAAAACGAAATTGTAATTAATTTAAAATAAACGTAAATTATTACAAAGACAGTTAAAAACTATTTTAAAAAATACAGAGAAAAAAAAGAAATTGTTAAAATAAAAATAATTTTAAAAAAGTGCAATATAATTATTGACTGTAAAAAAAGGAGGAAAATATTTTCAGTCATGGCGAGAGATAAAAGGGTGCTAATAATTTTTTTGCAATTGACATGTTTTACAATAAGTGATCACCATTATAGTCGGACCAGAAATAAAATGTCACCCCACAGAGAGTATGAACACTCGATGCTTTTAAAACACTTCTATTATAGGTACTTTTGTTTAGCTCAACTCTCGTGTGAACAAAACAAAAAAAGAAAGAAAGAACTTTTCTCTTTAAAACACTACCCTTTGCCCCCTATTTATTTTTTTTCTTCTTCTTCTTCTTCTACTACTTCGGGTCTCTATACTTTATAATGTCTATGAACTGCTTTGATGGAATGCATACCTTGTTCTGTATTGTTCTTTTCAGTGCCACCTAAAATCACGCCTTTCAATTTTGCTCGCGATTTAAACGTAGGGGATCGTACTAGCATACAGTGTGTAGTCGTGACCGGCGACCTGCCTCTGACATTTACTTGGCTCAAAGATAACGTGCCAATTGACGATGTATCGGAACAATCACTGTCGGGTCATGAGGCCCAAATTGTTGGTAGTACGAAATCGGGTCTCGTCGAACAGGCCCGTGTCAGGGATCAGGGGCCAATAAAGGCGATCAACATCCGCCAATATGACGCTTTTAACAGCGCCCTGAGCATTAGCACGATCGCACCTGCACACAATGGCACGTACACCTGTCGCGTGGCCAACGGTGCTGACACCGTCGCTCATTCTGCACTCCTCCACGTCAACGGTAACACAAAAGCCGTTGGTGTTTCTTTAAGCACCAACCCAATTATCTTTAATTGTCATTTTTAACTGGGCACATGACACGATTCTTCTTTTTTTTTCTTTTTTAATTTTAATATTTAATATAATTGGAAACACTTTTTTTTTGGTGGAAAAAAAAAATTATTTTACCATATTCTTCTGTTTGGTAAAGAGATTTTTATGGTTTGGTAATTTTTAACAAAGTGCTCTCTAAATTTCGAATTAGATTAAAATAACCGATTTAGAAGCAAAATGGTAGTCACTAATTAAAATTTAAAATTGTAATATTTAATTACAATTTTAAATATTATTTAGTTAAAAGTATGAAATTGGCAATTAAAAGTAACTGTTTGTCAGTTAAAAGCAACTGATTGTCGATTAAAAGTAACTGATTGTCTATTACAGAATCACTTGAAAAAAATCTTCTAAAGAATTAGTTATTTACTAATTCATTAGTAGATTTTTTTTAACGAAAAAGATTTAAAAGATTTTTTTAACGGAGAAGAGTTAAAAGATTTTTAAGAATCTAATAAAGAATTAATTAATTAGTAATTCATTAGTAGATTTTTTTAACGAAAGAAATTTAAAAGATTTTTAAAAATTTACTAAAGAATTAATTATTTACTAATTCTTTAAATAATTTTTTTAAGGAAAAAGATTTAAATGATTTAAAAACATCTACTAAAGAATTAATTATTTACTAATTCATTAGTAGATTTTTTAACGAAAAAGATTTAAAAGATTTTTAAAAATCTACTAAAATATTAGTTATTTACTAATTCGTTAGAAGATTTTTTTAACGAAGAAGATTTAAAAGAATTTTAAAAATCTACTAAAGAATTTATTAATTAGTAATTCATTAATAGATTTTTTTAACGAAAGAGATTTAAAAGATTTTTAAAAATTTAGTAAAGAATTAATTATTTACTAATTCTTTAAATAATTTTTTTAAGGAAAAAGATTTAAATGATTTTAAAACATCTACTAAAGAATTAATTATTTACTAATTCATTAATAGATTTTTTAACGAAAAAGATTTAAAAGATTTTAAAAAATCTACTAAAAAATTAGTTATTTACTAATTCGTTAGAAGATTTTTTTAACGAAGAAGATTTAAAAGAATTTTAAAAATCTACTAAAGAATTTATTAATTATAAATTCATTAATAGATTTTTTTAACGAAAGAGATTTAAAAGATTTTTAAAAATTTACTAAAGAATTAATTATTTACTGATTCTTTAATTGAATTTTTAAGGGAAAAGATTTAAATGCTTTTAAAACATCTACTAAAGAATTAATTATTTACTAATTCTTTAATTGAATTTTTTAAGGGAAAAGATTTAAATGATTTTAAAACATCTACTAAAGAATTAATTATTTACTAATTCATTAGTAGATTTTTTTTAACAAAAAAGATTTAAAAGATTTTAAAAAATCTACTAAAAAAATAGTTATTTACTAATTCGTTAGTAGATTTTTTTAAATGATTCAATTATTCCAGTTTAACTAATTTTTCAGTCATTTTTCTCTGACAAATCAGTCATTTTTTCTCTGACAATCAGTCATTTTTTCTCTGACAATCAGTTATTTTTTCACTGACAATCAGATATTTTTAGTTGTTTCAGAAAGAAGAAAGTAAGCCACTGATTCTCTGCTAAAAGAATTATTTTTAAATTATTCAAAATTTAGAGACTTAAAAAAACATTTTTGAAAAGAAAAATATTTCAATTGAATCAACATTGAAAATTTTTGCAAAAATTCCTCAGTGGCTTAGGGGCAAAATACTTGAATTGGAAATCATCGACTATCGAGGTTCGATACTTTCCAAAAACTGATTTTTTCCATATACTTTTTTTGATTTTTTGCAATGCAAATTTTTTCTTTCTCCAAAAAAAAAATACAAATTTATTTGAAAAATATAAAAAATGTATAAAACCTTTTTTAAAGAAAGAATCCGACGAACAATCGGAACAAAAGTTAGTCCAATGTCGTAATTTTGTTTTTTTGTTAACAAGTCAAATTAAATTTTCAAAATCTTTTTTTAGAAGCGTAAGTAAATTAATTTTGAATATGTTAACATTTTAAAGTTTTTTTATTTATAATTTTATTGATAAAAAAATTGTTTAGTTATATTTGAATAAAAATTACAATTTTTTGTTAATAATAAATATGTCATATAACATAAGTTAAAATTTTATTAATGTTTCTTATTGACAGAGAATTGTAATTTTTATTCAATTGCAATTTTTAATCGTTTTAAATATTCAAAATTAAATTCTTCACCTTCCTAACAAGATAAATTTAAAATTTAATTTGTAATTTTTTTTTAATTTAAAAATTATGACATAGGACTAACTTTTAATTTGACTGTCCGACAGATTCCTCCCTAATGGTTTTAATATTTTAAAATAAAAGAAACTGCAAATTGTATTTTGAAAATTATTGTAGGATATTAACAATGTTAATTATACAGTTATTCAAATTTTTTTTATTTCTATTCAAAAAAAGTTCGATTCTTTAGAAAAGTAATTTTTTACAGTCCTAATTTTTACGTTCTCTAAAAAAAGTACAAAATAGTTAATAATTTAATATTATAGAAAATGGACTAAAAAGCTTTACTCATTATTGATTATAATATTATTAAATGAAAGAAATTTTAAATTATATTTTAAAATTAAAATTTTGAAGGATATAAACAATTAACATTACCAAATTATTCAAAATTTTTTTCATATATTCATTCAAAGAGAGCAAAATCTTTTTTAAATAGAATCCAAATTCTTTTCAATAAAGATTGTTTGGAATACTTAATTTTTCCTTTATTATAATGTAAATTTTTATTTTCTCCTACGAAAAAAGTAAAATTAGTTTTAAAAAATTCAAAATAAACTATAAAATTCAATCTTGTTATTTTTTTTTATTTTTTTTCTCATAAATGTTTATTAAATAAATAAAAATTGTAAATTACATGCAAAATTAAAATAATTGTAGAATACGAGGTAGATTATCAACAATTGAGATTCTTCAATTATTCAAATTTTTTTTTTTTTATTTAAAAAGGATTCGATTCCCCCAAACAGAGATTTTTTAATATTTAATTTTTTGATTTTTCACAATGTAAATTTTTATTTTCTCACAAACAAAAGTAAAATTAGTTCATAATAATAAAAAAAAACTGTGAAATCCAATTTATCGTTTGTTATTTATTGAAATTTTTTTTGTCAAGAGTGTTTGTTAAATATCAAAAAATTGTGAATTATATTTCAAAAATTATATCGCAGAATATTAGCAATTCAAATTCTTTAATTCTTGAAAATTTTGTATTTTATTTATTTTTACACAAAAAGGGTTCGATTCTCTCCAATAGAGATTTTTAAATATTTAATTCTTTGATTTTCCTCAATGTAAATTTGTACTTTCTACCAAAAAAAATCTAATTACTTAAAAAAATAAAAAGTAAAGTGTAAAATTCAATTTATCGGTTATGATTTATTCATTTTATTTATGTTCCAGAGTTTTATTAAATGAATTATAATTTGTAAATTACATTTTGAAAATTTAAATTTAAATTATTAACAAGCAAGATATTACTAATAATAATTCATGCAATAATTATTATATTTAATATAAAAATGTAAAATAATAATGCTGACAATAATAAACCAATATTATTTATTTATTGTTAATTATCATGTACTTAATAATAATAATTTTGTATTAATTATTACTGATTATTATTACAAATACAAAATAACTGGTATTGTTAATAATTAATATCAAAAGTAACAATTATTATAAATAATTAATATTTTAAATAAAGCACTTCTTTTACAAAATTAAATTAATTTAGAAAACCAAACTTATTCCACAAAAAAATCTGTTGATTCAATAGAAAATTTATAATTATGATATTTATTTTATAATCATTAAAGAAGATTTTAATATTTCATTATTATTCATTTATAACGAAATATTGGAACAATAGTTCAAACCTAAATTATTATATTTAATATAGAAACGTAAAGTATTGAAAAACTGTTGCCCAGTTACTGATCGATCATCGCATCACTGTTTTTATATTCGATTTTTCTTTTTTTTCAAACGACTTTTTTGCACATTTCTCTTTTTTCTGAAAAGAAAATTCACTTTTAAATTTATAAACTTTTTTTGCATGATTCTTAAAAGACAAAAAAAAGAAACGTGTTGCGATGATCGAAATGACAAATTTAAGATCGTCAATGATCGTTCTTTACTGATAAAAGACGCAATTTTTTTTCTTTTTTTCAAGAAAAAGAAAAAATGTTTACAATTATTATATTAAAACAATTTTTCATCGAGAATTCATTGAGAGTCAATTTCTAAACGGCGAAAATTTGTTATTGATAAATAGGTAAGAAAATAAGTAAATAAGTATATAAACAAAAAAGAAATTACCGTGAAAAAAAATAAAAAGAACACAAAAAAGATAGAAAAAAAGGAACAAGAAAACAAAAATTTACTATTTAAATTTATTTATTTATTTACTTAGCGAACTTACATACATATAAAAAAATGCTAAATAAATTAAATGAAAAAAATTTATTTCACAAAATTTTTTTTCCAGTTCATCAACTTTTTCGGTAATTTTGAATAAAAATTCCGTTTTTTAACTCAAATCAAAATAGTTTTAACTAAAAATTGTTTTAATTAATTTTTGAGAATGAAAGAAAAATTCTTTCTCCTTTCGTCAGTAAAGAATTTCCTTTCTTAATCCAAGAAGAAAAAATCTTAACCTGCCTGATTTCTGCTACATGCTCTCTTTTTTCACAATTGCACGCTAAACTACTTGATTTTTTTTTTATTAAAAAAATATAGTCTACTTTAAAAGAAAAATTCTTTTTTCAGCTACAACTATTGTTCTATTTTTCCTGCACGCTATTTTCTTCTGCACGCTAATTGCACGCTTTTTCGAAACCGATTTTCAATGAAATAATTTTCAACTTACTTATATATTATTATATATAATTATAGTCTCAATAGTTATGTATTTTTACTGATTCCACAGTTAATTACACACTTTTACTTGTTATAGTATACATATATATTATATATTCGATAGTCGAATGCATTCCCTGGGCATTTTGTCGAGTAAATGTTTCTAAATCTCGGAATAATTAATTTCTACTCAGTTAATATTAATTTGAAAATTACGTAATAATATTTATTAATTAAGGACAAAAAATTTAATTACATGTTTTGAATAAGTTTTATTTTTTTAGACAAGTTTTACAAGTTATACAAGTTTTATTCCTTATTTTTATTTTTATGCTTTCTTTTTTATCCCATTGTCTATTATTACTTATTGTATTATTTTTTATTTTGACTAATTATTATAGTTCAAGAAAATAATAAAAAAAAATTAATTAACAATTAATTGAAGGAAAAAGTTTCATTAGAGTTTTAAAACTTTCTAATTTTTTATTCTTTCTTCTGTTAATAATTAATATAATGAAATTAAAAAAATATTAAAAACATTATTTAATAATAATAATTAATTTTCCTTTTTAAATTAATGATTTTTTTCATTTTCTAGAGTTTGTTTGTTTAAAACAACCATTTATTGATTTTTCTTTTTTTATGTTTTGAAATTTAATGGTAAAAAATTGTCAGTTTTTAATTAAAATTCAAAAAAGTATAAAAAATAGTAAAATAGAGAAATTCAAAACTGTAACATTCAATAATTTTTTTTTTTTTGAAAATTAATAACAAAAAAGTGAAAAATTTAAAGAAAATTTAAAAATTTAAAAAATTTAAAGAGAAAAGAATTGAGAACGAAAAAAATTTCTTATTTATGAATGTTTATAAAAGTGTGTACTGTTAAAGAGACTTCCTCATAAATTAGCTGCTAAGTGGAAAATTGCTTTAACTTCAGGAAGAATCTTTTTCCATTTGAGTTAATGAAACTTTCTCTTGACTTCAAAGTGAATAACTCCTTTTTTTTTGCCCCCGACAAATTCACTTTGTCCAATGAAAGGACGAAAATTTCCAACTCTTTTGTCAAAATGATAATTTATTCTACAAATGATAATTGTCATTCAAGAAAAAAAGGAAATTGTCAATTTCAATTTTAAACTAGAGCAAGTGTTTTTTTTTTTTTGCTCGAAGAAAACACTTTCTGAACAAAATATTCTTGAAGAATTTTTTTTATTTCTCTTTTCTAGAAAAAAAATTATCCTCCATTATTTATATTCTTAAAAAAAAAGAAAAAGTTTTTTTTTAACGACAGAAAAGACATATTTTCTTCTGGTTTTTATGAAACATTTTCTCGCCTTTAGCGCGTATGATCCTAAGTGATATTTTGAGTCTAGTTAAGATCTTAATGTCACATGACTGATGATACTCGACTATGCCCAGTTTTTTTTTTAAACCGTGCTCGTTTCAATTTTCGTATATATTCGTAAATGCATTAAAGGTCGTTATTTGAGAGAAAAAAATAATCGATTTTTCTTCCTCTACACAGTATATATATAGTTTTTTATTTACATATATAGTATACTATAAATAATATTCTATAATCAATTATATAATCGAATAGTTAGATTAATTTAGAATTTTTTTCAAATCAGAAACCATATTTAACCATTTTTTTGTGGATTGTTTCTTATATTCGAATTTTATTCAATATCGTAGTCAAATTTTTGAAAGTATGTTTTTTAATTATTACTTGTTTTTTCCTTAATGTTTTGTAAATTAAATTTTTATTAAAAAAATTTGATTTAAATTGTTAATTTAAATTTTTTATTTTAAAAATAATATCAAGGAGAAAAAATGAAACAAATAGAAAATGAAAAAAAAGAGACAAACCAGAAGTGAAAAGTCTCGAAGTTGTTTTTTTTTAGTACTTTTTTTATCTCCTGTGCAATTGAGAAGGAGAGAATATTGTCACAATATAGTAAAATCGTTTCAATTCAGCCCGCAAAGTTGGAAAGCTGAAAAGGTTTAAAATCTGTCAATGTCATTGAGTTAATCCATTTCAATGAAGCAAACAATAGGGCTTGGAGTCCTTCAAATAGGGTGGGACGTCACTCTAATCGGTGATGAATCTTGATTGCTTTTTCAGGTCCTTTCCTAGATCTAATTAAGAGAGTAATTCTTCATTTAGAATTTAAATTTATTTTTCTAACAATTATTTACAATTTTACCCCTGCAAAAAAGGAAGAAAATAATTAAATAAAATTTTATTAATTTTTTTCTCGGGTTTTATTTACAATTTTGAATTTTCTATTTTACTTCTTTAAAATAACAGTTAAACATTTTTCCACAGTGCAAATTGTTCAGAGAAAAAAAAAGAAAAAAAAAGGTAAAAAGCATAACGTACAATGGATTGACAAAACAAAAGATTGAAATTGTAATGGATTGAAAGAGCAATAGAATAAAAAAATACAGATAAAGAAACGGTAGATAAAAAAAGGCGAAAACAATTGTTACTGAGAAAAAAACAGATATAGAAACAGAAGATAATGCAATTGATAAAAAGGTATTTTGTTACGTTCATGGTCAATTTTCTATGGGATTTTTTGAAAAATGATAAAGCAAGAAATTTTCTATTCATTCTGCGGGAATATTTTTTATTGCAACCTTGGGAATATTCTATTACAATTTTTGGAAAAGTGAGAAATATTTAATTTTTCATTTCATGCTATTTGAAATATTTCTTGATTATTATTTTATCCTAAAAAATAGTGACAGAAAACTGAATATAAATATTGATTGGTAATAGAAAATTTAATATAAAAAATAAATATTGAAAATATAAACTAAAAATTTAATATAAAAATAATCGGAAAAAATGAAAAAAATATATAAAAATATTTAATAAAGCTGATAATAAAATATTTATAAAACCGAAGTAAAAAAAAGAAATATAATTGAAATGAAGTTCTCAAAGGCAAATGGTCAAAAATATTCTTAATATTCTGAAAAAAATTTTCCATGTAGTCATTATAAATATTCCAGACAAACGAGTTGAAAATTTTTGAATTTTAAAAGTTTTCATAATTAAAAACTCCGAGAATGAAAAACTATTTGAATTAAATAATTTACGAATTAAAAATTTCAAGAAGTAAAAATTGTAAGAAGGGCAAATTTCAAAAATAAAAAATCCCAAGAAGTAAAAACTTCAGTTATAAAAATTCGCAAAAATTAAAAATTTGAAGAATTAAAAAATGCAAAAATAAAAAATTAATGCTTAAAAATTTTAAGAAGTAAAAATTCCATGAATTAAAAATTTCAGATACTAAAAATTTTACGAATTTAAAAATATCTCATGATGGAGTAATGACAAAGAATACTAATGGACGATAAAGAATACTAATGAAGGTAAAAAAAGAATACCAAACGAAAAAAAAAATTCGTAACCATATTCAGATAAGAATTTTTACAATGAAATTATCGACAAAAAAAAGTGCCACGTAAAATTTTATACTTATCTTCCCTTGATAATATCTCTCCTTCTCGATTTGAATATTTCAGAATTAATTTGCATTCCATAAAGTACTGTTTTCCTCCCCCTACTCTCAAATCCTTCAACAAAAAAAAGAGACAAATGACAAAACTTTTTTTCCTGTTTCTTCAAATCTATTACTGTTTCTACATCAAATTAATGAAATGTGATAAACAAAAAAAAAGACCATATCTCCCTTTTTCTTTTTTTTTCTCTCTCCCTCTCTGAATGTGAATAAAATTTTCAGTTTCGCACAGAGATAAAAATAAGTCGGAGACTGCTTCCTCTGGTTTAGTCTCGAATTTCAAATTGTTTCCCAATCTCCTAGAAAAATACTCTGAGGCAGCAGATGGGAAATAGGTTTTTATTATGGTTTGGGTAAGTAGTGAATAAATGAAACCCGAGTGAAAATAGTCGCAAAGCTGTGAAATGGGGTTCAATTAACCTCTCTTTATTTTTTTTTGCCTTTGAAGCGAATTCAAATTAAAACTATTACAATAAATAAATTTAATAAATTTATTTTTCAAAGGAAGAAAAAAAAACTTGGTGAATTTAAATTATAACTAATTGCAAAAAAAAATTGGTGAATTTAAATTGAAACTAATTGGAAAATTGGTAAATTTGAATTAAAACTAATTGACAAATTGGTAAATTTGAACTAAACTAATAAAAAAGTTAGTAAAACTACTTTTGAAAATTAGCAAATTTAAATTCGAAATAATAAGAAAATCAGTAAACTTAAATTAAAGCTACTTAAAAAATTAGTGAGTTCAAATTAAAACTAAAAAAATTACTTTATCTAAATATAAATCTAATTGGAAAATTAGTCAATTCGAATTGCAACTTATAACGAATTTCATAATTTAGAGGAATAAAATTAAAAGTAATTGAAAAATTAGTAAATTTGAATTATAATTTATAACGAGTTTAAAAAATTAGTGAATTAAAATTAGTAGATTAGAATTAGAAAAATTAGTAAATTTGAATTATAATTTATAACGAATTTAAAAAAGTAGTGAATTAAAATTAAAAGTAATTGAAAAATTAGTAAATTTGAATTATAATTTATAACGAATTTAAAAAAGTAGTGAATTAAAATTAAAAGTAATTGAAAAATTAGTAAATTTGAATAAAGACAATTCAACAATTAGTGAATTAAATTGCGTACAAATAACAAAAAAATTAGTGAATTATGTTCAGATAATTAAACAATTAGTAAATTTAAATTAAGAAAAATTAAACAAATTAGTAGATTTAAATTAAAACTAATTGAACAAAGTAGTGAATTTAAATTCTAAAACTAATTTAACAATTTAGTACCTACTCTTCAAAGAATTAGTAAAATTAAATTTTTTTAGTAATTCTGAATTAGTGATTGAATTAAAAATTAGTGACTGTATTTCAATTAGTAAATTTTACTAATAAACAGTAATTTCTGTTAATTTATTAGTCAAATTTACTGATTCAAAAGCGAAAAATTAGTCACTATTTCAAATTAGTAAACATCTTTACTACTTCTAATTGAAATTATAAATTTAAATCGGAGCTAATTAAAAGAATTAGTGAATTTAAATTAATACTTATAAACAAATTAGTTGTTTTCAATTGAAACTAATTGAACAAATTAGTGAATTTAAATTCTACAACTAATTCAACTAATTAGTGCTCTTCAAAGAATTAGTAAAATTAAATTTTTTCACTAATTTTGAATTAGTGATTTAATTAAAAATTAACGACTGCATTTCAATTAGTAAATTTTATTAATAAACTGTAATTTCTGCTAATTTATTAGTAAAATTTACTAACTCAAAAGCAAAAAATTAGTCACTCTTTCAAATTAGTAAACATCTTTACTACTTCTAATTGAAATGATAAATTCTGTTTGGAGCTAATTAAAAGAATTAGTAAATTTAAATTAATACTTATAAACAAATTAGTTAATTTCAATTGAAACTAATTGAACAAATTAGTTAATTTTAATTAAAATTAATTTAAAAATTAGTGAATTTAAATTTAACTAATAAACAAATTAGTTAATTTAAATTGAAACTAATAAACAAATTAGTTAATTTTAATTAAAATTAATTTAAAAATTAGTGAATTTAAATTTAAACTAGCAAACAAATTAGTTCATTTAAGTTGAAAGCAAAAAAACAAATTAGTTAATTTAAATTGAAACCAAAAAAACAAATTAGTTAATTTAAATTGAAACCAAACAAACAAATTAGTTAATTTAAATTGAAACCAAAAAAACAAATTAGTTAATTTAAATTGTAACTAATAAACAAATTAGTTAATTTAAATTGAAACTAATAAACAATTAGTTAATTTAAATAAATAAAAATTTAACATTTCCAATTCTTTTTGCATATAAAAAATGAAATGAAAAATGAAACAAAAAATGAAAAGAAAGACGAAACGAAAAAATTTATTATAGAAAGATGAGGAGAATTAACAAAAAAAAAATTAAAAAAAGAAAAAATCGGATAGTACCAATTGCGTGACTAAACCTTGTAGTTCCGCCGCGGATCTCGCCGTTTTATTTCGAAACGGGCGTGACACAAGGGATGAGGACACAACTAATGTGTACAATGAGCCAAGGAGATCAGCCGTTCAACATCACATGGCTGATGGACAGGAAAGCAATTCAAATGAAAGAGAATGGCGATGTGACATCGAACCAGTTATCGGCGTCTCAAGAAACCAACAACATTCAGATAAGCGTCTTTCCACCGTTTTCCAGCATCCTCACGATTAGTAACGTCACTGCCAAGCACAGTGGCAACTACACATGCCGTGTTAGCAACATTGCTGGGGTCACCGAGCACTCCGCAAGTCTCTCCGTAACTGGTTTGTGTCAGATCTGCTCCGGCGAAATGCAAAAAAAAAAACAAAAAACAAAAGAAAAAAAACAATATGCTCCGGGTCACGGTTTTTTGATTTTTAATTCTTTTTCTCTCTTTTTTTAAATTTTGTCACAAAATTTCATTTTATTTAGTGGAGAAAAAGTTAATGAAATCTGACAGTGAGGGGAAATTTTAATTATTCATTTGAAACGGTTTTTTTTATTTATAGATTTTTATTTGTTTCTTTATTTCTTTAAAATTTATGTTTAATTTGCATCTTTGTTAAATATTTATTTTGCTATTTCTTTTATTTACTTTTTTTTCGTTTATTTTTTAAAGTCTTTTATTTTGTTAACTATTTTTTTTATTTTGTTTATTTTGCAACTTTCTATTTAGTCTTATTTATTTATTGTTATTTATTAATTTTTTTATTCTTATTTATTAATTTTTTTATTCTTTAATTTGTTCATTTTATTACTTTTTTTGTTTAGTTTATTTGTTTTCTATTTTGTTTACTGTTTAATTTTTATTTTTTTTATATTTTACCATCTTTTATTTTGTTTACTTAAAATTTTTTTTTATTTTAATTATTTTATGTTCCTTATTTTATTTACTTTTAATTTATTTTTTTATATTTTGTTTTCTTACTTTATTTGCTTTCTATTTTATTCGAGATTTTATTAAAGTTGCAGTAAATCTTTATTTTGTTTACTTTTTAGTTTATTGTCCAAATTTTTATTTACTTTTCATTTTATTTCATTTGCTTTTTATTTTTTTAATCCTTTTTTTTTGTTTATTTATTTGATTAATTTATATTGTAATCTTGTTTACATTCTTTTTGTTTTTTGTTTAGTACTTATATTTTTTTGCTTCCTAATTTGTTTACTTCTTATTTATTTTGTTTATCTTACTACTTTTTATTTAGTTCAAGTTATATTTATTTTTTATTTTGTTTATTTTTTTTGTCTTTTATTTCGATTATTTTTTGTCTTTTATTTCGATTATTTTTTATCTTTTATTTCGTTTATTTTTTATCTTTTATTTCGTTTATTTTTTGTCTTTTATTTTGTTTACTTTTTACTTTTTATTATTTTGTTCATTTTGCAACTTTTTATTTATTTCCTGCTTTGTCAATTTTTTTACTTTGATTATTTTGTTAACCTTTCATTTTATTGTTTTGTTTCTTTTGCTATCTTTTTTTGCGTTGTACATTTTTTTTAGTTTATTTTGTTTATTTTATTTCCTTTATTTATTTTACTTTTTTCATTTTCTTTATTTTGTTTACATTTTTTTTCTTTATTGCTTCGTCATATATAGAGGAAGTATTTTGTTCGCTTTTTTATTTTCTTCATTTTGTTTACTATTTATTTTTGTTTTAATTTTTCCGGATTACCACAGTTCAGAAAAATCAGGGAAAAGTCAGAATATTTAATAAAAAAAAATTGACGAAAAATTCTAAAATTAATAAGAAAATTCTATATTTTTTAAAATACTTTCTGCTCTTTGTAAAAATATTAAAAACATTTTAAATCTTCTCTAATTTTTTTGTATAATTATTAAAAATATAATAGAATGTCTTATAAATAATCTGATTCTCGAACAATTTTTTATAAAAACTTCTATAAAAAGTTATCATTTTTTAACATCTTTTTTTTTGTTAAAAATTATCATTTTTTAACATCTTTTTTTTGTTGTCAATTAAAAATGTTTCAGAGACAAATTTTACATGAAAATTCTAAAAATAATTTAATTTCGAAACACTTTGTGTTGCGATTTTCGTAAATAATTGAACTTTAGAGGTTTTTGAATTAAAAATTTTTGCACTTAATTCACTTAATTCAAATTATTATTGCCTGTAGAAAAATAAAAATTCTGTTTGGAAATTAGGGGGAAAATAAAATTTCCATAGCAATCCTGATTTTTTTCCTTTTATTTATTTTTTATTCACTTTTTTTCGTTTTACTTTTTTATTACTCGTAATTTATTCATTTATTTATTTAGTTGATTGTAAATTTGATCATTAATTTTACTGAATATTATCCCAGGATATATAGGTAGTTTAATTATGGTTTAATTAATTCTCGATTAATATTGCGTTTGAATTACAATCAAATATTCAGTTATTATTAATTATTTATATATATAAGAGAAAATTACAAATTGGGATTAAATTTCATCTGTAAATTATTATTTCAATTTTATAATAATTCCAATATCATTTCAATACAAAGAAAAAGTTACTTAATTAAAGAAATTGGTTTGCAACTTTTTTTTTAATTACGTTTTTAATAATAATTTTGTCCTTTATTGAAATTTATTACTATGGTATTAAATTACACTTGATCTGGTTCTCGATTACAAATCAAATAACCAATCCGGAGCATAATATTACTTCCATGCCATTGCCTTCAGAAAATTTTCATTTTTTTGTTAATAAATACAAAACTCTAAGGCAATTTTTCTTTCGAAATTTATATTTAGATTAAATAATGAAAAATATTTTCGGAAAAAGAATTTTTTGTCTATTTAACTTTTTAATTGTATGTCAATAAAGAAATAATCCGAAAATAAGTGACGATATTATAATCAAAATGTATTGAAATCGTCAAAATTATTCAAACAAAAATTTAAATTGATATTGAAGGTTTGATTTTATATTTTCATTAATTAATTATAAAGAAAGGAAAAAGACATGGATGTAAATTTTCGACAAATTGTATATATTCTATTTATATATAAAAGTGAACAAATTGTGCACGTAATTGAAAAGGATCGGAATAACGAATTGATAATTTGGGTTAATACAAAATTTTAACTTTATCAAAATGTTTATTAACTATTATCAAAAATTTATTCTTCTCATTATTGTTGATTTCATTGAACACGATAATTAGTGTTATTGGCAAAAGTATCAATTACAGTAAAAAGCATTCTACTTCCTAAATTTACGAAAATAGTAATTTTATTTAATAACAGTAATTTTAATATAATTACTTTTTTTTATTTATTGTTATTATTATTATTATTATTATTATTATTATTATTATTATTATTAATATTATTATTATTATTATTATTATTATTTAAATAATATTAATTTGAATACTAAAACAATAATATATTTCATTAAATTGAATATTCATTTTTAATGAATTAAAAAATAATTAGCAAAATTTTATGAGAAAAAAGAAAATAAGGTATAGTAACAACGAAAAATATTTTTTAAACAAATTTTTTCAAAAAATATAGTCAATGCTTTGAAATATTTTGGTAAAATTCTCAGATGAAATTCTTTTTGCATAGAAACAATCAAAACTGATTTTTACTAATGAGAAAAAAATGTTTACACTTTACTGAAATATTCCATAAATAATCTTTGAACTTCTCTGAATATTCCAAAATATTATTTTATTCAAATTTTTCATACTGAAATTTAAAATTTCTACATTGATACAATGGAAATATTTCTTCATTGATACAGTGGAATATTTTTTCTCCATTTAAGAAAATTATTTCGTGAATAATTTTTTAATTTCCTTAAAATATTTCTCAGTAATATTCCTCGTTCTGTGATCAAAATTAATTTTCCACACTTGGTAGATTTATGAAAAAATGTTTCTTTAATATTTCAGTATTTTAATATTTCTGTAATATATTTTTTTTTCCCAATGGAATATAAAATATTCAAAATAATGTTTTTTCACTAATTAACTGACATTTTCTTTTAATAATTTTTATAAATTCAGTCAATATTCCTTAAATATTTTCAAAGTCAATACTTTCAAATAACTTGGAAAAATTCCAATGGAATATTTTTTTTGCAAAAATCTAAAAGACTAAAATTGATTTTACAAAATTCGAGTGTCAAATTCTTCATGTTTACTAATTTCAATTAGTCGACATTTTTACTAATTAAATTTTTAGGAACAATTTTTTTCCTGAAGAAATTCTTTTAATTGAAAATTAAAAAATAATTTTTCTTGCAAATTATGAATTTGATTGAAGAAATAAATTTATATAATCTTGAATTTCTCTGAATATTCGCGGATGGAATTTTTTTTTGCAAAGAAAGCAATCAAAATTGATTTATACTAATGAGAAAAAAATTTTAATGAAAAAAAAAATTATAAATTTATAAAAATAAAATATAATTAAAATAAATAAATTATAAATTGAAAAAAATAAATTATAAATAAATTGTAAATAAATTAAATATAGATTAAATATTCCTGGAATAAATAGTGTCCCACCTGTCATTAGAAGAAAATATTCTGCCACTGAGCTTGAAACTGGACAGATCGACGAATTTATTTTGCTTTCAAACTACGTTTCGGTGAATTTAACGAGAAATAGATTTATAAATAAGAATAACTATATAGAATTATCTATATCCATATCGGTCTACCGCGTTTTCGATTGGCCCCTAAAATAATTGCCTTTATACACACAAATATATATATAGAGAGAATTCGAATTGAGTGACATTCGGTGGCGTACACGTTGAGCACGTATAGTAAACTTCATTTTGCGCTGTGTTTATATTGGTTTACTCTGGTGCGAGAGAACAAGTCACCAAAGTATCGTAAATTTAGATTACGTTTATGACTATAAACCAGCACGTCCACTGAATGTACTCGTACATCATGATTTTGACGTCATACCAGATATTTTGTTATGAGTGCCGAGTTACTTTTTTTCAAAGCCCCCTACTCATTTTCTTCTTTTTTTCGCACTATTTTTTTCACCCCCCACAGTTAGTATATATCTATATATATATATATATACAAATATAATAGACCCGCGAAAGTTCAAAGTCAACTTTTGTTTTACATTGATACATTGTCTGCAATGCCAATATTTCATTGTATATATATATAATAAGTTTAGTGTAAAATATTTTCAACTTTGTTTTCATATTTTATGATCACAACTTGTGGCTTTTATTATATAGTTTTAAACTGATGCTCGTAAGTTTCGTTTATGACTCTTGTTTTAAGAAAATTTATTATTTTTCATTAATTTGGTAGTTTATTCTTGTTTTTCTGAAAAAAGAAATTTTCTATTATTTTCTTTTCATACTTGTCTTATATCATTAATTTTTTTTGTTTTTTAAATTTATTTATTTAGTTTTTTCTGAAATTACAAAATAATTCGACAGACCAGTAGCATGGAATATTTTCATTGTTTCTATAGAACATTATCTAGGAATATCAATTTTCGAATAATTTCGGATTCAAAATTTAAAAAATTCACTTCTAAGTACATAATTAATTATTATCGTTTATTTTTTGCCAAAATTGAATTAAAATTCTTGGAAAATTATTTTTATAAATATTAATAATAATAATAATAGAATCTTCGGAACAAGCAATTTTTTTTTAAATATTAAAATTCTTTGTAGGAATTCAATTGTTTTCTAAAATGTTAATAAAATTTTAAAACAAGATTCAATTGATTCCTGACAGTTTGATAAAATTCTTCGAAACAATAAAATTATTTAAAATTTTAATAAATTCTTCGAAACAATTCAAGTATTTTTGTAATTATTAAAATTTTCTGCAAAAATTAGAATATTTTTACAAATAAGGAAATTCTTCTCAGAAATTGAATTATTTTCAAAACAATTTTTATAAAATTCAATAATAAAATTTTAAATCATAATTTATTATTAGACACGATTATTTTAGAAACTTGAAAAAATTCTTTGTTTAATTCAATCATTTAGAGAAATTTTAATTGTAGTAATTATTAAGAAAGTCTATTATAGGTATTATAAAAAATTATTATTTAATAGTATCCATTATTAGAATGAATTCAATTATATTTTTTATATATTTTTGTAAAATTTCTTGAATCAATTATAGTATTTTAAAAAATTGTAATAAAATTCTTTGTAGAAAAAAAAATTAAAAAAATACTTTTTCTTCAAATATTTTCTAAAGTTTTAATAGAATTGTAAGAAAAGATTCAATTATTTCCTGACACTTTGATAAAATTCTTCGAAACAATAAAATTTTTTTTTTTTAATTTTAATAAATTCTTCGAAACAACTCAAGTATTTTTGTAATTATTAAAATTCTTCAGCAAGAATTAAATTAATTTAAAAATAATAAAATTCTACTCAGGAATTTAATTATTTTCAACAAAATTTTTATAAAATTCAATAATAAAATTTTTAACTATAATTTATTATTAGAAACGATTATCTTAGAAAGTTGAAAAAAAAATACTATTATAGTATTTTCAAAAATTGTAATAAAATTTTAAGGAGAATTAAATTATTTTCTAGAACTTTTAACAAAATGCAATAATCAAAAATATTTAATTTCAATCATTAATTGTGTTATTAACATTTTTGAAAATAATTGCAATGTTTTGAAGTATTTTTTTTTTAATAATGATTTTTTTATTAATTTTTGTTAGAGATTTTGAAAATAATTGAACTTTATGAAGAATGTTTTTTAAGCTTTTAAAATAATCTTGTTCATTATTAATTATAATTAATAATTTTATTATTGAAATCATTTATAGAAAATTAAATTCTTTAAAATAATTTCTCTATTTTCGATAAAAATTAAAACTTTTTTGAAGTGTTTCTTTAAATTTCTAGAAAATAATATAGTTTTTTGTAATAATTTTAACTGGAATGTTTGGAAAATAATTAAAATTTAAAAAGAATTTTATCAAAAATTTTGAGAATAATTGAATTTTTTAGAAAAATTTTATTTCAATGTTTTTAAATAATCGAAATAGTTGAAAAAATTTTATGAAAATATTGTTTTAAAAATAATGAAATTGCAGAGAAAATTTTTTTTAGAAATTTTATAAAATATTCAATTGTTACAAAGGATTTTACAATTTATATAAATTGTTTGAAAAATTATAGAATTATTTTCGTAAACAATAAAATTGTTTTTTGAGTATTTCTTTAAATTTCATTAAAATAATAGTTTTTTGTAATGATTTTAATTGTAATTTTTGGAAAATAATTAAAATTTAAAAAGAATTTTATCGAAAATTTTGAGAATAAATGAATTTGTAAGAAAAATTTTATTTCATTTTTTTTAAATAATTCAATTAGTAGGAGAAATTTTATTAAAATTGTATTGAAAATAATTGAATTACAGAGCAAAATTTTATTAGAAGTTTTTTAAAAATAATTTAATTTTTACAAAGAATTTTACAATTTATATAAATTGTTTAAAAAATGATTTAATTCATGCGAAGAATTTTGCTATTTATAAAAAATAAATAATTAAATTTTTCTAACACAAAATTTTTTATTATTTATGAAAATATTTTAATTGCAGGGAAATATATGTTTTTAATTCCGAACAGTTATAAACAGAAATAATTAATTACGTACTCAATAACTGAATTACTTAAAAATTGATGTTTATATTTTAAATTCTAAAATTGCGTATAATTTGCAAAATAATAAAAAATTATGAATGAAGAGAAAATCATTATTAATAAAGAGTAAATTATTATTAATTAAAAAAGCAACCAATTATTATATTGTATATAAAATTATTATTGCAATAAAAAAAAATATTTCAAATAGTGAAAGAAATCATTTGAAAAGACAGTGAAATTAGTATATAGTTTTAGATCAAAAACAATTCTAATTGAATTTAATCATTTTGAATAGGCATTGAGTGATTAGCATGAGGTTTATGAAGCCAATGTCCCAATTATGCAATGACAGCATAACTGCTCTGGATTATGGAGAAATAAGCCTTCATTTACATAATTGTCGTAACATGTTAATATTGGTAATTAGATATGGTACAGTTCATGTTTTGATGCTATTGTCCAGTCGAGTCGAGTCGCCAATTTGCCCCCAAAAAAGAACACAGTCAATTAATTCCCTTTTTTGAACATAAATAAAATCATATATTCATGACAAAATTCCTTTTTTCCATCTTTTGGAATTTCTCCAACCATTAATTCATTGAATTAATCTTTTAAATCCTCTAAATAATGAAAAATATATTTTTATTCAAATTCTGTCGATAGCGATTGGGGAATATTCTTCTTTTTATTGTCAGGAAATATTTTTTTGCTCTCAATTTTTTCTCATATTGCAAAAATTACTTGTGAGCCAAAAACTCCTAGGTTTCATGTTTCAGAGAAAATAATTGAAGAAAAAAAATAATTAATAGCATTGAAAATATTTTCTAAAGCAAGAATCACTTTTTTGCTACGATAAAAAGCGAAAAAACATTTTCTAGCAAAAAAAGAGAGGTAATACTTTAGCAATTTTTTGAATAAACAGTGGTATTGAAAGAAGAGTAAATAGTGTTTAATGGTGCGGTGATATTTGTATTATAAAAATGTTCTCCTTTTTTTATTTTATTTTGTCTAGAGTTTCTCCGAAAGTAGTTCGGTGACGAGTCGTAGAAAATAACGTGTGTAAGGATGGTACTTCCGCGCTAAGTAAATCCGCCTTGTCGGGATTTACCCACTTCCGCACTCAACGGCAGAAGCAGAAATCTGTACTTTCCCAGAGAACACGTATTTTCAACGACCATCTCAGCTTTCGGTTCCAGATTTTCATTCTGAGATTTCCTTTTCTTTATGTCCAACTCCTCTTTGATCTCGACTGACAAAAACTCATTATTATTATTATTATTATTACTATTAATAAAATTATTATTAACTCTAAATAAATAAAATGGATCAAATGATTTCTCTAAAATAAATAGTAAGAGGAATATTTCCATTTTATTTTCCTTCAGATATGCTTTTAATTTTGAAACCATTTACAATTTTCGTATAAACTTCAATATATATATATATATATATATATATATATATTTAATTTAATACTTTAATTATTATTAAAACTAATTAATTTTCCCAACTAAATAATTTTTTTCTTAAACACGATTGAAGGAATAATAAAATTGAAAATTAATATTTAACACAAATTTATGCGAAAAACAATTATTCTGATCCTTTTCTAAATGCTGGGAAAGAAAAATTTTTTCCCCTGTCGCAACTGATATGTATGTAATTAAATAGTAATTTTTTATTTAAATTGCACATATTCTGAAAAAACTAATTTTCACAGCATTGTGGTTTTCACACGAATCGAATAATAATCACTGGCAATCAATAAGAAAAAAAAGTAATTAATTGCGTGGTGAGAAATGAAAAAAAAGTTGTACATAAAAAAAATTTTATCGATTTAAAAAAATTTTTTCAATTTCTCTCTGCGTAGTTGCAAGAAAAAAAATGGATACAAAGAAAAAAGGGAATTTTTTTTGGACAAAATTATATTATATTTGAAAATGAGGGAGCTTTATTTTTTTTTTAATTCATTCAATGCATGAGAGAGGATATCAACGTACAATCATCATTTCCGCATGACTAACGCGTGACTTCTACGGAATTGCATAACGTGATTAATGTTATTAATTAGTGCATTCGCATGACTATGTGATTTGTTAGATTTCTCATAATTACTTCTAATGCTTTATGTAACGTCGATTCTCTTTACATAAAATTTATCCATTTCAATCTTTCCCGTAGTAATTAATTAATTATTTTATATAGACCATTATTATTATATTTTGAACTTTGTTTTATAATTAAATGAGAGACAAAAGGAATTTGCAATTGAGTATATATTTTAACTATAAATAAAAATTGCTGAAAAATTAAAAAATATATATATTAATTATATTATATCAATATTATATTATTTAATTATTATAGAATTATAATTAAATAAAAATGAAAATTTCACTACAATTTTTTTTAACTTTTAACTATTTAGTTTTTCTTCTAATCGAATTTTTTTTAACGTTAATTTTTTTAACCATATTTTAGTTGAAAATGAGTAAATATCTAAAAATAGAAATTATCATTAATCATACTAATTCAGGGGATTGGAATTTTTCAGTAATTTTTTTATTTCGAGAGTAAGTAGAATTTTAATTAGTTTTAATCATTTTGAAAATGAATTTAATTTTTATTTACTTTAATTATTTTGCTTATTTTTATTTTTCCGTAGATTTTTGGTTGTTTAATCTTCGAAACGAACTGAATATTTTCTTTATGGGAGAAATTGCAAATTTGGCAAAATTGTAATTATATCTTTAATTGGATTTAACACTAATTTAATTCCATCAACTTTAATTAAATTTGGTTATTTGTATTATTCGTAGATTTTCATTTGTATTTTAGTCTTTGAAACAATTTGAAAATTTTCCTTATAAGAAATATTTCTCTTGGCAAATTTTGTAGAATTTTTCTTAGCCGTAATTAGCTGAAAAAAATAATTTTGATTAAAATGGTTATTTGTATTTTTCGTAGATTTTTAATCCATATTTTAATCTTTAAATTGATCTTTTCAAATCTTTAATATTTGGAAAAAGAAATTCTGCACTATATTTTAAAATTTAATAGTTAACATTTTTTTCATTATAAAAAAAATACATTTCACTTGCACGTTTTTTATTTTCTCATAGAGAAATTATTTTATCTCTACGATTTTCTAGATTTCCTCAAAAAATTTTCTTCTTTATCTATTTTTGAAGCTTATTAACTTTGCATGATTATAAATTATTTTAATAATTTAAAATTTCTATTCAGTAATTTTAAATTATAATTGATATTATTTAATAATTTTAAATAGTAACTAAAATTATTAAATAAATTTAAAAAGAAATTTATTATTTATTCAGTGTTGCCGTAGCTTTAATACATAAAGTAATACCTAATTTTCAATTTTTTTTTAATATTAATTTTATTACATTCTCTCTAAATTTGAGTAGAAAAATTGTTTATTGCTTTGAATTAGTAAATTTTACTATGAAATTTCTGAAAATTATTATTTATCACTAAAATTTTTTAATTTAAAAGCAAATAGTCACTAATTCGAATTATTAAACAATTTTACTAATTAAAATTTAGAGAGTTTATTCACGGAGAAAAAAATATATTATTAATTTATTATAGAACTATAACAAATCTCTGAGTTTGTTAGGTGAGAACTTTGTTTATGCTGTATTAATGATCCGATTATCAATATTACAATCCCTTTTCTCCGTGAATTATTTATTAAATATAAAATTTATAGAAGAGGATTTAGGAAGAGAAAATTTAGTATATTTTTTAAAAGCATGTATTTTTATTTTTTAAACATTTATATTTTCTTGTAATTCTCTTTAAATATTTTAAATCATAATTCTACTTTTTCGAATTAGAGCTTATATTGAATAGTTAGATGGGAAAAATATTTGCCGTTGTTTTAAAAAAAACTTTTCAGTTAATATTTACGCAAGTAAATTTTTTTCAATGTTCCATTCGAAAAATTTAGGTCAACAGAGTTTCCATTATTGGTCAAATTTTTGCAAATGTAATTAATTTTAATTGAATTTTATTTGAGTTCAATTTAATATTAATTAATTTTAATTAATTTCAATAATTTCAATAATTTCAATTAATTTTAATAAATTTCAATTTAATTTTAAATAATTTGAAATTAATTTTAATTAATTTTACTTTAATTTTAATTAATTATAAATATTGTCCTTTTTTCTACGAACTATTTTTCTGAAATAATTTACAAATTTGTCCCCACTTTTCCTGTCAATTCCTTTTAACTTTCTGAACTACTTTAATTAATATTATTTAATTTATTTATTAAAATAAGATTATTCATTGAAATTTGAAATTAATTTAACTTAATAGAAATCAATTTGATTTCATTGAATCGAGAGGATTGTTAGAATTGTCCCCCTTGTTCTCTAAATTATTTTTTCAATTTATTTGCCTAATTGAAATTAATTTCATTTAATTAGAATCAATTAAGTTTAAATTAATTTTATTGAATTGAAATTTATAAGCACAGGGTAATAATTATTGTAAAATAATTTAAGTATCTAACAAAATGTGTTTTACTACACGCACTATTATCATTGGAGTATTATAATAATAATAATTATCAGTTCCTTATTACGTTTAATTTAATTTAATTTATTTTGATATAATTTATGAAAAGTTTACTTAAAGTTGTGCAAAGATTTTTGTAAAAGTAGCAATAAATTTTGTTTGAAACTTGGAAAAAAGTTAATTTGCGAAAATATTGTTAGTTTTTACTATTGTATACTTAATTGTTTTCTTATTCAATATGTAAATTAATTGACTAAACAAAATAATCATTATTACACACACTATTTGTTTTTGCATCATTTTAATAATTATTACACTTGGTATTGTTGCATTATAATAATTATTTCACATTATTATTATTATTATTAATATTTGCACCATTCTAGTTACTATAATGATTCGTTTATTGTAAGAATTATTGATAGTAATAAGATCCAATTTTCTTTTTCACTTAGTGCTTTAATTTAAAGAAAAAAAAATATAATTCGCTTTAGATAGAGTGCATGTTTGTCTTAGATGTTTGATTCCTTTTTTCTTGCGTTTATCGAAATTTTCTTTTGTAACTTAAATTTTTTTTATTCTTCTTTTCTTTTTGAAAATAATTGGTTCATTTTTCAGTGCCACCACAATGGAAAACTGAGCCGGTGAACCAAGATGCCATTGTGGGTCACAGCGTTTCCATCGCTTGTCAAGCTGAGGGATTTCCGATTCCATCCGTAACTTGGAAGCAATCTAACAGTAAGTCATAGATCTTTAAGATGAAACGTAAATCTGACCTAGAACTAAAACTGAGTTTCATTAAATTTTTGCGCTTTGATCACAAAGAGAAAATTCGGGAAATTTTTTTTTTTTGTTCTGTAATTCAGAAATCTTTTTTTTCTCTCTCTCTCTCTATTATTCGCTCACTGTTTCCTTCTCACACGCTCACTTTTCTGTCATCAAATGTAGATCGATGGGAAATAAAGCTTTTAGGCAACTTTCAAAGCGATAGAGTCAATTCATGTTTTATACTTTGGAATAAAAGCAGCTGAAATTCTGGATAAAATAACTTGAATATTAAATTTCTCTTTGTTCCCTTTCCATTAATATTCTGACAAATTAATATTAATCGATCCGAGTATGATAGTTGAGTCTATAGAATTTTGGTTTGATTAAAGTGTTACGATTTATGAATATATTATATACTATATATATGTGTTGAATTTTGAAAACGATTCTCTTTCGAATATTTTCGTGAGCTCAGCTTTTCGGAATATTTTATTCATAATACATTTTTGGAATATCTTATGTAAAATATATTTTTAGAATATTGTATAATATCAATAATATATCTCGCTGTAAAATTTTCTGATTTTTCAAGTATATTAACATAGTAAAATGTGAGGTGTTAAAATAACACTAAAATGGATTAAAATAATCTGCAACAGGTTAATCACTCTAGGATTCAATTAACACCAAAAAGGATTAAAATAATCTATTTTGGTGTTATTTTTAAGTATGAATGAAATTTTATTTTAAATAAAACACCAAAGTCAACGATTTGTAAAAATTCAGGGAGAATTGTAAGTTAGTTACTAACTTAGTTACATAGTTACTAAATTCAATTGTGTTCAAAAATTAAAAAAAAATTCTCTTCAAAATTTCAATTCACTTTATAAATAATAAAATTCTTCTCTGACATTTAATTATTTTACAAAATTTTAATCAAATTGTTGTCAAAATTTTAATTTTTTTAAAAGTTTTCTAAAATTCCATAATTTTCAATATCTACAATTTCAATAAAATTTTCCAAAATAATTCCAATATTTAAAAAAATTTTAATACAATTCTACGCAAACATTCAATTATTTTCAAAAATAATTAAAATTTTTACTGGAATTCAATTATTTACAAATTTTTTTATAAATTTCTTCGCAATAATTCAATTATTTTCATAAATAATGAAACTCATTGCAGAATTTCAATTATTTTTAATGCAATTTTAATCAAATTCCTCAAAAAATGTAATTATTCTTAAAAATCTTATTAAAATTCGTCCAAAGAATTTAATGATTTAAAAAATTTGTTGATAACATTTTTTATGAGAATTTAATTTCAAGAAACATGAAATTAATAAATTATTTATTTTTGTATATAAATAATTGAATTCTCGTTGAATTTACTAATAAAAATTGTTTCAAAATTGAATTTTAGTTAAAATTTAAGATTACACTTAATTATTAAAAGCATTATAAAGTGGATTTTTAGAAATAATTCAATTTTGAAAAAGTTTCAAACTAAAATCATTGTAATTCTTAATTTTTCATATTTTTGACAAAAAATTCTGTATAATTAATTGTTTTTAAAAGTTTAATAGGATTTTTATTGAAATTATTTCAAGTTTTTATTTTCCAATATAATATTTAATTGCTGAATTTCCGAATAATTAAAATTTTGTAAAATTGAATTTTAAACGGATAAATTTGAAAATTCTCATAAAACTCATCGCAGCGTTTCAATTATTTTTCATACAATTATAATTGAATTCCTGGAAAAAAGTAATTATGTTCATGCAAATTTTAATAAAAATGGACAAAAAAATTAAATTATTAAAAAATTTGTTACTAAAATTCTTTATGAAAATTAAATTTTGAGAAACATTTAATTATTCAATAAATTATTTATTTTTGCATTTAAATAATTAAATCCTTATAGAATTTTAATTATTCAATTATTCAATTATTTATTTTTTTAGTTAAAATTGATTTTCATTTCATAAAAATGAATTTCAGTTAAAATTTTAGATTATAATTAAATATTAAAAGAAATGTAAAGTGTACTTTTTGGGAAATAATGGAATTTTGAAATTAATATTTTTGAAAAAGATTAATTGAATTTTTAAATATTATTTAAAGTTTTTATTTTCTAATATGCATTTAATTAAAGACTTTAGGAATAATTGAAATTTCGTGAAATTGATTAATTAATTATTAATTAAAATAATAGATATAAAGTAAAATTGTAGTTAAAAATTTTTGAAAATAATAATTGAATTTAAATAATGAAAATAGTTTTGAAGAAGTACAATATTCTTATAATATAAAATAATTATTTTATTACTTGGTCATCTTTAATTATTATCGTCATGTTTTACAGATATAAAAAAATTTAATAAACTAAAATTTAATTCATTGAAAAAAATAACATGAAAATTGATTATTTTAATCTTTTTTGGTGTTAATTAATTCTGTAACACTTTATAATACCTCACGATTTACTGTGAATTCAATTTGATTTTTTTTGCCTTTTTTTATTACACTAGAAATTTACAATAATTTCGAAAATTGTATCTGACTGAAATTTTTTTTTGCTACATATATGAAAAATTGCTCCAAACTCTTTTGTTTGACTAAAAGTATTGTTACTACTGATAAAAGACATGAAAGGAATAGATCTAACAAGAATTTTATTTCTACTAAAAATAAAAAGTTGAAGTTTAGTCTGATTCAAAGCAAACTATACTACTAAGTTTATAAGTAACTGAATAATAATGTCTGTCTACAGACGGATTTGTACTACTTGAACAAAGAAAAATATTTGTTTCAAATTTTGTCCGGACGAATTTTTGTCTTACTACTTCAATTAAATTTCAGTTTCCATTAATTATTAGATTTAATACTTTAATTAAGCTTACAATAATTCGACTAATATAGTCTCACTGAAAATTACTTATAAATGTACTATAGTTTAATTATTAGTAAAATTTAGAAAGTGAAGACATAAATAGTAGAATTTACACAGTCTGGCTAAAACAATATTTTTTTTACTAGGTACAGTAATAATAATATTTTATTTTATTTTGAATTTTCTTACTTTATATTATACGTCTTTTAATAACGTTCTAAAAATTGAAAAGTATTTCACGCTTAAAATTTTTTTGGTCTGATTTTCTTTTTCAGAAAATGGGGAATTTAAAAAAAAGCGAATTTTTTTACTCTCCACTATGCGAGGAAGGTTTTTTTTTTTGCTTTCCTTTTTGAGTGAAATTTTCTTTTTTATTCAAGAATATTTTGCTTGCGGCTAGTTTTTCGATTCCGTGCGCGCCACGTTATACAACGAAAGGCTCTTTTGTTTGGAAAGTTCCTTCAACAATCTTGGAAGGCGATAGGATGATCTTCACATGAACATAGCGCATTCGCGTGGTAATGCCGCTTTCATTGACTCATAATTCAAGCTAGAGGAAATTCAGAGTCGATCTCCATCAGAAATTTTGCTGATCGACATTCTCAGCGGTTTCATTCAAACCGAAAATAAGCTCTCTTCTACAGATGTATATATATATATATATATATAGACGAGGGAGAAGATTACTTTCATCCGTGATATGCTCCTGACGTACTTTAAACTCCCACAGTGCCGCGAGGTGTGTCTTGCAAGACAACTTTTTTTTAGCATGTGCAAGCTATACTTATTATGCGCAAAAAAGAAAAATATTATTCTTCTATAACAAAGTGTCGGTTTTTAGAGGGAAAAATTATGTTTGGAAAATTATGAAAAATTGAATTTTTTTAAAGTATGACGGAAAATATTAAATCATGTTGTCTTGGATGAAAATAATTCTCGTTGTGATAAAGTCTGACTGTAGACGGATCTGTACTACTTAGGGTATAACAGAAAATTTTTATCGACCATTTTTCAGACAGATTTAGACTTTTAGACTTTTCGACTTTTACTACTCTTACACTAAAGAATTATAATAATTAATTTAAATAACGTTGTCTGACTAAAAAATACTTTTACCACTTATACAAGATTTACACTATATTTTGTCTGATTAGAAACATTATTTCTCCTGTTACAGATCACGAGAAATAAGTTATGGCTGATCAGAATTTTACTAACACTATTAAAATAATTAGAAAATAATAATTATAAAGTAAAATTTAAAAAGTCTGACTAAATCTGTATTTTACTACTTATAATGAAAATATAGTTACTTGCCCTACTGAAAGGAAGCATTTATAATAAAATTCAAAAAGTCTGATTAAATCTACATTTCACAACATCTTACTATTTTAATTTTATTTATTTATTGCAATAATATTTTTTAATCGTTATTTCCGACGAATTTTAAACTCAAATATGAAAACTTTAAACTCGAACTGAAAATAATTGTAAAATTATCGAATAAGGTTTTTTTTTCTTACATCATTTTTAACCCAAATACACATGAAATGGTAAAAAATTTGAAAATTAAAATTTTGCAGAGGTTAGCATTTTTATTCTTTCCAAATTTTTGCAAATTTTCTTTTGCGAGAAGTTATTTAAAATTATAAAATCTGACTAGAAAAAAATTTTCGTTTAAAAATTTGGCAAAATTATGAGAACAGATTAATTTTGAGTGTCTAATTTTTAAAGATTTTGACATTTTTCGAAATCCTACAATCTTTTTAAAAATATGTATGCTTACGAAAATTTATGAGCTGAATGCAAAAGTTATGTCAAATAACTCATTTCCTAGGTTAAAATTTTAACACACTCCTGAAATAATTTTTTTTTTTTATATAAGATTTTTATAATTTTTTTTCTTGTAAATAAGTCAATCGACAAATATAACTGTGCTTTTGGAGTCAGCACATGAACTTTTTTAAGTACACACCAATCAAAAAAATTATAATTATAAGGCTTTCAAAAAACGTCAAAATTTAGAAAAATTTTTCTTCTCATACAATTTTCAATATTTTTTAACGAAAAATTTTTTTGGGGCTCATTTTACAGTTTTAAACATCTTCTCGCATGGATTTTCAAAAATTTTGAAATTATAACGAGGTAAAAATGCTGATCTTCTCAAAAATTTAATTTTCAAAATTTTGACCATCCCATTCGTTTAAATTATATCCTTGAATTATTAAATCATTACTGTTTACTATTAAAAAGAAAAACTTTAACAGTATTTTCATTTATTTGTATTATCAGGAATTCGCTAACTTATTTATTTATTTATATTATTTATTTATTTATTTGGAACTCAAAATTATAAAATAATTAAAATTCAATTTAATTTAATATAAAATAATAGTAGCGTAAGCTTGCGAATAATATATTGATAAGCAAATAAAATAATTATATACACTGTAAAAAATTTAGGGAGTTAACGGACTCGGGAGTAGGGAGTTAAATTTTTAGAGTTAAAAATTAACTCCAAAAGAGAGTTAATTTTTAACTCCCTTCATTTAACACCCGCGGGAGTTATTTTTTCCATGGGGAGTTAGCATTTGGGTGTTAAATTTTAACTCCTTTTATTTAACTCCCCTCGCATTAACTCCCAAATTGGGTGCGACTTTTATAGACTCCCTGGGGAGTTAAAATTTAACTCCTTTTTTTTACAGTGTAAAACTAAGAACTAAATTTCTTTTATCATAATTTCCATATATGAATTTTTTCAAATTTGAAAAAGTTATGAATGAGTTTCTGTATTCTTTAATTAATGAAATTATAGTTTCCGAATACATAAATAATTATTATAATTATTATAATTAATAATATTTTACTTAAATTTTGTATATTGTTTATTTTATTATATTAATAATTAAATTAATTGAATTTCTTTTTGAATTTTTCATAGTTTTAAAATTATTTTTCAATAATTTAATTTAATTATTATTATTAATCCTTCATTTTATTCAACATAATTTTATGAATAAATAATTATTGTAAAAATTGTGCTGATTATTTTTGCTTTAGGTAAAGAGTAATTGAAATTTGTTTTATTTCTTTGATTAGTTTACAAACGTCAAATCACGTGCAATTAGCCTTTTGACATTTATAATAAAATTACTGTTAGGTTTATTGTCTGAGCTATTATTGAGTACTAATTATTATTATTATTATTATTATTATTATTATTATTATTAAAATTATTATTATTATTATTATTATTATTATTATTAATTTGACTTAAATTGAAAAATTGAGAAAAATTGTTGTTTACTACTTTTAAAAAAATACAAAAGTCTAATTTTGTCTGACGAAAATTTTACTTGTACTACTAATATTAATTTTTGTTAGTAAAGTTTGGAAAATATGACTGAAATACTATTCTACTAATTATTACTAATTTTATTTGAATTGAGTTAATATAATAAAATCTTGTTTTCATGAAGCCTGACCAAAATTTAACTGTTACTACTGAAAATAAATTTAGAAATTACAATTTAGAAAATCTGACAAAAAAATTGCTAATAGTTTAACTAAAACTGATTAGTCTGACTTAAATTCATCTACACTACTGATAAAAAAACATAAACGAATAATACTAACTATTAAGGCAAAAACAATTTTTTGAAAACCGATTTTGTCTGGCGGTAATTTTACTGGTTTTACTAGAAATATTGTTAAATAGTCAAATTTAAACAATCTGACAAAAACTTTTTTTTACTACTTAGTAAATTATCATTCTAGTTTCTCTTATTTTTTTCATGGGAAATTTTTTTTCAATTTTCGTCTGACGGAAATTTTACCTTCACTACTGAAAATATATTTTTATCGACAGCAAAATTTAGAAATACAGACTAATATTAATTGAGACTCGAATTGTTTTTAGTCTAATAAAAAGAGAAACTATTAAAAAATACAAACGAATAATAAATTCTTACTTTAGTCAGGTTTGTACTACTTAGTAGAAAAAATATTTTTTAAGATTATTTTTTTTTTTTAATTTAAAAAGTATTTTTTTCTACTAAGTAGTACAAGTCCATCTAAAGTAAGACTTTTATTTTTCGTTTGTGTTTTTAATCATTTTCTTTTCATTGTGTCTGATCGAATTTTTATTTTACTACTTGCACCGAATTCACACTTAATCATTGCGTTAGTTAAAACTTAAAATACAGTTAATTTATAAAGTTGTATGTCCGACCTCAAAACAAAATTTTAAATGTTCCTAAAGTTTCGAACGTTCAAATGAACAATACTATTTTGTCTTCTAATTTTTATTTCTTTACAAATGAATTATATTTTAAATTAAAACAAATTAATTTTTAACTATAAATATTGTTTAATTTCAATTATTTTTATTTTTTTCTTATAGTAATTTACAAAAACACTTAAAATGAAAAACAATTTTAAAGGTTTAAACAATAATTGTTTAAATTCTTTCACCTTTAAAATTAATACTACCAAATGATAAATTCACTTTCTTTAATTGAAAAATAATTTCGTTCATTTGAACATTCGAAACTTTAGCCACACAATTTTTTAAAACTATAAGTAGAAGATAAATATTTCACGTAGTTGTGTACAACTTTAATATTTCAAAAAATGGGGAAAACTTGGAAAATCATTTTATTTTTCTATTCCAGTCACGTCTTAATAGTATAATGTAATAGAAGCAAAGAAAATTGATTTTACACTACTGGGGGTTTATATGTGTATATATATATATATATATATATATATATACGTACAAGAAGCAAATCGAAGTTTCACGCGTGATAAAGTTGTTCGACTTATCGTTTAACCATTACGGATAAAAACCTTTTCTAGAGGACCTTCGTTTCCGATTTGAAGGCAAGAGCACGTTCAATGGGTCACAGAGGGAAATATTTTCAGAGTTTCGTTTCTTTTTCCGTAAAAATGTCTTTGATGAAGTATGTTAGACGCACGCAGACTCTTCTCCATACATATATACATATGGCGATGGCTATTCCGATTTTCCTCCGACAAGACCATTCATTTTCAAAAGAGAAGCCCATTGTGTACCCGTAAGGAACATGTACACATATATCTATATATAAAAAATTTTTTTTCTTTTTCTTTAACCTTCTCTATATTTCCAATTCAGAGATACCATTATAATGTTGAAAATGTATTTTCAACTCGCGATATTCTCTATTCAAGCTGTTTCAAGGAACGTCGTTGTATCGATCGCAGATAAAAGACGGAATTTTTAGATTCATTATATTGAGTCAAGATGGATCGGATATAATTGGCTTTTGTATAATAATGATATCGATGAAGAATGTTGAATATAAACCAAGCACTGAAGTGGTGATTCATTTTTATGTTAGAAGGGAATATATTTTTTTTTCTTTTAAATTACAATTTCACTGAGTCAATTAGGTGGAAATTTTATATATTGCACATGGTTCGTAGGATCGTGGGAATTTCGCAGAAGAAAAAATGGGGAAATTTATAACCTTTCTTTTTCGGAGGATAGGAAAAAATTCCGAGTATTCTTTTATATAAGATGTTTGGAACAATAAATTAAGAGTAGTCCCTTATTTTTCTGTTTTACAAATAGTAAATATTATCGGAATTTTAAAATCAGTAGAAAATGTTAGTTGTAGGAAAAATTGCTCCTCTATTTAAAAATATCAGTTATATGTAACTGAAATTTTCAACTGATTTTAAAGTATGTTGCTATTAATTTTGGCAAAAAACAGTGAAAGTTGCTAATAGACTTTCTAGATTTTACTGCAAAATAAAAAATACTCAAACACAGATTTATAATATTTTGAAATCTTATTTTCTGGTTGATTTTATATTTTACTAGTTATTGCACTGAGAAAACGATATATTTAATTCAAACATATTTTTTTTCACATCAAACTTTAAAATATTTTTGCTATACATTCAAACATATACAACTTTAATTGAAACATATTTTTTGGTTCATTTAATAAAATCATATATTTTATTCAAAGTTAAAATGTGGTTGATTTTAAATTATTTATAACCAACTTTTAAGTTTGAATTAAACATAAAATTTTGAAACATATTTTTTCTTTAAATCAAAACAGAAAGTATGTTTAAATTGAATATAATTATTTAAACAAATAATATTTTTGAATGAAAGTAGTAGATATTTTTTATATATTGGGATTAAAATTAAAAAATAATTTCAACTAAACAAAATCCCCTAAAATTATTTTTCTATTTAAATTAAGAATGTTTTCTCAGTGTGTATGGAATTACAATAATTTGAAGAATTCTGTCTAACAAAAAATTAATGTTTTTAAAAATTATAAACCCTATATAATTTAAAAAGAATATCTTTAAATTATGTAAAAATAAAATAAAAATTTGAACATAGACATTAAAAATATTTTTTTCATCACTTTTATCTAATTAATTGTGAAAATTTGCTTTTCTTTAGGCATTTCAGTAGTGGAAGTTCGTTTCATAGTGGGACTGAAAATTCTTTTTCAACAACTATTTTCAGTAGTGCAAATAAAATTTCGTTAGACATGATTTTTTTCCAATCTCTTGTTTTTAGTAAACAATACTTTTCGTCAGACGGAATTATTAAAATTACTGTAATTTTAAGAAATGTAGTAAATAAGTAGTACATCTAAATTAGGTAGAAGAATAAAAGGAAAAATTATGTTGTCCGACTAAAAATAACACTTACTACTGTTTTGTAAAAAGTACACGAATTTTTTTTTACAAAATTGTTTGAATAAATAAATAAATTGAAAACATCGAATATAAACGATGATCGATATGGAGAGCCCTTTACTTTCAGATTACTCAAGCGGTAAACTAAATACAAAAAAGTAAAAAAAAAAACGTCAAGTAAGAAAATTGCAAAAATTGCTCGTAAAATTTGAAAAAAATATTCACACGAGGGTCATTTTTATAATACACAAAAACAATGTTCGTATCTTGTTTGGACATTTTTTTTCTTTTGCTCTCGTTTTTTCTCCTCTTATATAGTTTTTTTTCCATCTTTATGCCGTTGAGGGGTTTTCCTTTTTTTACGAGCGCATTTACGTGTCATTTTGTTTGGAATATTCAGGTGAGAATCCAGGGGACTACAGGGAACTTGGTTATGGCGGAACCGAAGGAGCTGGAGTTGCTGCGAATGGGTCGTTGGTGATCCCAAGGGTATCTCGAGAGCACAGTGGCTCTTACCTATGCAAGGCAACCAACGGCATCGGTCCTGGTCTCAGCAAACTCATTCAGCTAACAGTTCATGGTAAAATATTTACGATACTATATATATATACACTATATCATATACAATATATATATATATATATATATATATATATAATGTATACTGCTTGCAAATAAGGGGATAAAAAGTCTTGTGGTCCCATCTGTTCCCAATAATATTATATAATATAAAACGCGACACATCAAATTTCAAACTACTCCACTGTTGTCGTATCTTCAATGTTGTTGCAACAAAATTGAAAAATCTATCTTTACACATACCTCAAGGGAAGCTCCAAGCACGTACAGACTTTATCGTGGAAAAATTCCCACACAAAAAAAAAATATGCCGAAAAAAAATTCAGTATCTTTTTCAAATCTCAGTTTTTGAATTTATAGTCTTTGTAATTTTTTACTCTATTTACATTATTCATTTACTAGCTAAAATAACGCGCATAAAGTTTCTAGTTTCATTAACATTGAAAAATTCAATTATTCAGAAGAATTCTACTCAAAATCACTATTTTTCTAAATAATATTCAGGAAAGTCGGGAAAAAGTCAGAAAATTTTGTCAAAAGTACTGAAACAATACTCAATTTCGAAAATTCGTATAAGGAAATTCTGAATGCTTCTCATCATTCTCATCATTGAAAAGATTTTATTTATTTCAAACTTTTCCTATTTTTAACAACAATTGAACTTTACAGAATTTAAGGATAATTTAGGTTTATGAAAAACTTTAATAATTCAAATTCCTATAAAATTCCTTTTTTTTAAATATACATTTCATTCATTATTAAAATTAATAATGGATTTATGGATAAATTTTAATTAAAACACTAAAAAAATTGACGAATTTTAATAAATTTTTTAGAAATAATTACATTTTTCGATTCAATTCAAATTGTATTGAAAATAATAGGAATTTTGCGACAAGTGTTATTATTAAATATTTTTGACGATTTTAAAGAAAATTTTCAAATAAACACATTTTTCGATTACATTTAAAATTGAACTGAAAAGAATTGAAATTTTCCGATGAGTTTTATTATATTTATAAAAATAATTGAATTTCTAAAATAAAATTTTATTATTTATGAAAATAATTGAATTCCCACAAAAAATGTTATTACCTATTTATAAAAATGATTGAATTATTGCGAAAAAATTATACAAAAAATTATAAATAATTAAATTCTTGTGAAATTTTTTATTGTTTATATAAAAAGTAAATAAATGTTAGCGCACAATTTTATTAAAATTTTTGTTAAATTGGTAAATGTTGAAAATCATTGAATTGAGGAAAATTTTTGAAATTAATTCAATTCTTATAAATTTCATTATATATTTTAATACATACATTTCATTCATTATTAAAAATAATAATGGATTAATGGATGAATTTTACTTAAAACACTAGAAAAATTGAATTTTGGAAAAATTATAAATGATTGCAGAAACTCAATTATGTTCAAAAATTTTTTAATATTCTCGTCGAAATTTCAATTATTTTAAAAATTGTTAACAAAATTTTTCTCAAAATTCAATTATTTAAAAAAATTTTAATAAAATTCTTGCCAAAAAATCAATTATTTTCAAAAATTTTCCTTATTTTCATATAAATTCTATTATTTACAAATTTTTTATAAATTTCTCTCTCCTTAAAAATGTTATTAAAAATCGTCAAACGAAATCAATTATTTTGTATTATTAATGTGATAAAAAATAATGTTATTTTTAAAACCTGGAAAATTTCCATTTTTTAAACTGAAAAAATCAGGAACTTTCAAATGAACAAATGCGTGACAACCCTAATCAAGTTTTTAATAAATTTCTCAAGCAAAACAAAAAATAAAATTAAAATATTTCTGCCCAAAAGTCAGAAAAAGAATGATCGTAATATATTTAAATTATTTTAAAATAACTGAAAATATTATTAAAAAATTGAGGTATCGAAAAATTGTTTTATAAAATAAAAATTGTTTTATTTATTTATTTTTTATTATAATTTCGATAATATAGTTTTTAACAAACAGAAATTCTGTGAATATTTTTTCCAAAATAAATAACATATTTCTTAATCAAAATTTGATTTATAACTTTTCTTCTACTTAAAACTTTTACTTTGTTTATAAATTGTCATTGAAAAGCAGGAAATATGCAAAATATTTTCTAATTTTAATTTTCTAACTGTTTTCTAATTTTCTTTTTTAGAAAAAATGAAAAAATTAATTACCTAGTCCTAAAATGATTGTTAAAAAGTTCTAATTTTTCCGAAAAGAAGAGAAATATTGAAAAATAACATTAATAATTTTTGTAGATTAATAAAAATAGTTTTGTATTATTTGAAAAATAGAAATAATATTTCTAAATAAAATAAATAAATACCTGTTATTAAATTTAAAAAGTAAGAGTGAAAAAATAAAGAAAAATAATATTATCAATCAAAACCTATAAAAAAAAACAAAAGCATAATTATGACTAACTTCAGGTGTGGATAGACTGGACAGAATTAATGAATGAATACGACGATTATTATAATTAATTTTTACTACATTAGTTTGTATATCACACATTTTTGTCATTTCCTAAAAATGTCAAGTTTTTGAATTGTGAAATTATTAAAGTAAATAAACTTAATAAAATTAATAAAATTAATAAATTTAATAAAATAACTAAAATCTAAAAATGAAATAAAAATAAAATCAAATTTGCTGGAATTTTTTCTTCTGACAAGAGCTGAGGTGAAAAAAAATTAGGGAAAATTGTATTTTTCTTTGCCATATAAAAATGGAATGAGTGGAAAAAGTGGGGGGGGGTGAGGCGGGGGTGGAGATTTGAAAAGAAAATTAAATTTAATGAAACTTTTGAGAAGCGTATATAGGTACATATAGAGTGCGTTTTCTTAGATTGCAAGTGTGGGTATATATCTCTCTCTCGACCCCTTTTACAGTAAATTTCACCATCTTCATAGAAACGTCATATGAATACTTGAATATACGTGCTATCTACTCTATGTACTCACATTTGTTTCACGTACTTATGCGGTTGCATTCAGCACGTCGCACAAGTCATAGCAATACCGCACACCAGAAATTCTACACCAAGATCTGAATACAAACAGGGCACTACATATTCCTCACGTTTGCAATATAATAATAATAATTACAAATCAAGGCGAAAAAGGGAAATTTTTCCACAGAAAAAAATGCCATTATTTAAAGTTTAAATTTATTTTTTTATTTTTTTACTTACTTTTTTTTGAAAAGAAAAAGGAATAAATAGTAAGAAAGCACAACAAAGAAATATGAATGTAAATGGAAATAAACAAGAAATAGTAAAAGAATAGTATAGAAAAAATAAATTTAGTAAAATGATTACAATGATAATAATTTATAATTAATTATGTGTTGAAGTTATCGATTTTTTTTTATAATAATTTATATTAATAATTAGCAAATGTAAGTGATTTTCAATTTAATATAATGCAAAGTTAAAATTTTTTTATTTTACAATTTTAATATTTAGATAAGTTCATAATCAAAATTTAAAAAATTCACTCATTAAGTAAATATTTAATTATTATTGTTTATATTTTCAAAAAAAATTTTAATAACTTAGCGAGAATTCAATTATTTACATACAAAATTCTTATTTACATACATTCTTCGGAAGAATTCAATTATTTTCATAAATAGTAAAATTTTTCGCAGAAATTAAATTATTTTCAATACAATTTTAATGAACCTTTACAAAAGAATTTAATTATTTTCTGAAATTTGCATAAATCTATTGAAACAATTCAATTATTTAGTAAAGTCTTTGTAAACATTCAATTCTTTTAAAAATAAATCTAAAAGTGATTTAATCTCAAAAATCGAATTATTTTTAAGATTTTCTGTAAAATTTATTTTAAAAATTCAATTATTTTCCAAATTTCAAAGAAAATTCTTGTAAAATGTTAAATTCATTTCTTGAAAAATTAAAAAATTACACAATTTGTTTATAAAAAGTTTATTACGTCAATTGTTAAGTAAAATTTCATTAAATAATTTAGTACATTTTTACTAATTTTCAATAAAATAAAATAAAAAATTCATTTATTTTTCAAACTTCCAAGAAATTTATTGATAACAATTCAATTATTTTTCAAAATAGTAAAATTCTTGTCAAGAATTAAATTATTTCAATTAATAATGAAATTTTTCACACGAATTCAATTATATTTAAAACAATTTTAACTAACTTCAACAATAAAGTATTTAATTAAAATTTTTAACAGAAGGGATTATTTTTAAAGCTTAAAAGAAATTTTTCATAAAATTCAATTAGTTTAAAAATTTGTAGTTAAAATTTTTATAGAAAATAGATTATTTAAAAAAAATTTAAAGTAATTCTTTAACAGAACTTATTATTAATAAAATTTTTCAAAGGAATGCAATTATTTTTAATTTACTTGTAGTATAATTTATCAAAAGAATACAATTATTTTTAAAAATATTAATTAAATACAATAATTTTCAAAAATTTTGATAAAATTCTTCGGAAAAACTGAATTATTTTTTTATTTAGAAAATCCATCACAGGAATTTAATTATTTTTAACAGTGTTTCACTAAAACTTCTCAGCTGCATATACATTTATTTTCTAAAATATATCATATAAGTTTTCGATTGAATACAACTTACTATTTTTAAAATTTTTTGAAAATGCTTTTAAATATTAAATTATTTTCAAAAATAATGTTCAAATTTTTTTAATCAATTTAATTATTTTTGCAAATCGTAAGATTCTTCGCAAGAATTTTAATGATTTTTATAACAACAATTAGGTATAAAATTCAAAAAATTAAAAAGTACAATTATTAAAAAAATTTGAAAAACAAAAAAACAAACAACAACTAACTTCAAACTTCGAACAAATTACCTGAACATAATGGTTATTAATATAAATATTAATAATAATACTAATAATTAAATAGCAATTATAATAACAATTGTAATTGTAATAATTAAAATAATAATTAGAAAAAGAATATTCACACTTCTACATTAGAGATTAATTTTTCTCAGAGAAATCGTTTGCTAAATTGAATTTTTTTAATCAACAAGAATATTAATCAAAGTTTGAAATTCTTTCTTCAAGTTATAATTCTTTGGTTTTGTGCATAAATTACAATTTGAAATGATTAATGAAGAAGTTTCCGTGAACAGATTATTTGTAAAATGTCTAAAGCAGCAATTACCGAAGAGTTGAGATTGTTTCGTTTTATATTGAAAAAAAAAATTTAGCTTTAAAGTGAATAATTAAAAATATTAGTCATAAAAGAAGAAGAAAAATAAATAATAAAACTTCTCTGGCGATGAGAATGTTCTCTCTAAATTTGAATTCAGTTAAAAACAACTGATTTTTAAGCAAAAATTCAGTCACTAATTCAAGTAGTGATATTTCCACTGATTGTCAGTTAAAAATTTAAATTAACTGATATTAATTTAAAAAAATTTTAATATTAATGTTAAATTTTTTTTTTGACTAATTTAATTAGTTAAGTTTAACAAGTTTTCCAGTTTTTTTTACTAAAAATTATTAGTCATTATTTCATTGAAAATCAGTTATTTTTATTTGATTCAGAAGAAAAAAGTCGGTCACTGATTATCAGTTAAAACCGCGATTTTTAACTATTTTGCGACAAGTATATTAATTAAATAATTTTGACGATTTTAAAGGAAATTTTCAAATAAACACATTTATCGATTAAATTTAAAATTGAACTGAAAAGAATTGAAATTTTCCGATGAGTTTTATTATATTTATAAAAATAATTGAATTGCTAAAATAAAATTTTATTATTTATGAAAATAATTGAATTCCCACAAAAAAATGTTATTACCTATTTATAAAAATGATTGAATTATTGCGAAAAAATTATACAAAAATGTATAAATAATTAAATTCTTGTGAAATTTTTTATTGTTTATATAAAAAGTAAATAAATGTTAGCGCAGAATTTTATTAAAATTTTTGTTAAATAGGTAAATGTTGAAAATCATTGAATTGAGAAATATTTTTGAAATTAATTGAATTCTTATAAATTTCATTATATTTTTTAATACATACATTTCATTCATTATTAAAAATAATAATGGATTAATGGATGAATTTTACTTAAAACACTAAAAAAATTGAATTTTGGAAAAATTACAAATGATTGCAGAAACTCAATTATGTTCAAAAATTTTTTAATATTCTCGTCGAAATTTCAATTATTTTAAAAATTGTTAACAACATTTTTCTCAAAATTCAATTATTTAAAAAAATTTTAATAAAATTCTTGACATAAATTCAATTATTTTCAAACCATTTTCTCAATTTCAATTTTCATTTTCAATTTTTATCTTTTTTAATAGCAAAAATAATAAGAAAAGGAAAAAAGTTTTTTTTTAATAATAATAAACGATAGAAAAAATAATAAGAAAAGGAAAAAAAGGTTCTTTATAAATAATAATAATAATAATAATAATAATAATAATAATAATAATAATAATAATAATAATAAACAATACAAAAAATACTAAATAAGGAAAATAATGATAATAAAAGTAAATAAAATAAATAATAATAATAATAATAATAAAATAATACGTTTTTTCAATATTGTGCAATAAAGAAAAATATTTTCCTCCTAAAATTGTCACTCGTGTGCTAAGTAGCAAAGTTAATACTCAATTAAGGTGACCTGTATATACACGTATAGAGAAAGAAGAATTGAAAAAGATTCAGAGAGAGCCTTCGAGCAAACCCTTGAGGGACGAGGTATTAAAGTCGTTGCTTTTCGAGTGGGTTGATTTATGTCAATACTTTTCCCGTATAAAGCCGCCCCTTAAGAGACTTTTGCCACAGAACAAGACAAAATTTTATCGATCTATTTGTTTGTTTTTGTGTATGTGTGTGTGTGTGAAACGTAATCTCTTAAAACAGCAGGACCATCGGTGACTGTTCGAAGCACTGAGGAATCAGTGAGACGAGGTGAGAAAGTAACTTTGCGATGTGAAGCCGAAGGAGATGCACCACTCGATCTCAGTTGGCGAACTCGTGGAAATACTGTTGGAAGTACTTATGACGATAGGTTTGTATTCAATTTACATCACTTTCCTTTTTGCATATATCTCTATATGTGCTTTCAATTTACATAAAGGTGCAAAATTTTCTACTTCAAAAAATTCAACAAAAAAAAAAGTTTGTTTCAATAAAAAACTAATTTTCACTTTATGTCGAAAGTTCAAATTACACTGAGAAAACATTATACTCGTTTCAAGTAGAAAAATAATTTTAAGTGATTTTGTTTCATTGAAATTAGTTTATAAGCTTAATTTCAATATATAGAAAATAATTACTGGCTTTGATTCAAAAATAATCTTCGTTTGAATAATTATGTTTAATTCAAACATATTTTCTGTTTTTATTTAAACAAAAAATATATTTAAAAATTTGAGGGTTGATTTAAACTTTAAAATCGATTATAAATAATTTAAAATCAACCACATTTTTGTTTGAATAAAATATATTATTTCTATAAATAAACCAAAAGATATGATTTAATTAAAATTAAATTTGTTTGACTGTATAGCAAAGATATTTTAAGTTTGATTTAAACAAAATATGTTTGAATCAAATAAATCGTTTTCTCAGTGTAATTTTATTTTTTTATTTGAATGATTTTTTTTTGAAAGTGACAATTTTGATGTCTTCATTAATTTTACAAAATCTACTCTTTAATAATTATTATCGATTTCAATAGTGGAAATTTAGCACTTATTTATTATTTTATAAGGAAAATTAAATAATTTTATTCAATTAAAAATAAAAAATAAATTTTTATAAATTTATACGTAATAACTAAATTACTTTCATCTCCGAAGCCTTTTCAATATGTCTCCAATAGAACTTCTATAGGAAAAGTAAATTTTTATCGTTTTTTTCAAACTCGGAGAAATTTTTTTAAAATTGTCTCAGAAAGTACAATGTGTTTTCAATCATTTTGTAAATTTAAAAAATTTGTAAACCTCACTTTTGTTTTCGATAAAAATGTTTAAACTTTGTCTTCAGTTTTTGGTTAAAATTACTTTACAATGATTACTGATATTTTATACATTAAAAATATCTTAAACAAAATTTTAATGTTTATTAAAATAAAGCTGAGAATCTGAAGTTTAATTTTCCTATATTTTATCTATAAAAAGGAGAAAAATTATTGCTGTTTTAAATAATCGAAATTTACATTTTGCTCCGAGTAAAAATTCATTTTATCTCCAAAACCTTCCTTTTTAATAAATAATTATTTAAATTATTTATTCAGGACACATGAAACTGACATAAAATAATTTGTACTTTTATTTTTTAATTTTCTCAAACATTCTATATTCAGAATACACTGTCTGACTTGAAACTGACTTGCTCTACTGAAAATCAGTACAAAATGATTTTTATTCTCTTTTTTTGGATTTTCTCAAATTTTCATTACTCAGAATACATTGTCTGAGTTGAACCTGACGTATTTCACTAGAATATTCCACTAAAATTATTTTCAGTTCCATTTATTTAATTAAAAAAAAATTTTTATTCGGAATACTTTGTCTGACATGAAATTGACTTATTTCACTGGTTATAAGACTAAAATGATTTCTTTTTCATTATTAAAAAATTTATTAATTCAGAATAATTTGTCGAACATGAGGCTGACTTAAACTACATGTGACTTAAATTATTTTTCCTTTTTTTAATATTCTACACTTTTTTTTCTTTTATTTTCTACAATAATTTTTCAATTTTTTTATTTCTTAAAATTAAAAAAAAATATTTTTCTTAAAAAAATCAATTAAAAATTCCTCTAAAATGGTTTTTACTCACATTTTTTTTTTTTTTACATTTTGTTTACAAAAAGTATTTTTATTTAGAATACATTTTCTGACTTAAACATGACTTACACTACTGAAAATTTGACTAAATTGATTGTTAATTTAATTTTTTCAACTTTTTCCCACTTTTTTACCCAGAATTTTACACTGTCTGACTTTAAACTGACGTATTCCACTGAACATTCAACTACAATTATTTTTTCTCACATTCTTTTATTTTTCAAAAATTTATTTATTCATATCAGTTTTTCTGAAGTAAAATAATTTATACTTTCACCTTCTTTTTGAATATTAAAAATTTCTTTATTAAAAACATTGTGTCTGACATGAAACAAATTTCTTCTACTAAATGTCTGAATGAATTCATTTTTACTACTTGTAATAAATTTGTTTGAAGTGTAATATTTTTTGTCTGACCGAACTTTCTTTTATCACTAATTCAGAAAATTATAATTACTTAACTCTGTAACATACAAAAACTTTAAAATTCTTAAACTATTTTATTATTTATCAAAATAATTGTATTGTTGCGTAAATTTTATTGAAACTTTTGAAAGTTAATGAATTATTTCGAAGAAGTTTATTAAAATCTTTGAAAACAGCAAATAATATAATAATCAATTAGTTGAAACGTGAATTTCTTTTCAATTTTGAATGTGAAAAAATTAGTTTATAATAAAACTAAATATTTGAAGTTGATATTAAAAATTAGAAACAAATATTGATATTGAATTCTCGCGAAAAATTTTATTAGAACTTTCAAAAATTAATTAATTATTTCGAAGAAGTTTATTAAAATGTTTGAAAACAGAAAATTATAGTTATTAATTAGTTAAAAAGGGAATCTCGATTTAATTTTGTGAGCAAAAAAATTAGTTTTTAATAAAACTGAAAAATTGAAGTCAATATTAAAAAATGAAAAATTATCGATATTTTCCAAATAATAATAAATGGAGCACAACACGTTTTGCGCTCATATAATGTTTTTCGAGTTAATTAACAAATATTTTCAAGTAATAAATTTTAAAAATATTCCAATATTATTTCATTAGAGAAAATTAGAATTTTACTACTTTTTCATTTCAAAGGAAAGAAATTTTATGTGTCGATAGTAAAAATAAATTTATTCGTAAAAAATGTGTGTCGAACAATTGCAATTGTTGGAGACATAAAGAGATGGGACAGTGTGGTTTTTTCGCCAAGTGTAGATAATAAAATCGATTGAAATTGACGTGAATTATCGATCAAGTGATAAAAATTAAGTGAAAGTCTAGCTTGAAAAATATAAAAATTACGACATGAATAGTATAAGCCGTCATAAAAATGTCGATTTTACGTTCTATAGCTGTATATATAGAAACGAAAAAGTATTTTCACATTTATTTTCCTGTTTTTCCATCGCTTCCTCCAAGCGATGCTATACAAGGAATGTAAGTGTCCATTTTTATTGAATAGAAACCCATCTTTCCAATGTTCGCGCAGAGTCCATCATTTTCACAATGCCCAATACCAACGTCTTACACTTAAATTCTTTTATTCTCAACTTATCATCATTGTTAATAGATTTCATTTTTTATAAGGTTTCTCCACTTTCGGTAAAAAATTGATATTTTCAAAAATACTCTTTCTTTTTTCTTTTTCTTGCTTTTCATACTAATAAATGGTTTTTTAAGTTAAAAAATTGGTTTCTTCACATTGCATGTTATTTTATAAAAGGTTTCTCCCCTTTCGGTAAAAAAATATTTTCTCTTTCAAACATGAAAGTTGATAGAATTGAAATTTAAAAAAAAATTCTTTATAATTTGAAAGACAAAACAATTGAAATTTTTGAAAAATTCTTTAGAACAAAAAGAGCAAAAAATTCTTAAGAAAAAGATAAGAGAATTGAAATTAAAAAAAGATTTCTTTACGACTTGAAAAATGGAAGATTTGTAATTGAAGTACAAAAAAGTTTATTTTGTTATTGACGTTAACTATTGCTTTTTCAATATTTCTTTAAATTTTGCTTTTAATGTTACTTTTTAATTTTGCTTTCATTTATTAAACATTGTAAGTTTTATTGAAATTACTTTTGCTAATAAATGGTTTTTTTAATTTAAAAAATTGGTTTCTTCAAATTTCATGTTATTTTAAAAAAGATTTCTTTCCTTTCGATAAAAAATATTTTCTCTTGCAAACATGAAAGTTGATAGAATTGAAATTAAAAATTTTTTTTTATAATTTGAAAGGCAAAAGAATTGAAATTTAAAAAAAAAATTCTTAAGAACTCAAAAGATAAGAGAATTGAAATTAAAAGAAGCTTTCTTTACGACTTGAAAAAAGAATGATTTGTAATTAAAGTACAAAAAAGTTTATTTTGTTTTAACGATAACTATTGATCTTTTTATTTTACTTTCAATGTTACTTTATTATTTTGCTTTTATTTATTTTATTAAACATTGTAAGTTTTATTGAAATTACTTTTGCTAATTTTACTTGAATTGTTAAAAATTTTATTTTATGTTTATTTGTCTCTTAATGTTAAATATTGTGTTTTATTAAAAAAAAATTGAAGTACCTATGAATTTAAAAATTTAAATATCAAATATTTTTGAATGAAATATAAAAAAATAGTAGTAAAATCCTTTTTTTTCTCTGGTTGTGTGCGTGAATTTTACAGTTATTCAATTTAGTATTCATATGTTAAATTTCATGAATAATTATGGAAATTACTTTGTGGATTTAATTTAAGAGGATAGTTTCAACAGATTTTCTTGGTATGTTAAAAATTGCTGGGTACTTTTATGAAAAAAATTTATTTTTATTTTTATTCATAATATTATTTTGATTACTTTTACTTATCTTCATATTCAATTTTTAAATGTAAATAATATTAATTATTGTATAAATTAAATATTAATTAGAATTGTTTTAAATTTTCGAAAAATATTAATCTTCTCGTAAATCAATTTCATATTTTGGACAAAAATAAAGTTCAAAAAATTCTTTTATGGTCAATAAATTAGGAAATTAAAGGGAAGAAGAAATGTTATTACTTTTCTTGATAGTTCAGAGAGTAAGATTTCTTGAATCGATGAATACAAATTTGAAATCAGATATTTGGCCCGACATGTTGAAATTTGCATTTCTGATTTCAGATTTGTATTCAATGAGACATTGAGTTTAGAGAAAATCTATAAATTTATTAACTTTTACGAAAAGGAAGGAAATTTTTGTCTCTACCACTTGGAATGGTACTTATTTGATAACATATTTTGCTTATTGGAAGAGTCAGAAAAATGATCCGATTTGTCTGACTAAAGTGATTTTTTTCTACTGATGCAGGAAAAATATTTAGAAATAACTATTTTTTAGCCTAATTTTATATTTTTTCTTCTATTAGTAAAAATACTTAATAATTTTCCACATTTTGATTGACACTTTGTCGGATATGAGACTGACTTTTACTAATCGATATGTGATTAAAATTATTTTTAACAATTGTTTTTTTATTTTCTAAAACTTTTTTTACAATACACTTTGCATAACACAAAACTTACTTATTTTATTGGATGTTTTGACTAAAATCATTTTTACGCCTCGTAGTAAATTTTTTTGAATTTTATATTTTGTATTTTTTATTTTTCCAAATTTTATTTATTCAGCACACTTTGTCTGGCATAAACCTAACTTATTCGACTAGATATTATTTTTATTATTGTATTTTGTCTTTTATCATTATGTCTAAAAGTTATAATTACTAAAATCTAAGTGTCTGGTGTAAAAAATTCTAAATTTTAAAACTTGTCTAACTAAAATTGTCTTTTACTACTGGGAGTAAAATAATTAAAAGTTTAGATGATTTATTTTAGAAATGAACTATTTTTTTGCCTAACAAGAAACTGACCTACTCTACTGGAAATCTGATAAAAATAATTTTTTCTTCTATTTTTTCAACTTTAAACATAATTCTTTTTTTTGAAACTACATTGTCTGACATGTAACTGATGTATTCTACTGAATATCAGACTTAAATTCGGTAAATTGTCCTACTAGACCTAAAAAAAAAATTTTGTTATTCTAAAAAGAAATAAAAAACTGATTAATAATAATATATACTAAAAATTACTAGCAACTCATTAGTGAGTCTCACTAACTATTTTAAATAAAATTAGCGTCTTTAAAAATAATAGAATGTAAAAATTTTTAATTCAATTTTTTTTGTATAAAAATAAAATATAAATTTAAATATATAATTTTAATATTATTATAATTATAATAATCATATTCTGACATAGGGAAATCAGGAAAAAGTCAGGAATTTTTAATAAAAGTACTAAAAAAATTTAATTTTTAAAATTAATAAGAAAAATTCTGAATTCGTATGTCTTTTATGGTTGATTTATATACTATAAAATTACCTTGAATTCTGTTACAAAACCTTTAATTGTTTCAATTTCTGATAAAAATTTCTTCTTAAATAACTTAAATCTTCAAAAACTATCATAAATAAATAAATAAATTATTTAATGAATAATTTTGCTTAAATATATTTTACAATTAATTCAATTTTAGAATTTTAGACAAATTATTTTTACAATTTTCATAAATAAATTAACTTTTAATGCTTTTAATCTGAAATTTTATGAAATTTCAATGTTTAATTAATTTAATTAGAAATTTTAATGATCTTAGATTCAATAAATAAATGAAATAATGATTTTAACAATCGATTCACTTTAATTGTTATAAAATATGGAACCATCTATCAATAATAATAATAATTATAATAATTGTTATCTTAATGTTTTAAAACAATATCTGTAAGTTGAATTATTTCAAAAAAGTTTAAATTTGAAATTTTTGAAAATCTTTGAAATTCCAACGGACAAATAATAATATTTAAAGTATTTAAAAAAGAAATTATTTTTTTCAAATAATTTTACAATTAAAGAAATTCGTACGTAATTTTAACAGACAATTTTTTTTCAATAAAATGTTTTCCTATATTTTTTAAGAATTCTAAAAATTTCTAATTAAATTTTCTAATTGACAAATATAATTTACAAACATTTTTTTTCCTTTATTTAAAAAAAAACTTGAACTTTATTAAAACAATTGGAATTAAGAAATAGAATTAATGCAAATTATTTCGGTTCGAAAATAACTCGTAATAAATTTTCTTGAATGTTATATTTTGTCTGGCTATAATAAGCCTCAATTTAAATTACTGTCTTACTCGAATTTTATTTTATTACTGAAAACAGAATACATTAAATTTATTATGTTGAACTACATTCTGAATGTCATTTTCCAAATAAATTTTTCTTTGTCAGACTTGAAAGTGACTTTCTCTACTGGATATTTTTTTCAATAAAATGTTTTCCTTTATTTTCCATAAAAATTCATAAATTTTGATATTTTATTTTCAATTACATTTCCCAATTGCCAGATATAATTTATAAACATATATTTATATAATTTATAAACATTCTTTTTCCTTTTTAAAAAACTTTGAATTTAAAAAAAATTGATTTTAAGAAATAGAATTAATGCAAATTATTTCCTTATGAAAATTTTCTACAAAAATATTGAGAAACGGAAATATCAAATATTTATCTTCTCAAAAGAAAAAAATGAGTTTGTAAACAATATTGTTATTAAAAAATAAAAATTATGCACAAAATGGAGAATAATTTACAATATAATTTAGATAATTTAAATGAAATTTGTTATAAAAAAAAGTATTTAACAAAGAAAATGAGAATATTTTTTGTTAATCATATTTTTTTTAATGACCAATAGGTTTTTTTGATTTAATAAAAGATGTTAAAAGTGTTGATCAGTCAATTCGTAATAATGAGAAGATGTTAAAACTTTTTTCAAAAACTTTTTTAACATTTTTTATTATATTTTTTTTAATTTGCAATATTATTTTATTATAAATCATGAAAAAATACCTGCATATTTTCGATTTCTCAAGCAATATTTTTTAAAGAATAAAAACAAAAGTATGTACACAAACGCAAATTTATTTTTCAAATATTATTATAAGTAAAGCAAGATGATTAAATTTTCTTTTGAACAATTATTTTTTGCAGGTACACTGTAAAAAATTCAGCCACCAATCTTGGTTTATTATCCGAATTGTGTATAATTCAAGCCGGCCATGCCGATCGTGGGGAGTATGTGTGTTTCGCAAGAAACGCTTACGGTCATGATAAAGTATCCGTTCATCTACTTGTTCAAGAACCTCCGAATTTTCCTCGAAATTTACACGTGGTCGAACTGGGAAGTCGAGCGATAACTTTGGAATGGTCTACGCCGTCGAGTGTCGCAGATTCCTTGCATCCCGATTCTCCAATCTCAAAATATGTTGTCCAATATAAAGAAGCTCAAGGTACGTGACTTGAAATATATATTATATTTTTTTTTCTCTTTTTCCTTTTTTCTCTCTCTCTCTCTCTCTTTTCTTTTATTTTTCATGTCTCTACAATTTTCATTGCTATTGTCCATATATTCATATTGCCCAAGTTTCCAATAACGGGAACTTGTAGATTTTTATTATTTTATTATTTTCTTCCACTCTCTTTACTTTCAACTAAGAAATCAAATCAAATTGATTTTTATATTTGCAGATCTTATTAAATTTTTTCTATGCATACATGAATTTTATTTTTGATTCATGGATTTTGAATGTTTTCCTTTAGAGTAAAAGAAAAAGGTTTTAAATTTTTTTTTAATTTTTTTCCTCATAGAGTAAGGATTGTATTATTAAATTTTATTAATAATCGAAAGTCAGAAAAAATTGTTGTATTTTTTTTACCTTTTTACTGAATTTTTTTTTCAATTTTTTATTTTTTTACTGCATATTTATTTCTGTTCCTTACCATTTTTTTGGAGGAGGGGGGAATATAATTTCATTGATTTAAAATGCATTTGTTTCTATTTTAATCTAAATAATTTGGTAATTTTTTCTTTTCACTATCTTTATAACAGAAAAATTATTTCTTTCATCTTGTTAGTAATCAAGAATAAAAATTTCTTAGTGAAAAATCGAGAATCACATTTTTAATGTTAATAAAAATAGTAAAATTTATTTTGCTATTTATCAAAAAATATAAATTTATAAAACAGTGAAGAAAGAAAAAAACCATTAAACCATTAATAAAACAATTGAAAAATCTTGTTAATGAAAATCTAGAAAAGAAAATCAATAATTCCCAATTTCGTTAGTATGAGATGTTTTCAAAAGGCAAAAAAAAAATAACAAAAGTAGCGAGTTGAATCGACGAAAAAAAGGAAACAATAACGAGAAAAATGTAATGTGAAGAAGCGGTAAAATCAATTTAGAAACAAAGTGGATTGTTTGATTATTGAAAAATATGCCTCTCTTTTATTTCACTTCTTCACATTCTTCTGTTAAATCACAAAAAAATTCAATTTTGTATTCGCATGCTTTTTTATCGAAGAATTAAAGGGGAAAAAAAAAGAAATTTTTTTTTTCATTTTCCTCTTCTCGTTATACTTTTGTTTTTTTTATGCACATATATGTCTATAATTTGATAAGTTTCTTCTTCTCTTTTTTTAATTAATAAAAAAAACAGAGTGTACCTATTTAAATTTCTATTTTTATCTCATCGTAATCATGTAGTCAGCATTTTTCTTTTTACAAAATTTTTCTCCAATTTTTTAAAGTCCAATAAATCTGAATAGTTGCACTCGTTTTATAATATGTATATAGACCTGATGAAGCAATACATTATCGATATGTATATTTGCTATTTGAGGGTATTTTATTCATATTCTTATTATTTTTTTTTTTTAATATAGAAAATTTTTCCTTTCGGTACAATAAAAACGTTTTCGTAAGCGATATTTACTTTTATATAACGTTAGGTATGAAATTTCTAGTTTGTGGGAGTAAAAAGTAAATAAGAGGAAATGGAATTTTTTCTATAAGTATTTTATAATATTTTTTTATGTTAACATATATTATACCTAACATTATAAATTTTATATTATTTTTATTTATTTTCTTATTTTGATTTTTTTGTACTATTTTTGTGAAAAATTAGAAACTATAATTGACTATTTTTACTTCTTAGAAATTAAATTTTAGTAAAAGAATTTTTTTTGATGAATTTAACTAAATTCAAAATAAAAAATGTTTAAAATATAAAGAGTTGTGAATTATATTTGATTAAAAAATATTCAAAATAAAAAATTTTTTAAATATAAAGAATTGTGAATTATATTTGATTAAAAATTATTCAAAATAAAAAATTTTTAAAATATAAAAAATTGTGAATTATATTTTAGTATCTTAGACACGAAAATAATTTTTTTAAATTTCTTTTTTATATTTTATAAATTAGAAAAAAATATTTATAGAAGATAAAAAGTTAAAAATTCTGCTTGATTATTTTCGAAAATTGAATAATAGAAGAAGATTTGTTTATAAATTTAATTAAATTAGAAACAAAAAATATGTCGATAAGAAATAAATAGAAATTGTACTTGAACAATTTTTAGAAATTAAATTTTATTTATAAATTTTATTAGATTAGAAGTAAAAATCATTTCGAAAACAAATAGAAATTATATTTTCGAAAAACTAATAGACATTATTTTTGTTACAAAAAAGAATTTATTATTCTTAAGGCCAATTCAATAATTATATGACGTCACAGTTTCCCTTTTAATAAAATATTTTCATGCAACTTTTTCTTAAGAAACTTTGATGCGAATTTTTTCTCGCAATTATTTTATTTGTCCATTAGTAATGAGTATAAAAAAAAAGTGTATAAACTTTGTAAAAAATGTGTAGATTCATTAAGTTCTTTTATATAAAACTAATAAAAGAGAAAATTAATTCACTTTTCAAAACGCATGTATCATATATAATATATGCTTTTTCTCTTTAACTTGGCAGTAATATATGAGAATTGACGGGCGGAAGACTGTCGCGTAACTAAATTTCACTTCGATTTCAGTTTCTATTCAGGAAACGTGTATGATATACAGTGAAATAAGCCGATGCGCTTTCAACCAACTGCATTTGATTAACTCCCTAAATGTATTCAAATGCTATCAAATTTACTTTTTAAAGAATTTTATTTACTTTTTGAAAAATTTTTATTTACAACATTAAAAGAGACTAGTTTAATTTTGCAAAATATTTTTTTACCATCATAGGGAAAAAATATTGAAATAATATTTAATTTAAGGGCATTTGAACCTTTATGACGTCACAGCATTAAAATATATGCTTTGCATCAATTGTGACGTCATAATGGTTCAAATGCCCTTAAATAAATATTATTAAGCAAATAATATTAATAAATATAAATATTATTAAGTAAATAATATTAATAAATAGAAATATTATTAAGTAAATAATGTTAATAAATAGAAATATTATTAAGTAAATAATATTGATAAATAGAAATATTATTAAGTAAATAATATTAATAAATAGAAATAAATTAAATATGAAAATATCATTTTTATAATTTTCATCACATAAAATTTGTAAGAAAATTTGTATCTATTTTCAAACATGGATTTTTTTTAATTCGCAAATTTTTTTTCTATCAAATTTTCCCAATGGAATTCGTATATATTGTATATTTTCCCATATTTAAATTTTTATTAATTATAATTTTTTTCTATTTCGATTTTTACTATTTGAAAATTTTTTTAGCATTTAAATATTCGTATCCAATTCATTTGAATCAAATTTTGTTTTTGAATTTCTTTACCCAAAAATTTTTGTTTATATTTTTCAATATTTCGTATATCGAATTCTTTTGTATAAATTTTTTTCGTATTAAATTCTCTTATGTAAACTTTCTTTTGCCCTGAAATAAATAATCTACTACTGTGAAATAAAAATAAATTAGAAGTTTTCTAAGCTTTGTATTGTGTTTGTACTGAAAAAAGATGTGTGGCATGAACACAACACGCAGAAGCTGGTCGAGGGAGACAAGACGATTGCTTCGGTTTCCCCGCTAAAACCCGCGACAACCTACCACTTTCGGGTCTTTGCGGAAAATCATCTCGGAACATCAGCCCCAAGCGACATTCTTCATGTCAGTATCAATCGATCAAATCATTCATGACTCATCGTATATTTGTATTTACATTATATGTAATAAATGAATATTAAAAATTTCTTCTTTCCTTAAGAAATTTTAATTAATAAATTTTTCCCCCTCTCTAATACTGATGAGAATCAATGAATTCCTCTAATATTCAGGTTCAAACGCATGGAGAGGTTCCTGGCGGTCCACCGAGACAAGTTTCCATTAAACCAATTGGTCCTCAGCAGATGAAAATCAGTTGGAAACCTCCGGATCGTTCTCTGTGGAATGGCGAATTACAGGGTTATGCGATTATATTCACGAATTTGGGGTGAGTTTTGAAAAAAAAATGTTTCTTCCTCTTCGAAAAACAATTCTTCTTGAAAATTAGTGTTTTAAAGAAATTTTTACTAGAAATAACTTTATATTATTAAATAATTATTACAATAAAAAATTTTTATTATTAAATAATTATTACAACAACAAAATTTTATTATTAAATAATTATTACAAAAAAGTGTAATAATTATATTATAATAATCGACATAATTATAGTTGAAATTGAAATGTCAAAAGATGGAAAGTTAATTTGTAGACTGTGTGTAACAAAATGTGTAAAAAATTCTGTTAAATATGTAGTGTTTTAATTTGTCAGCTTCCATAAGAATTAAAAATTATTAAATTATTATTCAAAAATTTCAGAAAATTAATTGAATTTTGAAAGACTTGCAGTTAAAATTTTTAAGTATTTCGAAATTTTAAACAAATAAAGAACAATAATTATTTAGAAATTTATTTTACGAATGTTATTAAAATTAGAAAAATTTAATTTGGAAATTTTTTAAAAACTGGGTTTTCGAAAAATAGTCAATAAAATTTTTTAAAGAAAAAGGTACTTGAATTCAGAATAATAATTTTAACAAATTGAAACAATTGGAAATTATGTAAAATTTTATATTTTGAAGAATTTTATTTTTTCCTCTTTAAAAATTGTCTATAAATGTAATTATGTTTTTGAAATTATATCATTTTATGAATTTACAAAAATTATTCTATTTAAATAATTCAATTCTCGTAGTTGAATTCTGATAGGAATTGATTTAATGAAAATTTCAGTAAAAATTTTAGAAAATAATTGAATATTTAAACCGTTATATCAAGAATTGTAGGAAATCATTAAATTTTAAAAAGTTTTTAAAATTAAATTTCTTGGAACTTTAAGAGAAGCAAAAGTTTTAAAATATTAAAATTTTTATTTCAAAAAATTATTAATAACAATATTTTTCTTTAAAAATTATTAAAGTTTTTCAATAATTTTATTCGAAAATTCTAAAAAAAGAATTGGATTTTGTATGAATTACTGTTGTGAATTTTAGAAATAATTATATTTCATGAGGTTTTTCATTGAAATTATTTAAAATTTTACTTCCTTAGGAAAAAGGAATATGAATAAGTTTTTAAATTTTTGTTTAACAAAGAAGTATTAAAGTTTTGAAAAATTTAATTCAGAAATTTCGAAAAAATGTTTCTTGAAAAAATGAAACTAAAACTTTTTATTAATACTTCTATTTCCGAAAATAATTTTAAAAAGTTTATATAATTAAAAATTTTGCCAACTTTTATTGAACTAAATTTTGTATTTTAATTGAAGTTGCTGTTAGAAATATTTTGGCATTTACTATAAAAGTTGTTCAAATAATTAAATTCAATGGAAAACTGTAAGGAAAATAATATTTTTTATAAAATTACGAATTTTCATTAAATTTGGAAAATCAAATTTTGAAAGTAACAACGTAAAAGAAAATTTCACGCGCGTGTACTTTTGCTAGTTATTTGAATAATTTCTTAATAATATTTAGTATTTTTAAATAATTTTTAGAAAAAATCCAATATATTGAAAGAAATTTTCAATTCGATAGCAATGTTATAGAAAAATAAAAATAATTTATAAGTATAATTTATTTTTTATAGAAAAATAATTTTAAGTGATTTTGTTTAACTGAAATTCGTTTATAAGCTAAATCCTAATATATTAGAAAATATCTATGCTTTCATTGAAAAATATTGTTTATTTGAATAATTATATTTAATTCATTATATTTACTTTACATTTATTTCTTTAATTTCTTTTCTGTTTTGATTTAAACAAAAAATGTGTTTAAAAATTTTATGTTTGATTCAAACTTAAAATTTGATTATAAATAATTTAAAATCAATCACAATTAATGTTTGAAATTCATTGTTTCTAAAAGTGAAGCAAAAAATATGTTTGAATTAAATTGAAATATATTTGACTGTATAGCAAAAGTATTTTAAGTTTAATTTAAATAATTTATTCGATACGTTTCATTTGACCTAAAACTAACATATTCCATTAGATGTCTAATAAAGAAAATTCCCTATTACTTATATCAAATTCTCACTAATTTAATTTTTTTCTGTCAAAACTTTCTCTTATTTTTCTTTCTTTCTATTTTTAAATTCAAAAATATCACAATTATTCGACTTGACCTATAAAAAATGTTGATTTTACTCCTGGACGACTAAAATTGTCTCTTACTACTAAACAAAAATTTTTAAGTATTTATATTTTAGTTTAAGATTTAATATTATAAAATCGTCATTTTTCATTAACGAAAAAGTTTTTTACACTCTAAAAAAAACGCTTAGTCTGACTGAAACTGACTTATTCCACTGAATGTCTTACCGTAAACTTGTTTACTACTTGTATCACATTGTCCCTAATTTAATAAAATGCGTCTGGCTCTACTCTTCCTTACTACTTGTTCGAAAAAACAGAACAAAATCATTACTTAAGTTAAAAAAAAATCATTTATTTCAAATTTCGAGGCTACAAGAAAATGAAGAAATACAAAACAATTTATTTTCCGCAAACATTCGTATTTTCCCTCACTTGGGTATTTACTTAGTAAAGAATTCTGTCGTTGATTTAAATTAATTTGTCTATTTGATGCTTTGAAAACGCAAACGTTTTTGACCCACTCTCTCCTAATTTATTAAGGGAATTTGAACCATTATGACGTCACGGATTGAGATCACATGCTTTGGTTATACTGTGACGTCATAATGTTTCAAATGCCCTTAAGAGGGAAAATAAAAATTTAGAATTTATTGAAAATATTTGCTAAAAAAATTGAGAAATTAAAACAAGTTTTTTTAATTTTTAAATTTAAAATTAAAATTTTTTATAATTTTTACATTGAAAATTTCAAATTTAATTTTTACATTTTAAAATTTAAAATTTAATTTTTACATTTTAAAATTTCAAATTTAATTTTTACATTATAAAATTTCAAATTTAATGTTTACATTTTAAAATTTAAAATTTAATTTTAAAAGATGTCGAAAAAAATTAAAAAGAGATAAAAAAATATTGAAAAGAAACTTTAATAGAAACAAAAAAAAATGTTTATTTTTTGCAGAAGTGACGAACAACCGGCAAATGAGACACGAATTAGAATCACAGTTAATGGAGAGGAGCCGTACGAATATCGGCTAACGGGTCTGCGAAAATACACGCAATACAGTGTGGTGGTGAAGGCGTTCAATAGCAAGGGCGATGGGCCAGGTTCAGATCCAATGATAGCGCAAACTCTCGAGGATGGTGAGTACAATTTCTTCTTGGTAATAGAGAAACGTTTTCCTCTCTTGCCTTTCCATCTCTACTTGTAAATTCCATCGTTCCCCCATTTCATTGTAACCACCTCTTCCCCCCCCCCACCCCTCAACTCTCTTCCTCGCTCTTCTCTCACTATACCCTCTTTCCATTCGATCTCGTGTGACGTTTTTGCATTAAACGAAATTGCTACTCCGAGCTCACTCAGTTTCCATAACATTTATTATTTAAGATTCGAATCTCAACCTTACATTTTACACGGAAATTCCACGTAATCACTCATTTGGAAAATTCCGAACAGACTTCTCATTTATTATTTTATCTTCCTCTCACTTTCAGAAATATGAGAAATTAGTTTCTATGGTTAATGTCGAAAAGAGGGATTTTCAGATTTTTTTTACGATTTTAATACTAAAAAAAAATTTTGTATTAATAATAATAGTTGTGTTCCGGATTTGTTCAGAGTTTGAAGTAAAATTATTAAATTAAATTACTAAATTATTATTACTTAATTTTTTTATTATTACTTAATTTTTTTATTATTAAATTATTATTACTTAATTTATTTATTATTAAATTATTATTATTAATTAATTATTAAAAAATTATTTTTGTTTGATTTTTCGTTTCGTAATTTTTTTTTTATAAGTTTCCTACTAAATATACTAAACATGTAGAGTTTAAACTTTAAAGAAAATAATTTTTTCAAATTTCATAATCTTTTTGTTTTAATATTTAATTAGTTCAAATTTTGAGAATAAATTTTGGGAGCAATATTTTTGAACATATTTGAGCTACTGAGAATTTTCTGGAATATTTTGTTAAATTTATTTTAAAAACCTAGCATAGCTTACAATTTTAGTGCACATTGTAGGTTATAAAAATTTTCTTTTTGAAATTAATGAAAATTTGTTATTTAAAAAAAAAATCTAAATTTTAGTTACAGTTCTTCAAAAAGTACAATAATATTTTTAAATAATTTTTAATACTAGTAAAATTGCATTATTTTTAATAAAAAATTTATCCTAACAAAATTTGACAAAACTTTTAAATACTTTTAATGTTTTTAATTATTATCGAGTATTAAGTTATCTTTAAATAAAAGTTTAATTACAATTATTCAAAAGCGTCATTTTTTTTTTGGAAATATATTTTTAAATTCCACTTGAAACGCTTGTAATTTTCAATTATTTTTCAAAATTTTAACTAAAATTATTTTTTAATTTAATTTTTTCAATTCAACAATAATTGAATTATTAAATACAAATTTTTTTACAAAAATTATGTCAATTATGTCAACTTCAATTATTTTCCAAATTTTTAGCTACAATTCTTAAAAAAAAATACAATCAAAATACAAAAATACAAAAATACGAAAATTTATTTTAACGAAATTTAAAAAAAATTTTACTTTTGGAATTCTTTAAAAATTATTTTGGGAATTTAACTATTTTCAAAGAATTTCAATTAGGATTACGATTAAAATTTTAATTACGGTTTTTTAAAAAGCTCATTTTATTAGAATTTGGAACTAAACTTTTTTAAATTCCATTAGGTTTTGTTTAATAAATTTTTAAATAATTATTATTTATTTGTCCACCGAGAATTTAAATTTCAATATACTTTTAGTGTAAAACCTTCGGAAATTTAATTATTTATAAAATATAAAACTATGCAATTCTTTTAATTCTTCAAAAAATGTTTACCTTTTAACTGAAGTTCTTTTTCAATTCAATTCTTTTCTAAAAATCCTATTGGAAAGCAATTAGTTAAATACAAAAATAAGTGATAAAATAATTTATTAGTTCAAAAAATGTCCTCACTTTACGCGAGGACAGAATATCTTAATTACATAATAATAATAATAATAAAAATATTCCAATTATTTGAAGAAATTTTACTAAAATTGTATTGAAATTGGAACACTGAAAAAATTACATTCTAATTTTAAGAAAAACTTCTTATATATGCGCCAAGAATATTCCCCACTTAAATTAAGTGGTAAATATTCTTAAAATAATAATTTTCTTCTTATTGTAAGAATATTCCCCACTTAACTTAAGTGGGGAATATTCTAGGCGCATATATAAGAAGTTTTTCTTAAAATTAGAATGTAATTTTTTCAGTGAAAGTAATTTAATTTTTGCGAAGAATTTTATTATATTTATAAAAATAGTACAATTTTTTTATTAGAGTCTCATTATTTTTTATTTAATAAACTCATTAATCTATTAACTGCTATTTTTTCCCTTAGATAAATATTTTTCTTCCTGTAATTTGAAGTAGAAATGTTTGTAAAGTAAAGTTTTATATAAAAAGTGAACAGAAGTTTAAAAGACTAAAATAGAAAAAGTTAGAGTTCGATTGTGTGATTAATTCACTATATAAAGAAGACGAGGAGGTTTATTTTTTGGATTAAATGAGATTTTGATTTAAAAAATGTTCGCGTAAAAGGAAATTCATTTGCGCTTCTAATATTTTTATTTTGTCCAAGTAAAAGTTTCGGTTAAATTATAAACTGAATGAAAGCTTTCAAATGAGCATGGTTTAAAATCTGAATACAACTTTCTGTTTTTTTTAATTCAGAAAATTAACTTAAAACTCATACTCGCATTAATTCCGTTTTTATGAAAGTTGAAATCAAGCGATAATTATTAATTTAGAAGGATAATTATTTTTTATTCCGAGAGTGGAAAATTATTGAGGCAAGCGACTTAGCGGAATATTAGATCAACTTTGCTTGGGAATATTTATTAAAATTATAAATTATTAACTAATTAATAATACCTTAATTGTATATTAATAGCTAAAAGTACAATTATAAGTTAAAATAAATTATTTATAATACCTTGAATTTTTGCGGTAAATAATAATTATTTTAATTCTAATTTTTCACGCGTAACAATTTTTTAATAGTAATTTTAAATACGTAATAAATTGTTAATAATAATTAAAATTCATTGCCTATATATAATAACTACTTTAATTTGAATTTTTTTAGACATAATTTTTTAATATCAAAAAATTATTTTTTTAGAGAAAAAATTTTTTTATTATAAAACAATTATTTTTTTAGAGAAAAAATTTTTTTTATATTAAAAAATTATTTTTTAGAGCAAAAAAATTACTCTAGAACTTAGTGAAATATGAACTTTTAAAGAATCGTATATGAGAAAATAATTTCTAAAAGTTTTTATCTCTAAAACAAAATCACTTTGGAATTATGTTTTTTTAAATAATGAAGGAACAACTTAAAAAGAGTACGCTAAGTGGTGGATTAATAATTTTTTAGGAAATCTCCATTCTAAGGTTTCTTGTTGAATAAAAAATAGAAAAGGATAAAAATTACTCCCTAAAAGCGTTGGGTAGTCACATCAACTTTATAACACATCAATCTACTAGCTTTTCCCGTGTGTTTTCTCTTGATCATCAGTCAGTTTAAGAGTACTCTTTTTTTTCTTTTTTTTTGAAAAAGGCAATGAAAAAAATGAAGTAGGAGACTCCGTGCAAGTGTTCACTTGGCTTATGTTAAGTCTTTCTAACAAATGTTGAAATCCTCCTTTAAAGTCCAGAAGTTTCTCAAGCGCGCTCGAGAGTATCATTGGAAATTCTGTGAAAGTGAAATATATTTTGCAAACTCTCTGTCTCTTACTGTATATATGTTTATATATAGATATAGTTTGTTAGAATGGTCCTCTAAGAGAAAAGTTTTTCGAAAATGTGCTTGGACTCCCCAAAAAATTTTATTAAATTCATGAATTTAAATTAAATTTAGGATAAAAAAATTAGAGACTTTTCTGCTTTTCTGTTTTTTCAAAATAATTCAATTTGAAGATTAAATTCAATTTTTATTTCGAATTTCTAGTGTTCATAATTTTTTGTACTGATTTAAAATTTACTTAGTCAAATAATAAATTTCAATTAATTATAAATTGTAATGATTAAAGTTGTTATTTATTCATTTCATAATTATTTAATAATAATAAATAATAATAATAAATAAACTATAAATAATACATAAACATTTTATTGATTAAAAAACAATTTTAATTTAAATTTATTTTGACTTTTATTCACTTTTACTTTAATTAATTCAGGATGCAATTTATCCAAATTTTAATCTATTCCAAAGAAAATTTAAAATTTGTTTATTAATAGATAATTCACAATTTATATTAAATTAAATATTATAATTTTTTATTTAAATTCCAATGGTCCAAAGGTTCAGTTTTATTCAAATTTTAATTTAATTTTCAAGTGATTCTATAGTTTTAAGCAATTTCTATTTTTTTTAACTGAAAAAATACATGAAATGTTTATCGACTTTAATTGAATTAAACTAAATCTGAAATTAGATAAATATTAGTGCTTTTGATTTTTATTTTAACACAATTTAAATTAATTAAAACTTATTATTATAAAAATTTCTATATATACAATTAATTAAAATTTTGGTTCAAATGCAGTAAAATTAGTTTCAATTGATTTTAATTTTGTTTAAATCAATTTTATTTGGTTCAAATGAATACAATCTTTTGATGAAATAAACTAAAATTAGTTTTAACTGATTTTAATTTGATTTCAATTAATTTTGTTTTCTTTCAATGAATTGTATTTAATCTTAGAGAATTATTTTTTTTGGTTCTAATCAATCTTGATTGTGACAATTAATTAATTATAGTTAATAACCACTTCAAATACTTTTAATTAATTCTATTTCGTACTTAGTGAGATTTTTCTGTTCAAAATTATTTTATTTGGTTCTAATTAATTCAATTTTTGGACAAAATCAACACAGTTTTCTTGAATGTATCAAATGGATACTAAAGTGTATCAAATTGATGACAAAAATCTTGATCAATTTTTTATTTTATCTACATATTTGGTATCAATTCGTTGCCATTTGATACTTTTAAGTTAACAGCGAAGTAAAATTAGTTCTAATTGATTTTAATTTTGTTTAAATTAATGTTATTTGGTTTGAATAAATTTTATTTGGTCTTAGTCAATAATAATTTTTTGGTAATAATCAATTTTAATTGTCACAATTAATTAATCATAGTTAGAAAACACTTTAAATACTCTCAACGAATTGAATTTGTTTTACCAGCAGATTTTACAGTTTCAAAATTATTTTAATTGGCTTTAATTAAATTAATTTCTGGTCTAAATATAGTAAAATTATTTTAAATGAAAGTAAATTTAATTTTAATCATTAGGTATTTTTTGATGACTACTAATTTTTAACTTGAAAAAAATAATAACTAAGTTTCTTTCATTTTCATTTTCAATAAAATAAACTGATAACATTCTAAAACCTTTACGACAAAAAATGTTAAATTTTTATTATTTATAATTATTATAATTTGTTATATTATTTGTTAATTATTTATCATTATCACAATTCATTATTATTTTGTTATTACAATGTGTTATTATTGTTACAATTTATAATTATTTTTTTATTACAATTGTTTATTAATAATAATAATAATTATTATTATTATTAATTATTATTTCACGTATAATTAATATTGTTATTGTTACCATTCTTTTTAACATTATTATATAATTTATTATTTTTATTATAATTCTTAATATTATCCCTATTATTATTATTAATAATTATCGTAAGAGAGGCAAATTTCGCTCATGTAGGGTAAATTCGCTCAACTGATATCTATTTTTTAAAATTCGATTAACATACTTTATTTTATATTATAAGAGTTTATAAAAAAAAAATTCCATCATTTTTTTTATGATAATAATTGAATTATTAGGAAACAATTTATAAAACTTTAGTAAGTAATTGAATTCTGCAGAAGAACATTGATATTTACAAAGATAATTGAAATTTTGAAGAGAATTAAATAAAAATTTTGAAAGTAATTGAATTTCTGTGATGAATTTTTTTACTTTTCAAGATAATTGAATTTTGCAAAAAATTGTATGAGAACTTTTGAAAATAATTAAATTCCTAGGGTGAAGTTTATTTTTTTAAGAAGATTTTACAAATTTTAAAAAGTTTACAAAATTTTTGGAAAATAATTGAATATCCGCAAAAAATTTTATCACTTTGGAAAATAATTGAATTTCACAGATGAATTTTATTCAAATTCTTTGCAAGAAATTGAATTTCAGAGAAGAATTTTATTATTCACAAAGATAATTGAAATTTTGAACAGATTTTTTCTAGGAATATTTAAAAGTAATTGAATTTTGATATTTATAAACATAATTGGAATTTTGAGAATTTAAAACAAAAAATTTGAAAATAATTGAATTTTTGTAAAGAATTTTCTTACTTTTGAAGATAATTGAAATTTTGACAAGAATTTTTTTTAAAAAGTTTTGTTAAATAATTGAATTTTGAAGGAGTATTTTATTTTTTATAAAAATAATTGACATTTTTAAGAGAATTTAGAAAAAAAATGTTTAAAATAACTAATTAATTTTTTGCTATGAATTTTATGAAATTTTAAAAAATTTTATTTCGGATTGTTTTGATATTAATGTGTCTGTTGTCGAGAAATGTGATTCTTTTTACAATCGTTTTTTTTTCTAAAATTTCATGCGACTTTTTTTACTACTTTTGTTGTAAATTTATGCGACTACACTGAGAAAAAAAATTATTTGATTTCACACAAATTTTGTTTAAATCAAACTTAAAATATCTTTGCTATACAGTCAAACATATTTAAGTTTAATTCAAACATATTTTCTGGTTCAGTTTAAAAGATTATATATTTAAATCAAACATAAATTGTGATTGATTTTAAATTATCTGTCGTTAACTTTTAAGTTTGATTCAAACATAAAATTTTTAAACATAACTTTGGTTTAAACCGTAACAGAAAATATGTTTGAACTACATATAATTATTCAAACAAATAATACTTTTGAATCAATGCAGTAGATATTTTCTATATATTGAGATTAAACTTACAAACTAATTTCAATTAAACAAAATCGTCTAACATTATTTTTGTGTTTCATTTACACTGTAAAACAGGAGGTGTTAAAATAACACCAGAATGGATTAAAATAATCTGCAAAAGTTTAATTCCTTTAGGATTAAATTAACACCAAAAAGGATTAAAATAATCTATTTTGATGTTATTTTTAACTATGAATGAAATTTTATTATAAATAAAACACCAAAGTCAACGATTTGTTAGAATTTAACAAATTTAGCTTCTCCAGGGAGAATAGTAAGTTAGTTACTAACTTACTAAATTTAATTGTGTTCAAAAATTAAAAAAATTCTTGTCAATATTTCAATTCTCTTTATAAATAATAAAATTCATCTCTGAAATTTAATTATTTTACGAAATTTTAATCAAATTCTTGTCAGAATTTCAATTATTCTCAAAACTTTTCTAAAATTTTTATAATTTGCAATATCTACTATTTCAATAAAATTTTCCGAAAGAATTACAAAATTAAAAAAAGTTTGACTACAATTCTACGCAAACATTCAATTATTTTGCTTAAATAATAAACATTTTTACAGGAATTCAATTATTTACCATTTTTTTTTTTTAGAAATTTCTTCGTTATAATTCAATTATTTTCATAAATAATAACATTTTTACAAGGATCCAATTATTTTTATAAATAATAAAATTCTTCTAGGAATTTCATTATTTTCAAAAATAATAAAACTTATTGCAGAATTTCTATTATTTTTAATTTCATTTTAATTAAATTTCTCCAAAAATGTAATTATTCTCAAAAATCTTATTAAAATTCGTCCAAAGAATTTAATGATTTAAAAAATTTGTTTACAACATTTTTTATGAGAATTTAATTTCAAGAAACAGGATATTAATAAATTATTTATTTTTGTATTTAAATATTTGAATTCTTGTAGAATTTACTAATAAAAGTGGTTTTAAAAATGAATTATAATTAAATTCCTTGAAAAAAGTAATTATATTTATGCAAGTTTCAATAAAATTCGACAAAAGAATTGAATTATTAAAATATTTGTTACTAAAATTCTTTATGGGAATTTAATTTTGAGAAACATTCAATTATTCAATAAATTATTTACTTTTGCATTTAAATAATTAAATTCTTGTAGAATTTTTTAATAAAAATTGATTTTCATTTGATAAAAATAAATTTCAGTTAAAATTTTAGATTATAATTGAATATTAAAAGAAATATAGAGTGAACTTTTTGGAAATAATTGAATTTTGAAATTAATATTTTTGAAAAAGTTTAATTGAATTTTTTAAATATTATTTGCATGAAGTATGTATTTACTAAAATGCATTTAATTAAAGAATTTAAGAATAATTGAAATTTCGTGCGATTGATTAATTAATTATTATGAAAAATAACGGATATAAAGTAAAATTGTGGTTAAAAATTTTTGAAAATAATAATTGAATTGAAATAATGAAATTAATGTTGAAGAAAATATTCTTAAAATATAAAATAATGATTTTATTACTTGGTCATCTTTAACTATTATAAAATATGAAGAAATCGGAAACTAAAATTTCATTCATTGTAAAAAATTTAACACCCAAATTGATTATTTTAATCTTTTTTGGTGTTAATTCAATCTGCAACACTTTTTAATACCTCAAGATTTACTGTGTAAGTATAATGTTTTCTCAGTGTAACATTATTTTTGTGTTTCATTTAAGTATAATGTTTTCTCAGTGTAAAGCGCCTTTTTTTAGTTTTAAAGACGATCCGAGCCCTGTATCTGTCGAATATGAGAAAATTGATGACACCGATGACACGCATAATATATAATTTATATAGTTTGAGTATAGAATTAAATTTAGGATGCTGAGTGAGCTTATACAGGAGTTTACAGGGAGAGAGGGAGATAAAGTAAAAGATGCTTAACCTGACGCAGTTCCCAGTTCACCACCACAAAATGTGGCGTGTACAGCGTTGAATGGACAGAACATACAGGTCACATGGAAGCCACCACCGGCTGACAAAGTTCACGGTATAGTCGTTGGCTACAAGGTGGTGTATGAAGCAACGAACGGAGCAATGGAGATAGACTTGCAGGGATCACCCGAAACAAGAATCACTCAAGCCTTGAGCGCAGTCCTTCACGGTCTTAATCCCTACACCAACTACACGGTCCAAGTTTTAGCATCTACACGAGCTGGAGATGGAGTTAGCAGTATTCCAGTATCCTGCACTACTGAAGAAGATGGTAAGTTGTAGATTAGAGAGAATGTCTATATATGTATATCATTTGTATACAGTACACACACATATATATATAGTGTGTGTGTGTGTCTCCTTGTTATTTTCAAGGGGAAAGTATAGACGATGGCATATATGCATTAATATAACTTTCAAGCTTATGCTCCTCAGCTTGACCCTCAGCGTGTTCTTGTACAATGAACAGAAACACCATTTCAAACAAGAAGTTTCATCAGGACCCTTGTTATTATACTGTTATACATAATAGCATAATATTGACCGAATTATATATGCGGGGATTACTTTGTTGTATATAGAAAGTAGGCGGTGGAGGCGTTTGAATTTTGAGAGATTAACTTAGAATTTATATTCACGCATCACTATGGTGAATTAATTATTATAAAAGCAGAAATTTATACATAACTTTAGAAAGATAGTTTCATAAAATTCTACTGTCTGACTCGAAGGAATTTTGTGAGGCATTCTATTTTAAAACGACCCTTCTGTAAACAATTGCCAATTTCAGGCAATTTTCAAATAAATATTTCTCCTATTTAAATAAATCAACACTGACAAAAAAAATTATTTTAATTCAAAAATAAGTAGTCAACCAAAAAGATACACTGAAAAAAAGTATTGAATCAAGAAAATTTTTCTTGATTGAAGCAAATCGTAAGATTGAATTAACAAAACTATTATAGTATTGATTCAAGAAAACGATTTTCTTGACATAGTATATTTGGGAGAAGAACATATATTCTTGATCCAAGAAAATGTGGAATTCGACTGAGAAATTAATTTTTAATTGAGTTAATTCAATTATTATATATTAACTTATATTAATCTTTCAATTTTCTTTTGGTCAAGACTATGGATGTTGGATAAAATAGTTATTTAAAGAAAATAAAAAAATTATTTGCCCAATACTCAAAATTACTTAACACAAAAAAATAAATTTCTTCCAATAAAAAACTATGGGTTTGTTTCAAGTAAATTAGGTCAAGAAAATGCATTTACTTGATTCAATGAACTTTTCTTTCAGTGTATGTTTGAATTAAACATATTTTATAATTGAACTGAACATAATTTTTTGTGAATAAAATTTATTATGTGTCGAATCAAAAATTATTATGTTTAATTCTAAGATAATTTTTGGTTCACTGTATAGCAAAGATAATTACGTTTGATTCAACTATATTGTTTTCTCAGTGAACTAAACTTTATTACTACTAGTTTTTAAAGATAAATTTTTGGAATTTATATTAGCAAAAAGCTTTTTTTTAAGAAATTACGTAATTCTATAATAAATTTGACTTGAACTTCTAAATATCTCAAAACACGTTATATCCGATTTTTATAAAATTAATGCTCAAATGAAGCATAAATATTCAATTTTTCTTCCTATAAGAATTGTCTTTGCCACTTCAGTGGATTTAAAGAAATTAATTAAAATCCACAATCGTATCAAAGGTTAAAATTTATGTAAAAACAGTTTGTGAAAGAATTTTATCAAAAAATTTAATAATACACTGGAAAAAAAATTTATTTGATTCAAATAACCGATTGTTTGACTATTATTAAATAAATATTTACTTAGAGCAAATAATTTTAATTTTAATTAAATACATTGTATTTGAATCAAATATTTCATTATTTAAAGCAAATATTATTTAATTGATTCAAATAAAAATTATTTGATTCAAGTAAATATTTATTTGATAATAGTCAAATAATCGGTTATTTGAATCAAATAAATTTTTTTTTCAGTGTAATAATAGAATTCCTTCACAGAATTTCATTATTTAGAAAAAAACTGAATTCTTGCGGAGAATTTCGTTAAAATTTTTTAAAATTCTAATTAAATTCTTTTTGAAGAATGACTTTGAGTTTTTTGTCAAATAATAAAGTTTCTTTAATAATTTTAATTAAACATTTTAAAAATAATTGAATTTTATTACAATTGTATTAAAAATTATTGAATTCTTGTTAAAAATTTTACTATTTATTAAAGTAATTGAATTATTCCAAAGAATTTATTAAAATTTTAGAAAATAAATGAATTTTATGTTAATATTAGAAGATTCCTTTAAGAAATTCTTTTAAAATATTTTTGAACAGAATTAAATTTCTGTAAATGATTTAATGAATTATTGCGAAGAATTTTACTATATTTTTCAAAATAATTGAAATGTTTCGAAGAATTTATTAAAATTTTAAAAAATTTTTAAACTTTTGTGGATGAATTTTATAGAAATATTTGAAAATAATGAAACTTTTCGAGAAATTCGAATTAAAGTTGTACACTGAGAAAACAATTTATTTGATTCAAACATATTTTGTTTAAATCAAACTTAAAATATCGTTGCTAATTTGTCAAACAAATTTAAGTTTAATTCAAACTCATTTTTTCGTTTATTTCTAAAAATAATATATTTAATTCAAACATAATTTACAGTTGATTTAAAATTATTTATTATCAATTTTTAAGTTTGAATCAAACATAAAATTTTTTAACATATTTTTTGTTTAATCCAAAACAGAAAATATGTTTCAATTAAACATAATTATTCAAACAAAAATTATTTTTGAATCAGAGCAGTAAATATTTTTTATATATTAGAATTAAGCTTACAAACTAATTTCAATTAAACAAAATCACTTAAAATTATTTTTCTATTTAAATTATGTATAATTTTTTCTCAGTGTTTTGAAGATTATTGAATTGTTTTGAAGAATTTATTAAAATTTTAAGAAATAAATGAAAAAAATGGAAATTTTTAAAATAAATATTTGAACTCTTCAGAAGGATTCAATTAAAATTGTTTTAAAAATAAATGAATTGTCTAGAAGAATTTGTGAAAATTTTAGAAAATATTTGAATTCTTTCGTAAAATGAAATATTTATGCTTTATTTTGACTATTTTTACTATTTATGTCTGACGGACAGTGACTTTTACTACTTATTGCAATAAAATAAGAGAATCGAAAATTATATGGAAATTATGTCTGACAGAAAGTTACCTGCTCTACTTATTGAGAAATTACAGAAATGCGAAACATTTTGTCTGACTTAAGATAGTTTGTACTACTTAGGAGATGAATTATAAATACGTATTAACTTCTAGTCTGACTTAGACTTGCTTTTACTACTTAAGGTAAAATATTGTTTCTAATTCAACATTTTTTTCTCTAGCGCAACTTTTTTTTGGTATTACTAATAATAATTAAAAAAATGAATTACTTCAATTTGAATGTTTAATTTTAATAAAACTTTAAATCTAATTCAAAATAATATTTAGAGTGAATTTATTATATAAATTCATACCTTGTAAAAGAGGGAGTTAAATTTTAACTCTCCTAGGAATTCATTAAAAGTAGCACCAATTTGATAGTTAAAAAAAAGGGATTTAGAATTTACACAGTAAAAATAACAAGTTTTTTAATTTACAAATTAAATCTGATAACAATAATTTAAAAATTATTTTAACTTAGTAAGTATGAGTAAAAATTACTTAATTACTTTCTTTTTTCTACAGATTTTATTGCCAAAAAACTTGAGAAAACTAGATAAACATTTTTTTAGAAAAGAAAATTTTGTCATCCAAGTAAATTTTCTTTAATCGTAATCAAATTATAAACCAAATTCATTAAATGTAAATTAATTGCAACGAAATATTTCTATCTTGAAAAAAATTAAAATATTTTCCACACAAATCGAAACTAATTTCGCAAAAAGAAGTGAAATGAAAATTATAAAACAAATAAATATTCATTTTGTTTCCGAGAGACAAATATATATTTTTTCATAAAGCTCCTCCTCTGTAATAACTCAGCGTGTATATTTTTAGAGTTGCAAAAACAAAAATGCTTTTAACACTGGCAAAATTATTTTAAAAGATAAAATGCATGCAAATTTTACATAATAAGTATATGCATTTATGCACTACCATGAAACTCGGAAACACGATATTTATGTATAACGTTACAAGTTAAACATTAAATGTTTCAGTTTACAAACTTCATCTAGTTTGTAGGTTACGTCAACACACCTTTGTAAGCTCATTTTCCACGAATTTATAATTTATGGCGAACTTGATGAATTCCCCCCTTCTTAGTCAAAAAAAAAAAAAATTTGAAAACCGTTTTATTCTCCGAATTATTATTAAAATCTTTTTTTTGGAAAATGATAATATTTTACGTCAAATTTGTGAAAAAAAAATTTTTTTTCGTTGACTTTTTATAAATAAATTCTGAATTCGGTTTACATGAATGAAATGCAATGTGAATAATTTCAATTGTTAGTGGTAATAGTTAATTTTAGTCAGACATTTAAAAAAAACGATTTTTGACTAATTGTAGAAGAGTATTGAAAAATATTTCACTTTCTATTATTTAAATCATTTTTCCAGCAAATGAAAATTTTCTCAAATCATTTCAACGTAATAAGCAAGTTTTTTTTCCTAATTTATTGACTATAAATTTCTAATGAAATTGACATTCAGTAGAGAAAATCAAGTTTTTCTAATAAAATGTTTAAAGTTCAAATTTTCGAATCTGTAGGAAAATTTTTTTAAATCAGAAAAAGTGTTTTAAAGACAAGAAATTTATTCAAGTATCAGTAGTGAGAGTTAATATTAGGTCAAACAATACAGTTTCTAATCGTTTGAAATATTTTCATACTGAAAATCTTTGGTTGTAGGGTAAAAAAAGTGTGGAAAGAATTTTATTAATTTATTTTTTGCAAAAATAATACAATTTAAAAACATTATTAAAATTATTTTAAAAAAAATTTAATCCTTTCAAAGAATTTTGTTATGTGTAAGAATAATTTTACTATTTACATTCTATCGGCATTTTTTTAAATAATTGAATTGTTCTGAAGAATTTTATTTAAAATTTTTAAACATAATTGAATTTTTGCAAAGAAAGTTATTTCACTTTTTACACTGAAAATGCATTTATTTATAATTGTAAATTAATTATTATTATTATTATTATATTATTATTATTATTATTATTATTATTATTTATATTTATATTTATAATTATAATTCATGATTCAAAAATAAGTTTTTAAAACAATTTCAAAAAAAAATTTATGTAATGAAGCTCAGTGTAAAGTATAAATTTAATGGCAAGGAAAAAAAAGAATGTTAGTAGTAAATGTCAGTATTAAGCAGACAAAATAGATCATAAATGATTTTTAAAAAAATTACTACTTTTATTAGTAGTAAAAATTAATATAAATCAGACAAAGTGAATTAATTACAAAAATTCATTTGAATATCAGTAGTAAAAGTCAATACAAAGTCTGACAAAACAGTTTAGAATGATTTAAAATATTTTTACAACTGAAAATCTTACTGTTAGTCGCAAAAGTTAATTTAAATTCAAAATATTTTACTTTTGAAAGTTTTTCTTTTGGTAATAAAAAATAAAATAAAAAATCAACAAAGTGATTTAATAATTAGAGAAACTTTCGAGGATCAGTAGTGAAAGTCTGTGAAACCAATTTATAATTATTTAAAGTGATGTCAATTATTTTACTTATTTTTAAACTAATTCTACTAATTCTTAAAAGTTTAGTTTCAGGTAGTAAAAATTAATTTTTATCGAACATTGTAATTTAATAGCGAGAAATACTCTCAATAAATCGTAGATGATAAAATGTCATAGAATGTAAAAACGGGAAGAATAAAGAATTAAGTCTGTGAAACCAATTTATAATTATTTGAAGTAATGTAAATTATTTAACTTATTTTTAAACTGATTCTACTAATTCTTAAAAGTTTAGTTTCAGGTAGTAAAAATTAATTTTTATCGAACATTGTAATTTAATAGCGAGAAATACTTTCAATGAATCGTAGATGATAAAATTTCACAGAATTAATATAAAAAGGAGGTGAAAATAAATCGATTGATAATTTCCTTTATTAAATATTTATAGAACTAAAAAATAATGGGAAAAAGTTTCCAAAAATTGTTATGATTGTAATTAGTGCGCACTTTAATAATTTGTATTTTCACATTTATTTTTCTCTGACTCAAGTTCCTGGCGCGCCAGAAAGGGTAAAAGCAGTGGCTAATGCGGAGGATTCAGTGGTGATATCCTGGCTTCCTCCACGACGACCGAATGGAGTACTTACAAAATACACGGTTTTCATTCGAGTACTGGATCAGGGCCAAGAAGTAAAGATCATTAAAGACTCTCTGCCCGCGCACAACTTACACTATGATGCAACGGGACTCAAACTACGTGAATCGTACGAGGCATGGGTTACTGCCTCAACCAAAATGGGACAAGGACCCACCACCCCAGTCGTCAAATTTAATCCAAGTGCCACAAGTTCGTATCACGTTCACTATAATTATTAATTTTATCTCAATTTTAACCTTATTATCATTTCTCTCTCTCGCTCACATGCTAATTAAATCAATAATTGTACCTTATTTTCATTTAATTCGATTATTTTTCAAATTTCATAATAATACACTGAAAAAAAAATTATTTGTCTCAAATAACCGATTATTTGACTATTATCAAATAAATATTTACTTGAATCAAATAATTTTTATTTGAATCAAATATTTCAGTATTTGAAGCAAATACTATTTAATTGATTCAAATAAAAATTATTTGATTCAAGTAAATATTTATTTGATAATAGTCAAATAATCGTTTATTTGAATCAAATAAATATTTTTTCAGTGTAATAATAAAGTGTCAAAATAGCGACAATATTAATTTTAAAAAATTAAAAGTAAATTTTAAAAAATCATTTTTTGCAATTAATAATTTTAATAAAGTTTTCTTATTGTTGTTATTTATTAAAATTCATTATCATCATTGAATTTGAAATAATTAAATTTTTGCATGCACTTTTATTAACATTTTTTATTAAACAGATGAAATGTTTCATAGAATATTATTAAAATTTGTTTAAATAATTAAATTCAGCCAAATTTTATTATTCATGAAAATAAATTATATTTTATTTTTGTTTTTATTTTCGTATTTAGGTATTTTGTAATTTCTCATTTATATTATTTTTTGTTTTTATTTCAAATTTTTAAATTCGATTTTGTTTTTTTTATTCCTTGTCTATTTTTTAATTTCATTTCTGGCTTTTGTTTTATTTTTAGTTTTTAATTTTGTTACGTTTTTGTCAATTTTGTCTTTATTTAACGTTTTATTCTTGAATTTTAATCTAGATTTCATTGTATACAATTTTAGTTCTAATTTTTTATTCTATTTTTAATTTTTATTTTCATTTCATTGCATTATTTTTTCATTGTTATACTAATAACAAAATTAGTATAATTTCAAATTTTTAAATTCGATTTTGTTTTTTTTATTCCTTGTCTATTTTTTAATTTCATTTCTGACTTTTATTTCATTTTTAGTTTTTAACTTTGTTACGTTTTTTTCAATTTTGTCTTTATTTAACGTTTTATTCTTGAATTTTAATCTAAATTTCATTGTATACAATTTTAGTTCTAATTTTTTATTCTATTTTTAATTTTTATTTTCATTTCATTGCATTATTTTTTCATTGTTATACTAATAAAAAAATTTCAATAGCACAACATTATTATATAAACAAAAATAAATTAAATGACAATAATAATAATACATATAAAAAATATTTTTTGCTAGTAATAAATTTCAATCACGTTTTAATGTTATTTTTGTTATTTATTTATGTAATTTTATTAAACGTATTAATACGATTTAATTTTTTTGGAATTTTATTATTTACATAAATTATTAAATTTTTGCGAAGTATTTGATTTTAAAATTTTATCATAATAATTAAAAATACTTTCGATAATTTTTATTACAATTTTATTTTAAAAAATAAGTTTCCCACAATATCAAAGTTTTTAGAAATAATTGAATTTTCACCAAAAAAAAATGAATTTGTTTAAAAAATTTTATTATTTTTGAAAATAATTAAATTTGTTTGAAGAAGTTTATTATTTTTGAAAATAATTAAATTTGTTTGAAGAAGTTTATTATTTATTAATATAATTGAATTTAATTGAAGAACTTTATTATTTATTAAAAATAAAAATAACTGAATTTTTTTGAAAAATTTTAATATTTATTATAATAACTAAATTTAATTGAAGAATTTTATTGTTTACGAATATTTAAATTTTTTTGAAGAATTTTGTTAAGATTTTTAAAAATAATTGAATTTGTTTAAAAAATGTTATTATTTACGACTATTATTGAATTATTGCAAAGAATTTTGTTAAATTTTTCCAAAGTAATTGAATTTGTTTAAAAAATTTTATTAACATTTATTAAAATAATTGATTTTTTTTGAAAAATTTTAATATTTATTAAAATAATTGAATTTTTTTAACAATTTTATTATTTACGAATATGAATTAATTCTTTCGAAGAATTTTGTTAAGATTTTTAAAAAATTGAATTTCTTCGAAAATTGTTATTATTTACGAATAAAATGGAATTATTGCAAAGAATTTCTATTAAAATTTATTAAATTCTTTGATTTTTACGACTTTTATTATTTATAAAATTTTTTAATTTCTACTAAGAAACTTATAACAAAAATTAAAATAATTAAATTACTTCTAAGGATTTTCTTATTTATAAAAATAATTTCATTTTTATAAAGAATGATGTAAAAATGTTGAAAAAGAATTGAATTATTCTGGAAAAATTTAGCAAAATATTTGAAAATACATATTAAATAGTCATGAATAAATTAATTAATTAAATAGTTAAATACTATTTTTTCACATTTTAGTATTTTCATTATTTGTTTTTTTATTTAATAATACTCACAGTAGAAAATCAGTTAATTAGTTAAAAATTTTTATTTGCGGAAAAAATTATTTATATAAATTTTAAAACGTAAATTTTTGAATAAAAAATTTGTAGTTCACTTTGCAAAAAGTAATTAACGAATAAAAATTCTAATTTCTTTTTGATGAGTTATGTATGTAGTATAATATTATCGATTTAATAATTAGTTTCAGCAGCAATTATCTCCTTTGGGGTTCCTGTGATAGTACCATGGAGGGTTGACGTGAACTTAGCCTGTCATACAGTGGGAGATCCAAAGCCAATTGTTGAATGGCGCATGGGAGATTTGAAATTGCAGAAGCAACAACAAAGGTTAATTGAAATATTTTCATATTCATTACACTATATTAACAATTAAACAACAGAAAATATTTCAATAAGCAAAAATAGATACTTTATTTACAATTTTAAGTTATTTTATTCCAACAAAACATTTTTAGTTTAAAATTTAATTATACAAACCAAATCTAATTATTTGTCATAATTTAATTATTAATTGTTTAATCATAATTTTAATTAGTCATAATTTAAAAATAAACCTTATTTGTCTTTCCGACTGAAAACGAAAAGAGTAAAAAAAAAGATAAAAGCAAATAAATATAAATCAAATAATAATAATAATAATTTTTAAATAATTTTTTTTTATCTCTTTTAATATTTTTTTTGAATTTTTTGTTTATTATACGAGACTTTTAATAATTTAAAATTTACCTCTACAAATAGCCAATTATGAGTACGTTGTATTCGTTATTTTAAACATTCCAGACTCGATGTTGGATCTGATAATACTTTGCTATTACGAAACGTTCAAAGGACTCAGGAAGGAAACTATTCTTGTCATGCGAGGAATTCACTGGGATCCGATGAAATCGTTTACAGTTTACACGTTCAAGGTATATTTTAAAAAAATAATATATATTTTAATAACAGAAAATTATTTTTCCCTCCCCTTTTTAATCGAATTGTGATAAAACATTTTTTCAAAATTAAAAATTAATCAATCAAAAATTCATTTTCTTTTATTTCAAAAAATATCTTTGAATAATTCGCCCTGATATAAAAAGTTAAAATTAAATTATAAATTAATTGTTTTGTAAATATAAAAATATTTATCAAAATTTTGAAATATGAAAATTAAAATTAAAATTGATCAGTTAAAAATTAATTTATATAGAAAAATTGAACAGTAGCAAAAGTTTCGTAATTTCGAAATTAATTAATACGAATTACGAAAAAATTAATATCCACTAATATAGTAAATTAATATTATACAAAAATGTAGTTAATGATATTGATTCGAAAAATATTTAATATTAAAAGTGATATTGTCGTACATTTTTGTAAAAATTATAAAAGTTCAGTCTAACTGGAAATAATAGGAAAAAAATATTAAAAATTTTTATTAATTTGAGCAAAAAATTGAGAAGAATAGAAAACAATTTTTCTTTTGATTTTAAATATTTTGTGTTTAATTATTTAATTAGGATTTAATTCGGTATCAGTTGGCGTTTAATTAAATTAAAATAATTAGTATGAATGTATATCTTCAATAATAATGGGAGCATGTATCAAAATAAAAAGAGAATTATTTTTAATTTTGACATGCAGTACATAATTGATTAATTCGCTACAATTATAATACACTGGAATTATACATCTCAATTTAATTTAAATTCTCAAATATTATGGCTTTTTGTTATTAGATTATTAATAAAATGCTATTGATCCATTTTTTTAAATTTTTGCCATTAAATTATTAATTTTAATTGAATAATGTATTTCTGCTGTAAATTTTCAAAATTATCTGCATTATTGTTACAAAAACATTTTGAGTAATATTCTTATAATATTAATATTAAATAATAATATTTCACTAATATTTCTGTGTAATTATTCTTTTTTTTATTTTTGCTTTACAATTTTGTTTCACAATTTTATTTTTAATTAAAAATTTCAATTTTCGATTATAATTTTTATTCTCAATTTTTGTTTAAATCGATTATTTTAATCTTATTTTTTATTCTCGATTTTACTTTTCAAGTTTGTTTTTAGTTTTTAATTTTAGTTTTGTTTTTTCATTCCTTTTTACTATTTCATTTTCATTACAGTTTTAAATTTAATTTTTGACTTTTTTAAATTTTATCTTTAATTTTCAATTTCGTTTTTCGAAATCAATTTCACTTTTAGTTTGCTTTTACTTTTTAATTTTTTTCTTAGGTTTTTAAACTCTTTTACTTTTCAATTTTGTTTCCAGTATTTAATTTTATTACCTTGATTTCAATTTTCGATTTTCAATATTATAATTTTTCTTCAGTTTTGGTTTAAGTTTTTAATTTCGTTTTTGATTTTAAGGGAATTTGAACCATTATGACGTCACAATATTAGAACACATGCTTTGCCCAAATTGTGACGTCATAATGGTTCAAATGCCCTTAAATCTCGTTTTTATTTTTTACTTTTGTTTTTTATTTTGTAATTTCTCTTTTCATTTTTATTTCTAATTTTTTATTTTATTTTTAATTTTTAAACTTTGTTGTCATTTCTTAACTTCGTTTTTATACAACAACTTTTTTTCAATTAAAAATTTTATTTTCGACTTTTAATTCCGATTATTTATACAATTTCATTTAGGATTTTTAATGTCGATTTTATTTTTTAATTTTGCTTTTTATTTTGTAATTTCTCTTTTCATTTTTATTTCTAATTTTTTATTTTATTTTTAAGTTTTAAACTTTGTTGTCATTTCTTAACTTCGTTTTTATACAACAACTTTTTTTCAATTAAAAATTTTATTTTCGACTTTTAATTCAGATTTTTATCAATTTTGTTTTGGATTTTTAATCTCGTTTCTTTTTTTTTCTTTTGTTTTTTCTTTTGTAATTTTTCTTTTGATTTTTATTTCTAAGTTTTGATTTTGTTTCTAGTTATAAACTTTGTCATTTCTTAATTTTGTTTTTATAAATCAACTTTTTTTCAATAATTAAAAATTTTATTTTCGACTTTTAATTCCGTTTTTTATCAATTCTATTTTTGATTTTTAATATCGATTTTATTTCTGAACTTTTTTTTAGTTTTTAATTTTATTTTTAATTTTTAATTTTGTTTTTTGATTTCAATTTTATTTTTTAATTCCTTTTTAGTTTCTAATTTTATTAATTTGGTTTTTAATTGAGTTTTTTTTCGTTTCTATTTTTCATATTTGTTTAAGTTTTTGTTTTGGATTTTATTTTTTAATTTAATATTTAAATTTTTAATTTCGTTCCTATTTTTTATACTTTTCGCCCCGTGTGAATTCTAACGAAATAAGTACTATTCAAAAGAGTGTATAATTCTTTAGTAACATTTGTAATATTTTCTGTTTTGATTGTAGGCAAATTCATTTTATTTTTAAAACCATGAGTCATATTGATTTTCGTGACCCACTGTAGGAAGTGAATTATTCTTTTAAAGACGACTTTACAGAATCCGAAAACAAAGGAGGGAAACTAGAAAGCGTTGCATAAGCAAACTGTGATGAGGCTCAAGGAAAGTAAAACTTGAATGAAGACTCAAGAAAAGCGCATCCTAATGAAAAACTTTATTTCGCTCTTCTCTCTTTTTTTAATAGGAAACTTTTTCAATTCAAAATACTCCATCGAAACTTGTTGAAAACTACAAATCCGATGACTACATGTCCTTGGTCAATTGAGATGTATTTCAGTTTCTTTCTAAAACTTGCTTTATTCGAATCGTATTGTATATATATATATATACAACTGTATGTATTTAAAAAAGAAAAATGGTTCAAAGAACCGTAAAACGAGTCACGTCGCATAATCTCTTACTCTATGTGTCTGTGTCTGTGTCTATATATATACAATTCATGAACTAACAAACACAAAGTTTTCACCGTTCAATGAGACCATTCTGTTTTGTCGTTGAAACTTGCAAGTTCTAATTGGTAAACTTTTCGCATAGTTCCACCAACGCCGCCCACTCTTCTCGCAACAGGAACGACCAACGACGCAGTTCAACTTCAATGGAAACAGGGAGATAATGGAGGCTCGCCGATTAAAGGATTTTTATTGGCTTATCGAAAAGAGTTTGCTGAATGGGAGGAGGTCATGCTTGATCGACGAGCGAGTACACATTTGTTGGAGGGACTACAATGCGGCACTAAGTATCAATTCACATTGGCGGCGTTTAATCGAATTGGCAGTGGGAGTGCGAGCGAAATTGAGAGTGCAAGGACCAAGGGAACAAAACCATTGCCACCATCGAAACAACATCTAATTAAGGCTAATTTAACATCGGTTGTACTTGAACTCGCCTCTTGGCAGGACGGCGGTTGTCCTCTGCTCTATTTTGTCGTCGAGTACAGAAGATTCCTTGGAGACTGGCTCCTAGGTATTGAAAACAATTTTTTTCACATTTCCTTTATATCTTTCCCAATTTTTTTCTTATCTTTTATAATATTTAACTTTTGATTACATAATCCCTTTGGATCTTTGGATTTTGTTTTGTTTTAAAATTCTAGTACTTAATTGTTTTGGATTACAATTTTTTTTAGGTAGAAGATTATACAGGGTTGTAATTGTTAAAAAATAATATTACAAATCTGGGAATTCAGGGAAAAATCAGAGAACGTAAGAAATTGGTCAGGGAAATGTTAGGAAATTTCTTCAAAAACATTGGGGAAAAAAATTAAATTTCTAGAATTAATATGAGAATTAATATTAATCTCTGATAAAAATGTGAGAATTCTGGATTTTAGCATTAAATATATTATTTCTTCTTGAATTTTTCCCTTTTTTTCTTGGTTGAGTTATAAACTTTTAAATCATCGGTAATTTTAATACTAAACCTTGGATTTTTTCTACTTCTAATAATTATAAACTTTATGGAATATAAAACTGAATTTATTTTGAATAATTTAATTCTTTAACAAATATTATGGAATTATTACTTATAAATTAATTGGAGAATAATTTTACTTCAAAATTTGAAAAATAATTAAATTTTAGAAGACTGAATTGAATTTCAAATTGAAATTTTTGAAAATTTGAATTCAGAAGGGTTTTGTTTAAAAATTCTGAAAAGGTTAAATTTTTCGCCAAATTTTTAAAACTATTTTTTTTTATTTGAAATTAGTTAAATTATAAAAATATAGGTTAATTTGAAAAATTTCGAAAAACTGAATTGAAAACAAAAGAATTTTAGACGAGTATTAAATGTAAAATGAATTTTGCAATTAAATTGTCAAGGGACTATTTTTATAAATCTTTGTTGTAGAGAAGAATTTTAGTTTAAAATAAGAGACAATTAATTTATGAACGTTGGAATAGATTTAGTTGAAATTTCTAAAAAAAATTCAAAAAGGTTCAAATTTTATCTAATTTTTGAAAATTTGAATAGTTTTAATTAAAAATTCTGTAGATTTTATTTTTTTTTGAAAAATTTTATATCAAATTCTTTAGAAATTATTTGAATTTTTGAATATTCATAAATTTAATTGGAAAACTGTCAAAGAATTGAAATTTCGTAAAATTAGTGGATTTCGGAAATATTTTAGATTAATTTTTTATTTTCTTTGAATAATTGCATTCAGAAAAAAATCTTTAAAAAATTATATTAGAAAACAATTTTAATTGGAAAAATTGAAAAATAATTGAATATTAGAAAAGTCAACATGGAAATTTCTAGAAATAATCCAAAGATGTTTAAAATTTTACCTCATTTTTGAAAATTTATACTTTAAATAGTTTTAATAAAAAATTATTAAAATTTAATGTTTTTTCGAAAAATTTCATATCAAATTCTTCTGAAATTATTTGAGTTTTTCAATTTAGAAAATATTTCGAATAATTGAAATTTAATTAAATTAAATTGTAAACAAGTGGATTTCAGAAATATTTTAGATGAGCTAATTTTTTTCTTTGAATAATCGAATTCTCGAAGAACTTTCTCAAAAGTTATTAAAAAGTAATTGATTTAAAGAGAAATTTTAATTAAAATAATTAATTGAAATCTTGAAAAATTTACTGTACCAATTTTTATAAATTACTCAATTTTTAATTGTTCGAAATTTGAAAGTTTAAAAAATTTGAATTTCAAACAATTTTAATTAATATTTACAAGGAATTTATTGATTTGAAACATTTTTATTCAAATTTTCTTGAGAGTAGTTCATTTATAGAAATTTATATATTTAATTGAAAAATTTTCATATAATCGTATTTTTGTAAAATTTAATTCAAAACAAGTGAATTTTTGATGAATTTGACAAACGGATTTTTTTAATTCATTTTTTTATACATATAATAATTGAATTATTTAATTCTACCAAAACTTTCTCAAAATTATTAAAAATAATTGATTTAAAGAATTTCAGTTAAAAATACGATAAAATAATTCAATTAAAATCTTGAATTCATAATTTTTTTAAAGAAATTACAAAGTAATTTTGGTAAATTATTGATTTTTTGGAAATTTGAAATTTTTCAAAATTTTTTAATTTCCATAGAAAAGTAATAATTATAATTAAGGATTAATCTAAAAAAACTATTCATTTTCTAAATTTATTTTTTATTATAGATATTCACAATTGAATGTATTACAAAATAATTATTTTAGAGAGAATCAGAATATTCTTTAGTGTCAGGGAAAAAGTAAAATATTTTTTCTGTAAATCAGTGAAAGGGAAAAACAAAATAAAACTTTCATGGTAATTCCGTAATAGTAAAAGATTGTAATGTAAATAAATAATAGTAATAAAAAAAATATTAAAAAAATAATTAGAGATAGTATCGTTAACTAAAAAATTAGAAAAATTTTGTAAACATTAAAAGATTTATTCCAGAATAAGAAAATTTCTTATTCTTTTTTTTTGCAGTAGTGATTTTTTTCCTTGTTCATATAATTATTTGCTGAGAATATTTCGATGTAAAATTGAAACCACTAATTTGATTATTTTCCAGTATCAAATAACGTACCGCCGCAAACGCGATTTCCAATAGTCAGTTTGGAAAGTGGAACGAGTTATGAATTGAGGATAACTGCTTATAACAATGCGGGTTCAATGCATGCGGAATATTTATTTACAACTTTAACGTCAAGCAGCAATACGAGAATGCAGGAAGTACCTTCATTGGATAATGGCGAGACACCTTTATATCTTGATGCACAAGTACTGGCACCAAGTGTAATATCATTATTCGCTGTTATACTCGCCGTTGCGGGCGTATGCTTTTGCCTAAGAACACGTAAGTATTTTTTCTCCCTTCTTTAAAATCAATTTTCCTTTACGTTTGACAATTTTTTTTTTCTCTTCTAAAGTATTTTCACCCTCTTCTTGAAATCAATTTTCCTTCACGTTGACAATTTTTCTTTTCCCTTTTTATTCTTTATGAAAAATAAGATTTTATTAAATATTAGAAAAAAAATTTATTAATTTTTGTTGTTTTATTATTTACTTATTTTTTAGTTATTCTTCATTTATTCTTTGTTTATTCTTTATTTATTTTTTATTTATTTTTTATTTATTTATTATTTATTTAATTTATTCCTTATTTATTCTTTATTTATTTCTTATGTATTCTTTATTTATTCTTCACTCTTCGTTTGGTGTTTATTTTTTCAATTGTAGGTACAACTATTATATTATATAATTTATAATTGGTTAATTAAAAAGTTGAGGGAAAAAAAATGGAAATAACGAGATCGTTGAGAAATACAATAAGTGTGGAGAAATGCAGAAGTAAAATCGAAAATTCACCCCTACGGAGCTATTCACTCCACTTGTCGCTCCATGGAGTATCTAAATATCGAGGAAGCGTACTCCAATTATACCGTAGAAAAGAATTCCAAACCGGATGCCTATCGGTATTCAAGAGCTCTGTCTAACACACACTGTACGTGAATTAATTCATCATTTGTGATTTCAACAAGCGCGTTAATGAGGCAGAGATTTACTCTCTCTCACACACACAATTCTATTATATTGCAAGTTCCATATTTTCTAGAAATTGGAAAAAAAATTACCATTACCTTATCATTTTCTATTGTCTTTTTTAATTTTCTTCCGTTCTTTGTTTACTACTCTATACTCAATCTAATAAAGCAATAATTAATTTTTGCAAAGAATTTCAAATCACATTTGTAACAAATTTTTATTTTATTTCGAACTATTGTTTTTCTTCTGTTCTTCAAGTGAAGGGAAAAAAATGTTTCAAACACCAGCGAAGTTTATCAAATGGAAATTTTAAACGAATCATATTTATTTGCAATAATAAATAAATTAATACGTATTTTTTTAATTTTATTAATATTATATTGTTATTACTTTATTATTATTATTATTATTATTATTATTATTATTATTATTATTATTATTATTATTACAACACTGAAAAAAATTTATTTGATTCAAATAACCGATTATTTGACTATTATCAAATAAATATTTACTTAAATCAAATAATTTTTATTTGAAGCAAATATTACTTAATTGATTCAAATAAAAATTATTTGATTTAAGTAAATATTTATTTGATAATAGTCAAAAAATCGGTTATTTGAATCAAATAAATTTTTTTTTCAGTGTATTATTATTATTTATAAAATTACTAACAACAATTTTTATCATAATCATCATTATAATAATTATAGTAAGAATAACAATAATGATCGTTCAACTCAATGTTTATAAATTAATTAAGGCGACCAAGTGGTAAAATCGAATATTTATTAAAAATATTAATAATAGAATAATAACAAGAAATAGAAGAAAGAAAAATTAATTTTTTTCCACAGAAGGAATGGAGTGCGAATTTTTTTTTTTATTTTTGCTTCGAACTAAAAAACGTAATAATTTTCAGATCCTGTCAGATCCGGTTCCACGAACGATTCAAATGCACAAAATCAGGCAGCCCTTGAGAATAAGCATAATATGGAGCAAAGGGAGCAATATTATGCGACGGTGAGAAAACCAGGTCAACAGTCACCCTGTCGTGAGGTGAGCGCACTGGAACGTATACCAGAATATTCCGAAGATATTTATCCGTACGCTACATTTCATCTGCCCGAGCAGGAAAATCTCTCAGCGAATCCAATGCGTCAGGCGTATTTTTACGAGAGGAGCGAAACAATGTTGCAAGGCGCCCAGGTACGGGTAAGAAATTTCATTCAATATTTACATTGAAGTAGTAAACCTGTTTTTTTTATTTCATTAAAGATTTTTTATTTTTTTCTACTTTTTATTATTATTATTAAAATTATTATTATTATTATTACTATTGATATTATTTTTTAAAATTTTATTAGCTGATTCTAATTAATTTTCTAATTTTCCTACTTTTCAAACTAGAAATCTAATTCAAATTTTTATCCTATTTTCGTTTTTAATTTTTTCCCATTGACATTTCAATTAATCTATATCGATATTGTCCTTTTTTTCCTGAAGAACTGTTGAGATTAAGAAAGTAATTAAAAATCTGATTAAGAAATACTCTGAAGCAGTTAAGTAAATGGGTTTACTTTTTCCCGCTTTTTTTTAATTCTAATTGAAAAGAGAAAATGAGATTAAGAATGTATGCAAATTTTTTTTTTAAACGTTTCATTATAAGACTGTTTGACTATTAGTTATCTGAACTTTTTATCTATCTTCTTCTATATTAATAATCGTCGTATTACGAATGTCTGTTAGCAATTTAAAGTTAGTTCTTCTTCTTCGTTTTGTTTCCTCATATTTCTTTTCTTAAAATGGTTTCTTTTAAATTATTCTCTGTTTTAAATTTCAAGTATTTATTAACTATTATTATTATTTGTTACATTGAAATTATTATATATATATATAATATAATTACGTATAATTTAATTCTTGTATGGAAATTATTTGAAATTTTTAAACATAGTAAATTGTTTCCTAGAATTTTATAAAAATGTTTTCAAATAATTAAATATCTGCGAAGAATTTTATTATTTTCGAAAATAAATAAATAGGATAACCAATTTTATACAAATTTTTCAAAATAATTAAATTCCTTCGTAGAATGATATTACTTATAAAAATAATTGATTTATAAAGAATTTTAAGAAAATTTCTGAAAAAGAATTTAATTTCTTTGAAAAAAAATAATTAAAATTTTCGAAAATAATTGAATTCCTGGAAAAAATTTTGTATTTAAAAATAATTGCATTCTTTTAAATAGTTCTTTTATTTATGAGAGTAATTGAATTTTTGCAATTTTTTCTATATATTTCAATTCCTGAGGAAAAATTAAGTATTTTTAAAAATAATTTAATTTCTTATGAAAAAATTTTTTAAATAATTTAATTTCTGGGAAGAATTTTATTATTAATGAAACTAATTGAAATTTGAGACGAATTTGATTATTTATGAAAATAATTGAATTTTTGCAATTTTTTTATATATTTTTTTTAATCTCTAAAGAAAAGTTTGAGTTTTTTTTTAAATAATTGAATTTTATATTAAAATTTTTGGAAACAATTCAATTCTTTTGAAGAATTTTATTAGAATTTTAAAAAATTGAATACTTGCAAAAAAAAAAATTTTTATTTTTAAAAATAATTGAATGTTATAAAGTTTTGGAAATAATTGAATTCTTTTAAAGAATTTTAGTAAAGTTTTAAAAAGTGGAAACTTGCAAAAAATTTTATTTTTAAAAATTTTAATTACATTATTTGTGAAAATAATTTAATTCTTAAAAAGAGTATTATCAAAATTATTGAAAAAATAAATTATTATTGTTATTACAACTTTTAGAAGTAATTGAATTCGTTTGAAAAATCTTATTATTTCTACAAATAATTGAATTTTTTGTGGAATTGTATTATTTAAGAAAATAATGTAAATATTTAAAAGCATTTTAACATATTTTTTTTGAAATAATTGAATTTCTGTGACAATTTTTTTGGTATTTCTTTGATCCGGCAGTTCAATTATTACAATTAATTTTATTAGAAATTTTAAGAATAATATTGAACTGGTATGAAGAATTTTATTATATTTAAAAATAATTGTATTACTGTGAAGAATGTTTTTATTTACAAAAATAATTGAATTATTAAAAATTGTATTCGAATTTTTCAAAATAATTGAATTTGTTTGAAGAATTTTATTACTTATAAAGATAATTGAAAAAACAAAAAGTTTTATAAAAACTATTCACATATTGATCGATATATTTTATTATTTACGAAAATAAGAGAATTTTCTCGAAAAATTGTATTAACATTTTTGACAGTAAAAATAATAATAATTAATTACTTGAAAAATGAATTGTCGAAATTCTGAATCGACAATAATTCAAAAACAAAATTGATAATTGAAAATTAAAAAAAAATTTATCTACCTATTAATGATAATAACAAATTGAATAATGCGTTTTCCTCGATAGCGCGTGTAATATTTTCAAGTTCATTTAATAATTGTAAAATATTTTTAAACATTTTGTTCGACCGTTTTTTTATTTTGTATTTCAATGGTTTCAAAATTAAATAATTTAAATATCGCTTTTATCTGACTAAAAATATCTTTTATTGGCAATATTAATTCATTAATTATTCGTAATATTCATTATTTACTTTTAATACCTATTAATTTATTAATTATTTTTTATATGAAATTATGAATTGCTTATTTATTTGTAATAGTATTAACTTATTAATTATTAATAAATATTAATTTTATTAATTATTTTTAATGTCACAGGAAATAAATTTTGTTCCAGTGCGATGTCGATCAGTACACAAAAGTTCGAGGGAGATCACGTCGTAAATCAAAATCGTTTAAATCAGAATCAGAGGAGTATGACACTTTGGGTTCGGACAGCGACACTGAAGTTGGAACGAGTAGTCGAACTGAATCGTCGAATCATCTTGAAGATTCGGGTCCAGCTTCGATAATGGCACGTTCGCCAGGTCCCAATTCCGGACAGAGGGGACGTGAGCAGCGACTAGCCCTTGTTCCTAGGCCGGTCCATCATAGTAAGTTAGTATTCGGTTTTCTGTGTCAATTTCTCTTCTACATCGCATTGCATTAATTTCAATTTCATTATAATTCTGCGACATCACAGATGTGCTGTACCACACGCACGAATCAAGTACATCAACAGAGCCGTCACCAATTTCTGAGAGAAAGACTTTTCCTAGGATAGAAAAGCAGAGGTATTTGCACTTTCCTTGTACTTTTCCAAATACAATATTTTTTCATCTAAATCATTGTTTTGTAAACTATTTTGAATTTATGTCGTTATTTATTTTCTGGTAAATTAATTTTCATACTCAACTTAAGTTGACAGAATTTGAAACAAATTTTCTTAATAATTTTAAAAAAAAATAAATGACGGAAGAAATGTTTAGCAAAAATTAGCTATTAAGTAGTAAGTAAATAAGAAAAGAAAGAAAAGGAATAAAATGTTCCCCGAAAAAAAAAATTTACTTACAAAATTATTTTTTGTTTACAAAAAGGTATCGAGGTGGACCTCTAAACGTAACGATGGAGGGAAATCGACCGACAATGAAACATTCAGAATCGGGTATTCGTTCCTATTCGACAAACGCATCGCCCAGCCATATTATTAATAATCACACGAGAATGTCGACGTACGATCGACCAAAGGATTCAAGCGAGAGAAAATCCGTCGAGTCATTGTGTCATTTAGACGATGGCACAACGACGAGAAATTATCAGAAAAATTCACGCTATCGACATCGAGAAAAGGGCGCCGCCGAATGGGGCAATGAATTGTCAACATTGGAATTGAAACCACCAACTGGTTTCACCGATGCTCATGAAACCAGCGAGGCCGAATGCGACATCGACATGAAACTTCGACTTCACCGTAAAAGGGGAGGACAAAACTGCCAACTTTCAAAATCACCTCAGGATTTTACCATTACAGTCTGAGAATTATAAATTTAAATTATATAGCTGATATCAAAATGAGATTTGTAAAAATTTAATAATTGTAAAGTTATAAAGAAAAAAAAAATGATAAAAAAACAAAGAAAATTCCCTGTTGAAATGAAATGAAAGAAATAACGAGGCATTGATAATATATATGTAAAGAATGACTGTCTCAAGAGACATTTATAATATTATCGCTCCATGTAAAATAAAGAATGTATTTTTCTAAATATGCGGTTCTTTATTTACTTTTTTCACGCAACCTTTGATTTTTAATTTTTTAATTTTCGATTTTTCAATTTCTTTTGTTCATTTCCTTCATAAAACTCTTTTTATTATAAAAATAATTATTTAATTCTAAATTAACAATTAGAGTTCAAAAAATTGTTAATTGTTAATTTATATAAATTTTGTTTCTTTAATGTTTTTTCTGAGAATTTTATTTTCGTGTCTATTATTTTGTTTTTTATTATTTATTTATTATTGTTCGTTTTATTCATTTTTTCAATAATTTTATTTTCTTAAACAAATTTGCCAAAATTTTGTTGATTTTATTCTAATAGTTAGAGAGAATTTTATTAAAATTTCTAGAAATCCTTGAAATTTCCTACTTCTTATTATGTATTATTGATGAAAATAATTAAATTATAAATAATTTTATACATAAATAATGAATAAATAAGTGAATCCTTGTAAAGAATTATTTTATTAGAATAATAAAAATATATTTCTTTGAAAAATGTTATTTATAAAAATAATTAATTATTATAAATAATATTATCAAAATTATTGAAAATAATTGAACTTATAAAGCATCTTATTAACATTTTTGAAATAATTAAATTAGTATAAAGAATTTTATGAAAATAGTTTAAAAAAATTGAACTCCTGTAAAACAATTTTATTGCTTTTTAAAATTATTTAATTATTGCAGAGAATTTTATTAGAATTTTTAATTTTATTTTTCAATATAAATTTTGTGGCCTTAATTTTTATTCTAATTCTATTTTTAATTTCCTAATGATAATTTTATTTCTTGTAAATTATTTTATTTTTTGTTATTTATTTTTATATTGTTCATTTATTTAATTTATTTATTTAATCTTGTTATGCTTATTAAATTTATGTAAGTTTATTTATATTTTAATTGCATTTTTTATTTCAGTTATATTATTTATACCTTTTTATTTTTTGTATATTTGAATTTAGTAATTTATTAATTTTATTTTCTTGATTATATTTTTATAATAAATTGCTGTAATTATTTTTGCCTTTAAAGTTTATCTTTATCAAAATAAACCTCAAGCATCTTAAAGTTACTTAGAGGTGGGACGCAATACAATTGTATTGCAAACAAAATTTTATTACCTTATCCACTAAATAAACTTAATTTTATTTTTCAGAAATTTTCGATAGAAATATTTTCATTTAAAAATTAAAAATTCGTCTTCTTTATTTTGTAAAATTTATTATTCATTTCGATTTTTTTTTAACCACAGTCGTTTTATGAACAGAAAAAAGTATTATTTCTTTTTTGGAATTCAAATCATCGGGAGTGTTCGAATTTTTTTTAAACCGCGATCGATGAGTAATTTTATTTCTCGGGAGTGTTCGAAATTTCTCATCAAAATTGCGAGTGTTATTTCAGCAAATCTGAAGGACGAACTGCTTCGGTGTAAAACAAGGAGTAAATTAAAATTGACGATTTAAAGGTTTGTGTTCATTAATTCAAGAGAAAATATTAATACTATTTTGATTTTTTAATTTTACTCAATTTTATAAAAATATTGAGAAGAATATCACAAAACGTAAATCTATAAATAAATTAAGGAAAGCGGAAAAAAGTAAAATAAAAAGTTAGATTTTTGCAAAAAAAATTTCACAACTATAATAATTCTTTTAACTTTATTTTCCCCATTGTATCCATGGAAAATAAAATGTCACATTCAACCATATTCCGATGGTGATTAAAACTTATTTGCCATCAGACTTATTGAAAATGATTTTTTTTTCTCTCTCGATGAAATGATGCGACCACATCGGTAAAAATTGTGTTTGATTTTATTTCATTATACACGAAGAAAAGTATAATCCATTCGCATTTTTTTTTTTTTTTTTTGAAAATTCAAAAACTTAACAAACAATCTTTCAAACTTTTTGAAATTCTTCATACTCTCAATATTCGAAAAATTCACCAACTTTCGCCAAAAATATAAATTCTAAATTTTTTTTTCTTTCTAATATATCCTATAATTTTTCTTTCGATTAAATTGCCAAAAAAAAAACATTTCCTATATTCGCAAAAATTTTATTTTTAGCCAAAGCTGAGGAATGTATTTTATGTGTAATGGTAAAAAATTGTTTCTTCTTCTTCTTCTATAGGGAGAAAAAATAAAATTTTCTCGAATAATTATTTGCAAGAAAGGAACGAGGACAATTCTTATTTGCTTTTTTTTTGAGGATTCACTTCTCTTCGTGGGTGTGTACAATTAGTTTTGAATTTTTTTTCGTCGCGAAATCGCCACCGTATTATTTATATATATATATTTTTTTATAATAAATCTATTTTTAACCGACTGTCTTGATAATAAATCGATCGTTCAACTTTTTTGGTGCAACAAAAGGACGAAAAAAAAATTTGAGAAAAAAAAGAGAAAAACATTCATGTGCGTCATCTCGCAAAAAGTATACTGACTAGAATCTAAAGTGCCTGCCTTTTTGCATTAATAATTCGAGATACTACAAAGTTACTGCGCAGTGCGTTTTCTACAGACTACGGATTACCGTACATTGCGCTCGTTTTCCACTTTTTCAAAATTTACTCATACATTTTACAAATTTCTTATTTTCTCGCAAATAATTACAAAAAAAGAGGGAATATCGCCTCAAGGAGAGATTGAACCACTTTTGAATTATTTATCGTTATTTAATTACTCTATTTATTATTTATAGTACAATTTACCATTTTCCTCACAAGGAAACTTTGTATTTAATTTCATGTTTACTTATTTTTTTTTTAATTTCGGAGACAATGGTTTTTACTTTCTACGAAGTCGAAATGTAATGTTTCTTTCGATTTCGACTTTCGTTTTTTAGGGATTTAAATTTTTTACTTTCTTTAATTAAATATTTTCAATTTTTCAAATTTATGTTTTAAATTTAAAAAAAATTATTTTCTTGAATTTATAATAATTTTCCCGTTATTTGAACTAAATGATAAGTAAAAATCGAGTATTCGTTGGCAATGGAGAAGTTAATTATTAAGAGAAACATTGAAGAAAAGGTTTCAAATCTCGTTCGGGCGGATGAAAAATCCTTTTTTCCTTTTTGTAATTATTTTTCAGAGACAGTCGCATTTATTAAATTTCTAACATCATCATTTCATTGAAAACATCGATTTGTTCATTGAATGATACATAGTCTGTGTACAACATTGCGCGCCAAGGAAATGAATTTTTCACTGAAAACTTAAGGTACTTTCTCTACTATAACAAATGAGGATAAAAGAAATTCTTTTTTTTACTATATTTTCTACAACTTTCGTCAAAGTATTAAACTTCATACATATATTACATTTATAAGTTTCTCTGTACATTTGAAATTTAATACTAGAATTCGTGCAGAATTGTTCAGTTTTATTTCTTTATTTGAAAGAAAAAAAAATTGTTTCCGCTTGAAATTCATTTCCCTGGTAGCTACATATATATAATCTAGATAAAGATATAACTTATTTTCGAATTTACATAGCTATAGACATTATGTGATTATTACACGTATATGTATAAATCGTTAGTCGTTCTTTTTTATTTTTGTTTCTTAAATATTATCGTTATAATAATTATGCGGGCCATAACAATATTACACAAAGATATATTACACACGTCGGATGCAAAAGGAGGGATTGATTGGTTAATCTGATCATATGCAGCGTCACTAAATTATTTTCATTTTTTTTTTTACAATCTCAATGATTTTTCATATATATTTTTATTAACATTTCTTTTTTTGCTCTTTTCTTTCGAATGCTGCAATTATTCTCGGGAAGTATTCTCTGACGACGATTGAATAAAAATCTTTTGTTACTTTTTTTTTATCTGTTCCTCGCTTTATAAATGCTATTCGTTCAATCTCGGACGGCTTCTTTGTGCACGGCCTCTCGGGAATAATTTGAAATTGAAAAATTCCTCCCGATAAGCAATCACTCGCGAATTTCTATTTTCATCAAAAAATTTATCCCCCCGAGCAAAAAAATGTTTTTTGAAAAAAGAATTTTTCTAATTTCTTTTTTTCTTTTGGTAAAATTAATAAACTACTGGGATAAGTATCTTTGATTATTTTTTCGATAAAAAACATTCCTTGCATCACCTTAATTCTTAAATCGTCGTTAAATAGCGAAAAATGAAAAATTCAGTCTTTAAGAACACCATTAAATTTTGGGCACAAATTATTTTTCTACAAAATTACTGAAAGAAAGGAAAAAAAAAATTTATGCCCAGGTGCTTTTTTAGTATTTTCCTCTTTTTTTTAATTGGAATAATTTGCTGGTTCGTTGTCTTGGAAAAGTCGGCAAGTCCGCCAACAATTCGAAATTAAAGGCTATAGTCGGACAGTATTTTTTTTTGTTTATTATTATTTTGAGCGGTTTACTCTTGTCATCAGATGACAGGACGAGAAGACAAATGATTATACAAGTTTTTTTTTTGTTTATAATAAGCAATGATTTTTCGATATTAATGAATTTAATTAATGGAGAAAAAGAAATATTAGAGTATTCGCAGTTTGTCGTTAATTTTAAAACTATTCACACATACAGTTTTCTTTTATTTTTAAATACAAACGCATTATGAATATCACAATACATGTTTTTTTTGTGTAATATAAAAAAATGCAGATTGTTTTAGTGGTTCCACAGTGGACAGTCAATGCGCGATTGAAACACGCAGGAAATTAATTGATTATCGTGTTACATTACTTTTGGTGATAGAGTGTTTAACAAATTATGGAAAAAAGCAATTAACAAATTTATTTCTTTTTTCGAAATTAAGTTTTATGTGATAGAAAATTCTAATTGCACAAACGTAGATTTTTTTGTATAAAGGTATTTAAATGCGATAGTTTTCTTTAACGGAAAATTAATACTGATAAAAATTTTCCACGAGGAAAAATTTGAAGAACCTTTTTTGTTTGCAAATTTGTAACAGTATTAAGATTTACCGGAAATTGTCGCAAGTGAGCAATCTTAAAATTAGTGGTTTTACAATACTAAAAGAATATAAAATCGTGGTTCGAGAAGATAATTATGAAAAAATTGCAGACTTTTTATTAAGAAGATAATATTGGTTCTTGTTTTGAGTTTTTATTTTATATACTTAAAAGTAAAATATTTCAATTGAGTATATTGTAGAAAATCAGTTTCTCTAAATGAGAACTTTCGAAATTACTTATTCAGTTTATTGGGACAATTAAATTTATAGTCTCACCGTAAAATTCAGGTGATTAAAGTTTGGAAGTGACAATTACAAAATGTTTCTTAATTGTAATTTTACACAATAAATCTGGTTTTAAAAATTAAGTTAAAAAAAATTCATTAAAAAGCAAGTCTGTGTGATTTTTTCATTTTTTTTTTTGTTTAAATGCAAAAATGATCGATGGATATAAAAATGTAGACGAAGACTTCATTTTCGGAATGTTACGAGATATGTAATATTACTATTAATATTTTAAAAATTGTATTTTAAAACGTCATTCGATAAAAAAAAGTAATTTTATTCACGAACGTTACAAACTAATACTAATATTTAAATTTCCAACTCCATTTTTTTGATTCTAATTCTTTAAAAACAATTTAAAATTTGGCTTTTGACATTAAATTCACGAATGAAAACCAATTTTACTATTTATAAATATAATACAAAGAATTTTATAAAACAAATACAAAAATCGTATAAAATTTCGTTTTTCAAAAAACAAGGAATGATCAATGAGAAAAATCAATAGAAAAAGGTAAATGAAAAATTTCTGTGCTTACATGTGCACTCGAGAATTTAAAAAAACACGAGCCTTGATTTCTCGTTGTATGAAAACGCGATTTAAAAATAAGCATTGATCAAATAACGTTTTTTTTTTTGTAATTTTTTTTCATTTTTTTTTTTGTAAACAGAACAATTAGCGAAAATATAAAATTCCTACTTATAAAATAAATACAATTCAATTTAAAAATTTAATTTAATACCGATTTGAAGAAGATTTCTTTAATAACTTTGACGTAAAAGAAAATTCAGAAGGATAGGAAAAGTTTCGTAGAAAAGTTGAATTTTTTTCTTCTTTAAATTAGCAAATTTATGAAGAAAAAATTAGCATTCTGATTCGAGGGAAAAATAGACAAAAAAAATTGTAAATAGATAGGAAAAAAGTAAAGAGTTTAAAAAGAATGCGTGATAGATTGAAAAATGCAATTTCGCGCACTGTATGTGAAAAAGATCCACCAAAAAAAATTGTAGCGCCTTTTGGAAAATAATGAGTTAATTTAAATTTCCCCTCCTCCTATCCGAATTCGAGTTTTACGCCTAACGCCTTAAAATTTATTTATTTCCTAATTCTTTGGCAACTAGATCTGTCGGATGGTCCGTACGAATATTTACAAACGATTTCTTCTTTTTCTTTTCTTCGCAGTGAATAAAAATGTTTTTTTTTGTTCTCTGTCTGGACTAGGAAACGATACCACATTACGCTCTAATCTCTTATTTTCGTAAGTAATATACGCGAGATTAATCGCTGAGTAAAAAAGAAAGACGTTTCGGTCAAAAAAAAAAAACTAGTTCGATTATTATATCAAACTTTATATACAATAAAAACCCCTATTCGAACGAAAATTCATCATTCAAATGGAGATCGCATTTTAAAAATGTCATTCGTTTATCGAAAAAGTCAGAAATATTTTCACTATTTTATATTCACTCTCTTCTTTAAAGTTTTTTTTTTCTTTTTTTCCCACCATTTTAGTGTTTTTAGCACTAAATATTTTTTTTGGCAAGAAAAGGTATGGTAGAGGGGAATGAAAAAATGATTAGAGACAAACTCTTTGCTCTGAACTATCCGAATTCATTTGGATAGCAAGCAAGGAGTTTGGATTCCATCATTGTGGTGCCATCATGCATTGGGCCTCCATTCCTTCGGGTGGCACTCGCATATTGCCATTAGTGACACATCCATTAACGTCGATGGTGATTGGCGCGCCTGGATGACTCGTGAAATTTGCATTGCACAATTGCATCGATGCACTTTCGGTGAGCACATGATCACTTTGAACTAAGCAAGCGTCATTCGTTGGACAGCCATGATCGTTCGTGTGACTTAGATGAATTGGAATTGAATAATCAGGAATATATTCACCATTTTGGTCCACTGGCACGTGTTTTCGATAGACTTGAAATTTTCTTGGAATGAATTTTGGATCAATAACTAACGAGCTAATGTCGTTTGTTTCGTTTACTCCGGTCACATGACCATTTGCCATTGTGTAGAGATCGGGCTCAACTCGCGGTTCCGACGTTAACATTGACTCAAGGCACTGATACAACAGAACGTAATCCTCCTGTTTAAGAAACAATAAATAATTAGAATTAAATTTCGAATTAAATTTAATTTCGATTCTTTTTTGTTTTCTTTCAATTTTATAAAATTCTTCAATATAAAAAAGAAATTTCTTAATTTTTCTTCCAAAAAATAGTAGAACAATTTTATTCTCTAAATCTCAATCGATAAAAATTTCAACCAATTGGAGCAAAAATGATATGAAAATTTTTAAAACTAATATTTTCCTTCTACGTAAAATGAGTCATTAAAAAAGAAAAAATCCAGCTTCCTTAATAAAACAAGTAACATTAATCATATTTTCATTAAATAAATTTATTTTTGCATTGAAATTTAAAAAATTTTTTGAAAAAATCATTCTTTTGATAAATTTAAATGAAATTATAGTAAAAGTATAAAGTAATTAAGAATTTTGTAAAAATTTTGAAAACAATTCATAAAATAATAAAAATAACTTTTTCTGTCAAAAATTATTATTATTGATGAAAATAATTGAATTCTTTTCAAGAATTTTATTACTATTTTTTGAAATAATTGAATTCGATCAAAAAAATCTGATTACTTAAAAAAATAATTGAATTCGTTTGAAGAATTTTATTATTTATGAAAATAATTGAATTATTAAAAAGAATTTTATAAAGACTTAAAAATAATCCAATTCTTGTCCAGAATTGTATTAAAATTTTTTTTAAAGATTTTTAATATAGAATTTTTAATAATCATTGCATTTTCACGAGGAATTCATTAAAAATTGTATTAAAAATCATTGAAATCCTGTTATGATTTTTAATACTTATGATAATATTTAAATATCTATGGCAAGTTTTATTATAAAAGAATTCTTTCAAAGACTTTTATTAAAACGCTTTTAAATAGTTAAATTTCCATATAAATTTCATAATTTGTGAAAATAATTAAATTCTCGAAGAACAAATAAAATAATTCATAAATTGAAATTAATATGTAAAAATAAAAAAAATTTATAATTTTGTACCAAAAATAATATTATTCTTAAACAAAATTTTTCAAAAGATTTTAAAAATAATTGTAATCTTGTGGAGATCTTTATTAACATTTTTGAAAATAATTTAATTCTTTCGAGGATTTTAGTTGAATTTGTATTGAAAATAATTGAATTTTTATAAATAATTATATACAAATTTAATCTTTTCAAGGAATTTAATCAAAATTTTACTGAAAAAATTTAATTTCTCCAAAGCATTTTAATATTTACAAAAATAATTCGATTCTTGTGGTGATTTTATTAATCTTTTTTAAAATAAAAATACAAATTGAATTCTTTCGCCTAATTCGAAAATAATTTAATTATTTTAAAGAATTCTAATAATTATTTGAAAACAATAAATAGTAACTATTAATTAGTTAATAAGTGAATGTTTTTAAAATTAAAATTTAAATTTATTCCAAAATTGAAATTCATATTTAAAAATAAGCAATTTTGCAATTTGCATAATTTTTTTAAGGAACTCTCAGTTTACTTAGTGAACGAAAACAAAAATTCGATTGAAAACTTTAGCTATGGAATTGTAGCACAAAATTCTTTTTACAAAATACTTGTTTGATAGTAATTTTATAAAATACAAAGTTAGAGGAACACTTACCAAAGACCTAAAAATACCAGGCCTCTTCATATATAAAAGTTTGGAAAACATGTAAATATCTGCACTCTGTTCAAACTCAATTTGTTTTGTGAGTGTTGTAAGTAAAATAAACAGACCAGCTTCAATACCACCGAACCTAGAAAATTACAATTTTGTTAATAACAGAAAAAACAAAAAATAAATAAATACAAAAAGTTTAAAAAATTAACAACAATATTTGTCTAAATTCAGTGAAATAGAATTTTACACAAAATTAAATTGAATAAATTTTTTAACTGAAGAAAATGCAAAAATTTCTCACCTATCCATAACGACGATGGGTCCATTTTGATAATCCCTGTGAAAATCTTGAATGACGCTGACAAAAGCTTTCGGATTGTTATGATGAGGCCAAGGACCGCCTTGATTTAGAGGTCCTTGAACAATTTTGGCACTTAGCTCGTAGTCATCCTGCAGTGAACGCACTGCAACTTCTCGTAATACTACTCCGCTCACTGTCTCCTTAATTCCACACAATCTCACTCTAAATGTCTCCGACTCTAAATCCTTTCCCTCAATAGGCCAGAATTCAGGATACTCCTATTTTTGCGACAAAAAAATTGCAGAATAATAAAAGATAACAGTTAAACAAAATTGACAAATTCAAAACAAATAAATGAATGAATAGGAAAAAAATTCGAATTTTGGATTAATTCGAATTTCTCTTCTTATTTATTTACTAGAAATTTTCTTCGAATATTGACTCAAATATAAATTGGAGACAATATTCGACAAAAAATTCTAGTTCTTTCTACTCGACTTATTCTTAAAAAAAAAGTGTAAAATTAATTAAAATTTCAAAAATCATAATCTCTCATTAGTTATTCGAAAAATGTCTGAACCTACCTCGTCGCATTGCGTCAACATGACTATAGTCTGCGCATTGTGGTCCCACATCATTTGCCAAAATTCCATTATCGTGTCCTCCAAGGGATGTTGAGTGATAATAAATTCACGATTCCGGTGGAAACCTGCCAGACGATTATTTATTACCAAGAAAAGATTAAGAGATAGAGAGAAAGAGTAAAAAAAGGGGAAAAAAAATTTTTTGAATCGCTTTTTATGAATAAATCATTTTTTTTTCTTGTCCTTACCAGCAACCCACGTTCCGTTAATATAATCGCTACCGTCGACGCCAGGTTTCGGTGTAAGATGAACGCGAGCATTTTCAATAGGAATAATTTCCATATTTCTATTTTTATGAATATTACACGACTTGGTCGCAGACACTAAATTAAAGTCCTTTGGTTTCCAAGACGATACAAGCTGCAAATGGAAAAAAAATTTATTATTGGAGAAAATTACAATTACTTCTTATTTTTATTCATAGATTTATATAGAAAGCAATTTCTTTTTCACAGGAAAAATTTAATATAAACTTTACGAAAAATGGTAATAAAAAGAATAATGAATAGTAAATAATTTGAGTCTAAAGTCGCAACTTTTGTTTAAAACGAATTATGAAAAAATAATTCTGCTTCTTTTCTTATCTCTAATGTATTCAATTTTTAAGAAATTAATAGTTTTTTTTATTGTTCGAGAATAAAATGAAATTGAAGCCAAATCGTCGCATTAGTTTTTTTTGTTGAGTTACTTCAGTTTCGTAAGTTTTTAATAGAAAGACTTTAAACAATTTTTCTTTGAAATATTAGTAAAAAATTTGCTTAACAAGGAGAATTACTTTATATTGTGCTTCCAAATTATTCCAGGGATTAGTTTTATTATTCGAAGAGCACAGCATATCTTGCACGTGTTTCGCTAAATTATTAACTTCTATATTTGTTTCGCCGCTCTCGATTGCCTCTTGAAGAGCGTCGTGAATGAAAATATATTGCTCCTCAGTTTGAACGAGAAAATTTCTCTGTGTACGAATGTGTTTCAAAAATCCGTAGACATTAATTTCGCCTTTACTTTTCGCCTGCCGAAGCATTGCGTCAATCACAATGTAAGTTCCGGTACGACCCACGCCAGCACTGCAAAAAAAGAAATTAGAATATGAAAAAATTGATAAAATTTTTTATTAAATTGATTAATTATTTAAAAATTAAATAAATTTATTTTAAAATAAATTAATTACTAATAGTTAAATAATTAACATTAGAAAATAAAATAGAAAAATATTTTCGATAGAAAAAAATTCGAAAATTGCATATTTAGAGGCAGGAGAATAATTTCATGTCGCACCGGTGGGAAAATAAATTATATTCGCGGAACCAAAATTAATCGAAAGGGAAGTCTGAATGATAAATTTAATTTAAATTTACAAACCTGCAATGAACAATAATTGGTCCAGCGTCTGGTGGATTGGCGTTTGACGATTTACAAATGAAATTGAGTACTGGGAGAGGATGATCAGGAACTCCATGATCCGGCCATCCAGTATAATGATACTGAAGTACTGTTCTCTCGGCCATGTTGTTTCCGTTCTTCTTTTTCTTAATCTGCTTAAAATCCAAAAGCAACTTCATTTTATTAAATAATTCAGTGCACAATAATTATTTATTGAGAAAATGATACAATATTTTTTTAATACTAAATCATAATAATAATAATACTTTTTTGTTAATAGAAGTTAAATAAGTTAAAAAAATTCGGTCATTGTAGACTCAAATGGAAATAGAATCGTATGGTTGAAAATTAGTAATTTTTCTTTAAAAACGATAATTCGAAAAAAGTATAAAAATTATGTTTCCACTACCTTTAGATGACGAATTTGCAAGGTGCGGATCGTGTAAGTCGCCATAACGTCTTCTTTCGCCAAACTAACTTGAATGTAACCGTAGGTCTCCGTTCCCTCTTTAGGCCAATACATGTCGCATTTTCTCTACAAGATGAGAAGAAAATTAAATTAAATTTCGAAGTACAGTTAAATTTACCTAATTGTAATCACTACTTATTTATTTAGTTACCATTACGACTTATTTATTTAATTCTAATTTAATTACAATTTCTTTAATTCTCTAATTGAATTACAAGTTTTTTAATTCTCTAATTGAATTCCAATTTCTTTAATTCTCTAACAAAATTACAATTTCTTTAACTATGTCTCGAAAATAATTTTCCCAAAAATGGAAATTCCAATATTATTTGTTTTTTTCTTGAATTAAAAGAGAATTACAAAAAGGTAGAACCTTTCGTTCTTCTTAGGGGAAAAAATTGCATTCTTTTTCTGATGATTTTCTGTTTTTTTTTTTTTTTTAATGTCACGCGTGGAAAAAAATGAAGAACTCAGATAATCAGGGTTATATTCTGCTGGAATAATAAAGAGGAAAGCCTGAAGAAGAGTCATTGTATGTGGCATGATTATACAAAACTTACACGACCGCGCTCGACTAAATTAGTTATCATCACGATGATGGACACTCGTTGCTCCCACACCATACGCCAAAAGCCGTCGAACGTTGGAGGCAAGGGACCTTGAGTACCGATGTACGCACGAGCTCGTTGCCAACCATCAATATAATTCGCGTTAACATAATCCTGACCCTTTTTCGGAGGTCCACCTCCACATGACAACAATTGAACTCGGCTGTGATCATCTACGAAATAAAAACAAGTCGATTGTCAGTTTATTTTCGAATATTATTTTTAGTTTTGAATATTATTTTAGTTTCTAATATTATTCTTGTGTCGAATATAATTTCTACTTTCAAATATTATTGATATTTTCCAATCTTATTCTTAGTTATGAACATTATTTTTAATTTCCATTATTTTTATACATAGTCTTATTTTTTATTTTCTACTTTGCTATTCATTGTTTCTATTATTAACTAATTTTATCATTAAATTTATTTTTACAATTCTGAGTGAATTTTCATATATCAAAATGCAACTGGCGCTTTGTACTTGGCCTAAAATTCTTGGGTCTGATGCATTTTTATTGTCTTCTTTTGTTTTTAACTTTTAATAATTCATGAATCAAGTTTCTTTAAAATGTTTAAAGTTTAAGACAATATTTTTTTAAAAAGTGTGTTAATTTTATCGAATTTCAAATCTCTTTCGTTGATAACGAACAGTTTTGTTAGCAGTGAACAAAAACAACTAATTAATTTCAAGTCGTTAACAACGCATCTACAATAAAAAATATTTTGTCAAATTTCTGCATTTTGTAACCAGTAATTAAATATTTAACAATTTTTTCATGTTTCGCTTTTTTATTTTTCAATATTTGAGAATTTTTCCAATATTTAAAAAAAAACATTAATTTACTTTTCTTTTTTTCATTTTAAATTTAATTTGATTTAATTTTGCTTTACTTTTCCCTGATTCCAGTTCATTTTAATTGAATTTCGTTAAATTTTCCAATATTTAGAAACAAAAAATTCCTCTTGAAATAAAAGTGAATTACAAAAAATTGTGAAATTCAAATTAATAAAGAAATTTTTTTTTCTGTTATGGAATTTAATTTTAACTATAAAATTAACGGTAATTAAAAATAGAAACTTAATTTATAAATTCTGTTTCGTTTCCTTTTTTTTGGGCAAAAAAAAAATTGTCTAAAAAAACTCGACTCGATTCTTGTGACACTGTGTTTAAAGATTTACTTACAGGCGAGAATATTGAGGTATCTATTTTTTGCTTTATTTTCAGCAAACTGGGAATTTTCGACGGTGTAGTCGCCAGTGTCAGATTGGATGACATCATATTCCTTGCTGAAGCCAATGTCGCCATCGGCATGTAACGAGGCAACATGTTGAGCAAAATGTTGAACCGCCACTGCTGTTCTCTCGCCATCCTGTTCGCTATTCTCCCATTCCTGTAGTGTCGGAACATTCCTCGGCGGATAATCCAAATAGTAATAGGCGGTGTGAAAACACTTTCTGAAAACGGGCCTACCACATGGCCTGATAAGTTTCATCTTCCAATAAGTTTCATAAAAATTATAATTAATCGAAAATTAATTCACTAATAAGCAATAATAACACTAATAATGGTAGAAATACTAATAATAAAAGTAATAATGGTAAAAATAATAATGAGATTAAAGAATAATGAAATAAAAAATAGTAATTGTACTAAAAATAATACTAATAGTAATAACACTGTTACAAATAATAACAATTAATTCGAAATCAGTGAAAGTCTAAATATCAAGAATGTTACGAAAGGTACATTGTTCGATTCGAAATTCACTCATAGGAGACAATAATCTCAATACTTTTATATTTTCAATTTTCTTCTTCTTAATATCGCATTTTCCGGCCTGAGAAAACCATAATGATAACTGATAATTTTTCTCTTTGATTATTTCTCCACTTTATTTTTGATTGACCTTTAAAATTTGCCTCCGGAAATTAACAATAAAAAATTTAAAAAAAAAGAAATGAGCAATTTTTCCCAATCAATGGAATAATTAGAAAATGAATAACGAAATTTGTCAATCGAAAAAATTTGCCATCATTGCCGGAAATTTAATTTACAATCTAAGCGAAAAATTATTTTCATTTCACGAAAACCAATTAATTCAATTTATTCACTGAAAATCGATGGAAAAATATGAAGGAAAAAGTATTTGGAAAAAAAAGAATTGTCAGAATAATAGGAAATATGAATAGTAACAAAAAAAATCAAAATCTAGAGAAGAAAAACAATTAATGCTCAATGAGTGAAAAAAAGAGGAATAAATGATGAAAAAAAAAATTATTGAGGAAAGTGGAAGATAAAGAAAATAAATAAAAATAACGACAAATTGAGGTCAAATTTTCTTGCGTAAAACACCCGAGGCACACTGAAATGATGTTAAAAGAATCCTTTGTGATGTAATAATGGCCATTTATTAACCAAGTTCATTAGATCGCGTGAGAATACAAAAGAAACGAAAAAAAACTTTCAAAAGATGTTATATCAGTTTTTCTTTGATTCTGATACAAGATAGTCATGTATGCACTCGAGCGTTATCTCAAATTGAATGAATCTTTGAAAAATCTTCATAGAAAGTCTCCTTACGGTATTATTCGTCGTATATTTGTTGAAAACGATGAAAAATTGACGTCTCTGAGACTTTTCATTTTTGTGATTAATTTACAGAATCGAGGGAAAATCAGAGAAAAATAGAAGAAGAAAAGAAAAACCAAAAAACCAAATAAAGAAACTACGAAAAAAAGGGAAAAAATGAAAAGACGGAAAAAGAAAAAGAGAATAAACAAAAAGAGAAAAATAAAAAAAAATCGAAAAAGAACTAACGAAAAGGAATTGAAAGGAAATTTTTGTTGTAATAAAAAAAAGAGCGCGCACGAATTCGGTCTTTAAAAAAAAATCAACCGAAACGACACGTTCTTTCTCCTACACTCTCGACTCAATCGTCAACTGTGAAATATTATTCCGCAGTTGTCAGTGGTCGTTATCGTCGAGTCGGAGATAAGAAGAGCGTCGGTGTTGCGGGCCTATGTCGATCTGCACAAGTGGTCGTATTTATGTTCCATTAGAGACGATTGAACGATTATTGAATTTGAAAGAGCGAAAGACAGAGCTCGATTTAGGTCCCTTTCACTCTTTTACAACATTTTTTTTTCTTTCTTTCTCGTTTTTACAATATTTTCCCTTTTTAAAAAACTTGATCATTGGAATTATTTAATTTCAATTACAAATCTCTAAATTAAAATAAAAAATTTTTTTCATACTCATTTTTTTCAACAATTTCCATTTTGAAATAGAAAAGGAATAAGTTACAAATTAAAAAAAAAATTATTTTGTTTTAAAAATATTCTCTTCTTGAAATGAAAAGAAATATTTCCTCTCTTTCTTTTTTCCAACTATTTCAATGTTCTTAACAATTTTCCTTCTGAATTAAAAATATTCTTTTCTACTTTTTTTCATGAAAAAAATTTCTTATCGAAATAAAAAGAAATTGTCTCTCTCTCTCTCTCTCTTTTTTCCGAATAAAAATAAAATAGAAGGAATAATTTTTTTCTAACATTTTTCGTTTTGCAGTAGAAAAAAAATTATTCTTTTTTTGTTTTCGTTCGCAAAAAAGGGAAAAATTTTTCTCAAAGTATTGTCAAGTATTCTTTTTGTCTTCGAGACAATTTTATTGTCGATAAAGAATGAGATTCAATGAAATTATTGTTTGAGAAAATTTGCGATAAGGTTCAAAAAATGATTGTTAAATAAACTACAATTGACAGCAGCTCGTATTATCGCCCTTTCTATTTATATAATTACTATCTACTGATGGTCCAGTCATAGACCAGAGATAAGAGTCGAAAGATTTATATATATTGACATTTGATAATTTTGTAAATTAAATACGACTCTCTGATGAATAAATTAGAAAATATTTTTCATGACTAATAAAGGTGGAACATTTTTTACTATCAATTCAAAAAAAATGTATTAAAAATTTTTAGAAATAGTAAATAGATTATTTAAATAATTTGTTATTTTTAATCAATATTTTAATAAAATGAATAATAATAATATTTTTTCTACTTTTTTAACATTTTTCATTTTTAAAAAATAGAGAAATTTTTTTTCTACAGTTTAAAAAGAAAATGACCATAAAAATATGTTTTCTCCAAAAAAAAATTTTTTTAGAACAATTTTCATTAGTAAAAAATAGAGAAATTGATTTCTACTTTTTATGAAAGAAATGATGATAAAAATAATATTTTTGAATAATAGGAGAATAATTTTTTCGGAATAATAATTTTAACAATATAATAAAAGTAGAGGCAAAATTTGTTAGTGAATAGTACATTTCTGTCCAAATTATTTACATTAAAAAAAATGTTGAATCATAAATTCGTAAATTTTAAAAAACGAAAATGTACCTTTCGTTAACTGTTTTTTAATTAAATTATTTATTTACTTTTTTTTATATTTACTTTTAAATGCCTATAAATAAAATAATATTAAAATGAAAAAAATGACGTATAAAAATAAGAATGTAAGAAATGTGATTAGAAAAAAGTAAAGAAAAAAAATGGAAATGTAAGGTTCGAGAAAAAAATGATAATTTACCTCGAAATTTCATTTAAAATAAGAGAAGTATTGCAACAAAAAGAAAATGAATAACGAACTGAAGGGACATTTTGAGTGAATGGTTTCATTGATAAGTCTCACCTCCAGAGAATAAAAGATGTAATTGCCAGCATCACGGCAAAACAGGCGCAAACCATTCCGGCAATAACGCCAGCGCTTAATTCTTTGCTGCTTCGTCTCATCAATGGTGGACTTTTGTCACAATCACGAGCAAGAAGGACTTTTCTTGCCAAAGTACTTTCCCCACGAATAATTTCCGAGGGATTTATCACACTTCTAGTAGCTCCTTGTACAGTGACCTCGTAAATTGCGTTCATCGTCAGATTTGTGATTGTCGTCTGGAATGATAAATCATTTTTTTTTATTTCAATATATACAATATAATCAATTATTGGTCCAAAAATTGCAGACTCATCAATTTAACCCCTTTAAAACAATGATTATTGTTTTTCTTTTTAGTTCATCTTTTTCATGTCATTTGAAACTTTTTCCTTCCTTCTTTTATCAATCATCTTTTTGTTTTCTATAATTAAAATTAATAACTGGGAGCATTTTTTGTAATTTAATTAAATTATTATTTCTCAAACATTTTTTCCGGTTTAATTAATTATTTTTTCATTCTTTACAATGATAGAAATATAGAATAAAATATTATCCAGAGATATCGATCATATTTTTATTTCCAGTTACAAACAGCTACGAATATTTTTTGTAATTTAATTAAAATATGTTTTTGTATTTTTTTCCTGTGTGGTTAAAATCAACAATCAGGAAAATTTCTTTCTTTAAATTAAATTTTTTTTTCGAATAGGGAGAGTTTTATAAATAAAATTTTCAACTTTAAATTAGCGAATAGTTCTGAATTAAAAAAAAGATTTGTATAAAAAGGATTTAATAGAGAGAATTAAAAATGCGATTTAATACAGAGAATTAAAAAGAGAGTTAAAAAAGAAAGTTAAAAAAGAGATTTAAAAACCATTTAAAAAAGAGAATTCATAGAAATTTCAAAAATATGCTTCCGGGATAAATAATTAAAAATTAATAAATAAATTTATGGATAAAAAATAAATTTTTTAAATGAGTAAATTTTTTTCTCTCTGATAAATTGAAGAATTAACGAATCGATAAATTGAAAAATCGACAAATTGATAAATAATTCAATAATAAAATTTTTTTTTTCAACTTTACTCTATTTTATTCTATTTTATTTATTTTTCTATTCAATTTCGCATTTTTAAATAATATAATAATTTATTATTTTAAGAAATGTAAAGAACTAATTAATATTAATTCAATAAAAAATTAAATAAATAATAAAATTACTATTAAAAAATATAATTAACGAAAAATAGTTTGATAAGCGAAAGATGAATTAAAATAAGGGGGATAGATAATTGATAGGAAAATTTATTTATAAATTCTCACCCCGCTCTCGAGATAATTCGTGGCAGTTGAAAGTTCAATTTCATCATTATCCCTTGCATTTTCAGCACGATAATTTATGTAATAATAATCGACAGAATTCCAATAGGTAGCAGGACGTGCCCAATGCACATAAATTGCATCCTCCGATTGGCAAGTGAGATTAAGAATAACAGGAGAAATTGGTCCAGCAATATCAGTTTTTTGCATAATATGATCCGATGGTTCACCCTCATTTTTCCACGTGAAGGCTTTAACCCATATATTGTATTCGGTGAAAGGAACTGAAAAATAGAAAGAAAAAGTTCAATTTTTTTTTCATTCTGATAAAAATGGAATAGAAAACATTTTCTTTTTCATATTTAGAAAAAATGAAAAAACGTTTTTTGAGTTAGAAAAAAAACAGATTTTTTAATTCATAAAAAATAATTTTGTTTTTTATTAACAAACCTTTTGTTTTTTATTATAAAACCTTTTATTTTTTATTATAAAAAAAAATTCATTTTACATAGTAAAATTAGAAAATGATTTTAAATGATTTTGAACGATTTTAAACGATTTTAGATTTTTACCAAGTTTGCATAAATGTTTAGGTAATGTTATATAGAGTATTTTCTTATTTCATAATTTGCATCTCCTTTAAAAAAGGAAAAAAAGAAAATTGTGACCATAATTATTGTAACGGAGTTGGTATAATTTATATATATTATATATATATTTTCTCGTTATACAAAAGAGACGATCGCAATTTTTAGTGCAACCCAGAAATCGAAAATAATTGCTTCTGACGCATTGGGAGAAAACGTGAAAGCTATTCTCCTCTTTGAAAGATGCAAACTGTAATCAGTCGTAACCCAATAATCAGAACTGTTTTCTCGATAAAAAAATTGCAAGTATGTATATTTTTTGAAATTTTCATTTCCCTCATAGTAATTATTTAATTACTGTACTATTTTAGATATTAGAATTTTTTTATTTTTTATTTATATTTATTATTTATATTTATCATTTATATTTATCATTTATGTTTATCATTTATATTTATCAATTATATTTATTAAAAAAATTTTATTTTATATTAATTTATACATTTATATTTTTTTACACAAAAATTAATAAAAAAATAGAATTAAAAAAATTAATAAATTAATTAATAAAATAAATAAAATTAAATTAAAACACTAAAAAAATCGTACGATATTTCAAGATAGAAATGGAAAATAGAAAATTAAAGTTATCAAAAGCAATATTCAAATTTTAATTAATTACATTTTTGACTAAATTTTTTTTCATTGTGTCTTTTTTATGCAGCAAAGTAAAAAATTATATATTGTGTAATTTAATTAACTAAATTTTTTCAAATAATTTAAAGCTCTTTGAATTTCAATTACTTTTAATTTTTTTTCTTGAATTAAATGACTGACTTTTTGAGTTTTTAATTAGTTTAAATTTACTTAAAAAATTAGTAAAAAAAAAATTTTTTTTGTATTAGTAAAATTTAACAAAATCAAAATTCAAATGAGTAGGACTTTTTACGAATTCAAACTAATAGAAATTTTTAATAATTTAAATTAATATTAATTTTCACTAATAAAATGTTAGACAAAAAGAAAAAATATAGTAATTAAAGGTAATAAATTTTTTAAATATAAATAAGAAAAAAATTTCTAAATAAATAGAATATAGACAATGAATTTTTTATTTAAAACCATGATGAAAGTAAAGTTTTCAATTGCAAAGCATTTTTACTTATTGAATTTAATAATGATTTTTACTAAATCGAATTGAAAATGTATTTTTTACTACTTTATGTATTAGTAAGAAATTTTTACTAATTCAAATTTTTACAGAGGCAAATTAGTAAGAAAACAAATTAAAATTTTCGTGTCAGGAAAAAATTAATCAATTTCCAGTTTAAAAATTTTGTCAAATTCCACCTCAAATTCAATCAATACGAATTAATTTTCAATAATAAATTTGAAAAATATAAATGTTAATTTAAGGAAAAAATTTATTTAAACTATTTCTTTTTTTTATTTGAATTTAATTATAATACTGAAATTTTAAATTAGTTATATGTTTAACTCTAATGAAAGTTAATAAGAACATTTACTAATACAAACTGCTACGAATTTTTTTAACTTCAATTTAATTATAATTTTTACGAATTAAAATTCGCAAGAGTTTTGAAATTAAAATTTATAAAGCAGGAAAAAATAATTAAATTGAAGCTAAGATTTTTTATGAATTAAATTAATAGTAAAATCTTTAAAAACAAATTTTTTAAATAAATTTTTCTAAATTTAAGAAGGAAATTTATAACAACTATTTTCCTTTCCATTCAAAAATACAACGAATTTGAAGTTTTAAGTCAGTAAGAATTTTTACTAATTCTCTTCAACAAGAACTTTTAGATATTCAAATTAATAAGAATATTTTCCCATTAAAATTAATTTTAATCTTTATTAGTTAGAAATAATTTTAATTTAAAGTAATTAAAATTAATTATAATTTGTACTAATTTGAAGTAATAAGAAATTTTTTTCTATTTGAACCAAAAAATACTGACAATTCAAATTCATAAGAATTTCTTTGAATTAAAATTCATTTTTTATTTATTTGAAATAATGTTAACTTTTACTAATTAAAATTAATTATAATTTGTACTAATTTGAATTAATAAGAAATTTTTTCTATTTGAACCAAAAAATACTGACAATTCAAATTAATAAGAATTTCTTCGAATTAAAATTCATTTTTATTAATTAGAAATAATGTTAATTTTTACTAATGACAATTAAATATAATTTTTACTAATTCGAATAAATAAGTAAGAAATTTTTTTAATTTTATTAATTATTAATAGATTTATTAATTTATTTCTAATTAATAAAGATTAAAATTAATTTTAATTGGAAGAAATTCTTATTAATTTGAATTGGCTGCATTTTTTGGTTCAAATAGAAAAATATTACTTAATTCAGTTAACAATTTTTTTCACTTCTATTTCAAATTAAATTAATGTATAAATAGTAAAAAGAGTTTATCTCTACTTTTATTTTATTTAAACAATTTTTTTATAAAAATTATAGTTTTTTTTATCAAAACTGGAGAAGGAAATGAGAGAAAAACAATTACTTTCTTTCCACTATTTGTAAAAAATGTATAACGAGAAATTGATAATTAAACAAATTAAATTGACTTACGAAGTTCGTCGAGGGTAAAATCAATGCTCTTCGGATCTTCATCGACAATCTTGTGCGTTTTAACATCAGTAAAATTGGAATGCATGTAGTAAATTCGATAGCCTGTTATGACCCCATTCGCGTGCTCAGGTTTGGACCACGATAAATCTATGGTGAAGGATGTAATTCCACGTGCAATAAGATCTAGCGGTTTACTCGGAACTGTAATCAAACATTTTATTCATAAGATCATGCAGATAACGAACTGTAATATAATATTGTTTTGCAAGTATAGCAAATTCTTGTAAGAATAAGCAATGCGAATTAGAAAATAAAGAAAATATATTTATTAAATTGCGCGCTATATCTTCAATATAGTCATTACTTTCAAATTATTATTGAGGAAATAAAAAAAAAATCCTTTGCTGCTTCCATATTTTCAATCTCGAATTAGGAGATTGAATAATTCATCGAGGAAAATATAATAAACAACTGAAAGCATTTAAATTTATTTTTTCTTTTGTTTTATTTATTATCTAGTATTTTATTTCGTACAGTAGTTTTTCAAAAAAAAAAATTTACTGTCAAAAACAGTAGTTTTTTTAATTTTGATGGGAAAATTATTCAGAATTAGTTGAATTTTTTATGAAATTAAATAAGTGGGTTTATCTAATATTCACTATAATTTAGTTTCGAATAAAGTAGGTTAATTATTTATTCACTAATTCCTAATAAAAATTTTTTCTAATTCATTGAAATTTTTCAAGGTTTTTTTTACATTTTTTACTAAAATATTTGAGTTCAAAACTTATTAAGAACTAGTTGCAACTAATTAATAGATATTAATAAATTTAAAAAATATTATTTTCTTTATTTTTTATTTGCAGAAGAAATTTTTTTTAGGTAAGAAAAAAAATACAGAGCAAAAAAAATGTTTGTAAAGAATAGACAGAAGAAATTTTTTGAAACACTGTCGCGAAGGTGAAGTGACAGTAAGTTTCTTGAATTTTACATTTCTTCCATCTCGCTATGAATCTTGCCCTTTTTTTCAGCACAAAAGCACTGAAGTTTGCAGAGGTCACACAGTGTAGGCAATATTCCATTCAAGTGACCTCGAGAATTTCCTCAGTGAAGAAATTGAAATCTTTCATAGAGAAGAAGACTCTTCATGGCCCATACAGTACAAACAAAAGTTTTTTCTCTCTTCTTTTCTCTTTTTTTTTGTTACACAATCATCGTCTAGTCCATACGATCTTTGTCTTCTTCCGGTGAAAAAAAAAATATTATACACTTCTAATCAGCAGTTTTACTTTTCTATTTTCGTCGCCAAAAAATTTTCAAAACTAAAAATTAAGAAAAAATAAATTAAAAATTATTTATTTTTTTACTTAGTTTTTTTACTAACTTTATTAGCAGTCTCTACATTTGAATTAGTCGAAATGCTTATTAATTCGAAATTTTGACTGAATTTTTGTATTATTTGAAGAAGTGAATTTTATTAATAAATGGTAATTTCTACTAAATTAGTAAATTTCACTACTGAAGCGAAAATAAATAATGTAAAATAAATTAAACTGAACTACTAAAAGAACAAAAAGTATTTTATTTGTGAAATTTACAAATTACAAAAGTAATTTATTTGTAAAATAAATTAAATTGAACTACTAAAAGAACTAAAAGTATTTTATTTGTAAAATTTACTAGTAAATAGTAATTTCTACTAATCAGTAAAATTTACAAATTCGAAAGCAAAAATTCAGTCATTAATTCAAATTAGTAAACATTTTTACTAATTACAATTTAGAGGATATATACCATACAATTAGTAATTTGTACAAGTAATAATTTTTTTTTTGCAAAAATGTTTTTTTAACATTAACAGAAAATTTTACAGAAAATAAAATCTATTCTTTCCAGTGTTTTCGATTCCATTATTCCCAAATATTTATTGACCTGACAATTTTAATTTTCATAGTGAAAAATAATTGGAATTAAAAAAAAAAACTTTTTTGTTTGCAAAAAAAATGTGTTTTTATTACTTCCGAGATAACAGACTTCATAGTGATGAAGGTACTTTATATGTCCATCCGGTGCTTTCATTAAGTATATCTAAGCATGGCTTTTTGCATGATACATGATTGCGACCTGCAGACTTTATATATTCACTTTGCATTGCCGGCATTATCTAATTCATGCTAATTCTAAATGTCGACGCCCGTCCAATATCAATAATATTGACATTTGCCGTATTATTTGCACCTTCGATTATTTATTTTTTTCAATATATTTTCACAGTTATAGTAGAACAAATTTCCAAATGTAGAAAAAGAGATGAAAAAAAATATTTAAGTAATTAATACACATTCATTAAAATTAACGTTAAAATAATTAATGTTCTATTTAGTAAATATTCTTTATTAATAAATAATTATAATTAAATAACAAGAATAGTAGTTGACAATTCAATAATAAAGAAATAATAATAAATGGAGAAGAAATAGTTATTAATAAGTGATAATTAAATGCAGGTAGATTAATAATAATCGTTAATTAAATAAAGAAAAAATAATAAATGACAATTAAATAAAGAGAAAATAACAGTTGCCAATTGAATAAAGAAAAAGTATTAATAATTCATAATTAAATAAAGAAAAAATAATAACTGATAATTAAATAAAGGAAAAATAATAGTTGACAATTGAATAAAGAAAAATTATTAATAATTCATAATCAAATAAAAAAAAAATGTTTGATAATTAAATTAATTGAAAATACTCTAAACATTTTAATTTATTATTTCTTTTGCTTTATTTATTATCTACTTTTATTTGGTACAGTCATTTTTCAAATTTTATATTTTAAAATTTTAAGGGGAAAACTATTCAGAATTAGTTGAAAATTTTATGAAATTAAATAAGTGAATTAAATAAGTGAACAATTAAATAAAAACAAAATAATAATTAATAAATAATTAAAGAATGCAGGACTAAAATTAATATTTAAAAAAAAATTGATAACATGAAAAATACGTGATAACAATCAAAAAAAGAAAATAATAAGTTAATAAAGAAGGAAAAGTTAATAATAAAACAATATAAAATACTATTTTTTATAATTAATGAAAGAAGAACCAAATTCTTTTTTTGTTAATATTAATTACAGTCAATAAACACCAGAAAAAATGTTTAAAAAATTATGCAGTCAATAAACATATCAGAGGAAATGTTCCAAACAACAATTTCACAGTCAATAAATCAGTAAAGAAAATTTTCCAATAATTCGACAAAAATTCTTCGTTTATTAATTTGGAATGCAATTTTTTTTTTATTAAAATTGAGTAGGAAAAAGAGTGAAAAAATTTTTTTTCAGAATCGTGAAAAAAATTGAGTTTATTCTTTACCCAAGAGACGGAAAAACGAGATAAGAACAGAGAAGTTGTCTAACAAATGTGTAGAGCATTTACTAAGGCAGAGTGATGGAAGAATGTGAACATCGACATGACTCATTAACTAATTAAATCTTAAATTATTGCAATTGACATTTGAAATGAAAGAAATAACTATACTTTTTGTGTCACATTAATTTTCCTTTTTAAATCAATCATTCCTTATGACTTTTAAACATTAAGTTTTTCTTTAAAGTTTGAATTTTTTAAAATGAATTTTAAAATTGATTTTAAATTGATTTTTTAAAAGTTGTTTATTAAGTCATTATTTTTTTTAAATAATAAATTTACAAATTTATTAAAATTTATTGAACTTTACAGTTTCTATATTTTTATTTTCTTAAAATTGATTTAAAAAATTTTTATTTTTCAAAATTATTTTTTTAAAGTCGTTTTTTAAAGTCATTTTTTAAGTAGTTTTTTCAAGTCGTTTGTTTCAAAGTTAATTTTTGATTTAAAAAAAATTGTTTTGGTATTTTATGTATAGACGTCATCCATTTTTTTTCTGTTTTTTCTGCCTTTTTAAACGTGACTCTACTCTTGATGGTAAAAAGTACGTTACACAAAGTCTTTATCAAAAAAAAAAAAAAAGAATTAAAAAAAATTCTTGCTTCGTAAAAAGCGTGCATTCAAAAGTCTTGGGCATTCTTTACATACAATGTCTAGTCTGCACGAGAAACTTGTATAATAACAAGAAGGTCTGTCCAAAAAACTTTTAAAAATAATTGTCACCCAACATTTTCATTTGTCTTTTTCTTCTGTTTTGTTTTTTCTTTTTTTTTAAATTAAAACGTCATCATTTTTTCTTTTTAGTATAAGAAAAATAAACTTCTGCAATTCTTAACTTAAGATGGAAAAAATTATAATTTATTTCAAATTATTCACAAAAATTAATTTTGAAACTATAAAATTATAAATTATTACCCAAAAAAGTTAGATATTATTTTTATTAATTAAAAATAGTTCAGAAAAATGTTTGACTATTTTTATGAATTAAAAATTCTTCAGAAAAATATTTGGTCTATTTTTATGAATTAATAAATAAATAAGAATAATTTGTGACTATTTTTATGAATTAAAAATTATTCAGAATAATTTGTGACTATTTTTATGAATTAAAAATTATTTAGAATAATTTGTGACTATTTTTATGAACTACAAATTATTCAGAAAAATGTTTCACTATTTTTATGAATTAAAAATTATTCAGAATAATTTGTGACTATTTTTATGAATTACAAATTTTTTATCAAAAATTATAAATTATTTCAAAAATTCATTGTGTTAAAAAACAAATTATTTTTATAAATTACAAATTATAATTTTTGACAAAAACAAGTACAAACTATTTTTAAAAAATAACAATTTATTGTTCGCACTAAAATAATTCAATTTCGAGAATAAATAAAATAGTTTTGTTATAAAAATGATCAGGAAAATAATTATCTTAAAGAAAAACCTAATAATTATGAAATAAAATGACTAAAATAATTTCTTTTTACACGTGCAAGAAATTGTTTTCCTCCATATGTACGTGACATAAGAATAATTTATTTTAGAAAACAACTATGAAAGAAATTGTTTTATTCTTAGCCGCAGAGAATTCGCATGAGATGACCAGAACGTAAGTTGATTGAAAAAAAAGAAACATTAGTATTCCAACATAGTGGTAGTGAAAGTTTGTCGGTATTGCATAGCACATATTGTATGGGATAACGATGGACAAGTGAAAGGAAATTGTCAATGAGATTAGCACCGCATATTCCAAAGATCAATTAAGGGAATCATTAGTAATTTTCAGAACAACATTTTCTCCTCGATAATTGTTATAATTATATTGATACTTTTCAATTATTGCTATTATTATTTTAAAATCACAGTAATGAAAATAATGATAATAATTATTATTTATTTCCAATGTTCAATAAAGAAAATTGAAAATAATAATAAAGTAATAAGTAATAACAATGGAATATGAATTCTAATATTTCCTCCATTTCTGAACAATTTAACAATAATATTTTCTATGCTAAGAAGAATTATTTCCTTCTTGAAAATTGTTCAAACAAATATTTTTTCATGCAGGCAATATTGAAAATAATGTTTAATAAACTTTTCATTAAATCTAAAATACTTTACACAGAAAAAATTTCTATTAAAAAACTGTTTCTTTCAAAGGAAAGAAAAAAAATTCTCTATCATTGAAATAAAGTTCCAGTTAATGAAAGGAATATTTTTCCTTTTTAGAATATGCGCACCGTTTAAAAAAAAGAAAATAAACTCTGAATGAGTCGAAAACGAAGATAGTAAAATTTTTTAGAGAAACCATTACATTTTTTTTTCGAAATATAGGAAAAATAACGAGAGAATGAGATAACGAGAAAAACCGCAAAAATCATAAGAGATGAGAGCATAACTTTATGAATATATCTTCATTGACTGAGGAAATTTTTCCTTTTTTTTGTCCATTTTTTTGCTCGTAATTCAAATAAATGTGTTGCACGTTCGTTGTATGTATGTAATACGGGACAAACTTGTCTCAAACCATCTACGTAAACGTTCACGTAATTCTCGAGAGATATAAAAATGAAAAACCTGTTTCTCATGTGTGTGCCTTATTTATCAAGCGTCAAAATGCGACGTTTCGTGGCTTTTTTTACAAAATTAATTTTCTCTTATTCGAGACAAAAATAAATAAATTTTAGTGAAAACTTCTCCTCATAATATTTTTTTTCTATCTATTTGCCCGTAGATTTCTTAAATAAATAAATAAAAAATAACAAAATATTTTATATAATAAAATAAAAATGATTAACATTATTATCATTATTGTTACTAATATATTTTAATGCAATAATAATAATAATTGGAAAATAAATTAAAACTATGAAAAAATGGAGGGAGTAAAAAAGTAACAAAATATTTTATATAATAAAATAAAAATGATTAACATTATTATCATTATTGTTACCAATATATTTTAATGCAATAATAATAATAATTGGAAAATAAATTAAAACTTTGAAAAAATGGGGGGAGTAACTTTGAAAATTCAATTAGTATCATAATTATTAAAAAAATTTTGCTAAAAATAGAAAATGAAATTAAAGATGAAGAAATCATTTTTCATGTGCACATTTTCTTTTTCTGAAAGAAAATAATAAATGATGATTTTCATTGTGCTGCTGATAACGCAGAGATTTAAAGAACTGTTGCTGACTTAATTAATCGTCTCGCGAAGCAGAAACTATTGCGTGTCATTAAATAAGTGCAAGTGAATTCTGTATAGTAATGTTTCATTAATTATATGGCAAAATATGTTTCTTAGATCAGGGATTTAACGACAAAACTGAAGGATTTATTATCGATATTCCTTCCCACGATAAGTAATTTTTATATAAGAACCCATTCTCCTTCTATAAATTTTCTGCATTTTGATTCAAATTTTCTTAAAGAGAAAAAAAATTAATAAATTCAGACTTCTTCTGTTACAATTGATGTTTTTTTAAAAATTGAATTAAATTAAATTTTTAAATTGAATATAAATTATATCTGAATATAAATTAATTATAAATTTACAAAAAATAGAATTTAAATTTTTTAATATTATAAATATCGTAATAAATTTTACAGTACTAAAATTTTTATTGAAAATTAAAACTAAGGAAAAATATTTCAAAAGAAAGTTTCACAAAAAATGTTAGTTGAATAATTTCGGCAAAATTTATGTAAAATTATATTTTGTGGCTATTTTATAAAAAATAGTTTGTGATACAATTTATTTAAAAAATACTACTATTTTTACGTATTTATATTATGTTTTTGTAAATATAAAAATCTTATAAAAAGAAATTTTCGCCATAAGAAGGTGAAAGTCGTGGAAATCAATTAAAATGGTAATAAATAATAAATATTATTGACTTTATCGATATTCCAGTCGATAAAATGTCTCTTTGTGACTTTTAAACTTTATAGATAATTTTTTATATGTTTATATATATATATTGATTATCGATTTTTATGACAGAGAACTGGAAATCAATTTCTGTATACAAAAAAAAGCGAAATTGATTCGATTGAGGAAAATTTAGTTCCTGTTAAACTAGATTCAAAAGTACTTCATTTTATCGCTGGTCTTATTTTATTCTCTTTTCTTTTATAATTTTAATTTATAATTTTATTTTATAATTTAATTTTATATTATTAAGTCATTAAATTATTGAAATAGTAACATTTGTTGTCTACTAAATTTTTTACATTTTACGATTCACTACAAGTGGAAAATTATGATATTAAATATATTTTTATTCTTTAGGTGCGTAAAGAATAGTGATGACAATTATTTTGTTCTGATTGTTAGAACATATTTTCATTGCATCGTTTATCATTTTTATTGTAAACAATTTTTTTTTTATTATTTCGAATTAACTAAAAGAAAGATTTAAATTTATTATCTCAGAGTCTGTTAATTTATTCATGTAAATATTTTTTCATATAAATTTAATTTAATTAAAAAAAAAATTAGTTTAGCAAAAGAGACAAAAAAAGTTGTAACTTGTAATCAATATTTGAAACAAATTTTTTCTCTTAAACAAATCAGTTTTTTTTATCTGAAACAAGTTTTTTGCTTAAAGAAATTTTATCATAGAAACAAATTAATTTAATTTAAAGAAAAATTCTAAGCTGGAGAAAAAAATCTTTTCTATTTACAACAATTAACAAATGTATTTCGAGCTAATTTTTTTTTATCTAAAACAATTTTTTTTTTTGCAACTAATCAGATTACGTAATAGACTCGGAGATAAATAATCTAATGTTTTAATCGATTGCCAAATAAATTTTATCTATAATTCAAATTGAAAAATATTCTTCTGCGTAACTATTATTTTCGATTTAATTTTATTACTGCTATTGTGAAGCAAAACAAAAAACGTAATACAATTAATATTTTCTCAAACTTAAAACGTTCAGACTTTGAATAAACTGATTATGTCTGTAAATGGAAATATTTGAATGCATATTTATATAAATAATAAGAAGTAAACTCGACTGAAGATTGTAGTTACAATTAATATGAATTTTGAATGGTTTTCTATTTTTTTTTCTTTATTCCTTGTACACATATAAATAGAGACCTGTGAACTCCCTCCTCTGACGTGTATAATACTTCTGAATTCAATGCTATTCAATATACAAAGAGTGTGTGTATTCGATGAATAGAAATCAAGTAAAGAATTCAACAACTGACATGTGATTCAACAATATTACCATTCAACTCGACGATAAAAAAAAATTTTTTTTTTATTGTATGTAAAGAAAAATTAGTACGAAATTCGTATATTTATATTTATATTTATATTTACAATTATATTTGTATGAATATTATTATTGTTATTATTAATATTTATATTCATACCTACAATATATTTGTATTCAATTTTTTTATTTTCACTTTTTAAATAGAAGAAGAAAACAGATTTCGCAATTAGCAAAATTACTTTCGATATGGAATGGGCAATTATTTATAAGCCAAAAAGTAGAAATGATTTTAAAAGGGAAATTTTATGTGCATAAATTGAAAATAAGTGACTATATGTAGTGTGTAAAGGAAAAAGTGTAAAATATAATAAGAAATGAGTGACCTAAATTTCTCTCCTAGTTCACATATGTATGAAATCTAGTCTAAGTCATCTCGTTGCTGATTTAAATTATACGTGTACGTATAATAGTTATATGAAACCTTCGCAAACACACAGGTATATGTATCACAGGAAATTAATATAATTGTGATTATTATAATATTATTATTATTATTATTATTATTATTAATTAATTCTTCTTAACTTTTGTCTTTAAAAGTAAATTAATTTTTAATTAATCAATGATTATAATTTATTTTGTAGTTCTAAATTTGTTTCATATTTTACAATTTATTTTAATTTTCTTCAGTATTAATAAAACAATGATTGAGTGGAAGAGGGTTTGATTATAATAATAATATTATTATTATAATTATTATTAATTAATTGTTCTTAACTTCTGTCTTTAAAAGTAGATTAATTTTTAATTAATCAATAATTATAATTTATTTTGTAGTAGTTCTAAAATTATTTCATATAATATATTTAATTTATTATTATATAATTTATTTTATTAATTTAATTTTCTTTATTATTAATAAAACAATGAATGAGTGGAAGGGGAAATTTATATTAATGCGGAAAACGTATATTACATTTAAAAATGGAGATGAGGGTGAAGGGGAGGAGATTGAAAATCTAAGGGCGATGGCAAAATTCCTTCTTTCCTCAACCAAATGTAATTCTATTCGTTAATTGCTAATTAGAATTCAAGACTATACTTTGTGCTATAAAAGTAAACGACTTTGAATCTTCGCTCGTTGATTGTTGATTCGCGTGCGCTCTAAAACTCAATATCTCCTTTTAAAATCAAATTGTGTCAAGAAAATTCAATTTATCTGAAATTTACAACTATTTTGTTATTAGACAATAAAACAACAACGAAAATTCGCCTCTTATCGTTTCAATGGAAAACAATTTCTAATGTTTGAATTAACTAATTAAAGTTAACTTCACGAATTAACATGTGAATTATTCCAATTTCACTTCAAAATGCAAGGAGTTTAAAATAAAAATTAGGTACAATTAGAATAAAAATTGAAACCGAAACTAAAATTTTAATTAAAATTAATTCAATTAAAATAAATATTAAGATAGGAATAAATTAAAATTGAAAGATAAAAATTGAAATAAAAGTTACAGTAAAAATAAACATTGAAATTAAAACTAAAATTGCAATTAAAATTGAAAAAGTTAAAATAATAATTAAGACAAGGATAAATCTATATTGAAAGATTTTAATAAAAATTAAAACTAAAGTTACAAAATTTAAAAAGTTAAAACAAAAATTAAGACAGTATTAAATCCATATATTGAAAGATTATAATAAAAATTAAAACTAAAGTTACAGAATTTAAAAAGTAAAAACAAAAATTAACACACGATTAAATCTATATTGAAAGATAACAATAAAAATTAAAACTAAAGTTACAATTAAAATTAAAAAAATTGAAATACAGAAAATAGGAATAAAAATTGAAATTGAAACGAAATTTTCACTTACAGTTACAATTAAAAAAAAACGGAAATAAAAATAAAAATTTGCAATTAGAATTTAAATAAAAAAAGAATTACACTAAAAGTTACTATTTTGTAAGACTGAATAATTTTTTCTTGTCCGCTTATATATTGAAATAAATAAAGAAAAAAAACTTTCAACTTTTAAATTAAAATTAGAATTAAAAATTTTTTTAAATAAGAATGAAAATTAAATTTTAATTTACTTTTAAATTGAAAAAGTTAAATTCAAATTAGTCGCGATAAAAGTATAACTGTGATTTTATAATGATATTACTGTATTACATAAATGAACTGAATCTTTTATATACATGAAAATTAAAATGCTTGTAAATCTTTTCGAAAGTAATCCGTTTTTAATATCCAAGAAGTAATTGGACAGAAAATTAAAAATTTGCTCAACTGATATTTTTTAAGTAGGGAATATTTTTTAATTATAATTAAAGCCTTTTCTCGAAAAGTGCGTGCGATAAATTTTATTTTTTATCAACTCGTGAATCATTTATATACAATTTGGATAAATGTGCAGATAAAAAATTTCTACAATTAGAAATTAAGAAATGAATATTAATTTTATCGTTCTTTAATTTCGAGAAATTTGTCAATTGTATTGTTCACAATGTGATGAATAATGTTACTAATAATTTTCAATTTGTAAATATTATTTTCTTCGAAATTTTTATTTACATTTTCTTTATTTAGATTTTTTTGGTTATAAAACCAAAATTTTTGGAAAAATATGGAGTAGAACGAATTGTTAAAACTAATTCGCTAATATTTTACTAATAAAACTATAATTAACTAATTTAAGAAAATTTTTTTTTTTAATTTTAACTAAATGTTTTATTCATAAAAGCAAAGTTCATTCTTAATTTTCAGTTAATTTTCGCTAAGTTCTTCCTCCTAAGTAACATTATACGATTATGACTAGGTGAAATTTATTGTCTTGGGACGCCGGAAATTTCGACGAGGCGTTTATGGTTACCACATAAAACTTTAATAACGCACTTTAATATTAAAGTGTTCATATAAATTTCCATCTACTTAATATTTCAAAACTGATTCAATAACCCCTTTTTCTCGAAAACTTCTCAAAAATTATTTACTTCAATTGACAATTTTTTTTGCCCTTTTTTTCCAACAAAAAAAAATTGTAAAAAAATGTTAATAAAAATGTTTATATTAAAAAACAAGAATGGGAATTTAAAATATTTTAATAAGGCAAATTCTATTATAAATATTAAAAATAAAAGTATCATGAATCCGAATCCTTATTCTGACAAAACTTTATAAATAAAGAAACTTTATAATAAAGAAAGTTTCTCATAATATACTTTTAATAAAGTTTCATAAGAAAAAGTTTGTTTCACACTTTTCCCTTAAATTAAAATCCATACAAAGTGTCTTCGTGAATAAAATCCGTAAATTAAATTCTTTTTTATACATGAAATTTCAATTAGATTCGTTTTGAATTTACTCGCGCTTTTTCTTTTCTCATTTCTTTTCATCAAATCGTTTTTACTTCTAATATAAAAGAAATCGTCAATTCAATTGAAAATTGATCTTTTCCTTTCTTTGTTTAAAATAATTTAAATTCTTATTTCATTTATAAATATATGTAAATTTTAATTAAGAAATTAAATAAAATGAAAAGTAGTAACTGTAATTAATTATAAATTTAGAAAAGGTTTGTAATAGTGTTAATAAAAATATTATAAAAAATTATAATAATATAAAATAATAATTATAAAAAAATTATTATAGTGCGGAATTATGAAACGCAAAATTATCAGTTGTTGGATTAATAAATTTTCGAAATAAAAGAAGTAGAGAATTATTAAGAGAGTAAGTTATAAATGATTAACAGTGAATAGTGACTAATAATAAATTATTTTCTACTAATTAAATATTTTCTCCTAATAATTAGTCGCATTCTACTAATTATTAGTAATTTATTCATGATTTTTTATCTTCTTCTAATAATTAGTTATTTTCTATTTACATTCAGTTTATTTTGGAAATACTAATAATCAGTTATTTTCTCCTACTAATTAGTTATTCTTAACTAATAATAATTTTTTTACTAATTCCTGAAGCTAAAATTCAGCTAATAATGATTTATTTTCTATTAATGTTTAGTAATTTTCTACTAATAATTACTTATTTACACTGAAAAAAAATTTATTTGATTCAAATAACCGATTATTTGACTATTGGCAAATAAACATTTACTGGAATCAAATAATTTTTATTTGAATCAATTAAATAATATTTGCTTCAAATACTGAAGTATTTGATTCAAGTACAGTTTATTTGATTTAAGGAAATATTTATTTGATAATAGTCAAATAATCGATTATTTGAATCAAATAAATTTTTTTTCAGTGTAATTATTAGTTATCAGTTATTTTCTTCTAATAATTACTTATTTAATTATTTGTAATTAGTTCTTTTTTTCGTAATAATTAGTTTCTTTCTACTAACAATTGGATTTTTTTAAAACCAAAACCTGAATCAAATAGTCAGTCAAAATATTACTAACAATTATTTAGATTTAGAGAAAGAAAATAAAAATTTTGCTAAAAATTTGCATATTTACAAAGATATCTCTCATGTACTACAAAGTTTTCGAAGATATTCGTTTGATAAAGCCTAGAAATTTTAATAAATTCTGTGTAGAATATTTATATGGAGAATTGTTACTCATCGTTCTCACGCCATTCGTTTATAGTTGGGAAAGTTAGTGTGTGTGTAAATATTCCACAATTCGCACATATATGCTTTAACATATATTCAACACAACGATAATTTCCGAGCTATGGAAAGGCGTGGCTGAGGAAGAAAGTTGCAGGAGAGATTTCCACTTGTACATACATACATACATATATATAATATTAAAACATAAATAAAAAAAGAGAGGCAAAAAATAATCTGAGCAGCATGTGCCTGTAGAATCGTATCTTATTTATTATTTTTTATCTGTGTATAAAACAACGGACAAATATTCTCTTTTTTTTGCATTTTATATTCTCAATGAAGAATTCTGAAACGCGACTCAATCCTGCGGGGTCATTAAAATTAGCGCACGCGCATAGATAGAACGAGAGATATAGAAAGAGAGAGAGAGAGAGAAGGATGAGAGAGAATGCTCCAGTATTCTCCCGGAGAATGCACTCGATGTCATAGGGATTAAAGAGAGCACGTGCGATCATTTTTTTTTTTCATTTCTAATTCTATTTTTGCATCCTTTTGTTCCATATAAAAAAAAACATATCAACAAATAAAACTTGTACCGATGTTTTTTTTCCTTCAGAAAAAATTCATGTCTTCTTTTGTTTCCGCGAAAAAAAGAATGTCAATGAAGAAAAAGAGAGAAATTTTAATTCTGTAGAATTTTTCCTCTCGTAGTAAAGTACGAGAGGTCGGGAGCGAAATAAAAAAAATAATAAAATATAGTAAATTAAAATTTAATTATTTAAATAAGTTAAATTAATTAAATATAAATTAAATTATTTTAACAAAATTAAAAAAAAATTATAAAAGTAAAATTCTAAAAATTAATTAAGGGCATTTGAACCATTATGACGTCACAATGTATTCTAAGCATTAGATTTAAAATTGTGATGTCATAATCGTCCAAATTCCCTTAATATAATTAAGTTTTATAATTTTCATTATTAAAGTTTTAGAGTAAAAAAGAAATTTGAAAAATTAAAATTAGAACTAGAAGTAAACAGGACACGAAGAATATTATTTGATATTTTCAATAGTGGGAATAAAAAAAAGAGTTGAAAAAAATATTACCATTTACTCAGACTTAGTACTCGATACACTGAAAGCATTTTTTTTAATTCAAAAATAAGTAGTCAACATACAAAATATGTTTGAATTAAACATATTTTATAATTGAATTAAACATAATTTTTATTGAACCAAATTTATTATGTATTGAATCAAAATTATTATGTTTAAGTTTAATTTAAAGATAATTTTTGGTTGACTGTTTGATTCAAATATATTGTTTTCTCAGTGTAAATAATTTTAATAAGAATTAAAAAGCAGATTTTAGACAAAAAAAAGTGATAAAAAAGTGTTTATCGAAATATTAAACTAGAAGACTCAATTTTTCCATAATGTCTAAGATCAAATTACGTTTAAAAATAGAATTTTGGCTTTTAAAGAAATATTTAAATATCCATTTATTTTTCAACAGAAATTAAAATATCGTTAACGATTTCAATGTAAAGTCTTTTTGAGATTTGTTTCTAAAATTTACAATATTTTAATTTTTCTAAAGGTCAATCATATTTCTTTTTGTGAAAATTTTCAAATGAAATTATTTGAGACTTTAATAATTTTATTCCAAAATCAAAATTTAAATATTATTAAAATTTTACAATTTAAATTTCCAAGATTTAAATTCAAAATGTCTTTTGAAATTTATTTATTTCTAAAAATTCGCATTATAATAATGCTTCTAATATTCAATTATTATTATTATCTAAAATTTTAAATGCGAAATTCAATTTTAAATCAATTCAAGAAAGTTCTACGAGAATTCAATTATTTTTGTACAAAAATAAATAATTTATTAAATAACTGAATATTTTCTTAAAAATTTAATTCTTATAAATAGTTTATTCACAATTTTTGAATAAAAAAAAAATGAATTGTTAGAAAACATGACATTACAATTTTGTAAACTTATTAAATTATTTCATATACAATTGAATTAAAAAATATATTTTAAATTATTATGTTCTATTAAATAAATTATATCAAAATTTTTTGAATAGTTGAATTCATTAGAAGGATTGCAATACAATTTTTAATGTTTTTGAAGTTTTGAACGTTCGAATGAACAATATATTTTTTTCTTTTTTTAATTTGTATTTCCTTGCAAAAAAATTATTTTTTAGATTAAAATAAATTAATTCTGAACTTAATATTGTTTAATTTCAATTATTTTTCTTTTTTGTATAGTAATTTTCAACAAACACTTGAGGTGAAATCAAAATTTCGTTCATTTGAACGTTGAAAACTTTAGGAGTTTAGCCCCTTATTTTGAAGAAATATTGCATTTTTCGAGAAATTAATTTTAAATTAAAAATAATAAAATTAATAAAATTAATTAAAATAACAAATAATTAAATAAAAGTATTAAAAATGATTGATAGCTTACGATGAACTTCATTACTTCGGAAAATAATTGAATTCCTGCAAAGAATTTTATTTAAATTCCCAAAATAATTGAATTCCTGAGAAGAATTTTGCTATTTATAAAAATAATCGAATTCTTGTGAAGAATTTTGAAAACTCTTTTTTATGAACAATTGATTCTTTTCGATAAATTAAAATGTTTTTACAAAATTTGTATTTAAAAATGAATTTGATTGAAGCATTAGAAGAATTTTATTACTTATAAAAATAATTAAATTTGTAGACGAATTTTACTAATAAAATTGCATTATTATTTTTTATAAAAATAATAAATGAATTTTTAAATTAATAAATAAAATTAAAATAAACATTAAGTAAATGGATTTCCATAAGAAGTTACATAATTTAACAAAAACTTTAAGAAGAATAAACATTTTATTTTGCTTCTCTTTTTAAATATTCAGGAAGTGGACCATTTTTTATTTGAAATCGTTTGTGTTAAATATTTAAAGTTTATTTTCATTTTCCTTTTCTTTAAAAATGACTCTAGAAAGTAAAATTTCAAATTGCTATTAAGTTGTTAAATTTGTAATGTTTATAATTTTCCTAATACTGTTCGATAGGAAACAAAAATTTTCTTACTCCTTTTCTACATTCAAATGTTTCGAAAAATGCAATTTTATTATCTCCTCATAACGAAGTGAAAAAAAATGTTTTTTGATTATAGTACATAAAACATACTTATTGCATTTAACTGAGTTTTATGAATCTAAAATACTCGTTTCAGACAGAACGCATAATGTAAAATTTTATACACAAAAGAAATTCTTTAGAATGTTAAAATATGCTTGAATTATCGTATTCGTTATTATTGTTTCCACAGAAATATAAACATAAAAGTGGACTAAAGCCAACTTTTCCATCTACTGCGATGTATATTGCACTATTTTTAAAATACACATCAGACAACTGATATATATGTGAAACGCTTTTAACAGAAACTAATAAACAGCATTTTTGAATTGAATAAACATTATATGCTAATAGGTATATGCAGCAGTTACGAATCTGGAAAATTATATTCAACTCCCATTCGGTATTTTACGCTTACATTGTAAAAAAAAGTTGAGTAAAATTGCATCGGGAATTATTATATAGTAAAATAATAAATTAATTAAATAATAAAATAATAAATTAATTAAATAATAATTTACTAATTAATTCAACTTTTTTTACTAGTCGAACTTAATTTAATTTTGAATTTAATTTGATTTAATTTGATTTTAGTTCCACTCCCTTTTGGGAGTTGAATTTTATCTCTAAAAATTGATATTCCAACCACAATGGCTTTTAACTGCGAATGTCCTTTTATTTTCCCTATATCTTAACTTGTATTTTATATTTTAAGTACATATATTATTGATTAAATCCGTTCAATATTGCTAAATGCTTAGGGGAGGAATTTAATACGAACAATTTTTTTTTGCCTCCGATGGAATAAGGGATAAAAGAGAGATATATGTTGGTGAACAATGGGACATAAAGAAGATGATACTGACAAGCCAGTGGAACGTAAAGTCTTTCGATTCATTAAGGAAGCAAAAAAAAAAAGCTGCGTTTGTCTTTCCCTTTTTGAAAGACATGCTTGTCTTTGCTGAAAGATTGACGCTTCTTATCAACTTCTGAAAAGATTATTTTCATCAACAACAAAAAATTACATACTCCACAGACCGTCAAAAGGGATATTGTATGAAAGGGAAAATAACAAATTGAAAATAAAAATTACCCTTTTAGTATTAAAAATTACTCGTTTAGTGATAAAATTTACCCTACTTAAATAATAAAATTAACTCTGGATTTTTTCTTCCATAAATTTTCACACGAGTCAATAATTGTTATTTTTAAATATATGTAAATTTGTAGAAATTACTTGAGACAACAAAAGTTTTACTGCGGAATTAATAAAGTTTACTTTGCAAGAGGTAATATTTATTCAGGACTTATTCCTCCACTATTTTCGACTTAATTAGTTTTACTATTTGAGAAAATAAGTCGTTTTTTATTATAAATTGGTAAAATTTACTTTAAACCTGAAAAATTTTAATGTGAAATTACTTTTACTATTTATCGACTAAATTTAACAATTTTTAAAGAAGTTAATTTTCAGTATCAAAATTAGTAAAATTTACTTTGAATCCAGCAAGATTTACTCGAGCATAGTAAAATTTACTCTGGATTTACCGCCACTGTATTCGGCTAAGTAAATTTTATTATTTTTCAATAAGTAAATTTTTAGAAAAAAATTTTCGTAAAATTTACTTCGAATAGGAAATAATTTAGTCTCAAAATAGTAAATTACTTTTACTACTTTCGAAGACAAATTTACAATTTTAGAAGCAGATTTCACTGATTTCGAATAAGAAAATATTTAGTACGAATTACAAAAATTTACTTCAAATCTAGCAAGGTTTACTTCGGAAATAGTAAAATATTTTCTGAAACCATGTTTACAATTTTTTTATGATTAAATTTTATTACTTTTGAAATAAGCATATTTTTGAACAATTAATAGAAAAACTTACTTTTAATTTAGTAAAACTTACTCAGCAAAAAACAGTAAATTTATTTCCAGAAAATTTTTACTATTTCTGGAATAATGTATCCTGGGTTCAAGGAAATTTGGAAAATTCTTACTAAAAAATTTACTTATTTGAAATTGGAAAAATCTACTCTGAGAATAGTAAAATTTATTCCAATAATAGAAAAATTAATTTAGAAACAAATTTTGCCACATTCGAAGTAAATTTTAACAATAAAAAAAAATTTTGCTTATTCAAAAGTAATAAAATTTACTCATTCAAAAATAGTAGAAAAGAATGTGGAGTAAATTTTACTATTCAAGGAGTAAACATTTCTTACGTTTGAAGGACACTCTGCAATTTGTATTAAAAATGTATTTATTTGTAAAATAGTAAAATTGTGAAGGTTAAAAATAGTCAATTTAATACCAAAAAATATTTTACTATTTCCGAAATAAAGCATACTGGATTCAAGGAAAATTAAAAAATTCTTACTAAAAATATGCTTGTTTGAAATTGTAAAAATCTACTCTGAGAATAGTCCAAATTAATACGGAAATAGAAAAATTAATTTAAAAACAAATTTTGCCATAATCGAAGTAAATTTTAACAAAAAAATGTGCTTATTCAATGGTAATAAAATTTACTCATTCAAAAATAGTAGAAAAGAAAGTGGAGTTAATTTTACTATTCATTTTTGTTACGTTTGAAGGACATTCTGCAATTTGTATTAAAAATGTATTTATTTGTAAAATATTAAATTTTATTCCTCAAAAAATAGTAAAAATAATTTTAGATTGTTCTTTATTATTTCAGCAGTAATTCTTGCTTGGTTTAATGTAAATTTTAGTAATTCTTAGTAAAAATTAACTTATTCAAAGTCAATTAAATGTTCTCTGAAAATATTGAATTTTACTCTTCATTTTTACTTACACTATTTTCGAAGCAGATTTTACTGGTTTTGAATAAGTAAATTTTTAGTAAAAATTAGTAACTTTACTTTAAAAGTTGCAATGTATACTTCGAGAAAAGTAAAATATTTTTTGAAATTATTTTTACTTTTTTTTGCTATGTAAATTTCACTATTTTTAAAATGATTAAATTTTTACTAACAATTAATAGAATGTGCTTCGAAGATAACAATGTTTACCCTGTAAATTCTAAAATTTACTTTCATTTTTTTTTGTTTTCTTTTTCCGGTAAGTAAAATTGATTATTTACATGTAAAGTTAGTAAAAATTATTAAAATTGATAAAATTTATTTTAACATGGCAAAATTTACAGTACCTAGTAAGATTTACTCCGAAATAGTAAAATTTATACTCGAAATCCGCAAATTTCAAACATTTAAAATTTGACTCCTATTTCACTTCTATTTTAATTAACTCGTAGTCAAATTTACTGAAGAAGTGAATGAATATACACTAAAAAAATGTATTTGATTCAAATAACCGATTATTTGACTATTAGCAAATAAATATTTACTTAAATCAAATAATTTTTATTTAAATCAAATAAACTGTATTTGAATCAAATATTTCAACATTTGAAGCAAATATTACTTATATGATTCAAATAAAAATTATTTGATTTAAGTAAATATTTATTTGATAATAGTCAAATAATCGGTTATTTGAATCAAATAATTTTTTTTAGTGTAGATAAGTAAAATTTAAATTCCTAAATTTTGCTGTCTTGTTTTTTTACTGCAGATCCAAAATGTTGGAACTTTTATGCATTTCCAATTGGAGTTAAAATTAAACTTCTTATTTTTACAGTGTTGTTCTTCCTTTTGAAAAAATGATGTTTTGTTATAAATTTTCAAGTATAAGGCTCTTTAACAATTTTTTCGAATAAAGGGCAACGCACTGAGAAAATAATATATTTGAATCGAATACAATCTTTGTCATACAATCAACCAAAAATTATGTTTGATTTAAACATAATAATGTTCATTCAATACATAGTAATTTTGGTTCAATAAAAATTAAGTTTTACAAAATCTCCATTGAAGTTCAAATTTAACTCTCTTTTTTACATTACGAACCAAAGTCTAAAAAAGCGTTTTAAGAACGTTTTTGTTTAATATGTAAAATTTAAAACTGTTTAAAGAATATATGTTCTTTTTTTTCTAAGAGAAAACTTTTGAGAAAAAATTCCAATGAAAATTTTACATATTTTGCTCCAACTCCAAAGTGTGGAACTTTCAAAGAATCTACACTGAAAAAAAAATTATTTGATTCAAATAACCGATTATTTGACTATTATCAAATGAATATTTACTTGAATCAAATAATTTGTTTTTAAATCAAATATATTGTATTTGAATCAAATAATTTGTTTTTAAATCAAATATATTGTATTTGAATTAAATATTTCAGTATTTGAAGCAAATAATATTTAATTGATTCAAATAAAAATTATTTGATTCAAGTAAATATTTATTTGATAATAATCAAATAATCGGTTATTTGAATCAAATGAATTTTTTTTTCAGTGTAAAGTTAAAACTCCCTTTTTACAGGTATAAAAAGGAATAAAATATTCTTTTTAAGGAAAACACTTTTTTTTAGAATCATTTAAAGAATCTTCTTTTTTTCAGGAGAAAAAACATTAAAGGGGAGGAAAAAAAAGAATTCCCAAGAGAGTGTAAACTCCCAGAGGAGTATTAAAGACCTCATGCAGAAGATGTTAATGGAAAACTAAAAGTGTCCACACAACTCGTATATATCTGTATTTCTCTTTTTGACGATATTTATATATTTACCCCGTGGAGTTTCATATATTTTCTACTTTTTGCATAGGATATATATTCTCTGAGAGAAGGATTAAAAAAAAAAAAAAAAAAAACGGGACGAAATTAAGCTCGTTGAGCTCGTTTCGAGTTCCTAATTATTTACCTCGGTCGGTATCGTTGTCGTTTCCGTTGGAAGGGAGAATGGTGCTGATCATTTGCTCCGTGGTCTCCTCCGTTTGTCCATGTACACCGACGAGAAGAAGGGCGAGGTTGAGTGCCACTGCACCAACAGTGCACCGAGAGCCGCTGGCAACGATTCGCTTGGACCACGGCATCTTTTGCCTTTCCTGGATTTTTTTTTTCCCTCCTCAAGTCAGTAGTAGCAGCAGCTGTTTCAAGCAGCTTCGCTAATTTTTTTCCTCTCTCTCTCTCTCTCTTTTTTCTATCTTTTGATATGATGCGATATAAACACACACCGAATATGAGAAACCCTGTAAGAGAATTTTTAATTCTCTCCTCTTCTTATTCACCTTAACCCAGCTGCCATGAGAATTCTACCACTCGTTTCTTCCCATTTCCCAAGTGACACTCTCGTCGGCCATAAAATAAAATTCTCGCAGGTATAAGGGATCATTTTTTTTTCCCCTCTCTTTTACTTTCTTTTTACTATCCCTCAAGTTATTAAAACACTCACAAACACTATAATTTTTCCAGGGGGGGAGGGAAAGAATTTTTTTTTTTTCCCGACAAAAATGAAATTTTTTTTTTCTCCGAATGTGATGATAAAATTACTCGAATGGCAGCATATTCGCAAAAGCGCCCTCGCCAATCCTGAGCCGAAATCTCGTGCCTTCGATCGTGTCCCGAAGTCTGCCGACCCCCGACCTCACGAAACCGAGGCGTATATACTCTGGTTAAACCCCGAATATCGATCCGGGATTCTCGAAACAATTTCCAGTGAAGAAATCCGCCCTTGGTGACTGGCGTGAAAAAAGTTACAAATTTAAATTAGGTTTGGAAAATTTTTTTTCAACATTTCTGGATAATGTTTAATGTGTGGTTTTTGGGGAGATTGAGAGGAAATTGGAATTATCCTTTGCCATTGCAGATGAAACACTCGCGAATTATGCATTTTTCTAGATGTACGGTCAAAAAAAGAAAAAATAATGTCACACTCTAGAGACACTTTCCTAATTGTTTGACTCAACTCGCATGACACTTGAGAGACACGTGCACCTCTCAATCTCTCGCTCACACTTCGTGTATCTTCGGCTTTTTCGCTCCTTTCGTTGAAAGGGTTTCTTCTTTTTTTTTTAAGGAAAAAAATCACCTGCTACTTTTTTGCCACTTTAACACCTGGACATTTTTTTTCCACCACTTGTCCAATAGTGCCACTCCTTGATAAAACACTTTCATTCAATTTTTTTTCAACTTCTTTTACAATTTTCGAACTTTTTTCAACATTTAAACTTCTTTTTCAACATTTAAACTCTTTTTTCAACATTTAAACTCCTTTTTCAACATTTAAACTTCTTTTTCAAAAAATATCCTCTCCGAATGGTGAAATTTTGACAACAAAAAGGAAGTGAATCATCCCTTTAACTGCATGATGTGCTTTGGCGAATGTCAATATTTTTTGTTTCGATGAAAGTCACTAACACAAATTTTTTTCTCTCTCTCTCTCTTTCAGTGAAGTTTGATGCATCGGAAGGTGCACTTTGGGGGAATAATACAATAATAGAGCGACGCAGACATTTTTATTATTCAGTGCTCAGGGTCAATGGACAGTCACCTGCAAGTGGGAAGAGAAGACGCGTCTATACAGTAGGAGAGTAATGATACTGAACGAGGGGAGATAGAATATATATTTTTCCCCCACCTCTCTTTTTTTTTAAGGAAAATATAAATTTTGGTTTTTCTCTTTTTCTTTTCTTTTTTTTTTGAGGGGGTGTTTTAAGGATAAAAATGAATTGTTAATGAGAGATAGGGAGATGGAGAGAGAGACAGGATGTCAACACAATGGCACAAATACTTGAGTTCAAAAACTGACAGTGCTGAAGAGCACGAGTCATGAACAATCGTGCCACGAACGTCGAGATTCGCATGTTACGCGTGCACGAGCTCGACTAGCTGAACACGTTTACCCCTTCTCTTCAGCAGGCGCTTTTGCTTTGCCTTCCACCAAGTTCTCTCTTGCTCTTTCACATTGACATCTCCCCTCTTTTTTACAGGATCGGCGATAGCGAGGGAGCTAGTGCGGATAATATTTGGGGGGGAAAAATTTAAAAACAAAAATAGAAACAAAAAATGATTTCTAAATTTTGAATTCGGAAAATAAAATTTTTAAAAAATTTCATAAAATAGAAAAAAATTTAATAAAATAGAAAAAAATTTCCAATTGCTACTGATTGACTAATTTTACAAATTTAAAAGCAGTAAATTTTACTCCAAAAATAGTAAAAGTACTTTTTTGGGTAAATTTTTGCCACGTTAAAAGTAAATTAAATTCATTTTTTACAATTTTTACTCTCTCTAAATCTGAATTAGTAGAAAGTTACTAATGAAATGGTGAAAAGTCGTCCACTAAACGATTTAGTAATAATTCTACTAACAATTAGTAAAATTTTACTAATTGTTAGTTGAGCGTTACTAATTGATTAGTAGAATTCTACTAACAATTAGTAGGACTGTTTTATTAATAGTCGATAAAACAGTTTGACTAATTCATTAAGTGAAGAAGTGACTTTTAATTAGTAGAATTCTACTAAAACATTAGTAGAATTTTACTAAAAATTAGTAATACTCTACTAATTAAAATGGTGAAAATTCGTTCATGACAACTACTAAAAATTAGTAAAATTTTACTAATTCTTAATAGAATTCTACTAATTCAGATTTAGAGAGCTCATAAATAATAAAATTTATTTAACCAAAAATAATAAAGGAAAAGTTCAAAGTAAATAAAAAAAATTTTTCAGGGTAAACACTTTTCTCTCAAAAGCAGTAATAATAATAATTATAATCTTATCTACTAGTTGATAATAAAAATGTACTCATTTAAAAAATAGCAAAATTTACTTTGCAAATATTTAAATATTTTTTTGGAATAATATTTCCCGCTTTCTGTTGAGTAAATTTTGCCATTTATAAAATAAGTTAAAAAATTTACTCATTTTAAAAAGAGTAAAATTTACTTCGCAATTACTTAAATATTTTTCTGAAATAATATTTACTGTTTTCTGTTTAGTAAATTTTACTATACTTTTAAAATGAATAAATTTTTTAACTTATTTTTTAAATTGCAAAATTTACTCAACAGAAAACAGTAAATATTTCTCTGGAATAATATTTACTGTTTTCTGTTGAGTAAATTTTGCAATTTAAAAAATAAGTTAAAAAATTTACTCATTTTAAAAATAGTAAAATTTACTTCGTAATTACTTAAATATTTTTCTGGAATAATATTTACTGTTTTCTGATGAGTAAATTTTTGTAATTGAAAAAATAAGTAAATTTTTAGTAACCTTATATGATTTCATAAATTTTTATTTTTACTACTTCTTAGTGAAAACTAATTCGTACAATGTGAATAGCCTAAAATTTACTTCAAAATTAGAAAAATTTATGAAGGAGTAAATCTTGTCACGTTCTGAGTAAATTCTACCAAGATTTAACTGAAAAATTTCTTACTCCAAAGTAATAAAATTAATTCATTTGAAAATACTATAGATAAAAAAGAGAACGAAGTAAATTTTACTATATTTTCGGAGTAAATTTTACCATTTGAAGAGTAAATATTTATTACGTTCGAAGTACGTTCTACTAATTGTCCTGTAAATCTCCTTACTTAGGAATAGTAAATTTTACTCAGCAAAAAATAGTAAAAAATATGTCACTTTTTGAGGAGTAAACGGTGCATTATTCAAAGTATATTTTAGTACTTTTTACTAAATATTTACTTATTCGAAACGAGTAAAATATATTCCGAAAGTATTATATGGCAAAACACAGGGTAAATTTTAATATTTTCGGAGTAAATTTTACTGATTTCGAATAAGTTAATTTTTGCCAAGAATTACTAAAAGTTACATTTATTCAAACAAGAATTACTTCCGAAATAGTAAAGAACTTTCTGAAATTATTTTTACTATTTTTTGCTGAGCAAATTTTGCTACTTTACAGATTATTAAGGAGTAAATCTTGTCATGTTCGGAGTAAATTTTACCAAGATTTACCAAATATTTACTTTTGCGAATGTATTAAAATTTACTCATCCAAAAATATAATAGAACGAAGTCAATTTTACTATTCTCGGAGTAAATTTTATTATTTAGGGAGTAAATATTTTTTACGTTCGAAGTCCTTTTTTACTAATTGTATACTAAAAAAATCTCTTTACTTGAAAATAGTAAAATTTACTCAGACAAAAATAGTAAAAATAATTTCAAAAAATATTTTACTTTTCTCGAAGTATACAATGCAACTTTTAAAGTAAAATTACTAATTTTTACTAAAAATTTACTTATTCGAAACCAGTAAAATCTGCTTCACTTTGAAAATTGTATAAGTAAAAACGAAGAGTAAAATTCAATATTTTCAGAGAACATTTAATTGACTTTGAAAAAGTTAATTTTTACTAAGAATTACTAAAATTTACATTAAACCAAGCAAGAATTACTCTCGAAATAATAAAGAACAATCTAAAATTATTTTTACTTTTTTTTTGACGAATAAAATGTAATATTTTACAAATAAATACATTTTTAGTATAGTTATAGTACAATGTGCTTCGAAAGTAACAAATGTATATTTCTTAGATTTTAAAATTTACTCCGTTTTCTTTTATACCATTTTCGAATAAGTAAATTTTATTACTTTCGAATAAACAAATTTTTTTTAAATTGGAAAAATTTACTTTGAACGTAAAAAAATTTATTTTTAAATTAATTTTCTATTTGACGAGTAAATTTTGCTATGTTCAGAATTAAGGGATTAAATAAGAATTACACAAAACTGCTTCGAAAATATTATACAATTTGTTTAGAAAGTTAAAAAATTTAGAAATGAGTGAATTTTTTACGTTCTGAGTAAAGTTTACTTAGATTTACTAAACATTTACTTATTTAAAAATAGCAAGATTTACTTATCTGAAAATAGTAGTAGATAAAAAGAAAAGAGTAAATTTTACTATTTTCAGAGTAAATTTTATTATTTAAGTAGTAAAATTTTTTTCGAAGAAATTCCGCAACTTTCAAAGTAAATTTTACCAATTTTTACTCTAAAAATAATATAATTTACTTAACCGATAGTACAAAATAAGTAGACAGTTAAAAATAAAAAAGTACAATTTGAAAGATTAGAGTTCCACTCCAAAGGAGTCGAAAATTTACTCACAGTAAATAAAAAGGGGTTTAATTTAATTTACAGAAAAATAAAGAAGGAGAATGATTATTTTCACTGAAAAATGAATTCAAATTCCACTCTCTCTTGGAGTAAAATTTAATTTCACTCGTTTTTTCTTCTACTTCTGCTTTTCAGATTAAGTTTCATTTAACAAATTAATGGAATAAGAATTAATAATGAATCAATAAGAAAAATAAAAATTACTAAACAAAAATAGAAACAACTAAAAGTAATTTTTAAAAATACTACTAAAAAATGTAAAAACTACTGAAAAATATATAGAAAATACTAAAATTCAACTGAGAAACGTTAAAAAGTATTCAAAAAAAATATAAACTTCTGAAAAATTAAAAGTACCAGAAAAATAAAAACTACTGAAAAAAAAGAGAAAATCAAAATTAAAAAAAATAAAATAAATTTCACAAAACTACAAGGGGTGAAAAATACTAGTGACGAGCCTGAGCTCTCCTCACGCCCTTTTCTCTTGCCAACTGCTGATCGACCAGCGCTCTAGGGAAGACACATGCTTATCCTTTGTTACGCTCTTCTTTCTCTTACATTTAATCGAAATTAACATGACCAAATTTCATACCAACTAAAAATTTCCCCACAATTCCCAAAAATTATTCCCTAAACAATTAGATCATCAAAATTTTGCAACAACAAAAAATCACCTTAATTAGAATTTATCATTTTCTAAGTGCAAAGATATAAGAGAACTCAATTGATTTTAAAAAGCTTTTCATTTAACACTTGAGGTTTTTCATGCAGCCACTTTTCATATGGCTGGTATTCTCAAGTCTAAGAGGGTACTTAGACAGAGGAAAAAAAAAATGATGAAACCAAAAAGTGAGAATAACTATACGACGTGGGATGAAAATTAAGCAAAGAAACTTGACCAACCTCAAGTCTCTTTTTATTTTTCTTCATTTTAGAGGATGAAAATGAAAAAAATGTCTCGCAGAATTATTCTTTTTTTTTTGTCTCTTCAAATAATTACATTTTAGCCATTAGTTTTAATTAATTAATTAATTTAAGAAAAAAAAAAGAAAAAAAATTTTTTTCTACATCGTCGCACAATTATCTGCAAGTTATATTGAAAAATTGAATTTCTACTCTCCTTTCTGAAAACAACTTCTTTTTGAGATGAAAACTGACAAGCTTATTACGCTGACAGCTCATTAGTGATAAGCGGTATGTTTTCAGGAGGGCAATTAAAATCCTTTTAAGTTTTCTTTTGAAAAACATAATTTTTCTAAAATAGGTAAAATGTTAAATAAGCGAAAAATAGAGCATTATCGTCGGTTAGAAGCAGAAAAGGGGGGAAAAGGGAGCGAAGAAGGGAAAAAAAATAATCTTCAGAACAGGAAATTGAAAATTTTTAATTACCCACTTTTTTGTAAATACAAACTCGATGTTCATTTTTGTCGTAATTAAAATGTCAAATCATGTCTGCGATGTTAAAATTTCTCTCTTTTCTTTATCGAGTATCTTTATCTTTTTTCTTTCCTTGAAAATGTTTTCTTCTTTTCTTTTTAATGTGAAATTTGTTGTAATAAAAATAAATAAAAAGTAAGCAAAAAGTAAACTTTTTTTATTTATTTATATTATTAATTAATTTTTAATTTATTATTTATTGATTATTTATTATTAATAGGTTCATTAACTATTTTTTTTTATTATTCATTGATTATTTATTATTAATAGGTTCATTAACTATTTATTTATTCTGTGTCTGTAGTTCATTGCCTTTTAGTTTCGAATATATATTATTTATTATTTATTTTTAATTTATTATTTTTAATTTTATTTTATATAATTTATTATTTATGATCCTAACGTTTTGATGTTTAAATAAACGAAATTTATTTATTTCTCCTTAAATTTCTAATTCGCAATTATTTTGTGTTAGTATAAAAACTTTATTTTTTGTTTCTGAGCTTTCGTATGCTTTTAAATTTTTATTACAATTAGCGTTTTTTGAAATTATTTTTAAAAAATTATCTATTTGAATTTTCAAAACATGTGGATCATTATTATTAAATATTAATTTTTATTCGTTCTTTATAATTTATATTTTTTTAAATTTGTTTAGAACAACTAAGTGACCGAAATTTTGTCAACTTCATTTATTATTTTTATTTTTATTTTATAATTTTTTCCGCTCTATATAATTAATTGGACTTTTAGTAGATAAATAATTTTGGGAATTATGTTTCATTTTCAAAAATAATATAGCTAAGGAAAAAGTACCTCAAGGGGAAAAATAATTTAAAAAATTATAAGTAAAAGGCGTGGAAAAATAATTTTCGAAATTATGTACTAGTTAAAAAAAAAATAAAGTAGCAAAGTAGGAAAAAAAATAAAAAATTATAAGTCAAAGGCGTGGAAAAATAATTTTAGAAATTATGTATTACTTAAAAAAATAAAGGCATTACCTAGAGGGAAAGTGTGAAAATAAAAAAAATTATAAGTCAAAGGTGTGGAAATATGCTCTTTACACTTGGCAACAAAGGTTTTTAATCAGTAGAATTTCCAATCGCGTTAAGGTTTGTGATCACAATGTACTGAAACAAAAGACAGTAAGTGAGTTTCACTGTCGTGTACTATTTGTACATTTCCTTCAAGATGAGTAATCTTACGTAATTGTCACGTTATAAAAAAAAAATTGCCGGATTATTTCAATAATTTGGTGAATCTAATAATTTTCAATATACCTAATATTATTACCCCAAATTATTTTTAGAGTTCGAGTATTAAAAAAATGATTGAAATAAAAAATTCGTTTATTTACCTAATTTATTTTCAATTCACAAATTATTTTTAGCTATTGAACAGAAAAATAGAATTGCAATAAAATTATTTTTCCAAAAAAAGGAAAATTTGATTTCTCGGTTTCAAAATTACGAAATGTATGAGAAGAAAATATTCCTTTCTTTTTAGAGTTTAATATTTTTGATTAAAATTCTGTTCTATCTTTTGAAAAATTTAAAAATATTGAAGGAGATAATTTTTTGGTCGCAGGTAAATTATCAAAGTAAGGTAAACCTTCAAGGTAACTTGAAAGTAATTTACCAGTCGGTATGATTTACCAAGCGCTGGTACTTTATCGACGAACGTACCCCCGAATACCTTCGAATGGTAACTAACCGACGGATGTTATCATAATGTCGGTACAGCTACATCCTGTCGGTAATTTACCAACCGATGTAAATTTAATGTCAATTTACCCATGTTAATTTTCACAGTAATTTCCCTTATCATTCGCCAATCAAAACAAGAATTTTTTTTTAAATACAAATTTAATTAAATTAGCTCCAAATTTGCTAAAATTTGCTTCACTCCTATTTTAGACGTAAAAAATCGTTTTGCTGTTTTTTTTTTAATCAAGATGGTAAAATAATCAAATAAATTCAATTTTTACCGCACTAAAATTACCAAAGATGGAGAATATTGAAAAAAATAACTATTAATAACTTACCCCCTTCGTCTGTAGTGACAGTTACCGAAGTTGGTGGGCCTCGACCTTCTGGATTGAAAACTTCTAAAGAAACTAAGTACTGGGTGTATGTTTCCAAGTTGTGGATGGTGTGGCTCTGAAATAGGAAACGAACTTAACTAAACTTTTAGAACTTGGTAAAAGTAATTAACTTCCAACAAAATTAATTTCAATTTAACTATGTATATGTGCATAAATACTTAAAATTTCCAAGCACTTGACAACAAAGTGTCTAAAAGCACGACTATATAATATACAATTTTCCGAGAAATTTAATTCAAATCTGTGAATAGTATATATTATTATTATTAACTGCACTCAGAGAACGTTATGTACTTAAATAAAATACAAAAATAAATTCAAACGATTTTGTTGAATTAAAATTAATTTTCAACCTTAATCCCACAGGGAAAAAAATCTCCACCTCGAACAACTATACAAATTTTACTAAATTAGCGAAACTTTTAGTCACTGCAATGAATACTTTCGCTACTTCAGTGAAAGTTATCGCTGTTTTAGTTAAAGTTTTTTTTCCGAGCAGTATATATGTATTTAAAAATATCTCTACTGCTTTGGTTCAAAAGTATTATTTGTTTCACTTGAATTTTGTTTTGAATTATACTTATAATATTCAAATACATTCTTTATTTTTACATAACATAAATATTTGGTTTGAACAAAAAATACGTTTAAAAATTGTTTGTCTGATTGAAACTTAAAAGTCGATTATAAATAATTTAAAATCAACCATAATTTCACCGAATATAGATTTTCAATTTCGCAAATAATGAAATTTAATGCAATCAATATTTGTTGCATTGGAATTTATTTAAGACTAATAGAATATTAAAATTTTTAATCCATTATAATGAGAGTTCATTGTAACAAAATTTAAGCAGATTTATAATTATTGTCGACAGTAATAGAAATACGTTTATTTATTATACATGTAAATTGGATTATAATTTTACTGGGACTACCAACTTTATAAATGGAAGTTTACAATCGAATATAATAACTGTATTTTTAATAATTTTGATTTTTTATCGCACGCAGCTTTTTTAGATTTAAAAAAAAATTGTTATAGTATTATTATTCTATTCTTTTAAACTCTTCTATTTTAGTGAAGCTTTTAGAAAAAAAGTTTTTTGAGAAAATTTTTTATTGAGAAGTATATTAAACTGTTTATTTTTTTAAACGAATTTTCACACAGTAAAAAGTTTTAAATTATTGTAAAATTAATAATACTCGATAACATTCAATTAAAATATTCTAAAACAAGCAAAACTAAACGCGCGTGAAACTTTCTTTTCCATTGTTACTTTCATAATTTGCTTTTCCAAATTTAATGAAAATTCTAAATTTCTTAGAAAATATAATTTTTCTTACAGTCTTTCATTAAATGTAATTATTTAAACAACTCGTATAGTAAATGCCAAAATATTTCTAACAGCAACTTAAATTAAAATTCAAAATCTATTTCAATAAAAGTTGGCAAATGTTCAATTTTTTCTTTTTTTTTAAATTAATTTCGGAAATAGAAGTATTTTAAAGAAATTTCAGTTTCATTTTTTGAAGAAACAATTTTACGAAATATCTGAATTAAATTTTTCAAAACTTTAATACTTTTTGTTAAACAAAAATTTAAAAACTTATTCATATTTATTTTGCCTGAGGAATTAAAATCTTAAATAATTTAAATGAAAAACCTCATGAAATATAATTATTTCGAAAATTTGCAACTGTAATTCATCCAAAATTCAATTATTTTTTTAGAGTTTTTAAATAAAATTATTGAAAATCGTTAATAATTTTTAAAGAAAAACTTTTGCTTTCCTTAAATTTTCAAAGAATTTAATTTAAAATCCTTTTAAAATTTAATTAATTCCTAAAATTCCTCTTGTAACTGTTTAAATATTTAATTATTTTTTAAATATTTTTAAATACTTCATAAAATGATATAATTTCAAAAATATAATTATATTTAAAAACAATTTTTAAAGAAGAAAAAATAAAATTTTACAGAATTTCCAATTGTTTCAATTTGTTAAAATTATTATCGAGAATTCAAATACCTTTTTTTTGAAAAATTTTATTGACTATTTTTCGGAAACCCAGTTTTTAAAAAATTTCCAAATTAAATTTTTCTGATTTTAATAACTTTTGTAAAATAAATATTTAACTAATTATTGTTCTTTATTTGCTGAAAATTTCAAAATACTTAAAAATTTGAACTGCAAGTGTTTCAAAATTCAATTAATTTTCTAGAACATATCAATTTAAACTACAAAGACTTAATTAAAATTAAAATTTTCATAAATTCAGTAGTAAAAGTCGATTCTAGTGCAGACTTAAAATTATTGTCTAATTATTGTTTAATTTCTAAAAATTATTAATTTAGACATACAAGTTAAATTTTTTTCTATATTCAGCCGTAAATAATCGATTTTAATCAGATAATTTAATTTATTCTTTAAATTTAATAGTAAAAATAACTTTTAGTAAAATATGTACAATTTAATTTTGAATGACTTTAAAGTGGAAGCAGAACCTTGTAATTATTTCCATAAGTTTTTAATTCAGAGGTAAAAGTCAATTTAGTGAATAGTATTAAATTTTTCTAAGTTTTATTGAAACATATTTTCTGATTGGTTTAGAAAAATATTTTATTTAATTCAAACGTAAGTTGTGATTGATTTTAAATTATTTACAATCCACTTTTAAGTTTGAATCAAACATATTTTTTGTTTAAATCAAAACAGAAAATATGTTTCAATTGAACATAAATATTCAAACAAAAATATTTTTGATTCAAAGCAGTAGATATTTCTTATATATTGAAATGAAGCTTACAAACTAATTTCAGTTAAACAAAATCACTGAAAATTATTTTTCTATTTAATTTAAGAATAACGTTTTCTCAGTCCAAGTTTAATAAAATTGGCAACATTCTACAGAAAGTATAATGTAGGTTAAAATTAAAAAATTGTATTTTCAATAATTTTAATCCTCGTCTTGAAAAATAACTTCCTTTTCATAATTAAATAAACATTTACTATATTACATGAAAGTCAATTCAATTAAACTAATCAATAGTGATTATTTCATTAAAATAAAATTATTATAAACTAATTTCTCGCGCGTTTTATTCCAAAAACTTTGCAAAGGAAATATTTAATTCGATATTCCGTTTTTACGTGACAAAAGAATAATATATTACATTAATTGGAAATTTGAATAAATGAGAAAATTAATTACTAACTAATTAAACTAATGGCTGCAACAAATATTGATGCTCGTGAAAAACGATTATTAAGTTAATTCAATTAGTGATGTATTGTATATATATGATTATTACTTGTCAAATATAAAACTACTGTTTCGATGTTAATTTAGAAAATTGAGTATATTAATGTTCTAATATTTTATTAAATATTTAAAAATATTTTAATTTTTCGGAAAAAAGACTGTAAAAAGATGGCAGTGCACAAGTTTAGATTGAAGTAATCTTGAGGATAATTTTATTTTCGAGGGCAAAAAAAAAAGCTATCTGGAAATTATAAAGAGACTCCTATAAGCCTGATACTTTTGGTGGTCACGTTAAGATTTTCTATAAGCTCTAGGGGGATCAAGTTGGAGGCAGAGAGAATAGAGAAGGATTATCTGGGATAGTTGGATGCCTTGGAAGCCCCGGAGGGACGAAGCTTTGGAAAGTAGGTGACAGGGTCCCTAATTTGTGTTGGTGAAACACAACTACTTACTATGTCGGTCACAAAAGGACACTGATCTAACCCTTTCTAATCAGACTTCTGAAGGTAAGAATATTTTTTTTATTTCCCATTTATGTTATAAATATTCCCTTTTGTAATTGGAGAAACCTTCTCTAGTCAAATAAAGACAAATAAATATAATAAATATTTATTTTTGATCTTTTTATTCGTAAATTATATTTTTTTAGTGATTTCAGTAGTAAAACTCTATATCAATCAGAGTATTTCTAAAAATTACTTCCATTAAATTCTACCTTTCTGAATAATAATTTTCGTAAATTCAGTTTCAGTATAGTATAAGTCAATAACAGTCAGACAATAGTTTTTATTTCTCTCTCTCTCTATCTTCTGAATGGAATTTAAATCCTCGAGGAGAGATTATACTTTTTGTCCCATATTTTGTCCACTTGTTATTTTCCCTTTTTTCGAGTAAGAAGAAAAAAAGGGTTGAAAACTTTTTCTCGCAGTAGACAAAAAAAAGAGGAGAGAGAAAAATCTCTTGGATATTCCATCTTACCTCAATGGTGGGATCACGGATGTAAATCTCCTTCTCCTCTATATCTTCGTAGCCTTTGTTGCTTCGTGGCCGATAAGAAATTCTGTATCCGAGAAATTCACCAAGGATCGTATCGTGATTTGGTGGTTTCCACGCGATAAATATGGACGAGGCTGATGTATTATGGGCCAAGGTAATTGTGGGCTTTCCTTCAGGAACTGCAAAAAATAATATCAATAAATATTTTTATTAAAGTAAAATAAATTTTATTTAAGTTTTATTTAAAACATTTGTGATTGTTTTTTTTAATTCAAAAATGTTATAAAACGGAAAATGTGTTTTTTAATGAAAAATTAAATTCGTACGTTTAGGAAAAGAAAAATGTAAGGTTTTAACTAATGGAGCAAAATTGTAATTTTCCGCAATTCCTTTTGCATACGTGCATATAAACAATGGAAAACACAATTTTAACTTGTAAAGTAAGAGCAGAGTTTATTAAAAGTAAATATATAATTGCTGTGAATAAATTACATGTCACACATGGAGATTATATATTAGACTTCACAGTTGGAGGAAAACTTTGTGAATGTTTTACATTTTCTGCTAATTTATCATAAAAGTGTCACGTCATTATTTTGAATTGTTTCAATGAATTAAACACACAACGGTTAAATGGATTATTTCAACAGTTGAGCGCGGTTGAATTAATAATTTCAAGGAAAATTCTATTTTCCTCCTTATAAAAAATTCATTTTTTGCTTAATTAATATTTTCCATTTTTTTTTAAAAAAGCTTCTTCTCTCGCTTCTCGCGTAATTTTTATCTCAATTTAGTATGCAATAAATGTTCCATATGACAAAGAGAAATCATTTTTCAAAAAATGTTTAATGTGTACCAGTTTTTATTAGAAAATAATATTTCTAGCTTTGCTATTTTTTTTGCTGTGGAAAAATATATTTTTTTCTTCATTGTTATTCTTTGTTGTTAAAAATTGTTTTTGTAATTTTTTTTACAAATTTAAAAATAAGTACGATGTTAATATTTTTATCTCAGCTTACTTACAAGATGTTTTGAGTATTGCCAATATTTTATTTTGACAATTGGCAATGCCATAGTGTAAGTTAACTTTAAAGAAAAAAAAAATTGAAAATCAAAGTTTTACTGTTTCAGTAATTTGTCTCGCATTTGCATAAAAAAAATTTTAAAAGTCAAATAAAAATTTTTCATTCTTCCTTATTAATGCCTTAACAAAAATTGACTTTGATTTTTTATTTTCGTCAATTTAGTTAATAGTTTCGAAATTTAAAAATTTGATTTCAGATTCTTATTCAGCAACCTTAAAAACTTCTTTTTATCAAATTTAATGGAAATTATTATATATTATATACTATAATAATCGTCGTATTCATTCATTCATTCTGTTTAGTCTGTCCACACCTGAAGTTAGTCATGATTATACTTTTGTTTTTTAATATATTTTCATAGATAATATTATTTTTCTTTATTTTTTCACTCTTACTTTTTAAATTTAATAATAGGTATTTATTTAGTATACTTAGATATATTATTTTTATTTTTCAAATAATATAAAACTATTTTTATTAATCTACAAAAATTATTAATTTTATTTTTCAATATTTCTCTTCTTTCCAGAAAAATTAGCACTTTATAAAAAACATTTTAGGACTAGATAATTAATCTTTTCATTTTTTCTAAAAAAAAAATTAAAAAACACTTGAAAAATTAAAATTATAAAATATTCTGCACATTTTCTGCTTCTCAATGACAATTTATAAACAAAGTACAAGTTTTAAGTAGAAAAAAAAGTTATAAATCAAATTTTGATTAAGAAATTTGATATTTATTTTGGAAAAAATATTTACAGAATTTAATGCTAAAAACCGTATTATCGAAATAATAATAAGAAATAAATAAATAAAACAATTTTTGGATGCCCCAATTTTTTAATAATATTTTCAGTTATTTTCAAATAATTTTGATATTTTACGATTATTCTTATTCTGAGTTTTGGGCAGAAATATTTTTATTTTATTATTTGTTTTGCTTGAGAAATTTATTGAACACTTGATCAGGATTGTCAGGCTTTTGTTCATTTAAAAGTTCCTGATTTTTTCAGTTTAAAAAATGAAAATTTTCCAGGTTTTTAAAATAAAATTATTTTTTACCACGCAATAATAATACGAAATAATTGATTTCGTTTGACGATTTTTAATAACATTTTTAAGAAGAAAGAAATTTATAAAAAATTTCTAAATAATAGAATTCATATGAAATTGAGGGAAATTTTTGAAAATAATTTTGTTAACAATTTTTAAAATAATTAAAATTTCGTCGAGGATATTAAAAAACTTTTGAACATAATTGAGTTTTTGCAATCATTCAAAATTTTTCCAAAATTCAATTTTTTTTAGTGTTTTAAGTAAAATTCATCCATAAATCCATTATTATTTTTAATAATGAATGAAATGTGTATTAAAAAATATAACGAATTTTTATAAGAATTTAAATTATTAAAGTTTTTCATAAACCTAAATTATCTTTAAAATCTGTAAAGTTCAATTGTTGTTAAAAATAGAAAAAGTTTGAAATAAATAAAATCATTTCAATGATGAGAAATCTAACATTTAGAATTTTCTTATAAATTTTCGAAATTGAATATTGTTTCAGTACTTTTGACAAAATATTCTGACTTTTTCACGACTATCCCGAATATATTTAGAAAAATAGTGATTTTGAGTAGAATTCTTCTGAATAATTGAATTTTTTTAATATATGATGTGGTATTAGAAACTTCTAATATTAGTTTAATAATTTTTTTGTAATTCACTATATTTTTATATATTTAATTTTTTTTGTTGTAAAAATAGACTTAGGAAAACATTTAAAATTTTAGTAATTCAGTAGCGAAACTAGTTGTTAGTTGGACGTTTAAAATTATTGTAATTTCTGTGGTATTAATCAATTTTGTCTCATGGTATTTAATTTTTTTTTAAATTCATTAGTAATACTCTAATCTATTCAGACATTTTAACAAAAATAAGGAATTAAATTTTTTACTCTATTTCTCGTTTATATCTCACGTACCAATGTTATTTAAAAAATTATAAACTGTATAAAAAAATTTTTTTTTGTTTAATCAGAATAATTTTTCGGTTATTTGAATCATATATTAAATATTATATATATTAATATAAACGCACGTCTATAAACAATATCCGTTAACTTGTATGTGTACGCCTTTAATGTTTGCATTTCCTTTGGTAAAGTAATCTGAGCTATCGATATACCAAAGTAAACACTCACACATTCTATATTCACAAATATCTACTCGTATATAATATACACATATACACAGAAATTTGTGGAGTTACTTGTAAATATATACAATATCGAATGAGACGAAACGAGAAATGTGACCGGATGTGCGGAGAAGCATGACAGCAATCAAGAGGGTGCTATAGTCGATTCTCTAGTTATTGACTATTAGGTTTCTCTCTTTCTCTCTCTCTTTCAATGTTTTTTGGCTTCAAGTCCTAATAATGAAAACTGAACATTCCCTGCAAAAAAAAGAGAGAAAGAAAAAAAAAGAGAAAGAGAGAGTAAAAGAGAACGGTATAAAAGACATCTATTGAATTCTATCTCTCTATTTCTTTCAGGGCAGGAAAATTAAATTCCAGCAGGGAAATCATAGAAAAATGCACTTTTTTATACTCTTTTTCAATTACTCTTCTTAATTGTCCTTTTGGACAATATAGTTTCATTTTCGTTCCTTTGCTACGTTGGCACAATGTAATAACATTGTATTCAGAATTTAAAACGTTATTCCAAGAAATGTAACAATGTTATTCGATATCAATCTCTACTTTTATTCACGTACACTCACTTTTTTTTTCTTGTGAAAGCAGAGAAAATGAGAATTAATCGAAAATTGTTTGAAAAGCATTTAGAGATTAATTGAAAATATCATCAACTTCTAATGCAGTATTTTTTTTTATTTTCTACCTTTTCTTTATCTTTTCTCGTGTTTCATTGGGTTCGTCAATTTTTTTTTCTAAAAATCATAAACAATTTTTTTTTATATAAAATATTCTTACTTTCAGTATTTACTTTTTTTAAATTTATATTAATTTTATATTACATTTTTTCTTATCTTTGCTTTGCTTTTTCTTGCCTTTATTTCATATTCATAATTCATTTATTGACATATTTCAATTTATTTACAATATTAGCAAATTTTACGCGTAGTGTTTGATTTATTATAATGTAAATTATCAAATTTTAATTTTTGGGTAAATTCATAATCGAAATCTGAAAAATTCACTTATTCAGTAAATATTTAATTATTGTTTATATAAATTTCGGAAATTTTAAGATAACTCTTCGCGAGAATTCAATTATTTACATACATATAATAACATTCTTCGGAAGAATTCAATCAATTTCATAAATAGTCAAATTCTTCGTAAACATTAAATTATTTTCAATACAATTTTAATAGAATTTCACGAAAGCATTAAATTATTTTCTAATTCTGACATTTGCATAAATCCATTGAAACAGTTCAATTACTCGGTAGAGTCTTATTCTCTTAAAAATAATTCTGAAAGTGATTTAATATCAAAAAATCTATTATTTGTAAGATTCTCTGTAAAATTTATTTTCAAAATTCAATTATTTTTCACATTTTTACAAAAATTGTTGTAAAATATTAAATTATTATTTTCTTTAAAAATAAAAAAAATTACACAATTTGTTTATAAAAATTTTATTAGCTCAATTTTTTAATGAAATTTCACTGAGGGATTCAGTAAAATTTTATCTAATTTTTAATAAAATTTTTCGAAAAAATTAATTTATTTTCTAAACTTCTAATAAATTCTTAGAAACAATTCTATTAGTCTTAAAACTGGTAAATTCGCCAGAATTAAATTAAAATCTATAAATAATAACATTTTTCACAGGAATTCAATTATATTGAAAACAATTTTAATAAACTTCAACAATAAATTCTCCGCTAGAATTCAATTATTTTCATTAATAATAAAATTCTTCAAAGGAATGCAATTATTTTTAATTCAATTGTTGTAAACTTCTAAAAAAAACAACTATTTTTTTAAATATTATTTATATTCAATTATTTTCAATAATATGTTAATCGAATTTGTTAACAGAATAAATTTATTTTTAAAAATATTAAATAAACGTTTTCGATTGAATACAATTATTTTGAAAATTTAAACAAAATTCTTTTAAAACATTTAATTATTTTCAAATATTATGTAAAAATTCTTTAAAACAATTTAATTATTTTTTTTGACTATTTATCATAATTAATTAATTATTTACATTTTGTTTCTTAAAAGACGAAAACAATTTTTTCGTTAAATTTTTTTAAATTTTAGTTTTTTATCCTTATTTATAATTCTTGCTGTATTTTTTTCTAGACATTTCATTAGTTATAATTCATTTTGCTCCTTAATAGACGATTTATTTACGAACTCTAAAATTTTTTTAAATTCAGTAAAATTACTCAATTTAGCCAGACAACTTACATGATTGTAAATTCAGTAGTAATAGTCGATTTTAGTCAGACAATTAAATTTTTTGTAATTTCAGTAGTGATAAGATTTTTTAGTCAGACATATAAAATTTCTTATTAATTCAGTGGCAATAGTGAAACTCTTTCAGACAATTTTTAATTATTATAAATTTGATAGTAATACAACAAAAAACAACCAAACTTGTATAATTAAAATATTATTATAATTGCAGTAAAATTAAAATATTATTATAATTACAGTATAATTACAGTAAGATTATAATTACACAATAATTATAGTAAGATTATAACACTACAATTATAATAATATTAAAATGATATTATAATTATTATATTATACATTATAATTTTATAATTATTAAATTTATTTTATTTCACAATAATAAATGTTCAAAGAATTATTAAAAAAAATTTATTTCAAGCAGGGAGAGAAAAATTTTGTACCTAAAGGTCGTGTATAAATTGGACATTCTTTTTTTTCCCGCATAATTATATAATGTTACGTAATTTCGTAAATGGGTTAATCTTTTCTGTTTTTTTTTCTTTTTTTTTATCAGAGAATGCAAATTCGTATAAAGTGACACAGTTTAGAGGTGAAATCCGCATATCGTTCGCTCGTGTCCTGTTCACGGATAAAAAGTGCTGGTCAATGATAAGCCTAAGCAGGAAATGACCAATGGTCACGAAGCTGGATAACGTGTCGTGGGAAATAGTGAACTTGATAAGTGTTTCACGATATTTTTCGTGAAAGTGCAACTTGACTGCATTTATTATTACCATTTAACTATTTTCTATTTTTTAACCCTTTCTTTTTTTCAGAAATATCTCTACAGGTAATGTATTTTTTTTGTCGTTAGTATTGTTTCTTTTTTTTTGTTATTCTACTATCCTGTCATTTCGATCTGTGTATTTGTATCCTTGGTCACGTAGTTTTTTCTTTATCACATTCATCGGCCTGCTTTTGCCCTGAGCTGTAGGAAATTACAGAGGACAATGGTAGATTTTCTTTTTTTTTTTATTCTCTTGGACAGTGGCATTATCCATATCGCGAAACATCTAACCCTCTTCCTTGTGCCGAGAAACAATTTTCAATAATATATTTAACAAAATAAATATAAATAAATGGTTTAGAGGTATATAATTTCTTGAGTATTTTACGTGGTGTCATTTTTCAATATTACTCTGCTCGCTTTTAGTTAAAGTTCACAAAATTACATATGGGAATTGGAAATATTTTAATCATTTTTATTAGGTAGGAAAAAAATGTAAATAATTTATCTCAGAGTTTGCTGACTTATTTTATTCTATTGAAGTAAATTTTTTTTGCTTTGAATACATTTTTTTTTATGTTGCAGATAAATTTTATTTCATTCAAACTGTATTTTATTTGTTTCGAAAAATTTTAGTAAAATGAAATAAATTCTCTTTGGTTTAGAGAAAATTTTTTTAGTTCTAATAAATTTTATTTGAATAAAAAAAAACTTATTTAAAAAGAATAAATTTTCTTTCGCAAACAAAATTTTTATCGAATTCAAAATATTTATTCGGATCAGAATAATTTTCCTTCAATAAAATAAATTTCATTTTGATCATAAACATGTTATCTGGATAATATACATTTTACTTTAATTGTACTTGAACCAAATAAATTTTATTTCGATCAACAAGATTTTATTTAAGCCAAATAAACAAATTTTTGTTCATAAAAATTATATTTCGAAACAAATCAATTTTATTCGAATCAAAATAAATTTATTTTGTTGCAATAATTTTTATTTGAAGCAAATAAATTTCACTTTGTTCATAAATATTTGAGCTAAATAAGTTTAATTTTACTGAATTAAAAATTTTATTACTTTAATTTATTTTTAATATAAATTTAAATTGTTTCAAATAAATTTAAATTGTTTTATATAAAACATTTTTCTATATTATAAAATTTATTTTTTAATTATTACCAAATTTGGTGGTAAAATATTGGCTAACATTGAAAGAGAAACATTTCAATTACTCTTTTTTATAGTTTTTCAATATCTTTATTTTGAAATTTCGATTCTAATTACAGTTTAACTTTTAATTAAATTCAACAACAAGTTTAGTGAAATTTTAATTTAATTACATGTTCATTCAAACTTTGCTTTAGGTATTAGATTCAACACTTTCAAGTTTGTAAATTTCATTTCAAAACTATTGTTGAATAATTTTCAGCGAAAAGATTTGATTCTTTTTTAATAAAATTTTTTTTTATATATAATGATTTTGTAAAGATATTTCATAAAAATTTTTTAAAAAGACTGCAATTTTGCACAAGATTTCACAAGGCACGGAAAAATTATTCTTAAAATAGTGCGACAAAAATCGATAAAATGGGTAAAAATTTGTCATTTTTTATGTAGAAGTAGAAATAATTTTTCCGTTACAGTTTAAAAAAAAATTTCTGTTTAATTTCAAGGAGAGAACTTTTTTAAACAAGTAAAACGTTCTACAATTATGAAAATTGAATTTTAAGGGTGAATAGGTACTTTCCTTTTTTCCAACAATTTACAATGTGTAAAGATAAATTTTGTTAAGTAAATTTGCACAAACAGTTTTAGCAAAGTTTCTTTTTCAAACTAAAGTGATGAATTTAATTTGTTGAAATGAAGTTTTTGCAATTTTTAATTGTTGTAAATATTGTACTACCATTTTAATTTTCTTCTCTTGCAATAATGACTATTTGTTATTATATTTTGCATTTTTACCAAGTCTTTTTCCAAACTGTATTTATTGTAAACGTACTTACTTTACAATTATTTTTTATTTGTTTACTTTCAAACTATTATTTATTTATTTTTAAACTTTCTTTTCTTTTGAAACTACAATTTTATTATTTATTATATTATTATATTTATTATAAAATAAAATTTACTAAGAATCAACTAAAATGTACTTTACGAAACAGTAAAATATTTCTTTCTTAATCTAAAACTAATTTATTTCTAAATTTAATCTAATAACAGAATTGGAATTACAATTTTTCTTTTATCTAGTAATAAGTTATAATTACATAGATTGAATTTACCACTCGGTAGTGTTTAATAATGATAGAATTTATAATATTATTAATTAAAAATTTTGTCTAGAATAAATTTCTTCTCTTCTTCATAGATACTTTTTCAATTTTTATTTTCAACAAATAGTGAATATAGTTATAAATTTTCTATTCAATTTTTCATTTAACATTTTTATTCACTCAACATGTTTATTTAATTTAATCTTTATTTCATCACAAGAGCAAGTATTTTACTGTTTAATCATTTTGTCTAAAGGATTTCCGTTCTATTTCAATATTACAGTAACTCTACGTTTTAAATTTATATTTGTCCATTCTTGGTTCTGTATTGGCCCCAAAAATTCGTAATTCATCAATATACTTTTATTTCCCCGATATGCAATTAAATATATTATTTATTCTGTTTATTATATAAACTTGCAAAAAAATTTATTTGATTTAAATAACCGATAACTTGACGATAGACATTTAATTATTTACTTTAGTCAATATTAATTAATTAATTATTGTATTTCTTGAAAAATTGTAACTAAACATTTGGAAAATAACAAAATTTTATAAAATTGTTTGTATTTAAATAATTAAATTATCGTCAAATTGAAATAAAAATTGATTTAAAAAGAACTCCAGTAAAAACTTTGAAAAATAATTAAATATTAGAAGCGTTATAATAAAAAGTTTAAGAAGTAATAATAACATTTTTTAAATTTAAATGTTTTTAACATTTTAATGGCCGCAGAATTATAAAAATGTCTAAATATTTATTTGAAAATTTTTCCAACATTAATTTATTTTTTTAAAAAAGTTATTAACATTTAAATTTTCCTTTAAAAATTATTAAACATTGAAAAAATTTAATCTACAATTCTAAAAATTATTTGACTTTTGGAAAAATTAAAGTTGTCATGCTTTAGAAAATTATTAAATTTCAAAATATTTTGCAATGCAAATAATTAAACTCTCATATAAATAACAATAAGTTTTTAAATACTTGTGTAACAAAAATGATTGATTTTTAAATAATTTAATGATGATGTTCTAAAAAAATTTGGTTCTTTTAAAAAATGTAATAAAAATGTTTTCAAAATAATTTAATTCCCGAAAATAATTTAGAAAATTGTAACAATTTAAAGTTTCTTTAAATTTCATTTTGAAACAAATTTTATATTTGAAGAAATTTAATTCTATTACTTTTAAAAATTATTCTTAAACATAAGAATCGTATTTTTGAAGAATTATATATTTTTTTAAAAATACCTAATAAATTTGCATTACATTTGAAAAAGAATTTTCCCAATTAAGAGTGGGTTTGAAAATTTTCCATCTATAATAAAATTCTAAACTTTACGTAGACATTTTTTTTTAATTCTTCTTAATGAAATTTTGCAGAATACTAAAATTTTTAGGTACTGAGAAACTTTTTTCTTTTTAATACAAAAATATATAGCCAACCAAATAATATGTTTCGATTAAACACATTATTTTATATATTATTTTTTATTAAACATTTTACTTATTTTTATTAATTAAACGTATTTTTTTAAATCAAACTTATTATGTATTGTGTCAAAATTATTATGTTTAGTTTAAAAATAATTTTTCTTTTACTGTACAATAAAAAAATTATGAACTTCCCCGGAATTATTCACAATTACCAAGTGCTATGTTTGAATTAAACATATTTTTTGTTACATTGACAAATAGTGATTTATAAGGAGAAATAAATTCGAATGATTATGCAAAAAACGAAAATAGATGAAATCATAAGCATGTGTAGGAAAAATGTACTAATAACTAAATAATAAAATAATTTTCCGAAAATAAAACGAGATGAACATGAGAGGAGGGTGGGAGGGAGGTGAGAGGTCAAAAAATACTAATTTTCTGATAGATGGAAAGCTGTTCGAAATGATTAGGTACTTGTGAAACTCCTCCCTCCAATGGTTGGAAGAGAAGTTTCTCAACTCTCGTAATACGAGAGACTGAATGAGTAATTGCCGTGGAAATAATTCGAGGACATTAAATTGTAGGTGAGGGAGAACATCAAGGCGTGGTTTTCATCCAAAACTACCCCTAACTTTAATGCTTATACATATAAATTCGGACCGCATCGTGGGACTAACGGATTCGTCAGGCATTATTCCTATTTTATGCTATTAGAGACCACTCATTCCACTTTCCCATCAAAACAAGCAACATGGGGCATTTAATTACTCAAAACTTGGCTTTTCTCAAAACGAGCATGTAACTATTAAACTATTTAACTATCTTGGCCCAATATTACTATCACTAATATCGTTAACGGTCAATTTCACTAAAACTTAACTACTTACAAGATTTTACACTGCGCTAATAATAATAACCAGAATAGAAAAAAAATTTTAATAATAATAATTATTGTTGTTTGAATTGAACCGTCAAATAAAATAATTGTTTAAAAACTTAAGAGGCCTTGTACGGTTCAAGATGTTTATTCGTCATAAATAGTTGCTACATGTTTTGACTTAAAAAGTCCTCATCAGGCAAAAAATTGGGAAAATTATTTACAAAATAAGAGACCACATTTTGACAAAGTAAACGAACACATGTCTGAAATAAAAAGATAAAAAGATTTCGAACATGCTAATCAGAAACACCAAATATCAAAAATCAAAAAATTAACAGACTCACCGTTCACAAAAATTATAAAAAAAATTTTAAAATAAATTTAAAATTAAAAATGTCATCTCGACATGGTAAAACCATGCAATTTAAAGAGATTAGAAAGAGGTTATAATTTATGATAAAGTAGTTTCATATTCTATCAAAAATTTTAAAAAATGAAAAAGAGAAAATTAACGCGAGAATTTCGAATTTCAAATTAATGGAAAGTAAACTTTTGCCACAATTGTTACATGTTATTTCATAAACACAATTAATATAATTGAAAATAGTAAGTTTATCTTTAAAATTCTTTTAAAAAATATTATTATTTAAAGTATCATCTATTGAAAAAATTAAGTTAACATTGTTATTTTCATGAAAAAATAAAAACTGATAATAATTATTTATTATTTCTTCATGAAATTGAACGCAGTTTGTAATTTTGCGAATAAAATTAATTTTGAATTAGTAATTTTGTGATTGAAACGAAAAGAGGGAAAATAATAAACTTCTAGTATAGTTAGTGAGATTATAAATTTAGAAATATTTTTAAAAATCCCTAAATAATTTTTGTAAGATCTTGTTGGAATTTCGCAATTTTCCGTTGTGTGGAAAATGTGCTTAGAATCCTAGAACGAAAATGAGAAGAGCGATAATGATGTTTTTCCCCTCTTTTTATAAAATAGCGTTTATTGTAGGAAAAAAGGGAAAGAAATGAAAAAGGAAAAGAAAACTGATACTCTATTAATATATCGCTAGAACAATGACGTAAGTAGGGATAATAAAACTGGAGCCAAAGTCATAAACAGGAACGCAAGGTAATAATGCGTTAACACAGATTTAGTGCTAGTAAAAACGATAAAACTCACGCTTATTAAGGCCACCTTAAATTGCTGAGTTCTGCGTACCACGTAAAGTGTAAACGCTTATCATCTACGCTCCGGGACTCGTACAATGGAAAAAAGCTCCCAACTGGCTTTAATACCTGTTTAATAGCCAGAAACATTTTCCTGTTTAAGGATGGTCTGTTATAATGGAAAACCATTTTTCTTCATGTTGTTTTGTATATTCCTTTCTTTTTCATTCAAAACAATATATTCTATTTTTAATTTCGACTCGTTAAAAAGTACCACCCTCCACTCTTACTTCAGGAAAATAGTTATAATAAAATTTTCCCTTATATTTGAGAATCAATTTAGGTACAATATTCAATAGTCTGAAAAATGGATGACAAGCTTTTTTTTTCTTTCCTTTATTATTTATTTCATTCTAAATTAAAATTACTTGTTTTTTATTTTTAACTATGACACTTACCAACTTTTTTTCGAAATAAATGAGAAATTATTTTCGAGAAGAACAAAAATAAATGAGAAATTTATTTTCGAGAAGAATAAAAATAAATTTGAAATTATTTTCAATTTTCGAGAAGAATAGAAATAAATGAGAAATTATTTTCGAGAAAAAAAAATAAATTTGAAATTATTTTCGATATAAATAAAAATAAATGTAAAATTAATTTCGAAATAAATAAAAATAAATTATATAATAATAATCGAAATATTCTGTTAAAAGTTTGATAAATTAATTTGTAAATAAAGTAATTAGTGTCTTGGGGAAATTTCCCTAAGAATTTCCCCCAGAATTTTGACAAGAACAGAATTTTTACATAGGACAAGGAAATAAGTAAATTGAGAAAAATTCAAAGGATTCAAAAAATATTAAAATTCTTGAAAATCTTAAATACAGCGAAAGAAACTGATAAAGCCGTAGTCAATGAATGTTTCCCCTCTAAAAAAATCTATAAGCAGAACTATAGTTGCACTTTTTAAAAACAAATTAATTACTTCATCCCTTATTTTTGAATTTAAATAATTGAATTCTCGCACAACTTTTTGGTAGTGAATTAGGAATTGATTTAAAAAAGAATTTCAGTTCAAATTTTCGAAAATATTTCAAGAATTTAAAGGCAGTTCAAATTTCTGAAAATTGTTAAATTTCAAAAGGTTTACAATTATTTTTAAATATTATTGTATTTTTTCCAAAATTATAACTAAAAGTTTGGAAAATAATTCAATTTTATTAAAAAATTTAGTTTTTAATTAATTTAAATAAGAATTGATTTAAAAAGAATTTCAGGCCAAATTTAATTTTTATATTTTATTAAAGATTTCTAAAATTGAAATCATTTTAACATTTTCAGCGACGTAAAAGTATAATAATATTTAAATGTTTATTTAAAACAATTATTCATATATTATTTTCCTTTAAAAATTATTAAAGTTTTGCAATAATTTTTTTCAAAATTTCTAGAAATAATTGACTTATGGAAAAATTACAGTTTTAATTTCTAAAAGTTAATAAATTTCAAAAAATTTTACACTCTATATTAATTTTTAGAAAATTTTATTTCCAAGTGGAATAAGTGGACAAATAAATGAAAAAGAATATTCTATTATTTATTAAACAGAAATTAATAAATTAAAAAAAGGTAAAATAATAAAATTTAAAAAATTCTATTTCGAAATTCTGAAAAATGAGGTTTTTAAAATATCGCAAATAAAATTCTTTGAAATCAGTTGAAGTAAAGAAAATAAGTTTAAAAAATTGAAAAATAGGAAATTTTTCTCAAATTTTATTAAAATTTTTTATTAAAATTGTTTATATTTAAATAACTCAATAATCGTTGAATTTAAATGCAAATTGATTTAAATAGAATTTTAGTTTAAATTTTGAAAAATAATTGATTATTAGAAGCAATATAATAAAAAGTTTAAGAAGTAATCGCCTTAAGGGTATAAAAATGTTTAAATGTTTATTATTAAAAAAAAATTATTTAAATTCTTCCAACATCAATTTTTTCATTTAAAAAGTAATCAATACTTAAGTTTCCTTTAAAAAATAATAAATATTGAAAAATTTTATTCTACAATATTCTAAAAATTAATTGACTTTTAGAAAAATTGCAGTTGTAATGTTAAATAATAATAATAATAATTAATAATAGAAATTATTAAATTTCAAATTATTTTGCAATGAAAATTAATTAATAATAATTAATCTCATATAAATAACAATAAGTTTTAAAATACTTGTATAAAAAAGTTTTTGGTTTTTTTAATAATTTAATAACGAAACTCTAAAAAGTTTAGTTTTTTAAAAAATGTAATCAAAATGTTTTAAAAATAATTTAATTCCCGAAAATAATTTAGAAAATTGTAACAATTCAAAGTTTCTTTAAATTTCATTTTGAAATAAATTTTATATTTGAAAGAATTTAATTCAATTACTTTTAAAAATTATTTTTAAACATAAGAATCGTATTTTTGAAAAATTGTCTTTTTTTAAAAAATACCTAATAACTTTGCACTACATTTGAAAAAGAGAGTTTTTGCATCTAAGAATGAATTTAAAAATTTGAGATGTATAATAAAATTCTAAACTTTACGTAGAAAATTTTTTTGAATTCTTCTAAATGAAATTTTGCAGAATACTAAAATTTTTACATACCGAGAAACATTTTTCTTTTTAATCCAAAAATATATAGCGAACCAAATCCAATGTTTGAATGGAACATATTGTTTTAAAATTAATCTTATTTGTGTCAAAATTATTGTGTTTAATTTTAAAATAATTTTTCCTTGACTGTATAATGAAGAAAATTATGAATTTCCCCGGAATTATTCATAATTAATAATCATCAAAGATAATTAGGTTTTTTTTTTAAATATACATAGTTTTCTCAGTGTAGAATTATTCTCTAATTATTATTTCATAGAATCATTCCAGTTAAATTGTATTTGCAAAATGTTTCCTTTTTGGGAATTAATAGAAAAATTGTAGTAATTAAAATTTGAATTATTTTAAGTGTATATGAATAATTAAAAGAAAAAATTATTACCTAAAAAAGTAATAGACAAAGTGGCTGTAATTTAAAATGCATTAAATGAAAACAACCATTAACTGTGACTAATGTGAATTGAAAACTTTGATGGCATTAATCGAATGCCTTGTTATCGCGGTGTTATTATTAGAATACTAATAGATATTGGAAATTTGCAAACGCTGACATTAGGTCAGGTATTGATCCAAGTAACACTTGAAGTAAAGTTAAGTGAAGTGTAAATGTTAGTTTCACGTCCGAGACTACTTCCTGTGTTAAGGTTTACTGACGGTACAACTTTCTCTATGTTTATATATACATATAAATATACTCGCCACTGCCAATGCTTGTATATATTTCTATATATATATATATATATTTATAAATATATATTTGTCTGTATTTTACGATTCAAGTGTATTTCAGTAAACCGGAAAGAGCCGCAATTTTCTAATTATACACATTTTTAGTTTCCGTTTTATAATTCTCGCACTGCTAGAGAGTAAGAAAAACGTTCGCGCTCTAGTGCTTCAGAACTTTGCTAACTATAGCTAATTATAAATTTTCTCTCCAAGGGGTGTTTGAAATTGGCTCTCGTCAATTACATCAACAAGAAAAAGATTCTTTATTCCCATTTCCACTCTTGATAAAATATTTTCTTTACCACACCAAAAAAAAAAAAAAAAAAAAAAATAGGAAGAAAAAATAACAAGGATGAAGAATAAAAAAAGAGGGAAAAGAAAAAAGAAACTAGTTATTTCTCAATCCACATGAAAGTGATTTACCATTTAAAATGTACTTTTAATAAAATGACAAGATCATTTTCTTGGAAAGAAAAAAAAGAATTTCTTTCTTTTTAAAAGCATTTTTAAAAATGAGAGACAATTTTAGAAATTTTTTTCTCCTATTTGAAAAGAAGGAAAAAAAGAAGAATTGTATTTTCAAGGAAAAAGGGATTATATTAATAATTTTTATTGCGTGGATTTTTTTCTCCTGTTCTTGTTCTTGTCTTATTTTTCAGGAAAAAAAATTATTGTACAAGTTTCATAATTTTGATATTATGGATTTTTTTTGTTCGCATTTTGTTTTTGAAGGAAAGATAATAATTCTTTTTTGCTTTGAGGGAAAAATAAATTTATTTTACTATATTCAGGCAAATCTTCTTTTACTTGAAAGGAAAAATAATTTCGTTTTGTTTTTAAGGAAAAATATTTTTTTCTTAAGAAAAAATGTCTTTTAAGAAAAATATTCGTTTTTGAAACGAAAAATAATTCCACTGTATTTTTAAGGAAAAATATTAATTCCTGTTTTGAAGGTGAAATAATTTTCATTTGCTTTGAGGGAAAAATTATTTTTTTTGCTACATAAGGAGAATTTTCTTCGTTTGCTTGAAAGAAAAAAATAATTTCCTTTTGTATTCAAGGAAAAATAATTTTCTTTAGCTAATAAGAGAAAATTTTCTTCTTTTGCTTGAAAGGAAAAATAATTTCTTTTTGTTTTGAAGAAAAAATAATATTTTTTTGCTTTTAGGAAGAAATTATTTTTTTTTCTGCTGCAATGAATAGAAAATAAATTTCTTTTTGTTTTGAAGGGAAAATTGCTTTATATTTTTGCTTTTGATGAGAGTAAACAAACGTTTTTCGTGTCTATAAAGACTTTATGTATTTTTATATGTGTTTTAATGTCAGACAATCAAGAGAGTTGAGAGTCATTAACTCTGACAGTTGGAGTAATCTGACAAAATGTAACTAATACGAAACAGTAAAACTTTGCGTGTTGCCAACCATTACAATCTTGATGATCCATTAATCACTCGAAAAGGCCTAATTGCTTTTTATATTTGTTAACATCTAATCCCATAGAAATTATTCCTACGGCGACTGATTGCGTTATGTGTATTATGAATGATAATAAATTAACGAAATAAATACCCGAGAGAATTACCATTAAAAAAAATTAATATATATACAATAAAAATATGTTTAATAATTCCAACTATTGACTGAATTTTTGCTTTTAAACTTGTAAATTTTACTAAGAAATTTGTAAAAACTAATATTTTTTAGTAACATTTACTAATTAAAAAGCACAAATTTAACTAATAAACAGTAATTTCTATTAACTTATTAGTAAAATTTACTAATTGAAAAACACAAAATTTATTAATAAATATTTTCTCTTAATTTATTAGTAAAATTTACTAATTCATAGGCAAAAATTTCACTAACTAGTAACTTCTACAAATTTATTAGAAAAATTTACGAATTCAAAAGCAAAAAATCAGTCACTAATTCAAATTAGTAAACAATTTTTACAAATTTATTTACATTCTTATATATATATATATTTACTAAACATAAATTTTTTTTACTACATACAAATATACATATATGTCGGTTTTTATATGCCTCCCCCCCTCCCTCAAGAGGATTTCAATAAAAATTGTCTTATAATATAACAAGACGATAGTTTTATTTCCGGGCTTGAGTTAAAATTTTTATATCTCTTCAATCTCAGGAAAATTTTATAGTCATTCGTGTCCTGGAAAAGTTTGATTTTCTCGGCAAATTGAAATCAAATAAAAAGATGAACACTTTCGTCAACTTTAAGAGGGACATAAAATTCGATAAATTGTACGAACTTTGATTATATTTTTAAAGGTTCTTTTTGCGAGAAAAATGAAAGAAGAAAAAAATGAGAATGTGGCAAAATAATAGTTACAATATGTACTTGTTTGTGATTATGGTCGTTAAACTACCGTAAAGTCGTAAAAATAATTGCTATTTTTATGCTTTACTTTGTTATATAGTTTTTGTTATTAAAATATTTTTATGTAGTAATATAGATTTTAAATTTTTTATATATATGTTTGGTTTTATGTTTATTATTATTACTATTATATTATTATTATTATTATTATTATTATTATTATTATTATTATTACTCTTATTATTATTATTTTTAAGTTAATTAATTAATAGTTGTAAATAATTTAGTTTTATAAGTAAAGGTCTACTTAATAATAGTTTAGTATTTATTTATTTGGAAGTTTTTATCTTTTTTTTGTAATTGCAACGTAGTCGAGATGGTTAAGTCACTGAATTGCGCTCGAGTGTTTAGGGGTTCAGGGTTCAATTCCTCACGCTTTTGATAATTTTTTCCCTTCTCTACAAATTTTTATTATTTTCTGAATTTTTTTTATGGCGAAAACTAAGAAAAGGAATCGAATTTTTTCAGATGAATAGTAAAAAATCATAGTTATTTTTGAGTATTTGAAAAAAAATGATTTAAAAGAAAGTGCTTGAAAGAATGAGTTGAGATTGTCGTTGGTGATACTTGAAGGGAGGGAAAATAGATAAAATATATATAAGGTGGTTCAATGAGGCGATAATAAGGGAAAAAATGATAAAAACGAATGAGAGTGGGGAGAAATGAGAGAGAAAGAAAAAAGTGCGAGAGAGAAGAAGAGAGGGAGAGGTAATCGAGAAGAAGAATTAGCAGAAGGCAATAGTGCGAAAGTAATTTATCAATAGATGGAGAAAAATCACACAAGTAAATATGAGGAGACAGAAAAAAAAAGTGTAAATATCACCGACCAGGAAAAGAACGAATCAAGTGTGTGGAGAAAAAGTAGTTTAGAGCCACCGATAATATGTGGTTGTTGGAGTTTGAAAAAAAAAAGAAGTGTTTTAGTCTAGATAGAAATTGCTGAAATGGAAGTGAATGAAGGAAATATGGGGGTTGAAAAAAATAGCTAAACAATGGAAAATGAGATACAATTTTCGAGTAGTGTATATAATCATACGGTTTGAGAGTTTCAAACAGAACTTGTAATTTTACTATCAGAATATGAAATTTTCAAAAAGAATCTTTTCCATAATGACGAAAAATAATCAACAAATACTGAAAATAAAAAAAAAATTACCATTTCATTTTACTTTTAAAATTTGTAATAAAAAAAAACATTGTCGAAAAAGGTGAATAAAATGTTATAGAAAATATGATAAAAATAATAACGTAAAAAAAGTTGTCAAAAAAATAAACTGAAACAAGAAATAATAAAATACGAAAAGTAAAAAAATAATAAAAACACTAAAATAAAAAGTTGTCAAAAAACGTAAATAAACTTTCTTCCTGAACAAAAATAAATTTTTATGTTTAAAAAATAAATATTTAGAAAAGAATAAATAAAACTAAAAAACAAAATAAATTATCTCAAACATGATGAATTTCTTTCAGAGGAAAAAATTTCCCACAATCTACTCGGTAAAGATATTTAAATTCTGAATAAATTAGTCACATGAAATTCGAAATGTGGAACATTCGTTTTATTATAAAAAAAAAAATTCCAACCACTAGAATCTAGTCTATAATAAATAAATAAATAAATGAAAAGCTACGATGAAATGAGATCAAACAGATTGAAAAATTTACCGAATTATTATACAGATGGTATCAATTTACATTTTTCATAATATAAGATTCAAAGGATTTCGTAGGAACGTTACATAAAATAATTCATGAAATGCAAAGCATAAGAAGCAAAGAAATTGTAACGAAGAAATTGGAAATTTTCTCCTCTAAATAAAGACACGGTCGTTAAATATTCCCATTGATCAATAATTCAGACTTGACAACTTGAGAAATAAAACAGATTTTTTCTTCTATTTTTGTATATAAAAAAAGTATATAGATATATGGACATATAGTACATAAAAGAGGAAAGAATAATAATAATTTAGTTAAAATGACAAAATATGAAAAAAAAGAAGTTTTGAAAAAAGAACCATAAATTGAATAAAGGAAGAAAAAATAAAAAAATGGAAATAATTTTTCAAACTTAGTATTAAAGTATAGATAAAGTAAAATTTAATGAGTGAATATAGTGAAAATAGTAAAAAAAAAGGGAAAATTCGTTTGAAGTAAATGTGTTGAATGCTTTAAGAATTTTCCTCTTGGAACGTTAAATTGATACTACACTATAGAATTGAATGGTGGGCACTTTTGAAATCGTTGTAAGTGTGGCGAACGATCTAATAAAAATTGGAAATAACGTACAAAATGCCAGATATGAAGTGGCTCACAATTTATTTACGAGGAACGTAAAGAAAGTTATATTAATCGTAATAAATGATTGTTACTATTAAAATAGTCCATTGAGAAAGAATTCGTTTCATTCAATATAAAAAAGTTTTGATACTATTTTCTCTTTTCTATGTTTGAAATATTTTTCTTTCTTTTAACAATTCACTGAATTATTACAAAATTTTTATTTTATTTTTATTTTCTTTATTTACATCTTTATTCCCAACGGATTTTATTGCTATTATCCCTTTATTATGAGGAAAAGTATTCTCCGTCTTCTTCAATCAATAATACTCGATTCAAAATAATATTTTCAATAGAATAATATTCAAGGAAATTATTATAAGAATTAAAAATGCAAATAAAAAAGATTATAAAATTGTCAAGTTATTAAAAAATCAGATTATTTCTGGAATAATCGTAAATTAAGTTTATTAAATATTGTATCTTAATTAATTTAACATGTGCAATTTCGTAATTTAATTTATAATGAAGTGTTAATGTATTATGAATTAATAAATGGTTATTAAAGCACTTTTACTTATAATGAACTATAATATTCTCAGTTTAGTTAAATTAAAAATTTTTCATTTAAAAATTGAATAAAATACTCTATGTTTTGAATAAGAAATGTTGTATGCATTTAATCATTGAGAATTTCACTTTTCGTTAAAGAGAGAGGATTTTGAATTTTTAAATTTTTAATTAGTCATGTTTTTATGCTGCTTATTTCCATATATGAAAAAGTAAATATTTTTTGATGGTTTTCAATAATAAAAATGAAAAAAAATAATAAATATTTTACTAAAAGTTAAAAAAAATTGGCTAAAAGTGTATTTAATATTTTAATGATTCTTTTTACATTAATTACTAAATATTATTGATGGTACATATGGTTTTCAATGGAAATTTCAAACTTTTTCTATTTTTAACAACAATTGAACTTTACAGATTTTAAAGATAATTTAGGTTTATGAAAAACTTTAATAATTCAAATTCTTATAAAATTCGTTACATTTTTTAATATGCATTTTATTCATTATTAAAAATAACAATTGATTTATGGACGAGTTTCACTTAAAACACTAAAAAAATTGCATTTTGGAAAAATTATAAATGATTGCAAAAACTCAATTATGTTCAAAAGTTTTTTAATATTCTCGTCGAAATTTCAATTATTTAAAAAAATTTTAATAAAATTCTTGCCAAAAAATCAATTATTTTCAAAATTTCCCTCAATTTCATATAAATTTTTAAAAAAATTTCTTTCTTTTTAAAAATGTTATTAAAAAACGTTAAACGAAATCAATTATTTCGTATTATTAATGTGGTAAAAAATAATGTTATTTTAAAAACCTGGAAAATTTCCATTATTTAAACTGAAAAAATTAGGAACTTTCAAATGAACAAATGCGTGACAACACTGATCAAGTGTTCAATAAAATTTCTCAAGCATAACAAATAATAAAATAAAATTATTTCTGCCCAAAACTCAGAATAAGAATAATCGTAAAATATCAAAATTATTTGAAAATAACTGAAAATATAATTAAAAAATTGGGGCATCCAAAAATTGTTTTATAAAATAAAAATTGTTTTATTTATTTATTTCTTATTATTATTTCGATAATACGGTTTTTAACAAACAAATTCTGTAAATATTTTTTCCAAAATAAATATCAAATTTCTTAATCAAAATTTGATTTATAACTTTTTTTCTACTTAAAACTTGTACTTTGTTTATAAATTGTCATTGAGAAGCAGAAAATGTGCAAAATATTTTCTAATTTTAATTTTCCAATTATTTTTTAATTGTTGTGTAGAAAAAATTAAAATATTAATTACCTAGTCCTAAATAATATTTTTCTTTATTTTTTCACTCTCACTTTTTAATTTTAATAACAGGTATTTATTTATTTTATTTAGAAATATTATTTTTATTTTCAAATAATACAAAACTATTTTTATTAATCTACAAAAAATTGTTTTGTATTATTTGAAAAATAGAAATAATATTTCTAAATAAAATAAATAAATACCTGTTATTAAATTTAAAAAGTAAGAGTGAAAAAATATGGAAAAATAATATCTATCAAAACATATAAAAAAACAAAAGCATAATTATGACTAACTTCAGGTGTGGACAGAATAAATACGACGATTATTATAGTTAATTAATAATGATTAGTAACAATAATTATTAGTCAGACAAAATTTATTTATTTTTCTCTTATACAAGTAGTAAAATTAATTTTTAAGTATACAAGTAGTAAAAAGTAGATTTTACTGTCACACATAAAGATTAAGGTTGAAAAGAATTCTTCATCTTCTTCCAACGAGAAAAATTGCGTTTCTTCTGTCGCGAAGAAGAAAAAAAATCTCAGCCTAATAAAGATGTAATTAAAAATAGAACGGAATTAAAAAATTATCATCGTGAGTGATTGTTATTGTTATTGTAAGTGAATTTAGCTTTGTGCAAAGTGCCAACAGTGCGAGCAGTAAACCCCGTTGGCAATTTTCCCTTATCCCCATCAACTGTCAGGATCCTATCACCTCCAATATCTCAGCAAGGACACCCTGAGTAATAGGACACTCGTGCAATTTCTATTTGCAGCCGAGACAAGAAAAAGAGATTGTCGTCGCTTTTTCAGTGCTTATACCATCAACGACACTTTCCAGGGAATACTCACTCGCTTCTATATATGGTTGAGAGAGAATGAGAGAGAGAGAGAGAGAGAGAAAGTGGTATGTTTAACCCAGCACGGTAAATGGGACCCAGATATTACTTTAAACAATGAGGGCGTAGTGTCCGAGGCAGAAATGACCGATGTTGAAACAGTCGTATTTTCCGCTGTCAATATTGACTTTCCGGGAATAGTCTGAGCCCTGGTGTGTCCTCTCTCCCTCTCACTCTATTCTCTCTTTACCGATTTTCTCTCTCTCTCTCTCTCTCTCTTTCACGATTCTCTCTCACGATTCTCTACTGTACAAGCGCCCTGAACATTTGAAACGTGTATACCACGAATTCTAATTCTCGGGGTTAACGTTACTCTCTCTCTCTCGCTCTCTTTCTCTTTCTCTATTTGTCTCTATGTGAGCAAGTGCGTTCAGGACTCGTGTGGAGCAATTCTCGATAGCTTAACTGAAACCGCACTCTTCGGATCAATAGAAGGACTACTCTAACGCTGCATCGCCCGAAACTTCTCCTCCGACCCACTATTTCCAGCGAACCACTCGAAACGACCGGATTCCAGTTTCTGCTCTCATTCCCCTCCTCCTTCCCTCTGATCTTTCTATTCTTCTCCTTCAAATATTCCTTTTCATTCCCACTATTTATTCCCCAGCCATTTACCTGATATCGTAGTATACGATTGATACTTATAATTTTTAATTACAAATTTATATAGTTAAACCCTTGAAAGTCAGACTTTTTTTTAGAAAAGTGCAATTATTATCGTTATTTTTTTTGAACCCTCATTTTTCTTTTGTAAAACTGACTTCGTATTTGTAATCAGCGACCTCAAAAACCACCAAGTGGTCATTTTCATTAGCTTAGCTTTATTTAATTTTCGATTTTGTAATTTTTTGTTGTCTATCTTGTCATAAATATACTTTTTTTTATTATTTGAAGAATTGAAAGATTGTTAATTTTTTTACAAACTAGAATAAATTTGTGGGTGTTATGTTTTTGAAAATCAAAAATATTTTCATTTTTGTCAAAGTTATTGAGGTTTAAAGTCAAAAGTGGTTTCGATCGAAACTACTGGGCGTCAAAGGGTGAATGATATTGTGAATCACGGAAAAACCTTTAACTGGAACAGCAATTACTTTCGATGAAATAGCGAAAGTATTCGTTGCAATAACTAAAAAATTCGCTTATATTGTGAATTTTATAGTTGTTCCAGGTGAAGATTTTTTTTTTGGGATATTTTTCGATTTTTACGTTTGGTCATGAAAAATATTCCGTCTGAGTAAAAATTTCTTTCACTATTTACACTCGTGTGGAAATTTTTCTTGTTGAAAGTTGAAAATTGGTACTTTTCTAGTTAGGTTAAGTTAGGTTTTTATATTTGCAGTGACGTTCAAATATTCTAAAAAAAATTTAAAGGGAAAATATATCGAAAGTCCTAAGAGGACCCTACGATGTCCTATAGAGAACTTTTATTCGACAATCATAATTTTTGGTTACTTTGGATATATTATTTTATATAAATAACAACATTAATAAATGTTGTTATATATATGTTATATATTCAAAATTATAGAGAAAGCATTGAACTTTAATAACAAAATTTTTTTGTACGATCTATAGTTTACGAGATAAAAATTCCTGAACAAAGATTGAAATTATATGATTGCAAATATATTAAAAAATGCAAAAAAATGCCACCAAATTTTTTAGCAATATTATCTAGATATTGAATTTTTGAAATTTTAGACTAGAAAATATACAAATTTTTCTTTCTAACCCGGAATTGTTATAATTGCGAAAATAAAAACGTCAAGTAGTTAGAAAATGCAAAAAATGATTATTTATGAAAAGATAAATATGTTTTATGTAAAAACTTAAATTATTATTTGTCAGAAGTTTTTTTCAAAATAAAATATATTTTGCCACACAAGAATTTGTAATTTGGTAAAAAATAGTAATTGAAGTAAAACGACACACTATTTTCAAGCACTTCGTAAAATTATTTGAATTCACAGGAGGAGCATAAAAAAATAACAAAACAGTGACAATTGAAAAAAGTCACTTTAATTAAATATCAGTAGTAGTGTTTATACTGATTCAGATTTACAGAGCAAAGAAAAATTCTCAATTTCCTATCAAACTAGAAATCGAGTAGCAAAAAAATTCTCCTTTATTGATTACAATTCTATTTTCGCAGGTAGTTCATCTCTATATGTAATGGGTATTTTTCAAATTTGTTTTAAATTATTAAATAAAAGCGCTTTTAAATTATTGTAGCGGAAAAAGGAAAAATTTGTATAATACGTAAATTATTGTTATCACTTGTATTACTTTATTTATTATAATTCCATATTGCCTTTTACACTGAAAAAAAAAATTTATTTGATTCAAATAACCGATTATTTGACTATTATCAAATAAATATTTACTTGAATAATTGGTTATTTAAATCAAATAAATTTTTTTTTCAGTGAACTTTAACTTTGATACATTACTAATATTATAATATATACTATAATATTGCGCATAATAAGATTAAATTATTATTATTCCTCGAAGTGGAAGCTTTCATTATTATTACATAATTCGAAAAGAAAAACTCTGTTAAATAAAGTTTCAAAATAAGAGATTTTCTGTCTGAGTAACTGCCTTTTTGCTTAGTAAATTTTTTACTACTCTCTTAATTTGAATCAATTAAAAATCGTGGTTGTAACTAACAACTACTGACGGACTTTTTGCTTCTGAATAATTTAAAAATAACATATTTTTAATGAAAAAGAATTGTTTTTGAGTAAAAAATAACTAAAAAATTAGTTCAACTAGACTAACTGAATCAGTCGAAAAAAAAAATTTACTGAAACATCAGTTATTTTTAACGGATTCAAATTTAGAGAGTAATAAATACTTTTCTTAATTTATTCTACTAATTTATTAGTAAAATCTTCTAATTCAAGTACAAAAAGTCAGTTTTGGAATTTAATGAATTAATATTTAGTAAATATGCTTATTAATTTTATTTTCAGTTTTTAACAATAATTGAATTCTGTAAAAATAATGTTCAATATAATTGTTTTGGAAATAATTGACTTCCTTTGAAATTTGATAACTTATGAAAATAATTAAATTCTTTGGACAAACTTTATAAAAATTAGAATGAATTCCTGATCGAAACATTTTATTTATTCAAAAAAATAAGAAAATTTGTAAAAATACAAATTCAATTGTTTGGAAGAAAATTAAAATTTTTTCGTAGATTTCTATCAAATTTTTTTTTTAATAATTGAATATCTAGTTTTGATAAAGCACCTCGCAGAAAATATATTAGTTTTAAGTCGCAGTCAATTTTCTTAGAAATTCTTAATATTAAATTTGTATTCAGTGAAGAGAGAATTATCAAATTTAAAAACTCATTGAAAAATCGACCCAAAAATTAATGCATATTTTACTCTCTAAATTTAAATTAGTGATTGACTTTTTACCTTTCAATTAGTAAATTTTACTAATGAATAGTAATTTCTACTAAATTAAAAAAGTACAGTACTTTATAATTGTTACAAGTTTTCAAAAAAAAAAAAACGTACTCTCTAAATTTGAATTAGTAAAAATGTTTACTAATTTGAATTAATGACTGACTTTTTGCTTTTGGATTAGTGAATTTTACTAATGAATAGTAATTTTTACTAAATTATTAGTAATGTTTACTAATTCAAAAGCAAAAAGTAAGTCACTAATTCAAATTAGTAAACATTTTTTTACTAATTCAAATGTAGAGAGTACGTGGTGTTTTTTTTTGAAAACTTATAAATATTATAAAATACTAGACTTTTTTAGAGAAATTTCATTTTAATTGTATTTAAAAATAATTTAATGTCTGCAAAGAAAATTATATTATTTATAAGAATAATTTAGTTCTTGCAAAAAATCTTTGAAAATAATTAAATTCTTATGAATTTTACTGAAATTTTTGGGAATGATTCACTTGTATCAAAGAATTTTATTAATTTTCTATTGTCAATAATAAACAATAATAATAATTCATTAGATTTGAAAGTGGATTCTTTAGATTTAAAATTTTTGATAATTCGAAAATGCAAGTTCTCTCTAATTTGGAATTAGTAAAAATGTTTACTAATTTGACTTTTTGCCTTTGAATTACAAAATTTTGCTATTAGATTAGTATAAATTACTATTTATAAGTATAATTTACAAATAAATAATAATTCACGAATAAATAATATAATTAACTAATAAATTAGTATAAATTACCTACTATTTAAAAAAAATTATAAATAAATAATAATTTACTAATAAATTAGTGGAAATTACTATTTATTAGTAAAATTTCCTTGGACAAAAGCAAACAGACAGTCACTAATTTCAATTTTTTTCCTACACTGAGAAAAAAAATTATTTTATTCAAACAAATTTTGTTTGAATCAAACTTAAAATATCTTTACTATACAGTCAAACACATTTAAGTTTAATTCAAACATATTTTCTGGTTCAGTTTAGGAGATTATATATATTGAAATCAAACATAAATTGTGATTGATTTTAAATTATCTGTAGTTAACTTTGAAGTTTTATTCAAACATAAAATTTTTAAACATAATTTTTGTTTAAACCGTAACAGAAAATATGTTTGAACTAAATATAATTATTCAAACAAATAATACTTTTGAATCAATGCCGTAGATATTTTCTATATATTGAGATTAAACTTGCAAACTAATTTCAATTAAACAAAATCGTCTAACATTATTTTTGTGTTTTATTTAAGTAATTATACTTAAATAAAACACAATTGTGTTTTATTTAGTGTATGGTAAAATAGAGAGTAGAAAAATAAAATTTTTTTTTACCACAGAGAGTTTATATTTACAAACAAAAAATATTCAATTTGCCTAACAATTATAGTAAAAGGAAACGTCGCGTGAGATTTTCTGCCATAAATAATTAAATGTAATAATTAATTAATTAAATGTAAATACACTTAATAAAAATAGTGACTAAACGGGTTTCTCAAGTATTATTTTACAATAGAGTTGCTTCTGATTGATGAGCATAAAATTTACTGCACTTTAACTGTATCTTCTGCCAGCAATATACAAGCTGAGAAACTTTCTCTTGTTCGTGGCTAGATGATCCGGAAACTAGCCAGAAACTAAGCAACATTTATATATATATGTATATGCATATACATAGATATATATATATGTATATGTATGCCCATTCGCAAAGTACGGCTTGTTATCTCTCCAATATAGCACGAGTGAAATTCTAAAACAAGAATATAGTTCAAAGAACCGCGCATCAGTAATACAATGCGCATGTCATGGTAGCTCTTTGAGATGTCGATTAAAGCGTCAAGAGTTTAGCGGTATAAAGAGCTTTCGACACAATAGATAAATAGATATGAATATACGAGAATTTCACATTTTAGATTCATATAATAATAATAATACATTTCATTGCCTATTATTTTCTCTCGGTGAAATTATATTCTCTGAATTTAAATTCTAAAACCTCTCATTCGATTAAGAATTCAATGTTACTTTTGCGTATTCCTGTTATCTTCCTTACACATTATCATTAATGAAATTCGGAATTAATTCATTCTATTTACATGCATTATCGTATTATAATTTTTGTACTGTTATTATATTTTTCGCCACCTATTTACAAAAAATTTTAATTCTTGGAAAAATCAAATCGACAATAAACTGATACAAAAATTTAAACAAATTTTTAATTTAATCTATATCCATATTTTTTTTTATCAATTTGTAGCAATTTTCATTCTTTTAAGTTAGGAGTGTAAAATTTTTACTTTTTAATAGATTATTATAAAAAATTATACATTATTGTAGTAAAAAATGAATAATTATTATCTTATATTGCTTTAACTTTAAATAAATAAATAATTATAAATACTATAATTTTTTGCCGAACACAATTGTTTCGAAAAAAATTAAAACTTTTTCACAGAATTCTATTATGAATTATATTTATTATTATTTATTTACATTGCGTGGAGAAATAAATAAATGATGAGCCGCCTTATAAAAATGCTAATGTTACTTGTCAAATATTCTAAATTATTTGCGTCATTTTTCTTCGAAATTTTTTTTTGATTAGGAAATTTTTGTTTGAAGCTTTTCAGCTTTACATAAAAATTGTGATTTGAATTTGAAGAATGACAAGCATAAAAAAAGCCGAGTCCATCATATAAAGCCATTTGTCATGTATACTGCTTTGAAATGGATTGCATATGGACTTTTGAAAATGGACAGGTTATTTTTTTTTAAATTTAACACAACACTTGCAATCTAAATGTATTTGAAAAAGCTCATTTAATAATGCAACGTACACCAGGATTTTTGTTGTTGACAAATTTAAACAATTCTTAACAATAGAAGAAAAATTAATTTTAAAACAGGTTTTGAGTAAATTTTATTTTTTATTTGTTTTTTATTTAAATAAGAATAAAAATAAATATTTAAATTAGAATAAAACTAAATATTTAAATTAGAATAAAAATAAATATATAAATAAGAATTTTAGTAAGTCTTGAAGTAAGAATTTGAATGAGTATATAAATATAATTTTGAATAAAAAATTCCAATAAGAATTTAAAATAAAAATTTAATACAAGAACAAAAAATATATTTTTTTAACTAAAAATTATATTTCCTAGCAATAACCGAAATGTCTGTCTAAAAATCCCTTTCGCTATTTATACAGGCAAAAAATTGACGGATTCAACCCTTTTTTCCAATACAAAAATTTAAAAAAAAATTTAATTACCATATAAATTTTATACTTTTCGTTTGCAAAAAAGGGGGAAAAAATAATTGAAATAAAAATAATAAATGTTTCATTGAATTAATTGATCAATATCTACATTGTCGTTTTTTTCAATAAAATACATTTTATCAGAAAAATGTGTAATTTGGGAAAAAATAGTAATTGAAGTAAAACGATACATTATTTTTCAAGCACTTCGTAAAATTGTTTGAATTGGAAAGGAGGAAGAGCAAAAAAAAAAAAATTACAAAACAGTGATAATTGAAAAAAGTCACTTTAATTAAATATCAGTAGTAGTGTTTATACTGATTCAGATTTACAGAGCAAAAAAATTCTCAATTTCCTACCAAACTGGAAATCGAGTCGCAAAAAAATTGTCCTTTATTGATTACTATTCAATTGTCGCAGGTACTTCATCTCTATATGTATCTCGGGTATTTTTCAAATTTGTTTAAAATTATGAAATAAAAGAGCTATCAAATTATTGTAGCGGAAAAAAGGTAAAACTTTTATCTATAAATTATTATTACGCAATTACTTATATTACTTTATTTATACAGAATTAAACATTTTTTTGTCAGAAAAATTAACTTATACTTAAATTATAAATAAATATAAATATCTAAAAATTTATTTGATATTAGAAAAATCATCGGTGATTATAAATTATACTTATATTAATTTTGTAATTATGACAATAAATTGTTTTACACGTTTAAAAGTTCATTATAAGGTTAGAAAAAAATAATTAACAATTCTTCTTATATTTAAAAAAATAAAAAAAACTCAACTCTATTTGCAATATTTCTTCAACTTTTTTTTATTAAACATTTTCCATTATATTAAAAAGATTTATTGGTTTTTTCGGTTTTCAAAAATCCAGAATCGAAACGATAACGCAAGGCAAAAAAAAATGAAAGAAAATTGGTCAGTGGAGTTTATCGACTTTTATAAATTTCATAAGTAATGTTTGATTATTCCTGCGATTTTCTATTCCCTCTACATATATAACGAATATTATCAATGCTCTCAAGCTTTCAGTTCTGTTCAAGACATTCGATATAAGCTTGAAAATTTCAAAGGGACTAGATTTATTAAACGACGTCTGCTTTCGGAAAATATGAAAAGGACGAGAAATTCGATGCTCTATATAAAAAGAGTCTAAAATAGAGAAGAATCCATTAAGCGAGGTAATCATATTTACTAATAAGGTTATTATAGAGGATAAAATATATATAAAATATATTTTTTTTTATTTCAAAAAATTCTATGCACTACGGAAGAGAATCTTTTAAACATTGAATTTTATTATCTTTACTCTATATATTATGCTTTTATATGTACCAGAAGAAATATGTTTCAGGAAATTGAAATACGATTAAGGAAAATCGAGTGACATTCTCTGCCATTAAGGTTGTCGATTTAAAATAAATTCCATTTGTTATTGATATTTCTTGAATTTTCAGTAAAATGACATTTGTGAAGTATGAGGAAAGTTTAATTTATTTTCCATTGTAATTAAAATTGCATTCTTATAATTGAAATGCTGTAAGAAATTTTCGTAAAATTTTTGAGAGTAATGAGTAATACTAGTAATAAACATAATAAATAATAATAATAATAATAATAATACTAGCTAAAATAATTAAATTAAATAAAAAATTCAATTATTCAGAAGAATTCTACTCAAAATCACTATTTTTCTAAATATTATTCAGGAAAGTCGGGAAAAAGTCAGAAAATTTTGTAAAAAGTACTAAAACAATATTCAACTTCGAAAATTCATAAGAAAATTCTGATTGTTAGATTCCTCATCATTGAAAAGATTTTATTTGTTTCAAACTTTTTCTATTTTTAACAACAATTGAACTTTACAAAATATAAAGATAATTTAGGTTTACGAAAAACTTTAATAATTCAAATTCTTATAAAATTCGTTATATTTTTTAATATACATTTCATTCATTATTATTAAAAATAATAATGGATTTATGGATGAATTTTACTTAAAACACTAAAAAAATTGAATTTTGGAAAAATTATAAATGATTGCAAAACTCAATTATAATCAAAAGTTTTTTAACATTCTCGTCGAAATTTCAATGACTTTAAAAATTGATAACAAAATTATTTTCAAAAATTTTCCTCAATTTCAAATGAATTCTATTATTTACAAATTTTTTATAAATTTCTTTCTTCTTAAAAATATTATTAAAAATCGTCAAACAAAATCAATTACCTATTCCGTATTATTAATGTGGTAAAAAAAATGTTATTTTAAAAACCTGGAAAATTTATATTTTTTAAATGAAAAAATCAGGAACTTTCAAATGAACAAATGCGTGATAACCCTGATCAAGTGTTCAATAAAATTTCTCAAGCAAAACAAATAATGAAATAAAAATAGAAATAAAAATATGTTTTTATAAAAGTTATTTCAAAATGAATTTTTTCGCAATTTTCAAACAAAATTTTATTTCTCCTAAATAAATGAATCGATTTAAAATTTTAAATGAATCAAGTGGGGATGTAAAGGGGATAAAATATATTTTCGTATAGTTTAGCTTTCGACATTTCAAATTAAAAAAAACTTTTTATTTTTCGTGAAAATTTCACGCTTTTTGAATCCATGGAATTTTATTGAAAATCACTTGACAATTACTGAAATATCAGTCATTTTTAATTAATTGGTCAAGTAAAAAGTTACTGGAAAATTCTGTCACACTATAAAAAAATTTAGAGAGTTGACGATCACTGGAATTGGGAGTGAAATTTTTCGAATTAAAAATCAACTCCAAAGGGGAATTTACTTATTAAATTGACTTCCTTTTGGAGTTGATTTTTATTTGCGATTTTTATGGACAAAAGGGAATTAAAATTTAACTTCATTTTACAGTGTACGCATATTGAAAATTTCTGTTAATTTTTCATTGGACAAATAAGTAGAAAAAAATGACGGAAATTTTAATCACTTTTATTTTAATAGATCTTCAGTGAAATTTCACTGATTCAAATCTCGAGAATAGAAAGTCACTAAAAATTCGTCAAATTTCACTTTATTTTGAATTTTATTATTTTATGTATCATTAATGATACATTAAATAATAAAATAAAAATATTTCTGCCCAAAACTCAGAATAAGAATAATTGTAATATATTTAAATTATTTGAAAATAACTGAAAATATTATTAAAAAATTGGGACATCCAAAAATTGTTTTATAAAATAAAAATTGTTTTATTTATTTATTTTTTCTTATAATTTCGATAGTATAGTTTTTAACAATCAAATTCTGTAAATATTTTTTCCAAAATAAATATCAAATTTCTTAATCAAAATTTGATTTATAACTTTTTTTTCTACTTAAAACTTGTACTTTGTTTATAAATTGTCATTGAGAAGCAGAAAATGTGCAAAATATTTTCTAATTTTAATTTTTCAATTATTTTTGCATTTTTGTGTAGAAAAAATTAAAATATTAATTACCTAATCCTAAATATTATTTTTCTTTATTTTTTCACTCTCACTTTTTAATTTTAATAACAGGTATTTATTTATTTTATTTAGAAATATTATTTCTATTTTGAAATAATAGAAAACTATTTCTATTAATCTACAAAAAATAGTTTTGTATTATTTGAAAAATAAAAATAATATTTCGAAATAAAATAAATAAATACCTGTTATTGAAATTAAAAAATGAGAGTGAAAAAATATAGAAAAATAATATCTATCAAAACATATAAAAAAAAACAAAAGCATAATTATGACTAACTTCAGGTGTGGACAGAATGAATACGACGATTATTATAGTTAATAATAATAATAATAATAATAATAATAATAATAATAATAATAATAATAATAATAATAATAATAATAATAATAATAATAATAATAATAATAATAATAATAATAATAATAATAATAATAATAATAATAATAATAATAATAATAATAATAATAATAATAATAATAATAATAATAATAATAATAATAATAATAATAATAATAATATTCAAAAGATTAATAATTATAACAATAATAAATTAGTAAATTTAAAATAAATTGAATTTATTAAAAAATCGAAGTTCTTATTTAAAAGGAAAAAATGTCTTTTTTGCATAAAAAATCAATTGTAAAATAAATAAATTTAAACTCTCTAAATAATATACAAAATTCTGATAAATTAATAAACAATAAAATAAATATCATTTATTCCACAATAGTAGAAATTGAAATCTCTTCCCCGGACTCAAATTGATTATAGTAGAAAACTGTAGGGCAATTTATTTTGTCAGCACAATTTCCATCAAATTTCCTCTTTTTCTTCTTTTTCCTCTTCATATATTTTTTTCATTCAAAGAAAGAAGCATTTTTTTCGGAACCCCAAGCCATAAATAAGTAAATGTCCATCTCCCGAGTCGTAGAGCAGTCGATGCATCGAAGGGGGTATCGAATTTAAGATGAAAGAGAAGCAGAATAACAGGAGGAGGGGGATCACAAGTGGTGAAAGAGAAATGAGCAAGAAGTGAAAGAATATTTTTTCGGTTGGTTGAAACGAGAGAAGAGAGACAGAGAGAGAGAGAGAGAGAGAGAGAGAGGGAGGAAATAGAATGGTACACGGAAGAAAAGAGGAGGCAAGGGAAAATTTATTGTTCTCAAGGGTAAAGTCCTCGATGGGCTTTAAGGATTATTGTGTGGAGAAGGGCAAAGAGCATGCGTGAAAGTTTACCCGCGAAAACTGTGGATACTTAACTCGATTAATTCCAGTTTACGATCCATTCTGGTATGCTTCATTGAAACTTATAGCTGTGCGTGTTATTGTTTAAAAGTCGTAAGTGAGAGTATAAACGTAACACAAACGAAAATACCAAGTTAACGGGGGAATGCAAAGAATGCATGCTAATATACTTTGTTCTGATAAAAGTTACAATCTCCTCCACCGTCTTCTCACCCCCCCTTCCCCTAGAAACTGGAAAAGTTAACATAGAGTCTATTTTTTTTCCTATCTTCAAATAAGCATTCCTTGACCTATTAAGGCAGTGCTTTAATTAACTTTATACAGTCACTAGACAACATTTTCTTTTATTTTTTTTAATTTAAAGGAAAATAAAATTCACAGCTATTAATTTTCTTATAAAATTGCAGTATGTTCTTTTTTGTTAGCCACGCTATTTTCTGGTTTTATTGAAATAAAAGTTACACAAATGAGAAAATAGAAAAAAAATGCAGGAGAAGAAGAATGGAAAATAAAAGCCAAAATAGGTGCGACGTTAAATTAAATTAAAATGAAACGTAATTTAGATTTGATTTTCTTGATTTAGTTGAAATTTTTTTGCTGTTGAAAATATACGAAACAAAGGGGAAATATACTTAATGCAAATAAATCTTTTAATTGTATAATTGAACGAACCAAATACTTTAGTAAATTTCACTGTAAATTTGTTTTCTTCCTCTAGTCAAACATTTTGTTTTGTATGAGAAAAAAATTTCGATTAAATGAAAATTATTGAGAAATAATACAAATTTGTGTTATTGTCTGACTAAAGAAATTTTTTACTACTTAGCATCAAAATTGAAACATTGAGTCTGACTAGGATTTTCTTTTACTACTGGTTTAATAACAAAAATAATTTCTGACGTTTTGTCTGACTAAAGTAATTGCTACTGGTACTTAAAAAATTACATCCTGATTTGACAAAAAATAGTTTATACTATTATTTTAAAAAATACAATTTAAAAAATCTGGTCTGAGTAAAAATGAATTTTTTTACTAAAAAAAAGTAAAACTGATATGAATGAAAAGTTCTACAGAGAATGACACATTTCATAGAATTAAGAGACTTTTAGAATTAAAGTAATATAATTGGTACTAAATATCGCTTTTACTAAAGTTACAGTAATGCGAATCGTTATGTCTGAAAGGAAATAGTTTTTACTACTTAGCATCCAATGTAAAAGTCATATTAATATACAGTCTGATTAAAGTTTACCTTTTTTACTTACTCCATTTCAAAAAATTTACATTGTTTCAATTTTTTTAAAAAAGGAACAATATTTATGAAGAACTTGCGAAAATTAGTACCAGAATGGATTAAAATAATCAGCAACAGTTTAATACGTCTAGGATTAAATAAACACCAAAAAGGATTAAAATAATCTATTTTGGTGTTATTTTTAACTATGAATGAAAGTTTATTTTAAATAAAACACCAAAGTCAACGATTTGTAAAAATTCAACGAATTTAGCTTCTTTAGGGAGAATAGTAAGTTAGTTACCAACTTACTAACTAACTTAGTAACATAGTTACTAAATTCAATTGTGTTCAAAAATTTTTAAAAATTCTCGTGAAAATAACAATTGCCTTTATAAATAATAAAGTTCTTCTCTGATATTCACTTATTTTACAAAATTTTAATCAAATTCCTGTCAAAATTTCAATTATTTTCTAAAGTTTTCTAAAATTCCATAATTTTCAATATCTACTATTTTAATAAAATTTTCCGAAAGAATTTCAATATTGAAAAAAATTTAAATACAATTCTACGCAAACATTCAATTACTTTCATGAATAATACATTTTTTTACAGAAATTCAATTATTTACAAATTTTTTTATAAATTTCTTCGCAATAATTCAATTATTTTCATGAATAATAACATTTCTACAGGGATGCAATTATTTTTATAAATAATAAAATTCTTTTAGGAATTCAATTATTTTCGTGAATAATAAAACTCATTAAAGAATTTCAATTATTTTTAATGCAATTTTAATCAAATTCCTCGAAAAATGTAATTATTCTTAAAAATCTTATTCGTTTAAAGAATTTAATGATTTAAAAAATTTGTTTATAACAGTTTTTATGAGAATTTAATTTCAAGAAACATGAAATTAATAAATTTTTCATTTTTGTATTTCAATAATTGAATTCTCGTAGAATTTACTAATAAAAATGGTTTTAAAAATTAATTTCAGTTAAAATTTTAGATTATACTTAAGTATTAAAAGCATTATAACGTGGATTTTTAGAAATAATTTAATTTTGAAAAAGTTTCAAACTAAATTCATTGAAATTCTTAATTTTTCGTATTTTTAACAAAAAATTCTGTAGAATTAATTGTTTTTAAAAATTTAATAAAATTTTTATTGAAATTATTTCAAGTTTTTATTTTTCAATATATTTTTAATTGCAGAATTTCCGAATAATTGAAATTTTGTAAAATTGAATTCTAAACGAATAAATTTGAATATTATTATAAAACTCATCGCAGCGTTTCAATTACTTTTTATACCATTATAATTGAATTCCTTGAAAAAAGTAATTATGTTTATGCAAGTTTTAATAAAATTCGACAAAAAAATTGAATTATTAAAAAATTTGTTACTAAAATTCTTTATAAGAATTGAATTTTGAAAAACATTCAATTATTCAATAAATTATTTACTTTTGCATTTAAATAATTAAATTTTGTAGAATTTTTTAATATAAATTGATTTTCATTTCATAAAAATGAATTTCAGTTAAAATTTTAGATTATAATTGAATAGTAAAAGAAATATATATAGTGAACTTTTTGTAAATAATTGAATTTTGAAATTAATATTTTTGAAAAAGTTTAATTGAATTTTTTAAATATTATTTGAAGTTTTTATTTTCTAATATGCATTTAATTAACGAATTTAGCAATAATTGAAATTCCGTGAAATTGATTAATTAATTATTATTTAAAATAATATATATATATATATATATATATATATATATAAAGTAAAATTGTAGTTAAAAATTGTTGAAAATAATAATTTAATTGAAATAATGAAAATAATTTGGAAAAAGTATAATATTCTTATAAATATATAATATAATGATTTTATTTCTTGGTTATCAAATTATTATAAAATATGAAGAAATCGATTTTATAATTATACAAAAAGTTAATAAACAAACATTTTATTCGTTGTAAAAAATAACACCAAAATTGATTATTTTAATCTTTTTTGGTGTTAATTTAATCTGCAACACTTTTTAATACCTCACGATTTACTATGAGTTTATACTACTTAGTACCAAAATTATAATAATTAGTCAAATTTCCTCTACCTGATTCTATTACAAAGACTATAAGACTACCCGCGTGGAAATGAAAGTATGGGCAAAAGATGGCAAAAGATGGCAAAGTGTGGGTAAAGGATAGCGTATTGAGATCGTTTATAACGATAAGAAATCATGATATAAAATACCACCCCCCCCTCCTTCGAGTCGAACGAAAACGTCGAAGTGAAACAGAGAAGCAGTTATTTTTCAAAAATGAGTTTTTAAAAAGCTTCCTGGTTACATAGCTAAGAACCCACTATATATACGTATATATAGTACTTAATTCTGAGAAAGTCGCCAAGATGTTGGAAGGCACTTATAAACTACCCTGACGTAATATTGATTCTTCTTAATCGATAATGGAACACCTGTTCGGGACATGGGACTCCGCAGGCTTTTACTGGCATTAATTCTGAAAACACTCCTTTTCAGAAATCACACTAAGCAATAGGGATTTGACAATTGATTCTAATGTCAATATATTCAATATATATATGTGTGGGTCTATATTTATATATGTAAATGTTCAAATATATATATATTGAAGTTTCTACAATACAGGACAGCTCTCTGTATCCGTGTATTTAATCCTAACTACTTGTGCGGTTTGGCTTAAGCCACATGTCTAGACCAGGCAACGCATGGCATTTAATGGAAGTTAATTGGTTCGCCTTTCGTGAAGCAATTCCTATACATATATATCGACATGTGGTTCTGATTAGAACATTCACTTTGATCTTGTGTTCCTAATATGCTTGCAATTCACCACAAGTTATCGAGTCTTCAAGGCATTGGTCACCTGAACAACTCGTGTCAAGTGTGTTGTGCTTTAATACTAAGATGATAAACTTTACGCAGGAATGATGGAAAATTTAACTTAATTTTGATGGACTGTATTGCAGTTGATGGGGATATTATAGAGACACAAGTAGTAAAGGTCAATTTCAGTCAGACGGTCTTTCTTATTGGTTGAGTAAAATTGTCATTTACTGCTTGTAATATTATTAAGAAAGAAATTGTCGAGATTTATTTCATGTATGCCTCGACAGTAATTGACTTTTACTACTCAAGTATCAAGACTCGTGAATTTTAACATTCTGTCTGACTAAAATGTCATTTTACTACTGATAATTAATTTTGGGAAAAAATAAAAATAAGAAATACGAAAAGTAAATAAATAAGAAAAAGAAATGTAGAAAGAATTTGATTTTTACTACTTGAAATCAAAACGTTCGAATTTTAACATTGTCTGACTAAAACGTCATGTTACTACTGATATTGAATTTAGCAGAATAATAAAAATAAGAAATATGTGAAGTAAATGAGTAAGAAAAAGAAAAATAGAAATATTTTGACTTTCACTACTTGACATCAAAAAGTACGAATTTTAACATTGTCTGACTAAAACGTCACGTTACTACTGATATTGAATTTAGCAAAAATTAAAATATGACAAGTAAATGAATAAGAAAACGAAAAATGGAAATAATTTGACTTCTACTACATGATATCGAAACGTACGAATTTAAAGATTCTGTCTGACTAAAATGTAATTTTTCTACTGATAATGAATTTCCAAGAAAAAGACAGAATTGTATATTACTAAAAAAACTTAAAACTTATATAAGTTCACATTGCTGTTGTCGTCGTCGTCGCTGGTAAATTATTTGAAAAAAAAGTTTCAATTTACATATTTATCGGCAACATTGCTTTTAAGTACACTAAACATTGATTTTAGTCATGAATAAGGTGGCCGTGACAAAAGTGTAAGTTACTTCATTTTTAAAAATGACAGTCATAAATTGTCAAGGCATCAGGTGTATTAAAGTTATAAATGTTACACTGAAGGTGTGTCATACATTATTAATTTTTTTGAATGAGATTTTATGCCAAGCTCGCAGTTTGGTCGCAACATTATATTTTGCACGTTACGACGAGAGATGGAAAAAATTGTGTTTTAAAAAAAATTTGTAACACGAGTTACTTTATATATAAATAATAAAGTTAAAATGTAATTCAGGTCTGACTGAAATTGACCACTACTACTGAAAAATAACCGAAAGAATTAGAAATCTTATTTACTGTAATTGACATTCTTTATTACACTGAGCTTACACAATTTTTTTTCCTCCACAATTTCTTTCTATTGCTACTAAATTATGATCTTGAATCTGTTTTTCCGTAATTTTAACTCAGTGAATTAAATTTTTACCACTGGAAATAATTTTTTTTTTATTTTTTGACGATTAAAATTAGTTTTTTTGTTATCCAGTAATTTTCAAATTATAGAAAATAAAATTCTTTAAATTTCCTCTCACTACTTAAAATAATATTTCTTTAATTTAACTCTGTAGGGTAAATCAAAAACTTTCAAGTTTATCTAAAAACATTTTTTTTTTGAAACTACATCTGCCCAAAATTAAAAAAAGTAAAAAAACCTGTTTACCAAGAGGGGAAATCAAAAATTTTCTAGTTTGTCTAAAAACATTTTTCGAAATCTACAACTCCCGAAATTGAAAAAAGTAAAAATTCATTTTCACCAAGAGAAAAATGTCTAAATAAAGAATAAACGAATTGATAATTAAAAATAAATATTCACGAATAATTAAATCAAATAAAAAATAACTTAACTTCGAATATTGTAAATTTTTCGAACAAAATATTTATTTTGAAATCATTGCGTCACTTTATTTTTTTCCCGATGTTCAATGGAGAGAAGATATCGTTTTCAAAATGAACATTTCATTTCACCGATGTCATGGAAAACGTTTTCAAAAACGAATTATCGGTAAAGTTTGATCTCTGAATGAATGGTTCCGCAATCAATGTCGCTAACCAAGTTCGATTCATCAATTACGCTATCGTCATAGTGCGCGTCATTTGGGGCTCGATTTGTCGAGTACAGTTTGCTATAACAGTCTTAATTTTTAAACTCCAACCGGCTGACTTTGCTTTAAATATGAAGCGACTCGACGAGCTTTGCATTTAATTGCAAACTGCAAAAAAATGCTAAATTTGCGTTTTTCTCATATGCATTTGCGACGACAATACTGGAGAGAGAAAGAAGAAGAGAAAGAGAGAGAGAGAGAGAGAATGAGTCAGAGGGAGAAAAAAAAACGAAGCGAGGAATGAAGCAAATAGACGATTGTGTTAATAAATCCCAGTTTTAGAAGAGGGGGGGGGAGAGGTAAAAGGGTAAAAATTATCCACGTGGAAAAAAACCGATATTAGAAAAAATTAAATATTTTTGATTAAATAGAATTTACTCTTATAATTTTTGTTTAGTGAAAAATATTCTCTTTGACGAAATATAGTTTTTACATTCATGTCTGACTAAAATGATAAATAATGTTTTTACTACTTAAAAAATTTCACTGAGAAATAGATATATTTGATTCAAACCTATTTGAAAGTGTAATTTTATTTTCCATTTCATGAACGATATTAGCGGGGATTTTTAATAAATAAAAAAACTCGCAAACTAAATAAAATTAATCTAATGAAGCAATAATAATCTTCTTTAAAGGAAAAAAACTTTAATAGTTTTAAGAATCAATTTTGCGCAACCTAAAAATTCTGTTTGTCAGCAATTATTTTTCACTACTTACTTTGAAAATAGTGTATTTTTGGTCTGACTAAAAGGATAAAAATTATCTCGACGTAAAATATCGATATAAATTAGAAAAATAAAATATTTTTTTGCCTCTGAATAGATTTTATTTTTTTTTAATTTTATCAATGAAAAATTTTGCCTGACTGAAAATAGTTTGTACTATATATTTGTTACCAAATTATAGAAAATTAGTCGAATTTAATTTGACATTTTTTATGTTTCGATTAATTTTACAAAATTTACTCTTTAATAATTATTATTAATTTCCATAGTGGAAATTTAGCACTTATTTATAATTTTAAAAAGAAAATCAAATAATTTTATTCAACTGAATTTATTTTCGATTTCGTGAACAATATTAGCGTGGATTTTTAATAGAAAAAGTCGCGAATTAAGTAAAATTAATCTAAGGGAGCAACAATAATCTTCTTCAAAGGCGAAAAACTTTAATATTTTTAAGAATTAAGTTTGCCTAAAAATCTTACTATTGAGTAGTTTTAATAGAAAAACCGATATAATTAAAAAAAATAAATTGTAAATCTGAAGTTTAAAAGTATGTCACTTTCAGAAGAATCGCCTATATTTAAAAAAACATGAAATAAACAATTAATCAATTCACTGAGAAAACAATAAACAACATAATTATCTTTGTTATACACTCAACCAAAAATTATCATTCAATTAAACATAATAATTTTGATTCAATACATAATAAATTTAGGTTAAATAAAAATTATCTTCAATTCAATTATAAAATATGTTTAATTCAGACATATTTTTTTGGTTGACTACTTATTTTTGAATTAAAAAAAAATTTTCTCAGTGTTTGGTTACGCGAAAACAAACGTAATACCAAAGTTATTTGTTGCATTCATTACTTTTTTGTAATGAAAAATATTGTTCAATATTAAATATTTATTGTTTAGTATATTTAATATTTATTTTCCAGTAAAATAAAATCATTATTGGAAAAGTGAATATTTTCCGCTTAAACGAAATTCTTCATTAATTACGTTCTGTTTTTTAATTTTACTTAATAGAATTTGTTCTATCCTGGTAATCATTTGACATGAAATAATTCCATGTATATATTGCTGAGAGACAAATCCGTCTATTTAATCAAAGAGTATGTGTATATGGCTCAGGATAATACCATGACGTGTGTCTCCACAGTTGATGAAGAATAAAGAAACTATTAATTATCTTGGAGTTTCTGTGACACACACCATGCCTCGCATGAAACGCTGCACTAATTATCAGTAGCTCCTTGTATATAACCATAATTACTCGACTCTGTAATGTAACACGAGATATTCGTGTTTATTATGTAGCAATTAATTTAACAATGAAGCTCTACACACTTTTTTTTCAGTCTTCTCGTTTTTACGTTACTTGTTTTCATATTATTTTATACACTTTTTTTTTATTTTCTTTTTGCTCCTTTTAATTATTACTCTTCTATTTATTATTATTATTATTATTATTATTATTAATATCAATATTTTTATTAATAATACAAGTGATATTAATATTACTGATTTAACATAAAATCCAACGGCTTTTTACTCCATAATACAGGAAGTAGAATAATTCCACTCTAGTAACAATAAAAATAGTAAAAATGCTCCTTTAGGTAAAATTAAAAATATTTTCTTGCAAAAATTGAGGTTAATTAATATAGTACGACGATAACTGGAGCACTTAAGATAATAGATTTTTCTAAAATTCATAATTCAGTGAATATGTCAGTCATGAATTCAATGAAAATGAATGAATAATTAAATACATTAAATTTTTTTTTAATGTGATTTGATTCAGAGATTATATAACTGAATGAAGGGTACGAAATTTTACCATTTATGAAATTTTTATGATCTTTCATTTCAATTTCCATTAAGGACTATGTAATTACTCTCGAACGAACTTTCAAGTTTTCATGAGAACGTAACTTAAAACTTGCAGTAGAATTTTCTGTATTCACCCCTTCTCTCTTTCCCTTTCACTGTACCGCGCCATCAGAAATGTTTTATGAAAAACTTTGTAAATAATTAGGAACTTCTGATTAAGTTGCATTAATACCAAGACAGATTTTCAAAAGGCGACAGAGACAGGTGTTTCTTTAACGTTGATAATTATAGATATTTAGAGAATTGCTCATTGTACAAAAATTGGAAATTTTCAACTCAACAATTTCAGTGGAATTTCGACTAGGATTTTTTTCTACTTTAACTTTTTGTTCGAATTGTACAAAAATAAATGTTTCAAATTTTCTCTTTTTTAGTTTTTAGTGACAATTGGTTGCATTTTCGTCAAGTCTGATTGAAACTTGTTTTTACAAGTGATATAAATATGATTTTATTCTCTCTGAGAAATTATATTTTATTAGTGAAAAAAATTCATTCAAGCCTGATGAAAATCGTTTTCTAGGATTGATAGATACACTTTAAAAAATTCATAAGATTATTGAATACAGATAAAAATAAAAATTTTCATTTACAATTGATTCTCAAATAATGAATAATAAATTAGAGCAAGTCTGATCAAAAATATATTTCTTCCATTAATGATAATAAAAAATTTAAATAACAATGTCGATTTTCTCCTACATAATGTAAATCATCTTAATTAATTTTCATTTAAATTTTTTAACGAAATGAAGAAAAAAAATGAATCTCTTGTAAAAATTTTCGCAGAAATGCTATTTTAAAAGCGAAGTAATAATAAGGAGGGAAAAAAAAACTCATCCTCAGTGACTATCTTAACCCACTTTTGACGAGTTAGATTCAAGTGTACCGCTCGTCGAGTTAAACGTGATCTGGAACTCTTTTTTGCATTCATTGCAATTAGTGCACCTTTTCTATATATATTGTGTAAGAAGCCCTTTTTAAACCGCAAGTCAAATTAAAACGGAAACACCTTCCTATATAACTGAAGTCGTGCGCAAAAACGTCTTTTGATTATTAATGCTCTGGTAAAAGTGAAAAAAAAATTTACATCTCGCATATTCATCACTTTTTTTTACCTATATATATATACACACACATATTAATATCGTATTTTCTTCAAAGAATTTACTTTTTAATTCATTTTAAAAAAAACACATTTTACTCATGTTTTTAACACATTTTTTACGATAATGAGTAAAAAAAATCATTTTTCTACAAAAATGGAAAAAAAAAATGTTTAACAGAAAAATAATAAAAAAAAACCGAGTTGATGATGAAAGAACAATGTTAGTTTTGCATGAGAAAGTTATTTTTATTTTTAATTTTTCAAAAGACATTAAATTTTCTACTAACCTTCACGCAGGGTAATTATGTAGTAAGTCTCACGACTTGGTTTGCTGCGACCCTTTGCGTTGACGGCTGATACTCGAAAACTATAAACAGTGTAGGGCGTTAAATTTTTTATGGTGTAGGTCGTGTTGTTGTCTGGAGTTTTTATCCAATTTTGCTCGTCCCAGTTGCCAGGCTCTCCAACACTGAAAACCGATAAATTTTTTAATTATTTAACGTTCCCAAGATTTATGAGTTTATGATGATGAAAAAAAAGAAGAAGAAGAAGAGAAAAAATCACTTTAGAGAAAAATTAAATTACCAATAAAGTAATAGGGGAAAAAGTTCTATTAGAGACTTCGAAATTGTTTTAAATTTACGCGAGTAAAAGATTGTCACACTAATTTAAAAATTTCGAACTCTTTTTAGAATTGAATCTTATTAAATGAATGGTAAAAGAATTAATTTTTTTTATATTATAAAAATGATGTAGGGCATATAAAATTTAGTTCAATGTATTTGAGTTTGTGAGTGACAGTTGGAATTTATCTCATTATAATTCAAAGAATAAAAATTGAAGTGAAAAGTCGAGAATAATTGGAAGTGTCTCTTTCTTATCGGATGAGAATTTAGTGAAACCGTCAACTCATCCTCAACGTCTAGTTAATTCCTCAATTATCTTCTGTTAAAGCAAACTTTTCTAACGAGTTGAACACACGCTTTTTTTCAAAATCTGACAAAAAAAAATTTTCTCGATTATTCTTTCATTCCCGTTGTAACTTCTTATTTAAAAATTTTCAACATTTCTCTAATTCCTCGCTTTATTTCATTCACAAGATGAATTCTCCATTAATATATAAAAAACGATTTTTTTTCAATAAAATTTAGATAAATTAATTAAATAAATTTTCAGAAATTTAGAAATTAAAATGAATTTTCAAATCTTCAAGAGAAAATGTTTCGAAGAAAGGAATAAGTATTATATTCAACGATTGAGTTGTCTATGTACAGTTAGAAGCAGATTCAAATAACTCATTTTTGCACCAGAAAAATAAAATAAAAATGTAAAAAAAGAAAAAAAAAATTGGGAATTATTCTCAACGGAGATTATTCGCAACTCTTTACCATCAGCGGAACTGACATAAAAATAAATTGGTTCGAATTCATAGCCATGAATAATCCTCGGCGAACGAATGATTTAAAATATTTCCATTTCGGATTGCTTCATTCGTGCAGAAACCACGGACATTTTCTATACTGCCGAAGCGGATATGCGGGGAGGGAATTGTAAAAAAAAGAAGGGGGGTGAAGAAATCGATCCTCGTGAAACCCCCTCCACCTCCCCCCTAAATGTAAACGATATGGTTTTCAATTCGATTTTTATTTATTGCAAATTACAATTCTTCTTCTAACGAAGCTATTTCTCTTTCTCTCTCTTTAATGAAACTTTCTCCTCCTTTTTTTTTGTCTTTTCTCATTTTTCTTTCCACCTTTATTTGAAAGCTAGATACAAAAAAAACATCTTATTTCTTTTAAAATCGAAAGCTCCTTAATTTCTAAATAAAACAATTGTATTTATTTTTTACAGATTGTTTAAAGAAAAATATTTTAATTTTTTGCCAATTCTCTTTACATTGAACATTATTAAGAGGATATTTCATTCATTAAAAGTGAAAAAAATAGAAACATTAAATTGGAAGAATTTTTGTTAGTCAAGAATGTCAATAATGGGAATTTTTTTTTTTGGAAAAAAGTGACACTTTTTGACAATAGTTATGCACGTTTGAGTGATTATCGATCGATGAATTCTCGATAAAGTCGAGCATATCGTCAAAATAACAATTAAAACAAATTGAGTTTTATCGTTTTATCTCAATTCTTTTTTTATAAAAGGATACGAAAAAACGAATGACATTTATTTGACCAACTTGCATCACTAGTTATTGAAAATTGGTTCATAAGAACTGTTGAAAAAAGTTATCGATTTTTTATTAAAATTAGAAATAATTGGCATTTGTAAATATTTTGAAAAATGAATATTTTAATATTTCAATCAATCGTCAATATTAATATTATTATTAATTATTATTATTATCTAATATTTTTATTGATAGATTTATTAATAAGAGTTCTGTCTGACTAAAATTAAAATTTACTATTGATTTAAAGGAACGGAATTTTTTTGACACAAAATAGATTTTACTGTTTACAATATGTTTCAAAAATCATATTTTCTGATCCTGAAGTCTGACTAAAACCAATTTCTACTACTAATACGACTAAAATTAATTTTCAACAGTGAAAAAATGTCTAATTTTAGTTATTGGAATAGAAATTAACCCTTATTCGATCCCAGGACAATATAGATTGTAAAGTAAATATAATTTGACACAATTGTTAATCAAATTTGAAATATTGTCTAAAACGTTTGTTAATTAGTAGTTTCGATACCCCAATGTTGTTATTGCAATCTATATATGTATATAAAGCATTGCTCAGCTTCGTGATTCATCGTTAATTCTGGTTAAGCTTATTTGACGAAAACCTTTCATGTTACTCTCCCCTTATTGGGGTAAAATTTGGCCAAGTGCCGAAAGTGTAATCGGACGGGTGCAAATGATCTCACTGAAATGTTTTCCAAATCACTGTCGCCGATCAACTCTCGAAAATGGCTAATTAGCGTAAGCTACTTTTTTTCCCTCCATCTTTGTTTTCTTTTCTCTTCATTTTCCTAATCAAAATACCCCGTGCTTTGAGTTTTTCATTTTTTCCACTTTCTACTAAATTGAAATAAAATAATTTTGATTAAATCAGTTGCTAGGTACTAAGAAACTAGCGAAAAGTTAATTGTTATTAACTATTGAAGTTTATTGTTACATTAACAATAAAAAAATTAACAATTAAAAAATTCAATTATTCAGAAGAATTCCACTCAAAAACACTATTTTTCTAAATATATTCAGGAAAGTCGGGAAAAAGTCAGAAAGTTTTGTCAAAAGTATTGAAACAATATTCAATTTCGAAAATTCATAGCAAAATTCTGAATGTTAGATTCCTTATCATTGAAAAGATTTTATTTATTTCAAACTTTTTCTATTTTTAACAACAATTGAACTTTACAGATTTTAAAGATAATTTAGGTTTATGAAAAACTTTAATAATTCAAATTCTTATAAAATTTGTTATATTTTTTAATGGAAATTTCATTCATTATTAAAAATAATAATGGATTTATGGATGAATTTTACTGAAAACACTAAAAAAATTGAATTTTGGAAAAATTATAAAAGATTGCAAAACTCAATTATGTTTAAAACTTTTTTTACATTCTCGTCGAAAATTCAGATTATTTAAAAAATTGTTAACAAAATTTTTGGCAAAATTCAATTATTTAAAAAAATTTTAATAAAATTCTTGACAAAAATTAAATTATCTTCAAAGATTTTCTTCAATTTCATATGAATTCTATTATTTACAAATTTTTTATAAATTTCTTTCTTCTTAAAAATGTTATTAAAAATCGTCAAACGAAATCAATTATTTCGTATTATTATTAATGTGGTAAAAAATAATGTTATATTAAAAACCTGGAAAATTTCCATTTTTTAAACTGAAAAAATCAGGAACTTTCAAATGAACAAATGCGTGATAACCCTGATCAAGTGTTTAATAAAATATCTCAAGCAAAACAAATAATGCAATAAAAATATTTCTGCCCAAAAGTCAGAATAAGAATAATCGTAATATATTTGAATATTATTTGAAAATAACTGAAAATATTATTAAAAAATTGGGGTATCCAAAAATTGTTTTATAAAACAAAAATTGTTTTATTTATTTATTTCTTATTATTATTTTGATAATACGGTATTTAACAAACAAATTCTGTAAATATTTTTTCCAAAATAAATATCAAATTTCTTAATCAAAATTTGATTTATAACTTTTTTTCTACTTAAAACTTGTACTTTGTTTATAAATTGTCATTGAGAAACAGAAGATGTGCAAAATATTTTCTAATTTTAATTCTCCAACTGTTTTTTTAATTTTTTTTAGAAAAAATGAAAAGATTAATTACCTACTCCTAAAACGTTTGTTACAAAGTGCTAATTTTTCTGAAAAGAAGAGAAATATTGAAAAATAACATTAATAATTTTTGTAGATTAATAAAAATAGTTTTGTATTATTTGAAAAATAAAAATTATATGTCCAAATAAAATAAATAAAAACGTAACATTAAATTTTAAAAAGTAAGAGTGAAAAAATAAAGAAGAATAATATTATCTATTAAAACATATAAAAAAACAAAAGCATAATCTTGACTAACTTCAGGTGTGGACATACTGGACAGAATGAATGAATGAATGAATGTGACGATTATTATAGTTAATAGAAAAATCGGTGTTTTATGAAAAAAAAATATTTCTATAAATAAACTTTCCTGAGGTAAATTTCCTTTTTTCAATTGAATATAAAAAATATTAAACGTAAGGAAGCATAACAATTTTTCAAAATTTTGTGTAAATAATTCCAAAGCATAAATTGTTTATTTACACGTGACAGTTTGCGAGGATATTTTAAACCATATTCTCGAATTGATTTTGTCGACAATTTACATAGATTGTACATACTATTTTCAAGTTCGTCGGACCGTGGATATATGTGGAAGTTATGTGATATTGAAATTTTGAATTCCATACATACCATAAAGTCACATCAAAGTTTGGAATATGCCAGATTTTGAAAACAAGGTCATACAGGTGTGGTTTTCGACAATATGACGTAGCACCTGTTCATTACGACCCTGCGGTACGTAAACCCAAGTTTGCTTAAATTTTATTTGTCCTATACTCGTTGTAGTGATAACCATCCATATGTACATATAAACATAGATATAGATATGCTAGTACCTAGGCACACGTTATCTAATTTAATGCTACTATACATTTTTCCGCACGATACAAAACGCAGAAAAAAAGGAAAATGAAAAAAAGAAAATATTTATACCCCATAAAGTTTATCTTTCCAATAAATTATCTATATATATATATATATATATATACACATATAATGCAGGTATTCAGTTTTATATTTATACACACAAACAAAGCATTATTCTACATTACACCAATCATACGTTTTATCCCAATTTTATCTTTAAATCGATTTCAATGCATCACTGAATGAAATAAATAACAACGACACACGCGTACAAAAAACTGATTAATCAATCTGTAACGAAACTTTAGGAAAAAAAAAAATTTTTTTTCGAAATAAAATTTTGTGAGAAATTATATGCATTTTTTTTGCATTTCGAATCGTCGAGGAATTTTTTTTTAGTTATTTTTTTTCAAAGTAAAAACGGGGATTTATAATAGTTGACTGGTTATTTTAACGAATGTATCGAATCCTTATTTTGCATTTCATTTTTTTCCACGAGTGAATTTAGTAGGGATTCTACTGTTTTACGTTTCATTTTAAAAATATTTTTTTGCATCTATATTTGGTAAGTTTTGTCGGGCTTGGCAGTAATTATTATTATTGAATATATTTAATTAAATATTAATAAATTAATAATAATTGTTATCGAATATTAAATAAAATATTAAAAAATTAATAATTAATATTACTATTAATCCTAATAGTATATTGCTTTGTAATATAACAAAGCTTAATGTTCAGGTAATGGTTTCAGAAATATTATATAATATTTCTTCTAACAATAGTTTATAAACAATTATTAATATTAATTTTCTGATTAAAATTATATTTTGCTACTGATTCTAACAATATGACTTCTTTGAATTTTTGGTAGATTAAATCCAGATTATATTGTTAAAAATACAAACAATATCCTGTGTGACTAAAGTTATGTTTTACTACTGATTTTAAACCTTTAATACTCGGTGGTTTCAATCGAAGCCAATTTTTGATTTTTATCCTTCATAACTTTAACAAAAATAAAAATATTTTTGATTTCCAAACAACCAACACCCACAAATTTATTTTACTATGTGAAAAAAATTTATATTGCAATAAAGAATTACATATTTTTTAATTATAACATTAATAAAAGAGGAATGTTTATGTCAGGATTTACAAAAAAAGGTAGAAAATCGAAAATTAAATAAAGCTCAATTAAAAGAAATTACAACTTAGGGTTAATGGGTTAAAAATAATGTTTCTCGATACTTCAGGATGACTAAATTTAGTTTTTACTACTGATTATAAAAAATATTGTGTTGTCTATCTAAACTTATTTATTTCACTAATAATTTTAAGAATATTTTAAATTACTTTTTCTTGTCAAAAAAACTATTTTGCTACTAATTTTAGAAATAAATAATTGTTGACATCGATTGTTGATCAATTGCTTCATATTTTATAATAATTAAAGATGACCAAGTAATAAAATCATTATTTTATATTATAAGAGTATTACAGTTCTTCAAAAATTATTTTCATTATTTCAATTCAATTAATTATTTTCAAAAATTTTTAACTATAATTTTACTTTATGTTTCTATTATTTTGCATAATAATTAATTAATCAATTTCACGAAATTTCAATTATTTCTAAATTCTTTAATTAAATTTTTATAAAATAAAAATCAATTTTTATTAGAAAATTCTACAGGAATTTAATAATTTAAATGCAAAAGTAAATAATTTATTGAATAATTGAATCTTTCTCAAAATTCAATTCTCATAAAAAATTTTAGTAACAAATTTTTTAATAATTCAATTCTTTTGTCGAATTTGATTAAAAATTGCATGAACATAATTACTTTTTTCAAGGAATTCAATTATAATTGTATGAAAAATAATTGAAACGCTGTGATGAATTTTATGAGAATTTTCAAATTTATTCGTTTACAATTCAATTTTACAAAATTTCAATTATTCGGAAATTCTGCAAATAAATATATATATTAAAAAATAAAAACTCGAAATAATTTCAATAAAAATCCTATAAACTTTTAAAAAGAATTAATTCTACAGAATTTTTTGTCAAAAATATATGAAAAATTAAGAATTTCAATGATTTTAATTTGAAACTTTTTCGAAATTTAATTATTTCTAAAAATCCACGTTATAATGCTTTTAATACTTAAGTAAAGTGTAAAATTTTAACTGAAATTTATTTTTAAAACCATTTTTATTTGTAAATTCTACCAGAATTCAATTATTTAAATACAAAAATAAGTAATTTATTAATTTCAAGTTTCTTGAACTTAAATTCTCATAAAAAATGTTATAAACAAATTTTTTAAATCATTAAATTCTTTAGACGAATAAGATTTTTATGAATAATTACATTTTTCGAGGAATTTGATTAAAATTGCATTAAAAATAATTGAAATTCTTTAATGAGTTTTATTATTCACGAAAATAATTGAATTCCTAAAAGAATTTTATTATTTAAAAAAATAATTGAATCCCTTTAGAAATATTATTATTTATGAAAATAATTGATTTATTGCAAAGACAATTCTAAAAAAATTGGTAAATAATTGAATTGCTGTAAAATTTTTTATTTTTTATAAAAATAATTGAATGTTTGCGTAGAATTGTATTCAAATTTTATTTAATAATGGAATTCTTTTGAAAAATTTTGTTGAAATAGTAGATATTGAAAGTTATGGAATTTTAGAAAAACTTTTGAAAATAATTGAAATTTTGCCAAGAATTTCATTAAAATTGTGTTAAATAACTGAATATCAGAGAAGAATTTTGTTATTTATCAAGAGAATTGAAATTTTGCCAAGAATTTCATTAAAATTTTGTTAAATAATTGAATATCAGAGAAGAATTTTATTATTTATGAAGAGAATTGAAATTTTGACGAGAATTTAAAAAAATTTTTGAACACAATTGAATTTAGTATCTATGTTACTAAGTTAGTTAGTATGTTGGTAACTAAGTTAGTAACTAACTTACTATTCTCCCTAGAGAAGCTAAATTCGTTGAATTTTTACAAATCGTTGACTTTGGTGTTTTATTTAAAATAAAATTTCATTCATAATTCAAAATAACACCAAAATTGATTATTTTAATCCTTTTTGGTGTTAATTCAATCCTAGAGGAATTAAACTGTTGCAGATTATTTTAATCCATTCTGGTGTTATTTTAACACTTCACGTTTTACTTTGTTCTCATTGTACTACTTATCTTAAGAATTATTATTTTTTAAACAATTAGTAAAAAAAATCGGAAAATGTTTTAAATATAAAATAAAGTACAGAATTTTAAAAGTATTCACAAGTTACAATGAAGACATTGTAATTAAAAATATCTTCTTTGTTATTATGAATTACGAAAAATAAAATCAATTTACCTTTGATGTTTCGTACTTTGGCTTATAATTTCTGTTTGTTGAACGCAGGAGGAAAATTATTATCAGTTTACTAAATCTCTCTGTGTGTGTGTGTATGTATGGGGAATATAGAAGGTAGAAACGGTACAGTTAGGCGAAGCATCTGTAATAATCGGATACTGTAATCCAGTGCCGACTGATATGCAACGTTTCGGTTAGTTATGGGCATGATATTTTGAAACATATCGCTTACACCAAAGCAGCATATAAAGCATCTTTGTATCATTACTTTTCCTACAATTTGCTGTTTATCGTTCCTCGCCTGTTGGAAACTTATCAACACACCAACAAATGTGCAATTTTCCACTTTTCTTTCTCTATTCATTTCGATTTTCTTTTTTTTAAACAAAAAATTATCTTTCTGTCATGAAATAAAGAATTGTTTAGCTCTAATAAATTTCAAATTATTCCCAACTGTTGGAATATTAATTGCTTTTTCTCCAGAAATGTCGAAAAGGAAGAACAAATTTTTTTCTTTCAAAATAAAAAGTTAGAATCAGTTAGAAAAATTTAGAAAATTATTAATTATATGTTCTTAATAAAATTGCCAGTAAATAAGTCTTGGAAAGTAAAAAATTGAATAAGAGGAAAAAAATTTCAATATTAAATTTGATTTTGAATTTTCAAGGATTTATGTGCTAAAAACGAGTAGCGCTTACGTCTCTAAATTCGTTAATTTTCGTTCAGTTCAGGCACGTACTGAATCCGTCGAGACTATAAAGTCTGCGCTGTGGAATTAGTTTTACGTAATGGATACTATGTAGTTTTGTCCTACGGGGGATATCCGGTGAACAACGTTTCATCCAACCCTACACAATACATTCGAAAACCTTTTGCGTGTTGAAACTATTTTATTTAAGACTATCATTGGTCCAAAACTCGAGTCCAATACTACATGAACAAATATATATATATATATATATATATATATATACATACATACATATACACACATTGTTCAGTTTGCTAGACTCGTGAAAGCTTTGCATACTCAATTCCGTTGGTCAGAAACTTTCGCGGCTCATTTCCTCGTGAAATGTTTTTTGTTTCCATTTACCAACATCGAGATTTCATAATTAAAATGTAAATTTGTTTTATACGGGTTGATTTAACGTTTACATTATTCAATTTTTTTTTCTTCTCGTTTTTTTTATCACCCCCTAAATCCTGTGTTTACTGTTCATTCTCCATTAGTCGATGTTTATCATTAAAAGAATAAAAGTTCCAGTTTCGTATGAAAAACAAAAATCTCATTTATGTAACTTTATGAATACGTATTTTTTTTTCTTTGCTTTTATTTATAGAAACACATTTGTGGAAATTTGATTTTTGTGTGTGTGAGAAGAAAGAAGGTTTGCTAGTTAGCACTAACAATAAAACATTGGTAACAATATGGAAAAATGCGGTTTATATAAATTTTTTTTTCTTCCTTTTCAAAAATGGAGGATCAAAACAATAGAATTTTATGGATTTTAGAAAAATTCGGAAGTTTACTCTTTGAAAATAAAATTATTCGTAAAAGTATTCGTACTTCTGGATAATTTTAATTCTGAAAATATTGAATAGTAGATCATAGTAGAAACTGCATTTAATCAGACTTAAATATCAATAGTACCGAATTTTCCTCAATTTTTAATATATTAGGAAAAATTATCTCTGTAAAATTACAAGGAAAAAATAATTCCTAAAATTTCAGTCAAATCAATTACAATGTTTTCTGTCTCATTGTCAGTTGTAAAACGTATTTTTCTTTAGCAAAAAAATTTCAAAAACATTATTTTTAAAATCAGTAGCAATGTAAATTTTATGTCAGACTAAACACGTTATCTTTTGAATGTGTGGTAAATACAAGTTTTAATCAGTATTTAATATCAAAAATTTTATTTCTAAAATTATATAAAAATAAGAACTAAATTTCTTTCACCAGAATTCCATTTATAACCGTTCGACAATTTTTTTAATTTAAAAAAATTATGACTTAGATTTTACATTTTTTTAATAAATTAAATTATTGTTCTCGAATATATAAATAATTATTATAACTATCTAAAATTGTTAATATTTTATTTGAATTTTGTACATTGTTTATTTTATCAAGATAATTTAATTCTATTATTACATATAAGTAATTATTAAATTTATCCAATATTATTTTATAAATGAATAATTATTGTAAAAATTGTGCAGATTGCCTTTGCATTATTTAAAGAGTAATTATTTTTTTTTATGATTTTGCCATGTTTACAAAAGTCAAATGACTAGAAATTTTTTTTGAATTTTTTTTTTTTTTGACATAAAAAGATTTGATTTTAAAATAAAAAGAAATCAGTTAATTTTCAACAATTTTCTTTTTTCCAATAAACTACTAACTTTTTTTGTATTTAAATTTAAAAGATTCCTTTTACAATAAAACTATTTTTGCTAATGGTTAAAGGACAGGATTTAAAAAGAAATTATTTTTATGGTTAATTGATAATTTCTGTGAGTGTAGTAACAATAAGTAATTTTTGTAAAAACAGATTTTGGTGAAATTTTAATATCATAAAATTTTATTCTTAAAGTCTGTAGTAAAAAATACTTTTACTCAGATTTAACTCAACTTTTTTTGTACTAGTAGTAGGAGTATGTTTCTATCAGACTTGAATTTACATAATTATATTTTCTGAAATCAGTAGTAAAATTTAGTTTCAATTAGACGGAAATAAATTGATTTTAATATTAGTAAAAACTAGATTTTCCTCAGTAGTAAAATAAAATTTCAGTCAGACAAAATACATAGTATTTTATGTTAGTTGTAAAAATAGAAAAACTAGTTTTGACCATAGCCACAAATTTCAAAAACGTTTTTAAAATTAGTAGTAAATTCATTTTTAGTTATTTAAAATAATAATATAATTTTTGCAAACATTTTTTTTTCTAAAACAAATTTCTTTTATCTTGACAGTATAGGTTAATTCAAACACGATATTTTTCGAAACTGTAGTAAATAATAGTCTTAATTACTTTTTAATATCATGAAATTTTATTTGTAAAATCAATAGTAAAAAATAGTTTTAGTCAAACTGAACAAAACATTTATTAGTATCAGTAGTTGGAATTAATTTTTATCAAACCTAAATGTCAAGAATTTTTATTTTTAAAATCAGTAGTAAAGCATAATTTCAAGCAGATGAAATATATTATTTTCTTTATCAGTAGTAAAAACAAGTTACTGTCTGTTCTAATATTTTTAAATTTTATCCTTAAAATCATTAGTAAAACATAACTTCAGACACATAAAATATATGATTTTCTTTATTAGCAGTGAAAACAAATTACTGTCTGTTTAAATATTTTTAAATTTTATTTTTAAAATCAGTAGTAAAATTTATATTTTTCTATTGATATACACCCCAAAAAAAGCTTCTTTGTTTTGAAGAATGTTTTTTCAAATCAAAGAACTTTGTGCATTGTTGTAGGGTTAAAAAAAAGTTTATTTGATTTACAGAAAATATTTCTTTAACTGCTTTTTGTTTGCTCAAAGAAATGTTTCTTTGGATTTAATAAATATTTTTTTAAGGCAAAGAAATAAATGATTCAAAAACATAATTTTTTTTAATGTTCTCAGCTTTTTATTTGTCTTAAAGAAATTTATCCTTGGATAAAAAATATCAATCAAAGAAATAATTTTTTTGATTCAAATAACCTTGAAAATTGTTTTTTTAAACGTAAAGAAAACTTTTTTTAACCAATAAAAAAACCAATAAAAACTTTATTTTTTTAAAAGTAAACATTTCGATCTCATTTCCGACTGATAGAATAATAATAAAGTATCAACTATCTAAATTTCTAAAAATTAAAAACCATTTCAAGCAAAGACATTTCAATCCAAAGAAAATGATTTCAATTTAATTTCGTCGTATATGTACAAAAGTCCTCGTCAAAGGTAGACACTTGAACTACAGAGTTGAATTCTAATAAACAATAGACGAATATAAACGAAATTCTCGTCGATGTGAATAATTCTAATAACAATGTTTATGTTGATAATTGAAATATATATTTCAGCTATATAGGGACTTGAGTCAATTTACTTACGCTGCTCAATTGTTCAACAAACATAAACTCATGCATTGTATATATATATGTATATTGAAGTTGGGTTTCGTGAGAGCATTTGCAAGCGCAGAAGATACGTGTGTGCACCAAAGCATAGTGATCAAATATGCTGTGGATTGGGTCGGCATTATCAGTACCTACATTTCGCATCTGCTCTGCTCTATAATAACGGATGGACATGGTTTATGTCCTTGTATTATGACATGATTTATTCGCCGCATCTCTTGCCCGCACACCCTTCATATTCTCAAAATCCTTATTCCTCTCGGCGCCACCATTTCTTCTTGACGGCACTATGTTTACTCAAGGATTCAAAGGGGTCTTTTCTCAAATCCCCCTTCCCTCTCAATTTCGATTTATCCAATTTTCCCCGAGAACAAAATTTTGATTTATATCCCCGTATAATCATTTTAAATCTCTTATTACTATTTTTTCTTCTTCCATTCTTTCTTTCTTTCTTGTTTTTATCTTTTCTTGTATTTCCCGTTACTTTTATTTACCTTTTCTTTTCATGTTTTTCTGTTTATGTTTTTTTGTTTATCTTTTTTTGTTTATCTTTTTCGGTTTATCTTTTTCTGTTTATTTTTTTTCTTTATTTTTTTTTGTTTTTTTATATATCTTTTTATTTATCTTTAAATTTATCATAAATAAGTCAAATAGATGAAAACGAAAACATTCGGACAAAGTAACAAATTTTATTTACTCCAACGTTTCGAAATCAAATCGATTTCCTCTTCAGGGAGTCTATTCAAAAAATCTAAACAGAATTCAAAAATAATAAAAACTATTTTAAACAATTAATAAAAATAAATAAAGTACATATTCAAAAAATTATCTTACCAAACAATAATAATTAAATAAACAAAGACTTAAAATTTAAACCCTGACGATGGAGTGGAGTCTGGAGTCAGACAATTATAAAACATGAATTAGAAGCAAATAAAAATATAAATAAATACAAATTAGAAAAATTAGAAATAAAAATAAGTAAAACTCAATGAAAAAACAATATGTAAATAAATAAAATTTTTGAAAAATCAATAAAAATTTCTTATATAAAGAAATAATAAATAAAAAAAATAAAACTAACATACCATAAATAGATAATCATAATCCATTCTTTAAAACTTATTTGCTCATTCATGTAAAATAATAATGTTATTAATATTAAAAGCGCAATAAATATGAGCGTTTACTCGATTTTTTGCAAAAATCATGAAAACATTTTTTTTTCTTTTGTGATAAAATCGGGCACAACTTAAATTTTTAAGGAAAACATTCTTTTATATTATATGAATAACATTATTATTTTACATGAATGAGCAAATAAGTTTTAAAGAATTCAATTTTATGAAAATCATTTTATCTTACTTAATTTTTTCCTGTTTTAAACATTCGTTTTTAGTCCAAATATAATGTCAACAATTTTAAACTCTATAACAACAAAGATTATTTATTATTTACTTGTTACTTATGGAAAATATTCTTTTATATGAACACAATTCTCAAAAAAAATTTTGAGCAAAAAAACGGTGGGGTTTTTGAGAAAATTCAATTTAATTTTTTTTTAATGGCCGCCATTTTGTTATTTTTTAATATTTTTTCAATTTTCCAACGGATTTGAGAAGAGTTACAAAGGCCCTTTCAGATGCAAAAAAAAGTAAATTATCTTGTTTACATAAAAAGTTATAACAACTTAAACATTTTCCCCTCCAAGTTTTTGGGAAACCGAGCTTCCGACTTTCAAACTTAAAATGCTTATAACTTTAACAAAAAATTTTTTTAGCAAAATAAAAAAATACGTGTAGTCTAAAATTCTTTATAAAACAATATTTTGGAGACGAAAATGGGTTTTACTACTCAAAAAGTTTAGCCTGCCTGATTTGAAATTACTTCGGTCAGGAGAAAATAGTTTAAAATTTTTAATAAAATGACCGATTTAGATAAATTTGATAAATCTTACGAAATGATTTTAAATTTTATTTCCTGTAATTAACGTGATAATAGTCATTGTGTTTCATTCTCTGTTCTTATTCATCTTATTGTTTTTATTTGTCTCTCTTCAATTAATGTTTATTGTAAAGTGTCGTTAGAGTTTGGAGCTCAGTTTTAAATTTGACTTTGCAGTTTGCAATACATTGTATTTTATTATTTTCTGATTTTTATTTTTTGTATTGTGAATTATTATTATTTATTTATTTATTATTATTTATGTGTCTTCTAAGATGGATTATTTATTTATGGTATGTTAATTTAATTTATTTTTTATTTCTTTTCACTTATTCTTTATATAAAAGAATTTCATCTTATTGTTTTTATTTGTCTCTCTTCCATTAATGTTTATTGTAAAGTGTCGTTAGAGTTTGGAGCTCAGTTTTAAATTTGACTTTGCAGTTTGCAATACATTTTATTTTATTATTTTCTGATTTTTATTTTTTGTATTGTGAATTATTATTATTTATTTATTTATTTATTATTTATGTGTCTTCTAAGGTGGATTATTTATTTATAGTATGTTAATTTTATTTATTTTATTTTTTATTTCTTTTCACTTATTCTTTATATAAGAAATTTTTATTGATTTTTCAAAAATTTTATTAATTTATATATTGTTTCTTTATGGAGTTTTATTTATTGTTTACTTATTTTTATTTTTTCTAATTTGTATTTATTTATATTTTTATTTTTTCTAATTCATTTTTTATAATTTTCTGACTCCAGACTCTACTCTATCGTCAGGGTTTGAATTTTAAGTCTTCGTTTATTTAATTATTATTTTTTGGTAAGATAATTTTTTGAATATGTACTTTATTTATTCTTATTTATTGTTTAAAATAGTTTTTATTATTTTTTTATTTTGTATATATATTTTTTAAATAGACTCCCTAAAGAGGAAATCGTTTTGATTTCGAAACGTTAGAGTAAATAAAATTTGTTACTTTATCCGAATGTTTTCGTTTTCATCTATTTGACTTATTTATGAAATATCTCGGACGTTAAAGATTATTTAATTAATTTAAATTTATCTTTAAATTTATCTTTAAATTTATCTTTATATTTATCTTTTTATTTTTCTTTATATTTATCTTTTTATTTATCTTTATATTTATCTTTATATTTATCTTTTTATTTTTCTTTATATTTATATTTTTATTTATCTTTTTATTTATCTTTTTTTATTTCCCTTATTTTATTTTTCCTTTCTTGTTATACATTTCCTCTCCGAAAATATTAATTGTTTAAAATAGTAATTATTTCAAACATCACTTGTATTTGAATTAAAATTGTATCGTTCGACTGTGATTATTTAAGGAATTGTTGCTTATCTAACGGTGAGCATATCCTTGAGATAATATTGTGACGTGTGAATGATAATATCGGAGAATGTGATGAGAAGATACGTACATGTAGGGATGTAAGGAATATGTGTATTTGTGGGGAATATGTGTACATGTGAGGAAACAATCGATCAATGTTGGAAAGCTCTGTAATAATGTAACGCACCTATGGGTTATTTGATTCCGCATTAATATTTACCAGACATCGATCGAATTTTGGCTGACCGTAAAATAACCAGGTAATGTGATATCGCTTGAATTATTCGTTTGAAAAATATTGTCAATTTATATTTTAATTAAATTTCTATAATTCAGAGGATAAACTACGAAAAATAATAGATGTGTGAAAAAGTTTTTTATTTGCGACTATGTTTAATGAAAAAGAAATTTGTTTATTAGAATTTAACTATAGTTGAAGGTTTTTCCCTTGACTACGACATACCTTTATAAATACTGCAAAATTAAATTTATTTAAAAACGTTTCCTATATAAATACTGCAAATTTAAATTTATTTAAAAACGTTTCGAAAATTTACCAAAAAAAAAAAATTTCCTCTATTTTATTTTTCCTAGAAAATGGAAATTGAAAAAACCGACCAAATGACAAGATTAAAGAGACGTCAGGTGTCAAAAAATGTACAAAAATAATTCATCAATCTTTTGTACTCTTTCTCTTTCTCTCTCGATTGGCAAACACAAAACAAGAGTTCTCAAAAAGAAAATCATCTGAATTTTCACTTTTTCATTCATCATATATTGTTACCTATCTTGAAATCTGACGCATGATAGATAACGCTCAAGTGATTTCCCTTCATCTGTCCTCTCTACCACTATGAATGTACACAATTTTTTTCCTTTCTCTCTCTTTTTTTTTTTTTTGTTTCTCATGGCAAGTTTGATATTCGATTTAAAGTCAAAAGCGAATCTATCATCGATATCAGTAAAATGATGCGCAATGTTAGCGACGAATCTATTTTCTTGTTAAAAGTTTTTAAATCGAAAAAATTGTCAGCCACAGTGGTGTACTTTTCGTGAGTGAACACCATGGGATTCGTTTTACTGCTACAATTTTTTTACCTTCGCTATATCAAGGGGAAAATGGAGAAGTAGAAAAGAAAAAAGAAAATAGTCTCGACAAAAGAAATGATAATTTAATTTTTCTCTCATTTTTAGACAGAATTTTGACTCTTATCCTTGATCCTCAAAAGAATACAGGAAAAATAATAATTTACAAATGATTTTAGATTTTACTCTACAAAATTATGAGATAACTGAAATACAACTTCTAATATATTTATTCGAGAATTTCTTCAATTGTTAAATAATATAAAATCAATTTTTTAATAATTAACTAAATGAATCAATTAATCAATTAATTATTATTCAAACGAATTTACTAATTTAATTCAAATAAATTTTAGTTATTAAAATGTTTTAAAACAAATATTTTTAAAAAATTTTCAATTAAATTAATTGAAAATTCCAATTTTTCAAAACTTTGAATTAAATACTTTTAAAATTTCTTAATTCGTCAAAAATTATAAACGTAAAGCAGAAATTTCTTAAAAATTTCTAATTAAATTCAGTAAAAATACATTTTTCTAAAATTTTAAATTGAATACTTTTTAAATTCCATTATTTAGTAAAAACTATAAACGTAAAGCACAAATTTCTTAAAAATTTCTAATTAAATTCAGTACTAAAAATGCATTTTTCTAAAATTACAAATTGAATACTTTTTAAATTACTAAGAATTATAAATCTAAAGCGCAAAAATCAATTACTTTTAAAAATTTTAATTATTAAAATAAATAAAAAAATAATTTCTTTATAATTTCTAATTAAATTCATTAAAAATTTAAATTCTCTAAAATTTCATAATGAATACTTTTAAAATTACTAAAAATTATAAATCTCAAGCGCAAAATTCAATTACTCTTAAAATTAGAACTATTAAAATATTTAAAAAAATAATCTCTTAAAAATTTCTAATTAAATGCATTAAAAATTTAAATTTTCTATAATTTCATAATGAACACTTTTGAAATTCAAATATTTTTGAAATATTTAAGTTAAATTTTCAATAAGTAATTTATAAGTAATCATTTTATGACATTTGTTTAAGAATTATATAATTTAAAGTAATTCATTGTCATAAGTAGAAAAAATTTAAAGTTCTGTATAATTTTTCTCCTTTTTCAATTCGTGTTGATTTCATTGTTTATAAGACAAAGCAAAAAATTACTAAAATACAAAATTTTCTTACGAACTCTAAAAAATTAATATATATTTTTCAGCATTTTTAACAAAATTCCCGGAATTTTTTCTGATGAAATAAATTTTCTTTTCCTTACTTTATTGATCTGTGGCAAAATAGAAAAAAGATGAAAAAATAGAAGATTAGAGAAAAAACAAAAAAAAATAAAATAAAAAGGAAGAAAAAAATAAAGAAGAAAAAGGAGAGAAAAAGAATTAAAAAGAAGAGAAAAATTAAGAAAAGACAGAAAAAAGGAAAAAAGAAGAGAAAAAATGAAAAATAATAGATAAGAGAAAAAAGAGAATAAAAAAATAAAAAAAATAATAAGGAAGGAAAAAATAGTAGAAAAGAGAAAAAGAGTAGAAAGGAAGAAAAAAAGAGAGAAGAAAAACGAGAAAAGATAAAAAAGACGAATTCCATTAAAAAGAAAATAAAAGTAGCAAAAAAAAGAAGACGATGGACGAACGGACAGGAAAAAGGGAAAACCCATTCAAAGTTTACTCTTTAAATTTGAATTATTAAAATAATTCAGAAAATAATTTCTTTAAAACTTATAATCCAATTCATTAAAAATTCAAATTTTCTAAAATTTCATAATGAATAGTTTTAAAAATCAAATATTTTGAAAATTGTTAAGTTAAATTTTCAATAAGTAATTTATAATTCATAATTTTATCACATTTGTTTAAGAATTATATAATTTAAAGTAAAATTCATTGTCAAAATTAGAAAAAATTTTACCTACTGTGTAAGAATTCCTGTTGATTTCATTCTTTATAAGACAAAGAAAAAATTTACAAAAATATAAAATTTTCTTACGAATTCTAAAAATTTAATATATATTTTTCAGCATTTTTAACAAAATTCTCTGAATTTTTTCTGATGAAATAAATTTTCAACTCCTGACTTCATTGATCTGTGGCAAAATAGAGGAAAGATGAAAAAATAGAGGATTAGATAAAAAAATAAAGAGGATAAAAAAAATATAGAAGAAAAAGGAGAGAAAGGGGAGAAAAAAATGAAGAAAAGAAAGAAGAAAGGAGAAAAATAAACGAAATTAAGAGAAGATAAAAGAAAAAAGGATAAAAAATAGAAAAAATATGAAAAAATAGAAAATGAGGAAAAAGAAGTGATAAAAATAAAAAAAAAATTAAAAAGGTAGGATAAAATAGAGAAGAAAAAGGAAAGAAAAAGGAGAAAAAGGTAAAAAAGATAAGAGAGGAGAAGAAAAAGAAAAAGAGAAGAAAGGATGAAAAAGATGAAAAAATAGAAAAAAAGAAAAAAGAGTAAAAAATAAAAAAAGATACAATAGAAAAAGGAGAGAATAAGGAGAAAAAAATAAAGAAAAGAGGAAAGAAAAGACAAAAAAGAGAAGAAAAAAGAAAAGAGGAGAAAAAATAGAAAAAAGATGATAAAAAAAAGATAAGAGAAAAATGAGAAAAAAATAAAAAAAAGGAAAAAATAGAGAAGAAAAATGAGAAAAAAGAAAAGAAAGGTGAAAAAAGAGAAAAAAGATGAAAAAATAGAATTTAAGAAAAAATTGTAAAAAGAAGAAAAAAAGAGAGAAGAAAAACGAAGAAAGATAAAAAAGACGAATTCCATTGAAAAGAAAATAAAAGTAGCAAAAAAAAAGAAAAAAGAAGAAGACGATGGACGAAGGGACAAGAAAAAGGGAGAACCCATCCAAAGATTGGAAAAGTGAACGCGGCACTTTGATTTCTCACGTGAGTTACGAAATCAAATTTCAGGAACAACTGAACGTTTTCCTTCTTTTCCTTCTTGGTTCGAGAATAGAAACCGGCAAAGGCCTTTCAATATCCATGAAAACTCAACACGGAGCCGCCGACGGGGAGAACATTTCGAATTGAATTGGCCCTCTCTCTCTCTCTCTCTTACTCTGAGAGCGCGTGTCCAGGTATATTTTCCACTGAAAAGTGGAGAGTCACGAGGTGGAAAAGACGGGAAGACAAAGGCGTCGAGTCATGGTTGGAAAAAAAAGGGAGAAGGGGAAGATGAAAAGATTTCGAACCCCGAAATCAGAAGATGGAGAGACTTTGGAACAAGGAAGAAGGATATCAAGTCGGTAATTCGCGGGGAAATAGCGTCGATTTATACAGCGAAAGAGCGGAAGATTGAATAAGGTTTGGAATAATAGGGTCCTCGGCCAAATTGCTGGATGAGAGACACCTGCTGCCTTCATTTCACCATTTCTCTCACTCTCTCTTTCTCTCTATCTCTTTACTTCCCCTCCTCTCCTGCTAAACTCATCACTCTTTCTCGATTTCTGTCTTGTGAAGGAATAAGAGAAAGCTTTTTGATACTTTCTTTTCATTTCAACAATTTTATATATATATTTATGTTTTTCCACTTTCTTCTTTTGATGAATGAATTTTTTTTTATTTGTTGACATTGTTTTCTATAATTATCATATTTTTTATTCTCCATTTTGTTTTTGGTTTACTAATTCTTATGTATTTCCTCTATTCTTAGGTGCTATTTATATCTACAGTGTCTGCTAAAGATTAAAGTGTGTTTGGTCTGACTAAAAATATACTTTACTACTGATTATTCCCCTAAAGTTTTGAACGTTCAAATGAACGAATCTTTTTATTACTTTTTTTTATGTTTAAATTTTGGTAGAAAATAGTAATATTTAAATAAATATTAAGTAAATATCATATTTCAAAAATAGTAATTTATAAATTAAAAAAAAATTATTTTCTTAATATTAATATAAATATTAAATTATTTTAAATTGTTATTTAAAAATAATAGCTTTGAAAAATATTACACTGAGAAAACATAATTTAAATAAAAAAATAATTTTAAGGGATTTTGTTTAATTAAAATTAGTTTCTAAGTTTAATCTCAATATATAGAAAATATCTACTGCATTGATTCAAAAGTATTATTTGTTTGAATAAGTATATTTAATTTGTTTAAATCAAATAATTTTTTTTCTCAGTGTAAAAATAAAAAAAATTTCGTTCATTTGAACGTTCAAAACTTTCGAGACATTACTGATTTTAAAAATTATATTTTCGATAAACCAAAATGAATTTTTACTACTGATATAAAAAATATTCTACTTTGATCAATGAAAATTGTTCTTAGTACTGATGTAAAAAAAATAATGTAATTCAAATGATTGACATTATATTTTACAACTAATTACGTTACGTTTAGTCTGACTGAAACTATTTTTTATTACTGATTTTAGAAATAAAATTTTATTATATTAAATACTGATTAAAACTTGTATTTACCACACATTCAAAAAATAACGTGTTTAGTCTGACTTAACATTTACTTCACTACTGACATTTGAAATAATGTTTTTGAAATTTTTGGCTTACCAAAATTACGCTATACTACTGAGACAAAAAACATAGTAATTAGTGGAATTGAAATTTTATGTATTATATTTTACTTCTCAGTTCATGAAAAATATTTCTTGAAATTTTTGTTAGATTAATTAATAGACTTTACTACTTTACTACAAAACAAAAACCTTGAATTTTGTCTGAATGAAATAAATTTTTTATTACTAATTTTACAAATAATTTAGCTTAATATTGAAGACTGAGGAAAATTTAGTTTTTTACAAAAATATATTGTTGTCCTGTCTGACTAAAATTATATTTTATCACTAATTTTAGAAAAAAAAATCTTTGATATTAAAGGCTGATGAAAGCCAATTTTTACTACTAATATTTTTAAAAAAATGTGTAATGGCAGACTGTAATTATATTTTACTACTGATTTTAGAATTAATTATTTTTTATATTGAAGGCTGATTAAAAATTAATTCCTACTACTGACACTTTATTTCAGAAATAATAATATTCTATAAATTCCAAGCAAACTAAAACTTTCTCTACTACTGATTCAAAAAATATTGTTTTTCCTGACTGTAACTATATTTTACTACAGATTTTTAAGAAAACTTCGGAAAAGTTTGATTTTTTTACACTAATATTACAAATAATTTTTTTTATATATAAAATTTAAGGGGAGCGACCGGAAAAATTTCATTCTTTCAACATACACGTTGTTGAGAGTTGACAAATTTTTCTGGCATTATTAAGCATCTAAATTCATTCTACATTGTTAAAATTAAAAAAAAAATTTTTTTTACTATCTGGAAAATTCTATTATTTGAAAAAATTAAATTTTTTAAAATCTATACGATTGTTTTTTTTTAAATAAAATTTTTTAATATCCATACGATTGGTTTTTTTAAATTAAAATTTATTAAAATCCATACGATTCATTGTGCAGAATCCTGAAATAGTATGTAAAAAAATTTGCAATGAAAAATAATGGAAATTACAAGAGTAGTTCAAACTTTATTTTTCTGAAAATTTTGATATTTATTTAAAAAATTGTTGACTAATTAAATTTTTTAAAATTTTTTAATCATTTTATAAATTTAAATATCAGCCACAAATTTCAAAAACATTTTTATAATTGATAGTACATTTATTTGTAGTTATTTAAAATAATAATATAATTTTTGCAAACATTTTTTTTCTAAAATAAATTTCTTTTATCTTGACGGTATAGGTTAAATCAATGACGATATTTTTCGAAACTGTAGGAAAATACAAGTCTTCATTAGTTTTTAAAATCATGAAATTTTTATTTGTAAAATAAATAGTAAAAAATAATTTCAGTCAGACTGAATTGATTTTTATCAAAACTGAATTGTCAAGAGTTTATATTTCTAAAATCAGAAGTAAAAGATAGTTTTAGGCAGGTAAAATATATTATTTTCTTTATATTAGTAGTGAAAACAAGTTACTGTTTGTTTTAATATTTTTTAATTTTATTCTTAAAATCAGTAGGAAAATAAAATTTCCGTCAGACATAGAATGTTTCTAGAAAAATAATGAGAATTACGAGAGTAGTTCAAAGTTTATTTTTCTGAAAATTTTCATATTTATTTTAAAAATTATTGACTAATTAAATTAAAAAAAATTTTTTTTTTTAATTTTATAATTTTAAATATCAATATTTTTTAGAAAAAACATTGACAATTCATGAACAACAAATATTTAAATGATTTGAATTAAGTAAAATTTGGTTTTTACTGCATATATAAAAATGAATTGTGTTGTCTGATTAAAATTATGGTTTATTCCAGCTTTTGGAAATGAATAATTATAAAAGTCGAATATAAATTACCAAAAACAAATAATTATTCTTGTAATTTAGAAAAGAATTTTATTTCTGATGACAAAAAAGTGTTTTGTCTGACTAAAAATATTTGTCACGGATTTTAAAGTTAATATTGGAAAATTTCAAATTTTTCATTTTCTTTAATGTTTAAAAATATTATTCTTATATTTGTTAGTATAGAATTATATGCCAAATTTAAACAAAGCCTCTTTTGTCATTTTGTCACTAATTTATTCCCAATGAACACGGGTGAAAATTTTCAATTTGAAAAATTCCATCGCCCTTGGGAAATTTTGAAATTGAAAATTAAAATAGTGCCGTTAGGGCGAATGTTAATCACTCTGGGTAATTCGATACCTATTAATTAACACACATTACACACTGGGACATGTGTTATATATAGTTTTTTGATGTAAAAGGGATACGGAGAGAAGCGAAGAGACAGAGAAAGGGAGGGAGAGTGAGAGAGAGAGGGAGGGGGGAGGAACTCGTTTAAGAATGAATTTCCCTTTACTATTTCATTCTCAACTTCAATAACAAGTTATTCGTTCCACATCTCTGAATTTGCCCTAAGGAACACGACATGAAATTTGCAAGCACCCACTTTTGCCTCTCCGCATGTATCTATCAGTGAGCTTTTCTATTGGTTTTTCTGGGGCAATATGTTGCTAGATAACCGGAAAGACGACGTCGTAACGGACGCATCCTTTTTGCCCTTTGCCCTCTCCCCCATCCACCCCCCTTTTTTCCATCGGGGACGCATCGCTCAGGAAAGGATGCCGGAGGGACGAATGACATGTTGCAGGTTAGATTCTTGTATATATATATATATATGTATAAACCATACATACATATTACTCGCTCGAAATCGTAATACAAAAAGGAAAAGACAAAAAAGAATCTAAAGGAGAGACGGGGGAATGGAAAAAATGTTGTAAATAAAAAAGTTTGTGTATAACAGAAAAAGAGGATGAGAGTTTGAGACTTTCTTTACGCTTCAATTCGAAAAAGGAAACTTGATAAACAAATTGTTTGTTTAGAGAAAATGGTGGTATGGGTGATGAAGAAATGGTGAAAAAGGTGGAGAATAATGAAATTGGGAATGAAAATGTGTAAAGAAGATAGAAAAGATGGGTAAGGGTGGAGAAAATTAAAAATAATGAAATCGTGAAAGAAAATATTAAAAGAGAATAGAGAAGAATGAAAAAAGACAATAAAGGGACAACAAAAATTAAAAATAGAGGAAATTAGAGAAGAATAGAGAAACAAGGGAAAAAAGTGGAAAAATACAGGAGATTAGAAAAGAGTAGAGAGGAATGGAAAAAATGAAACAAAATCAAAAAGAAAAAGGCAAAAAATACAAGAAATTCGAGTAAAAGAGAAAAAAAGAAAAATACAAGAAATTTGAGTAAAAGACAAGAAAGAAAAGAAATAGAAAAATAGAGAAAAGAAAAATTGGAAATATAGAGAAGATATAGAAAAAAGTAGGGAGGAATGGAAAAAATGAAACAAAATCAAAAAGAAAAAGGCGAAAAATACAAGAAATTTGAGTAAAAGAGAAGAAAGAAAAAAAAATAGAAAAATAGAGAAAAGAAAAATTGGAAATAGAGAGAAGATATAGAAAAAAGTAGAGAGGAATGGAAAAAATGAAACAAAATCAAAACGAAAAAGGCGAAAAATACAAGAAATTTGAGTAAAAGAGAAGAAAGAAAAAAAATAAAAAAATAGAGAAAAGAAAAATTGGAAATATAGAGAAGATATAGAAAAAAGTAGAGAGGAATGGAAAAAATGAAACAAAATCAAAACGAATAAGATGAAAAATACACAAAATTTGAGTACAAAGAAAACAAAGAAAAAAAAATAGAAAAATACAGAAAAAATTAGAAATATAGAGAAGATTTTATATGAATAAAAGAAAGAAAAAAAGAAAACTTTTTAAAAATTAAAAAAACTTACTCTTTTTTAATTTATATAAAGAAAGAAGAAACTAATGAAGAATAAAAAAATAAAAATGGTAAAAACCGAGAAAATTAGAAGATAATAGAGAACAATAAAAAAATAACGAAGGAAAAAACATAAAAAACAGATAACAATAAGAATAGAAATAAAAAAAATATGGAATGAAGAAAATAATATGGAAAATGTCGAAAGGAATTATAAACGAAAGAAAAATATTTGTAGCGAACGGATAATAATACAAAAGAATAGAAAAACCAACCAAAAAAGAGTAGAATAGAATTTCCAATTTAAAGTTTTAAAAATAAAAGATTAACAAAGAATATAAAAAAAAATTGTGTAAAAAATTAAGAAAAAAATCTTTAATGAAATAAAAATTTTTTTATTCTGAAAAATGCAATAAAAAAGGGAATTAAAGAAATGGGAAAGAAATTAAGTGCACCACATGAAGAGGTTTTCTTATTTACAGAAAATTGTAAAGCAAAAAAGAGAATGAAAGAAGCTAAAGTAACGAGGGAATAATTAAAAGGATTTATTCGAAAAGTGGAAAAAAATGTATTGATTCTTCTTAATGGAAGACAATGAAAAAGAATAGAAAAAAAATCAAAAAATCGAACAACATTAAAGATCTTACAAATGAATATTAAAGACAATTGAAAAAAACATAGAAAAAATTGAAATATAGAAATTAAAAAATAGATTTAAAAAATGGAAGAAAATAGAAAGAAATCTATATTCTTTCAAAAAAACAAAAGAAAAATGGAGGAAAAAAATTTTAGTAATAATAGTATAAAATTAAAAAAATACAAACAAGGATAGGTAATATGATGGACAATAGGATATAGGAGAGAAATAATTAAAAGAAGAGAATAAAAGAAATTTTTTATTCTATGATTATGATTAATATTAATTTCTTTGTATCTTTTCTTTTTTTTTTAAAGTTTGTCAACTTTATCTTCTTCATTTTCAATTTTCTATTCTTTTAAACACAAAAAAAATGGAAAAATCATAAAAAATAGAAAATTTATTAGAATTTTTCAAATTTTTCATTAGAAAAAATTTAGACATAAAGAAGAAAACAAAAAAATAGAAAGATGTCTCTCTCAATTGACAAGAACAGAAAACAAATTTATTTTCTTACCAGGAAAATGTATTTGTAAAATTAGGGTAAAAAATAATCAAATTTTTCAGAAGCTTTGTTAAAATGAGTAAAATACATTTTAAGTCAGAAAGAACAATATTTTTTGAATCAGTAGTAAAAAAAAGTTTCAGTCAGCCTAGAATTTTAAAAAAATATTTTTTAAATTCATAGCAAACTATAATTTCAGTCATACAAAACACAAAGTTTTAGTAAAAAAATAAATTTTTAATCAGATTAATCGCAAAATTTTTAATTGTTAGTAGTAGGAATTAACATCCCATCAGCCTTGAATAGAAAAAATTATTAATTCTAAAGCCAGTAGTAAAATATAGTTTCAGTCATATTTAATACATTTTTTAAAAATATTTGTAGTAAAAATTGGTTTTCGTCGTCAACCATAAATATTAAAAAGAATATTTCTAAAATCAATATTAAAATACATTTTTTGTATTGAAACGTTTAATATTTTTTTATCAGTAGTAAAAACTAGTTTCTATATCGCCTCGAATATAAAAAGTCTTATTTTCATAATAAATTTGTAAATTATACTTTCAATCAGTAGACAAAAAAAATTATTAATTTGTTTTAGTTTTGAGAATTAATTTTTTACGCTTTCTAAAAAAAAATTTTAGTAACTAATCTTTTTTGTTAAATAAATATTTTAATTAAGTTTATTAACGAAGATGAAATAACAAAAATTTCCCAAAATTTATAAAAAGTTTTTAACAAACTGTACAATTGGAATAATAAATAAATGAAAAATGACAAAAAGAGCTTGTTTACATTTTTCAATGATTATTTTTAAAAAACGTTTATTTTTTAAAAATTTTATGTTCGATTTTGTGCAATTTTTCTTTAATTTTTCAAATTAGATCATTCAATTACAGACAGAAATTAAAACAAATAATGTTTTCGCATGAAAATTTTTCATTAAATTTCAAAATCAAATTGTTTTCTGTGACAAAGTAAAATTAAGCTTGCCTTTAATGCAATGACTTCATATATTGTTATATAAATAAAATGGAAAATATATGCAGAAACACGTCGACAATTTTTTTTTGGTGATGATTTACGTGAACATAGGAGCTTTCAGAATAAACAGATTTATATATAACTTTATCTCCATTTATGTGTCGACATTTTTACGATATTTTCATAAATTTTCAAATATTTTAATAGGCAAAAGGTATATATATATATATAGGAACCCCAAAAACTTTTACCTTTCACAAATAATAAATCAACAGTTTCAAAAGTTTGTTCATTCAATATGAATAATCCATCAAGTGAGCTTCATGTAAAATTTAGAAAGAAAACGTTTCTCTATAGTTAAAATTTTTTGGGGAGAAAAAAAAATTTCGAGATTATTTGGTTTTGAATAAAATTTTTCTATAAATAATGAAAATACTTGAAAACAAGAAGTTTCTTGATTACTTTTTATTTTTCATCCGTTTGTTATTTCCTCTGAATTCTTTCTTTTTTTTTAATACACTGAAATGAATTCACACTAAATCCTTGTTGAATGATAAAATAAAAGAACTGTTGTATATTCATTCAGTGTAAAACAAATTATTCACTCGGGATCATCTTTTTTTTTGGTATTATTTCTTTATATTTTTCTTTGATTGCTTAGATACGTCGTGTTTTAAGGCAAAAACAGTCGAGTAAATATTTCACTTTTATTCAGGGAATTTTATTTGTCACAAAAGTTGAGTGTGAATCGTGAAAAAAAGGGGAAGAAATATTGTATAAAAATTTTCTTTTATTGTGAAATTGAATTCATACTTGGGATCTTAAATGAAATTTGAACAAAATTAGAGAAAGTAATGGGAAAAAATTAGTATTAAAAATATATTAAATAATATTTTAGTTTGTAAATATTATTATGAATACCAGAGTGAATATATTAATTTAGAACGAGGGGAATTTATTTTTTAAATAATTCAATTTAATTAATTCTTTAATTAATGTTTCAGACTGATGAGTAGAAATATGCGACTAATTATTTGATGAAACGTTAAATATTAATTTTAATACACACTTAAATTGACGAAAAAAATACTGATGTTATTTTTTCATCAAAATCATAATTTTAAATCAATTTTTATTAAATAAAGATTATCAGAAATACCATTTGGGTTTAATTAAAAGTTAATTTAATATTAAATAACTCCGTCGAATAATAACGGTTTCATTAAAAACGTATTTTTAAATGTTCTGTAAAAAATTTTTTTTTATTTTTTAAGACAAAAATTTACACTATGCCGAAGTTGGTTAGAATTTTTACAATTTTTTTTCTTGTAAAATTTTTAACTGTTTTAGTAGGAAACAATTTTTTTTACCTTGGAATTTCTCTCTTGATTTTTAAATTAAACAAAATTTTTTTAATTAACACGATAATTTGAAGATTTTTTATATTGCTTCAATTTTTTAATACAGTAATTTATTTAAATTTTATATTTGAACTTTTAATAAAATATAGTGGTAAAATATAATTTCAGTCGACAAATTACAATTTTTTTTAAATATTAATAGTAAAAACTATTTTTTTGTAAGGTTTGAACATCAAAAAATGTTACTATCAGACTTGAATTTACCTAAATATGTTTTTTTTGGAAATCGGTATAGTAAAAACAAGTTTTAATTCGACGCAGAAATAAAATGATTAATTTAATATTAGTAAAACCTAGATTTTAGCCAGAAAAGAAAATTTTAATTAGGTATTTTTAACATTTTTATAAAAAACTGTTCAAAATTTCAATTATTTTTATAAATAATAAAATTCTTTTCGAAAATTCAATTACTTAAAAAAAAATTTTAATAAAATGCTTTTCATAATTTTAATTATCTTTATAAATTATAAAATTCTTCTCTAAAATTCATTTATTTTCAAAAATAATAAATTTCTTTGCATAAATTTCATTATATTCAAAATTTTTTTTAAATTTCTCGTCAAAATTTTATAAATAATAAAATTCATCATGGAAATTTAATTATTTTAAAAATTCTGATAAAATTCATTGCCAAATTCAATTATTTTCGAAAGTAATAAAGTTCTTTGCAAAATTCAATTTTCTTCAAAAATAAGAAAATTCATCGCAGAAATTCAATTATTTTAAAATTTTTTCTAAATTCTCCCCACAGTTTCAACTATTTTTAAAAATATCAAAATTCGTCTTCAAAATTGAATTACTTTTAAACATTTTAAAAAAATCTGTTCAAAATTTCATTTTTCTTTATAAATAATAAAATTCTTCTCTGTAATTCAATTATTTTTAAAGAATTTTAATAAAATTCTTGTCAGAATTTCAATTATTTATTTATTTCTGTACATTTGTAATTATCTTTATAAATAATAAAATTCATCCTAGAAATTTAATTATTTTCAAAAGTAATAAAATTCTTTGCAAAATTCAATTTTCTTCAAAAATAAGAAAATTCATCGCAGAAATTCAATTATTTTCAAATTTTTTCTAAACTCACCCCACAGTTTCAACTATTTTTAAAAATATCAAAATTCGTCTTCAAAATTGAATTACTTTTAAACATTTTAAAAAAATCTGTTCAAAATTTCATTTTTCTTTATAAATAATAAAATTCTTCTCTGTAATTCAATTATTTTTAAAGAATTTTAATAAAATTCTTGTCAGAATTTCAATTATTTATTTATTTCTGTACATTTGTAATTATCTTTATAAATAATAAAATTCATCCTAGAAATTTAATTATTTTCAAAAGTAATAAAATTCTTTGCAAAATTCAATTTCTTCAAAAATAAGAAAATTCATCGCAGAAATTCAATTATTTTCAAATTTTTTCTAAATTCTCCCCACAGTTTCAACTATTTTTAGAAATATCAAAATTCGCCTTCAAAATTCAATTACTTTCAAACATTTTTTTTAAATCTGTTCAAAATTTCAATTATCCTTAAAAATAATGAAATTATTCTCTGAAATTTAATTATTTTCAAAATTTTTTTCAAAATTCTACTCAAAATTTCAATTATCTTTGTAAAAATCAAAATTATTTTGCAAAATTCAATTACCTACCTACTAATGTTTTATAAATTTCTTCTTAATAATTCAATTATTTACATAAAAAATCATTAAAATTTTTTTTTATAAAATCTTATATTTATAAGTAGTTTAATTTCAAAAAGGTTTGGATTTGAATCTTTTGAAGAATTTTAATTCTTTTAAAAAAATAATAATTAAATATTTATTTAAAAAAGAAGTTATAGATGGTTTTGTGCAAAACTTTGAAAGAAATCTGTAAATAAACATAACAGAACATTTTTTTCACTAAAACTTTTTTCTTTAACTTTAATTTTCTGAAAATTTATAAAATTTCAGTCGCATTTTACTTAAAAAAAATCTCAAAAAAGTCCGTTAGTCGCATCTTTTCACAAAAAAGTCACATTTCTGTAGAAAAGTTGAAAAAAAGTCGAAAAAGTCGCACAATCCGAGCCCTGAATATTTCAAAAATCAATTCAGTATCAAAATAAAATTTCAGTCAGACAAAAAAATAATATTTTATGTCAATAGTGAAAATTAAAAACTACTTTTTACCATAGCCACAAATTTTAAAAACATTCCTAAAATTAGTACCGTCAACAGGGGTAATTATGGTACAAAAACGCGATTTTTTGAGTTTCTTCTTCACTAAAAATCTAAAATGTACAAAAAAATTTTATTAGTTATTCAAATATATTGTGAACATTCCTCTAAAGATTTCCTTCAAGTTCCATTTCCAAAAAAAAGTTTTTGACGGAGTTATTTAAACATAAATATTGCTCCATAATTGCCTTGCATTTGGGGCAATTGTAGAACAAATTATTATAATTCATTATCAAAGCAAGTATAACAAATTTTCTTTGTGTGTATATTAAGAAAACTTTATTTAGTACTGCAGAGTAAAATAATAATAGATAATAATAGTAAATTAAACGCGAAAATTTAATTCCAAGAAATTAGTAGATTTTTACACTTTCTTGAAATAAACTTTCCACTTTTTCGATTTTTAATAATTATTTTCTCGTTGCCAATGACAATAAAAATAAAAACATCTGAGTAACTTTGTAGGCAAAATATTAAACTATTATTTAAAACAAGAACCAAATTAAAATAATTTACCACACAAATTTTACATAAAAAAGAATTACTCGTTCCATAATTACCCCGGTTGACGGTAGTAAAATTTATTTTTATTTTTTTTCCAAATAACAGTATAATTTTTTTCAAACAAATTTTTTTTCTAAAATAAATTTCTCTTATCCCGAGGTTATAACATATATATTATAAAGGAATCTCGTCGTATATCGATAAGAGAAAACATTGCTTACGTTGAATGTTTCTATGACTATGATATGTGCAATTGAAAAACGTAAAATAGTATTTTATATCGATACTCCAATTGAGGAGATACATATATACAAAATATATATGTATATTTGTTGGATGGGTCATTGGGGTGTTGCTGGGATAGATCGATAGGTAAGTGGCTTTGAATACCGTCTCTACGCTAAAGCGGGTGCTGAACCCTGTTCTTGTAGGTCGATCGGAAATCTCTCACGTTCCGAACAATGTGGAAAGTTATGCGAAATGTTGCATAAGTTATTGATTCTTACAATTTACTGCCTCCGCACTTTGAAGCTTTCCAATAAATGTCGCCGATATTTTTATCTCAAGAGTTTATTAAAATTAATTCATCTTGGATAAAAAAGGAAAAAAAAATTTCCTCGATAATAAAAAAAAAAAAATTATAAAAAAAACTCACTGAAATATTGCTTTTTTTCCACCCATTTTTTTTTATATATTCACTGCAATTTTTTATGTTGGCAAATTTTTTTTTACATGAAACAAATAATAATTTTAATGATTTTATCGACTTTTTTTTCGTTTTTGAATAATTGCGTGGTTATAAAAAGAAAATTGTTTTAATTAACAGACATTTTTGTTGGATCTTTATGGTAGAATTTTTTTTTTTTTTTTTAATAAAAGTTCGGTGAAAATGTATAAACGTAAATAAATCTGGAAATGAAGGAGGGTTTTTTTTGTTACTAATTATTATATTTCAGTGTATTTTTTTCGGGAATAAAAATTAATGAGTTTATCAAGTTCACAGTTTCCTCTTTCAAAAGTTCTCTCTCATTATCATTATCATTTTTTTTTGATGCGTTGAAATCTTCTTTTGGCAATTCATCAACTCGCTTTTGTAATTATACTTTGCGGGCAACCGTCACAATTTTTTTTTTTATTTCTCTTTCTCTCAATGCAATTACAAATGCTGACAGTAAAGTAGAAAGAACGAAAACTCTAAAAGTTGAGAAGAAATCAAAGTTTTTCAAAAGTCAAATAATTTTGATGGTGAAACATCATCATTACTGTAATGATTATCTTTCATCTTTTTCTTTGCCATTCTACACTTTTTATTTTACTTTTTCTTCTTACTCTTCTGCACCACACTTTACTTTCTGTTTCTCCCGTTATTTTTCTTTCACTTCTTCTTTTTAAAAAAATTTTTTTTCTTCTAATGACTAAGGGAAAATTTTTTTCCTTTATAATAATAAATTATTTTTTTAAATAAATAAATTTAATAAATTTATTTCAAAGCGAGTTTTTCTCTTATTTTTTTCCTTTTTTTTGTAAATGAAAGATTTTTTTACATAAATAATTTTAATTCATTATTATTTAATTTTTGAGAGAATAATTTTGACTTATTTTTTCTTTTTTAACGCAGAAATTAATTTCTTTAATAAACAAATTAAACACATTTTTTTCTATTAGAAAGAAAAAGTTTTCTTTAAAAAAAAAAAGTTTTCCCCTTTTTTTCTTTTTTACAAGTATTTTTTAAAAATTTTCTTTAATTCTAGGCTGCTTTTTGTGGAAATGTAATTTTCGTACCTTTTTTCTGGAAATTTTTTTTTAAATCTCTTTCTTTCGAAAACTTTTATTTTTCTACGGTTAAATGTCAATTTCTTGTGGTGGAAAAAATATTTTTCATCTCTTGGGTCAAAAAATAGAGCAAATTTAATAAAATATAATGTTGGATATGTCTCTTTTCCATTTGCGAGAGGAAAAGAGAGCGAGACTTGGGACACGAGAGAATCGACACAAAAGAGAAATCCTATTCTTTCAACGTAAAAACTACCTATTGGATGGGACAAATAGATGGTTGAAAAGGAATGAAAGTTTTCGATTCTCAGATGTTTTCTTTTTTTTCATTTTCAATTTCCATCTCAACGTTAAATGAATTTCGATCCTTATAATACAGCTCTTTTTATAACTTTCAAATAAACTTTTTTTTTCACTTTGAAAAAAAAAATTTTTTTCTTCACAAAAATATTGAAATAAATTTGATTAGAAAATTTTTCATTCAGTAGAATAAAATTTTCATAGAAGAATTTTCCTTGCTTCAGTTTTTCTATTTTTCACTTCATATTCTTTATTTTTATTTTACTTTTTATTTTTTTATTTAAATTTTTTTCATTTCTGGAAATAAAAAAATTATTTTACATTTTTTTGGGATAGATAATTTTTTTCTTCTAAATGAAAACTTGATGAATGAAATGACTTGATTTATGAGATAATAATTGTAAGTGGCACACCATCTAAAACAGCTTAAAGAAGATAAAAATCATAAAAAAGAGAGAGATACTTTAAAAAATTGACACATCTAAAAAATTTTTATTTTTCTTCTATGACGACCGGTTGTTATTGGATATCGACTATCTGGCGACAACCGAAGGGAACTGTCGTTTTTACGACATGTGTGTGGGGTACAGCAGCTGCACTAAAATCTGCTCGAGACATTAATGTATTTGAGATTGTCATTTTTGAGATGAAAGTATGAGAAAATTGCTTTGATAGCCTCGTAAATAACAAAATAAATCTCAGGGAAGCATATTTTGTTTTTTTTATGACACTGACTTTTCTGTTCAGAGAGTCAAGATTGCAAAAAAAAATAAACCGAAATATTTTTTTTTCACGATAATAAAAAGATGCAAAAAATTTATAAAAAAAAATTTTTTTTTTACTAGGGAAATTGAGAAAAAAAATGTTTATTGAGTGAAAAAAATTGATAACGAATCGACATACGATACATTGTGACAAATATAATTAGAATTAGAAATTGTCTGACTCGCAATTGACTCTAACTACTTGAAATTAAAAAAAACATTTCTATACATATTTCAAGGGGTTAACCATCAAATACAAAAAAATAAAAAAATGTTTTAATTCTAAAAGATTATTACAAAAATAAGTAGAGAAAAAAATGTCCCTATATTAGTTTTCTAAATATAAAGTTGTAACAAGAATTGATAAAGCAACAGGTATCAATTTTTTTTTCTGACTTTAAAGGACTTTCTTTTCACGATATATCAACATATGCCAACAATGATTACCGATTTTGTAAATAAAGGAGTTACTTTTACCATTGTTTGGACACACGAGGATTGAAACGTTCGTTCGGACAAAGCTACTTCATAAAGGACCGAGAGAGAGTAGATTTAGGTAAGGAGTTACTTTTGCTTTGTAAGGCAAATACTGTAAATTGAACTGAGGATTGTAAACCGACAGTTGAAAGATCTTCAAGGCAACCACAGCATTCATGGCATGTTGAATGGTGAAGGAAATCGGAGAAGACATGAAAGCGCACCGAGAGAGCCCAAGGGGTGAAAATTCGTAAACCTCTCTCTCCCTCTCCCCCCCCCCCCCATCCATATACACACACACAAATACTCTCTCTCACTCTCAATTCTGATGAACGAGACTTTTGTCGCAAGTATACGACAACATTCCCCCTGTGACGTTTTATTTGTGAAAATCCTATTAGGCAATCGATGCAGAATACGGATTCGCAATATATAGTACAATATATGTATATATATTTTTGTGAATATATACTATATATATATATATATATTTCTATACAGTATATATACTAATACAATATAACCAAAAGCGGGGAAATTGTGCTCTCTCGAAAATTAAATTCAACGATTAATGTCGCTTGCATATAGATACAATTTATGAGTTGACACACTGACATAAATATCAAATATAAATTGAATTGACCTCTTTAAATTGAAGTGCACATCCGTAAACAGTAATCGCTTTTGAAAAATTAATAATATAGCTTTCGCACTTTTTAATTTTTGTGTTTTTTTATTTTACTTTGTATTTATTGTTTGCGATGAAAGTTATCCACTTGATGGTAAATTAAATAATCAATTCTCTTTTATTTATTATGGTGATAATAGAGATTGAAAGGATTTCTTAATCATTTGAAATTAATTAAAACATTCATACGAAAGAAAATTAAAAATATTTTTATTCAGTTAAATATTATAATTTTGTGCCTTTTCTTAATAATTTTCTTCATTACTGTTATTATTATTATTATTATTATTATTATTATTATTATTATTATTGTTATTATTATTATTATTATTAAATTAATATTATTAAATTATTATTATTTTAAAAATTATTTCAGTATTTATCTACTCCTAAGGGATTGTTTCTTCCTTTAATAACATGTCTGATTTGAATGTACTACTTAAAAATTATACTGAAGGAAATAACATTAGGTGACAATACTAAAATGCCTGATATAACACGTTGGTTCTACTACTGATTTTTTCAAATTCCAGACGCCTGACTGAAATTAGTTTACACTACTGAGAACAATAAATAAAGTTTTACTAGTGTTTAAAATTTGTCTATAAAAAAAAATTTCTTTAAAATTGACTCTTTGCTTAATTGCCTGACATTGATTTAAATTATTTTAATGTCTGACTGGACTTTGGTTCTACTACTTAATTATTGTTTTAATTTAAAGATTACATTAAAAATTAAAAAAAAAATAATAAAAAGACTAGCATAATAGTTGATAAAATTACAATGCATATTTATTTTTTAAGAAACTGTAAATTTCTCACCTGTAAAATAAAATAAAATACTTTAAAATTCCAGAGAACGAAAAATAAGACATAAATTAATAATAAAGAGGAAATTAATAATTGATATTAAAGAAAAGTGTAATTTTCTTTTTTTTGATATTGACACACAAATACGTCTTCAAAATTATTTTCATTATTTCAATTCAATTATTATTTTCAAAAAATTTTAACTACAATTTCACTTTATTATATATATTATTTTTAATAATAATTAAAATTTATAATAATTAATTTATCAATTTCACTACATTTCAATTATTCGTAAATTCCTTAATTAAATGCATATTAGAAAATAAAAACTTTAAATAATATTCAAAAAATTCAATTAAGCGTTTTTAAAAATATTAATTTTAAAATTCAATTATTTCCAAAAAGTTCACTCTATATTTCTTTTAATATTCAATTATAATCTAAAATTTTAACTGAAATTCATTTTTATGAAATGAAAATCAATTTTTATTAAAAAATTCTACAAGAACTTAATTATTCACATGCAAAAGTAAAAAATTTATTGAATAATTGAATGTTTCTCAAAATTCAATTCTCATAAAGAATTTTAGTAACAAATTTTTTAATACTTCAATTCTTTTGTCGAATTTTATTAAAACTTACATGAACATAATTACTTTTTTCAAGGAATTCAGTTATAATTGTATGAAAAATAATTGAAACGCTGCGATAAGTTTTATGAGAATTTTCAAATTTATTCGTTTACAATTCAATTTTACAAAATTTCAATTATTCGAAAATTCTGCAATTAAATTAAATTGAAAAATAACAACTTGAAATAATTTTAATAAAAATTATATTAAACTTTTCAAAAGAATTAATTCCACATAATTTTTTGTCAAAAATATGAAAAATTAAGAATTTCAATGATTTTAGTTTGAAACTTTTGCAAAATTTAATTATTTCTAAAAATTCACGTAATAATGCTTTTAATATCTAAGTACAATCTAAAATTTTAACTGAAATTTATATTTAAAACCATTTTTATTAGTAAATTCTACAAAAATTCAATTATTTAAATACAAAAATTAATAATTTATTAATTTCATGATGTTTGACATTAAATTCTCATAAAAAATGTTATTAACAAATTTTTTAAATCATTAAATTCTTTGGTCGAATTTTAATAAGATTTTTAAGAATAATTACATTTTTCGAGGAACTTGATTAAAATTGCATTAAAAATAATTGAAATTCTACAATGAGTTTTATTATTTAGGAAAATAATTGAATTCCTAAAAGAATTTTATTATTTATAAAAAGAATTGAATCCCTGTAGAAATGTTATTATTTATGAAAATAATTGAATTATTGAGAAGAAATTTATAAAAAAATTTGTAAATAATTGGATTCATGTAAAAAAATTTATTATATATGGAAATAATTGAATGTTTGCGTAGAATTGTATTGAAATTTTTTTTAATAATGCACTTCTTTTGGAAAATTTTATTGAAATAGTAGATATTGAAAATTATGGAATTTTAGAAAACTTTTGAAAATAATTGAAATTTTGACTATAGAATTTGATTAAAATTTTGTAAAATAATTGAATATCAGAGAAGAATATTATTATTTATAAAGAGAATTAAAATTTTGACGAGAACCATTTTGGTGTTATTTTAACTCCTCTCGTTTTACTGTGTTTCATTTTTTCTTTAATTTCTGTTCCCTCTTGCCAGGAAATGTCATTTGTAAAATTATTGTTTTAATCATAAATGTTTGTTGGACTCTAGAGACTGCAACTAATCAGAGAGTTTGTATAATTAAGGCACCTTTCTAATTTAGCTAATTGTTGCTTAGACAAGGACAAGAAATGAAAGCAAGACACTTAAAAATGTTAATAAAACAATTCCTCAGAGCGAGCTAATAATTTTCAAAATTAATAAAAAAAATAAAAAAGAAAGATAAAAAAAATTACAAACAATTTGTTTTAATATACTAAATATTATAGTTTTAAAAATATAAATGTTGTACCTAATATTAGATATTAATAACAAAAATATGAAATACTAATAAAAAGTTTTCCTTTAATTTGAAAACGAAATATTTGATTAATTTTGTTATATTAAAAGCCATGTTTAAATATTTATTTATATTCAAGAAATTTTTTCTGAATTAAAATATTGAGGAGTGGTCGCATCAACAATAAATCGTGATGAAAACGAATGATGTTTTGTTTGGCCGGAAATAATCTGTATTTCTGACAGTGAAATGTTCTATTGAATCGTTACATCCAAAAAAAAATGCTTTGAAATAACATCGAAAGTCGTGGTATCAGTAATGTTGGACTTTAACAAAATGGTTTTACAAAATAAACTAAACGTGTGTGTGCATGTATATAAATAAATGTGTATATACACATGTTTCTGTGTATATGTATATATTTACACATAAATAAATATACACACACACACATATAAAGGATGAAACGAGCTAAAATCGATCGCCGTTGCCCACTGAGATTTATAGGCAAGAAGAAGATTTATTTGACATGTTTAAAGGCTTACTTTATGGACGAGCTTAGGCGAGTATTTAAAGCCTTTTTCTCGTTGATGTTTGTTTCCTTTTTTTCCTTTACATTTACCGCAAAATTGTAAATTCCTCTAATTACACTGATTTCACAAAATTTTATATTCATTTGCTTCTTTTTTTAAAACACTGTTCTTTTACCTTCGCTTTCAAATAACATCGCAAACGGACTGAAAACAAAGTAAATAAAATAGAAATAAAATAAAATTATAAAAACAATGTGAAAAATTCAAATTATGCAAATAAAAATAAAATAGAAAAAAAAGAGTAAAATGACTTATAAGTTTTGTTATAAAAATATGTCAAAGTAATGGTTCCAGATATTCTATAAACAGTTTAGATTTATTAAACGGTCGAGAGAGAGAGAGAGAGAGAGAAATTCGCCATGCTTTAAGTAGAATTGAAAAATTCGAATTTCGATAATATCGGGAATTTAGCCTCAATCCTAAAAGAAATATTTTCTCGAATTTCAATATCGAAAATATCCTTCGGGTATATGCATAACATACATTTTTATAGGATCACTCCTTTTTTTTATTATGTTTCAGCAATTTTCAACTACCACATTGTCATTGAGTGAAGAATGGCAGTTTTTTTCTTTATAAAAAAGATAAATGCCATTGTTATTATAAATAACTGTAAAATAAAAATTAATAGTAGTGATAGTAAAATGAAAATCAAAAGTCCCACTATAATTGACTTCTAATCTTTAAAATTATTACTTTGAGAATTATAACTCAGTGGTAATTAATTGGTTTGAGAGCAAATTGACTTATACTACACAGTAAAAAGTGAGGTGTTAAAATAATACCAGAATGGATTAAAATAATCTACAACAGTTTAATCTCTCTAGGATTAAATTAACACCAAAAAGGATTAAAATGATCTATTTAGGTGTTATTTTTAACTATGAATGAAATTTTATTTTAAATAAAATTATTTTTATAAAAACTAAAATTCTTTTAGGAATTCAATTATTTTCATAAATAATAAAACTCATTGTAGAATTTCAATTATGTTTAATGCAATTTTAATCAAATTTCTGAAAAAATGTAATTATTCTTCAAAATCTTTTTAAAATTCGTCCAAAGAATTTAATGATTTAAAAAATTTGTTGATAACATTTTTTAAGAGAATTTAATTTCAAGAACCATGAAATTAATAAATTTTTTATTTTTGTATTCAAATAATTGAATTCTTGTAGAATTTACTAATAAAAATGTCTTTAAAAATAAATTTCAGTTAAAATTTTAGATTGTACTTAGATATTAAAAGCATTATTACGTGGATTTTTAGAAATAATTAAATTTTGAAAAAGTTTTAAACTAAAATCATTGAAGTTCTTAATTTTTCATATTTTTGACAAATAGTTCTGTAGAATTAATTCCTTTTAAAAGTTTAATAGAATTTTTATTGAAATTATTTCAAGTTTTTATTTTTTAAAATATATTTGATTAAATAATTTCCGAATAATTAAAACTTTGTAAAATTGAGATTGTAAACGAATAAATTTGAAAATTCTCATAAAACTCATCGCAGCGTTTCAATTATTTTTCATACAATTATAATTGAATTCCTTGAAAAAAGTAATTATGTTCATGTAAGTTTTAATAAAATTCGACAAAAGAATTGAAGTATTAAAAAATTTGTTACTAAAATTCTTTATGAGAATTAAACTTTGAGAAACATTCAATTATTCAATTAATAATTTACTTTTGCATTTAAATATTTAAATTTTTGTAGAATTTTCTAATAAAAATTAAATTTCCTTTCGTAAAAATTAATTTTAGTTAAAATTTTAGATTACAATTGAATATAAAAAAATATAGAGTGAACTGTTTGGAAATAAATGAATTTTGAAATTTATATTTTTGAAAAAGTTTATTGAATTTTTTAAATATTATTTGAAGTTTTTATTTTCTAATATGCATTTAATTAAAGAATTTAGGATTAATTGAAATTTCGTGAAATTGATTAATTAATTTGTATTTAAAATAATCCATATAAAGAAAAATTGTAGTTAAAATTTTTGTAAATAATAATTGAATTGAAATAATGGAAATCATTTTTTAGAAGTATAATATTCTTATAATATAAAACAATGATTTTATTACTTGGTCATCTTTAATTATTATAAAACATGAAGAAATCGGTCTCCGAGTCAAAGACTCGGAGTTATCGATATATTCCTGTTTTATAGTTATAAAAAAATTTAATAAACTAAAATTTCATTCATGTTATAAAAAAAACACCAAAATTGATTATTTTAATCATTTTTTGTTTTAATTTAATCTTCAACACTTTTTAATACATCACGATTTACTGTAAAAAAGTTTAATATGAATATAAACAATTAAAATAATAATATTAATATAAATTTAATTTAATTTTTATATAATTTTACTTAAAATACAATTAAGTAAGATCTTGAAGGACTTAAAATGTCACCTGGTAGAAAATGGAATTCGTCTATTGATTTAAATTACTTAATAGACTCTGGGTTAGAATACAATTTTTTACTGAAACATTTTCTCTTTCTTTTATTAGTCGTCTGACCAAAAATTGACTTTCACTACTTAAAATGATACTAAATGCAGCATGATCTTAGAAAATCGCCTGACAGACTCACACTACTTAAATTTGATACCTATTTGGTAAGAAATTGTATTACTGGAAGTTTTACTTAATCTTAGAATTGTCTGACCTGTAATTGACTCTCACTACTGAAAATACAGCCTGTCTGAATGTTTGTTACTTCAGGATTTTTAACGTTTCGACATGTCTGACTACTATTGACTATAACTACTTAAGAGAAAGTGATGTAGTAAATAAACAAAATATAATTAGTACTAGTAATAGTAAAACTATACTATTATTTATTTGTTTATAATATAATTTTCACATAGAAAGTTTTTTTTTAAATTTACAACTAGCTGACCAGATATAGACACTGACTACTAAAAACAATTATCCAAAAATACGTTTTTCTGTTTTCTTACATATTATTGAGATTTCTAAAAAAATATTATAATAAGTTATGGATAGTATAATAATAAGTGGTAATATTATATTATTATATTTAAATATGTATTTCATATACTGTGAGAATACATAATCCGGATATATTGTCCTCTGGAGGGATTAGCAGTGAAGAAGAGTTGATGAAGCTTTTTCAGGGTTGTTGATGAATGTCGTCGTCGTCGTCGTCGTCGCTATATATAAATATATATACATGCGAGTGTGAGAGGCTACATTTTCGTATATAACAAGTGGGGTATGATAAGGTGCTTTAATAACAGCAAGTATATGCTCGTCTTCCTATGTTTCTGTCGACAGACGAGGCAGTTGATTAACGTTACACCGCACATTGTCCATTAGGGTTTCCATTATGGTTCTTCCGCCTTATTATCCACTAGAATTTGCATGGTGTTGTACGCGAAGGAATAGAAGTCCTTAAACACCCTTTACAATGGGAGCGACCTCAAAGGGAAATGCAAATGAGTTAACGATTCCGTTAAGTAACTTAGCCTAACCAAGACTTCATTAAATAACTGGCTTTTACATTTCTCTCTCAGTCAGAGGTATAAGAAAATTTTGTTTACTAAGAGATTTTCAGTGCGGTGCGGTAAGCTTCACTACTTTTGTGGTAGTCGAAAAATGTTTGCAAATTAGAAGACAGAAATTCATTTAAAGAAAAATGTAGATTCACTGAGAGTTTCATTCTGTAGCTTTTAATTGTTTTCAATTTTCTTTGATTTGACTTTTTTTCTCTTTTAATTTAATTCAATTTTCTTAGATTTGATTTTTTCTCTTTTAATTTAAATCAATTTTCTTAGATTTGATTTTTTCTCTTTTAATTTAATTCAATTTTCTTATATTTGGTTTTTTAACAACTAACTTCAATTTTTATATTCTAATCTACGGGTTTTTGAAATTCGAAAAAAATGTCTGATCAAAATTGACTTGCACTACTTAAAAATATCCTTGAATTGTCTTCATATGATGTCTGACTAAACACAGGGTATACTACTGCGAGCTGTTTATTTCTTTGAATATTTGTCTGATCAAAATTGACTTTCACTACTTAAAAATGTCCTTGAATTGTCTTCATATGATGTCTGACTAAACACAGGATATACTACTGCGAGATGTTTTCTTCTTTGAATATTTGTCTGGTTTAGATTGACTTGTACTACTTAAAAATATTCCTGAATTGTCTTCCTATGATGTCTGACTAAACACAGGATATACTACTGAGAGCTGTTTTCCTCTTTCAATATTTGTCTGATTTAGATTGACTTGAACTACTTAAAAACTTACTGGAATAGATGACATTTGGTCGCAGGTCTAAATGTCCGACTACTCGTAGGTTCTACTACTGATTTCTTAAAATTGAAGTTGTCTGACTAAAATAAACCCATACTACTGCCAAAAATAATGAATTAATTCAGCTGTCATGTCTAGAGTATTTTTCTTCTTTTACTGCATTTATAATTCAAATTGACTTATACTACTGAAAACTGTGTTCAGAGTAGGTCTTAATATTGTTAATTTTGAAATTATCAAATTGCAACGAATTGATATCAAACACTGTGTCAAAAAATAATTTCCTTAAAATTTTTCTTTAATTTTGATCCAATTTCGTGTGAATTTGATACTTTCAGGAAAACTGTGTAGTTGTGTCTAAACATAATTGACTTTTACTACTTAAAATTTGTTTTCTAATTGCAAATAGCTTAGAGTCGACAAAATTTCCTGAATTTAAATTAGGTGTTAATGTGTCTGACATATATTGACAAAAACTACTGAAAATTCTGATGGAACGAAACTTTTTTTTTGCAATAATTAAATATTTAATTTTTGTAAAAATACATAAAAATTGTAAAAATATATGCGTACAAATGCCCACACCCTTCAGTCAGAAAGTAGGAAAAGTCATTTAGTGAATTCTCCCGCAATCACAGTGGAGAGAGAGAGAGAGAGATGCGATTTTGGTCAGCCATCAAGCGAATATACAACGTTCGAAAAACTGCATTTAAAACGATTGTTTTGTTGAACCAACGATATATTTTTGGAGAGTGAGATTAATGGATTAAACTTTGAATTTCCAATGAATCAATAATTCTGTCTGCTGGCGTTATTTCTATTTTAGCCCCTTTTTGATTAAATTTGACATTTTTACTTTTAAATTTCTATAATTAAATCTTGTAATTACATCTATCAGACACAGAAATTAAATTCTTATCAAATTATCATTGTTTCGCGAACAAAAAAGAAAATAAAGTTAATTTTCTTTGATTACTTGTTAATCTTGTTTATGGACTTTTGATATTTATAAATATTCCCAGTCAATAATTGTCTGCGATACAAATAACGGAATAATTGCATATTTTTAGAGAACTATGTTGTTTTTATCGCGGAAAGTGTTGAATTTAAATGTATATAAAACATGAACTGAAAGGTACATAATTAATGTTAGTAATTAGGGGGGAGTAATTAACATCAGAATTTTTGTTTTGTAGTAATTATTCTATAATTTTATGATAATATGCTAAAAATATACACAAATAAATAAATAATTAAATAAAAAAAAATTATGTAAATAAATTAATTGATAAATTTATGTAAATATATTTTTATAATAAGTAATATATTAATAATATTAGTAATAATAATAATAATAATAATAATAATAATAATAATAATAATTATTATTATTATAACATTTACATTTTACATTATGAAAATAATTTAATTTTTTTAATGAATAATAATAATTACTGTAGTAATTAGTACGAAAATTACTGAATATTATTGTAAATGAAAAAAAATTTGCTCTGGAGGAAAAAATACAATTTTTTCGTGTAATTTGTGGATGGAATTTTCTTGAACTCTTTTTTTTCAAGAGCAGAGTAGTGATCAAATGCATTGTGAAACGTGACTTCGCTCATTCAGTAGATAAAGGCGATTTTGGTCAGCCGTCAAGTGGTGCGGCGGTTTCGAATAGCTCCTAACTACGTCTGACCGGAATTGCCGTCACTACTGCATGACAACCCTTTTGTGAACACCCTTTTTTATGAATCAAGATTGCAGATAATTTACAGCTCGAATGATTAACCCCGCTTTTATCAAACAAAAAGGGGTTTAATTTACCTAATTTTCATTTTTTTCTCTTTTTTTTGCATTTTATCGTTGCTAGTTAATTTTTTTTAAGCTCTTTCCTAAATTACTTCTTTCTCGGAATTTTTTTTTTCTACCTTTAAATTGTTCTTTTTAATAAATACACCCTCAGTTTTTTTAAGGATATCAAACTTGTGCGGAATCTGAACCAAAAATTGTTACAATTCGATTTTTTAGCTCAATTTGACACCCTGGCAAATTTGTGACTTGGACTAAAACATTGTCAAAAAAAGGTCCAGTTACTATTTTGCTTCAAATAATTACCTAATAAAATAAAAAAAAATTTCCTAACCCTATTATTTTGTGTACCGATGTAAAACTTTCCAGACACACGGCAAAAGTGGTGGGGAAAGAAACTAAAATCAATGCTAACTTCAATTATACGAAATGAGATGCGCAATAAAAAAGCATGGAACGGAGGAGTTTTTTCTCGTAATTAAGAAAAGCGATTCTTTGGCTTTTTGCTTGGAGGAGTGAAATCAGTTTTAATTAAGAGGGACGGGATATAATTTAGGAAAAGAAGAATTGTCGACTGTTGTCTTTTAAGGGTGGAGAGAAGTTGTTTGTGGATTCACATTGAATTCGAGGGAGCAAGAGAGAGAGAGAGAGAGAGAGAGAAACGTCACGTCGATATCGTCTTACGTAGATATCTCGAGCTTTACGGTGATTATCCTTGACTGGTTGAGCTTCATGGTGGGAAGCTCTCGAAGGGATTATCTTCTCCCCTCTCCTCTTCTATTTCACTACCCCTCCCTCTGTTTTCCCTTCTCACTTCACTCCCCACTCCTACTTCCTTTCAACCCTTAACTCCGTCAGAGACGTTCTACCCCGATACACCCTTCAACCTCCTGTCGATATTTCAGCAGCCTTATCTACTTCCCAGCCAAATATATACTGTACAATTTCAACTACGTTTCTACGGACATATATATAGGAGAGAGAGAGAGAAATATATATATAAACATAATTGTGTGAAACATTTCTCCATTGTATTTCGAGAGAGAGAGAGAGAGAGAGAAAAAAAAGTTTTCCTAGAGACACTAACACTAAATGTGAACACGTCGATATATTAATTAGAATTTTCTCGAGTGAGAGAAAAGAAAGATTAGCTATCTCTTAATGGGGGAAGGGGACTTTTTTTCGGAATTACGGCTATAGTGTGAATTCGTGTCTTGAATACAGGAGAAGATTAAGTGATTCGCAAGAAACGAATAAGACGTACACCTTTTTCTATTTCCGCTTTTAATGAGAGAAAGAGATCGTTTTTTTCTTTTTCTTTTACGAAAGATTGGAATTTATTTATTAACAAAACACTTTTGTGAATGAGATTTTCCTAGTGGAAAAAATAAGATTCTTGTTGATATAACAAGAAGATTCTTGTTGATATATATATATGGGTGATTCTTCTGAAAGTGACACTTTTAAACTAGTTTCTCAATTTTTTTTTCTTTATTTATATGATTTTTTTCTACTAAAACTACTTGATTTCATACTCAAGAGTAAGATTTTTAGGTTGTGCAAAATTAATTCTTAAAAATTTAAAGTTTTTCTCCTTTAAAGAAGATTATTATTGCTCCATTAGATTAATTTTATTTAATTCGCGTGTTTTTCTATTCAACATCTCCGCTAATAAAAAATGAAATCACACTGCTTATAAATTAATAATTTCCATATTTAAACATCAAATGTATTCAATTCGATTAAAATGTAAGTTCATTTAAAGTATTTTATTTAATTATACCGTAAGAGTGACTAATTTCGATACCTTTTTTTTAAATTAGATTTGACATACTTTTTAGACAGAAATATTAAAAATTTACAATTGTTTTTGGTTGTAATATAAATAGTAAACTCTAATTTTAAATTTATTTGCAGCAGATTCATTGAGAACTTTCAATAAAAATTATATTTAATCCATAAACAATTGTTTTTGTTAATATAAATAGTAAACATTAATTTAAAATTTATTTGCAGCAGATTCATTGATAACTTTCAATAAAAATTATATTTAATCCATAAGCTAGTAATTTTCATTTTGAACAAGCGGTATAAAAACGTAGGTAATAAAGCCTTACTTGAAAATTTTTAAGTTGAATCCTTCTGAACATTAAATTTCCTGTATTGCTAACATGATTTTCATAAAGCAGAAAACTAAAAGCAATAAATAGATTCTGCAAAAAATCAATTTAAAAAAAAATTCAAATTTGTAGTGTAAATTCGCTCAGGAAATAAGTCTACAAAAAAGATGTTTGGGACTAAATATTTTAAGTGTGTTAATTATTTTAATTTATAATTCGATTTTTTTAATAATCGTACTGTTATAAGTGAAAATTAAACGATTTCAAACAGTTTAAGCACTGAACTGTCAAACTTAACCTTATTTTTTATGTTTATAAGTTCGTTTAATTGAATGATTGAATATAATGACTTATTGATAAAACAATTTTAAATACCCTCATTTAAAGGTATAGTCGCAAACAACAAAACGGCTTATAAATAATTTTCTGTTATATATTTTAATTTCTTTATGCAGTGATAGGAAAGAGAAAGGGTTAGAGATTATATATTTTCAGTGCCAATATTTATTTTCATACCGAAGTTATTTAAAAAGGAATTGAAAAATTGAGCGAAATTAGCCTCTTTTACGGTAATTTGGGTTAATTTTTTCAAAGCATTGCAGATAAATACTAAAAACAAAAGAAAAACTTGCATTTTTCAAAGAAAACGCCTTCGGAGATAGAAAATAATTTTTTTTCACATTTATTTACATAAGGGCAGAAATCAAATAAGTTTTTTTTAGTAAAATATACAAATTTCACACCCTTATTTGATATTACCATCGAAATATTCTGTTAAACTAACTTCAAAATTCAGTTATTTATTAAAAAAGAAGGCTTCGGAGATGAAATTGAATTTTTACTCGGAGCAAAATGTAAATTTTGCTTATTTATAACAGCAATAATTTTTCTTCTTTTTATCGATAAAATATAGGAAAATTAAACGTCAGATTCTCAGCTTTATTTTAATATGTGCATTAAAATTTTGTTTAAGATATTTTTAAAGTATAAAATATCAGTAAGCATTGTAAAGTAATTTTAACCTAAAACTAAAGACAAAGTTTAAACATTTTTATCAAAAATAAAAGTGAGGTCTAAAAATTTTTTAAATTCACATAAGGGTAGAAAAAACATTGTACTTTCTGACACTATTTTTAAAAAATTTCTCAGAGTTTGAAAAAAAGCATAAAAATTTAGTTTTCTTATAGAAGTCCTATTGGAGACATGTTGAAAAGGCTTCAGGAGAAGAAAATAATTTAGTTATTATACAAATTCAGTGGAATAAAATTATTTAATTTTCTTTTTAAAATGATAAATAAGTGCTACATTTTCACTATGGAAATTGATAAAAATTATGAAAGGGTAGATTTTGTAAAATTAATCGAAACATCAGAAATGTCACTTTCAGAAGAATTACCCGTATATTAAACTATAATTATTAAGATTATCAATTTTTTAGAAGAGAACAAAAATGTTTAACTATAAAAAAAATATTAATAACGTAATAACTTTAGTTACAATTATACTTTATATAATAGATACATTTTAGTTTCAAACAATTTTTAGTTACAATAAATATTATATTACTTTAAAAAAACGAACAATTCGAAATCCTTGATATCATGTTATTCAAATTTCAATTATTTTTACTATTTTCATTGATATTTTGTTATATTCATTGCAACACGAATTTCCTGTTATTAAAATTAATTAATAAGAGTCGTATCTGTACAAATGTAAAGAGTCGTATTTACTAACTTTTTAGCTATAACAACACTCTTCCTTTTAAACAAATTGATTCTAACTAATAAAAATTTTGAATGGAAGTAAATAAAGAGAGAAAGTTTATATAAAAGAAGTTGAATTTACTCAAAGAGATTGTCAATTCTAAGCAATAAATTCTTTTATTTAGAAAGAGAAGTTTTAAAAGGGGGAGTATTAAAATAAAATTCATAAGGACAATTTGAGAATACGACTCAATGATCATCGGTAGTAACTGTGAACTTTTATGACCTTTGTTATATCTTCATTTTGTGACTTAATATCACGTCCAATTGGTCAGAGGGCCATAAAATTGACGGGAAATTGACTTTTATACACAGTAAATGATGGATCCTAACAAATATAATACCTTTTCCGTCAACAATAATGTTTCATCGCTTTACAACAATTTTATTAGAAGGCAGGGCAAAAAAAAAATTACGAACAAATTTATTACACACGATGTAGTCAAAAACAAATTTTTATTTCCTCTCGCTCTATCTCCAACTCTCTACTTTTCCAAAACAAACTTTTTAAGATTTTCCATACAAGAAAGATAGTATAAAAATCTTTTATTTCATGTTATAAATAGAATTAATACTGTTTAGAAAACATTGTACTGAGATAGAAATTTTTCTCACTCACTAGGGTAAAAAAAGGCGTAAAAAAATAAAATTTCAATTTACAATGCGTTAATATAGTAATTAGTAACTATAATAATTTTGGTTAGAAATAATAATAATTAATAATCAAACAACCGATTTTGCTTTCTTCTTTTTCTAAGAGTACAAATTGTTAGAATTTCGAATAAATTATACTAGAGTTAAAAAAAATTGCTGTTCATGTTAATTTCTCTTTTCGTTTGTTTTGACGAGATTTAAAAATATGATAGTTACATAGTACATATAATTACGAGCGTTAAATGCGGTAAATTATGTTTTACGATTAATATCCATATATCTCGAAATTGCATATGGGTTATGCATACGAGTAAGTCCAAATGTTCTGGTAATTACTAATTGTTCGTTGTATAAAATGAAATATAAGTACATAAATTTGTGAAACGTAAGTACAATTTAAATACGTCTTTGTAAGTTTTGATGAATATATAAAATGTATGCTGATAATGTGAAATTTACCAGCAGAAAATTTACTCTTGTTTGTATATTTAGAAATATATGTAGGTACTGAACAACGTTTCCAAATATGTGCCTATGTGCATATCTCATTTCGTTATTTTACTGATTAAAACAGTTCCCATGAAATTACAGTCTCATTAAAAAACACTTTTTGCTCTCTCACACTAAATTATGAAAATTAATGGTATACAATTTTTAATGATAAAATTTGTTACTTAATAAACAAAATTGTTAATACAGGGTTGCCACGCTTTTAACTTTTTCAAATTCCCTGACTTTTCTAGGTTTTCCCGGTTAAAAAAACGGAATTTTTCCAGGTTCTTAAAACTACATTTATTATTAATTAGAAAATTATTGTAAAACATCAATAACTTCATTTTTCAATAAATATTTAATCATTATTATTTTTTTATATTGAAATTAATATTTTCAAAAATTCAATTATTTTTTTTAACTTTTATTATTTATTTCTCAAAGAATTAAATTATTTTCAAAAATTCCAATGAAATTCTTATGTGACAGTTCAATTTTTTTTAATAATTTTAATAAATTCTTCGTAGAAATTTAGCTAATTTCAAAAATTTCTCAAACTTCAATTATTTTCAATACAAAATTTCACAAAACAATTCAATTGTGTAAAAAGAAATTTTAATAAAATTCGTCACAAAAATTCAATTATTTTCAAAATTAATAATAATTCTTCGCAAAAATCCAATTCGATTCAAAAATTGCAAAAAATTCTAGTCTTAATTTAAATTATTTTTAAAAATAATAAAATTTTTCTTCTAAATTCAAATATTTCTGAAAAATTCTAATAACATTCCAATTAGAATTTAAATTATTTTTAACATACAAATTTTTGAAATTTCTCGAAAAATGCAATTATTTAAAAAAAAATTTATTCAAAGTTTTTAAGAGCACTCAAATATTGTTTAAATATTTGTTGATAAAGTTCAATTAATTAATAAAATGTTTATTTTTAGAGTTCAAGAAATGAATTTTATAGTAGAATTTTCTAATAAATAAATATTTTTGAATATAATATTAAATTTTAATCCAAAATTTTAACTGAAATTTATTTCTAAATTAATATTTATTAGAAAATTCTACACGAAATGAATTATTTAACTATAAAAATAAACAATTTATTAAATAATAATTGAATATTTCTTAAAATTCAATTTTTATAAAGAATTTTTTGAAAATTTAATTATCTTGCTTTATATTATTATTTATTTCTAAGATTCATATTTTTAAAAAAATGTAACAATAATTCCATTTTTCGAGAAATATTATCAAAATTTTGTATATTAAAAATAATTAAAATTCTGCAAAGAATTTTATTAAAATTTTTGAAAATAATTGAATAGGAGAGAAGTTTTATTATTTATAAAGACAATTTAAATTTTTAATCCAAATTTTTCAATTTTGATAAGAATTTTTGTAAATTTTCAAACATAATTGGACTTTTGGGAAGAATTATATTATTTTTGAAAATAATTGAACTCAAGATTGAAGTAAAATTAGATTTCAAGAATAAATACAGTTAAAAAACAAAAATTTTTCAGGATTTCGAACAAAATTCCCTGACTTTTCAAGGTTTTTTCAATTTTTATAAAATTCCCTGACATTTCCAGGTTTTTCAGATTTCCAGGTTACGTGGCAACCCTGTAATATTATTATAATTTTTTATATTACCAGTCGTAATAAAATAATTATTTTTTATATTATATTATAATTAAAAGAATTATATGATTAATAATTTATATTGTAATTAATGTTACTATAATTATTTTTATTTATATCATTATTATTTTTCATTACTAAGATTGTTGTAATTTTTTATTTATTTATTATTAGCTGGGTTAAAGTAAAAATTCCCTTTTCCATAAAGTATTGTTTTTGCTTCCATTATTATTATTTATTTATTTAGTATTGTCATACATACAAATAAAAATTACCTTTTCTCGAAAGTAAATTATTATTATTATTATTATTATTATCTTTATTATTTTTATTTTTACAATTATTGTTAGTATTATTATTATCTTTCTTATTTTTATTTTTACTATTATTATTATTGTTATTATTATTATTATCATCATCATCGTTATTATTTCGATAATTATCGTCACTAATAGTATTTTTCAAATTATTATCATTATTACGAAAATTATGATGATTATTAAGATTTTTAATTTTGTAAAATAACAATTTCGATTCTGATACCGTTAGCCTATTGCCAGTGGGACGATTAAATTATTATTACGCACCGATGATTAAAATGTCAACGCTAAAGGCTATTAATTAAAAGCCCATTTATCCCAGAGAAGTTTCTCTTCGATAAAATTTTATTCCAATGCTTTCCATTAACGTTAACAGTTTATTAGAGTATAAAATATATTTCAAAAAAAAAAAAAAATGTAAAAAAAACTCCACCTGTATTTACAAAATGCTTTTTCCCTTTTTTTTTGCTTTCGAAATTAAAACGCGTACACAAAAAATATATATGGAGATTTATATGAAAAAATAAAAGGAATTTTTTTCGATATTGTAATTTTTTAAATGTAAATAAAAAATGGTCAAAGAGTGAAAGAATTTAATTTTGACGGAAAGGTATGAAAATAGCTCTTATAATTAAAAACTTGAGGAATTCAAGAGAGTTAACGATGAAAAGTACTGTGTGGAAAGTTTTCGAAAGATGCTGCTTCTCTCCTTCTTGACGATGAAGTTGGTTTGGTGTGAGAGTGAGAGAGGGTGAAAAAAAAGTAAAAATTAAGACAGAGTGAGAAAGAGAGATGGAGGAAGCAACTGAAAAAGGAAGGAAGAGAGCATCGTTCGTTTGCTAGGCTAGGCAAATACCTCCGACTATACATCATCTATAATTAAGAAATGCCTCGCGTTCACGCGCACCCTCACACTGTTTAAGTATTCCGTCGTAATCTTTCTCAAACGAAATTAGAAATAATGAAAAGATATAAACAAATGAAAGATGGCTCAAGTCCAAGTACACACATGCGCTTCATTTCTTTCTCTTTCTTTTTCTGTCTTTAAAAAAAAAAAATGTGCGACAGTATTATACACCAAGCACTATGAATCAATTATGTTGAAAAGAAAACACGTACTTTATTTTACAGTGGAAAAGAAAAGGGAAAGCTAAAAATAAAGGAAGCACTTAAAAAAATATATATATAGATACAAAAAAGTAAAGTGAATTTACGTTTCGGTTGTCAAGTCAGACAAAGGAGAGAAAAAAAAGCAAGAGAGAGAGCGAGAGAGAGTGGACGTTGATTTGGGTCGTAAGATAAATGCACTTAAATAGCTTCATAAAAAAATTATATATTAAAATTTTACTTAAGACATTACGAGGAGTAATCGCACATTCTTTGATTTCGAGTTAATTAAATAAATTTTTAATGAAAATGTACTAAAATTGTAAATGCTTTTATAAATTGAAACATGACATTAAATCTGCAATAATTGTTCCTTATTTTTAGTTTTCAGTTATTTTACTCTCTCTTCCTTCAAAAAAAAATATTCTTCTACATTTTTTGTAAAAATTGAAATAAAAACTATTTATAAAATAATATTAGTTTGTACTCGTAATTTAATATGGAAAAATATGTTGATTTTAATTAAATAGGGGACAAAAATTAGAAAAAAAAATAAACGAAAAGTAATAATAATAATAAAAATAAATAAGAGTATAAAATTTCTCCAGCAAACTTGTATCTTTTTCTGCCGAGTAAATTAGAAAGATAGTCTTTAATTGCCCAGGCTCTGGCACTTGTGGCTCACTTTATCTCATTCCTAAAGAGAAACGATAGAGAAATTAATTTACTTTTAAAGAAATTTCTTATTTTTAATTAGTTCTATTTTCTACTGAAAAAAAGATGTATTTCGAAAATATTTTTTCTTATTGGATCCGTTGTTTTGAATTTTAGAAATCCAATATCATATTCGTAATCAGCTATCTCAAAAATCTCCAAGTAAATGAGTTTAAAGCGAATTTAAAAATTTTTTTAAACCTTTATAGTCGCCATTTTGGATCCGCCATTTTGAGTTTTTTAAATCTGACTAAAAATTCGAATTCAGAGACACCAAAAACCATACTCCAACACTTACATCGAAATAAGTTTAACATTATTTTTTTTAGAGACGTTGTCAATACTTTCAGATACTTTTCTAGGTTGTATTTTAAAGTATTGTGACTTAATTTCTTTTTAGACAAATTGAAAAGAATAGTTGAAATAATGTATTATTTTTCACAATAGTATAAATTCAATTTTAGTCAGACATCGTCAGTTTAAAACAAATTTCAGTAGTACAATCAACGTTTAGTCAGACATTCTATTTTTTTTTAAATCAATGGCAGACAATTCAGTAAAAATGAACTATAATAATCGTCGTGTATTCATTAATTAATTCTGTCCAGTCTGTCCACACCTGAAGTTTTTTTCACTCTTACTTTTTAAATTTAATAATAGGTATTTATTTATTTCACTTAGAAATATTATTTTTATTTTTCAAAAAAAAATAATACAAAACTATTTTTATTAACCTACAAAAATTATAAATGTTATTTTTCAATATTTCTCTTTTTTTTAGAAAAATTAGCACTTTGTAACAAACATTCTAGGACTAGGTAATTAATCTTTTCATTTTTTCTAAAATATAAAAATTAAAAAACACTTGGAAAATTAAAATTAGAAAATATTTTGCACATTTTCTGCTTCTCAATGACAATTTATAAACAAAGTACAAGTTTTATGTAGAAAAAAAGTTATAAATCAAATTTTGATTAAGAAATTTGATATTTATTTTGGAAAAAAAATTTACAGAATTTGTTTGTTAAAAACCGTATTATCGAAATAATAATAAGAAATAAATAAATAAAACAATTTTTATTTTATAAAATTATTTTTGGATGCCCCAATTTTTTAATAATATTTTCAGTTATTTTCAAATAATTTTGATATTTTACGATTATTCTTATTATGAGTTTTGGGCAGAAATATTTTTATTTTATTATTTATTTTGCTTGAGAAATTTATTAAACACTTGATCAGGGTTGTCACGCATTTGTTCACTTGAAGGTTCCTGATTTTTTCAGTTCAAAAAATGGTAATTTTCCAAGTTTTTAAAATTACATTATTTTTTACGATATTAATAATACGAAATAATTGATTTCGTTTGACGATTTTTAATAACATTTTTAAGAAGAAAGAAATTTATTTAAAAAATTGTAAATAATAGTATTTATATGGAATTGAGGGAAATTTTTAAAAATAATTGGATTTTTGGCAAGAAGTTTATTAGGAATTTTTTAAATAATTGAATTTTGCCAAAAACTTTGTTAACAATTTTTAAAATAATTGAAATTTCGACGAGAATATTTAAAAATATAATTGAGTTTTTGCAATCATTTATAATTTTTCAAAAATTCAATTTTTTTAGTGTTTTCAGTAAAATTCATCCATAAATCCATTATTATTTTTAATAATGAATGAAATTTCCATTAAAAAATATAACAAATTTTATAAGAATTTGAATTATTAAAGTTTTTCATGAACCTAAATTATCCTTAAAATCTGTAAAGTTCAATTGTTGTTAAAAATAGAAAAAGTTTGAAATAAATACAATCTTCTCAATAATAAGGAATCTAACATTCACAATTTTCCTATGAATTTTCAAAATTGAATATTGTTTCAGTACTTTTGACAAGATTTTCTGACTTTTTCCCGACTTTCCTGAATATATTTAGAAAAATAATGATTTTGAGTAGAATTCTTCTGAATAATGGAATTTTTCAACGTTTAGGAAACAAGAAACTTTACGCACGTTATTTTAGCTAGTTAGTTATACTTTTTATTATTATTATTTTATGATTTTAATTTAAAAATGTAAAAGGAAAAAATGAATTTTCTTTGGAACAAGTTTTTTTCCAGAGTTCAAGCAAAAAAAAAAAATAAATTTCTTCCGAACAACTACAAGAATGAATGAGAGAAGAAAATAAATGATTTTTAATATTTTGATTTTTCCCTTCAACTCACGAATAAAACGTAACGCGACAGATTTAGTAGAAATATATATCGATTATGGGTTTTTGAAGGCAATTGCTGCGGGAATTTCTCGTATTTGAATTTCACGCCCCAATGCACAAATAGATTCAATTTTTAACGAACCATGTCCATCTCGCACCAATGCGTCATCGTACTGATCGAATAGTGTTTCGCCGCATAAATCTAACGTAACTCGCGCCATATGAGCATTGACTGTATGTTCATATTCTACACTATATCTATATTTTGCATCCCTATATATATATACACACACAAACTATATGAAAATATACTGCACCTCTCTCCCAACTACATTATATACATAAGAGGCAAAAATCATATATTTCTCGAGAAAAAGTTTTTGTTCACATGCCAATGCACTGTCTCCAAATTGAACAATTTTTTTTTCCTTTAAAGAAGAGAAAAAAGCGAGAAAAATATTCGAAATTTATTTTTCTTTCTAGTTTCAAAAAATTTATACGCGTTACTGGTTTGGAAAAATTTTCAATTAGCAAAATGTGTTTCAATATCCAATTCTCGTAAGTTTTCTATTTAGAACACTGGGAAGAAAATTTGTTTACCCAGTTGTAAAGTAAGTTCTTTTCAATATTTTTCACAATTGCTATTTGAAAATTATTCTTTTGAATGAAAAGGAAAAAAATATGAAAATAAATCAAAAGCAAAAAATTGAAATGACTACCATTTGAATTATTTGACAAAAAATTTGACTACTATTTGAAGAAATAATTGAAATTACCAAAATAAATAATTAGATAATTCATAAAAGAACATAAAGTATATAAAAAGTATTTCAACTTGTAAAAGTGATTAATTAAATTTGTTCCATATTGCAAAAAAAAGGAAAGCTCAAGTGAATAGAAGGTGTAATAATAAATTTAAAAAAAATACTGTGAAAATATTTTTCTCTCCTGATTTTCAAAAATTTGATATTTTTTCTCATATATATGTATAAATATATATTTTGTCGAATAAGCTGAAGTGAAAATAACTGCAAGTGTGAGTTATTCATATGGAGGTAATTAGTGGGTCTTTTAGAAATATTCATATACTGTAATTAGTGCGCACACGATGTTGACTTCATCACGCAATATTAAAAGAGAGAATTATTGCCATTAGTCGTCTTGATAAAATGAAAACATGGATATTTTATCGAATAAATAAAATAAGCAGTAGACGCTATTACTTAATGTCAAATTAATTAGTCACTTATTTGTAATTACACATAAAGTTGACCGTTATATTTGTAAGTTCAAGGTAAAATGATATGCATGCATGAAATTCAGAAGAACAAAGTCAATATTAATTTGAAATTTCATTTTTTGTCATTTTTTTCTATTCTTTCATTTTTTAAATTTTTACTTAAATAATAGTAATTATATTAATTAATAATCATAGCAACATAATAATTTATAACAGTAATTAATAATAATTTATTCAATTTTTAATTAAATAATAATAAATAAACTTTTTATTTTTTTTCTATTTTTATTTTAATCCATGAACGAATGTAACAAATTAAAAATTTATTCTCTCCTTTTTATATTTTTTCTATTCTTTTCCATTTATTCGATATTTATCGAAGAACGAACTTTTCGAATTTAAATTTTTTTCCTTTTCGTCAATTTTTCTCCTGTTTTTTTTTTTAGTTTCGGCGAAAAACATTTTACATTTTGCAATAATAAACGAAATTTTAACATACACTGTAAGTATAGAAATAAATGAAACAGAAAATATTTAAAAATATTTCCTCTAAATCAGTATTAGTAAAAATTATCGCTCTAATTTAGTTTGGTTGGAATTTATACGAAATTCGAATTCATTATTTAGAATTCCAGTAAAAAAAATAACAACTACTAAAAATAATATGAATTTTTTAATATTATTCGCAATTTTTAGTAAAAACTAGTCAATATTGTTACTAATCCGAATTTCTGACTTTTTTCACTTATTCTGATAAAATAGTGAGTGATTCGAATTTTAAAAAAATTGATTTAAATTCAGCGAGTTGATTTTAGTTATTAGGAAAACCAAAAAAAAAATGTTATAAAAAGAAAGATTGCGACTAGTTTTAAAAAATGTTACTTTTAGCTGATTATTGAAAGAAATTGTATGAAAAAAAATAAATGTTGAGAAAATATCGTTTGACTAGAATTGATTTTTACTACTGGAAACTAATAAAACTTTTAATTCTCTCATTCATGAGTGCATTTGACAGAAATTGACTTATTTCTATTTTTTGATAGAAGTATCGATGTTAAAAGATTTTTCATCAGTCTGAATGAGTATATTTATACATATCACAATTTGATAAATTCGAGTTATTGATTCGAATTTTTTAAACGCTATATGAAAAACTTCGTTATTTTAAGTAAAGGAATTTTTTTACATTTAGTTTAATAAAAATATCTATTATTAAAGATTCTATGAGAAATAAAAATGCAATTGGAAAATTTTTAGCTGTGTAAATAAATGTATTTGCGTCAATAAAAGAATTTCGTTTTCTGTAAATAGAAAACATTTCTTTATTAACTTAATTTTTTATTACTTTTATAAATGTATTTTTATTTCGTTTTCATATTTTTATTTTTATTTTATTCTATTCTATTTTATTTTATTTTAATTTAATTTATTTTCACATTATTTCACATTATTTTACAATATTTTACATTATTTTTCGAATTTTTACTTTATTTCTATTTTCCTTTAATTTTATAATTATTTTTCCACTGAGAGATAAATTTTATTTAAACAAAATATAATTTTTTTGTTAAACTTTGAGAAATTGATTCGGATAATTGTTAGCTTCTTTTATATTTAAATTAAATTAAATAAATTAATTAAAAGTTTTATTCGACATAAGTAAACATTTTATTTAAAGCAAATAAATAGTCTAGTTGGCTCTGAGTCCAGAATATTTTTTTTCTGGATGTATTTTATTTTAATTCAACACAATTTTATATTATTTTCACCTTACCTTTATTTTCAAATAATATTATTTTTATTTTCATTTTATTTATTCAATTTTATATTTATTTCATTTTTGTAAAGAATTTTTTATTTTACGTTTATGAATTCACTTTTATTTTATTTTCACCAAAAAAAAAACGTGAAGGAAAAAAATAATGAAAAAGCACAAAAATTTGTTCATTCTGGCAAATAGGTGACGTAAGCCGTTTGATAACAATTTTTTAGGCAATAAATATTTCAGTGTGCTTGTAAAAAATTTACAAAACACACATTAAAAAGTTTGTTGTGAATTTTTTTTCTTTTTTCCCTTTTTTTTAAATGCATCATCAGTTAATTGAAATACGCTGTAGATTTAACTTTTTTTTTTAAATATATATATTATAGGCGAGCAATTACGAACCAATGTTTGCTAAACGGATATTTTCAGTTTAGGTAGACATCGATTTCCTAGTGAAAAGGATATATGCTGATATAGAAACGCATTCGCGAGAAGTTTTTAGAGCAAAATACGATCCATTTGTCAGAATTTTGTTTGGCGAGCGCGTAAATTACAAACGTTCACGAAACTATTTTGCCGATTTTTTCCCTCAATAAATGACTGGTTTCATCAATTTAAAGCTTCAGGCTTTTATACTTTTTCTCTCGTTTGAAAATCACTTTTTTGCGCATTAAAAAAAATGTATAAGATAATCTGATTGATTAAATAATCCCACCAAGGGAGAAATCAATGAAATTATTTTATTTCCCTCTCGAAAAATAATAAAAACAATCATACAATTTTTTTATATTCACGATTAGGAGCAAAAAAAAACGAAAATGGAAATAAAATTAAAATTTAAAAAATGGGTAATAATTATGAAAGAAAAAAAATTTTTTTCATTGTTTCTTTTGGGGGAAAAAAAGAATATTAAGAATATTAAAAAAATTTTCCAAAAGAGGGGAAAAGTTCTGTGAGTGTCATAATTGGATTTACACTGATTATTTTGACGTGAAAGTTAATGAACTTTACAGTGTAGAGTTTCGTCATGATTTACGAAGAATCAAACGTACGTTTGTCAGTCAATTATACGATAAATCAATGAGTTATTTAAAGAGTCGGTAACAAACAATTCAAAATATAGTTGGACAGCATTGAAATAATGTGGAAATGAAATCTTTTTTTTTTTTTAATATATGAACGAATTGAATGAATGAAATGTAAATAGAATATACTTTCAGGCATAAATGCCAATTTGCATGTCACTCGTTGACGATTCACATAAATTTTAAATTAACATATGAACAGACTTGTAATATGGATTAATGTACGTATAATAATGATATGCATATTCCAACACACTGAGTTGCATTATGGATTCGACAAACCATTGCTCGTTTTGTATTTACATAAATAGCAACAAACCGTGTGTGTGTCCATTTTCAATTTCTATGTCACGCTTTGGCGTTTTGTTTCTAAATCGCCAAAAGCATGACGTGTTTCAAATAATTCACCATAAATACGATTTCAAAGGAAAGAAAGAGAGAAAATTTTTTTCCCCCAATAAAAATATATTGAAAAATTTAAAAAAAAATTGGAAATAGTATTGAAATTATAAGAAACATTAAATTATGTAGAATTAGAGTAAAATAATAGTACGAAGTCTGTAATAAATTTAGTAAGAAATAAAAATAGAAAAACGAATAAAAGAATATTTCACTAAAATTCTTTTTTTTTATACATTTGACTAAAGGAGACATTTTTCAAGAAAATTTCCAAAAACTTTTCCACTTTTTATTTGTCCCTTTTTTTCATGATTTATTGTAATTTTTTTTAATGTACTAGTGTGATTTTTTGGAGCGATATTTCGAGAGAGAACTGTGTATAGGCAAACACGTAGTGACCGTATTTCACGCAAGTGGAAAGAGTTTGTGTGTGAGAGAGAAAGAGAGAGAGAGAGAGAGAGAGGAAGGGAGTATTAGCACATTCTATAAAAATAAGTTTTTCGGACGTGGAGAGGCGACGAGTTTTCTGCGAATGGATAAAAGACTTTTTGATCGAGAGTCCCCGGGGGAGTACTTACGTGAGACGTATGAGCAAAACTGACATACAATCGGATTCGATATACGTACACCTCGTGAATCTGTGAACTCAATGACGAATTCTGAAATGAAATACTCTATACATATAGAAACTTGGAAAATTCAACGGAGCATTTTACTTCCGGGAGTTAATAAAGTACACTTGAATTTTTTTTACTTCCCCTCAAAAAAAAAAAAAAAAAAATCGTCTTTCAATCCCTTTTCAATGTGTCTACTTTAAGGTATTCGATAGCATTGAACCTATGAAAATTTAATCAAATGTTTTTTTTTCAATATCGATTTTTCCCTTCTCTATTTTTTACTTTAAGTTTAATAATTTAATAATATTTACTTTTTTCAATCGGTTTGGAAATTTTTTTTTATTTTTACGCCGTAAAATGGTGATTGAATCGAAAATGATAAAATTATGGAAGAATTATAAATTTATCAAATTACAAATAGACTATGTTACAGATAATTAATAATAATAATAACATTTATTTTTTTTAATTATAAGATAAATAAAAGAATAATTAAATAAAATATTAAATTGTGAATTAAAGTGAAGTGAAATTAGAGTGAAAATAAATTTTGTGTAAAAGTGAAGTGAACGTGGAGTGAAAATAAATTTTGAGTGAAAATAAATATGAAGTGCAAGTAAAAAGACAAAAAATTTTTTACAAATAATTTTGTCTGACGAAAATATGAAAAACTGTAATTACTGAAACTTTTTTCGAAACTAAATGATTGATTGATTTTTCCACAAAAATCAAGAAAAAAAATGTCAAACTATATTGCACTTGTACCATTTATTTTAGAGTAAAAAACGGAAATACAATTTTTAATGTCACAAAAGACTGAATTTTATTACAACAAATTTTTTTTTAATTTTTGTCTGAATAAAATTGATCCCTCCACTACTGTGAATGTAAATTTTTTTTTTAAATCAAATTGCACAAATATTTTGGGATTACGAAACTAGAAGTTGAAATAAAAATAAAAATTAGAAAAAAATATAAAATAAACACAGAAGATAAAATATTAAACAGAAGAGAAAAACATGAGGAAATCAAAAAAGAAAGCAAAAAGTAGAAAACAATTTTAGATGAATGTAAATATGAATGTAAATTTTATTTTTTTTAAATCAAATTGCACAAATATTTTGGGATTACAAAACAATACTTAAGTCAAAATAAAAATTAGAAAAAATTTAAAATTATCATAGAAGATAAAAATAATAAACAGAAAAGAAAAAATTAGGAAATCAAAGAAGAAAGCAAAAACTAGGAAACAATTTTTGAAAAATAAAATGAAGATTTTAAGGTAAGCGGAAATTGAAACTTTTCGTCCGACACAAATCTACTTGTACTACTTATTAAAAAAGTATTTTCGTCTAACAAAAATTGACCATTACTATACTACGAATTTAAACTTTTTATATAAAATTTCTGGAAAAATTTAAAAATACGAAAATAGAAATATATCGATAGATAGCAGAGAAATAAAAAATTGAAAATCAAAAATGACAAATAAAACATAAAAAATAGAATATTTTCGATATTGAAAGAGGAAATACAAATGTATAAATGAAAAAAAATCGAAAATGGAAAATTGTTTAAATTGAAAGCAAAATCAAATTAAATAGAGAAATAAAAATTAAAAACAAAAAGTTTAAAATTAAGAATATGAAAAATAGAAAAATGAAAATAGAAGATAGGCAAAAATGGTAAAAAATCGTTTAAAAAAATATGAAAATTAGTAATTTTGAATGTATTTATAATCAACTTTTAATTACCTAAATATTGAGTACAAAAAAAATTTGCAAAAAATACAATTTTCACAATTTACAAATATGTAGTGGAAAGAAAATAAATTATGACTGAAAGTGAAGAGAAATTGCAGTGAAAATAAATTTTGAGTGAAAGTGAAGAGAAATTGTAGTAAAAATTAAATTTTGAATAAAAGTGAAGAGAAATTGTAGTAAAAATAAATTTTGAATGACAGTGAAGTGAAAGAAGGGTGAAAATAAATTTTGAGTGAAAATGAAAGTGAAGTGCCAGTGTAATAAAAATAAATTTTGACTGAAAGTGAAAAGAAATTGTAGTGAAAATAAATTATGACTGAAAGTGAAGAGAAATTGCAGTGAAAATAAATTTTGAGTGAAAGTGAAGAGAAATTGTAGTAAAAATAAAATTTTGAATAAAAGTGAAGAGAAATTGTAGTAAAAATAAATTTTGAATGACAGTGAAGTGAAAGTAGAGTGAAAATAAATTTTAAGTGAAAATGAAAGTGAAGTGCCAGTATAATAAAAATAAATTTTGACTGAAAGTGAAAAGAAATTGTAGTGAAAATAAATTTTGAGTGAAAGTGAAGAGAAATTGTAGTAAAAATAAATTTTGAATGACAGTGAAGTGAAAGTAGAGTGAAAATAAATTTTGAGTGAAAATGAAAGTGAAGTGCCAGTGTAATAAAAATAAATTTTGACTGAAAGTGAAAAGAAATTGTAGTAAAAATAAATTTTGAGTGAAAGTGAGAAATTGTAGTAAAAATTAAATTTTGAATGAATGTGAAGAGAAATTGTAGTAAAAATAAATTTTGAATGACAGTGAAGTGAAAACAAATTTTGAATCAAAATAAAAGTAAAGTGCAAGTAAAATGAAAATAAATTTCAAGTGAAAGTGAAGTGAAAATGTAGTGAAAATAAATTTTAAGTGAAAGTAAAGTAAAAATGGACATTTATTCACTGCTGACAGAAAAATCTGAACTCAAAATGAGTCAGAAAAGTGACTTATTATCAGCTGCAATAAAAATGAACTACATAGATGTCGCCACGTTCTATATAATTAATCATAGTCTCATTTTGAGATGCAACAAAAATGAGTCTAATTTTTTTTTTATAGAAAAATGACAAGATTAAAAAATTTGTTAATCAATTTTTATTTATTTTCGTTTTGATTTATCACAACCTGGAAAAATTACAGACATTTTTTTTCTAAATTGATCAAAATTCCCTCTACTGAATTTTTTCTAAAATGAATAGATTTGAAAGCAGCGCACTAAAACTACGAAACAAAATGAGAAACTTCTTTCTTGGATGAAAATTAATTAAACAATTTACCGAGTCGAATATATATGTGCATTTTTCCCATATGGTGTGTAATTTTCTAACAATAGATGCGAGGAACACGTCTCAAAAGACGAAGTGAAAAGCACAAGAAACTTTAATGTAAATTATTTCTGAAATAGTCTTTAACATTAGTTTCTCGATTTTAGTAGAAAATTATCCGCCACAAATTGCCTAACTTCATTTCCCTGTCATTTGAAATGAAATAAAGCACACTTGAAAATTACCACTTGCTAAATTCATCTTTTCTCCGAGAGATATGGAAATGTGGCTTTTAACTGTCACACAAATTTCAACGAAATTTCTGAATTTCGAAGAATTTTTAATTTTCTGACAAATTCAAATTCTATTTAATTTATTTTTACTCTTCCTTCTTCTTCTGCTGCTTCTTTCTCTTAAATTTCGGCTAATTGTTATGAAGAGAATAATTAGCGACAAAATAATTCACTCTTAGTAAATTTAGCAAGCTTTTCTAGTTACTAAAAACAATTTTTCTTCCCTCGGGAAAAATTTATGTAAAAATAAAATGTGTAAAAAAAGGGAAGAAAATAATAAAAAAGGGGGTAAAATTTTTTACTTTTAAATTTTTGATTTTTTTTCTCGTTTTTATTAAAGTTTCTTGTAAAGGATAGGGACTTATGTAGATTGGATATTTCCCAAGCCTAAAGTGATCTTCTTGTCTATGAAACGGACTTTTTCTTTTCTCAAAATCCTATACTTTTGTGTATCCTTACGACTTTGCTCTCGTTTCACGAAAAAAAAAAATGAAGACGAAAAAGAAGGAAAAAAAGAAACTTTTTACTTGCCAGATGTCTCAACGTTGCTTTTTTAACATTCATGCATTCCTTCTGTTTTATTCATTTCCGTCCAGTCTTTTCAGGATACTTCCCCCATATCTTATTCATTGATACTTTTCCGCATTGATCTCAGTAGCGTTTCCTCTTTTCCAGTTAAAGCCGATACAAGTTTATTTATTTGCCTTACATGATCTTGTAATCACAATTCGGTTCAATTCTACATTTTATTTCTATAGATATATGTATATAGATACATATATTCGTTTGTATATTTATTTTCTAAATCCCTTAGGAAAATCGTGTGCTAAACTTCTCGACTTTCATGAAATTTATCTCTTTTAATTTTTCTTTTAGCGAAAATATATATTTTTTTTTAATATTTCAGTGCGAGGAATTTTTTTTTAAATAGTTTGGAAATTCTTTAAGAAAAAAATTGTTTTAGGCCTTTGAATTATTCCATTTTTTTCCTTTTACCAAAAAAGAGGATATTTACAAAAATATTTTTTGGGAAAATAGGAAATATTTGAAAAAGAGTATAAAACACTGAAATTACTGAAATGTTTTTTAAACGTAAATACAAGTCTGAGTAAGATTTATTTTTCTACTGAAATTAAGAGAAAAAATGTCGAACTAAATTGTATTTACTACTTATTTTAGAGTAGCGAACAGAAATATAATTTTCAGTCACAAAAATTAAAATTTTATTCAAATAAAGTTTCAATAAATTTTCGTCTACCGAAAATTGATCCCTATTACTGTAAATGTAAATTTTATTTTTTTAAAATCAAATTTCACAAATATTTTGGGATTACGAAACCAGAAGTTAAAATAGAAAAAAAAATTAGGAAAAAAATGGAAAATAAATACAGAAGATAACAATAATAAACAGAAAAGAAAATCAGTAGGAAAACAAAAAAGAAAGCAAAAAATAGAAAACAATTTAAGATGAATGTAAATTTTATTTTTTGTTTTAAATCAAATTGCACTAATATTTTGGGATTACGAAACTTGAAGTTAAAATAAAAAGTAGAAAAAAATGAAAAATAAGCACAGAAGATAAATATAAACAGAAATAAAAAAAGTTAGGAAATCAAAAAAGAAAGCAAAAAATAGAAAATAATTTTAAATGAATGTAAATGTGTGAATGTAAATTTTATTTTTTTTTTAAATCAAATTGTACAAATATTTTGAGATTACGAAACTAGAAGTTAAAATAAAAAACAAAAAATAGAAAAAATGTAAAATAAACACAGAAGATAAAAATAATAAATAGAAAAGAAAAAAAATTAGGAAATCAAAAAAGAAAACAATTTTTGAAAAATAAATCGCAGATTTTAAGGTAAGCGGAAATTGAAACGTTTCGTATGACACAAATCTACTTGTACTACTTATTAAAAAAGTATTTTCGTCTAACTAAAATTGACCATCACTACTGTAAATTAAAAATTTTTACATAAAATACCTAGAAAATTTTAAAAATACAAAAATAGAAAATTATGGACAGATTAGCAGATAAATAAAAAATTGAAAATGAAAAATGACTAATAAAAGATAAAGAAAAGAAAATTTTCAATATTGAAAATGGAAACCGAAAGGTATAAAAGTAAAAAAAGGAAATGGAAAATAGAAAATTGTTTTAAATTGAAAACAAATTTGAAACAAATAGAGAAATACAAATCAAAAGCAGAAAGTATAAAATTAAGAATTAAAAATAGAAAACTGAAAATAGAAAATAGTAAAAAGGGTAAAAAATCGTTGAAAAAAATGAAAATAAGTAATTTTGCACGGAGAAAAATGGTCCTTATTAATTTGGACTATAAAACTTGCATCAATATAAATTAGTCTTTACGTTATTAAAAATTAATAAAATTTGGACAAATCAGAACTAACCCATAATTGAGAAAAATTAATTTAATATTTAATTGCCTAATAATAAAATTTTAAAAAATTTGAATTTGTTATTCCTAATAATTTATTAATTAAATTAATTGATCAATCACTAAATTTATTTTTTTTAACACAAATTTATTTATTCGTCAATTTCTGGTAATTTAATTTTTAAAAATCTACAAAACTATTAAAACTATTAAAAAAATTATTATTAAAATTGTTATCAATTAATCATAAATAAATTTACAAACAAATAAATTCTTACTAAACACAAAATTTATACTTTGTAAGTAAATAAAAATACTTTTAAGAAAAGGTTAAAAATAATATTCCCTTGTAATATTTAAAATAAAAATGGTTATAATAAATAATAAGCTAATGATAAATAAATGCATAATGCTGTAAATGTTTTTAGATTTATAAAAATGAAATAATCAAAAATTTACAAACCTGAAAAAAATAGATTATAAAAATAGATTTAAAAAATAAAATAAAAAAATGAATTAAAAAAAAATATAAAAATATATAAATTTTACAAATTTCGAATATGAAAAAAGAGAAAGTCAAGAAAATACAGGCGACATAATTATTATTCAAGAAAGAAGTGAACGTGGAATGTTTTATTTTAATGGATTGTATAATTTATGAGAAATGTAACAAGTTAATTTACTTTAACACTCATTCCTTGGTATCCGTTTAGGGAAACTTTGGAAAGTTTGCTTTAGAACGCCATTAGCGTGACTAAGCGTTCTACGCTTCTTTTTTTTTTTTTCTTCATTCACTTTTTTTTCGACTCCTACTATCCGTTAGTCTCGACGACTCCTGTCCGAACTCCTTAATCAGGTTTCTTACTCCCACCTACTGGGTGGGAATGAAAAGTCGTAAGGAGATATATTAGGGGAACGTCGTTATCGTCGCCAAATATTGAAGTTTTGCTCGAAGCCATTTCTCGTTCGTCGTTCCATTCACTTCCCGCATGGAGAGAACCTTCAGAAAACTATTGCAATACCTCATAGATATGCGGCGAATTTATATATATATATATTAGTACGTTTATATTAGTCGTTTTAATAAAGTTTCTTGAAACTTTCTTCAGTCAGCTCAATTTATTTGAAGATTATTAATTCTAGATGAAAAATCAAGGAACTAAAGAGAAAGTCTCCTTTTTACTAATAACCTGCTTTTTGACAGTTTTCATGATAAGTTTTTCATTTTTTTTTTTACTACTATTTTTAAAGGGAGAAATTTGTCAGAGACAAGTTTTGTTTTAAGTGTCCGCAAATTTATCATTAGATATAATCAAGTGGACTATGTGAGTAAAATTTATTTTTATTTGGTGTAAATTAACAGTTTCTAAAATGGAAATTATAAAAAAATTTAGGATGAAATTTTTGATTAAAATTTATCTTTATTGGTGAAAATTAAAAGTTTCTAAAATATAAATTACAAGAAAATTGAAGAAAAGTGAAAAGAGAGTTAGAAATGAAATTCAACAATAAACATGAAAATAAGAAATCGAAAGTAAAAATAGCAAATTGAAAATAAGTCAAACAAAATAAAAATAATAATATTTGACTAAAATTGACATTTACTACTGGAAATTTACAGTTTAAAACCAAAAATCAAAAAGAATGAAATGTAAAAAAAATTAAATGAACAATATAAGTAAAATTGAGAAAGCAGAAAAAAATAAAAATGAAGAATCTAAAATAGAAGTAGAAAATAAAATATGAAAATAAATGTAGAAAAATTGAAAACGTAAGTTAAAAATAGGAAATAATGAAAAAAGTTAAGAATCAAAAATAACTGGAAATCGACTTGTACTTCTTGGTAAAATAGTATTTTATTGTGTGACTGAATTGACTTTTACCACTGTTTCATGTCACATTTTACTAAAATTGTAAGAATATGAAAATAGAAATAGAAATAAAAGAATAAAATCGAAATAAAAAATTGAAAAAATATAAAAACTAAAATGGTAAAAAGAAAATATAGGAAGCAAAAGGGAAAATAAAACACTAAATGAAAAATAAAATTTGAAACGAAAAAAGGAGAGAAAAAGTAGAGCATAAAAAGCAAAATAAAGAATAAGAAACAAAATGATGAATAAAGAATTAAAATTAAATATAGAAAATACAGAAAATATAGAAAAAATAAAAGTAAGAAATTTAAAATAAGAAATTAAAAATACAAAACCGAAGATTTGAGATAATACACTGAGAAAACGATTTACTTGATTTAAACAAAATATGTTTAAATCAAGTAAATAAAGTAAGTTAAAAAAAAATTAAAATATTTTTACTATCCAGTGAAAAAAATGTAATTTTAATTCAAATATATTTTTTGGTTCATTTATAGAAATATTTTATTTACTTTAAACATAAATTATTGTTGATTTCAAATTATTTATCATGTTTTAAGTTTGAATCAAACAAAAATTTTTTAAACATATTTTCTGTTTAAACCAAAACAGAAAATATGTTTGAATTAAACATAATTATTGAAACAAAAATTATTATATAAAGCAATAAATATTTTCTAAATATTTAAATTAAGCTTAGAAACTAATTTCAATGAAACAAAATCACTTAAAATTATTTTTTTTACTTAAAACGAGTATAATGTTTTTTTTTCAGTGTAAACACGAAAAGAAAAACATTTTAAAATAAAATAATCAGCAAAGTAGAAAAAAATCGTTAATTAATTAATATTGAAAGCGACCACGTTGTGTACAGAGCTCTTCTAGTTGAAAATGCATGATACAACGCTAATTAGATATTACATTAAACCAAATGCCAAGAGTTAAGTGATAAGGTGAAATTACAAACATGCATGTGTCCGTTTTCTAAAATGTCCCTTCTCTCCACTCTTTGTCTATTTCAATGTTCGTCGTTCTCTGTTTATACGTCCCGCATTGTTTAATGAACAGTGAAACAAAGCTCGAATCTAGATTGATTTTCATTCCACTCTATGTATACCTACTTTACGTTACTATTCTCTTATATACATATATACATACATTTGTCAATTACAAGAACCAAAATCAAAGGCCACATTTCTCCGTTTCGAAATTTAATTAAAATTCTTAAATGAAAATTTTACTAGAGTCACTTTTATTTTCTCATCGCCTTTATTCATTTATTTTTCCCCATAGCGGGGGATGTAATTTATTTTAAAGAAGAAGAAAAAAAATATGTTCTCCTCAAGGATTAATTAATTTTCTAAGAGACGGAAAAAATGTTGAATAGTTTTAGTTTTATTAATTGAGTTCTTTAGTTTTTGTATCAGTACTTTTTTACTATTCAGTGTTAGAATTTTCTACTATTCAGTGTTAGTATTTTCTACTATTCAGTATTAGTATTTTTTACTATTCAGTATTAGTATTTTTTACTATTTAGTGTTAGTATTTTCTACTATTAAGTATTAGTATTTTTTACTATTCAGTATAAGGATTTTTTTACTGTTAAATATTACTTCATGTCTGCTATTTACTATTACCATCGCAGATATATTTAAAAAAAATTATTTGATTTAAAAAACCAATTACTTAACTTTTATCAATTAAATATTTGCTTGAATCGAATAGTAAATGTTTGAGTCAAGGTATATTTGCTTCAAATACTGAAATTATTGGTTAAAATCTTCCATTTAATTGCCAATAGTAAATTAATCGATTATTTGAATCAAATAATTTTTTTAGTCTATTTTCCCGCATTGAAGAAGACATCATAAAGAATAGAAAAACAGGGGAAAAAATCACTCGAGTTTTATATGTGTAGAAAAAGTATAAAATAAAAAATATTTCCTCCACAACTTTTTTAAAATACTGAGACAGAATTTTTATGTGACAAATAAATACACGTGATGAAAAAGCCTTTTTTTACGAGTTATCAAAAAAAATAGTTCGAACTTTTTGTTTGAATAATTCTTTTGAATTATTGGTGTTTTGAAAAACGATGAAATTTACTGGACTTCTGTCTCTCTTTCTCTCCCTCGCTCTGTGTGTCCTGCTTGACCAGGATGTACGTCTTACACTTGGATTTTCGCCAAAGCAATAATTTTTCTTGCATTTCTACACATTGTACGTGTGCGGACAAGCGCGTGGTGAAAATGGATAATCACACACAAGACCAGTGACCTGCCTAAAAATTTTCCTAGGTCAAACAAAAGAATTATCCAAAATGTGAAAATCTATCTCTCTCTTTTTCGTTTCTTGTTCCATTAAACATCTATTGTCCCCTGTCTGATCTCTTTATTAGACTTACTCTACTGTCGCCTTTTTATTATACTTCCTAATTAAAAATTCATTTTTTTCTCCTCGTATAATAAATTTCATTAGAGATGAGAATGAGAGTGGAGAGAGAGAGAGAGAGAGGGTAGACAGGGTAGAGAAATAATAAAAAAAAAGGAGAAATTCTAAAAAGAAACATTTCCTTTTAACAAGAATGGAATTTTTTTTTCTTTATTCCTTGTATGTTCAAACGGAAAAAATTAATCTTACAACAAGAAATTCAGAGAAAGTTGAAAAATTCCAAGGTTGATATAATGGCACGAGTCAGTCGTTTTTACTCACCCTCAATTCCCCCCTCCCTCTGCCTTCTTACTCACAATTTTCTTTTTTTTCGAGACAGAAAAAGCTCGTAACTTAAATGGTTAAATGCCATTTCTAACTTTTTTGCTGTTTGAAAACAGGATATGAGAGAGAGTAAAAGTTCTTTTTTTTCATTGTTCGCAATTGACGTGATGGTTTGTAATAAAATGTAAAACGGTTTTTTTTTCTCAAACAAAATGAGTATTTGTAAAATTTTCCATTAGTCAGATTGTTTTTTTCTTCTTTCATATATAAAGGAGTAAAGGACAATTTCAGTCTGACACACAGTATTCGATAAATGTGAAGTTTTCTTCTTGTCTGACGAAAATTGATTTCTACTACTAGTCTGGCTACACACTACTTGTCCTACTTTTTAAATTAGTAGTTTAGTCTGAAAAAATTGAGCATCACTACTGGAATTTTAACTTTACATGTCAAAATCCACAAAAATTGTTGTACAATTCAAGTAAAAGTTATGAAAATAATGTTCACTAATGGGAATTTATTGACAGTATTCCTGTAATTTATGGATTAATGGATTAAAATAATCTGCAAAATTTTAATCCCTCTAAGATTAAATTAACACCAAAAAGGATTAAACTAATCTATTTTAGTGTTATTTTTAACTATGAATGAAATTTTAATTTAAATAAAACACCAAATTTAACGAATTTAGCTTCTCCAGAGAGAATAGTATGTTAGTTGCTAACTTAGTTACTAACTAACTTAGTAACATAGTTACTAAATTCAAATGTGTTCAAAAATTTTTAAAAATTCTAGTCAAAATTTAAATTTGCTTTATAACTAATAAAATTATTTTCTAATATTCAATTATTTTACAAAATTTTAATCAAATTCTTGTCAAAATTTCAACTATTTTCAAACGATTTCTAAAATTCCATAATTTTTAATATCTACTATTTCAATAAAATTTTACAAAAGAATTCCATTCTTAAAAAAAATTTAAATACAATTGTACGCAAACATTCAATTATTTTTATAAATAATAAACATTTTTACAGGAATTCAATTATTTACAAATTTTTTTATAAATTTTTTCGCAATAATTCAATTATTTTTCATAAATAATAACATTTCTACAGGGATTTAATTATTTTTATAAATAATAAAATTCTGTTCGGAATTCAATTATTTTTATAAATAATAAAACTCATTGAAGAATTTCAATTATTTTTAATGCAATTTTAATCAAATTCCTCGAAAGCTGTAATTATTCTTAAAAATCTTATTAAAATTCGTCCAAAGAATTTAATGATTTAAAAAATTTGTTGATAATATTTTTTATGAGAATTTAATTTCAACAAACATGAAATTAATAAATTATTTATTTTTGTCTTTAAATAATTGAATTCTTGTAGAATTTACTAATAGAAATGGTTTTAAAAATGAATTTCAGTTAAAATTTTAGATTATACTTTAGTATTAAAAGCAAATTATTACGTAGATTTTTAGAAAGAATTAAATTTCAAAAAAGTTTCAAACTAAAATAATTGAAATTCTTAATTTTTCATATTTTTGACAAAAAGTTCTGTAGAATTAATTCTTTTTAAAAATTTAATATAATTTTTATTGAAATTATTTCAAGTTTTGTATTTTTCAATATATATTTAATTGCAGAATTTTTGAATAATTAAAATTTTGTAAAATTTAATTGTAAACGAATAAATTTGAAAATGCTCATATAACTCATCACAGCGTTTCTATAATTTTTTATTTTTATACAATTATAATTGAAGTCATTGAAAAAAGTTATTATGTTCATGCAACTTTTAATAAAATTCGACAAAAGAATTAAATTATTAAAAAATTTGTTACTAAAATTTTTTATGAGAATTGAATTTTGAGAAACATTCGATTATTCAATAAATTATTTACTTTTGCATTTAAATAATTAAATTCTTGCAGAATTTTCTAACAAAAAGTAATTTTCATTTCATAAAAATGAATTTCAGTTAAAATTGTAGTTAACAATTGAATATTAAAAGAAATATAGAGTGTACTTTTTGGAAAAAATTGAATTTTGAAATTAATATTTTTGAAAAAGTTTAAATGAATTTTTGTAATATTATTTGAAGTTTTTATTTTCTAATATGCATTTAATTAAAGACTTTATGAATAATTGAGATTTCGTGAAATTGATTAATTAATTGTTATTAAAAATAATAGATATAAAATAAAATTGTCGTTAACAATTTTTGAAAATTATAATTGAATTGAAATAATGAAAATAATTTTGAAGAAGTATAATATTCTGATAATATAAAATAATGATTTTATTATTTGGTCATCTTTAATTATTATAAAATATGAAGAAATCGATCACTTAGACTCGAAGACTCGGAGCTATCGATATCTTCATGTTTTATAGATATAAAAAAATTTAATAAACTTAAATTTCATTAATTGCAAAAAATAACTCCAAAATTGATTATTTTAATGTTTTTTTATGTTAATTTAATCTGCATCACTTTTTAATACCTCACGATTTACTGTGAGATTAAGAGTTTTTTCACATATATGTTAAAATACGTAAAAGTGTTTAGATATTTGAGAATGTTTAAATGTTTTGAAATATTCAAATGTTTAAAAATTCAAAAAAACTGAAAATAATAAAAATGGCGCAATATTCAAAAATGCTTCTATCTTTACATAGTTAAATGCGCTTTAATTTTTAAAAACATCCCAATGTTTAAAAGTGCTTTAATTTTTAAAAAAATGTTTCAATTTTTAAATACGTTTAATTCGTTAAAAATCTTTTACTAAATGTTTTAAAATAAATTCTTTAAATACTTCTTTTAAATTCCCTTTTCCTTTAAAAATGTATTTAACAATTTTTCCCTCACCGTTCATTTTTGCAAAAAAAAAGAGAAGAAAATATAATAAAGATATTAATACTTTTTGAAAACAATTTTTCCCACAGTGCAAGTTTTTACATAGAAGTGGAAAGAATAGAGGAGGGAACAAAGGGTAAAAAAATGTAAGGGGAGAGATAACAGACTGTGGAGAGGCGAGTATAGAACAAAAGGTACTTATCGACACTGTAGTTCTTAGCAACACTAACTCTTCTCTCTTACCTTCCTCTCCTCCACTTTTCCTCTCACTTACCCTCTAACCCCCCCCTCCCTCCCATCCTCCCTCTTTACCCATCTTTCTTATTCTCTTTCTCTCTCCCCACCTATTCATCTTTATTTTATTTCAGGTACTTCCGTTTCTCTCGTACTTCCGGTTTTATAGTCAATGTCCGGAGAAGTGCCCCCTTCCTCTCTGTCTCTCTTTTCCTAAACTAAGATGCTTCATACCTGTGAATGTGTATTCAAGTCAGATATTACAAAAGCCTTACTTCGTTCATAGTTTGGCTATTTTCCTTTCGCGCGCACTTTCTCGAGACTTTGCTTTTGCTTTTTATCTTGTCCTCTCTCTCTCTCTCTCGACGCTTTTTCTCTTTTACTCTCGTTGAATTCAGGACAATCGAGTTTTATCCGTCGTCCGAAATTTCGTCGCGGCCGCACACTTATCTGGCTTTGCCACTCGTCGGTTTCAAAACCGAAGCAATTTGAACTTTTATAGCGAACGCGCAACTGAAGCGGGTCGAACTTCTATTCTCGCAAGAACATCGCATTCAGAAAATTCTCCTGCTACGAGAGAGAGAGAGAGAGAAAGAGAGAAGGAGACCTTCGATAATTACTATACAAAAACTACTTGAAGTTTTTTTCTAGAAAAAGTGGATAGTAATAAAAATAAATAAAGGAAAGGAAAGTCAATTTTTGTTTTTAAAATAATAAGATTTAATGCAAATTTTACTGAAAATCGCTAAATAGAACAATTTGTTTCCACTTGCAATAATTTTTTTTTTTAATTTGTTTGAGAATAACATTTTTTACAATTATTTTTTCTGAAAAAATCATGAATACTACTGAGAGCCTGAAAAACTATAGAATTAAACATCTTTTCACGAAAGGTAAACATATTTCTGACTAAAATTGATCATTATCACTGTAAAAAAAAATTTTCAGATTTTAATGAAAATACCGACAAAAATTAAAGGAATATTTAAATATCAATTTAAATACAAAAGAAAAATATAAGCTAGAAAATAAGAAATTAAATCAAAATTAGACCTTAGAAATCAAAAAATAGGAAGTAAAAAAATCTAAAATAGGAAATAAAAAAATCCAAAATAGGAAATAAAAAAAATCGAAAATAAAACAAAAATATTAATTATTTTTATGATTATAATTTAAAAAATCTGTCTCACTAAAATCTACTTGTAGGTACTACTTATTAAAATGATACTACCCTGAAAAAAAAATTTATTTGATTCAAGTAACCGATTATTTGGTTATTATCAAATAAATATTTACGTGAATCAAACAATTTTTATTTGAATCAATTAAATAATATTTGCTTTAAAAGTTTAAATACTGAAATATTTGATTCAAATACAATTTATTTGATTTGAATAAAAATTATTTGATTCAAGTAAATATTTATTAGATAATAATCAAATAATCGGTTATTTAAATCAAATATTTTTTTTTAGTGTAAAATTCTTTTAATCGAAACTGACCTTTAGTAATGTCTGTATCGAAAATTTCTATGTAATTAAACTTGAAAAAAATATTTCGATTGATTAAACCTTTTGATTGAATATAGAAATTTATTGAAAACTATTTTCATTTCTAAAAACAGTTATTTTTAGGTATTGTAAATTCCTTGAATTTCGACTAAATTTGAATTTCGAGTAGAACATATTTCTATTGCAAATTCTTCATGTCCCAAGTAAAAATTTTATTTCATTTCAAAATATTTGAATACCAGAAAAAAAATTTTTTTATTCTAAAAATAAAAAAAAGACATTATTTGAATTGCTAATAAAAATTATTTTTTAGGTAAATTAATGAAAATCGAAATATAAATTATATTTATTATAAATTACTTTAATTACGAGAAACTAGACATAAAACTCATATTAATGAGAAAGAAAAAGCATTTTTTTCTCCGCTATTTACGCATTATTCTCGTGTTTTACATGCATTGGATAAAATTCTAAATAATAATTATTCCCATAAAGTTGGAGAAATTTATGCTGTATATCAACGCTGTTAAAATAACCTTGGGGCAAAATAATATTTTCTACCTAAGTAAGCATTTTAGAACAAAACAAGCGCGATTGATATTAACAAAATTTAACTAGTTTCAAACGAGATAAGCTTCATTTTCATAAGCAAAGCATGTAGGACGAGAAATATTTTTAAAAAAACAGCAGATGATGAACGTGAAGTGAACAAATAAGTGTTTAAATAAATAAGAAATGAATAAAAAAATGGAAGAAAATGTAAAAGAAATAAATTTGAAATAAAGACGAAATAAATATAAAAGAAATTTAAAGTAAAAATAAATAAATAACTGAGAAGTAAAGATAAAAACAAGTATGGAGAAAGTAAATCAAAAATTGCCTTAAATAGTGTAATTATAAAATAAAAAAAGCAAAAAAATAAAAAGTTAATGAAAAGTTAAGTAGTAAAAAGTAAATAACCGAAAAATATTTATTATAAAAAGTTACCAGCATAATGGAATTTCTACTAATTTTAATTTTTTATATTTGTTTAATGAATATAAATGTGAATAGAGACTTATTTTTCATATTTACAGAAATCTTGAATCATCCAGTGTGTATTATTTACAATACTTGTAATTTATTCATAGCATTCAGAACGTATATATGTAAAACATTTATAATGTATACAAAATTGGCATAAGAAATATGAAACATTTGTAATATATTCATAGTATTCATAATATGTTTACAACATTTTGTATAATTTATGCATAACATATTTGCGACATTTGGCTATTTATATTTTTAAAATAAATTTAATAGCTATTTTCTTCTTTTTCGTAAATATTTCTCCATAACAATAATTTAAAAAATTTTTATCATCTTTTGTCAAATTTGTCAATTAAATTAATTTATTCACTTTATTCCGTAAATAAATTTATAAAATGTTAAATTACATATTACAATGAAAATAAAGTAACGAAAAAAATATAAAATGTGGTTTAAAATAAAAAATTTTTGTTTTTTATATAAATTTTCCAAAAGGGAAATGAATTTTTTCCGCTCTGTCGAAGTTCTGACAAAAATTTTATCTCACGAAAGAATTATTTAGAAAATAATTTATTTACACTTTTTTGATTTTCGAAAACTGATGATATATTGTAATAAAAGAAAAGAAAAGCAAGTAAAAGTTGATTTTCACATTTAATTATGCTTCTAATTTTTACCTTTATTAAAAAAAATTATTTACAGTTTATTCACTTTGAGCTAACAATCAATGAAAAAGATTAAGTGAAAAATTATAAAATTAAAAAAAAATCAATAAATAAATAAAGTTAGAAAAAATAGAATAAATAAGTAAAAATAAAAAATAATAAAAATATAAATAAAATTTAATTTTGAGAGGTTTCGTTTTGATAACAATTTTCCTAAAGGGAAGAGAAACTTTTTTTCTACTATTTTTCAAAGTATTGAGAAAAAAAATGTTATCTCAAGAAACAATTATTTAGAAAATAATTTATTTACTCTTTTTCGATTTTCGAAAATTGATGTCATTGAAATAGAAGGAAAGAAATATAAGTGGAAAACGGTTTTTCACTTTTCATTACGCTTCTATTTTTTTCTTTCGCTTTAAAAAATTATTTACTGTTTATTCACTTTGAGATAATATTTAAAAACAATTAATTGAAAATTATAAAATATATAAAAATAAATATCAATAAATAAATAAAGTTTGACAAAAACAAGAATAAATAATTAAATAAAAATAAAAACGAATTTTTTTGTTTTGATGACAATTTTCCAAAAGGGAAATGAAATTTTTTTCCCATTCTTGTTCAAAGTATTGATAAAAAAAATGTTATCTCACGAAACAATTATTTAGAAAAAAAAATATCAATTGATTTATTCTTATTTGATTTTCGAAGATTGATATTGAAATAAAGAGGAGACGAGTAAAAACGGAAATTTTTTTCAGTTTTCTATTCTCGATGATGAATATCTATTGAGTGATTACAGGTCGTATCACTTGTTCTCTATCCTCTCTCTAAAAATAAAAAAAACCTTGTAAATCTCCTTGTCACACAATGTACCAATGGATCTCACGAATCTTCATCAATGTTAAGCCAACGTTATCGTGGTAGTGACTCCCTTTCAGACTTTGATCTGTACCTGACATGAGATTGAGTACCGTTTCAATGAATCCCGACAATCAACGGATCTCTCTTTCCCCATTGCAAAAAAAATTAAGTGCAGTTGCATTCTAGAAACATGAACTTACAAAAAAAAAGAAAAGAAAAAAATGTTCACATCAAAGACCAAAAAAAAATGATACTGCTTTAAGAATTCACTTTTTATGCTGGCATGATTCCAATTAATATTGAATATTATAAAATTAATGCAGAGTGGGGTAAAAAAGAAAGTTTTTTACGTTTTCTACTAAAAAGGCGAAAAAATTTTTTTTGTAAAATTTAAATTTTACAAAAAAAAATGTAAAAATTGTAAAAGAGTAGTTATCAAGCTTCAAAATCGGTGGCGCAAATTTTTTGTAACCCAGAAAAGGGCTAAGTGAATATACGACCGAAATGGCTTTTTTACCCCCATGGCTCTTGCACTCCACTCCATTATCTACAATGAAAAAAGCTTTATTTGACTCAAAACAACGTTTGGTGGGACAAAAATCTACTTGTACTACTTTATTGGAAATTTATTAACTTTGTCTGACTGAAATTGACCATTACTACTGTAAATTTAAAGACTTTAAATAAAATTCCAACAAAAGTTGTGAGACTTTATAAATGGTAATTTCTGGAAATTAAAACGTATATTGTCTGACAAAAATCTACTTGTACTACGTTATTGGATTTTTTTTAACCTTGTCTGACTGAAATTGATCATTACTACTGTAAATTTAAAGAATTTAAATAAAATTCCCACAAAAATTGTCGGAATATTTAAAAAGAAATTTAACTGCGAAAATTAAAACGTATTGTCCAACAAAAAATTCTCGGAAATTTTCTAGTGTGAAAAAAAGCAAAAATATTTTTTATTCATTTGTTTTTTTAGCTCCGGGGAATGTTTTGGTCTAATTCCCGGAAATTTTTTCCACGTGGGAAGTTTAATTTAATAAAAATTATTAAATTATTATTAATTAGTAAAAAACACTTTAAATCAGTCCTATTTAAAATTATCTTTGAATTAATTAATTATAAATTTGAAAATATTTACTATAATTAACAGTTTCAGTTAAATTTTTTTTTATTTCCCTGCACACACAACTAAAATTTATCAATTCTAATAATTATTAATTAATTATTTCTTTTAATAATAACTAGCAAATTTTCTTTTCCATTTTTTCTTTTAAAATTTGCTCTTCCAAATTTAATACAAATTCTTAATTTCTTAAAAAATATAATTTTCTTACGGTCTTTCAATTAATGTAATTATTTGAAAAACTCGTATAGTAAATGCCAAAATATTTCTAACAACAACTTGAATTAAAATTCAAAATTTATTTCAATAAAAGTTGGCCAAATTTTCAATTATGCCAATTTTTTAAAATTATTTTCGGAAATAGAAGTATTTAAAAAAAAATTAGTTTCATTTTTTCAAGAAACAATTTTTCAAAATTTCTGAATTAAATTCTTCAAAACTTTAATTCTTTTTGTTAAACAAAAAATTTGAAAACATATTCATATTTATTTTTCCAAAAAAATTAAAGTTTCAAATAATTTTAATGAAAAACCTTATGAAATATAATTATTTCTAAAATTTGCAACTGTAATTTATCTAAAATTCAATTATTTTTTTAGAATTTTTGAATAAAATTATTAAAAAACATTAATAATTTTTTAAGAAAAATAATGATATAAATAATTTTAAAAAAATTAAAATATTTTTTAACTTTTGCTTCCCTTAAATTTTTACGGAATTTAATTTAAAAACCTTTAAAAATTTAATTAATTCTTAAAATTCCTGTTATAACGGTTTAAATATTTCATTATTTTTTAAAATGTTTATTGAAATTTTTGTTAAATCAATTCCTATCAAAATTCAACTAAATGAATTAAATTACATAAATAGAATAATTTTTGTGAATTCATAAAATGATATAATTTCAAAAATATATTTATACTTATAGACAATTTTTAAAGAGGAAAAAATAAAATTCTTTAAAATATAAAATTTTACAAAATTTCCAATTGTTTCAATTTGTTAAAATTATTATTAGGAATTCAAGTACCTTTTTCATTAAAAAATTTTATTTACTATTTTTCAAAAACCTTATTTTTTAAAAATTTTCCAAAGATTAATAATTTTTGTAAAATAAATATTTAACTAATTATTGTTCTTCACTTGCTTAAAATTTCGAAATACTTAAAAATTTGAACTGCAAGTCTTCCAAAATTTAATTAATTTTCTAAAATTTTTGAGTAATATTATTCAAAATTTAATTTTTCAGGAAGCTAACAAATTAAAACAGACTACATATTTTACACAATTAACACATTTCACTGTTTAAAAACTATATAAATGTTAAAAACAGAACAAGAGGAATATAAAGAATTCAATTTAGAAAAATAAATAAGAGTTTGAGAAAGAAAAAAATTATTATTTGTGTTTGATAAAAGAAAGAGAAAAAACTCACCGGACATAAACGACATAATGTGAAATCGGATTGTTGTGAAAATTTGCGCTTGGAGCCCAGGAGAGTTCAACTGAACGGGAGGTAAACGATTTCACCATTGGACGTTCAAGTGCATCCGGTACGTCTGTAAAAAGGAGAGAATAAATCTATTATTAAAGTCGAGTGTTTAAGGTGCAACGTGTGATTTAAAATTCTTTGTATCCTTTTAAATTCACAAAATGTTGACACTGGAAAAACATCAAAGGACACGACAAAAGGGATTCAACTTTAAATATTTAATCTTCATGTTTTCCAGTAGACGAATAAAATTAATATATATTTATATCTTTTTAAGTTTCTCTCTCCCTCTCTCTCTGCACTCTGTACTCTTGTTGAAAAACGGAAATAAATTACAGAACTTGGAATGTTTATCCATTTACCTATTTGAAAAATATTCGAAAATTTTTACGTCCTTACAAAATTTAAAATTGATTTTTCTCTATATGTATTAAAATAGTTAATTAGTAAATAAATAGGTAAAAAAAATAAAATTATTAATTATAATAATCTTCGTATTTAATTCTTTCATTCTGTCTGTCATCACTTTGAAGTTAGTTTTTGTATATGCTTTTGTTTTTCTTTACATTTAGAAAATATTGTTTGACAAATCGAATCACTTTTTATGATTTATAAATAAATAATATTTGAATCTAGAGTATTTAAATTTTTGAATTTCGAATGTGCAGGTACATTTCATGATTTGTAATAATATATTTAAAAATAAAAAAATTGTGATTAAGAACTAAATTTTTATTTTTTATCAAACAAATTTCGTTTGACTGTATTTTTTACCTTTATATTTATTAAAAATATTAGAAAATTGTTAATTGTTTAAAAATTATATTTAAGAAATAGGAAATCTATCCATTTATTATATAATTTTTATTCTCCAATAACAATATTGTTCACAAACTCATTCTTTCCTTTTGGGAACATTTAAATTCAATTATTATTATTTTCTAGAATTTTTAACTAAAATACCTCTTTAAATCAACTATTTTTAACAATTTTTGAAAAAGTTCTTTGAGAATTTGCAAAAGCATTTGCGTAAAAATCAATGTTACCAAAACATTTGGATTATTCGAAAATTCTTCAATTAAATACACTGGAAGAAAGAACAATTTTGGAAATTTTCCAATCAAATTTTAAAAGCAAATTCCATTAATTATTTAGAAAAAAATACTTACATAAATAATGGAATTTTTCTAAAAAAAAATTATCGAAAACTTCCAATGAATTTAAAAACAATCCCATATATAATAATATAAAAAAAATCCCAAAAATTTGTAAAAATTCTCTTAAACGTTTAGGAAAATTTCTCATAGTTTCGAAAAATTCAAAACTATGAGTTAAAAGCGAAGAAAATTCAAATTTTCAAATATTTTAATTTAAAATCTATTCAAAATTATTCAAATATTTAAAAATAAAATAAATAATTTATTGCATAATCGAATGTATTTTCAAATTTAGTTATTATGAATAATTTTATTAACAAATGTTAAAATAATTAAATTCTTTTGACGAATATTAATCAAATTTTTAAGAATAATTATCAATTTTTCGAGGTATTCAATTAAATTTGTGCAAAAAATTCTTATAATTCTGCGATAAACTTTATTATTTATGAAAATCTTTAAATTTAAAAACAAATTTATTATTTTTAAAAATAATTGAATTTACAAACAAAATTGATAATAGGGAAAATAATTAAATTTTTGAAGAAAGTTTTAACAATATAATTCCTGTGCAATTTTTTATATTTATGAAAATAATGAAAGTTTTGAGTAGAATTTTATTAAAAATTATTTTAAATAATTAAATTTTTTTGGGAAATTAATGAAAATAGCAGATACTGTAAATCATTCAAATGAGGAAAATTTTTTAAAATAATTGAATTTTGGAGAAAGAAATTTCTTATTTATAAATTTTAATTGTAATTTTGAATCGAATATTTCTATAAAGTTTGAACGTAATTGAACTTATGTAAAGAGAATTTTATTACGTTTGAAAATAATTGAATTTCTGCAGTTATTTGTAACTTCACCAAAATTGAATTTTTAAAAAAATTTTACTAAATAATGTAAAATAAAATTCTAACTAAAATTTTTTCTATAAATTCACTATTTCTAATAATTAATTGAATATATATCGACAAATTTAACTAATCTCAGGAAGAATTTGAATTATTTAAATTCTGCAAAATTCTAAGCTTTTTAAAATTTCTAATTAAATTCATTAAAAATTGAAATTCTTAAAAATTTTAAATTAAAACATTTGAAATTTATTTTTTTTACCATTGTAACCTTAATTCTTTTAAAATTGAAATAATTTAAAGAAATATTTATGTAAAACTTTCATTATAAATAATTTCTAAGTAATTACTTTTTGATAGTTGTTCAAGGATTAGTTATTTAGAATGCAAGTTATTTAAATTAAAAGTTATATTTAAAATGAAATAATTGTCAGAAATAGAAAAAATTAATGGTTTTCTATTAAAAGTTGTGGTGATTTCATAATTTACGAGGAAAAGAAAAAAGACATCAAAAGTTCAGAATTTTTTTTTATGAATTCTACAAGTTTAATTTTTTCCAGGTACTTTGTCTGTTTTTTCCTCGAATCTCCTGTTTCAGAATAACAATATCAATATTCGGATTCATATTTTATACTTACAAAAAAAAATTTGAATTAAAAAATTTTAAATTATATTTTTTTAAATTGATAATTTTATTTTAAAAAATGAAATTATTACGAATTTTTGCTAGTAAGTTAATAAATATTATGTTAACATGTAAATAAATAAATCCATGGAAAGTAATTTCGCTAATATACTCTCTAAATCTGAATTAGATTAATTAATTAATTTAATTTAATTTTTCTACTAATGAAATAGTGCGGATTCGTTAATTAATTGAATTAGTAACTGTTTTTACTAATTTTTAGTAGTTTTTTTACTAATTATTAGTCGAAAATTTACTAATTTGAAATAGTAAAAAGTACGGTCTACTAATTGAATTAATAATTTTCTACTACACTGAGAAAACATTATACTTAATTTAAATAGAAAAATAATTTTAGGTGATTTTGTTTAATTGAAATTAGTTTGCGAGTTTAATCTCAATATATAGAAAATATTAACTGAATTGATTCAAAAGTATTATTTGTTTGAATAATTATATTTAATTCAAACATATTTTCTGTTACGGTTTAAACAAAAATTATGTTTAAAAATTTTATGTTTCAATCAAACTTAAAAGTGAATTATAGATAATTTAAAATCAATCACAACTTATGTTTGAATTAAGTATATTACTTCTTTTAATAAACCAAAAAATATGTTTTGAATTAAACTTAAATATGTTTGACTGTATAGCAAAGATATTTTAAGTTTGATTTAAACAAAATTTGTTTGAATCAAATAATTTTTTTCTCAGTGTAGCAATTAGTAAAAAATTACTATATATTAGTAAAAAACTAATTTAAATTGGTAAACGAATCGACACTAATTTAGATTTAGAGAGTAGTGAAATTTTTAGCTACTTCAAGGTAATATTTTTGTTTAATCGAAGTAAACATTTTCAATATTCGTCCAATTTAAAAAAATGTACTTCTTTTATAATTGAGCACTGAAAAAAATGTCACACAGCAAATATGTGTGTGTGTATGCAAATTGTATACAATATATATAGACGAGGTCAAAAAGGATAATATAAAGACACCATGTTTGGAGGTCGAAAGGTGTCGTCTCTCTCATTTCAGTGAGAGATCTTATGCAACGTGCGCGCAATATCATATCGCAGTGTGCAGCTGCGCATATTAAAATGTCCTGCAACGACTCTTATCCGATGGCGTGTCACCCCTTCGGCCAAACGCGATCGGTGATTAACGAGCACATCCTTAGGGACATTTGTACTTTGACTTTCGGTGATCAAACGTTAGAGGCAATCCAGCAATTCGATTCCTTTTCTCGTTTCTCTTTTTTTTCCATTTTTTTTAGTATTTTTTTTTATGACCGTACCATCACAGCTCATCCATCAAACAGGATTTCCAACCAATTTAAAATTGACAACTTCTTTAAAAATGCCTATTTACTCGAATCAAGTCCTCATTTCCGAAGAGACTCATCATCGCGTGTCATGAATGAAAATCGACATCGTGTTATATATAAAGAAGGAGTATGGAGAATTCTCGAAAAAAATTTTCATTAATGGAAAATTGGGATTTTAAATTATTTTTTGTAACTTGGTATTATTTTTTTTTTTTAATTGAAAAAGTTTATTTATTTTATTTAAATATTTTTGTATACTTACAGTATGAACAAAGTAAAGCTATTTTATATATTAAAGAAAGGATTATGAGAAAATGTTTCTTTATCTACTAATATTTCGAGTAAAATAATTGTCTGACTATTAAAATAGTATTTATTTTGTCTGAATAAAACTGATCTCTACTATAATGAATTTTACGTTTTTGAATAAAATTCCATAATAATTGTGAAAAAATAAAAATCAAAATATAAATTAAAATTAAAGAATAGAAAAGAGTAACAATTAGTTTTTTACTATTTACTTATATGGTTGTTGTTGTTATTGGCATTATTATCATTTCTATGATTATTGCAATTTTTATAATTATTAGTTATTCTTTGAGAATGAAAAAATTTAATTTTCGAAATAAATATTTAAAGTAGATCTTAAATTTGAGTTTAAAAGACGTTTTGATTAATTAGTCAGAAGATTGAAGTTTTAATAAAGTTATAAATATGAATACTTTTTGAAGTTTCGAGGATAGTTTGTGATCCCCAGCTAATGTGTATAAGGTGGTTTCGCTCTTGAAACCTATGGCAAGTTTCTTCGTTTGAGCTCACGTCGCTCGACGTAATTTAATTCTGATTAGAATTCCCTGCACAACTGACATTATTAGCAAATATCTAATGAAGTATTACAGTGTGTTAGTGCGTCTTCTATTTATTCCCCACACATGATAAATTTATTTATAAACAACAATTGCAAAAATAAAAAAATATTTTTTAACCCTAATTAAAATTTTTTTCTCGTTATTCTTATTACTAGCTAAAAGTAGCGTAAAATAACGTAAAGTTTCTTGTTTCATTAGCATTGAAAAATTAAATTATTTAAAATCATTATTTTCCTAAATATATTCAGGAAAGTGAGAGAAGTGTCAGAAAATTTTGTCAAAAGTACTGAAATAATATTCAATTTCGAAAATTCGTAAGATAATTCTGAAGGTTTGTCATCATTCTCATCATTGATTTCATTCATTTTCAACTTTTCTTATTTTTAACAACAGTTAAAATTTACAGATTTTTATCAATTATTTTAGAATAATTTTTTTATTTAAAAATTCAAAAAATAATTAAATTTTGTAAAATTTTGGTTTTTAATTTAATTGGAATTTTATAAAACTTAAATTTTCAATGAATTTCATTAGAAATTTTAAAGATAATTCAGGTATATGAAAAACATTAATAATTCAAATTCTTATCAAATTTGTTATATTTTTTAATATACATTTCATTCATTATTAAAAATTTTTAAATAATAATGGATTTATGGATGAATTTTACTTAAAACACTGCAAAAAATTGAATTTTGGAAAAATTATAAATGATTGCAAAAACTCAATTATTATTCAAATTTTTTTTTAAATTCTCGTCAAAATTTTAATTATTTTAAAAATTGTTAACAAAATTTTTGGCAAAGTTCAATTATTTAAAAAATTTGTAATAAAATTGTTTCCGACAATTCAATTATTTTTCAAAAATTTTCCTGAATTTCATATGAATACTATTAATTGCAAATTTTTTATAAATTTCTTTCTTCTTCAAAATGTTATTAAAAATCGTGAAATGAAATCAATTATTTCGTATTATTAATATAAAATAATTGTTATTTTAAAAACCTGGAAAATTTTCATTTTTTAAACTGAAAATATCAGGAACTTTTAAATGGACAAATGCGTGACAACCCTGATCAAGTGTTCAATAAATTTCACAAGCAAAACAAATAATAAAATAAAAATATTCCTACCCAAAAGTCAGAAATTAAATTATTTGAAAATAACTGAAAATATTTTTTTAAAATTGGGGTATCCAAAAATTGTTTTATAAAATAAAAATTGTTTTATTTATTTATTTCTTATTATTATTTCGATAATATAGTTATTAACATACAGAAATTCCGTAAATATTTTTTCCAAAATAAATATCAAATTTCTTAAACAAAATTTGATTTTATAACTTTTTTTTCTACTTAAAACTTGTAATTTGTTTATAAATTGTCATTGAGAAGCAGAAAATGTGCAAAATATTTTCTAATTTTAATGTTCCAACTGTTTAAAAATTTTTTTTTTTTAGAAAAAATGGAAAGATTAATTACCTAGTTCTAAAATGTTTGTTACAAAGTGCTAATTTTTCTGGAAAGAAGAGAAATATTGAAAAATAACATTAATAATTTTTGTAGATTAATAAAAATAGTTTTGTATTATTTTACAAATAAAAATAATATTTCTAAATAAAATAAATAAATACCTATTATTAAATTTATAAAGTAAGAGTGGAAAAATAATAAAAATAATATCATCTATCAAAACATATAAAAGAAACAAAAGCATAATCATGACTAACTTTAGGTGTGGACAGACTGGACAGAATGGATATACGACTATTATTATATAGTTAATTATTATTATTATTATTTTTATTATTTTCTCCTTGGGTACAAAAGGGAATTTTTGGGAAAGCCTTTTGAAATATAAAAAATTAATTTCCCTCTATTTTTTGGAAAATAAGAAATAGAAATGTTTCACACTCAAAAACTTTTGTAATTGAGAGATGAAAAGTTCTCCCTTATACTTAAGTTTTTTTTTCACTTCCCCCTCTCCACCTCCACTCATTTTCTTATGCTTTCAAAGTGAATTCTCCAGGGCATGCTTACACGAAAATTTACGAGCGTCATTTTAAGAACTGTTTTCACCATGCTGAACCATACGGCACTTGAGCATAAAACTATCTTTTATGTCCATTCGTCACTTAAAACTTTACATTCACGCGTTGGCACTCGATCGGTGACTTTATTGCACACAGAACGTAAAAAATGCTTACATTTAATTAAACTCAAAAGGTAAAAATTGCATCTCAAAATATTTCTCTCCATTGTCGTAAAAAGAGAAAGGAGTGGAAAAAAAATAATAATCGCGCGAAGAGAAAGTACTTTTTCTATATTGAGGCAAAAAACCCGTTTTTATTTTTTATTTAAAATGTTTTTTTTTATTCGACTGTAATTTAACTGTTATTATTATTTATATAACAAGAACAAAAATAACAATAGTGGTAATTTATTTTTTTTTTAATAATTTGACTGTAAATTTACTATTATTTTTATTTATTATATAACAATAAAAAAAATAATAATAGTTATAATTTCGTATTTTGTTATTTTTTTAATAATATAATCTTAACAACAAAAATAATAATGGTGATAATTTTGTTATTTGTTAATAATTTGACTGTAAATTAACGTTATTACTTTTATTTTCACAACATTAATAATAGTTCGAATAATTTTATTCATTTATTTTTTATTCAGAAGAAGAAATGGGACAAGCTCTTTCCTACAATTAGAACTCCTCAATTCTAAAAGTTACTTAAGTAACTAATAATAAATTGAACTTCGAAATTTTTGGAAATAAATATAAAATTTTACTTTTAAACGTAGAATTTTTTTTTTTTGAAAGTATATCCCTGTTTTTGTGAGGAAAAAAAATTCATGAAGCGATATGAACTTCATCAAGTTGTAATGTCTTTCGTATTTTTATGGCGCACTTTAAATTAGTATGTATAAAAAGGCATCATTTGATGGTTCCCTAAAGAATTTGATAACACCCTCTTCATATCACTTTCTTAATACTGATATGTATAAATTTTCTTTTTTTCCCAAAGACTGGTTTTACGGTTTACGCTTACCAGTATAAAACGCAAGACTCTCCTGAGAAATGGGAAAGTGTATTTTTTATATGTAACATTATGAAAGCCTATGGGACACGGTTTCTTGATCAATAAACAACAAAAAAATTTCTCAAGTTTAAAATTAACGAATTTATGTTTAATTAATTTATTCAATTTATTAAACTTATTTATTAAATCTATTTAATTACTCATTAAAATTTAATTTATTTACTAAATTTATTTAATATATTTATTAGATTTATTTAATAAAAACAGCAAATGATTACTAACTAAAATTGTTATAAAATAAGTAACATGAAACAATAGCAAAAAAAAGAAAATACTCCCTTGTGTAAAATCGAGACACAGTGATCGAGAATTGTTAATAAGAACATTTTCAAATAAAAGGAAATTTTTTTTTATTATTAAGAAAATGTAATTGGACATTATTTTCCCTCGTATTTCCGATTCTGTTTGTCTTTGTGATAACGAAAAAAAACACATTTTGCTACATTTAGTTTTCTCTATTGTTACTGAACAATCTAAGTATTGTATCAACATATTATGTATGAGCATTCCTATGTAAAAAAGTATATTTTACAAAGTAACTCTAATAAGAAAGGATGTTCTCAAAAGCAGTAAGATAGTCTCGCATTCCATGTTGTGCACAGAATACTGAAAAATATATCACGAGATAAAATTTTCATTTCCATTTCAGAAACACTGGAGATAAATGCTATTCCCATACAATGATATTTATTGCTATTGTCATATATCGTTAATATTGTTATTATTATTATTATTTTTATAATTATTATTTTTATTATTATTATTAGTATAGTCATAAGTTATAATAATTTATTATTATAATAATCGTATAATATTATAAAATTACTAATTTACTATAATATAATTATTATAATAAACTTATAATTATTATTACTACTCTCAAAATTTAGTCTTTTATTACGAAGTTCAAGTTTACAACGTTGATTAATGGAAAAAATGTATTTAATCTATTCCAATATTATTTCTAATTCAAGATTTAATTTGTATAACAATTATTATCAGATCAGAAACAGTCTATTTTTTCTAAATATCTTTGTGGTAATATTTATTAGTTTGAATTAGTGACTGAATTTTTGCTTCTGAATTAATGAGTTTCACTACTAAATTAGTAGAATTTATTAATTATTAGTCAAATTTATTAACTCAAAAGCAAAAATTAAGTCACTAATTCAATTTTTCAAATACTTACAACCACTTCAAATTAAAAGAGTACAAAATTTTAATTGTCATTATAATTAATCAGTAGTAAATTAATTAATATATTTTTTCGTCTTTTTAATTTAATTTTAATTTTAATATTACTATTTTCTTTACATATAATTTCGATTATTATTTCATTCTCCAACAATCAGTTTTATTTTCTGCCCTAATTTTTATTTTTCAAAGAAAATTCACCAAGCTAAGGAAGAATAATGTCTTTTTGATTTTGAAACTCTAATCACTTGAATTGAATTGAAAGCGATTGCAACAATAACAGATGGATATTTGACAATAAAATAGGAATTATTTCTCTAATCTAAATCGCAGTATACCCTAATATAGAATAATTATGTACCTGAAATTTCATCAGTCTAATTCAGACCAGTGAACAAGAAAATGGTATACTGTAATGCTTCCATTATCGGTTACATTTTCTTCTCCCAAAGGGTTGAGTTTGTAGCGAATTTCCTGATGAAACAATCCACCAGATCCGGTTATCCGGCTAGAATGCTTTATACTTGATGGCGAACTGAATTTTTCCCCAAAAAAAAAATAAATAATAAATATTAAGTTTCTTTTAGAAAAAATTTTTCAAAGTTTGCACTCGTAACTTCATTCAAATGGAATTAAAGTTTTCGACATTTTTCAATTTTCACCGACAGGGATAAGTATTGTATATATTTTCCTGTGATTGTAATAATAACAATTGAAAAGAACAATAAAATAATTTAAAATAGTAAAATAACAGTAAATTTCCATTCTTACTATGTTTCTTGTTACAATTTTGTTAGTTTCCATAATTTTAGTTTATTTCGAACATTTTTAGTAAGTATAATTTCATGATTATTAATTTTCTAGTAATTACTCTTGGGATTATCCCAATTTTTTTTATAGTAATAAATAATAGTAAAAACAATAATACTACAAATGTTAAAAATAGTTTCTTTTAAAATAATTATAATAATAAGAACAATAATATTAAAAATATTAAAAATACTTTCTTTTGAAATAATGATAATAATATAATAATAATAATAATTTATAATTAAAAAACTTTTCTTGTATTAAAACTAATTCTTCTAAAAATTTGTGACATAAATTTTTCCTTCCACAGAGAAAAATGTTGAAACTTGTTTCAAACAAAGTACCACAAAATGTTGTACAATTTTTGGGAAAAAAAGAAATTACAAGAAATATAATAAAATTAAAAGACATGACTCATAAAAAGAGATGAAAGTTTAAAGTAGCAAACTTTTTATCCTTCCTTACATCTTTTCTTCAAAAAAACGTCAAACAAGAATACAAAATTATAATTTCACATTCTTCTTTCTAATTTAGAAAATAAGGCAAAAATTAGTAATTTTGTACAAATTTAAAATTAAATTAAAAAAAAGAACAATGAAAAATTTAGAAAAAGAGTTATTTCTTACATGAAATTTTTTTTTCCGTAAAAAATATTGATCGAAACCAAAAGTAGATGTTTAAAAAAACTTTCTAATAAATTATCTTCTTTTTGTTCTTCCCTACTTTTTAATTTACAATATTCGATGAAAAAATGTAATTGAAAAGTTTTCCAGAAAAAAAGAAAATTATTTGCCAAATGAATTGTACATTTTTTTTATCAAAAAGAAAAAAAAATTTTATGAAGTATTATTGATATAAATTTGTTTTGTAAATTATTTCGTTTCCTTCACGTCTCACGGAATTATTTATTATTATTAATTATTTATTTTTAACTGTTTATCTCTTTTGTTTTTCAATTTTCTAAATTTTTTTTCGCCTTTCTTTATAAAAAGATAAATTCGATACAGTAAGAAAAATTTTTTCTGCAATTCTTCCAAACATAATAATTGATGTTATAATTATAACTAATACCTATAAATTATCGAATAATTCCATATTTTATAAATTCGTGACTGTGAATATCGTTTCTCGTATTAATTCCAAATCCGAGTACAACAAATTTACACAAGAGAGAATATAAATGTTATAAATATTATTTACGATCTTTAACTGTGTTCAATTTTGGAAAATTTGTATAATACACACAATATATATCTATATACATATTAACAAATGGGAAAATTCTAATAATATTCATCGGTAATATAAACACAACAGCCACCAATGATGTGACTCGTTTAACGAATAATGCTAGAGGCTTTTAAATGCATTAACTGCATTACCGATAACTGAAGCAATTATATTACGTCAGTCTACAGGACTTTAATCACTTTTGCAGCGTTGCTCCGAAAACTCGTTACCTAATGCAACGCTGAAGACGTAAAATCGTCGGAGAAAATGTCGGATGATAAATACCATAGGAAAATTCAAGTGAAGGAGAGTACGAGATATGTCACGAGTTGTTTATTACACGGACATTGTATATTTTTTTAAATTGTTTTCCTTCAGGTGCAATAAAAAATTGTGATTCTTCTTTTTTTTTTAAAATCTTTTTTTCATTTTCATTAAGATTCGTTTTATTAAGTCAGGATCTTCATTAATGATATGCGAGACACTTTGCTGTGATGTGTTATAATTAAGAGCATTTTAGAGTTTAAATTGAAATTTTTTTCTTGATTGTAAATTAGTTTTTCTTTTTTTAAGGTTATTATGTTATTAACGCGGTGATTATTATAAAAAAACTGGTCTGATAGTAAGTAAACTAAATAAATTTATAGAAATTTTCCATTTAACGAATAATGCTAATAATAGTAAATAAAAAAATTAATTTTAAACCTTTACTAAAAAATCTTTTACATAAATTTAAAAAATTTTTAGTTTCTCTTTCAATAACAAAATATTCACTTTCATTAAAAACTGACACTCAAAACATTTTCTTGTACATTACAAAAATGTTCGTTTTTATTAAAAAAATTCTATCTCAACGAAAAAATCCAATATTAGTCATTTTTATTTTCATTTTTACATAAAAAATATGAAATTCACAAAAAAATTTCCACTTTCACTAAAAAAAGATAATTACACATAAAAAAAAGTTTTTAATGCAGTAAAAATATTTCACTATCTTCAAAAAATGTTTACTCTTATTTTCAATCGAAAAATTTTACTTTGCCAAAAAAACTCTTAAGAAAATTGGAACTTTCACTCATAAAATTGGAACATTCACTAAAAAAATGTTTATCTTTAGTAAATAAATTATCAATTTCATTTTCACTCAAAAAGTTTTTATATTCATTACAAAAACTTAAATATTCATTTTCATTAAAAAAATTCAAACGTTTTGAAAAAAATTCGACTTTACTTAGAATAGTTCAGTTTTTGTCAAAAAATTTCGCTTTCTCTAATAAATTTTTATTTTCAGTTTGACTCAAAAAATTTTTAAATAGGTATTAATTACAAAAATTCTCACTTTCACCTTGAAAATTGGAACATTTATTTTTAAAAAAGTTGATCTTTACTATAGATAAACTGTCAATTTCTTTTTAATTAAACAAATTTTAACATTCATTCCAAAAAAAAACTAAAAAAAATTCGACCTCTGTCAAAAAATTGACAATTTCCTTAAAAAAATTCTCACTTTCATCTTGAAAATTGGAACTTTCGATTACATAATTGGAAAATTTACTAAAAAAATGTTGATCTTCACTGAATAAACTGTCGACTTCATTTTCACTTAAAAAAGTTTATATTCATTACAAAAACTCAGTTTTCATTTTCATTACAAAAATTCTTCTTTTCACTGAAAAAATTAAAACTTATACGAAAAAAATTTTGATATTTACTTAATAAATAATTTATCACTTTCACTCATTAAATTTTCATATTAAATAAAAAATTTTCACATTTAGTAACGAAAAATTCGATTTCACTAAAAAATTCTCGCTTTCACTTATAAAAAATTTTCACTTTGACTCGAAAACTTTTTATGTTCATTACAAAAATTCTTACGTTTACTAAAAAAATACGACTTGACTCAAAAAATTGTTATATTTATTAAAAAAAAATTTTCAACGTTTAGAAAACAATTCAACTCTACTTAAAAAAGTTAAGTTTTTGTCAAAAAAATTTTATATGTTTATTACAAAAATTCTAACGTTTAATAAAAAAAATTCGACTTCTCTAAAAAAAATTGTCACTTTCCTTTAACAAATTTCGCTTTTACTCAAAAAATTGAAACTTTTACTCATAAAATTGTAACATTCACTAAAAAAAATGTTGGTCTTTACAAAATAAATTGTCACTTTCACTTTCACTCAAAAGTGAAAAATTTCAAAAAAATTTCACAATTATTACAAAAGTTTGACCTTACTCATAAAAGTTTAATTTCAGTTTAAAAAAATTTAATTCCCCCTTCAGAATTCTCAAATTCACTCCAAAAAAATTTACACATTTATTAACAAACTTCTATTGTTTTCTGAAAAAAATTCTGTTTCATTAAAAAAATTGGGACTTTGCCTAAAACATTCTCACTTTTTGTCAAAAAATTTTCACTTTCACTCAAAAAATTTTGAATTTCACTCAAAAAATTAACACGTTGCTTAAAAAAAATTCTAACAATTACTAAAAATATTCTAGTTTATTTAAAAAAATTTTCGCATTTCTTAGATAAAATTCTAACACTTACAAAAAAAATTCGACTTAACATGGAAAAATTCAAATTTTGTCAAAAAATTTCACTTTCTCTAATAAATTTTTACTTTCATTTTGACTAAAAAAATTGTCACTTTCATATTATTTAATAAAATTCTAACACTTACAAAAAAAATTCGACTTTACTTGGAAAAATTCAAATTTTGTCAAAAAATTTCACTTTCTCTAATAAATTTTTACTTTCATTTTGACTAAAAAAATTGTCACTTTCATATTATTTAATAAAATTCTAATACTTACAAATAAATTCGACTTTACTTAGAAATATTCAAATATTGTCAAAAAATTTCACTTTCTCTGATAAATTTTTACTTTCATTTTGACTAAAAAAAAATTGTCACTTTCATATTCAGTCAAAAAGCTTTTATATTCTTTAAAAAAAACTGTCAAAAGAATGTTTACTTTCACTCAAACGATTCTGATATTCACTAGAAAGCTTTTGAGTTTTTATTAGTAAAAGACAAATTTTTTAAGTAATGCAGTTGGTAATTTTTCGAGACAAATTAAAAGTGAAAATAAATAAAATATAAAAAATAATAAATAATAATAAAAAAAATAAAAAGTAAAATTAAAAGAAATTGTAAAGTGAGAAATTTTGAAGTAAAAGTGAAAATTACCTGAACGTACACACACTAAGAAATCTCTTCAGTTTCATTTACAAAACAAAGAAGTCGTTTGTAGTCATAAAACTAAGAAAATATCAAAACATTGCAATTTTAATTAAAATACAATATATAATTAAAAACATAAAGTAGTAATGTAATTAAAAATCTGATAAAATGGTTGAAGGGAAAATTTTGCCTTAATCCTTCCTCCCTGCCGCACTCTTTCTTCAGTTGCCTTGAAGAAAGGCGGCTTTTGCTCTTGTGAAAAATATGCGATCCATTATGCGTCAGACAAAGGTTTTTCGTCTACAAACCGCTCCTCTTTTATAAATCAAACTGAAGACATTCCTTAGCCCGGTCTTGACACGAAAAATAGAAGAATTTCTTCTCTTCCCTTGCCACACTGCGTGTAACCTCCACCACCCCCTTTTCCAATTCGATATATTATACTTAGTATAAATTTTACCGCTCTCTCGCTTCCTTCCATACCGAAAAAGCGAGGAGAAGAAGAAGAAGGTCGAACATGCCTTGGGTATTGCTTTGTCAAGTGGTGGCATTTCACACAACTCTACATATATATACAGACACAGAACCAAAAAAAAAAAAAAATTGTCTCTTAGGCACTTGTATAACAGTCATAGTGGAAAAATTTCACAATGTAAATCTTTACCCCACGACATATTTGTACCACATATACACACATTTACTGTTATAAAATTGTTGTCGTCGTCGTCGTTCTGACAACTCTTGGCAAATTTCCACCAGGTTCCCTCGTGACGAGTTCTTTGGAACGGGGGAAGGACGACGGGATTTAGATAGCAGTGTTAGAGAAAATGGGGGGAAGGGGCTTTTCTGTTATCTTTTGTCTTGAAATAATTGTTTCCTCCTGCATCTGTCGCTTTGGTTTCTGTGGCATCTGTTTACCACCACAAATATGTGTCCTCTCTTCTCTCTCTCTCACTCACTCACTCAACGTTTGTAGCTTTGTTGTTATTGTTGTTGTAATTCGTATATATCGCTAAGTCGAGCCTTGAAGGCTTTTAACTTGAAAATATTTCTTTACCCTGTGTGTGTGTGGGGAAAATATCCTCCATCTTCTGCAAAGTCCAAGCTCTCAAAAGCTTCAACGAAATGCGAAAACCAAAAGTTGACGAAACGTAATTGAGAGACTAATTTTGTTAGTTTATGAGCTTTCATGAACGAGGGAGTAAGAGAGAGAGAAAATTCTCAAGCATAAATGATAATAACTTCATTTGAAGATTCATAATTTATATGATAATTCTTACTTCTCTTTTCTCTATTAAAACGCATCACTGAGTCCATCTAAAGGACTCGGATTAATTAAAATCTTTTTTCCTTTTTTGTTAATTGACAATATGGGGGGGGTTTTATTCATCTTCTCGTTCATTTACATTTTTTTCCTTCTTCCACGAATTAGACTCAGAAAGAGGATAATTAAACTTGAGGAGTGTGAAAACTTTGATCAATTTTCAGTGTCAACTAAAAAAAATAGAAAAAATTTGTTGAATCAGCCTACTACATTTTTTTAATTTTCTTTATCTTCTGTGTATTTATATTAACGCCTTTTGTAAACATTTCCCTTCGAAGAAATTTATTCGTTATGTTAAATTTTTAATTTAAAAAAAATGTATGTTTTTTTCGATTTCAATTATGAATTTAGGGTAAAAATAAAAATTACAGAAATTAGAGACACTGGAACAATTCGCTGGTAATTTTTTTTTTGTTGAAAATATTTTGAGGAATTTAGGGAATTCTCTTGCTCGATGTTTTTCTATTCTTTCTTTGTGAAAGGATACAAGATATTATTTTGAACCCTATTGAGAATTGAATTTCAAAAGCAATAATATTTGTGGAATTGTGACCCTGGCAATTCAATTAATGGGGTTCTCACAATACTTTGAGAAAACTGGAGAGTGGCATTATAGAAAGAGATTGCTTTTTTTTGTCGCAGACTATTATTTTAACCAATGGGAGCATTTCTATATAATAAACCTCAGAATTGCTTCGAAAAATATTTGCAAAATAAAAAAGAAATCTTTCACTTTCGTCGAATATTTCTCGACGAGATGAGAGAAGAACATTAAATCACTAGAATTAGAATTTAGAAAAAATATAAATATTTTGTTGTTTTACTTATTTTTAAAAAATGGTATTGTTTGTCAAAAATAGAAAAGAACACTGAGAAAACAATTTATTTCAATCTTGCATAATTATCTTAGTTATACAGTCAACCAAAAAGTATCTTTGAATTAAAGATAATAATTTCGATTCAATACAATTAATTTTATTGAATAACAATTATGTTTCATTCATATATAAAATATGTTTAATTCAAACATAATTTTTTTGTTGACTACTTATTTTTAAATTAAAAAAATTTTGTCTTAGTGTTTTTTTTTGTTTCCTAATTTTTTAAATAATTTTTCTTTTCAAATATTTTCAATTTTAAAAATAAAGTTTTAAAAATCATTGAATTCTTGCAAAGAATTTTAATAAAATATTTGAGGATAATTGAATTCTTTCAAATAATTTTATTATTTATGAAAATAATTTCATTCTTGCGCAGAATTTTATTAATATTTTTCAAAATCCTAATTATATTCGTTTGAAGAATTTTTAAAAATCTTTTAAAGTCATAAAGTTTCTTGAATAAGTGAAAATATTGAAAATAATTAAATTTTATGAAAAATTTCTTTGAATTTTTTTAAAGTAATAAAGTAATAAATAATTTTTTTTTAATTTTTTAAATAAATCGTGTATAAAAATAATTTAATTGATTCAAGGAATTTTATCAAACTATAGAAAATAATTAATATCTTTCGAAAAATAGTTTCAAAGGTTTTCATAATAAAATTTAATTTTTTCAACAAATTTCTTTACTTTACTGAATATAATAAATTTTGTTAAAAATTGTAATTTATAATTTTACTTTAAAAATTTTCATAAAATTATTGACTGAAAATTAAACTCGTTTCTACAATTTTAAAGGAGTTTTTGTAAAATAATGTTGTTTTATAAATAATTATAATTGAAAATTTTTAAAATAATTTAAATTAAACAAAAAAATTTCTCCAACTTTTTAAAATAATAGTTTCTGTTAAAAATTTCATTTAAATTTGTGTTTATTGAAGTTTATTAAAATTTTAAAGAAAATAATTGAGAATTACATTATTTTTCATAATAATTCAATTCATGCACTATGAATTTTACTAATTATAAAAATAATTGAATTGTTTAGAAAGATTTATTAAAAACTTAGATAATAGTTGAATTAAAAAAAAATTTACTATTTATAAAAATAATTGAATAGTTTTGAAGAATTTATTAAATCTTGAGACAATAATTGAATTCATTTGAAACATTTTATAACGAATTAAGAAAAAAAATTGAATTCTTTTCTGAAATGTTATTAAAAAGAAGTTTTATTTTTATTACAAAGATTTTACTATTTGAAAAATTAATTGAATTTTTCAAAGGATTTTTAAAATTTGTAGAAAATAATTGCATTCTTTTCTAAAATTTTATAAAATTTTCCGAATTGAATTTTACTATTTAAAAAAATAATCGAATTCTCGAGGAAAATTATTTTTAAAAAATTTAAACTATAAACAATAATTATTAATTATTTAGTTAAGAAATTAATTTTCTAATTTTAATTTCAAAATTATTCAAAAATTTATATTTGAAAATAAAAAATACACTGATTTGCACAATAATAATAAATTGAATATCATTGACTAGTTATATTATTACAAAAATAATATTAACATGGAAAATAAAAATGATAAAGTAAAAAAAAATAAAAGAAGAATGTAAATACTTCACTCTTTATAATACAGAAAACTATTTATAATTAAAATGCACAATTTCATCGTTATAATTTTAAAAACATTTTTATTCAAGGATAAAAATAATGTGTTCCCCATTTCTTTCCCGCCCGTTTCCTTTTTTTCCCCGTGAAAATTTCATTCGTCGTTGGTTTAGTATAAGGACAAATATCTGCTATCTTTTCTTTTCCCATGATATAAAAAAGTAGACAAATACCCGGAGGCTTATACAGCCAGATTTCTAGTGGACAGTCACTGTTTTTTCCCTCGTTGCTTTTATACTTTTCTTCTCCGTATAAAGTGAAACGTTGCGCGTGTAATATTTTCCTATTCTCGTTAAACGAAGTCTTGCCCGCTTACAAAAAAAAAAAAAATGAAAAAAAAATAAAATCTCTTTTTTTCTGAAGCTAAAAATACATCAGTTTTCTCACATTTAAAGACGAGTGAGTGGAAAAAAAATAATTGTCTTTGATTATAAGAAGAGGTGGTAATTAATTTCAAAATTGTCTCTTTATTAAGAATCTTTTGAATATTTCGAATATTTCGACTATTTCGTCTATTTTGAATAAAATAAATTTCTTTTTCTTAGGGAATCAAGTCCTTTAAATAAAAGATTATTTTTCAAAATATGAAATTTTAATGCGAAAACTTTTGATTTGTTTGGAAAACTAATTATGTACTCTAATTCAAAACAGTATAAGAGAAATGTTACCTATACTAAAACTTTTTAATTTTTTTAAGGGAATCAAATATGTGTTTTGAATAAAAACTTTTTTTTCCAAAATTGGATTTTTATACGGAAATTTTTTGCTTTCATCACATTTGTTTCTAAATTGTGAAATACATTTTTATTAAAATTGTTTACTATTTTTAAGCAGTGCAAATATATTCTGTTGATTGAATTGAAAAACTTTTTGTTGACATACTTTTTCAGTGTCACTTGTAGTGTTTATTTTATAAAGTATTTTTATTAAAAAAATCCTCTTTTAGAGATTAAATTTACTGTCTATTGAATCTAAAAGTTTTTTTCATTCAAAAGCATTGTTTTCATGAAACAAGAATTAATAATGTTCTTGTTAAAGTGTAAAATATTTTTACATTTTTAATTTTTTTTTCATTTTTTATATTTACAATTATTAAAATAATTTAGAAAGGAATCAAAGTAATTTTCTATTAAAATAATTTAGAAAGGAATGAAAATAATTTTCTATTAAAATAATTTAGAAAGGAATTAAAATAATTTTCTATTAAAATAATTTAGAAAGGAATTAAAATAATTTAGAAAGGAACTAAAATAATTTTCTATTAAAAAAGTGTATAAATAAATATATTTAAATTGATGAAAATGAATGAAAAATATTTAGACACAAAAATAATCTAATTTTACAACCAATATTTGAGATTATTAGCTTGTCAACTCGATAATTGCCGAGCTTTACAATAATTGGTTCCTTCGCCCAATGTATACATATGCATTAATTTCCCCATGGAAAGTTATATATGTTATATAATACATATATATAGGTATGTATAACTTTAGCAAACTATGCTTACACAATTATAAGTCTCGTAAGTATTTTTCGTGATGTTCAAAGTTTCCAAACTGCTCCTTGCAATTCCGTTTTGTCAACTCAATAATTACCACTTGAGTTGGACAACAAACATGAGAAATGAACTTTATATCATATTGGAGTATAGTACTTGCGGCAGAAACTCAAACTATTTGGCAGCAAGCGACTTTGAATATAGTTCAGTAGTACACCTGTTAGGTCTCCAGGGCCCATGACTGTCGGGATAATCACACTACTCCTATATATGTATATATATATATATTATATATATATATGTGTGTGTATATAAATGAGTTCGTGGATCTACTCAATGAAATGTGAACTCGGGTTCACACCGTGCTTAAATGGAGGTGCCCTCAACTCACCTATTGCCTATTACTTGAAAATCTACTTTCATTACACCGATAAAATAACTATTTTCCTATTCCAATATAGTTAAGAAATCGAAAAAAAGTATTATAAGATAATAAATTTTTATAATAATATTATTTATACTATAATAATCAACATAATCTGTGTGAAAAAATATGTAGTGTTTTAATTTGTTAGCTTCATTAAAAAATAAATTTTGAATAATATTATTCAAAAATTGTAGAAAATTAATTGAATTTTAGAAGACTAACAGTTCAAATTTTGAAGTATTTTGAAATTTTACGCAAATAAAGAACAATAATTAGTTAAATATTTATTTTACAAAAGTTATTAAACAATGAAAAATTTAATTTGGAAATTATTAAAAAATCAGGTTTTTGAAAAATAGTAATTATAATTTTTTAAAGAAAAACGTACTCGAATTCACAATAATAATTTTAACAAATTGGAAATTATGTAAAATTTTATATTTTAAAGAATTTTATTTTTCCCTCTTTAAAAATTGTGTATAAATATAATTATATTTTGGAAATTATATCATTTTATGAATTTACAAAAATTATTCTATTTAAATAATTTAATTCTCGTAGTTGAATTCTGATAGGAATTGATTTAACAAAACTTTCAGTTAACATTTAAAAAAATAATTAAATATTTAAACCGTTATAACAGGAATTTTAGGAATTAATTAAATTTTAAAAGGTTTTTAAATTAAATTCCTCGAAAATTTAAGTGAAGCAAAAGTTTAAAAATCTTTGAATTGTTATTTAAAAAACTTACTAATAACATTATTTTTCTTTAAAAATTAATAAAGTTTTTCAATAGTTTTATTCAAAAATTATAGAAAATTAATTGAATTTTAGAAGGCTTTCAGTTCAAAATTTTAAGTATTTTGAAATTTTACGCAAATAAAGAACAATAATTAGTTAAATATTTATTTTACAAAAGTTATTAAACAATGAAAAATTTAATTTGGAAATTTTTTAAAAATCAGGTTTTTGAAAAATAGTAATTAAAATTTTTTAAAGAAAAACGTACTTGAATTCACAATAATAATTTTAACAAATTAAAAAAATTGGATAGTCTGTAAAGTTTTATATTTTAAAGAATTTTATTTTTTCCTCCTTAAAAATTGTCTATAAATATAATTATATTTTTGAATTTATATCATTTTATGAATTTACAAAAATTATCCAATTTAAATAATTTTATTCTCGTAGTTGAATTCTGACAGGAATTGATTTAACAAAACTTTTTTAGTTAACATTTTAAAAGATAATTAAATATTTAAACCGTTATAAGAGAAATTTTAGGAATTTATTTAATTTGAAAAGGTTTTTAAATTAAATTCCTCGAAAATTTAAGTGAAGCAAAAGTTTAAAAATCTTTGAATTGTTATTTAAAAAACTTACTAATAACATTATTTTTCTTTAAAAATTAATAAAGTTTTTCAATAGTTTTATTCAAAAATTATAGAAAATTAATTGAATTTTAGATGAATTACAGTTTTAAATTTTGGAAATAATTATATTTCATGAGGTTTTTCATTAAAATGATTTGAAATTTTAATTTTTTGGGAAAAATAAATTCAATAAGTTTTAAAATTTTTGTTTATCAAAAAGTATTAAAGGTTTGAAAAATTTTATTTTGTAAAATTGTTTCTAGAAAAAAAAAAAAATTTTTTTTAAATACTTCTATTTCCCAAATTAATTTTAAAAAATTGAAACAATTGAAAATTTTGCCAACTGTTATTAAAATTAATTTTGAATTCTAATTCAAGTTGCTGTTAGAAATATTTTGACATTTACTATACGAGTTGTTCAAATAATTACATTTAATGAAAAACCGTAAAAAAAATTATATTTTTTAAGAAATTAAGAATTTTCATTAAAGTAAAAGCAAAATTTGAAAGTAAAAATGGAGAAGAAAATTTATTTTAGTTTTGCTAGTTATAATATAATACAATACATTTTTTAGTACATTTGCAATGTAATAAAATTAGGTTTAATTAATTTGGTGATTCTACGTCAGAAATAAAACAATTTGAACTCTCTGAATCTGTATTAGTTAAAAATACGCTGCAAAAAAATGCAATTGATCCAAATAACCGACTAATTGACTATTATTAATTAAATATTATTTGATTAAATTAAATATTTGCATAACAAAAAACAATTAAAGTCATTTATTTAAATCAATTATATTAAGTTTCTCTATTTAGTTATTATAATATTTATACAGGAATTACATATTTAATTATTATTTTTCGATTAATGGGAATTTTTATTTTTACCAAAAATTTTTTTATCACTTCAGAATTGACTATTTTTGGAATAAAAGTGAAAATAATTTAGGTCAAAATGAATATTTTTCTTGTGAAAGTGAAATTTTTTTGAGTAAAAGTAAAAAATTGTTTGATTAAAAGTGGAAATTTTTTGTGTGAAAGTGAGACTTTGTTAGACAAAGTGAATATTTTTAAATAGATGAGAAAAGTTTTTGAGTAAATTCAAAATTAAGAATTATATAGTGAGAGTGAAATCAATTTGGGTCAATAGAGTAAATATTCTCTGAGTGAAAGTGAGAATTTTTTAAGTGCAAGTGAAAATTTTTTTCATTATAGTAAAAATTTGTTTAGAGCAGGTCAAAATTTTTGTAGAGAATGTTATAATTTTTAAATGATTGAAAAAATTTTTTAAGTGAAATTGAAATTAAGAATTTTATAGTGAATTTAAAATGTTCTTAGAGGAAGTAAAAGAGTGTTTAGTGAAAATCATAATTTTTACAGTGAAAGTGAAATTAATTTGGGTCAAAGTTCACTCTTTAAGTGAATGTGAAAATTTATTAAGTAAAAATTAAAATTTTTACAGTAAAAATGAGAATTTTTTAAATATATTTAATATATAAAATTACATATTCAACCATTACGAAAGTATATTTTTAGCTAGTCACAGAAAAATTTCTCAACACTGATTTTAGTCTGGGAAAAACAAATTTTTTGTTTACTGCGAAAATTAAAATTTTCCAAATTAGCAGAAATATACAAAATACTACATTTCCTTGGTATATATTTGTTAATATACTGAAAGGATTTTTATCTCATAAAAAGCAAGACAAAAAAAAAGAAGGAAAACTAAAGTCTTTTTAAAAAATGAATATTTCTCTTTCTCTCTCATGGGAGAGTGAGAGAGATTCTAAACAATTTCCCAAAGTTTGACTAGAATGAAGCTACAAAACGGATAAAGCAGATCGTATTTCTTTATGTCGGCTGTAAAGAAGGGATTGGAAGCGTCAAGTTTATATGACATAAAAGCTTGAATATCGTTTCACTGCACACCCTATAAATAGAGAGACTAAATAGTGGATATCAAATTTTCGTATCAATTGGGATTTTGTAATCCACTGTGGAAAATTGCCTGTTTCTTACCAACTTCTCCTTTACCTCGCTATTCCCTCCCGTACTCTTCAATTTTTTCCATTTTTCGATTTCGTCAATTTTTTTACATAATATTCTAATAATAATAATAAAATTAAAATTTAGTTAGTTTTCATTTTTCTTAATATATCGTTTTTTAGTTAATTTTTCGAAAATTATTTACATAAAAATACCTAAAAATTATTCATAAATATTTCAGTGTTTATTAATTAATTATTTAAATTTAGATCTATTTGAACTATTTTCCGAAACTAGTTTCGAAAGAAACCACTTTTTAAATAACATTCTCAGAACCACAAGATTGAAACGAAATTAAGCAGTAAAGTACGATTTTAGTCAGATATTTGATTTATCGCGGAGCAAAAAATTCATCCAATGATATATTTGTTTGATTAAAAGTGACAACTTTTTTTCAGTTTGTTCTTTTTTATGATTAAAGAAAAAGAGATGATTGTATATTATAAAATGATAAATCGAATTTAAAATGTCGATATCTCTTACTCATCAATAAAATATTATGTTTATTTTACACATATGGAATTTATAGTCTAAAAGTCAGTGGAATTCAAACTTCCTGCTCTCGGATACGTTACACGCCTTGTTGAATCGGATTATAAAGTGTGTTAAAATTCGATCAAGCGAATACAAACTGTTTTGTAAATTGATGATTTTCAATTGTAATTAATTCAATTGACAATGCGAGATAATAATTTTTAAAATTATTATTTGATCATTTTTATTTGTTTATAAAAATTCCTATTTCTTTCATATTCATATTAACATTCCTTTGGAATTTAATATTTTCCCAAAAAAAAATTACTAAATGGTTATAAATAATTTTCTATTGATATTAAAATAAAAAATTCAGTTAAAAACTTTAGTGAAATTCGCTTAAAAAAAAAGAAGTAGACACTTTACTGTAATGAAAGTAATAGTTTTTTTTTTGAAACTCGAATATACTTTTTTCAAGTTTTCCTTTGCACTTAATAGTTTCTGCTTACTTTGCAAAAGTCATTTTTTATTCTCTCCACTTTCAAAAAAAAAGAAAAAAAGTTTCTCTAAATTATTCAATTCCAGTCCATTATAAGACAAATCTTTAATAAAAAAAGTTGTTGATTCGCTTTTTTTATTTTACCATTAGATTTTTAGTTTCTAAAAGGGGGAAAAAAATTTAATGATCGCTAACTTGAGTGGTAAAAAATAATGAGAATATTTAGTATTTTATTTGAAAAAAAAATTCTCGAGTTATATTTTCCAACATTAATATAGTCATATCTTTTTGTATATATGTTATAACTTTCAGAGGATATATTTATTTTTTTCTTTTATGAAAAAAATGATAAAAAAAAATGTCGAACATTTTATAACTCAACTTTTATAGGTTACATCGTGCTTAAATTTTTTTTTCTACTGGGAAAAGAAATATTTCTCTTTTTTAAATTTATTTAAAATTTTTTAAAAAATATTTAAAGAGAATTTCTGAAAAAAAGTAAAAAAAAATTCCCTAAATTATTCAAATCATTAAGAAAAGTATTTTTCAACTAGAAAGAATTTTTTTTATTAATAAAAAAGAATTTTAATATTTTTTTCAACTAAAGTTACGAAGGAAAACAGCAATTTCTATATTTTTGAAAGAAATATGAAGTCAACATATTTTGATAGTGAAAATATTTATGCATATTTATGCAGAAGTTTATAAATTATTAAGAGGAAGGAAGAGCTTTTAAATTTTCACAACAAAGAAACTAGATCTTTTTTGTGTAACTTTTTCAATACATATTTTCTTGCATTTTTGTATTTTCCCTTGGAAAGAATTTAATATTTATTTTTTATACATCGAAATAAATATAATTAATAAAATAACAATAATAGAAATACTAAAAAGTGTTGAATTTCACCTGTAAAAAAGTAAACAAAAACTAAATAAACACATTTCTTAATGAATAATAAAGAAAAAAGGAAAACTGAAAAATAAAAATAATTGAAAAAACTAATATAGAAAATAAACAGGAATATTACAAATGCAAAGATTTGGGGAAAAGAAAAATGATAAAAAATATTTAAAAAAGGCAAATAAGAGAAGAAATACTAAAAATAGAAATAGAATCAACAAAATATAAGAATAAACTCTAAGAAAGAATGAAGGACAAAAGAAATATAAAAGAAAAGTCTCAAATGAAATGCAAAAGTTAATTTTCATCAAACAAAAAAATTTATGCACAACAAGAGTGGATTTTCTCTGAATATAAAAGGAAAAATTGTAAAATAGAATAGCGATATATACATATACATTTTTTTTATTCAGTATTTCTTTCACTAAATTATAACTCATTCAGAATTATGGTTGTGGATAAGAAATAAAGGCATTCCACATTCGTGAAATGTAAGCAAAACCGATTTATTTAATATATTTTTTTTTCGATTCTCAACTTTGTGCAAAAGCAGTGAATTTAAGAAAACGATAAGTTTATGGGCTCGAGCTTTTGCTCTGCCGATGAATACTTGAGATTTTATGTCCGCGCGTAGAGCTTGCATGTCTCTTGCAAGTTCAGTACGCTGGTTGAATTTTGTCGAACTGGTAACGATCACTCGTAAATCTCGAGAATCATTTCATCGGGAAGAGAGAAGGCAGCGGTGGTGAGAGGGGGAGAGGGGACTTCTGCTTGAAAACAACTTTTCCCCATACACGACAAAAAATCGATAGGCCGCAAACACAAGGAATTTTTTTTTGTCAAAAAAAAAAATAAGAGAAATTTATTGTCCCAGGACTTAAAAAAAAAGGAAAAAGAAAAATACAATGCGAATCAAAATCGAATTCTGACAGTCGAAAAGCGAATGTGAATTTCGGCCTTATTGAATAAGCGGTAAATTTTACTCGAGGTTTTTTTTAACACATTGGAAAAAAATATATCGTTCCGATTTATCAAGAGTTGGTTGGAGGAAAAAATAAATTTTCTTTTTTCTATTCTTCTTAACTTTTCGGTTTTGTTATTTTTGGAAAATGCTTTTTAACTCTTTTAATCTTCGGATTTTTAAATTAACAATTTTAAAGGAAATTTATAGTAATTTTGGACACTTCTGATTAAACACTGGTTGTACTACTGAAAATAATTTTTTATTATTATTAACTTATTTTATTATTTATTATTTTTTAAACAAAAATTGTAAAAAAAATTTTCTCACTAATTTTTTATGAATTACTCATTAGAATTTAGTTTTAAATAATAATTTTGAAAAAAATTACATAATTCATAAGGACTAAAGAAAATTCAATGAAAATTCTTAATTTCTTAAAAAATATCATTTTTCTTATGGTTTTTCATTAAATGTAATTATTTGAACAACTTGTATAGTAAATGCCAAAATATTTTTAACAGCAACTTGAGTTAGAATTCAAAATTTATTTTAATAAAAGTTGGCAAAATTTTCAATTGTTTCAATTTTTTAAAATTAATTTCGGAAATAGAAGTATTTTAAAAAAAAATTTTTTTTTCAAGAAACAATTTTACAAAATTTGTGAATTAAATTTTTCAAAACTTAAATACTTTTTGTTAAACAAATATTTAAAAACTTATTCATATTTATTTTTTCTGAGGAAATGAAATTTCAAATAATTTCAATGAAAAACCTCATGAAATACAATTATTTCTTAAATTTGCAACTGTAATTCAAGCAAAATTAAAATATTTTTTTTAGAATTTTTGAATAATATTATTGAAAAACTTTAATAATTTTTAAAGAAAAATGTTATTAATAATTTTTTAAAATAAAAATTTAAAGATTTTTAAACATTTGCTTCCTTTAAATTTTCAAGGAATTTAATTTAAAAACCTTTTAAAATTAATTATTTTAACCTTTTAAAATTTAATTAATTCCTAAAATTCCTGTTGTAACAGTTTAAATATTTAATTTTAAATGTTAACTAAAGGTTTTGTTAAATAAATTCCTATCAGAATTTAACTACACGAATTGAATTATTTAAATAGAATAATTTTTGTAAATTCATAAAATGATATAATTTCAAAAATATAATTATATTTATAGATAATTTTTAAGGAGGAAAAAATAAAATTCTTTGAAATATAAAATTTTACAGACTTTCCAATTTTTTAATTTGTTAAAGTTATTATTGTGAATTTAAGTACGTTTTTCTTTAAAAAATTTTAATTAGTATTTTTCAAAAACCTGATTTTTTAAAAATTTCCAAATTAAATTTTTCAATGTTTAATAACTTTTATAAAATAAATATACTAATTATTGTTCTTTATTTGCTTAAAATTTCAAAATACTTAAAAATTTGAAGTGCAAGTCTTCCAAAAATCAATTAATTTTCTAGAATTATTGAATAATATTATTCAAAATTTTATTTTTAAGGAAGCTAACAAATTAAAACATTTAACATTTAATTATTATAATATAATTTCATTAGCAATTTTTTCATTTGTTTACAAAACTGTTTTCAAGTAAAAAGAATATTTTCGTATTTCGTACTTCGATTTACAATTTCTAGAAAGACAATAATTTTCTCTTTATGTCTGACAAAGCATTGATCTGCACTACTGAAAATCAAATTTTTCACTATTAATCAAAACGAACAAGCTTCAGTCAATTTTAAAGTTAATTTTTAATTAATTTTCGATACTCCTGACCGCACATGGCTTTTATAACTGAAATCTGTTTAGCATTTGTTTTTTATTATTGTTTATTAATTATTATTACTATTTTTTTTACTTATTATCAGTTAGTTAGAAAATTTTTTTTTCATGATTAATTCTACTTTCTAATTTCTGCAAAAATAAACATCACCAAAACTTGTATTTTCAAATTTTATGAATAAAAAACAGATTTCATATTTAAAAAAATTTTTTTTCAATCTATTGGTATTATTTATGGAATATTTAAATTTCGATAAAAAAATATTTTCTCTATGGTAAAAAAATTTATATATATATATATATATATATATATATATATATATATATATATATATACCGAAGGATTAAATATAATAAACATTTATTGCTTTACGGGTTTCGTTGGCGTAAAATTAGGTCATGTGAATTTTGGCTTTTGCTACATGAGAGTGTACAATCAAAGCAACGATGGCTAGTGGACATTGCAACACGAGGGTGGGAAAAAAAAGGAAATAGAAAGAGCCGGACGAAATGCATTTTCGACACAGCTTGATTACAGTTTTTATTTTTTTTCTCCCTCGCTTTCAAATGCATTCCCTCATGACAAAATAGAGATGAAAGTAAACTTTATTTACAATTATTCGACAACAAAAAAAAAAGAAAGAAAACGAAAGTAAGAAAATTTGTCAACTTTAACACTCTTATAGAAATATAATAATAATAATAATTTAGTTTATACCTGTATGTAAATATATTTACACAGAATTTTTTTTTCTCCCCTACAAGATGAAAAGCAACAAAAACGTGTTTCGATTTGGACAGTCTACAAGCGGAAATGGAAAAGAGAGAGAATGGGATATATGAAGTTGAGAGATGAGGGAGAGCGAGTGAGTGAGAGTGAGAGAGAGAGAGAGAGGAAGCAATGTTTAATTACAATGCAATTGGTGTTAATAATTACTTTAGCGCAGCTCGTGTTCAGCGATGTGTATCCAGTCATCAAATTGGATCGGGTTGCTTCTATCCTCTATCCTCATCTACGACCTCTGAGCCTTCGAATTGCTGGAATCGCTATTTTCTATCTCTCTTTTTTTTACCTTCTTTGTTGTAAAGAACTATCTGCCAAAGGACATTTCAGTATGTTTCACAGTGGCCAACAACCGAGAAAATTGAACTAACAGCACACCAGATATAATACCCTGTGACGTGAAGGTAAAGGAAAAAATTCTACTCACAAATTTTTTTCACTTATTAAATAAACATTAGAATTCAATTTTTAAAATGTGAATAATAAATAATAAATATACAGGAAAAAAGAAGTGTTATTTTAACACTAAAAGTAGTGTTAAAACTACACGCAACATTTTTAACCGACACTGTGTGGTTTTAACACTACATTGGTGTTAAAATAACAATAGAGACTGTTAAATTAACACTAGAGGGTGTTAAATTAATATACATTTTAAATGGGGTTAAAATAACACCAAAATTGTGTTAAAACAACATAATCTAAAAACTACACGCAACACATTCAACACTTATTTTGTTCTGTGTATGATTTTTAAAATGTGAATAAAAAAAAATAATAAATATGAAACAAAAAAAAATGCATAATTAATAGACATAAATGGAAAATAAAACCAAAATGAATTAAATGAGAAAAATTTATACTTATAATGAACTTCGATTTTTCGTAGATTTTTCAATTCCCGAACGAAACGACTACTTATAAAATTGTAATTTTTCTCTATTCTTTAGAAAATGATTGTACGTGAGTTACGTCTGACAAAGCATTGATATATACTACTGAAAAACGAATTTTTCCCATTTAATCAAAGCGAAGTAAGTTTGAGTTGACAACTTTTTTAAGAAATTTCAATTAATCCTGGATGTGTCGGACTAAACATTGACTATGACTACTGAAAATCAGTTTAAATCTATATCTAATATTTATTTTTAACTTAATCGACTCATTTCTTATTTATCTCACTTAAATCGTAACTTTTAATTTACTGTCCAATCATATAAGTTCTCCCTTATTAAATTTTTTAACAAACAATAAATTTTCACTTTCTAATTTTTATTATTTTTTTAATGGTAGGGGGTCACTTTTTCTAAAAAATTATTTCTAATCCATATTTTCTAAAAAAAAATCGTTTTCCAATAAAGTTGTATTTCTAAAATAAAATTTTCCAAGAACATGTGATTTCTAAAACAAAACTTTCTAATAACATGAGATTTCTAAAATAAAATTTTCTAAAAATAAAATTTCAAAAGTACATTCTTGTAAAAATAAATTTATTAAAACCATATAAATATCATAAAAATATTTAAATAAAACAAATAAGTAAATAATTGTATAAATAAAATGTTGAAAAATTGATGTTATGTCCGATACTTCTAACAGAATTTAAAAATATTAAAAACAACTGACACGAATTCTACGAAGTTGCTAACAAAAAAATGAAATTCAATGAAAAAATATGTTCAGGAATTTTAGATTCGTTAGAAAAAAAAGTTAAAAATCGAACTTTTTTAGAAAAAAAGTTTTTAGAATTTGATCTTCATTAGAAAAAAAAATTTTAGAAATCGACCTTTATTAGAAAAAAATTTTTTTAAATCGAACTTTATTAGAAAAAAAATGTTTAGAAATAAAAAAAAAATTAGAAATGATTTTTTAGAAAAACTACCATTTTTAATTTATAAAAAAAAATTTACTTAATTAATTTCGAATTATTGAAATCCGAAAAAAGATTACACGATTAAAATGATAAATTACAATTGATAATACGTGACATAATTGAAATTAAAAAAAAAAAAGAATTGTGCTTGCAATTGAAAAAAGGTGATTTGTTCTTATTAATTCATTGGAATGGTGAAAATGTCCTTCTTGCGGAGGTAATATTCAGGAGAAGAGGTTACTTGAGTATTTAAATTTATTTAATATCAAGCTCGGTTCGGTAAAGTACCACACAGAATCTAAGCGAACATTACCATTATTGCATTACCATTACTAATTAGAGAGCGAGAAGTGAACGCAATGGTTAGTTAGGTTAGAAACGTTTTAAAGCACGTTTCCAAAGATTGAGCTTCAGAATTCAATGTGAATTTTACCGAGATTGCGACATTTGTGTATTAGCCGAAATTTTGATTTTACTAATTTGCAGAAATTTATTGACACAATTGAAAGGTGAAAAAATAATTAAAGTTATAAACAAAACAAAGTAAAATACAAATAAAAATATAAAATAAAAATAAATTAATGTATACTTTAGAATAAAAATGTTTTAACTTCTTATTTTTAACCTACTAGTACAGTTCTCCATTCTTTGAAAAATTGGAAAATTAATTAACTCATAGACAGGGGAATCATTCATGTCTGACAATGCATTGATCTATACTACTTAAAACACATTTTTTTTCTTTAAAATCTAAAAAAATTAAATATGAATATATGCTTTTTTGTATATAACAAATTTTGACTTACTAATCTTTATATTATACAAATTATTATACTTTTTATTTATAAAAAAATATTAGAATTTAATTGTTAAAAATTTAGATTAAGAAGTAGAATAATATAACCTATTCATGCATAATTTTTCTTTCTCAATAACAATATTTTTTTACAAATTAATTTTTTTTCTCTTTGAAAGATTTCGTAGAAAATTTTTATAAGGAAATAATTTGCATCAATTCTGTTTTTTAATTTCCATTGTTTTCAATAAAATTCAAAGTTTTTTTTTCTAAAATAAAGAAAGAAAATGTTTGTAAATTACATTTGTCAATTAGAAAATTTAATTGAAAATATTTTAGAAAATAAAGGAAAACATTTTATTGAAAAAAATTGTTCTGTTAAATATATTTAGGAATTTCATTAATTGTAAAATTATTCGAAAACAATAATTTCATTTTTAAATATTTAATTATTATTATTTTTCCATGAGAATTAAGATTTTCAAAAATTTCAAAATCAATTTTTTTTAAATTAAGCAACTTTAATAATATTGTAATAAAACATAAAGATAACAATTAATTAACAATCGATTTCTTCATGTTTTATAATAATTAAAATTGATCGAGTGTTAAAATCATTCTTTTATATTATAAAAATATTGTTACTATGTAACTTTTTAAAAATTATTTTCATATTCTATTGTTATGTAAAATTTAAACTTTAATTCATTTTTAAATAATTTTTTATTGGAAAATTCTACGAGAGTTCAATATGTAAATACAAAGGTAAATTATTAATGGAATTATTAAAGGTTTCATAAAATTTAATTTTTGTGAAGAATTTTACTAACAAATTTAAAGTAACTTAATTCTTTTAACGAATTTTTAAAAAATTTGAAGAATAGTTCCATTTTTCAAGGAATTTGATAAAAATTGTATTAAAAATAATTGAAATTCTGCGATGAGTTTTATTAATTCATTAAATTTATTGAATTATTGTGAAGAAATTTTAAAAAAATTTGTAAATATTTGAATTCCTGGGCAATTTTTAATTATTTATGAAAATAATTAAAGGTTTGTGTATAATTTTATTCAAATTGTTTTTAAATAATTAAATTCTTTTGAAAAACTTTCATACCAGATATTGAAAATCTTTGAATTGAAAATAAATTTTGAAAACAATTGAAATTTTTCCAATAATTTATATCATTAAAATTTTTGAAAATAATCAAAATTTGAAGAAAAATTTTATTATTTTTATAGACAATTCACATTTTTACGAGAATGTAAAATAATTATTGAACATAATGGAAATTTTTACAAAAATGTTTTTAGATAAGTAAAATTTTTCAAAAAAAATTAAATTTCTGCAATAATTTGTAACGTCTTTAAAATTTAATTTGTTTAGTGTTTTTAATTACGAAATTCTTCCATAAATTCACTATTTTTAATAATTAATTAAATATATGTTAACAAATGTAACAAATTTTAGAATACTCGGAGTTATAACAATTTTTCAAAAATCTAAGTTTATTAAAATTTTCTTATTCATTTGACATTGAAAGTTTCTAAAATTTCAAATTGTTACCGTTTGAAGTTAATTTGTTTACGTGAATTGTAAACGCAACTCTCTTAAAATTGAATTAATTTATTTCAGTAAAATTATTCATTAAATAATTTATTTACTTCATGACAGTTGTTCAAGATTTAAGTTATTTAAAAGTATCAAATTGATACGAAAAAATTATTCAAAATAGTTGTCATGATTCGGAAAATAATAGTATTTACTTCACGTCTGATGACGCACTGATCTCTACTACTTAAAATCGATGTTCCTACTTTCAATCAATACGAAGTAAATTGCAAAAGAAAAATTAGTTTACGTCTGACCACATACTGGACTTAACTACTGAGAATTATTTTCTTATCTACATTGACAGTTGCAATATATTTTTAATCCTAGTTAAAAATTTTTTAACAGTTTTCATTAAATGAAATTCGTAATACGTATAGAATACTAATAACAAAAAATAACAAAAATAATAACAAAAAATAACAAAAATAATAACAAAAAAAAAATAATAATAAAAAACAGTGAAAACGAAACAGAAAAGAGAAAATCAAAATAAAAAAAAAATTCCGAATCAGTAAAAAAATCATAAAATCAAATTAACTGATTCAATTTATTTTAATATTCAAATCATAAGAAAACTGAAATATATAATACTACAAAGATAGTTTTTAAAATTCCGCTCAAGAAATCCACTGGATCTTGAAAATCTTCATGGATATGATAAATATAGTATGAAACGTTATTAACCTTTTTTTTCCTTCCTCCTCAACCTTATGAGATTCATGCTGGTACATTCGAATTCCGTAAAGGTATTTGAAACGGAATGCTGATTCTATCGTAGGCAGCTGTTCTATAGAGAAATGCTGAGCGTGCAAGGACTGTTACTGCTATATACTCCCCCACAACTTCTCCCCTAAAACCTCCACCCTTAAAACTTGTCTCTAAATCATCTACAAAGAAACTGTACCTAATAAATTAACAATTTCAGAAAAAAATTAAAACTACAATCGTTTCTTATCAAAAAGAAAGAAAGTCCTAGGAAAATGATAATATTTACTTCACGTCTGACGAAGCATTGATCTGTACTACTTAAAATCGACTGTTTTCTGTTCGATATAAACAAACAAAAGTTTGCAAGCCTGTTTGAAAGAAATTTTCGATTAAATAACGATATGTCTGATTAAATAGGTACTGAACTTAACTACTGTAAATAATTTTGTATCTATTCCCAAACAAACGTATTGACTTACACTACTGTAGTTTTTTATTCCTTGGAAAGGAATATAATATTCACTTGACGTCCGACATAGCACTGATCTATACTACTGAAAAGTTATTTTTTTACTTCTAAGGAAAATAAAGCAAAGTTTTAAAAAAATTTGTAAATTATTTTCTTCCCTTCACGTCTGACTAGGCAAAGAGGTTTACTACTGAAAAATGTATTTTTTTAATTTTAAAATTCCCGGGACCAAAGGACAACAAATGTAGTAATTTTCCCTTTAAAAAAAAAATTTATACTCATTTCACGCCTGACTAAACACTGATCTTCACTACTGAAAATCGATTCTTTTCTTTCTAAAGGAAATAAATTGAAGCTTCAAACAATTTTTGAATAAATCTTTGCTTAATACATCTGACTAAATTCTGAACTACTGTAAATAACAAAAAACTACTGTAAATTGAATTTTTTTTAATTCACACTAGAAAAATTAATATTTTTGATAATAATAGTACATTAACTGATGAATTGGATAATTCCTTATGCTTCATTTTTACAGTGACATAAAGAATTTCAAAATAATAATTTATTATTCATCTAATACGAAAACGATTTCGTTTTCAATTTTATAAAATTAATTTGTTAAAATTAAAATGATCCCCAAGTTTTGAACATTCAAATGAACGAAATATTTTTTATTGAAGATATTTTAATAAATTACTAACCATAAAATAATTTAAAAACTAAAATTTTACGTTTACAAACTTAGTAATTAATTTTTTTTTATAGTAAAGCAAAATAATTGCAATAAAAATTCAATTTTTAGGAGAAATAAATAAATTTCGTTCATTTGAACGTTCAAAACTATAGGATCTTAAATTAAATAAATCTAATTTATAAAATTCTTTTAATTTATTATTCCTTTTCAGTTTTTAACGTCAAATGAAAAAATTGCTTTTTTGCTAAAAAAAACATTGATTTAAAAAATTTTTCTAACCATAAGAACGCAATAAGTACTTTTTATGAATTAGAAAAATTATTTTCTTCTTTTACCAAGAAAATTATTATTACTTTTGAAAACCGAACGCTCTCATTTTTTATTCCAAAAATATCACTCAAAGACATATTATCAAATTTATCGAATTTTCAGTCTTTTTTAAAAATAATTTCCACTGGTGCCAATTCCATTTTCAAATAACACTTTAACGTAATGGTACTTTCAATAAAGCAGAATTCTTTATCATAGAAAAGAAGTAAAAAGAATTTATTTGTAATTGTAAAAATTTCTTTCTGTAATTGTAAAAAGAGAATTTTTGCTTTTTTTGAAAAAAAAGTTTCGTAGCTAAAAAGAAAAAAGATTTTTTTTTCCTTATAAAGAAATATTTTATTGACGATTGTTAGCAATATTTCTTGAATCTTGAGAGTAAAGGGCATTTCTTTTGAACAACGTTTATTTGCGTCCTTTTTTATATAACTATATATATGTATACAAAAAGAAAGAGAGAGAGAGAGAGAGAGAGTAACTCTTCGATTGCTTTGTCTGCTCGATTATTCGTGGATTTTCTAAAGATTCCAAGGAACAAACGTTTCTGAAAAGGAAACGTTGCCTGTGTGCTTTACGACTCTTTGTGCGCTAAGGAATTTTTCATTCAGTTTTTGAAAGAAAATTTATGGTATAGATTCTTTAAAAAGTTAAGATGACAAAAAAGTTTTGAAAATAGAGGCATGTATACTTGTTCTTTATAATGCACGATCAAAATTATTGATTGAGTTCTAAAACGTATGGTAGCAATTTTAAGTTTCAGTTTAAGTGCAATGGTTTAAGAGTCACGTGCGCAATATCGTTCTTTAAAAACATGCAATAGAACGAAAAAAAGGGCTACTTCGTTGATTCAATCTCAGTAATTGTTTGCTCGCAAGGGAGAAAAATTTTATATTTATTGATCATTTAAAATTACTATAGAGCAATGACTGCCGTTTAGTATTAATCACTTTAAATATTGGTTCATTTCGAAATGGAAATTACAATACCGAGAATATATTTTCAAAACACTTTATTCTTTTGATTTTTAAATGAAATCTTTTTATGTCAGAAGGATACTTTCAAGTTATTTGACAATTTTTTAAACATGTCAAAATGATAAAAAAGAAATTTAATTACTTTTCAAATAATGCAAAGCTAATCGCATAATTTTTACAACAATCATTTATTTATAAAACAACAGTGGATAAATTTAATAATTATTAATATGTAATAATAATAAAACAAATTTTTTTTAATGAAATAAACAATGTATAAAATTTAAATGAAGTATTAACAATTTTGGATAATTATAATAATTATTTCCATATTCGAAAACAATAATTTATTATTTAAAACTGTAAAATCTAATAAGTCATAACTTTTTAAAATTACAAAAATTTTCTAATGTTATATAAATGAATATAATAAAAGTAAAAAATAAAGTTAAAGGAGAAAATTTTTAGCTGAAATTAAAAATCTTATTTATACTTTCATATTTAAATATGAATATTTTCATATAATTAAAAAAACGAAATTACAAAAACTCAGTTAAAAAAAATTAAGAAAAAGTAAAATAAATGTAAATAATAAGAACATAACAGAGAAATGAATAATTATAATAAAAATAAAAAATACAGTTAAATCAGAAACTTTTTACCTGAAATTTATATATTAAAATAATTACTTGCAGAAATAACTTTTTTTTGAAGTTTTCAGAAACTTTTAGACAATGGAACGTGGGGTTTTTGTATGTATGTTAAACTTGAAAGTTGGTCCATTAATCTTTCTCTATATTGTGTTACTCTTCCCCTTGAATGGCAGTATTAAATTACAAATTGTTGACAAATTGTTTTCACTTTTATATATTAATAAACTTTTCAAACCCTAATAATACATTTAACTTGAAATAAAATTTGAATAAAGTAGAAAATTATTTACTTCAAAAATTATTATTACGAATAATAAAATTTATTTCGATAGTCAATGACAGAAATTCGTATTTTAAATGTAGTTAAAATTTTAAAATTCAAAGAATCTTGTAAATTATTTTGTTTTCTTTACGTCTGACAAATTTCTACTAGGGTACTAATGTAGTTTTGTATTTTTTTCCCAAAAAAATATATTTCCTCCACGTATCACTAAACACTGATCTTTCCTACTGTAAATCGATTTTTTTACTTTAAAAAAAAACCGATTGTGTAGTAATTGAGAATTTTTTTTTTCGATCTCGAAATCCCAGTTAAATTACAGAATTAAAAGAATATTTTCTCTTTGGACTACAATTTTAAAGTTGTCGATCTATTTCCATTAAAGTAATAAATTCCCATGAGGACGCAGAAAAAAAATCGAGTCGTTTTCTGGACGATTTGAGTTTGAAGTGTTCCACTTTTTTTCTTGTTCTGGCGACATATACACGAAATATTCACTGAAATGTGGGAGAAAAAAAATTTGAGAATCTCCTTTGGCACGAGTTGTGTCCTCGTAACTGATTTCCTCTGAAGGAATTATGACTCGAGTGGGGCAATTTCAAAAAAATTTTGTTTCACTTCAAACATATATTATTTGAAAGAATTATATACTTTTTAAATATCTAATTCCTTTTCTGATAAATTTTTTAATTTCAATTTTATTTCTCAGTTAGTCTTATTTTTTTATTTCTATTATCTAAAATTTACTTTCTAATTTTGCATTTTTGTTTAAATTAATAATTTAACCCATTAACGCCTAAACATTACACAAATAAAAATTTCAACAACGCTATTATTGGAAACAGGACTGCGAATAAAATTATGACTTTTGACGTTAAAAATGGTTTGAAAAATAATTTTTTTATAAAAATTTGTTATAAACAAATAACAAAATAAAGAAAATTGATAAAATTAAAAAAAAATAATAACGCCATTTGATTCAAGGCGAACAATTACTAAAGAAACATTTATGAATTTTTAAAAATTTTCACTCTATTTGTTGTAAATAATTTATAAACAAATAATAATGCCCCTATTGAGCCCATCTTTAGACAAATAAAAATTTCAGCAACATTATTATTAAAAAGAGGACTGCGGATCAAACAATGACTTTTAACGTCAAAAATTGTTTAACAAATAAATTGTTTATTAAATTTGTTATAAACAAATAAAGAAAATTGATAAAATTTAAAAAAACTAATAACGCCATTCGATTCAACGCGAACAAATACTAAAGAATCATGTATGAATTTTTAAAAATGTTCACTGTATTTGTTGTAAATAATTTATAAACAAATAATAATGCTCCTATTTGGCCCCATTATTATACAAATAAAAATTTTAGCAACATTATTATTAGAAAGAGGGCTGCAGACCAAATAATGACTTTTGACTTTAAAAATGGTTTAAAAACTAATTTTTTAAATAAATTTGTTATAAACAAATAAAGAAAATCAAAAATTTTTAAAACTTATAACGCCATTCGATCCAACGTGAAATATTATTACATCAACAAAGTCATTATTTTAAAGTTCTATTTATTATGACTTTTTAAAAAATAATTTGTTTATAACAATTTTTATAAACAAATTATTTTTTAAACAATTTTTGACGTCAAAAGACATAATTTTATCCGCAGTCCAGTTTCCAATAATAATTTTTCATGAAATTTTCATTTGTCTAATCATAAATAGGTACATGAAAGTGCTTTATTATTAAATAATGACTATTGACGTAAAAAATTGTTTAACAAATAATTTGTTTATAAAGATTGTTTTAAACAAATAAAGAAAATTGATAAATTATTTAAAACTAATAACGCCATTCGATTCAACGCGAAAAATTACTAAAGGAAAATGTATGAATTTTTAAAAATATTCATTCCATTTGTTGTAAATAATTTATAAACAAATAATAATGCACCTATTTGAGCCCATCTTTAGCCAAATAAAAATTTCAACAACGTTATTATTGGAAACAGTACTGCGCACCAAATAATGACTTTTGACGTTAAAAATGGTTTAAAAAATAATTTGTTTATAAAGATTGTTATAAACAAATGAAGAAAATTAATAAAATTTTAAAAACTAACAACGCCATTTAATTTTACGTGAAATATTATTATAGCAACAAAGTCATTATTTTAAAGTTCTATTTATTATGACTCTTTAAAAAATAGTTTGTTTACAACAATTTTTATAAACAAATTATTTTTTAAACTATTCTTGATGGCAAAAGTCATATTTTTTTGCGTAGTCCTGTTTCCAATAATAATTTTTATTTTTTAATGAAATTTTCATTTGTCTAATCATAAATAGGTACATGAGAGTGCTTTATTATTTGTTTATAAATTAATTACAAAAAATGGACTAGAAAAATAATTTCAAGTTATTTTCACGATTGGAATTTTTTTTAACTATAGGGACTGAATTTTAATAATATTTTTATTAATATAATATAATGCAATAAATAATGTACTATATAATAATCAAAAGTCCGTGTGCAATTCCATGAATGGCGAGAGAAAGAGAGGGGAGGTGATAAGCATTGAGAGAGCAAGAGGGCGTCGCTTACTGAGTCTATTGTTTAACTCAACTCCATTAGCGTAATAATCAGATGCCGATATAATATACTCCCGATAGGAATGATGCACCCTTCTCTATATATGAATTACGTTTCTACCCACCTCCATTCGAAACTTGCATCTTCAGGGGTTTATCATCTTATTGTGGTTATATTTGGCTGTTCCCTTTCCCACTTATTCTCTTATCGCCCCAAAATATCCTTTCTAGTGGCTTCATTTACAAATATATATGTAGATAAAATCTAACCATTACTTCGTCTCAATTTATTTTCGAAATTAATCCACACTCAATAATTTCGTCTGAGAAGATACAAAATTATTTTCATCATTTTCGAATTTCCTCCTCTCGTTTAATTTAATTTTTATTAAATTGATTATTTTCCTCAAAACTTGAATTAAATTAATAAATTTCCTTAATAATAAATGAATTAAATTAATATATTTCTTTAATAATAATTGAATTAAATTAATATATTTCCTTAATAATAATTGAATTAAACTAATATAATTCCTTATTAATCCTGATGGAATAAAATAGAACAAAAATAATCTCTACTAATTCCAGAATAGTTTAAAAAATAAAAACCATCAAATACCAAGTATAGTATAAATTCTATTAATTTCCATTAATACTATAATTGTCCTCATTTTCAAAGTTCTAAAATATTAATATTGTTTATCTGTTTTTTTAATTTTTCCCCTTTTAATATTAAGTTTCAGTGAAAATTAAGTTTTAGAAATCGTGAATCCAACAAAGAAGCCAACAAATTGTTTGTCGAGATGCGTAAATAGTGTCTAAAACAGAATCACTTTCTGAGCTGCTAACAGAAATTTAATTAATGTTTCATGTACTTTATTAACCTCAAAGCTCATCTGCAACAAGTTTTCAATTGTAATTTCAACCTAATGTAATTGAAAATTTTGAAATTTGATTATGACTTTGTAAGCTTGTTTCACGTTATTAACTGCATGTACTTTAGAATGTGAACGTAACGAGAATGAAAATTTTAAACAAAGCTCTGGAAAATTTATTCAAATATAAAGTGGACAACACTTTTTTCCGTAAATAAAATAAACGAATTAAAAATTCATTCAATTTCGGACTAAAGTATATAATTATATGGGAACAAAAATAATTCTTCGTTCTTTGAATAGTAATTTTTTACGGGTAGAAATTATTTACTGTTTTTTGAACTCTTGGAAAAAAGAAAAAAAAAGAGAGAGAGAGAGAGAGGAAGGTAATTAATATACGATTTAATAGGTAACAATTAAGAATGAAAAGATTAAAATTAAAGTAGAGAGAATAGCGGAGGTTGGAAATGAAAAAAAGAATAAATAAAAATGAGAAAAAATGAGAAGGGATTAATTCGCCGGTCCAACAGAACGTTGAGCAGGGAGCGTTCGTTAAATTCAAATCGAACGCATGAATATACATAACCAGTAGATTGCGCGCAAAATCAAAAGTTTAAATGCAACCTGCCCATTTCATTTTTAGCGCCCGATTAAATAGTTCGATTAAATCCCATCAAGCCATACAGTCAAAAAATAAAAAATGAAAAAAAAAATATATTATATCCGGAAAAGGGAAAAATTCATACAATTCCATATATTTTTCTAATATTCCTCTCGTGTCGATTTCAAAAATTTTACAGTTAATTTTTCCTGTATTTTTTACTCAAAAAAACTTTTTCTAGAAAAACGAGGAATTATCTTTTTGTTTTTAGGTCAAGAAGTGAAAACTTTTTTTAGTTTTCGCTACAAAATTTTTGTCCTTCTAGAACAACTGAAAACAATTTTTTGCTTTTCACAAAAAATATTGGAAATTATTTTTACTTTTTAATGGCAAAAGTAGAAACTGTTTTGTTTACGTTTTAGCAAAAAGTCTAGAAACATTTTTTTTTCTTTTTCATACAAATTTCTTACTAATAATGCGAAAAACTATTTAAAATTATTGTTTGCTTTTTACTAGAATTTTGTACAAGAGAAACTAAAAATTATTTTTTTGATTTTCCATTAAAAAGTAATAACTATTGTTTTACTTTTAGTATAAGAGAAGAAATTATTTTTTACTTTCTATTAGAAAAAATGAAAACAATTTTTTATTTCGACCAGAAACTTCTTACTAATGAAGATAAAAATTATTTTATTCAAATTTGGTTTCTTTAAAGAAAAACTAAAAATAAATACATACATTTTGTAAGGAAAACTAGAAGATTTTTTTTTGGACTAGAAAAGCCGCACATTTTTTTAATAATTTTTTGTTTTTTACTAGAAATAGCTAAAATCTATGTTTTAATATTTTTTACTTTTTTATTAGAAGAAACTATAAACTACTTTTTTCTTTTCGAGAAAAAATAGAAACCGTTTTTTTGCTTTTTAAAAAAATTAAAAACTATTATTTATCTTTTATTAAAGAGGCTAGTAATTATTTTTTACTTTCTAGTAGAAAACAAACTGTTTTTATTTTTTGCTAGAAAATTCTTAATAATATTAATTAATTTTTTTTTACTTTTCTTGTTTCTGACTCAAGAATTCTAATTAAGATTGAGAAAATTACTTTTCTCTGACTTTTCACTAATTTTATTTCTGGTTTCTTGAGACAAAAATATTATAACTGACATATTTAACAATGAATTAATATTTAATTTTATTAAAAATATTTAATTTTTTCTAGAAATGCTAAAATCTAGTTTTACTTTTTTCTAGAAAAACTAAAAACAAATTTTACGTTTTTCTACAAAAACTAAAAACATTTTTTATTTTTTTCTACAAAAAACTAAAAACTAATTCTTCCATTTTCCCAGAAAAACTAGAAATTTTTTTTTGTTATTTTAGTTGAAATTTTGAATTGAAAAGACTAAGAACTATTTCTTTACTTTTTAGTATAAAGACTAGAAACATTTTTTTGACTAGAAAAGCTAAAAACTATTTTCTGCTTTCAATTCGAAACATTTTACTAAGTTAGTTACAAACATTGTTTTTCACTGTTTGTGACTTTTTTACTATAAACTTTTTGCAAATGAAAGCAAAGAACTCTTTATTTGCTTTTTACTATAAACTTCTTACGAATGAGGCAAAAAACTAATTTTTGAATTTTACAAGAAAAAAAGTAAAAAAATATTTTTCATTTTGTACTAAAAAGCTAAAGATTATTTTTTACAACTTTTTGGTCGTTTACTAGAAATAAAAGCCGTCAGCTTATGACTAGTGATTTTTAACTATATAACTACTGATTTTAAACTAAAAAACTAAAAAAAATTTTTTTTACTGGAATAGCTGAAAACTAATATTTTTCAAATATTACTAGAATAACTAATTTTCCTTATTATTGCCTATTAAAAGTATTTGTACTACTTAATTTTTCATTTTGAATAAAATTAACACTGCTCCAAAGAATTGTACCTAAAGTTATGTTTGTAATTTTTTGGAATTAAAATACACAATAAATACCAACTGCAAAAATAAATTATTATTTAATTCTTCATGACATTTGAAATAATGAATTAAACCTAATTATAGTTTAAACGAATAACGAACAATTGAATAAAAACTTTTAATTGATTAACAATAAAATCCCCATTATTTTTTTATTTAACAAATAAACAGGTCACAATAATAATTATGTTAATTTAATTTCCCTCAAAGAAATATTTCCCTCAACGCCGTAAATTAAAGAAAGTAGTATAGTTTAAATGAAAAAAAACAAAAACAGAACAGTTGACAGCGAAACGAAAAAAAAAGCAAGGCGAACGAGAAAATTTAATGAAAGAAATGCAAAACAATTCTAATTTAAATAAACAAATACATTAGCAAATTAATTTGAATACAACAACTGAAAATTGGAGTAGAAAAAGAGTGGAAAAAGTACGAGATTAAAAAGAAAGAGTGGTGAAAAAAATCAGAACAAGTATTTTTTTTATTATCATGAAACGATTCAAGTGAAAAATGTGAGATAATAAATAAACATTATCGTTATCAGTTGAAATTCAGGTATAACATTAAGACCATCTAATTAGGGCAAAGTTGATCTTAACGTGTCTCACTTGGTTCGCTTATACATCCCGCAGGGAGGGTTCATTAATGCTTTTTCTCTCTTTCTTTTTCTTTCATTCTCTCTCTCTCTCTTTCTTTCTCTGATAGATAGAGTACTTTTGGTCGCTTGTGTTATAATTCACAGGCAGACCACCACAGTATTTTTATACTTTGCATACGCGATAGTGAAAAGGACGACGTGGGGCGTCAGGACTTGCCTTGTTACGTATGCGTCCCAAGGGCTGTGGATGAGACATAGTCGAAAAGGAAGGACCATCCTCTAAATCAGAACACAGCCGCACCAACTGCCCTGGGAGTATATTAGAGTAAATTATTATAGCACCCTGGCCCGGGGAGAAGGAAAAAAGAACACGGAAGTCAAGAGATAAGACAACGCCTGTAATGCGAATCGTCGCCCCGTTCAAAAAGAGGTCGAGAGACTCCCCGGGTTACCGGGAATATTTCCCAGTCAACGATAAAGAAATGTCAGAGCGAGCGAGCCAGAGAGAGCCTTATCGTTCACATACTCCTTTTTTTTAAACTCATTTTAAAAAATTACACCATTTTCGTTTTTTACCGAAGGAGTCGCGGGAAGAAAGTTATTTCTTATTTTTAATTTTGTAGTTTATGAAATTTTGATAAAATTACTGACCAAAGAATTAGTTTTACTACTAGGATACATATTCTTCACTCAGTGGTCACTTTTGCTTCCCTGCTGTTTCGTATTTAACAATTTTAACTTTATTTCAAATCTGCTTCGAACTTTTCCGCATTTAATACTCTCGCCAAATTTTTTTAATAATACACTGAGAAAACGATTTATTTGATTTACACATATTTTGTTTAAATCAAACTTAAAATATCTTTACTATACAGTCAAACAAATTTAAGTTTGATTCAAACATATTTTTTGGTTCATTTATAGAAATTATATATTTAATTCAAGCATAATTTATAATTGATCTCAAAAAGTAAGTTTACTTGTGTTCTTTTCCAATTTTTATTCATAAGCTTCTTGAAAAATATTTTTTTAATACTTTTCCCACTATTTTTTTATTTGGAACTGGAGTTTACATTATTTCATGTGTTTTTCATATTTTTATTCACATTTCTAGTTCCATTTTACTTCCAATTTATATTATTAAGTCAAACAGTTGTATTTATGCTAAATTTGCATGAAGAAATAATTAAATTAAAAACTATAAACACAATTTTCATTGAATTCCTCGAAAAATGTCATTATTCATAAAAATTTGATTCAAATTCGTCAAAAGAATACAATTCTTTAAAAATTTGTTGAATAAGCTCTTAAAAAAATTGAGTTTTTAAAAATATTCATGTATTCAATAAAGTATTTAGATTTGTATTTAAATTAACTATATTAATCTTCATTTTCGTTCATTTATTCTGTACATTCTGACCGCAGTTTGCAGATAGTTTCTTTGTATGCTTTTGTTTTTTTTTCTTTAGAAAAGTTTAGTTGACAAATCGAAAATATGCAGGTATTTTTTTATGATTTATAATAAGATAGTATTACAAATTAGACAATCTTTGCAAAAATTATGATTAACAAATAAGAAACATACCCATTTTATGTTTTCATATATGCTTTTTTGTATATAACAAATTTCTATTTACTGATTTTTATATTATACAAATTATTCTACTTTTTATTTACAAAAAATATTAGAAAATTGTTAATTGTTAAAAATTTAGATTAAGAAGTATAATAATATACCCTGTTTATGCAAAATTGTTCTTTCTCAACAACAATATTTTTTTACAAACTAATTTTTTTCTCTTGGAAAAATTTTGTAGAAAATTTTTATACGAAAATCATTTGCAAAAATTCTATTTCTTAATTTCCATTGTTTTAACTTTTAATCAAATTTAAAGTTTATTTTTAAATAATAGAAAGAAAATGTTTATAAATTACATTTGCGAATTAGAAAATGAAATAAATTTTTTTTTAGAAAATAAAGGAAAACATGTTAATGAAAAAAATTGTTCTGTTAAATTTATTTAGGAGTTTCATTAATCGTAGAATTATTCGAAAACAATACTTTCTTTTTTAAATATTTAATTATTATTATTTTTCCATGGGAATTAAGATTTTCAAAAATTTCAATGTTTAATTTTTCTGAAATTAATCAACTTTAATAATATTGTAAGAAAACATAAAGATAACAATTAATTATAACGATCGATTTCTTCATGTTTTATAATAATTAAAGTTGATCGAGTGTTAAAATCATTATTTTATATTATAAAAATATTGTTACTATGTAACTTTTCCAAATTATTTTCATATTCTATTATTATGTAAAATTTAAACTTTAAATTTTTTAAAACTAATTCATTTTTAAATCAATATTTATTAAATTATTAAAGGTTTCATAAAATTTAATTCCAATAAAGAATTTTATTTACAAATTTGAAATAATTGGATTCTTTTAACGAATTTTACTAGAAATTTGAAGAATAGTTACATTTTTCAAGGAATTTGATTAAAATTGTATTAAAAATAATTGAAATTCTGCGATGAGTTTTATAAATTCATGAAAGTAATCAAATTATTGCGAAGAAATTAATAAAAAATTTGTAAAATTTAATAATTCCAAAGCAAAATCTAAAGTGAATTTTACTAATAAAATACTAACTTCTACTAATTTATTAGTAAAATTTACACAGTTACTAAATTAAACATAGAGAGTATTTTTTGAAAAAGAGGAATTTTATTTTCTTGCGGAAAATCTCAGCTTTGCAATAAAAAAGATAAAATTCTGAAAAAAGTAAAATTAGTAAAAATGTTTATTAATGGAATTAGTGATTGATTTTTTCCTTTTGCATATTTGAATAATAAATAAAAATTTTTATTAATAAATTTATTAGTAAATTTATTTAATTTAATTTATTAGTAAATTTATTTTATTTAATTTATTAGTAAAATTATTTAAATTAATTTATTAGTAAAATTTACTAATTTAAAAGCAAAAACTCAGATACTAATTCGAATTAAAAACCTTTTTACCAACTTTTAGAGAGTAAAGCCTATTTTTTCAATTTTTATGAAAACTAAAATTTAAAAAATTTCTGTATCAGTTTGATTGAAAAGCTGAAATTGAATAAAATATGTAAAACGAAGGTAGGCCAACAATGAATTTGGCAATGAAAACTCAAATTTGGCATTGAAAAATACACAAAAATTGTTTTGAAATTCATAACATTGGTAAACTGTCTGTTTGAATACTGACATTTACTACTGATAGAATAAATCAAAATTAGACAAGCATTTTTTTCAAATATTTTATAATTTTTTTTAAAAAGCCGAAAATTTTTCCAAACAGTATAAAATTCCTCTCTTTTAAAAAAAATAAATACCCACTATTTTTTAATTTTTACAAAAAATGCAACTTTTTCATTCTTTTCCATTTTGATTAAACATAGCTGCAGTGAAATAAAATACTTAAAAATTAAAATGGTAAAATAATGTATTATCCAGAAAATAAAAAAAAGACTATTTCCATCTTCTTGAAAATCCATTATTGGCCCATTTTCAAAACTTTACGTATAATTTGGTAGAAAAAATATTATCTTTCCAAAAAAAAGTTGTAAAAAACTGATAAAAAAAAATTGTTAAGAAATTTTTAAATGAAAATTTTTGAAACCTATATTTACTAAACTAAAAACATCATCAAATTCTCTTTTTTGTCCCACGAAAAAAAAATGGAAAAATTTTACTCACAAAAAAGAAACATTATTGTGAAGAAAAAAAAACTGTAACGACTGAAAAAAAACTTTGGCAAATATATATGAATACCTACAGAAAACGAATAACTTCAATCGAAAAAATTTTCCAGACGAAAATATTTTTAATAACAAAACTAAAGTAAATATTCAAGCTTTCAAAAATAATTCGTATCTATAAAAGAAACACATATAAAAGCTTTTTCATTCGCAAAAAAAAAACGATTTTCCTCCTCTCTTCTTTTTTCCCATTGAAATTCTATATAAAATTGAAAATATATTGCAAAAAGGGTATATATATATATTTTTTTTTCTTCTTTTGTTTCGTTTCATCGGCGGAAACTGAAGGAAAAAAAACTATGTGAATGATCGATAGCCACGAAATTGTACTTGAATCTCGTCACCAATTTCGAATGATAGTCAAATATGTTGCGGATTCTATATAGAGGTATGTATATATATATATAGAATGTGTGTGAGAGAGAGAGAGTTAAAACCTGGGTCAAAGCGCAACTCTCGTAAGCCTTTAATTCTTGGCATAGCTGGTTTTCCTCTCAAATACAAACCAGCCATTAAACGAAGTCGATTGATCCTGAAAATCAAGTTTCACACAGTTCTCCATTAACTATTAGCTAATTAGGTCATTTGCAGAAAAGGTTATCTATTACAAACTCCCAACTATGAACGTTTTACAGATTTGCTTAATGGAACTCATTACGAGGAACGATATTTTATCGGCATTCTGTCCAAACATTTTTAAATTCAACAATTTCTACTATTGTTCAGTCATAAATTCACCGCAGTGAAAAAAAAAATTATTTTCAGCTAATTAAAAATTCGAGAGATGAGTATTTATGAAGGCTTGTTTATTTTTACTTTTCTATTTATTTTTTTACCTTTTCTATTCACTTCAATCATTATTTTTCACTCTTCTTTTTATGTTTTATTCTTTTTTCTATTTTTACTTCCTTTTTTTTGGTTTATAATGTTTTAAACAGAGTACATTAAACGTGGTAGCGGAATAAACAATACTAATAATAACTTGTGTTGTTATTTTTTACTCTTTTTTCTATTTTTACTTCTTAGACAATAAGTTGTGTTGTTATTTTTTATTCTTTTTCTATTTTTACCTCTTTTTACATCATTTCTTTATTTTTTTGTTTATAATGATTTAAACGAAGTCAATTGAACGTGGTAGCAGAATGAATAATAATAAGAATTTTAATTGTAGTACATTTTTCCCAAAATACGATTTCCCAGAGGATAATTTTCCCAAAATATTTTTTTTCACAAATTAATACATATTTGTGCATAATTTTATTAAAATTTTTGAAAATAAATTAATTTCGGAGAAAAATTATACTATTTATATAAAGATAATTAAAATTAAAGAATAATAATAATAATAATAATAATAATAATATTAATTTTTATTATTATTATAATTTTATTAATTAAATTTTGACAAGGAATTCGGTTAACATTTTATTACAAATAATTGAAACGCTTCAATCAGTTTTATGATTTATGAAGAAAATTGAATTCCTAAAAAGAATTTTATTATTTATGAAAGCAATTGAATGATTGCGAAGAAATTTATAAACAATTTGTAAATAATTGCATTCCTTTGGAAATTTTATTTTTTAAAAATAATTGAATGTTGGTATAAAATTTTATTAAATTTAAAAAAAAATTTAATTCTTTTGAACAATTTTATTAAAATAGTAGATATTAAAAATCATTAAATTAAAGAAAATTTTCGAAAGTATAATTAAATTTCGATGAAATTTTTTTTATTATTAATAAAGATAATTGAAATTTTGACGCAAAATTTTGTAAATTTTTTTGAAAATGACTAAGAAATTTTCTTAAAATAGAAACGATATGACCGGAAATTTGTAAATTATTGAATACAACATACAATTCTCAATTCTTCGTATTTTTTCATTTTTATATGATTTTATTGAAATTACATTTGTTCGTTATTATTTTATAATTGTTTTATTTATATTTATACACTGGACAATAATAAAAAAATAATTTACATTATGTCTGATGAACAATTTTTATTTTGGGAAAATATGACTTTTGGGAAAAAAGTACTTTGGGAATGACACTTCTTTGGCAATACGATTTTTTGTGAAAAATCTACTTTGAGAAATGTGACCCTCTACCAGAATTTTATTTGTTATTTGTAATTTTTTTATTTATTTTTTACTCCTTTTTTTGCATCATTTATTTATTTTTTGGTTTAGAATGATTTAAACAGAGTAAATTGAACATGGTAGCGGAATGAATAATAATAAGAATTATAATTGTTTTTTTTTACTTTTTTTTCTTTTTAGTTTTTGCTCCTTTTTTACATCACTTATTTATTTTTCGGTTTATAATTATTTGAACCGAGGAAATTGAACGTGGTAGAGAAAAAAAAGAATAATAATAATAATAATAACTTCCCTTGTTATTTCTTACTCTTCTTTTTTAAGTTTTACTCTTTATCAAACAATGTACTTATTTACTCTCTTATAATGATTTAAAAGAAGCAAATTGAAAGAGTGGTGTCGAAATAAATATAAATACTTTGAAGAAGAAACAAATGCCATCTGAACAGCAATAAATCGGATGTCTGTTGTTATCAGATTTATTCCTTCTTTAAACTAAACGAAAAGTGGACTCAAGGGGAATTTAGTTTAGATTCGGGCTTTTCTCGCACTGAGAGACAGACGGCACTGATGTGGGACTTTCATACGTCCCCTCTTAACTCACTTGCCATCATTCTTCTCTGGACCTCTCATCCCTGGGGAGACTTACTTAAAGGTTAACACCAGTATGATATAAAGCTGAATGAAATATACACACATTCATTTGTTTCATCTCATTATTTTATTTCAATTTCCATCTAATATTCCAAATTTTTCATATATTTCATAATCAAGGAAATGCTAATGGAAAATATTTCTTAAAAAAACGAAAAAAACGTAGATTTTCCATGTTATTTATTTATAAAATTTTTACTATTTAATATCAGGACTTAAAGGAAAGATGACAATGAAAATTGCAAATAAAATTTTATTAGTGAATGTGGAAACAGAAAACAAAAGAAAAATTATTTCTACTTTTGTAATATTAACAAAATGATAAAAAGACTGAAAACTTTTTTTTTACTACTCAAAACACAATTGAAATAACGTCAAAAGTTTCTTTTTGATTAAACTGCATTTTACTACCGAAAACATAATTAAGAGTTAAATAAAAGTTTTATATCACTACAACCACTTTTTACTACTGGAAACAAGGCTAAATCGAATTCTACAAATTTCTACTTCACAAAAAACTTATTTTTCCAATGAAAACATTGTTCACAGAAACTAAAAATATTTGACTGAACCTTACTTGTAGTAAAAAGACATTTATTATAAAGTGTAAAATTTTTGATTGATTAAAAAGAATTTTTTTACTGCAGAAATCAGGGTTTATCGAATGTAGAAAGTTTCTGTCTGACTAAAAAAATTTTTTACTACTGAAAAAACATTTAAATATTGTAAAAACCAAACGTTTGACTAAAAGCTGCGTTCATCACTGAATTCACAATTCAGAGAATGTAAAATCTACTTGTCTGACTAAAAAATTATTTTACTACTAAAAACACGATGGAAAGTTTCTGTTGAGCTAAAACTGGTAATTAATGCTGAAAACATGAATAAAAGAATTTTCCAGATTTCCCCCTTTTAAAACCATCTTCCACTCTTGGAAACACGACTGAAAGGCATCAAAAAACTTTTCCTTTGACTACAAAATTTGTTTGCTTAAAAAAACTCAATTAAAAGAATTTAAAAGCTTATGTCTGACGAAAACTGTCGTTTACTACTGCAAAATTCGTTTTTGTCTAAAATATAGAAAGTTGTTTGATTAGAAAGCACTTTTACTACTGAAATCACGAGGTAAAAAGTGTGAAAATTATTTACCTTGCTTAAAAACGTCTATTTCTAGTGAAAACACGAAAAAAATCTAAGAACGCTTTTGAATTTTTCTTTATTTCTATTTTCTTTTCTGAAAAATCTCAGCTTTAGAATGTAAATGACAAAAAAAACTTTCTAAATCAGTTTTAAAAAAGTTCTACTAAGAAAAAGTAAAATTTTACTTTTTTACAGAGAAAAAGTTTATTTCACTTAACCAAATTAATTAACCTATAATTAAACTTAATTAATCTATTTTATTTGTTACGATAAAGCAATTTCGTTGATTTCAATAAACAATTTGTTTCATTTTAATAAATACGTAAAATTTGTTTGGTTATCCGAAAGAAATTTTTTTAATTGAAGGTGTTTGTTTTATTTAAAAAAAAATTAGTGTCTTGAATAGAGAATATTGTTTAGTTTGATACAATTTGACACAACACAAATAATTTCTTTGATTCAACCAAATCATTTTATTTGAGTCAAAAATATTTACTTGTCTCAAAAAGTACTCAACCAAAATTTGGTTGTTTCGAACAAATTTCTTTCTGTTTAAAAAAAGAATTGCGCTAAGGTCAGAAAATAAATGACCGAAAGCCATTTTCAGTGTTTAGTACGGGGTCCTTTCACATCATCAGTAGTAAATGTTCGTATTTGGTCAGACTTTCTTGCTTCTACGTGAGCTCGCAATCTATATCAAAATAATTCTTCCTCCTGTAGAAAATTATGATATCTACTTTTTTTCATTATTTTTATCGTGATTATGATAATTAAAAATTTTTTTCCCCCTCATTATTAGAACTTCTCTTAGTGGGGAAATTTTTGCCCCCCTTTCCCCGGAATAATTGAAATGCGAATAACACTGTTATATGATAAATCAGTAAATGGAGGCTTTGGTTTGGAAATGGAATATGTCTCGAGTATGAAATTACTTTGTTGGAATGGTTACATCTGCGATAGCGGAAAACAGTTATGACCGAACGAATTCACAAACTCGGGAGGAAATTCACGATTGCACAAGATCAATACGCGTTAATTATAACGCGCAAATCGCTTGATCATTGCACATGTTCAAACAATAACCATGCTCGAACTAACATAATAGCGACGATTACATCTAGCAATTGTAAGGGCCTCGTTAGATTATGATTATAATTTGTGCACTTTGGCGCAGTCTCAAATTAGCTAACGTCAATGGGCATACGCGCATATCTAAAATTACATTTTTATATTCATATTCACTTATATATATACACATATGTTTATGTCAAATATGAACCATAACTATACTTTAAACTCCTGGAAACTTATTTACCGAATTAAAAATATATTTACTTTCGTTTCCAATTTGGAATTTAGTTTTGTAGCCAAAATAAAACTGAATTTTTTAATTTAACTAATATATTGCAGATATGAAAATATTTACAGAAAAAAAAAATGTTTGCAATTTGCAATGAAAAATTAAGTATTCAACATAAAAGAGGAGATTTTCAATTTCTTAAATCAATTTTAACGATTACTTGCCTACATCTCAAGGAAACTTCCATTAAAGTAGAAAATTGTTAAAGTTGATTACTTTTAACGTATAAAATGCAACTTCCTCTTCCTCTAAACAGATCAATCATAGCCATCACACTACTGTTTTTGAAAGTTTATTTATAAAATTTCACATTACAAGTAACAAAGTAAATTATAAAATTAATCAACTTTTCACCAAAGCTCATTAATACCGCGACTTTTCTATTTTATAATTATTATTATTATTATTATTATTATTATTATCATGAAACAAAACAAAAAATAAACTCAAAGGCATCAATAATGAGGATTAAATTGAAATTGGATTGAATCGAATAAAATCTAATTGAATAAAAGGATCGAAAGTTGGTCGAGGATGAGTTCGAGTTGACAAACTTTGTTTCACTCCTGTTACTTGCGTGTGACACGAAATTGGTGATTTACATCTCACCAAAGGGAATTCAAACTTAAATTGTAAAGCGCGATCCAATCTCAATATATATATAAACATTATTTGCTTTCGAGAAAGTTTATCACATACTTGCAGCAAAAAAAAAATTTGTTGTTACAAATAATAAGTTGAAAATGAATCAGTAAAAAAATTATTCTTAAAAGAATAATTCCTACTATAAAAAATAAGTATATAGGTAATATATTAAGTAGGGAAATATTTAAACAAAAAGATGAATAAGTAAATATAAGGTCAGCTTTTATTAAAAGCCCGTGCAATATTTAATTAAATAAAAAACCAGATAAATAAGTAAATAAACACAAAAACAAATATTCACTTATTATATAGTTAAATAAAAAAAATTGTTAAAGAAAATCAGGAAATTAGTGAGAAAAAAAAGTATTTAAATACGTAAATAAATGATTAAATAAGTAAATAAAAAAGTATCCAAAAAAGGAGTAAGTAAATGAATAAGTAAATAAATAAAAAATTACAAAGGAAATAATTCTGTAACTAATAAAGTAAATAATTTGAATAAATATGTAAAAAAAAATTAAAAAATTAACAAGTAACTAGTTAACTACTCTTTAAATTTGAATTTGTAAAAATGATCGTAGTACATTTTCCCCAAAATACGATTTCCCAGAGGATACTTTTCCCAAACAATAGTGATTTCCAGAGGACACATTTCGCAAAATATTTTTTTTCCGAAAATCAGATTTTCCCAAATTAATACATATTTGTGCAAGTATTTAATTCCTTTGACAAATAATAAAATTTTTCAGAATAATTTCTATAATTCGAGAAATTAGAAAAAAATTGCACATTTATTTAATTTAAAGTAATTGAAATTCTAAAAAGAATTTTATTAAAATTTTTGAAAATAAATTAATTACGGAGAAAAATTATATTATTTAGGATAAAGATAAATAAAATTTTGACAAAGAATTCGGTTAAAATTTTATTACAAATAATTGAAACTCTGCAATGAGTTTTATGATTTATGAAAAAAATTGAATTCCTAAAAAAAATTTTAATATTTATGAAAGCAATTGAATGATTGAAAAGAAATTTGTGAAAAAATTGTAAATAATTGCATTCCTTTGCAAATTTTATAATTTTATAAAAATCATTTAATTGAAGAAAATTTTCAAAAAAAAAAAAAAATTAAAATTCGGAGCAACTTTTTCTATTATTTATAAAGTAATTGAAATTCTGACAAGAATTTTAATAAAATTTTTGAAAATAAATTAATTTCGGAGAAAAATTATATTATTTAGGATAAAGACAAATAAAATTTTGACAAAGAATACGGTTAAAATTTTATTACAAATAATTGAAACTCTGCAATGAGTTTTATGATTTATGAAAAAAATTGAATTCCTAAAAAAAATTTTAATATTTATGACAGCAATTGAATGATTGCGAAAAAATTTATGAAAAATTTGTAAATAATTGCATTCCTTTGGAAATTTTATTTTATAAAAATAATTAAATGTTGGCATAGAATTTTATTAAATTAAAAAAAAATTGAATTCTTTTGGCCAATTTTATTAAAAAATAAAATAGTAGATATTAAAAATCATTAAATTTAAGAAAATTTTCGAAACTATAATTAAATTTCGGTGACAATTTTTTTTATTATATATAAAGATAATTGAAATTTTAAGGGCATTTGAACCATTATGACGTCATAATTGATGCAAAGCATATATATTTTAATGCTGTGACGTCATAAAGGTTCAAATTCCCTTAACGCCAATTTTTGTAAATTTTTTTTTTTTAAATAATTCTGAATGTTTGCTAAGAATTTATATTACTTTTAAAAATAATTAAATTCTTAAGACAAATTTTATAAAAATTTCTTTTTTAATAATTGAATTGTTTTGTGAAATTTTCATAAAATAGAAATGATATGACTGGATATTTGCAAATTTTATTGGTTACAACATACAATTCTAAATTTTTCGTATCTTTACAGTTTTATATTATTTTATTGAAATTATATTTGCTCGTTATTTTATAATTGTTTTATTTATACTTATACACTGAAAATAATAAAAAAATATAATTTACTATTTTATTATTTAATTAATTAATTTAATTTTCTTCATGAACAATTTTATTTTGGCAAAATATGCCTTTCGAAAAAAAAATTTGTTGGGGAAAAACTACTTTGGGAACGACACTTCTTTTGGAAAATGATTTTTTGGAAAGAATTTACTTTGGGAAAATGAGTTTGGAAAAAGTGACCCCCTACCAGTGAAAATCTTTACTAATTTGAAATAATGACTGACTTTTTGTTATTAAATTAGTAAACTTTACAAATAAATAGTTATTTCTACTAATTTCTTTAGTAAAATTTACTAATTCAAAAGCAAAAAGTCAGTCACTATTTTAAATTAGTAAAGATTTTTAATAAATCTTTACTAAATTTTTTAGCTAAATTTAAAATTAACAAAATAAATAAATACTCTCTACATTGGAATTAGTAAAAATATTTACTAAATTAATTGAGTGACTAACTTTTTGCTTTTGAATTAGTAAACTTTACTAATAAATAGTTATTTGTACTAATTTCTTTAATAAAATGTACTAATCCAAAAGCAAAAAATTAGTCACTAATTCACTTTAGTAAATATTTTACTAAATCTTTACGAAATTCTTTTACTAAATTTAAAATTAACAAAATAAATAAACACTCTCTAAATTTAAATTAGTAAAAATATTTACTAATTTGAAATAATGACTGACTTTTTGCTATTCAATAAGTAAACTTTACAAATAAATAGTTATTTCTACTAATTTCTTTAGTAAAATTTACTAATTCAAAAGCAAAAAGTCAGTCACTATTTCAAATTAGTAAAGATTTTTAATAAATCTTTACTAAATTTTTTAGCTAAATTTAAAATTAACAAAATAAATAAATACTCTCTAAATTGGAATTAGTAAAAATATTTACTAAATTAATTGAGTGACTAACTTTTTGCTTTTGAATTAGTAAACTTTACTAATAAATAGTTATTTGTACTAATTTCTTTAATAAAATGTACTAATTCAAAAGCAAACAATTAGTCACTAATTCAATTTAGTAAATATTTTTACTAATTCAAATTCAGAGAGTATTTATTTATTTAGTTTGTTAATTTTTAAATTGTTTTTAATAAATAAACAAGTAACCAATTAAGTGAATAAATAAAGTCCATTAATAAGTGAAGAAAAAAAAACTGAGCTGGAAGCAATAAAAAATGAGAATGTAAAAAAGAGAAACACACTTTTGGTCTCTCTCATGTGACAGTTTACCCCGGGGAGAAAAGTGAGCAAAATAGAAAAAGTGTGCGCTAACTTGGAAAGTCGTTGAACGTTTTTGGATCTTGATTGATGCGTCTCTGGCCAACCCTACTGCAGGCACTAAAGTGTTTTCAAGTATCCGGGCGCCAGAGTTGGTGTGTGCCCCCCCCCATACTTTGAACCTCCTAAAGGGAGGCCACAAACTCCAGCAAATTATTGCCCCCATATGTTGACCATGTCGATACCTGACTCTCTAGACTCGACATTTTGTTAAAATGTTTTCCCCAACGATTTTCTTCAACCCCCTTCCCCCTAGTCCTTTCTACTTTTCCCCCCCTCTTCACCTCCAATACGATAATATCGAAATTCTCATATTCTAAACGAAATACAAAAAAAATTGTATATTGAGGAAAGAAAATATTTGGTTTTTAGAAACTGAAACTTTCATTCTTTTACAACTTTTTTCTAAACTCAATATTTTTAGACTTATGAGTTATTGAAAATAGTCCGACTTTCAAAAATTCTAAACTCGAAAACTGCATTCAACAAAAATGAAAACAAATTAAAATTAAAATTTTATCTAGTGGGAAACTTAATTTTTTTGTTGAATTTAGAATTGTCTGGGCAAAAACTGACAGTGAGTGTATCAATTTTTTTTTTAGTATTGTTTTACGAAAGCAATATAATTAAGTAATTCAGCATAAAAAAAGAAAAATGATGATAAAGTTTAGGAAAATTTGTCTATTGAATGAAAGTGGACATTCTTTAGGCGACACTTTGTCAAGTTTTCACCTCCTTTTTTTCGGGGGGGGGTTACAACTACTAGAGTCATGATCCAATGTACCTTATTTCAATTTCTATGGCGTTAATAAATTCTTGTGTGAAAGTTTTGACAGTTTTATCATGCAACTACTTTAAACACGAGAGAGAAAATAAACGCCCCTGAACATAGCGAGTTAGTGGCGAGAGAGAGAGAGAGAGGGAATGTTTCCTGAACATAGAAAAACTTTTCGTCATAGCACACGTTAATCATCGAAGCCATTTTACAAATGTTATAAATCCTTTTCACATTAATTTTCTCATTTTGATGATTTATTTTTCACTTTTTTTTCGCTCTGTGTTCTTTACTTTCATGCCTGCGGAAAGTCCTTTAAATGAGATTCGTTCATTTACAATTTCATTATCTCACTCTCTTTTACTCCTTCTCTCTTTCTCTCTCCATTTTTTTCTCTCTTTCTCCATCTCTTTTTCTCTCTCTTCTTTTTTCTCTCGTTTTCTTTCACTCTTTTCCCCTTTTCTCCTTATTTTTCTCTCTTTAATTTTAAAGATCTCATCATGAAAAAATAATTGAGAATTTTTATCAAAGGGTGGTAATTTTTTGAAAATTTACCTTCTGAATAAGAAAAAAGAATTCAGACTTGAATTTTCTAAAGGTATTTATTTGTAAATAAATAGTAATTTTCGTAAATAGAAATTTATTTACGAAAATTACTTATAAACAGTCGAAAAAAGAGCACTGGAAAATATGTAATTATTGATTAAGGAAATAATGATTTGGAGTTGTTTATTTTTTAAAGTGATAAAACAGTCTTTTGATCAGGACATTCAATTATATTCGAAACTAGGTAATAAATATGAGACAGTTTTACGATTATTATGAAAACAGGATTTAATGAGATTTATTGGATATTGAACATTAATGTTATGTAATATTTAGTCGCATATATGGATTATTTATAGCTAAAGAGTTTTTTTTTAAATTACGTGAATTTACTGTAGAGACCTGCATTATGGTATTATTTGTAAATTACTTTTTTTATACATTTTGATTGTTTTTTCAGTATTTAAAGAGAATTTAAAAAAATTTTAATAATTAAATAATTTATTTATAAATATATAAGTACTGTATTAATACATTAAATAAAAAAGGAATTTAAATGGAATTTTTAACAGGAAATATAAAAAAATTTACAGTAGATGACGAAATTAACTATATTAATCTTAATTTTCTTTTATACATTCTGTCCATTCTATTCGCAGTTTAAAGTTGGTTTCTGTGTATGATTTTTTTTGTTTAGAAAATTTTAGTTGACAAATCAAAAATATGCAGGTATTTTTTATGATTTATAATAAAAAAAAGTATTACAAATTAGAAAATTTTTGCAAAAAATATTATTAACAAATAAAAAACAGTCCCATTGTTTTTCTATATGCTTTTTTGTATATAACAAATTACGTTTTACTGATCTTTATATTATACAAATTATTCTACTTTTTATTTATAAAAAATATTTGAAAATTAGAAAATTATTAATTATTAAAAATTTAAATAAAGAAGTAGGATAATATACCCTGTTTATACATAATTTTTCTTTCTCAATAACAATATTTTTTTACAAACTCATTTTTTCTCTTCTCGAAGGATTTTGTAGAAAATTTATAAAAGGAAATCATTTTCATCAATTCTATTTCTTAATTTCCATTCTTTTAATAAAATTTAAAGTTTTTTTTTAAAATAATAGTAACATAATGTTTATAAATTACATTTGTCAATTAGAAAATATAATTGGAAAATTTTTAGAAAATAAAGTAAAACATTTTATTGAAAAAAATTGTTCTGTTAAATTTATTTAAGAACTTCATTAATTGTAAAATTATTCGAAAACAATAATTTCTTTTTAAAATATTTCCTTATTATTATTTTTCTACTGGAATTAAGATTTTCAAGAAATTTGAAAATCAATTTTTTTTAAATTAAGCAACTTTAATAATATTGTAATAAAACATAAAGATAACAATTAATTAACGATCGATTTCTTCATGTTTTATAATAATTAAAGTTGATCGAGTGTTAAAGTCATTATTTTATATTATAAAAATATTGTGAATATGAGGCTTTTTAAAAATTATTTTCATATTCTATTATAATGTAAAATTTAAACTTTAATTTATTTTTAAATCATTTTTTATTGGAAAATTCTATGAGAATTCAATATTTAAATACAAAGGTAAATTATTCATTAAATAATTGAAGGCTTTATAATTTTTACTTCTTATAAAGAATTTTGTTAACAAATTTGAAATAATTGGATTCTTTTCACGAATTTCTATAAAAATTTAAAGAATAGTTACATTTTTCAAGGAATTTGGTAAAAATTGTATTAAAAATAATTAAAATTCTGCGATGAAATTTATAAATTTATCCATGAAAATAACTGAATTATTGCGAAAAAAATTATAAAAAATTTGTAAATATTTTAATTTCTGTGAAATTTATATTATTTATAAAAATAATTTACTGTTTGTGTATAATTTTATTAAAATTGTTTTTAAATAATTAAATTCTTTTGAAAAAGTCTAAATAGAAGATATTAAAAATCTTTTAATTAAAAAAAATTTTTGAAAATAATTGAAATTTTACCAATAATTTATGTTATTAAAGTTTGTAAGTTTGTTTGTAATTTTTTTTGTCTTAAGTTTTTAAAAATAATTAACATTTGCAGAAAAATTATATTACTTTTATAGATAATTCACATTTTGACGAAAATGTAAAATAATTATTGACCATAATTGATATTTTGACAAAAATATTTTTAGTTAAGTACAATTTTAAAAAAAAATTAAATTTCTGCAATAATTTCTAACGTCTTCAAAATTTAATTTGTTTAGTGTTTTTATTTAAAAAATTTTTCTATAAATCCATTATTTTTAATAATTAATTAAATATCTAATGATAATTACAGTAATATTAAAACTGCATTTTTCAGTTTACATTTTATTTTTATAAACAAAATTTGTATTGAAAATTTTGTCATTCTGTTATTTTTAAAATTGCTAATTCTTTTTCAAAAAGTTAGTGAATTGTTGCTAGTTAAATATTAAAGTATAATATTTTTTCTTCTTGTGGGCAAATTCTTTTCTTTTTTAATTACATTAAAAAGATATTTTCTGACTCACCAAAGACAAGAGTGAAAAAAAGTCATAAATAGTTGAAATATTCCAAAAATGTAGACCCACCTGAAACAAAAAATAAAAAATCATTAACAATTTTGTTTTATATGTTTACATATTTGAAAACAATTAAAAATAATTTATTATTACCAATAAATCTGTACTGATCTAGTTACTTATCGAAAAATACTTTTGGAACCATTTTCTTAAAGTATTTCACATAACTTAAAATATAGTTAAGAAATGTTTATTTAAAAAAAAGGAACCGGTCTGGTTATTTATCGAAAAATACTCCTGGAACCATTTTCTTAAGGTATTTCACATAAGTTAAAATATAGTTAAGAAATGTCTATTCTTTTAAAAAAAAAAGCAAATATGTTATAATTCTTGCAAATAAATTGAAATTCTTTATGAAATATGGAGAAAAAAAAATTTCTAATCAAGTTTGTCTTGAAGTTCTAATGATTTTTTTTTCTGCCACGGGTGACTCGTAAAATTTCGTTGCCCAGCAGCAGCAGCAAACACCTGCAGCATAATGTGCGAATGAAATGTAAGTTTTACAACACCAGGCCACACGCGTACATTTCTGTTTGTGTGTATGTATATATGTGTGTGTTATGCGCCTGCCTGTAGACGAAAAATAATGGTTGAAAATTCAAAGAGAAAACGTTATACCGACTTGGTTTTCGACCAAGTTTAAGCTAGAGGAACTTGGGAAAATGCTATTCGCACGATATACGCTCGTTTTAAAGTAGATAATATATTTTCGCCTAAAAATAAAAAGGAATCGAGAGTGAGGAGGAATAGTACATTTAAATCTATTGGGAAAGCGAAAACCCAGAAGAGACTGAAGAATTGAATGGGTCTGGGTTTTAGGGCGGATCTCCCTCCGCCCAAGAGTGGTCAGGATAATAAAACGCTAAAAGCATCCACATACGTATAGTAAATGGGAGAGGGAAAAAGTGTGTGTGTGTGTGTGTGAGAGAGAGAAAGAAGGCATTGGACGTAGTATTTTTTATTTTTTTTGCAAAACAAAACGAAACTCTTATGACCGGAACCAAACCAAACTGTCCTAATGGAATCTCCCTACCCAAGTATATTCCAAAATTAGTTACATTTTTTACAAGCGTTCTAAACTTTCGTGCTATCAGGTAACTCGAGATTTAAGCTAAAAACTCTTTCAAAGTTATATGAAGTTTTTTTTTGTTTTTTAGAAAAGTTTGCAACAAACAAAAATCAAGTCTATGATTTTTAAATGTTTTTATAGTTTTAAAATTTACCAACCGAACTTTTTTTCTAGAAAAACACGTTTATTTTTTACTTAAGAATCGTTGGAATTGTGTATATACCAAAATTTGTTTTTGATATAGAATTTAACTTGGTTTTAAAATTCTAAAAATACCAGAGAAAATAAAATTTAGAGTAAAATCTGTTTTAAAGTTTATTTCTGACTAAACCTGACTTTTATTGCTGTAAACATGTTTAACAGATTGTAATAGTTTATGTTTGCTTAATTACCGAGTTTACTACTAAAATCACGAATAATAGAATGTAAAGAGTACGTGAACAGCACATGTTACTACTGAAAATACTTTTAAAGATTGTAAAAAATTAACGTTTTACTAAACACCGTGTTTACTACTGAAATTACAATTAAGAGAATGGAAAAGCTACTTGTCTGACCAAAAACGCATGATTACTACTTAAAACAAAATTAATAAACTTTTATAAGTTTCATAATAAAAAAAATCAATACAAAATTAGTAGTGAACTAGCTATAATTACAATTATAATCTGACATAAGGAATTTAGGGCAAAATCTGGAATTTTTATTAAAGATACTGAAAAAAAATAAATTTTTAAAATTAATAAGAAAATTCTAAATGTTTGTTTCTTTTTTTCATAAACTATAAAACTACCTCGAAATTTAAAACAAAACCATCAATAATACCAATAATTTCTGACAAAAACTAACTTCTGACAAAAAATACAAATGATTGCATAAATTTAATTTTTTTTGAAAAATTTTACTTATCTTAAAACATTTTTGTAAAAATTTCCATTATGTTCAATAATTATTTTACATTTATCGTCAAAATGTGAATTATCTTTAAAAATAATAAAATTTTTCAACAAATTTTAATTGTATTCAAAAACTTTAATAATATAAATTATTTGGAAAAATTTCAATTTCTATTAAATTCCTTGAAAAATGGAACTATTCTTAAAATTTTTATTCAAATTCGTTGGTAAAATTTTTCACTAGAATTAAATTTTATGAAACCTTCTATTATTCAATAAATAATTTAACTTAGTATTTAAATATTCAATTCTCGGAGAATTTTCCAATGAAAAATGATTTAAAAATGAATTAAAGTTTAAATTTTACATAATAATAGAATATGAAAATAATTTTTTTAACACTCGATCAACTTTAATTATTATAAAACATGAAGTAATCGATCGTTAATTAATTGTTATCTTTATGTTTTGTTATAATATTAAAAAGTTGATTAATTTCAAAGAAATTTGACTTTGAAAAGTTTGAAAATATTAATTCTCATGGAAAAATAATAATAATTAAATATTTTTAAAAAGAAATTATTGTTTTCGAATAATTCTCAATTAATGAAATTCCTAAATAAATTTAATACAAAAATTTTTTTAATAAAATGTTTTCCTTTATTTTCTAAAAAATTTCCAATTAAATTTTGTAATTGACAAGTGTAATTTATAAAAAAATTTTCTTTCTTTATTTTAGAAAAAAAAATTGGAATTTGATTAAAACAATGGAAATTAAAAAATAGAATTGATGCAATTTATTTCTTTATGGAAATTTTCTACAAAATTTCTTCCCAATAATTCAATTATTTTCATAAATTTATAAAACTCATCGCAGAATTTCAATTATTTTTTATACAATTTTTATCATATTCCTTGAAAAATGTAACTATTCTTCAAATTTTTATTCAAATTCGTTAAAGGAATTCAATTATTTCAAATTTGTTAGTAAAATTTTTCACTAGAATTAAATTTAATGAAACCTTCAATTATTCAATAAATAATTTAATTTAGTATTTAAATATTGAATTCTCGGAGAATTTTTGAAAAAAATTGATTTAAAAATGAATTAAAGTTTAAATTTTACATAATAATAGAATATGAAAATCATTTTTAAAAAGTTACATAGTAACAATATTTTTATATTATAAAATAATGATTTTAATACTCGATCAACTTTAATTATTATAAACCATGAAGTTATCAATCGTTAATTAATTGTTATCTTTATGTTTGTTACAATATTATTAAAGTTGATTAATTTCAAAAAAAATTTTATTTTGAAATTTTTGAAATCCTTAATTCCCATGGAAAAATATTAATAATTAAATATTTAAAAACGAAAGTATTGTTTTCGAATAATTTTACAATTATTGAAATTCCTAAATAAATTTAACAGAACAATTTTTTTCCAATAAAATGTTTTCTTTTATTTTTAAAAAATTTTTTAATTACCAAATGGTCATTTTTTTTTGAATGGGAATTGTTTTATTTGTTAATCATAATTTTTGCAAAAATTTCCTAATTCGTAATACTATTTTATTATAAATCATGAAAAAATACTTGTATATTTTCGATTTTCCAACTACAATTTTTCAAAGAAACAAAAATCATACACAGAAACTAACTTCAAACTGCGGACAGAATGGACAGAATGAATGAAAGAAAATGAAGATTAATATAGTTGATAATTGACAAAATTATAAAAACAACGAATTTTCAGATTTGATTTTATAAATAGTGTAAACAGTTTGTCGATGCAATCGAATAAAATCGATACTCGCCCTTTTTATACCCATGGATTGATAACACACAGAGACCAGATCCGCAAGGAAATCATTAATTATATCGAGGTCAGGAAAGATGGGATGACAACGAAAGAAATTGCGCATCTGGGACACCTGGAGAATGCTGGTTGCGTCAGGAAAATCTCTCGAGATTGAAGATTGAGAGTGGTACTTAAAGAAAGTTCCTATCTCATTCCAAATGCCATCTTATAGGTCAAATAGACAGTAAAAATCAGCTTTCGATGCATGCTCTTTTTTTCAGCTTTTTATACTTTACCTTTTTTTTCTTATACTTTTAGGTGCATACTTTTTTTTTCTATATCATACTAAATAATATAAATACAAACAAAAATACCTGTACAAATAATATCGAAAAATTGTCTTACATTACAAAAAATTTATTTTCATATTTTTACAATTAAAAAAAAAATTCGTTTCTATTGCAAAAATAAATTTCTATTTATCTGCGTTAATGAATAGATTAAAAATTTATAAAGTTTACCTTGAATTGTTCGGTAAAATTGATGTTAAATTTGAAGAAAAAAAAACCAATGAAATAATTAAAACTAAAGCTGACGTTCACCGCATGTTTATGACAATGAAACAATTATCAATTGATTAATAGCATGAGACTTCGATTAATTATTCAACAAAAACTAGTGTCATTGATAAACACGAGGATTGACTAATTTGATTCTCGCGGTCGCCTGCTAATAATTTATTAACGTGCATGGAAAATATTTTCAAAAATTTTCTATTTAACTGTGAAGACAGTAATTAATTTCACATGTCGATAATATATTATTACGTATATACAAAACAAGGCAATTCTGTTTAGAAAATAAAAAAATTAATTAATTGAAAAAATATTTATGCCATTTATTATCATTATCGTGTTTTAACAATGCAATGAGTCGATTAATTAGGATGGATAAGAATCAAAAAGTGAGCGATGGATTAAAGCTTTCAATTAAAATTCACATTTTGACACTGAAACTCACATCACGTCAATCATAAATTAAAAAAGTTTTTCACAAAACAAACGAATAAATTCAGTGATTTATTTGATGAATGGAAATATTTCTCTTTTCAACACTGAATTAGAAATTACAAACCGAGGAATTTTTTAGATATTTTTTAATGGCAAAAAGAAGAGAGAGTTTTTTTATTATACAAGGAAATAATTTATTTATATTCTACATTATATTATATTTTATATTTTTTAAATTTTATTTTCAACTTTTCCAGAATTTGTAAAATATGTAATGTCAACTTATTTATAAACTACCGGATGTGAATCCAATTTAAAGACAGATAAAAATCAATATTCTCTTAATTGATTATTTAGCGTTTAATTTTAAATTTAGTTTCAAGTAAAATTTGAATAAAAGAAAAAAATTCGTATTTTTAGTAGGAGTACAATAATAATACTTATTTGACATTCTGTTCTCGGAGATTGTGTATATATATAGATATCTCTATTTCTCATTCAACAGGCGTGAAACGGCATTTCGTTGTTCCTATCGCAACATACAATATTGATTACACGTTATTGCTTCTTGATACGAGCTTCCGATCACCGATAGTTCGTAAAAGGAACAATACTTGCCAGTTAATCGATACGCTATTAATCATTCATTTAACTGACAAGTCCTCTGCCTACTCCTATGGAACTGTCGACTCTCCGAAACTCGTTTATTCAATGCCATACCTCAATAATAGAAAACTTAAAAAAAAGAAAAATGCAAAAAAAAGTATGCAAAGAAAGACAATATGAAGGGAAATATAAAAGAAAATTCATTAAAAAACATACAAAAGAAAAGGTTAATGTAAAATCCAAAAATAAAAGACGAAAAAAATTCAAACGAAAATTGGAAAACAAATATAAAGGAAAATACAACTGAAAATGCACAAATAAAATACGAAAAGAATTCAAATGAAAATTAGAAAAAAATATAAAGGAAAATACAACAGAAAATGCAAAAACAAAATACGAAAAGAATTCAAATGAAAATTAGAAAAAAAATAAAGGAAAATACAACAGAAAATGTGAAAATAAAATACGAAAACAAATACAAAAGCAAAATACCAAGGGAAAATACAAAACCAAATACAAAGGAAAATACAATAGCAAAATACGAACAAAAAATACGAAATAAAATACAAAACCAAAATGCAAAAAAATACAAAAGAAAATACACACGAAGAGAGAATGTATATTAAATTTTGTAATAGTATTTTCCAAAATAGGAAAAAAATGCGCCAAAATGAAATTTTGATATAAAAAATGATAAACATTAAAAAAACTAATGTCAAATTTAGTAAAATTATATTAAATATCTAGAATATTAAATAAATTTTAATAAAATTTTACTAAATTTCTTATTTGTTTTTTTAATGTTCAGTATTTTTTGTATCGAAAATTTCGCTCTACCACACTTTTTCCTTAATTTATAAAATACTTTTACAAAATTTAATATATATTATCTGTTTATGCAAAAAAAAACAGTAGTCGAGAAAAAAGTACCTACAAAAAATAGAATAGAAATTCGAAAAAAAACTATAGAAAATAGAAACCAAAATGCAAAAAAAACTTCTCTTTATAAAAAAAACAGTATACGAGAAAAAAAATACCTACAAATAATAGAATAGAAAATACGAAAAAAAACAAAAGTACTAAATAAACAATAGAAAATACAAATCAAAATTCAAAAAAAGAAGAAAATACAGAAACAAAATAAAAAAAATTAAAAGGGAAAAAAATGCAAAAATAAATTTTTAAAATAAATGAAATAAATTCTCTCAAAATTCAACTGTTGAAGAAAACAAAAACCTTTCTTTTCAAAAATGATTGATAAAGAGAAAAATTAAAAAAATATATATAAATTTACTTTAGAATATACAATTACAATTGCTGCTGTATTACAATTACTGCTCTGCATTTTTCTTCTTCTTTTTTTTGGTTTAAAAATCTCTTTCAAGTACTACCACTTTGCATTCAAGCTTAAAAGGATTTGCACATCCATTTTAAGGTATAATAAAACTCGTATTTTTAAGTGTCCTTATTCTTACGCTTTTTAATTTCTCTATGTTGAAAATTGCCAGTAATTTCATAATTTTAGCTAATTAGAAAAAGAAAAAAAGAATTTTTCACAATTTCCGTTTTGCAAAGAAAAATAAAAACGAAAACAGGACAAGAATTCTATATATCTGACGGAAAAAAAATTTATAATTAAAATAAAAAATCATTCGACAAATTTAGAAAAAAAATTATCACTGTGGAAAAAATGTCTATCAAGTAAATATTTGTTTGAAAACATAATTTTTTTCAATTTTAAGTAAATTTGAAATAAAAATTGTAAGTAAAAATATATGTTGAAGTAATAACAACAATTATAATATTAATAAGAATAAAAATAAAAAAAATAATATTAACAATAATAATAATAATAATAATAATAATAATAATAATAATAATAATAAAATTCCTTGTTTGAATAACTTCTTTAGATCTGAAAATAAATAAAAATTTATTGCTAAAATAAGAACGAATTTAAAAATTTTAAATTAAAGTGCTGAATAGAACACTTTTAAAGCTGAAGCATTTGAAAAAGTATTTTCTAAAAACTCGGTTTCGAAAAAAGGAATAAAATCGCGAAAATGAAGAGAAAAATGCTGTATTTTTTGGAAATGCTCCAGTTTTCTGTCTCGAAATATTTATGAAAATGTAATGTACAACATACACGCAAAAAAAAAAACAATGAAAGTTCCCTTTATTAATTATATTATTTTTGGATACTTGAAGCATGAAAAAAACGAATTTAAAAATGATATATTTTATAAATTTTGTATTAAATTTAACTGAAATTTAATTTAAATTAAATTTAATATCAATTTACTTTTTATGATCATTTTTAAATATACATTGTTTGAAATAAAGTTTTCAAATATAAATTGCCAGTCCTTTAATTGTCCCATTAGGGAAGTAATATGAAATTATTTCTCTGAATTAAAAAATAAGTAAATAAAAATTATATTTTATACAATAAACCATAGATTAAAAAAAAACTTGAAATTTTTAAATAATTGTTCTTTTAAACTGAAATTTCTGAAAAGAAATTTAAATAGGTGAAAAATAAATTTAATAATTACAGGTAATAATTAAATTATTAACAAGTACTAATTGTAGGAAAGAGTCGATCCTATTTATTTTTGTAAATAAATAAACAAAAATTGATTATTATAAATAGAAATAAAATAACTAAAAATAAAAATAAATAAAATAACTAAAAATAAAAAGAAATATAGTAATTAAAAATAAATAGAAATATAGTAACTAAAAATAAATAGAAATATAGTAAATAAAAATAAAAGGAAATATAATAAATTTAATGTAATTCTAATAGAAAAATATAATACAAAAGTAGAATTAACAAAAAAAAAAATATTTTTAAATGAAGACGTCTACATTGAAATTGCACACGATGTGTAATTAGCTTATGCTTGATGCAGGTAATGATTAAAGAGCTTGTCTCTCAGGTTAGTAGCACTGTGTCTATTGTAGCAGAATTTCGCCAGATTCCTATGAATCTTAAACAAGTTCTCACCAACTACCGCCATACATTATCACAAGTTCGTTATGAGGTGGATTCTAGATTGGAAATGGTTTGCGGTGTCTTGCAGAATATTTAAACAAAATTTTCCTCCAACCATCAAAATGCATTTCTGTAATTGCGAAAATGAAAAATAAATAAATTCACTTCATTTATGCATTTGTATTTTATAATTTATTCCTTACCAGTTTCTCTCAAAATCATTACTCAAAAATTATAATTGAATAAATAGTTAATCTATATCTAATTTAGTCAATCTGAAATAATCTACAATTCAATTCTATTCTGGAATTTTTATAAAATTTAATTATTTTCATATAAATTTCAAATAATCATCGCAAGAATTTCGTTATATTTTCAAAAACTCTGAAAAAAATTGTCGTCCATATTACAATTATCTTTATAAAATAAATAGAAAAAATCCTTCCACAAAATTCAATTATTTTCAAAAAAATTTCTTAATTCTATGATTTTTAATATTCTACTGTTTTAATAAAATTCATCAAGAAAATTCAATTATTTCCAAAAAAAATTTTGAGGTTGTACATGAATATTAAATTTTAAAAAATATATAAATTTTACAGCAATTCAGTTATTTAAAATAGAATTTGCATATTTTTTTTTGAATCCTAAACAAATTTAATTTAATTTTAAAATTTTTAATTCAGTATTAAAATTACCTTCATAAAATAAATGGAAAACTTCTTCGATAAAATTAAATTATTTTCGTGAATTTTTCAAACATTCATTACAAAATTTCACTTATTTAAAAAATTTTTTCTTTCATTCCATGATTTTTAATATTCTATTTTAATAAAATTTACGAAAAAAATTCAATTATTTAAAACAATTTCGACAATGTTCTACATGAATATTCAATAAAAAAATAATTAAAATTTTAATTTTTTTCAAAAGTATGAAAATTCAATTGCCTTTAAAAATTATAATAAAGTAATTAAATTTTAATTAGTTTTAAACAATTTTCTTTATTTACAATAATTTTGTATATCACTCGTGTATCAATTATTTAAAACAATTTTGACAATATTCTACGTAAATATTCAATTAAAAAAAATTAAAATTTTAGAGAATTTCAACTCTTTAAAATAGAATCTCGATAAATTTTTTCGAAAAAATCATAAATAAATTTATATTAATTTAATATTTCATAAATAACAATATTTATCCCTCGAATTCGATTATTTTCAAAATAAATAAAATTACATTGTTTTAAAAAATTTTCAATAGAGTAAATAAATTTTAAATAGTTTTAAATAATTTTCTTCATTACAATAATTTGTACATCAATTGTGTATCAATTATTTAAAAACAATTTTGAGAAAAAATTAATTAATTATTATTAAATTAATTATTATGCGTGTAATTATTGTTCAATTAAATATTATGCAAGTGCTCTTTAAAATTGAATTAGTAAGAACTTTTACTAATTTGAAATAGTTAAGGACTGTTTGCTTTCGTATTTATTAAATTAGTAAATTTTACTAATACATTAATAGCAATGACTATTTTTTGTAAAATTTACTAACTTGCCTTTGAGACATTATCTTTTTTTCTATTTTCCTTCCTTAATTCTCATTGTTTACTATTTTCCTGTCGTTTACTTACTCTCTAAATCTGAATTAGTAGTTTTCTACTAATGAAATAGTGCGGATTCGCTTACCAATTGAATTAGTAACTGTTTTTACTAATTATTAATAGTTTTTTACTAATTATTAGTAGAAAATTTACTAATTTGAAATAGTAAAAAATACGTTCTACTAATTAAATTGGTAATTTTCTACTTGCAATTAATAATAAAACTACTAAAAATTAGTAAAAAATGTTACTAATTCAAATTGGTAAACGAATCCCCACTAATTAAGATTTAGAGAGTATAAATTAAAACTAAATGTTTACTAATTTTTTTCGAATTAGTAATTATTTTAAAAGACTCTGTAAACTTTTAACTTTGAATTCTTGACTTTGAATTAGTAAAAGTCTTTACTAACATGAAATAGTAACAGTCTAATAAGTCAATAACTTAATAAGTCAAGATTAATAAGTAAATTTTACTAATAAATAGTAATTTCAAATAATTTATTAGTAAAATTTATTTATTAAGATTGACTTAATAAGTTATTGACTTATTAGTCTGTCACTATTTCATGTTAGTAAAGACTAAAGACTTTTACTAATTCAAATTTAGAGAGTCTTTTAAAACAATTACTCTCTGAACTAATAATAACAATAAGTATGAAAACAATAATTATGCTAACAATAATTTTGCCAACAATAATTAATGATAATGATATGATAATGCCAATAATAATAATGATGATGATAATGATGACGACGCGACAACGATGTCGATCGTGCGAATGTGATAACAGGAAAAATTATAAGTTAATATACGCGTGGTGAAAACAAATCAATTATTATCTCGTTAAGTGGTAATCTGAACGATACGAAACGATGGATAATAGAGTTGATAGTAATAAGGGATGATCAGATAAAATGGCGAAGGTAATGGCGGTTGTAACGACGCGCGAGGAGCCCGGCAAGGCAATCAATGCCTAAAGCGATCGGCTGATATCGCGAACGTGCAACAGTCTCTATCTAGAGAGGCATACAGAAAAGGAAGGGGGAGGGGGGTTATAAAAGGGGAAACTCCCCTTCTCACAGGCTCGGGAATAACCGCAATCGAATTATAACCATATCCTAATTATATACTGCCGCTTTGCAATTAATTAAATATACATACATACTTTCTCAGCAAAAATTTTCACCAATTCTCTCCATCACTACTGTGGGGAAAATGAAAAAAAACATTTTCTTCACTTTTCCCTCTTCGAATTATTCGCTCGAAATATTAACCACAAAAGGTGAAATCTTAAATTTTCTTTATATAATTGTCCTATCTATATATATATATATATATATATATATATATAAGTACGACAATATTCGCGATGAAATTTTAATCAATTTATCTGCACTCAATATTTAGCTGGGTAAAGTAAATCTAATTAGGTCAATCTAATTATCCCGTTGAATAATTAAACGTAATATTTGTATTAGAAGTGGAATTTGGAGAAAATTTTGAATTTTAACAATTTTATCCTCTTTCTCCCTTTTATATTTGGGGTCAAACCACTTTATAGCCATTTAAAACCATTTTAAATATATTCATTTAAATTAAATGTTAAGTTAGTTGTAATACTTGTCGGTAACCTTCAAAATAAACACTTATTTTGAATCAATTTCTTTGGAAGACTATTGCAGAACCGAACGCGAAATTTTTGCAGCAAGAAGATATTGCTTCAATCAACGTGCTCAAAAAATTTGGCATAAATCGATTACATTCAAAATCGCGATAAAATGAAGAATGGTTAGTTTTTAAGGTAAATTCTTTTATATTTCTCAGCTGTTAATCAAAAAAGTATTTAAATAATATTTAAAGTGTATTTAAAACACTTAATATTGAAATAATTCCGAATTCCTAAAATTAAATTACTTTGACAAAATAAATGATTAAATATGATCGATTTTTGACATTTCATACACAAACTTAAATAACATATTTTACGGATTATTATTTGATTCTTTTATCAACTAGAAAACATAAATTTATACCTTTAAAAATAAATATCTATCGCTTTCTTTATATTTATTAAAGAATTTTCTCCGTTTTTAAATTTTTTGTAATGTCTGTCATGTACTCTCAATTTAAAAAAATTTTTTTATACAAAATGTAATTATTTTTTACAAATCATTATGCATTTCGCCATTCCAAAGCAGATAAGAATATTTTCCCAAAGTATTGTAATTTTTTGTAATTGTCAAAAATACATTAGGCGAAATAAAATGGTTCGACCCTTTGTAAAAAAAACAAAAAGAATGCAAAAAATAGGTGATTTTCAAATCAATGAAAATTCTAATCAGGAGTTTGATTTCCTCGTTACGTATTGTAAAAAATAGTCTTCCTTCGGATATTAAATGGGTCAACATAAAAAATTCAATAGAGTTGAGTTTTCAAGCGCAATGGATAGGAGTTTTTTTTTTTTTTTGTTCGAGACTAGTTTTTAAAACTTTTGAACATAAATACAAAGCGACATTGTGAATTAATTCGAAAGGAATGAAAAAAATACAATGCTTATAATGTGAGAAAGGAAAATCATTTCTAGTTTTGAAAATTTAATTGGAAAAGTACAATTTAGAAAAAAGGATGTTCAAAATTTCGTTTTTGAAAATTGGGTTTAGAAAATTAAATTTCGAAAATTCTATTTTTAAAACTCTATTTCGTAAACTCAATTTGGAAAATTCAATTTGGAAAATTAAATGGTAAAAATACAGGTACGGAAGAACAATTTCGAAAATTTAATTTCTGGCATTCTGTTAAGGAAATTAAACTTCGATTATTTTAGTTTTATTACTTAATTTCGAAAATTCATTAGCAAAAATCAATTATTGAACATTTATTTTTTAAAGTTTATAGACGAAATTTACAATTTAAAAAATATAATTTCAGAAATTGAATTTTTAAATTTAATTGAGCAAAATCAAATTGGAAAAATTTTAATTTGAAAATTGAATATCGAATGTTAAATTTGAAAAGTTTAATTGCAAAAATATGATTTTAAAGGTTCAATTTAGAAAATTTAATTGAGATGATTCGATTCTAAAAAATCAGTTTCAAAAATTGCATTGCGAAAATTCAGTTTCTGATATTTAACTGAGAAAATATTGTTTTAAAAACTCAATTTAAAAAATATAGTTTACTTACAAATTTTAATTCGAAAACTTATTTCTGAAAACCGAATATAAAAAATTGATTTTCTAAAATTTCCATTCAAAACTTTGCTTTTAAATATTGAATTTTTAAAATTTTTTGTTAACGAAACTTCAATTTCAAAAATCAAATTGCAAAAAAACACTTTCAAAAAATAAATTTTAAAACTTTTGAATTTGACTTTTTTGAAGTAGAATTTTCGGCAATAAATTTTTATTTAGAAAATTTAGTTCAGAAAAATTCTACTTTCAAAATTGAATTTATAAACTATTAGTTTTTAAAATTTATTTTGAAAATTCAATTCTGAAAACTGAATATGGAAAACTAAATTTTCTAAAATTTTATTTCGTAAATTCGATTTTGAATATTAAATTAAAAAATTTGTTGATATCGAAAACTGAATATCGATATTCAAATTGCAAAAAAAAAACTTTCAAAACATTAAAGTCTAAAATTATAATTTGAATTTCAATTTTTTCAATTTTAAATAAGAAATTCAATTCAGAAAATTCAATTTAGTAAAATTCTATTATGAAAACTCATTTTCTAAATTCAATTTTAAAAAATTTAGTATCGAAATTTAATTTCGAAAATTAAATTCCAAAAACACGCTTTCAAAAAATAAACTTCGAAAAATCGAATTCAAAAATTCAGTTTGTAGATTTAGATTTCTAAATTTGAAATCAGAAAATTAATTAAATTAATTTAAATTTTTTTAATTTTTTGTCGAAAATTCTACTTCAAAAAAGTCAAATTCAAAAATTTAATGGCGAAAATACTATTTTAAAAAATCAATTTTAAATATTCAGTTTCGAAAACTCGTTTTTGTTTATATAAAATTACATTTTTATGCATTTCTACACAAATGAAATTTTATTCATATAACAAAAACGTCGATATTTTTAAATTTGCTAATTAATTAAAATCACGCAACAGGATGAAAATAAAGATTATTGAAAATTGTGAGGAGAGAAAATTACGCGGGGAGAATTTTCATTTTTTTTCTTTGCAAAAAAGCATGTACGAAGTGAATTTATTTTCTCGCTAGATAGAAAAAGGACTTTCATCTATGTTAGAACGTAATCTTAGTATTCAATCGAAACTCATCTTCTTCCTTTTTATCAGTGAAATTCCGCCTGTGCTTTCGACATAGGTAGAGAGTGAACAGCTTCGTGACACGCATATTTACATGGAAAGGAACGCAGCCAGAGGCACACGGCAGCCCCTCTGAAGCAAGATTACCAATCTCTATGAAATATATTAAACTTGGTAAGGAGAAATAAAAAAAAGAAGGAAAAACATTTCTTTTTTCCTTTTTTTTTTGTCGAGAAAAAAATTACTATTTTGCTCTTTTAAAATGTACACACATAACGATTCAATTTAATCCGAAAAATTCGACTGACATATTTCAAATTAAACGTCATGTTGATAAAATTCTATTAAAACTGTAAAAAAATTGTTTTTTTTTAAATTTTCATGTCATAAAAAGAATTATCTTGTACGTATAGTAAAAATATTATAAATCTATTTGCAAATAATTATTACAGTATGTATAATTATAAACAAATATTAATATTAGAAAATTATAGTTTTCCTTCTTTTAGGAAGTGTATAAATTTATTAGAAATTCTTTCGATTGTTTTTCTATTTATAGAAGGTGAATAAAAAATAAACAACAAACTAGAAAAAAAAGTTACAAATTAAAAAAAAAATAATAATAGATTTATTAACTGAATTTTAATAGAAAATTTATTAACTGAACAAAAAATAAAATTACTATTTAGTTATAAATAATAATTGTAATAGTATAATTTTAGTAATACAATTATTAAAGAATAACGTGTTAAAAAAAAGAGAGAAAAATTTTTTTTTATTAAAAAAAAATGTAAAATAAAGTAAATTGAAATTTTTTTTACATATAACAATTTTCAGATCGAGGATAAAATTAGTGAACAAAAACGAAAAATGCATTGTCTCCAAACTAATCTTTTTTCAAAAATATATTTTGTTCGAACAAAAAAAAAGAAGAAAAAAATTTTTTTTTCAATAGTTTTAATTAATAAAATTCCATTTTTTTAACAGGCGCCACAACTCGATTGAAAATTTCACTTTCAGTTTTAGAGATTAATACATATATATCGAAATAAAATGGAGCTTAATAGAGTCCAAATTAAATCAGTTTTGATATTCATAGAGAGTGCTGATGAAAAGCAGCAGGAAACTCCACTATACAGTTGCAACCCCCACTCCAACCTCTCTCTCTCTCTCTCTCTCTCTCTCTCTCTCTCTCTCTCTCTCTCTCTCTCTCTCTCTCTCTCTCTATCGCCTTTTAGATATATGTCTCTGGTATCAAATAATTTTCAATTTTCATATTTTCGATACATGATTGACAAGAAAATTTGAAAAATTTTATATTTTAGTTTTTTTTTATTAATCATATCAGAAAATAATATTCAATTTCTAAATAAATGAAAAAATGAATGAAATAGACTTTAAAAATAACGGTAAATAAATAAGTGAAACTTAATTAAAAAATAAGAAAAGAAAAATATTAAATAATAACGATTATTTATTCTATAAACTAAACATAATTTCAAGTAGTGTAGAATGATATTTAGTTTGCAAGTCCAGTTAGACTTCAAAGGAAATTTTAAATTATTTTTTTTTAAATAAAACCAAAATATAATATTAATTCTTTACCAAAAAATTGGTAATTATTTTCGAAATAAATATAAATTTCAGTAGTTTAAATTCAGTAGTGAAACTCAATGTTTAGTCTGACTGAAAAAAAAGTTTGTAATTATTTTCCAAATAATCAAATTTGAAATAGTGCAACTCAACGTTTAGTTTGACTTTTTAAATAACAATTTTTTTATTTCCAAGAAAATACAAATTTAAGTAGTTTAACTCAATATTTACTCTGACATTACAGAAAATTTGTAATTCTTTTTTTTATGTAAATTAAAGTTCAAAACGTTTATTTCAATATTCAGCGAGACTTTAAAGGAAAATTTGTAAATATTAATCAAATAATCAAATTCTAAATAGTGTAACTTAATATTAAGTTTGACTTTTTAAATAAAAATTTACAATTATTTCTTCAACAAATCTAAATTCAGGTTGTTTTACTCAATGTAAAAATGTTCTTACTTTAAAAAATCTGAATTATTAGCAAAAGAAAACTAAACTTAATTAGTGTAACGTAATGATTAATCTGACTTCAAAGAAAGTTCGTAATTGTTTCCCAAATGATCAAATTTTAAGTAGTGTAACTCAATATAAGGTCTGACTTTGTAAAAAATTTGGACTTATTTTGAAAATAAATCAAAATTCAAGGAGTTTAACTCAATGTTCAGTCGTACTTTAAGATAAAAAAAAATTAAAATCTGAATTATTATCGAAACAAAACTAAATTTATTTCGCACGGAAAAAAATCTTCACCTTGAACAACTACAAAATTTCACTATATTAGCGAAATTTTTAGTTATTGCAGCGAACATATTCGCTATTTCAACGAATACTTTCGCTATTTTAGCGAAAGTTATCGCTGTTCCAGTTAAATGTTTTTTTTCGTGCGTTTGTAATTATTTCACAAATAATCAAATTTCAAGTAGAGTAACTCAATATAAGTTCTTACTTTACAGACAATTTGGTAATTATTTCCTAAACAAATCAAAATTCAAGTAGTGTAACTCAATGTTCAATCTGACTTTAAAAAAAAATTTGCAATCATTTCCCAAATAATGAAATTTCAAGTAGTGTAACTCAATGTTTAGTCTGTTTATTTTGAAAAGAATTAAAAATTTTTAGTAAAGTCAGAATTAATATTGTATTTTGTTGTTATTAAAATTTTTTTTTTAAATTTTAATTAATAATTAAAAATTTTTTTGTTTGTTTAACTGGACTACAAACCAAATATCGTTCTACACTACTTGAAATTATGTTTAGTTTATAGAATAAGAATTCATTTTTTTTTCATGTTTGACAAAACGTTATTTTACACTACTCAGGATTTTTTATCTTAAAAAATCTATTATTACTCGTTATTCATTATTATTATCCATTTTCATTTCTTTTTCAGTAGTATACTTGAAATGTTGAAATAACTTGTTTCCTAAACCTTGCCTAACTATAGTGGTGTTTACATTTACCCCGAATTTTAGGAAAATTTCAAAATCTCAGGGTAAATGTGAACCGTCAGATTTAGTCAATTCAGGTGCATCAATATTTTTTCGTACCTTATAAAATTTTTCTAGGGAAGTAAAGTAACAAGTTCATGCAAAAGAAATCCGTCCGTTTTACCTTTTAACAAAAGAAAACTAATGTTTTTGATGAAAAATAGATATTCCGTTTACATTTACTCCAAATGACCCTATATACGTTCTTTAAAAAAATGAAAAATTAATTAAATTCACCTTTAAAGGATTTTTACTTTGAGTCCATTTTGAAGGGGGAAAAAAATACAAAACTTTGCGTAATTCAATTTTTTTAAACTTGTAAATGAAAGTTTCCAATTGTTGTGAATTTTACACAATAAATATTTGAAACGGGGACAATTTTGTTTTTGCGTTTATTATACGAGTAATATATTCGAGTCGTACGTCCAGTGTGAGTTCCACTGAGTCGAGTATATTAAAATATTTTACATGGCGCTTCGAGAGAGGATATTTGCCGCTATAAAATTAGAATTGATAACTGAGTCAGGTTGGGAAAACTGAATGCTTGTGTCGGATGAATTCTCCTGCAAAGTTAACGTATATATGGGAAAGTACAGTGTCAGTAAAAGATATGTAGTCGTGTGTATGAAGCAGAGCGATATGGTCACTAGATTTCTCTCTCCTCTCTTTTCCCCTCTTCTCTTTCTCTCACTCTCTCTCTCTCTCTCTTTCTCTCTCTTTCTCTATACGTACATATTTCGCTCTTCCACTGACAGAAAATCTGCTTAATGCGCGCATCGCGCATATTCCTCGTTTATAAATTGAATGGTACGAGCGTAGCTACAGGCGGATGGTAAATTTTCTTCTCTACGAGAATTGCAATAAAGAAAAGAAAGAAAGAATAAAAAAGAGGACTAGTCAACTATACAAAATATCCGGTTCGTTCATTTTAAACTTGAACCACGCGCACTGTTCACTATATATATATATATATATATATATATATATATATATGTGTGTGTGTGTGAAAGCGAGAAAAAAAATATCACCACGAAAAGGATTTTATATTCAAATGCATATTTCCCCCATTGAAATTATATACTATATATTGTAAAGGAAGAGAAAAAAACGATTTCTAGTTGTGAGGAAGCAATAAGAAAACAGAGATTTAAACCTCTGTAGATTGATAAAAAAAAAGGACAGCAACAAAAACAACAACAAAAAAAAGAACATGCCATTGAATTAACAATATTTCTTGTCAAAAGCATGAAAATAATTAATTCAAAAGCGTGCGCTTCAGACATTTTCCAAGATAAAATATAAAGCGTAAGCATTTCAATGAATAATTTTTATTCTTTTGGTGAAAAATATTGCTTGCAAATTCAATATATAGAATATTTTCTTAAAACAAAAGTAAGGAGCTCATTAAGAAAAATGTTTTTTTTTTTTTTGTAAAAAAATCATTTTCAAATGCGCACATTTTTTTTTCACAGAACTTTAGAAACAAAAGTATTTTTCTTCTTTTCCTAGAAATTGAATAACTAATAAATACATAGAAAAAAAATTATAGAGAAAGAATCAGAAAAAAATTATAGAAGGAAAAATTTATAATTTTATGACTGTAAAATAAAAGAAATTTCATGTAACAAATATCAATATTTGGCCAGACGTAAAAAAAAATTTTTTTGAAACTATTTTTTAAATAAACAATTTTTCGCAATGTCGGTTAACATTCAGTCTGACATCAAAAAAGAATATTTGTAGTTATTTTTTAGATAAAGCAAAATTAAAGTACAGTTTGACTTAAAATAAATAAATATAACTATAATATATAATGTAACTTAATAAATTTTTTATAAAGTAAATAAATTTTAAGTAGTATAAGTCAATGATCAGTCAAACTAAATAAAAAAAATGTATAATTGTTTCTTTAATAAACAGAAATCTAGTAAAAATTTTCTTTGACTAGAAACTGATTAGAAATATTCGTTAAAAGACTAAAAATTGAGTTACACTACTTGAAATTTGTTTAATAAAGTAGAATTTATAATTTATTTGTTTATTACTGTTTTTTTAATAAATATTTATAAAAATAAAAAATTTTCTATTTTTTTCGGTTATTTTCATTATTTGTTTATACGTTACTAATTGGAAATTAAAATTTTACTCATGTGCTTCATTGACTTTATTTCTCATTTATTGCTTTTTTGGCAAACAAACAGAGTTCGAAATTTATTTTTATAAACCCTTATTTATTTATTTGCTTGTTGTAAACATTTCGTGTTTTTTCATTTTAATATTGAATTTTCCATTTGTAAGTCAAAAAATAATTTTTCGAATCAACATGTACGTTACAAGAATTGAAATTTTACTTTAATAAAAAAATACAAAATTATATAGAAACATAAAAAAAATATGAATTCTGGAATGGAAAATTTTTGTCTAAAACTTTCCTCTTTTAACTTTGTTTACAATTCTTCGTGAATCGATTTGGAAAATATTTCTCGAAATCGTTTTCAATTCCTTTAAGAGGATTTGGCATTCCACGAAGTGAATTATTTATGTTTTCCATGCAATTGGAATATTTACAAATCATTATACGAAATGAAAGAATTTTTCAAAAAAATTTTATTCTTGAAATTATGAAATGCACTTTCGGTATAGGGGAATTTCATAAGTCAAAGAAAATTTTTTTATTTTATTAAGAAAAATAGAAGAATTTTGTCATCTCTTATTCTTCACTGTCTCTTTGTATATATATATATAAAGAAAAGAAAAATATCCGGTTTTTTCTTCTGGAAAAAATTTCTTTCTTTTTTTTTTTTGAATAATGTATATTTTCTTAAAATAGAGAAACGAGTAAATTGTAAAGCTGTGTGTAAATTTTTAAAATGGTGTAATTCAGTGTTAGCTTGGAAAATTTTGGAGTATTTTCTTTGTCCTTCTAGGTAAAGTCTAGAGACTGAACTTCCCTTTGTGCTTTTGAGTCGATTTAATTTACTTTCTCCACGGAGCAAACTGCGTTTGCGGGCATAGTTGCGAATGGAGAAGCTTAGTAAACCTCCTCTTTCTTTCTCTTTTCCCTCTCTGCCCGTATGCACAAGATTGTATATATGTGAGAGAAAGAGAGGCTACTTTCCACCACAAGGATTCTACTCTAGGGTCTCACCACAGCAGAAATTTCAAGTCTCCCGAGTCGGACAAACGAAATACTACATATAATACCAATTTTCAAATTCGTATTTCCCCAGATAGACAGACCTTATTGAAACCAAATCGAGTCATTGGACATTTGCTCTCTTTCTATCTCTCTTTCTCTCTCTATATATAGGATTGAGAAATATTTCACAGGAGAAAAAAAGAAGACCGAAGAAAACGCGCCTCTCATTCTCTCGCTTTTCTCAACATCCCCCCTCGCCCTCTCCTCCTGTTTTACTATTCAATTGCAGATATACCGGAAATCACTTTAATTAAAAAATTCTACGGAACTTTTAACTATTGATTTTCAATAAAAATGATTGCAAATGAATATCGCATGTTTAAAAAAAGATTGCAAACAAAAATGAATCATTTTTCTTTTATTCTTCAAATTAATTTTTATTTTTCTGCTTTAGGATTTTATATTGGCATTCAAATTTTTTACTTCGACATTCATCAAAGTGTTTTGAATTATAATTACAAATTCTCTTTGAAGTCAAACTAAATATTGAGTAACACTCACTGTAAAACGTGAGGTGTTAAAATAACACCAGAATGGATTAAAATAATCTGCAACAGTTTAATCTCTCTAGGATTAAACTAACACCAAAAAGTATTAAAATAATCTTTTTTTGTGGTATTTTTAACTATGAATGAAATTTTATTTTAAATAAAACACCAAAGTCAACGATTTGGAAAAATTCAACGAATTTAGCTTCTTCATAGAGAATAGTAAGTTAGTTACTGACTAACTTAGTAACATGGTTACTAAATTCAATTGTGTTCAAAAATTTAAAAAAAATTCTCGCCAACATTTCAATTTTCTTCATAAATAATAAAATTCTTCTCTGATAATCAATTATTTTACAAAATTTTAATCATATTCTTGTCAAAATTTCAATTATTTTCAAAAGTTTTCTAAAATTCCCTAATTTTCTATATCTACGATTTTAATCAATTTTTCCAAAAGAATTTCATTATTAAAAAAAATTTGAATACAATTCTATGCAAACATTCAATTATTTTCAAAAATAATTAAAATTTTTACTGGAATTCAATAATTTTCATAAATAATAAAACTCATGGCAGAATTTCAATTATTTTTAATGTAATTTTAATCAAATTCTTCGAAAAAATGTAATTATTCTTAAAAATCTTATTATAATTCGTCCAAAGAATTTAATGATTTAAAACATTTGTTGATAACATTTTTTATGAGAATTTAATTTCAACAAACATGAAATTAATACATTATTTATTTTTGTATTTAAATAATTGAATTCTCGTAGAATTTACTAATAAAAATGGTTTTAAAAATGAATTTCAGTTAAAATTTTAGATTATACTTATAAGTAATAAAAGCGTTATAACTTGGATTTTTGAAAATAATTAAATTTGGAAAAAGTTTCAAACTAAAATCATTGAAATTCTTAATTTTTCATATTTCTGACAAAACATCCTGTAGAATTAATTCTCTTTAAAAGTTTAATAGGATTTTTATTAAAATTATTTCAAGTTTCTATTTTTCAATATATATTTAATTGTAGAATTTTTGAATAATAAAAATTTTGTGAAATTGAATTGTAAACGAATAAATTTGAAAATTTTCATAAAACTCATCGCAGCGTTTCAATTATTTTTCATACAATTATAATTGAATTTAAGAAAAAAATTGTTACTAAAATTTTTTTTATGAAAATTGGATTTTGAGAAACATTCAATTATTCAATAAATTATTTACTTTTGCATTAAAATAATTAAATTCTTGTAAAATTTTTTAATAAACATTGATTTAAAAATGAATTACAGTTAAAATTTTAGATTAGTGTTGAATATTAAAAGAAATATAGAGTGAACTTTTTGGAAATAATTGAATTTTGAAATTAATATTTTTGAAAAAGTTTAATTGGATTTTTTAAAATATTATTGGAAAGTTTTACTTTATAATATGCATTTAATTAAAGAATTTAGAAATAATTGAAACTTCGTGAAATTGATTAATTAATTATTATTAAAAATAATAGATATAAAGTAAAATTGTAGTTACAAAATTTTTGAAAATACTAATTGAATTGAAATAATGGAAATAATTTTGAAGAAGTATAATATTCTTATATTATAAAATAATGATTTTATAACTTGGTCATCCTTAATTATTACCTATAAAATATGAAGAAATCGATTTTGTAATTATAAAAAAATTTAATAAACAAAAACTTTATTCATTGTAAAAAATAGCATGAAAATTGATTATTTTAATTTTTTGTGTTAATTTAATCTGTAACACTTTTTAATACCTCACGATTTACTGTGTTACTTAAAATTTTTATTTATGTGGATAACAATTACAAACTTTGAAGTCAGACTTACTATTGAGTTACACTCCTTGAAATTTTGATTATTTGGAAATAATTACAAACTGTCTTTGAAGGCAGATGGGAAATTAAGTTATACTATACTTAAAAATTGTTTTATCTGAAAACTAATTAAAAATTTCGTCTTATAATTAGACTGAATTTTGTTATTCTACTTCAAATTTGTTTTCTTTCGGAAATATAGTTACAAATTTATTTTTAAAGTCAGACTTAACATAGACTTAAACTACTTAAAATTTGTTTTTGTTAAAGTAATTAATAATAAATATTCCTTAATGTCTGTCCAAAAATATGTACTACTTGAAATTTGTTTCGTTTGAACGTTTAAAGTGTTTATTTATTTCAAGGACAACAAATTTCGAGCCAAAAAATGCAGAAGAATAATAAATAAGCAAATGGAAAAATCAAAATGTAAAGCATTTGAAAATAAAATTAAAACAATAGTAATAATAAAATAAGAAAAATAAAAATACTGTCATAAATATAAAAAGAAATAATCACAGTAAAAAGTAAAGAAAATAAATACTATTCAAATATACCTATAGTTGTTTATATAACATTAATAAAAAAATAAAAAAAAATAAAAAGCGACAAATAAATAATTGTAATAAATATAACGAAAATCAATTGCACTTGAAGCTAAATAAAAGTAAAAATAATTTTGTTTTCTACTTCACTTCTTTCATTTTAATTCGTACAACAAAGTAATACGTGACCCTATTAGTAAAGTAGTTTAATGCGACAACGTTTTTCAATTCGACGGCTTATTGAATCTCAGTTGGATTCATTCTCGAAAATTCAATAATGACTACAAACAGGAAAATTAAATTTACATGAAAGTTGGTAAATTAAATCTTATTTATAATTAAAATTGAAATAGAGTAGGCAAATGTTGTGACGTATTGTGTTCGGATGTGATAATGAGAAAGCATTATGTTTCCCTAGAATACACTTTGATATTATCTGATGAGAATTTATAGTGGGATGTGTCGAGAACAGGCACGCAAAGTGACACATATTCAGTGACATGCATACGAAAGTGTAGGACAGTGCGCATCATATCCTATCGATCGTCCTTCTTTTTTTTAAAAAAAAGATTGTTTTTCTCAATTTTCAATCACAATGATTTTTTTTGGAGGAAAAAATTTTAAATTCAATTTATAGAAATTTGATACGAAAAATAATTATAAAAATTTTGTCATAGAAATTCTTTACAAAAATTATATACATGAAATTTTATTTGTAGAAATTTTATCTGAAAGGTAATTCTAATAATTAAATAGAAAATTTATAAAAAATATATTTTTATTTTTATTATTTTTATAATAATTTTATAGCCAAGTTAAATTTTGTTAGATTAGAATCTAACATATTTTTACACCGTTCTGACTAAACAAGAGTGCTGTACTACTGAAAATTGTTTTTCAATGTATTAAAATTTTCACTGAATTTTTAAAAACGTATCTTCTCAAAGCTCGACAAAAACTACTTAAAATTTGTTTCACTCAACAAATAATTAACAAATTTCCTTTTACGTCTGATTAAAAATTAACTATACTACTCGAAATTTCTTTCAAGAAATAATATTGTAAATTTTCTCTCAAGTCTGATTCAATATTCACTTGTACTACTTTAAAATTTACATCGTATACATTTCATAAATACATAAATTTTTGTAATTCCAGGTAAATTAAAATAGACATCGAAAATATCATAAATTAATAATAATTCTAATGTTGAGTTGAGAGAAAGAAAAAAAAATAAAGTAAGCAATATTCTGTTTCTTTACTATTAGATAATATTTTCGAAACTTGTGTCACTAAATGAAGAACATTTTGAAAACGGAGAGAAAAATATGTATCGCTGAAATAATACAGAGCTCTCAACGGAATACATTATTATGAAAATTCCGTCTCTCTGGTAAATTATCCTTTCTGAATATTTATCTTTTGATTTACTATCGTTTTCCTGTAGAGCATTCCTCTCTTTCTAAATGTTTTTTTTTAAATAATTCAATCAATCAATGAAAGATTAAAATGCAAAATAATCAGAAGATAAAAATAATTATTCTTTACCTTTGTAATTTTTAATTTTAATACCGAATTAAAAAATAAAAATTAATTTTTAGTTATTTTTACAAATATGTCATTTGAACTATTTTTTGATTCAAAATGAATATGTGTAATTATAAGTTTTATAAATACAGAAAATATCTGCTAAGAAGAGAGAAAAAAAATTAATAAAAATTAAAGCTTCTAAAGAGAAAAAGAGATTAGGAAAAATTTTGATATATGTGAAGAAAAAACAGCGTCAAATGAAATTCGTTGGAACTTCGAAGTGGAAGCTCTCTCAAAAGAATTTTACCCGCGAAAAAGAATTTGGTAAACGAGCTTCATGAAATGAGTGCTAAAAATTGCACCAAAGTAGAAGAAATTTCTCGATGTTAAAAAAATTTTAAACTTTTCTTTCAAACTTTTTTCTGTATTCTAAAATGTGCAGAAAAAAGTGTCAAATTAAAGGAAACGTAATATTTTTTATCTGATAATTTTTTTCTTTACATCACAATTTTTCAGTTATATTTGATGTAATAATTCAATTACTACACTAATTAATAATTTGATTATTTAATTAATTGTTAAATTATTGATTTAATTAAATTAATCTGATATTGTATGCATCGAATAATATTACAAATTTTGGAACAATGATCTAATTATTAGTGATGAGTAATAAAATATTTAAGAATTATTATTGTTAGGAATTATTATAGGTACTAATTAATAATTCGATTATTTAATTACTTGTTAAATTATTTATTTAATTAAATTAATCTGATATTGTTTGCATCGAATAATATTAAAAATTTTAGAACAATGATCTAATTAGTGATGAGTAATGAACTAGAAATAATAAATTAGAAAATTCAGAATATTGCATATAGAGTGTCAAGACGAGAGAGATGTTTTAATAATAATTTTCAGTGAGTAAACATAAGTTTGGTGTGTGTGTATGTGTGGGAAGTGTGGAAGGAGCTTTTGTTCAATTATAGTGGTTACAACTGTCTACATCTTTCCAAAGACGAACACGTAACTGTATAGTACATGTGCGACGCCATTATCCATTACACACAGCGTGACTATCGCAAACACGTCTATCAATCCAAGGGTTCGTCATGCGAACGTCGCAAGTCGTAAAACAGATGCCAGTTTGAGTTCCATTCGAGGAAAGCCGTATAGGCATGTTAGGAGAATTTTATGGTTAGTTCACGATTATCACTTCCTTCTATTACAATTTCAAGTGAAACATTCATTTACGACGTGAAAATTAACATCTATTACAAAACCATTTTAGCAGAACAGAAAAGACGAATTTTCCGAATTTAAAGCTAATTATAGTTTATATATATATGTAAAATGTTCCTTAAATTTCCTTTTTGTAATAAAGAAAAGTAGAAGAAAATTTCTCTCCTAAAAACTGTAGTGAAACAAAAAACAGTAAACAATTGAAAAAAGAATTTTATTCACTGAAATAAAATTTTCTCAACAGTACCAAAAAGGTAAAACAGAGTTTGTATATAATTATTATTTATATGAAGAAAAATCTTTGTTCATTCAAACTCTAAAGAAAGTTCGATATTATTTCACAAATAAGACAAATTTTCAGTAGTATAACTCAATAATTCGTCTGACTTCAAAGAAAATTTGCAATTATTTCGGCTAGTTAAAACAAAATTTAAGTAGTTTAACTTCATGTTCAGTTTACTTTCCAAAATTTAATTATTATATCAAAACAATACAACATTCATGTAGTTTAACTCAATGTCTGACTTTCAAAGAAAGTTTAAAGTTATTTTTTAAAGGAAACAAAAAACTAATACATTACTCAATAATTGGTCTGACTTCGAAGAAAATTTGTTATTACGCACTAATCAAATCAAAATTCAAGTAGTATAACTCAATGTACAGTCAGACTTGGAAGAAAGTTCAATTAATTTCTAAATAAAATAAATATCAAGTAGTTCTACTCAATGCTTGTTCTGACTTCAAAAAAAATTTTGTAATCATATTATAATAAAAAAATTATTTTATATTATAAGAATATTATACTTCTTCAAAATTATTTTCATTTTTTCAATTCAATTATTATTTTCAAAAATTTGTAACTACAATTTTACTTTCTATCTATTATTTTTAATAATAATTAATTAATCAATTTCACGAAATTTCAATTATTCCTAAATTCTTTAATTAAATGCATATTAGAAAATAAAAACTTCTAATAATATTTAAAAAAGTTTATTAAATTTTTTCAAAAATATTAATTTCAAAATTCAATTATTTCAAAAAAGTTTACTTGCTATATTTCTATTAATATTCAATTATAATCTAAAATTTTAACTAAAATTCATTTTTATAAACTGAACATCAATTTTTATTAGAAAATTCTACAAGAATTTAATTATTTAAATGCAAAAGTAAAAAATTTATTCAATAATTGAATGTTTCTCAAAATTCAATTCTCATAAAGAATTTTAGTAACAAATTTTTTAATAATTCAATTCTTTTGTCGAATTTTATTAAAACTTGCATGAACATAATTACTTTTTTCAAGGAATTCAATTATAATTGTATGAAAAATAATTGAAACGCTGCGATGAGTTTCATGAGAATTTTCTTTATTCGTTTAACAATTCAATTTTACAAAGTTTCAATTATTCGGAAATTCTGCAATTAAATATATATTGAAAATAAAAACTTGAAATAATTTCAATAAAATTCCAATTAAACTTTTAAAAAGAATTAATTCTATAGAATTTTTTGTCAAAAATATGAAAAATTAAGAATTTCAATGATTTTAGTTTAAAACTTTTTCAAAAATTTAATTATTTCTAAAAATACACGTAATAATGCTTTTAATACTTAATTAAAGTCTAAAATTTTAACTGAAATTCTTCATAAGTAAATTCTACGGGAATTCAATTATTTAAGTAAAGAAATAAATAATTTATTAATTTCATGTTTCTTGAAATTAAATTCTCATAAAAAATGTTATCAACAAATTTTTTAAATCATTAAATTCTTTGGACGATTTTTAATAAGATTTTTAAGAATAATTACATTTTTCGAAGAATTTGATTACAATTGCATTAAAAATAATTGAAATTCTACAATGAGTTTTATTATTTATGAAAATAATTGGATTTCTTAAAGAATTTTATTATTTATAAAAGTAATTAAAACCCTGTAGAAATGTTATTATTTATGAAAATAAATGATTTATTGCCAAAAAAATTGAAAAAAATTTGTAAATAATTGAATTTCTGTAAAAAATTTTTTTATTTATAAAAATAATTGAATGTTTGCGTAGAATTGTATTCAAATTTTTTTAAATAATGAAATTCTTTTGGAAAATTTTATTGAAATAGTAGATAGTGAAAATTATGGAATTTTATAAAACTTTGTAATTATTTTTTTTTAATTCCCAGTAGTATAAGTCAATATTTAGTTAATAAAAAAATTACAACTAGTCTTTTTTTCAATAAAATAAATGTCAAGTAGTATAAGTCAATGTACCGTCCGACTTGAGAGAAAATTTTCATTTTATTCTTTAACCTTAACACATTTCAAATTTTCTCAATTGAATATTGATTTATGAATCCATATTCCATTGAAAAAATGTAATAAATTAAATTTACTATTCAAAGCAAAACAAATATTGTAATTGTAGTCAACGTTTAAAGGAACAAATATCGCCTTTAGAGGAAAAAGCTAATCTAAAAAAAAATTATAACTAAATAATATCATTAAAAAGAAAAAATAATTTTAAGTAGTATTAGTCAATATCAATTCAGACAAATATCGATCTTAGAAGGAAAAATCTAATTCATCAAAGTACAATTATTATTAACCGTCCAATCTAGTCAGACAATAGAAAATTTAATGCTCTCTTTTAACAAAAAATAGATCGAAGTAAAGTGAAAGACAATGTTCGCAAATTCAAGTACAAAGAAGCAAACAAAAATACAGAAAAAAAAGATGGAGAAAGTATAGAGAAGATAAAAAAATTGAAAAAGCTATCCAGGGTCAATTTCTGATTGAGAAACTCTTGACAAGTTTTCTTTGCCTTCTTTTTTTTGCAGGATGGGACGAAGAAGGGCTTTTGTAGCAGTACCTTAGTAAAAAAAAGGAAAGGCAGTTGGGAGACGAAATAGGAAGAAAAAAAAAGAATTCAAGGACCCTATGACAGGATTGTTACTCAAGTTTTTGGTTGGGAACAAAAGAAGCTTTTAAACTTTGGCATTGATCTTCTTGTGTGGAGGACAACCTAATCATATACCTTAAGGCTTTATATATATAGCAATGGAAGAGATTCCTTTTGCGAATGCAGGTATTTACTGTCCCTTCGTGCAAAAAAAGGCGTATTTTTCTTGAAAAACTCGTTTCGCAAAAGAACTTCACTGTCTTGCCATTTTCGAAGCGAATAAAAATCCACGTAACTGCCGTTCACGATAAAACCAACGAGAAAAGCAAAATATCATGATTCAACACTCAACTTTTTTTTGTGTCACTTTCAATTTTTATTATTTAAAACCCACAGTTTCAGGTATTCTTTTATTTAATTGTTTTGTTTCTTTTTTTCATTTTTTTTGTTTCTCTTTTTTCTCTTTTTTTTGTTTCCCTTTTTTTCATATTGTTTTTGTTTTTCGAAAACAATTTAAATTCTAATTAAAAATTTAGAGAATAATTAATTGAAACGGGAAGTATTTATTGTTTCAATATTCAATTAAGATATTCAGTAGTGTAGGTCAAGAATGCCAAGGAATATGCAACTCCTAATTAAGTCAATTATCAAAGTTACTGTTAACTATTTCACTTATCACAAGGATATAAATTATTCCTGAGTCCTGACAAATGTAAAATCAAGAACAGTTTAAGTCTATTCTGTAATTAATTAACAAATCTATTGTTCTTGATTTTCTATTGACACTTGACTAATGAGAATTAAAAATATTTTTTTCATTTTTAAAATATTTATCACTATCTCTGTGAAAAAAAAATAGAAAATATGTTTTCATATATATATATTCGAAACGATAAATCATTCCACTGAGAATATTGCTTCTCAATTTGTCTGGATTTTCCACGGAAAGGATTGAAACTTGTAACGTTTCAATTCAATATTCACTCATCATCATGAAGCTTTTTATGTTCATCATATTTGCTAGAAGGAAGAAATGCTTGCTTCTCAACATAGTGTACGACGTAACGCATTTCATACTCATGAGTTTTATATATATAAATACATACATATAGATAGCTAGGGATAAAGTCGTTGCATTTTTCATGATTTCAAAGAGCATCAAGGCCGTTTGCTTCATTTTTACACTCCCACCAAAGCAAAATGGAACTTGCAACAACGTCAATAAAAAAAAATTAAAAATTAAAATCTTCAATTTAATTTTTTTTTCATATACCCGAAAAAACGGTTATTTTTTCCGTTACTTAAAAAACATTTTTAAAAAAGTTTTGTTTCGAACCAATTTTTTGGCCTGAAATTTATTTTTATATTCTGCACATGTAGAATAATATTAGTGAATATTATAAAACAAGAAATAAACTTTTTCTGAATTTAAAAAAAAACTTTTAAACTAGTATTTTCTGGGAAAAAAAAATAATTAACAGTTTCAAATAAAATTGTATTTTTAAACTTAATCAAAAAAATGTGAATGAATCTTTTAATTAAAAGTTATGTGAGGTAACTATAGAAGTGAGGAATGTAATAGGTAAAATAAGTTGGATTTTAATCATAAAGTTATGCATAATATTTCATGTGATAATTAAAAATTTAATATTAATAAATAATTATCGTTTCTGATTTAAAACAGTCACTCTTGTAAATTAATTTTTTTCTTTTAACACAATATTTTTCATTAATGTTGTACGTCGAGCGTTTATCGAATAACAAATTCTCAAAATAATCGACCATAGCGTGAATTGATAATAATTACAACAATTGAATTCTATAAAGTTTTCATCTATTGTCTGAACAAATATAGAATTAACTATACTTATAAATGATTTATTTATTCTGCTTTTTAAAATTCAATAGTCTGAGAGTAAATTTACCCTGTGTTATATTCATTCCTCGATAATTGGAATTATTTTTTAATGCTGAATTTACTTGTGATTTTTAAATAAATAAAATTTTGTTTAGAAAAAATTTACACTTTTTTAACGTATTTATTATTTTTCTTTTTTATTAAATTTAATAATAGGTATTTATTTATTTTATTTAGAAATATTATTTTTATTTTTCAAATAATACAAAACTATTTTTATTAATCTACAAAAAATATTAATATTATTTTTCAATATTTCGCTTCTTTTCAGAAAAATTAGCGCTTTGTAACAAACATTTTAGGACTAGATAATTAATTCTTTCATTTTTTTTTAAATTAAAAAATAGTTGGAAAATTAAAATTAAAAAATATTTTGCACATTTTCTGCTTCTCAATGACAATTTATAAGCAAAGTACAAGTTTTAAGTAGAAAAAAAAGTTATAAATCAAATTTTGATTAAGAAATTTGATATTTAATTTGGAAAAAATATTTACAGAATATCTGTTTGTTAAAAGCTATATTATCAAAATTTTAATAAAAAATGAATAAATAAAACAATTTCTATTTTATAAAACAATTTTTGGATACTTTAATTTTTTAATAATATTTTCAGTTATTTTAAAATAATTTAAATATATTACGATTATTCTCATTCTAACTTTTGGGCAGAAATATTTTTATTTTTTTTTGTTTTGCTTGAGAAATTTATTGAACACTTGATCAGGGTTGTCACGCATTTGTTTATCTGAAAGTTTCTGATTTTTTCAGTTTAAAAAATGGAAATTTTCCATGTTTTTAAAATAACATTATTTTTTATCACATTAATAATACGAAACAATTGATTTCGTTTGACGATTTTTAATAACATTTTTAAGAAAAAAGAAATTTATTTAAAAAAATTGTAAATACTAGAATTCATATGAAATTGAGAAAAATGTTTTAAAATAATTTAATTTTTGGCAAGAATTTTATTTAAAAAATTTTAAATAATTGAATTTTGCCAAAAATTTTGTTAACAATTTTTCAAATAATTGAAATTTCGACGAGAATATTAAAAAACTTTTGAACATAATTGAGTTTTTGCAATCATTTATAATTTTTTCTAAAATTCGGTTTTTTAGTGTTTTCAGTAAAATTCATCCATAAATCCATTATTATTTTTAATAATGAATGAAATTTCCATTAAAAAATATAACAAATTTTATAAGAATTTGAATTATTAAAGTTTTTCCTAAACCTAAATTATCTTTAAAATCTGTAAAGTTCAATTGTTGTTAAAGATAGAAAAAGATTAAAATAAATAAAATCTTTTCAATGATGAGGAATCTAACATTCAGAATTTTCTTATGAATTTTCGAAATTGAATATTGTTTTAGTACTTTTGACAAAAATTTTCTGACTTTTTCTCGACTTTCCTGAATATATTTAGAAAAATAGTGATTTTTAGTAGAATTATTCTTCTGTATAATTGAATTTTTTTCATGTTAAGGAAACAAGAACATATTTAAATTTCTTTTAAATGTCTGGCTAAATAGAAAAATAACTACTGAAAAAACATTTATTTTTTCTGATTAATAATTTCATATTTTTTCTTTGCCAAAAGGTTTATAAATCAGACAAAATTAAAAAACTAATTCCTTCAAAATTTCAATTATCACAACCTAGATAAATAATAGTTTTTTCGATAAAATAAATTTCGTACAAATTCAAAATTCTTTTCTCTATTTAAACTAGATAATTAAATTGAATTAAAATTATGTCTCGCTATATTATTATTATTATATAGTAAAGAAGAAAAGGATGAGTCTCGTTTTCGAAAATGAAGCTTTGAACTTGCATTTAAAAATTCAATTGAGTTTGAGCCACTCGTAAATGACAATGACTATTACCGAAAGGGATATCTATAACGACACACAATTTTCTAAAAGCGGTAGATTAAAAGGAAGCTCTTTTGTTCCTGAGATTCTGCCGATATTTAATTGGATGAAAAGCCGAGGTCTGGTTAACGATTTGGATAAGATAAATGGTACTAGATGGAAACTGGGTCACGTTCTTTCTTGTCCTCATAGTCGTTTTCTTTTCATTTTATTCTTTTTCTTCGTTTCATTTTTTTCTTTTACTTTTTTTCTTACTTTTTTCTGCCATTTAATAAGTAGTTACATTTGCTTTAGCTCGTAAGTTTTGCAAGTGATTTCCCGGGACCGTTCTCTCAATTTTTCCCCGAAGCACGTTTCTCACTTTAATACATAATTTGATTTAGCGATTCTCCAAATGCGAGTATTATAAGTGCCCTTTAATTCCTATCTAAATTGTCAGCGATTGGAGAGTAGAGAAAAGGGAACAAAAAAGAAATTTTTTTCAAATCGAAATTATATAAAATTGATAATTAAATAAAAAGAATTATTATTCCTAGGTTATTATGATCGCTTGATTATTAAGGTTGGTATTTATTTATTGAAATATATCATTTTTGTAGCTGTTTGGAAAAAAATATTACTTTTTTGTTGATAAAAGGTCGTTTGAAATTGTTTTGATAAAAATCGTGACTGAATAGGATAAAAAAAACAACAAGGGAAAAAAAAATCCATCACATTAGATGGAAAATTGTATGGTTATTTTTTCTCTCTTTATATGCTTTAAAGAGTAAATCGACAATGAAATATCGAATTATTGATTGCGCAGTAAACTATTGACTGATGAATTCAAAGAGTAAACAAAACATAGGGCAATATAATCATTGCTCGCAGTATTTACTCTTCATGCATCTATTTTTTTATCGAGCTTACAGAATCGTCAAAGTGTAAATTACAATTGAGTAACAAAGGACGGGGTTTATAAACGTGCCTCATGCGGGTTTACTTGTTTACATCATTCTTTTGATCGTTGCGATTCAAAAATTCCACTATTTTTTATTTTTATTTACACTTTTTTCAAGGTGTTCGATTTTGTAACTGAAAAAAAATTGATTTTACTTGATTTCTTTTATATATAGTTCCGTATCGATGGCTGACGTAAAATAATTTGACAGTGATATATTAGAAATAGTGATTGTAAGTGGTACAATCTTATGTAGTCAGACGTAATAGAAACTATATTTTTTGTAGTAGTTTCGACATAAATTTTTATATTTACATACTAAAAATACTGATTTCAATTTTCAAGTTAAAAAAGACAATATAAGTTCCTTTATGTAGTGATACGTAAAACAATTTTTATACTCTTTCACAGTAGTTTAGCTCCATATTACGTCAGACGTTGAAAAAAATGATAATTATTTTTAATCAATCTACACTCACAAAACAGTCTATTTAAGTAAAAAGGAATCCTTTTACCATAAGCGGATTTTCCTTTTAATATTTGTCTAAGAGGACTTCATTTTCTATTAAAAAGAAATTCCTTTTAATTATATCCTTTAGTTATTAAAAGATTTTTGTTTACTATGAAAAAGAAAAATTTTATCAGTAGTTTTATTTATTCGTCTCATCAGTAATTCATTAATTTATTTATTTAATTATAATAAAAATTTATTTTTTTTGGCTCACATTTATAAAATACTTGCAATTAAATTTAAATAATAATAATAATAATAATAATAATACAAGCCTGTAAATAATAATATATTGATAGGTAGTAAAAATATATTAAAATAAGAACTAAATTCCTTTTTTCATAATTCCCATGTATATAAACTTTTAAAATTTTTTGTAATTTTACAAAAATTATGACTTATTAGATTCTACAGTTTTAATGAATAAATTATTGTTTTCGAATGTGTAAATAATTATTATAATTATCCAAAATTGTTAATATTTTATTTAAATTTTATACATTGTTTATTTCATTTAAAAAATTTAGTTTTATTATTATTACATATTATTAATTATTAAATTCATCCACTGTTGTTCTATAAATAAATAATTATTGTAAAAATTGTGCAGATTACCTTTGCATTATTTGAAAAGTAATTAAAATTTGTTATTATTATTTTAACATGTTTACAAATTGTCAAATAACTTGAAATTATCCTTTTGACATAAAAAGATTTCATTTAAAAATCAAAAGAAATCAGTTAATATTTAAACGATTTTCTTTTTTCCAATAAACTTCTAACTTTTTTGTATTTAAAACAGGGATGGCTTCGAAAGTTTAGTTTCATTTTATTTTCGAATATCAAAACAAAAATAAATACAGGGACCTTTTAGTGTCGTTAACAGAATGAAAACATAAATCAAGGACGTTTTAGTTTCGATTCCTGCGCATCAAAACTAAATTATATTTATGTTTTTATTTTGTTTTGAAGCCATCCTTAGGGTTGGCTTCGAAACTTTAGTTTCATTTCAGTTCTGAATAGCGCAATAAAACATAAATACTAGGACCTTTCAGTTTTGAATCCAGCACCAAAACTAAATACATCGACCTTTTAGTTTTGTTTTCTACTCCAAAACTAAATTATTTTTTCGTTTTTACTTAGTTTCGAAGCCATCCCTGATTTAAAATATTCCTTTTACAATAAAACTATTTCTGCTAACAGTTAAAGGACATGATTTAAAAGGAAATTAGTTTCATGGTTAATAGATCATTTTTGTGAGTTTATTTTCAAGTAATTATCAAATTCTTTAACTGGAAAAAATAGTCAAAATGTACTTTTTTTACTCAGGTAATTTTGCCAAGAAACAAAAGCGATACAAGCAACGCAATTGTTTCTTTAAAAAAGCAATTTTTGCCAAAATTAGTTCCAAAATTGGTGCCAAATTTGTCCTATATTGCTGTCAAATTAATGCTACAATTGGTACGAAATTTTTCCCAAAATTAGTCCTAAAATTGTTATCAAATTTGTGCCAAATTAAACATTAAATTGATACTAAATTTGTCCCAAGATTAGTCATAAAATTGATACCAAGTTTGTTCCACAATTAGTCCCAAAATTCATACCAAATTTGTACCAAAATTAGTACCAAAATAGGTACAAAAATGGTTCTATAATTAGTACCAAAATTTCTACCAATTTGCTACTAAATAATTCTTAAAATTCGTACCGAATTTGTCTCAAAATTGGTTCTAAAATTGGTCCCAAAATGAATGTAATAAATAGTCCTAAAATTGGTTCCAAGTTAATCTCAAAATTAGTCATAAAATTGGTTCCAAATTTGTTCCACAATTAGTCTTAAAATTTCTACTAAAATTTCCCCAAAACTAGTACCAAAATTAGAACAAAAATTGTCCTAAAATTAATACTAAAATTTCTACCAATTTGCTACTAAATAATTTCTAAAATTGCTACTAAATATGTCCCAAAATTAGTCCTAAAATTGGTCCCAAAATGAATCTAATAAATAATCCTAAAATTGGTTTAAAGTTAATCTTAAAATTAGTCATAAAATTGGTACCAAATTTGTTCCACAATTAATCCCAAACTTAATTTGAAATTTGTCTCAAAATTAGTACTAAAATTGGTACAAAAATTAGTCAAAAAATTATTACCATTTTTCTACTAAATAATTCCTATAATTGGTACCAAATTGGTCCCAAAATTAGTCCTAAAATTGGTCCAAAAATGAATCTTAAAATTAGTTCTAAAATTGTTTCCAAGTTAATCTCGAAATTATTCCTAAAGTTGGTCCCAAAGTTAATCTTAAAATTGTTATCAAATTAGTCCCAAAATTGGTACCAAATGTGTCTCCAAAATTAGTTCAAAAATCAATACAGAAATAGATGCAAAAATAGATACCAAAGTTGGTACCAAATTAATCTGGAAAATTACTACTAAATCTTACTTCAAATCAATGTATTATCGTAAAAAGTAAAATTTCTTTCATCACAAAGAAACATAATATATTTTCTTCCAATTTTTTTCTGTTTTAAAAATCTGTCAATTGAAAAGAAAGAAATACACACTTATCCTTCGATCACCGCGACAAAACACGATTTATGAGTATATCGAGAAAGTCGAAAAACCAAAATACAATATATCTGAATTTTTTGGTTACTTTTCTTGTTTACATGTACACGACACACTGACTCATGCTTGACGTTTTATTTAAACGATTTTATAGAAGTGTTACAAGAAGAAATGTTGACGAATTAAAAATCATCGACTTTGCTGACGTGATGAGATATTTTTTTTTATTTCTCTTTCACATTCTCTTGGTATTTTTTTTATTATCTTTTTCTTCTTTTTTTTTTTTTTTGTTAGGGTGAATGTCGTTTTAGGAGTGTGGTGTTACCGCCCAGTTTAATTACTGTGGTTTCGACTGGTGTCGAGGCTCCTCAAAATGGGACATGCATCACTGTGTGGATAGTTGACACGGATATATTGTATCCCAGAGCAAGTATCGATCGGGATGCAGAGCAGCGGACCGTGAACGTTGATGTTTTGGTGTGTGGAAGGTGGCGGCAGTAGTTTAGAGCAACGGGAATGAGAGAGAGAGAGAAAGATACCTCCAGATCCATTGGTATATATATATATATATAGCTGAGTGTATGTATGTGAATATTTACTATATATATACATATACAAGGGTGTGTGTATACATATATAGTGAACGGTACCCTGCGGAGCACTTATCAGTTACTAGCAGGTACTATCGCAACGCTACATTAATGAGCTTCTCTCTATCTATCCTCCATCATACATTCGTGCAAGCTCGGCACGCTACGCACTGACAACAACGACCACCGCGGACTCCATCTGGTTCAATTGTATTATCCTAACTTAATTATGAATTTCATTACGTGTCTCCGACACGACCAGTTGCCGAATTAACGCGCGTGCTACGAGGATCCGCGTCGATAAACATTCAATTCCACAAATGCAATAAAATAAATAAACACGAGTGTTTCCTAAAAATAAAAACTCATTGCAAAAAAGAAAAACGAAAAAAAAACACAAGAATCATTTCTGCATATTTCCACCTTCTGCCAATTTTTATACAAGGTCAAAGCATTCTATCGTCAGAATCACCAATTTCCACTTTCCAAAATGGCGAAAGCAACATGGCGAGTGACTATTCGAAAAAGGGAATCCAAGTTCCCTGCACTTATGCAAGAATTTTTTTTATTGATCTAATTGCTTACAATTTTTTTTAATGATTTAACTGTTTACATTTTTTCTTGATTCAATTGTTTATATTTTTTTTCTTGATTCAATTGTTTATATTTTTTTCTTGATTCGATTGTTTACATTTTTTTCTTGATTTACTTGTTTACATTTTTCAAAATATTATACTTCTACTCTCTAAATCTAAATCAGTGCAGATTCGTTTACAAATTTAAATTAAAAAATTGTCAGTCGAATTAATTCAGTAAATAAAAAAAAATCAGACGAAATAAATGTCAGCATTAAAATGTTGTCTTTTAATAAATCAACATTACCGGATTTATTTATTTATTTAATGCCAAAATTTTTAATAAGTATATTTATTGACAATTTTTTAAAGCTCTCTATTTGCTTAATATCAATATTGTTCTACGATTTAATATAATTCGTATAAATATAACATACGATAAAAGAAACATATATATGTATATAGTGCGGAAATAATTTTGTTTATTCGATAAATATAAAATAAAAGCGAAATGCATTTAAACGAAAGGAATACAAAATTTATTTGTGTACAAATTCAATAGAAAATATTTATACGCATATGAAATTTATACAAAAAAATGTTTGTAGAAAAAAAGAAACATTTTTTAGTGGAATTAAATCTAAAAATACGAACTAAAAAAAGAAACTCCAAAAAACTGAAACTACAACGAAAACATAATGTTTTGAAATTTACAACAGTGTAAAAGTAAAGTTGAAAATTTAAAACTGAAATCTAAAAACTAAAATTAAATTTTAAACACTAAGACTAAAATCTAATGAAAAAAGAAAAAATTAATCTGAAGAAAAGTGAAAATTTAATTACTAAAAGTGAGTAATTAGGTAAATGATAAAAATTTTTCCTTCTTTTACTTTTTACTGTAAATTCCATTATCTCCGAGGTGTAATTCAACAAACAGAGCTATATTATACATACAAAGTCGATTTGGTTCAATTGCGGGGGAGGGACAATAAAAAATTGCCCTTCAAGTCACGTTGCAGTACTAGAAGAAAAGAACTTTAGGTACAACCTTTCTGGGCGCAATAACGATTAAAAGACATTAAAATGTTATTTACAGCGTTTTCACAAACAACGACAAAGACTTACGTGAAATTAAACTGAAATTTCACGGTTGAAAATAAAAGAAAGACGAAGAAAAAGACAGAAAGAGAGAAAAATGAAAAAAAAATAGAAGAAATTATACTTAAAAAGAAAATTTCCTTTCTGTTACAACTAATTACAGAATTATCATAAAAATAATGCAAATCCATTTCAAAGATAAAAGTTGTTAATAAAAAATTACTCTTTATTTCATGAATTACAGTTATGAAGTTTTTTTCTTCTCCTTTATTAATAAAATATCAAATTGTCATAGTTTTAATATATTTTATTTGACTCAAATAAACGTTAATTTTTCATAGAACCAACAAGACTTTTAATTTATTTTTAATAAAAATTTTATTCGACATTAGCTATTATTTAAAGCAAATATATTTTATTTGGCATAAATAAACGTAAATTTTTCTTAGAACCAACTAGACTTTTTCTTTATTTTAAAATATTTTTATTCGACATTAGCTACATTAAAAAAAAATTTATTTGATTGAAATAACCGATTATTCGACTATTATCAAAAAAATATTTACTTAAATCAAATAATTTTTATTTGAATCAAATAAACAGTATGTGAATTAAATAAATTGTATTTGAATAAAATATTTCAGTATTTGAAGCAAATATTATTTAATTGATTCAAAAAAAAATTATTTGATTTAAGTAAATATTTATTTGATAATATTCAAATAATCGGTTACTTGAATCAAATCAATTTTTTCTTCAGTGTATTATTTAAACCAAATATATTTTATTTGACTTAAATAAACGTAAATTTGTCTTAGAACCCATTAGAATTTTTATTTATTTTAAATAAAATTTTTATTCGACAATAATAAAACATATATTTAAAGGAAAAAAAAATTTATTTAAGTTAAATAATATTTATTACTGAAAAACATTTTATTTTTTCTCTCCTCCACAATTGAATAGTCTGACGAAATGTAGTCTTAAACTACTTGAAAGCAATTTGATTTAGAAAGTAATTATTAATTTATTTTACTTTGTCTGAATAAATTTTGATTAACAACTGAAAAATTTCTTATTTCCTCTAAAGCATAAAAATTTAGAAGTCTAATCAAATATACTGTTAAACAACTGAAAAACACTTTTTTGAGAAAATTATTTACAAATTTTTATGTCTGAATAACTGCGGAATTTAGTATTGAAAAATAATATCTTTTTGTTTGCTTAAAAATTTTTAAATGTTAACTTAAATTTATAAATAATAACAAAATAATAAAAAAATAATATAAAAATAATATAAAAATCTAATAACCAAACTCGAACTAAATTTCCCATTTCAGAAAGTAGACCATAAAGTAAATTAAAGCCAAAATCATGTTGAAAATAAAATATCAAAAATATGAAGAATACAATAAAAATTTTCCATTCCATTATATTTAACTTAAATAAACAATTGAAAAACTCCATCACTTTAATTTGCATACATTATTTCCTGCCAATTGTTACGGTTGTTTTAAAATTAATAAACAAACCGTTAATATATTCACGATTTACGTTAAATATTGTTCCTTACAAAATATGATAATAATAAATATACATACAGGTTAATTTACGTATTAAATAGTGCTTATTTTCCCTATTTTGCAATATTTTAACAAGTTTCATGTGAGAATAATAATTTGTGTCGTGGAATGAGGAGGTAAAAGCTTATTTAGCTGGAATATTCTAATTTAATATTCAACAAAGTGCTTCAAACGAGCATGTGGGTGTGTCCATGTCAGGATGCTCTCATTTCATAAACACTGCTTTCATTTTCAGTCATTTAGTAAATTTACCTTCATCCAGAGAGAAAGGTTAATATTTGTATGTCATAATTCCTTCTCTGATTACTCAAGATTTTCCATCAAATTATATATATAATAATCAATCAAAAATAAATACACTCTTGCAAATGAAATATTTAGAATAATAATAATAATAATAATAATAATAATCTATTAATTTTAGTTAAAGACTTTGATGGAATTTTGTGTATTTAGTGCGTGATACGGCAATTAATGTTGCGTTAAACGCTACATTAATTTTGCGTCGTCTTGTTATTATCAAACATTGTTCTCGGTTAATATACATTTAACTTTTATTTTCCCCTCACTTTTAATTATTTTAATTAATTATGTTAATTACTTTAATTATGTTAAATATTTTAATTATGTTAATTATTTTAATTATTTTAACTATTTTTATTATTTTTAATATTTTTAATATTTTACATAATTACCCTACTTTCATTATTTTATCTATTCTTAATTTTTTCTCATTTTTATATTTTCATGAATTATGAATTTTTCTACTTTTATTTAGTTTTTTTTTGCTTTATTTTTTCTTCAATTTCAATTTTGATTTCTTCATTTTAATAAAATTATATTTTTTCTTTCATTTTCTTTTGCTTTTAGTTTTTCTTTTTGATTCTTATTTTTTTTCCTTTATTCGTATTTTTTTCTTTTCATTCCCATTATGTTAATTATTTTTATTATATTTTAATTATTTTAATTACTTTCACTATTTTATCTATTTTTAATTTTTTCTCATTTTTATACTTTCATGAATTATGAATTTTTCTACTTTTATTTAGTTTTTTTGCTTTATTTTTTCTTCAATTTCAATTTTGGTTTTTTCATTTTAATAAAATTATATTTTTTCTTTCATTTTCTTTTGTTTTTAGTTTTTCTTTTTGATTCTTATTTTTTTTCCTTTATTCGTATTTTTTCTTTTCATTCCCATTGTTTTTTTCTTTTAAAATATATTTTAATAATTAATATCTTTGTTGTATTCATATTTATTTTTTTTCACTTTTGTTTTTTTCTATTTTAGCAAAGTATGTTAGTTTTTGTTTAGTTTTCTCTCCTCTTTAGCGAAAATAAATCTTTCTTTTGAAATTAATTTCCGTGTTCTTTCTTGAATTTAGTTTTTTAAAAAAAGTATATTAAAAAAGTAGTTTTTCCAACAAAAAAAAAAAGGAAAAAAACTGAAAGATTTAAAAAACAAAAAATTTCTCTCTCAAATGTACGAAATCGAATGAATATATTTTTCTTATCCAATCCCAAATGCTAAAGTTTTGTGACACTATCTTAAACTATAATTCCTTCAAAAATTTCCGTAAACTTTTAACCTTATCATTATTGAAAAAGTACTCGAGACATGTTTTCAAAAATAATCTTTCAACTTTTATAATTTTTTGAAAACCACCATTTTTCCATTTTTCTTATCTACTTATTTTTTTCCAATTATTTTCAATTTTGTAAAAATAATTCAATTATAATTTCAACATTTAAAATATTTAAAAGAAATAATGAAAAAAATAAAAAAATTTAAAATAATTAATTAATAATTTAATTTAAGTTATTATTTTTTTTCAAAATAAAATTGTTTTTAGAACTAACATTTCTCTTGAGAAAAAATACTTATTCTATTTTTAAAATGAACTTAAACTTTTTTTACATTAAGCGAATAATTAGTGTTCATGCTACTGGTTTCGTTTTCTTATTTTCTAAACGATTATTTAATCGTCTAAGGGTAAAAACTATTAATTCTTTTTTTTATGTAAATATATTTGGAGAATATTTCTATTTTCAGTTTTTCACTGACCAATGCTAAGAATTGATGGAAAAGATCGTTAATATAGAATTGCAAAATACGTTTTATTTAAATCTCTTTTTACCATCTACCTGACGTATTGGTCTCAACTAAAACGAATTACTTGTTTCGATCTTGGCGTACCTATTAGCTTATTCATGAACCAATAACACGCAATGTTGGCGAGACGAACGTTATTCTGAATCTGCCTCAAACAGTGGAGTAGACCCTCTCTCTCTCCTCCCACCATCAAACCTTATTCCACTTTCCCCTAATGCATTTCGAATGGAAAATGTCCAATTTGTACTGGCTAAACGATACAACTCGTGTTGTCAGAGGAATTGGATATTCGAAAAGCATTTGAATAATCTCGAAAATGATTGTTTCTATCAGCTTTCGCAGATAGCTAGAAAGATAATTATTAGCGCAATTACCATGAGCATATTCTCTATTTTCAATTTTGACTTTATAAATATATATATATATATATTACTCTCTAAATCTGAATTAGTAGTTTTCTCCTAATGAAATAGTGCGGATTCGTTTACTAATTGAATTAATAATTGTTTTTACTAATTTTTTGTAGTTTTTTTTACTAATTATTAGTACAAAATTTACTAATTTGAAATAGTAAAAAATACGTTCTACTAATTGATATGAAATTTTTTTAGTAATTTTCTACTAGAAATTGCAGTAGAAAAACTACTAAAAATTAGTAAAAAATATTACTAATTCAAATTGGGAAACGAATCCGCACTAATTCAGATTTAGAGAGTACTATATTACTAAATACATAAATTTCAGCAGCTACTTGTAATACAACAAAATTGATTGATCAACGCAAATAATTTTAAACTGCTACACTTTCAGAGACCTTTAATTAATGGAAATTACCATTGACGACAATTTTAGATGAATTGGAAAATTTTTTATTTTCAACTAAATTGTATATGTAATTAAAATAGAAATTATTTTTCATTCTGGTTTTTATATCAGTTTAACTTTTTCGATTTTCTTCTTAAATAAATAAACTAAAATATATATTTTTGATTTTTTCATAGCCTTTTTTTAGGAAAAATTTTATTTTCGCGTAGAAAACATAAAAAAAGGAAAAAATGCAAAACAAAAAGTAATATACAGACATGAAAAAAGCAACAATAGAAATCGTGTTTCAGTTATTCCTTAATATGTCTGACTAAATACGGAATTAACTACTGGAAAATAATATTTCACTTTTTCTCTTCTCCACAGTTTCTCCACAGTTTAATAGTCTGACGAAACGTAGTCTTGAACTACTTGTTTTATTTTGAAAGTATATTTGAATTCCTTTTATGTGTTTAACAAAATGTAGACTTACAACACATAAAAATAGTTTTAGAAAAAAATTAATAATTTCCGTCTGATTAAATGTAGACTTACACTACTTAACAATAGCTTTTAGAAAAAAATAAATATATACGTCTGACTAAATACAGAATTAACTACTGAAAAACATATTTCACATTTTTTCTCTAAAACTAAAGTTACCAACGTTGATTCAACGAAAATTTTTTTTTTTTAAATTTCTCAGGATACAAATTTTTCTTGTTTATTTTTAACCCAAGTAAACCCTTCAAACCCTAAAATAAAAAAAAGTGGGGAAAGCAGTGATTTTTATTTTTTTTGCGAATTTCTTCCAAAAATCACGCAATTTCATTTAAATTCATAAGTCCTCGCCTTGGCAGTAATTTTTTTCTATTGATAATTGTTTTTTTTTAACAGAAGACACTAGTTAGAAAAACTTTCAAAAGGTTTCAAATCGGGGAAAACAGTGATTTTAGTTTTTTGTCACAGATTTTTGAAAAATACCAGAATTTCAATTAAATTCATAATTCCTCGCCTCGGTAGTAATTTTTTTCTTTTGATAATTATTTATTTTAACATTAGACGTTATTAAAAAAAATTTCCAAGTGATTCCAAGTCCGAGAAAGCATTTTGAATTTTTTTTGGCACGAATTTTCCAGAAATTCCGAATTTTCAAATTAATTAATTATTCCTCGCCTTATTAGTAATTTTTTTCATTTGATTTATTGTTTATTTTAAAACTAGACGTTATTTAAAAAAAAATTTCAAGAGATACCAAGTCGGGGAAAGCAGTGATTTTTATTTTTTTTTTTTGTCGAATTTTTCCAAAAATTAAGAAAATTGAAGTAAATTAATAATTTCTTGCCTCGGTAATCATTTTTTTGTAATTAATAATTCTAATGTCGTGTACCATTAAAAAAATTCCAAATCGGAGAAAGCAGTGATTTTTATCAATTTAATTGAAATTTCGTGATTTTTGGAAAAAATTCGACAAAAAAATAAAAATCACTGCTTTCTCCACCTTTTTTTTATTTTAGGGTTTCGAGGGTTTACTTGGGTTAAAAATAAACAAGAAAAATTTGTATCCTGAAAATTTTTTAAAAAGTTTTTCATTAAATCAACGTTGGTAACTTTAGTTTCATTTTTTCCTTCTCTACAAATTAATAAAAAATATATATTATTTAATTATATGTAAAATAATAAAGAAAAAACTTGTTGTGATTTTTGTTACGTGTGGAATTAGCCAATATTAAAAGATATAGAACTTTTATATTTCTGACTAAATAGGTAAATAATTAGGAAAAACAATTTCCTATTTTTTCCCAGCTTAACAATTTAGACTAAACATAGTTTAAATCTACTTGAAGACAGTTTGATTTAGACGGTAATTTTTTATTTCTTTTACATGTCCGACTAAATATAGAACTAACTACTGAAAACTATTTTATTTTCTTTCAGCTTAATAATTTATATGTTTAACTGAACATAGTCGCAATTTACTTGAAAAAAAGATGAAGTATCATTTTTCGAAACGCGCCAAAAAAATCAGGGAAAACATAAATAAAAATAAAAAAACAAAAAAAAGTTTAAAGTAAAAATCAAGAAGTAAAATACAAGCCAAGAATAAAGATAGAGACAAAAAGTCGACAATAGAAATGGAAAAAAGTGAAAAACGGGAAAAAATCGTTTAAAAAAAATATAAAATGGGAAAAAAATAATTTTCAGGAAGTTGTAAAGTAAAAACTTTTGTCTAACTAAAACATTTTTTTATTTACTATTCTGTAGTATATATAGTATATAAGTAATTAAGTATATTTAAAATCTACTAAAGCACATTTTAGTTTTCTCTCTCTCTCTCTCTCTCTCTCCTCTCTCTTTCGCTTCACTTTCTATAAAACGGAAAAAAATTGCTAAATTGAAAAATCATTGACGTTTATATAGAAATCACGATAAAACAACGGGAATGCAAAAAAAAAAAGAAAGTATTTTAAATGCAAGTTGTATATATTGTCCAATTGCAAGTGTATTCCGAGCGTGAAAAATTTTTGAGCCACACTATTGTAGAATTGGTTATACAATAACAAAGAAAGGAAAAAAAAATGATATCGGGCGTGATATAAACGGACTCGCGAATGCAGCGTCTGCTTTGCATTAGAATGGACATAGTCGACTATAATAAAAGCGTGAATAATACGGCGAAACCAGCGCATCGGCTCTTTTGTTTTAACACGCGGGTATACTGTGGGCGAGAGAGAGTGAGTGAGAGAGAGAGAGAGAGACTAAAGGGATGTATATATATACAAAAACTATGAGAGAGAGCTTAACGATTTTCCATTCCCTTCTCTCGCGTAAGAATATCTCTCTTTTTCTTTCTTTCTTTCTCATTTTTATTCTTTCTTTTTTCTTGCGCTCTCTCTCTCTCTCTTTCTCTCTCCTCACAGGACCACCATTGCCACGGTTTTTCAACAAGAAAGAAACATAATTTCCGCCAAAGTCAACGAGACATTGGCTGAGATTTCTCAAAGTTGGATATGTGTGTGTGTGAAAGAAGAGAAAAAAAAGAGAGAGAAAGAGAGAGAGAGCTCCGGGCAGTTCAAAAGGTTAAATCTCGCACTATCTTCAGACGTAATTATGCTTTCTTTTACTCCTCTATCCATGCTAATATTGCAATGTACAGTCACTTTTCTTTACGCCTCGAAAATAAAGTACTTGACTCTCGATTAATGTTCCTCACGCAGACGTAATATTATTTACATAACTAAAAATATTTCTCTTCATTCTCGACAAGAAGTGGAAGAAAGACAAAAACATATCTCATTCTTCCCAGTTAACTTTATCTTTAAAACTCATTTTTCTATTTGATAAATTACTCACTATTTTACAATATACAACCATATATATAGTTTCGTACTTTACGGAAAATATTTATTTTTATTTAGTTTCATTTAATTTTATATTTACCTTTATTTTTACTTTTCTTCTGTTTTTTTTTATTATTTTGACTCCAGTCACAATTTTGTTCGTAAACTAGCGGAAAATATTTTTATCTATTTTTATTATTTTTCACCCTAAATTTGAATGAAGGGTAAATATTTTCTATAATTTGAATCAGTTAAAGATTTTTTTGTTTTTGAATTAATTAATTCATCTAATTAACAAAATTAATAATAGTAATTTCTATTTTTATTATTTTTCTAAAGTCATAATTTAGTTTGTAAACTAGCGATAAATATTTTTATCTACTTTTCATTATTTTTCCCCCTAAATTTGAATTTCGGGAAAATATTTTCTATAATTTGAATCAGTAAAAGATTTTCTTGTTTTTGAATTAATTATCACTTATTAGTGAACTTTACTAATTTCAAAAACAAGAAGTCAGTTAAATTTCCAAAGCACTGAAATTTTTTTACAAATTTCAAATTTGAACCGCTTAGAAAGTAGAATATTGTAAGAAAAACAATTTTTTAAAATTCAATTGTTGTTAATATGTACTTTGTCTACAACATATGTTTATAACTTTATTGAAAAATTTGTAAATAACAGTTTCAAGATTCATTAATCCAATTAAAATGAAATATTGCAAGAAAAAACGAAATCTTTACATGTTTACTTGTTGTTGCTTAAGAATTTGTTTATAATAATTATTTATAAAGTTGGTAAATAATTATGGTTAATAATTTTAATCTTAAAGGTTTCTTTAGAGAACAGTAAAAACGGAGATGAAAAAATACCATTTTTATCATTAATAATTGTCAATTCTCAATTGGTTTATTTAATTATTTATAACATTTTTATTTATAAAATTTTACTAATTCCAAAGAAAAAAGTCAGTAAATAATTCTTTGCCAATAATTTAAGTAACAATTAAGTAAAATACTTTATTGTAAAGAAGAAACGAATTACTTGCTTAGAAGTTTGAAATAAAAGAACATTTTCAAGATTTCAGTAGTATAGCCCTATATGTGGTCAGACATAAAAGAAATTAGCATAATTATCTGAATTTAAATTTAAATTTAAATTATTATTATTATTTATTTAATAAATTTAAATTACAAGATTTTGTTAAACTATAAAATATCAAAAAGTAAAACATTATTTTTAATTAAATAAGCAATTATTTGATGAAACGCGATATAAATTTGTTATTTTTTAAGCAAAATATAAAAAATATTTAATTACTACAAAAAAATAGAAAATATTTCGATCCCTGAAAATGAAAATTAATATAAAAATTGTAAATTTCTATTTCAGTAAATAATACTATCCTTAGTCAGACGTGTGGGAAATTAAAAGTTTTTTATTGCTGCCATTTTTTACACTGAAAAAAATTGATTTTAATTGAAAGAAAAAATTATTTAGATAAGAGTTAAAATAATTTATTTAATTATTTTCAGTAGTATAGGCCTTTATAGGGTCAGACATTGAAAAAATTACTATTTACTTGAGTGAAAAATTAATTTTAAATGACAATAAATCGTCAAACTGTAATGTATAGATAACAATTAAAACATTATTTTTAGTAGAATAAGTGTTATTTTTGTCTGACATGAACAAAATTAATTACGTTTAGAAAAAATTTAAAAATGATTTGATCAGTGATAATTATAGTTTATAGAGAAAATTGATGTTTACTTTTTCATCAGTATACACAATATTTAGTCAGACGTAAAAAAAACTAGCAACCTAATTTAATTTAAAGAAAAAACAGTTTCGAGAAAAGTGAAAAAAAAAATATTTTCATTTTCAGTAGTAAAATCCCTTCTATAGTCAGACATACAAAAATTGTTTAAAAAAAATAATAAAACAAAAATTTGAGTAAAAAAGCAAATTTGTAGGTTCTGTAACTATTTCAGTAAAAAAATAAATTTTAATTTGGAATTTTTAATTAATTCCCTAGAAAATAACTAATTTTAAATAGAGAATTACAATTTTTTTTGATACTGCACTATGTACAGAAGAATTGAAAATCGATTTTTAGTTCTATAATCACTAATTCATTCAGACGTGAAAAGGTTTAGATTTATAATTAATTTCGAAAAAAATTGATATTAACGTTATTTAAGACTCGTTCAACTTTAATTACTAATATTCGAAAAGATTTTTACAAGCTTTTTGTAATTTATTAAAAATTTTAATAGTAGTTAATTCTCTATTTAGTGAGCGGCGATGGAAAAAAACCAATATTTATTTTCAAGAAAATATTGGAAAGACACTAAGTAGTATAAGACAGTATTAGGTCAGACGATTTATGTATTTTTTCCCAGTGATATATAAAAATACACTTTTCAGTAGTATAGGTCAAAGCTAAGTCAGACATTGAATAAGATAAATAGTTTGCTTACTATTTTAATATACAGTGCGTGTCGGTACATTAGCCCTAATGAACTATTAACATAAAACAATTTTCAACACTGTTAACTAAAAAATATCAAACTACAACGAATTGATCTGAAAAAGTGGATCAAATCATCATTTGATGTCAATTTTTGCATCATTTTGATCTATTTGGGAATTATTTTGACATTAAAAAAAAAATTGAAATCAAAAAAGAAATATTGCTACGTTAATAAAATATTTATTCGACCAACAAAATTTGAATGAAAATTTTTTCTTTAGCTGAAAATTTTTAATCACTACTTTTCAATCCATCGCTTTGTGAATTGCAAACGTGAAACTGATTTCACAGACCTTTTTCGTTAGTCGGGAGTTTTTCAACTATTTTTTTTTTCTTGTTTTTTTTTGAGGAGGTTAGGATGGAGGAAGTGGAGATGGGGGAGTGGAGGAAAGTTTTGCATCCGCCTAGAGTTATGCTTTCACTGACTGTGTATTTCCCGTCGTTTTTGAAATAAGCCTCTAAGTTTCAAATGAGCAGCTAATACACTGTTTGTGCTTGTTCCTATTTGTGTTTGTTAAACAACAAGGGAGAAAAATCGGTTCTCCATGTTATTTTCCTCATGATAAAAGAGAACTGGAGACAAAAGCTTTTCATATAAAACTGAACCAAACCGATATTTCGAGTTCCCGGTTATAAATTTTTCCCTTTTTTTTCTGCAAGAAATTTTTTTCTGATATTTTGTTTGCAAATTCTGTAAAAAAAAATATAATATTTCGCGAAAAAGAGGAAAATCTGAAAAATATTTGCCATTAAAATAAAATATGTCGCCTGTGCATTATCGATGGAATAAAAAATCTCTTGTTTGTATCTGACGAAAATTTATCTCAAAAAATAAAAACTCAAGAAAAACAATTTTAAAAAAAAATTTTGTTTTAAAATAATTCTTTATTGATTTATGTTCTAATTGAATTTACTTGTAAGATTTTGCAAAATAAAAAAGAAATCATATGTATTAAAAAGTATGAAATGCCAATTCATTAAAATTTTTAAGAGCGTTTTAATTTGAAAAACATTAGAAATCTGAAGCAGGGAAAAATTTTAAATAAAAAAAGATAAAAGCACGCTAATTATTACATATAGTATAAATAATTGAAAATATTTTAAAGTAATAAATAGTTTTCATTCTCAAACATTTGATATAATATAAATAAATAGGGATTTTAGACACTTTAGTTTCATTAAAAAATTTAAAAGTTAATTAATTCAAAGCCATCTTCACGTTTTTCAGATTATAAATTATTGAAATAGAAGAAAATTTAAAATGTTGGAGTTTGACTAAAATCTTTTTTTACTACTTTGTGAAAAATTAAAAATCTTCTCTAAACAAAAACTTAATATTACTACTGACATTACACTATAAGTACTTTTATCAAAATAATTAATAAATCCATGGAACCTACATTAATGAGTCTGACTAAAAATTGCTTTAACTGCTTCTACAGAAAAAGTTTAAAATCTTGCATTAAAAAAAGACTTTTTTAAAATTCTACTGACAAATTACAAAATTTTTTATTTTCAAATATAAATTTTGTAAATAATTTCGTAGTCAGAACTTTAAAAATTCACTTATTAAGTGCAAAATTGATTATTATTGTTCATATTTTTTAAATTTTAATAAAATTCCACGAAAGAATTCAATAATTTTCTATAATTTTAATAAATCCTTCAAAATAATTCAATTATTTTATTCGGTGGTAAAATCTTTACAAAAATTTAATTTTTTGCTAAAAATTTAATAAATGCTTCGAAATAATAAAATTATTCTTAGAAATATAGTAAAATTCTTTGCAATAATTAATTTATGTTTATAAATAGTAAAATCCTTTGCAGAAATTTAATTGTTTTCAAAACAATTTGAAAAGAATTTCTCAAAAAAATTTTAACCTTCAAATATTAACATAAAATCCATTTGTCTTCTAAAATTTTAATAAATTCTTCGGAACAATTAAATTATTTTTATAAATAGTAATAAAATTCTTCGCAACAATTCAATTATTTTTAATACAGTTTTAATAAAATTCGCCTTCATAAACTTCAATTGCTTTCAAAATTTTCAATAAAATTTTTAAAAAAACACCATTAATTTAAAAACAGTTAAAAAAAATTATTCAAAATAAATTAATTACAATTTTTTAAAATTTTAATAAAATTCTTCACGAGAATTTAATAACATTTTAAAAGGAATTATATTATTATCAACATTTTTTTAAAAATTCTTTGCAATAATTCGATGATTTTCAATAAATTAATTTTAAAATTGAGAATATTTGAAAAGAAAAATTATTTAAAAAATTAAGAAACAAAAAAGGCAACAACAACTGACTTCAAACTGCGAACAGATTATACCTGATGATAAACTTTATTAATATAGATTATTATTAGTATTAGTATTATTGTTATTATCATTAGTATTATTTTTATTAGCATTATTATTAATAAATATAAATAAATTAAAATTCAAGTTTAAAAAAACTTTCAATAACAGTAAAAATCTAATAGATTTTTTAAAAAATTGTTTTTTTTAAACTTACTACGTATAATATTTGACTAATTTTAGAGATTTTATAATGGGTCACAATTTCTTAAACGGATCACTTTAAAAAAATAATTTTGTTTTTCATCTAAAATAATTTTTTTTACTCCTTGTAGAGTAAAAGAAAGACCCTGAAAATTTTAGAACAAATTATATTAAAAAACTATCGAAAACAAATTTTTTTACAAATAAAAATTATTTTTAAATACTTGGTTTCATGACGAAGAAAACCCATTTTGGTATTTTAAAATCGGTTAACTGGATTTTGAGAAAAATATTTTTTTACTTAAGACTAGAAAAAAACTAAATTATTAATAACATTAACAAAAAAAAAATTGCTTTTGTTCCAAAATTTTCAGGGTTTTTCTTTTACTCTACAAGGAGTGCAAAAAAATTATATTAGATGAAAAACAAAATTATTTTATTTAAAGTGATCCTTTTGAGAAATTCTGACCCTAATATCAAAAATAATGAAATACGTTACAACAGTTTGAGAGGATAATGAAAATGATAATGTGAAACTTAACAACAATAAGCTAATAATGAAAATAATAATAAAGTACTCAACAATAATAAAGAAATAACGAAAATAATGATAAATATTAATAATGAAAATTGCAGTAAAGATGATAAAAATAATAAAAATAATAATAAAGAGAGTAATAAAAACACTATTAAAAAACTTAATAATAATAAAAAATTAATTCCCCACCAAAACAAAAGGAAGAAGAAGAACCCACATCAAAACTCTCTGAATCATGAAAATATCCTCAAACGACTGAACAAAGTGAATGAATTTAAATGAAAAGACACTTTTCCCATTAGTTTTAATGGTTAGAGATTAGAACTTAGTAGCGAAACAAAGTGTTTCATATGTATGTATACATATATGTGTGTGTGTTTATAAACATAGAGAGAGAGAGAGAGAGAGAGAAACTAAGTTTAATATAGTCAGGTACATTTGAGCTCTTGTTCTAAAGCAGAGTGGCGTCAATAAAATAATCCATGACACGCATGAAGTGCACAGCAATTGTACGACTCACTGCGTACAAAATGGTACATTCTAGTTTTGGAAAGAGAAACTGCCAAATTTGAAGAGCGGGAATGGACCCTACTGTCTCTCTCTCTCTCTCTCTCTCTCTCTCTCTCTCTCTCTTTCTCTCTTCACTCCCTTCCACCACAAACGAGCTCATGGTTTAGTATACACTGGGGTGCATTATAATCCTGAAACGATTTAACAGTTCGACGAGTTTTGTACGTGCCACAATCTGACGAAACTCGTAGACAGAAAAGGATCTGTTTATAGTACACTAACCTCAATCAGAAAATTCTTAATCGAACCGACATACAATTGTACATATACGTATTGTATTCTTTCACGTATGTATTCTTTCATGTTTGTATTCTATATATATATATATATATATATACAAAAAGTGTATCTCGTTGAATTGTTATTTGAAGATTATAAAAGGAATTCTGAGAAAAGAGTGGCAAGAAAAGAGAAAAGGAATGGAAGAAAAAAGAGAAACAAAAAGAAAAGGATGAAAAAAGTTGCAATGAAAAAAGAAGACAATTTTTGCTGCGAGAAGGAGAAAACTTATACTTTTTGGATGGAGGGAAAATGGGATATCCAGGGATAATGCATCGACTTATAACAGTCGCCTCTTCTCATCCAACTTATAATTTTATAAGCTACTTCCACCACACAGTGGGGGAGAGGAAGGGAGAGATAGAGAGTATGTGACTTTCTTTCGACTGTTGGTTAACGTTTTCAGAGAGAGAGAGAGAGAGACGAAAAGGGAAATTGTATGTGTGTAGAGGAAGAAGAAAAAGTTTTCTCATGTAACAGACGCTTGTCGGTGGTTTGGATGTCAATTATTTTCAATTATCATGTTATGTCTCTCAACTTTTTCCTCCTTTTTTTTCCCCCTTTTTTCCTTCTCCCTTTTCCTCGTTCACTTTTTCTTTTTTTCATCCTCCTCTTTTTATAGAAGAAATTCTCCTCTCTATATATCAAAATATTTGTCAGGCAAACATTTTCAGGAATCACTTTTATATATTAGTCTCATTAAATTAATTGATTTTGAAAATTTCAAAACTTTCGTCTCTTCGTTACTTTTGGCAAAAGTTTTTCTTTTCAAGTTGTTTATTTGCTGCTCATATTAAATTAGTGTGGGTAAAATTGAAGAATTTCTTTTTTTCATTAAAATTTCATGAAATTCGACTATACTGTTAACTAAATTTTTTTTAATTACAAAAAAAATTTTTACAAATTGTTACCCGATAATTTAGGAAAACTAAAATCGTCGCGTCTGACTAAAAACGGCTTCTACTACTTTAATAAAAATGTATAATCTTGTGTGACAAAAAACTTTTGGTTTCTACTTGTAATTATACTTTTTTAAATTGTTGTCGAAGAAATTAAAAAAACAAGGGACGAGAATGAGAATTAATTAGTCTGACTAAAAGTGACTGCTACTTCAATTAGAAATTCAAAATCTGGTCTGACTGAAACTTTCTATTTCTACTCTCTAAATTTTAATTAGTGAAAATGTTTATTAATTTGAGTTAGTGACTGACTTTTTGCTTTTGAATTAGTAAACTTTACTAATAAATTAGTATAGAAATGACTATTTATTAGTAAAATTTACTAATTCAAAAGCAAAAAGTCAGTTTTATTAGTAAATTTTACTAATAAATGGTCATTTCTATACTAATTTATTAGTAAAGTTTACTAATTCAAAAGCAAAAAGTCGATCACTAATTCAAATTAGTAAACATTTTTACTAATTCAAATTTAGAGAGTACTTTATACGTACTTTTTATTCATCACAATTAACAAAAATTAATAAATAATAAGAAAATCGTTAGTAAACGTAGATTAATAAGTCCGACTATAAATTGCTGGTACAACTGAAAAATTCCGGAAAATTATGTAGCTGAAATCGACTTCTTCTACTAAAACCAAACCTTACAAATTGTTCTCTGAATAATTGACAACAACGTAGTAGAACTGAAATCGCAAAGTCTGACTAAAAATAGTTTCTACTACTTCGATAGAAATTTATTACAATTGATGTTAAATAATTGAATTCTTTTGAAAAACTCTATTAGTAGATATTTAAAAGCTTTGAATGAAAAAAAATGTTTGCCAATAATTGCAATTTCTCCAAGAATTTGTATTATTAAAATTTTTTGGAAAAAAAATTAATTTTGAAGAATAATTTTATTATTTTTAAAGATTATTGAAATTATGGCGAAAACAATAAATAGATTTTTGAACATAATTGAAATTTTTAAAAGAATTATATTAAATTTTTTTTTAAATAATTAAATTTTGGTAAAAACTTTTATTGTTTTTTAAGATAATTCAAATTTTGAGAAAAATAATTATAAAAAAAAAGTTGAACATAACTGAAATTTGTCCAAGAATTTATATTATTAAAATTTTTAAAAATAATTAAATTTTGGAGAATAATTTTATAATTTCTAAAGATTATTGAAATTATGGCGAAAACAATAAATAGATTTAAGAACATAATTGAATTTTTTTCAAGAATTATATTAAATTTTTGGAAAATAATTGAATTTTGATGAAAAATTTAATTATTTTTAAAGGTAATTCAAATTTTGAGAAGAATATGAAAAAAAGTTTGAACATAACTGAAATTTTTCAAAAACCTTATAAGATAAAATTTTTTTAAATGTTGAATTTCTTCAATCATTTGTAACGTCCATAAAATTAAATTTCTTTAGTGTTTTTTAATTAAAATTCTTTAACAAATGCGTTATTATTTTAATAATTAATTAAATGTATATTAACAATTTTAACTAATCTCAGAAGATTTTGATTTATTAAAATTTTTCAAAAATATAAGTTCATTAAAATTTCTAATTAAATCCATTCAACATTGAAATTTTCTAAAATTTCACATTGAAACCGTTTGAAGTTAATTAATTAAGGAAAATTGTAAACAAACTCTTTTAAAATTGAATTAATTTGAAATATTTAAGTAAAATTATTCATTAAATAATTTACTTATTTTGATGGTTGTTCAAGATTCAAGTTATTAAAAAAGAAATTTTTTACAAATATTGGAAAAAATCATTTGTAAGTTCTACAAAATGCAACATTTTTTTGTTTTGTTTTGTTTTTAACTAAAAGGCAGAATATGATTATTATAATTATAGTAATATTAAAACTATACATATTTCAATTTTTGTTTAATTTTTATTTAAAAAAAATTGAATTAAAAAATTTTGCCATTCCATTATGTTTAAAATTTCTAAAAAAATTACGTGACATTATTTGTAAACGCTTCCTAATAAAATTTATAAACAACGTAAATCTTTCCATCTGACTAGGTTCTACTACATTACGACTTATGGCAATTACAAAAAAAGATTGTCCGCCAAAAAAATTGTTTTTACCACTCCCATAAAAATTGCCACACTAACAATAAATGAATTATTTTTTATTCCCTTATTTTGATATATAATGTCTGAAAAAAAGTATAAAGCAGAAGTAAACACAATATTTAATTTTATAACTAAAAATCAAATTTTCCGAGTATAAATAAAACAAAAGACGATTTTCTGCGCCATCAGAATTTCGAAATAACAAACAAACAAACAGAAAAAAAATACTTCCGCCACTTTTAATTATTCAAAAGCTATATATTCACGATTACAAAAGGCGTTTTAAAAAATAGAAAAATACTTTCGCCAATTTTCCCAGTAACTGCTTAATGAAAAATGAATAAAAGCGAAGCTTGATACGAGTATAAACGCTTGTTCCACGAATCCGGTCGGCTGTCATGTTTTATTCACTTTGAAATTGCGATAGGAAAAATACTGATGTTTTGCAGCAGTTGTTATTTTTTTTTTGTCTTCTTTTTTTTCATGATGAAAAACAAAACCCACCCACCCCCTCTTCCCTTGCCACCCCTCAATACCGTCCTCTCGATTTGTCAGGTGTTTGCGATAAACCTTTCGATTAATCATGCTCGAGCCTTTAGCATGGAAAGTGTTTATGAATGAAAATCGTTTTGCTCGTGTATGTGAGTGGGAGTGAAAAGGATAGAGAGAAACAGTGAGAGAGAGAGAGAGAAATTGGCTATATCAGGGCATCGTATGTATATAAACGAATATCGCGTGTCCACGCAACTCGATACTAACGTTTGCTTCGCATGTCTCGAATAACATTGAGGGTGATCGTGTATAGTTATAGGCCACAATTAGCGGTTAGATTCTTGCCTCGAAACAATGACAGATATTTCACCGAGAGAATTTCCTCCTCATCTCAAGGAAAATAATCATTAAAGCCCGTTGCAATTCCAACAGGAAATTTCACTGGCATTCAACCTAAACGAACAATGGTAACGATTTCTTGAGTGTGTACAGTATAAAAAAGCAGAAGAGCACAAAAAAATAATAAATGAATACAAAAGTTTTCTTCTTTTTCCCTTGTTTTTCTTTTTTTTGCGGAAAATTTCCCGAATGCGCACATAATGAGAAACAATTTTACTTTCAAGAGTATTTTTTCTCCTCAATAAAAAAGCGAGACAAAAAAATCAGAAAAGGACAGTAAAAAGAGAGACGAAAAATAAAAAAAGGAGAAAATAGAAAAAATAAAAAAAAATAGAGAAAAAAAACAAAAATAGTACAAAAAAGACAAAGAAGATACAAAAAGACAAAAAAGGCAAAAAAGGCAACAAAGAGAAGACACGGAAAAGAGACTATCTTTTAATAAAATCTGGTTACATTTACAGCAACAAAAAAAGATGATAATAATAAAAAGCGTAAGCTTATTAGAAATAAAAGTGCATTTGAAAGAAAAAACTGCTAAAAATATTTTTTCTTTTCTTTTTTTTTTTACTAAAAAAAAAATTTGTTACGCGAAAAAGGTGGAAATTAACATTTTCTCCCTGGAGGGTGTAATGCTTCACTGGCACAATGTTAGTACTTTAAATATTTATCGCATGAATATTAAATGAACATATAAACTTTCATCTCTATTCAATAAAACGGCGAGCTTACAGAAAAGGGATGTACTTGCATCTCAACTCTCTACTCTATTTCACATTTCCTGCGTAATATAAGCAAAAAGCCCAAGGCAGAAACTTTGCACAAGAAAACCTAAAGATGTTCTCCTGGACAAGTTGGTAAACTTTCGATTTATGATTTTAGTAAAATTAGACCACCTACTTTGTTTGATGTTGCAAAATCAAAAAAAAAAAGAAGGAAAAAGAAAAGGAGAAAAAAAGAGCAGCAATAAGTTTCTTCTTTATCTACCTAAAATCTTAATCAAACCTAGTACAACTTGGTTCGTTGGAAAAAGATTGTATTTTATAGATCTCTTGAAGCTTTTTCTTTTTCCTTTTTAGAGTAATAATTACAATAAAAAAAATCAAGGAGAGAATAAAAAAGGAGTAAAAATAAGTAAAGAAAATGAAAAAAAGGATAAATGTTAAATAAATAAATATTAAAATAAAAACCATATTAATAATGTACGAAAAAAGAAAAATAGAAAAAAGAATGAATAATAGAAACAACTAAATAAATAAAGTAAAAAAGAAAATACCTACTTAATTAAAAACTTTATGCCTCACCTGAGATATACTTTTTCTACTGACAACACATTTTACAAAAAAGTAATAAGTCAAATATTGGAAAAAAAATTGATTTACTACTTCAACAAGTAGAACAAAAGAAATTACAAAAAATAACAAAAAACTAAGTACACTGAAGTATAAAAGAGACTAACAATAACGAAAAACTAAATAAAAGTACAAAAGAAAATAAAAATATTAGAAAAATCTAAATAAAGAATAAATTTAATGAAAAAAAATTTTAAAAAAGAATAAAAAAATAATACAAAGCAATCAAAACTAAAAAAATTAATTAAAAAAAAAGGAAAAAAGATCTAAAAAATTGAAGATGAAGCAATTTTAAAACATCATGCTAAATAAATTGAAGAAAAAGAAAGTAAACTTTAATAATTACAACCATGGAGTCTGAGCTATGATATAATTTTAGTACTGATAAAACAATTATACGAAAATATATATCTTTTCCGACAATGGAAGAAATTAAATAAAAAAGGTACAAATATCCAAAGGCTGACTGGCACTGACTTTTTTACTACTATCAAAAAATAAAAATAAAAATGTAATAAGGAAGTGAGACAAATTTAAAGTTATTTTTATATTACGATAAAATAAGTAAATAAAATAATTACAATTCATTATAATTTTTTATTTTAGTTAATATTTTGATTATTTTAGTCTGACTAAAAACTGCTTTTTACCACTTTAATACAAGTTTTAAATCATCTCTGTCCAAAAATGACTATTTCTTTTAAAATTATTATTGTTAAGATATTTCTTTTCCAAAATAAATAACAAAAACGTAAAACAATCTTTATCTAAGACTGGTATTGACTTTTTCCACTATAGTATACAACAATAGAAAAGGAAATAATAAAAAAATGTTAAAAATCTAATTAAAATAAAAAAGAGAATAGAAATATAAAAATGTCTAAATAAAGAAACTAAATAGAAATTAAATAAAAAAACAAAATTAAGTAATTAACAAAAAAAAATATACAAAAATCAAAAAATAATGTACAAAAATATCCAAAAAAACAGTAAATTTAAAAAAATAAATTGTAAAAAGTAAAAAAACAAAAATTTTAATAGAAAGAACAAAACGAATCTAAATGAACATGGTCCAGAGGAAAATAGAAAAAGAGCAAAAATCAAGAAATGAAAAATTCAATATTTAATGTCAGAATATCTGAGCAAGGATGTACATTTACTATTGATAAAAAATTTTTACAAAAATATATTATGTGAGAGAATAAATGAAATAGAATTTCAACTTTGAATTAAATTTTGAAAAAATATCAAATGTCTGAATGTTATTGAATTTTTTCCACTAAAATTAACATTAGAAGAATTACCAACATTCCGTCTGCCAATCATTTACTTGTTTCAGTATTATGCATTTCGTAAAAATATTCTTTTTTATAAAAATATTGTGTTATATGAAGTAAAAAAATTGTCTGACTGTAACTATTACTATTTCATACAAAAATTTTGTCTAATACGAAATTAAAAATTGTAAACTTAAGTTTACTTCTTTGGAAAATTTTTCAAATACAAGAAATTTACACCTAATGTTTGTCTAAAATTTCTTATTCAACTAGAATCAAAAATCACAAAAAAGTTCTTGTCTGACCTCAACTGACAAAAACTTTTATCACCGACATAAAAATTACCAGGAACATCGGATATTTTAACAAAAAAAAAAAATAAATTTTATTCCTTTTCCGACTCTGTGAAGTGGATAAAATATAAATAAAAAAATGGTTCAATTTAAAATTACAATTTTGTTTAAACGAAAAATACGCACGAAAAATATCACCACTAATTAAAATCCCATAAAAGAAATATATATATTCGGCAATAAAAAATTGCCACTGGTTGACGCTAATTAAAATAAGTGATTAACGTTTTACTAACGTAAAATAATTACGGAATAACATTGAAATTTTCCGATTTTATCATGCATTCGTAAATTTTGTGCAATTAACAAATCACCGCTTTTACACCTGATCTCCTCTAAACGAGTCCCTAGGTATATGTTTGCAATTTTCAACGCATAAACTTGGTAAAATACATATTTAACACTCCCTCTCTTTCTCTTTATCTCTCTTTCTCTCTCTCTCTCTGTCCCTCTTGCCTGTAATTATCTAAATATTCTATTAAATTCGATGAATCTGATAATTCATCGTTGCTAATATCGCCATTATTCGGATAATGGATTTCCAATAAACATCAGGCGCAATGTTTTTTTTTTGCTTTTTTAAATTAACACAACATTGAGCAATTCGATTTGTAGTTAATAAAAAAAAAATTAACGAATCAATGATATGACTTTTTGATATGCGATCATTGGAGTTTATTTTATTTTGTCAGTTAATGAACAGTATTCACACGCGGGTAAATGCACTTTTAAGTATCGAATATTTTTTAAGTGTAGAAGATGTTATAAGCAGATAGGATAAAAATCTGGTGTTGATAGTGATATTTTTTTCTCTGCATTATAAAAAAAAATTTTTTTGAACTTAAAATTGTACAGTCTGACTAGAAAACACGTATGGTGTCTGGCGGAAGTCGACTATTTTTACTGAAACCAATCTTATAATTTCATAGATTTTTAAAAAATAATTGACAAAAAAAATGGTCATAATAATAAAATCGTTTTTGGAGCTCAGTTCAAAATGATCTCTATTCAATTGTCAATTTAATATAATCTCGCAAAAGTATCCGTGAAAATCTTAATTCAGATTAATTTTAAATTCACGTAAAAAATAAAAAATGATATACATTATAAATAAATAGTGATTTTTGTTTCTTTGACCGTATTAAATATTCTTACAAATAAATTATAAATGAATAATAAATTATTAACAATAAAATAACAATTCGTTCACAAAATTATGTCACACTTTTTAATAAGTATAAGATAAAATAAAAAGTAGAATAATAAATAAAGAAAATAGTAAAATTATACTAAACTAAGAAATAATAAAAACACTAAATATACTACAATTGAATAAAAAATATATTATATAATTATTTAATTTTTGTGACAAACGTATTTTAAATTTTATTTGCTATTTTTAAATGTTCACAGAATATTTCAAGTAGATAATAATTTTATTCATTTTCATTAGAATATAATCTTATTATTAATGAATATTTTTTTTAAATAATTATTTATACATTAAAAAATAAAAAAATAAATAAAGAAAATTAAAAATAAAACAAATGTAAATAATAAAAAATAAATATTGTTATATAAATAAATTATTAAATCTACAAGAATACTGAAATTAATAAAAAAAATCAAATACATTTAAAATATAAAACAACAAAACGAAATAAAATTAAAATGTAACGAAATAAAAATTAATTCTTTGGTAAATATAATAAATTTACTTTTTATTTAATTTTTTTTATTCTTTATTTTTGTATAATTTTATTATTTTCTTTATTTATTAATTTAGGGATATTTTCATTTTATCTATAATAACTAGCAAAAACTACACGGCGCAAGCGCGCGTGAAATTTTCTTTTCAATTGTTACTTATCAATATTTACTTTTCCAAATTTAATGAAAATTCATAATTTCTTAAAAAATATAATTTTTCTTACGGTCTTTTATTAAATGTTATTATTTGAACAACTCGTATGGTAAAATGACAAAATATTTCTAAGAGCAACTTGAATTAAAATTCAAAATTTATTTCAATAAAAGTTGGCAAAATTTTCGATTGTTTCAATTTTTTAAAATTATTTTCGGAAATAGAAGTATTCTTAAAACATTTTAATATCATTTTTAAAGAAACAATTTTACAAAGTTTCTAAATTAAATTTTACAAAAATTTTATACTTTTTGTTAAACAAAAATTTTAAAACTCATTCATGTTTATTTTTCCCAAGGAATTTGAAATTTCAAATAATTTCAATGAAAAAGCTCATGAAATATAATTATTTCTAAAATTTGCAGCTGTAATTCATCCAAAATTCAATTAATTTTCAAGAATTTTTGAATAAAATTATTGAAAAACTTTAATAATTTTTAAAGAAAAATAATGTTATTAATTATTTTTTAATACAAAAATTTAGTAATTTTTAAACTTTTGCTTTCCTTAAATTTTGCAAGGAATTTAATTTAAAAACCATTTAATATTTAATTAATTCCTAAAATTCCTGTTATAAAGGTTTAAATATTTAATTATTTTTTAAAATTTTAACTGAAATTTTTGTTAAATTTATTCCTATGAGAATTGTATTATTTAAATCGAATAATTTTTGTAAATTCATAAAATGATATAATTTCAAAAATATAATTATATTTAAAGACAATTTTTAAGAAGGAAAAAATTAAATTCTTCAAAATGTAAAATTTTACAGAATTTTCAATTGTTTCAATTTATGAAAATTATTATTGTGAATTAAAGTACTTTTTTGTTTAAAACATTTTCAAAAAACCAATTTTTAAAAATTTTTTAAATTTTAATAACTTTTGTAAAATAAATTTTTAACTAATTATTGTTCTTTATTTGCTTAAAATTTCAAAATACTTAGAAACTTGAACTGCAAGTCTTCTAAAATTCAATTAATTTTCTAGAATTTCTGAATAATTTTATTCAAAATTTAATTTAAATTTAAATTTAATAATTTAATTCAAAATTTACTACACATGTAATTCAATTTTTTACACATTTTTTTATACAGTTTAAAAATTAACTTTCCATCTTTTGAAATATCAATTTAAACTACAAAACAAAACATTGTAATGAAATAACACTAACTTCAGGTGAGGAGAGATTATGTCGATTATTATAATATAATTATTAAAAGTTAAATTCATTAATTCATTTATTAAAAAATATGAAATGGTATTACTAACGAATTAAAATTTTTTAGTTAATAATATACTATTTTTCTATAATTTACATAATTTAATTTTCTATATTTAGTTTATTAATAATTATTAATCTTTATAAAACATAAAATAATATTACAAACGTATAAATATTTTCTTTTTTCCTTGAATTTAAAATTAATCTAAATTAAGATTTTATTACACGGAAACTTTTGCGAGATTATATTAAATTGACAATTGAATAGAGATCATGTTAAACACTATAATAAAAATTATAAAACAATTTTTAAAAGAATTGTTTTTAATTAGAAATAATGGAATAATAGATAATAGAAACCTAATGATATTAAATGTATTATACTTTAATATTGTATTCTATTGTATTAATTAACAAATATTCAGCTATTATTGTAGTTTTTGCTTTACGAGATAATATACAATATTATATTGCGTAATAATAAACGTAGAATATAATACTATTTTCCACTATTCTAGCAATGCGAAACATTTCAACAGAGTAAAATAGCCGAATACTAAATGCACACCAACTACTTCCTATTCTATATGCCATTTTACGATTCTGAATAGACGAACATAAATGACCATCTCTCATGTATTACTTGGTGGAAAATAGTTTCTGACAGTACAAATAAAATATATTGAATAAAAATCCCCCACTCCTCACATCCATCCTCTGAAACCCTTTTATTCCCAACTCCTGAACAACCTTTTCTTTCCCCACTCCTTTGTTAACAGATTTTTATGGTTATACAGCCATCACATTCTTTTTTTTTTTTTTGATAGAAATACTATTACAATTTCATTTTGAAACGTCACTTTCATAAATGGAAGGTCATTTACACTTTTCATTCATTCAGGGGTGTGTTTTTTTTGTTGTAGTTGTACACTTTTGCTTTTTTTCCCCTCATACCGGCGACAGTGTGCTCTACTTTTTTTCACACAACTGCTAGTCTAGCGTGTGTATACATATAGCCTTGTGCAAGTGACGTTCTTGTATTATTTTTTTTCTCTGTCAAGCAGGAAAAAAATGGTTCTAATTGAACAAATAAAAACATGATTTTTATGTGCAATCGTATTATACGTTTTATTAAATTTTGGAAATTGAAGTTTATTGTAGAGAATATTTTAGATTTAGAGAACAAAAAACGATATGAATACTACTGTTCTGACTAAATGATTATTATTTTCAATAGAAAATTTCGACAGTGTGGAAAATTGAATTTCTTTTTTTTCATTGAACTGAATTCTGTTAGAGATTATATTTTTCATTATGATGGTAAATTCTATTAATAAAACTTGGATTTAATGTGGAAATATTCTACATTTATGAATAATTTTCAAATAATGGAATAGAAATGATTATTACATTGAGAGGGAAATATTTTTGAATGAAATGTATTTTAATTTGAATTTAATTGTTCTATTTAATTTCAATATTTTATTATTTTATTATTTTATTTCATTATTTTATTTATTTTATTAATTCTATTTATTTAACATTATTCTTTATTCCATTTATTTTATTTTATTTATTCTACTAATTATATTTATTTAATTTATTTTATCAAGCGTTTATTTATAAACGAACGATTGTTACAGCAAATTAAATTATTTGCATGAGTGGAAATCCCTGCGAGAAAAGTGTGACATTTTTATGTAGCAGAAACATAAAAATATTAAATATTTATTTTATTTTTTTTGCTTAAAAATAATAAAATATAAAATTACAATTTCTCCTGAAGCTAAGCATTAGACATTTTTCTCATAAATATTGAACTTTAAAGAAAAACAACTTAAATACAATGGCCGACTGGTATTGACTTTTTTTTAATAAAATAAAAAAAAATACAAAAAAAAATTAATAATAAGAAATTGATAAAAATATAAATAAAGTAAGGAAAAAGAGAAATATTAAAATGCCTCAATAAAGAAATTATACTAATATTATTTTTCTTCTCGTTTTTACTTTTACTTTCAGTTTCTTATAATTTTATTTTCACATTTATTGTCACTTTTTTTCAATTTTTTTCTTTGTCAGATTTTCACTTTAACATTTGATTTTCACTTATTGATTATACATTTTTATTTACATAGGATTTTATTTTTACTTTCAATTTCACTGTTATTTTCACATTGACCTTTCCTTTTTACTATGGATTTTGCTTTAACATTCTCTTTCATATTTTTGAGATTTTCGATCTCACTCTGAATTGTACTCTTATTTTGATAGAATTTAATTTTTATTCTATTTTACAAACACTTTCACTTTGCAGTAATTTCTTTTCATCATTTATTCAAAGTGTCTGTAAAAAAGGAAAAAGAAATTTCGTCAAAGTGAAAATGAATGTAAAAATAAAATTTTATCAATGTAATAATAAAAATTTTACAAAAAAGTGAAAATGAAAATAAACTTCCGTTACAGTGAATGTAAATGAAAATCATTTAAAGTAGATCAGAGTATTATTTGGGTGTGGGAAAAAGTCAAATTTTTGTTAGAAAACAAAAAGGAAAATAAAAATTAAATTTTTGCGTCTAATCGGTTTATGTTCTGTTAAACAAATTAAAAACTATAAACTTTTTTTAGTACTTTTCACTCCATTTTTACTTTACTTTCACTCAAAAATTTTTTTCATTCCATTTTCACTTCACTTTCACTCAAAATTTATTTTCATTTCACTTTTGCTTCTTGTCAAAAATTATTTTCACTTCATTTTCACTTCACTTTCACTAAAAAAAAAAATTCACTACATTTTCACTTCACATTCACTCAAAAAAATTTTTCACTTTATTTTCACTTGACTTTCACTCAAAAGTTTTTTTCACTCCATTTTCACTTTACCTTCACTCAAAATTTATTTTCTTTTCACATTTGCTTGTTGTCACATTTTATTCTACATTTTCACTTCACTTTCACTCAAAAATTGTTGTCACTCCATTTTCACTTAAAATTTATTTTTACTCCGTTTTCACTTCACTTTCAATCAAAATTTATTTTCTTTCTAGTAGAATGAAAATAAATTTTGAGTCATTTTAATTCTATTTTTAATTCACTTGCACTTTTCTTACACTTTGAGTCAAAATTTATTTTCTCTTTAATTTTACTTCACTTACACTCAAACTTTATTTTTACTCCACTTTAACTTCACTTTCAAACTACTTTCACCTTTAATTAACATTTCAATATTCTTTTTCTCCAACACGATGTTAAAATCCTCAAAGTGAACCAACAAAAAGATTTGAAAAGTTGAAAAAAGTGAAGTGAAAATTAAGTGAGTAAAATTTTGAGTGAATGTGAAAGTGGGGTGCATGTGAAGTGAAAATGAAGTGAAAATAAATTTTGAGTGAAAAGGAAACTTAAAAAGGGAGTAAAAAATTTTTTGTGTAAAAGTGAAAGTGGAGTGAAAATGGAGTAAAAAGAATTGTGAGTAAAAGTGAAGGAAAAATGGAATAAAATTTTTTTTGGTGAAAGTGTGGTGGAAGTAAAGTGAAAATAAATTTTCAGTTAATGTGAAAGTGAAATGAACATGGAGTGAAAATAAATTTTCAGTGAAAGTGATGTGAAAATAAATTTTGAATGAAAGTGGACTGGAAATAAATTTTGTGCGAAACTGAAGTGAATGTATATAATCGACCCCCAAGAAGGTAATTTTTAAATTATCAGGGAGATTTTTTTTTAATTTACCAGGGAAATTTCAAAATTTATTTGCAAAATAACAGTGCGAGATTCGAGAAAAGCCTATAAGAGAATCGTTTGTCGCGTGCGACTATATATATATGATCTTGTCTGAAAAGCCAGAGAACATCTAAGGTTCGTTGCTTCACACTGGCTGTCAAATTAAACGCTCGTTATGCTTACTAGAACGCTGGCAACTAGACGAACGAGAGACCCCATCACACACAAAAGCTTTCTCTCTCTCTCTCTCACTCTCTCTCACTCTGTAGCAAAGTTATCCTCGACACAATTGTACAAGTTTCAGGATTGTTTTCCATGGTGTGTAACGATCCCTTGGGAGTAATTGCGAAGTCGTTTTCGTCGAGTCAGCATGACAGGTGGAGAGAAAAAAGGACTATAGAAAAGAAGGGGCTGGCGGGGGAGAGAAATAGAGAGAGAAAGAGAGAACACAGATGGAAAGAGTGGAAAAAGAAGGGAAAAAAAGGACTTACTGCTACAGGAAAAAGGAGAAGAAGATAAAAGAGCAACGAAACTGCTGCTGCTACTGCTACTGCTACTGCTATTACTACGCGACAGTGTGGGAACAACTATATGCCAGAAATCCCGTAAATTTTCGAATATTTTCCAACCTCGAGTAAATCATGGGGCCACTATCACATTCAAACCATGGCGTCATAATATGCAGAAACCTCTAGTGTACTTTTTTTTCTCCCCCGCTCATCTATTACATCGAGAAAGAAATTTACCTTTTGAAAAATTACTTTCGGTAAATAAGTAATGTATTTTTATATGATTCGAAGAAATAACATTAATAGAAATAATAAAATTACTTTTTTAATTACTCCAATTTCTTCTTATCTGTTTTTTTTCAAGAATAATAAAATTTTAAAAATTACTTTCGGTAAATAACTACAACGAATGTAATTAATGTTATTCTTTATTGGGGAGAAATTTAACTTTTAAAACATTACTTTCGGTACATAAAGAATGTATTTTTAAAATTTCAATCAAGTAAAATAAATAGAAATGATAAAATTAATTATTATTATTATTTTTTTCTCATTTGTTCTTTTCTATAAATAACAAATGTATTTCATAATATTTGAAGAAATAAAACAAAAGAAATAGAAATATAGAGATTCATTTTTTTAATTTTATCATTCTCTTTCTGATTTTCTTTTCGAGAAAGAACTTTTCAAAAATTACGATTGCTTATTTTTACTCCGAAACTATGAGTAAGAATTTTTTGAAATTATTAAAAAAAAATATTTTTACTTCGAACTATAAAGGAATTTAGAACGAAATTAATTTATTAAATTATTTTTAACACCGAATGTAAGTGTAAGAATATAGAGCGAAATTTAAGAAAAAAATTACGTTCACATGAGAGAGGAACTAATAAAAAAATAAGTTTGACATTTTTTTCATTGTGAATTTTATTTTTATAAATTTTATTCAAAACTGCGTTCGAAATTTGTTCTTTCCTCCGAAGCTGATTGTATGAATTTAATTCAATTTTTATTAAAAAGTTAGTTCTAATTTTTATCGCTTAAAATAAATGTTCAGAATTCGAGTAAAAATTAATGATTCTAATTATTTTGCTCCGATGCTAATAAAATTTGTTCGAAATTAATAAACAAATACGTGATTTTAGAAATTATTTTTATAATAAATGCAATAGTAAAAATTTGGTTGGAAATTAATAAAAAAAAATTTGCTTTCAGAAAAAAGCAACTGTTAAAAAAATTAATAAGATTAAAATTTTTTTTTTAGTCTGAATCTGATTTTTAAGAATTTGTCCAGAAATTAAGTCTGAAATTTTAACTTTGAATTTAATTATTAAAATTTAGTTCAAAATTAGGTTAGAGATTGTTTACTTCAAATCTAATTGTAAGAATTTGATTAAATTGATTCTAAAATTTGATTCTATTCTAAAACAGAAAATTCTAAATTTGAATTTGATTCTAAATTATTAAACAAATACATTAACTTTGAATTTATTTTTACTTCAAATTCAATTGTAAAATTTTGGTTATAAATTAATAGAAGGAGAAACTTTATTTCCATTAGAAAGCAATTAATAAAAAAATATAATAAAATATAATGTTTTAATTTAATATTTTAAAATATATTAAATGTATTTAAAAAATTCATAAGTTTGAAATTTTTTAGTCCAACATTAATTGTTAAGAATTTGATTCAAAATTAAATTTGAAATTTTTTTTTCGTTGAAACTATTAAAATTTGGTTTAAAATTATTAAAAAATGTAAAATTATTTTAACCCCGAATCCAATTATAAAAATTTAGTTAAAAATTAAATTTCAAACTATTTTTACCTCGAACATAATTGTTAGAATTCGGTTAAAAAATAATGAAAAGAAATAATGTTTGAAATTGTTTTTACTCCAAACCCAACTGTAATATTTTACATGAGAAAGCAGTTAAAAAAAAAGTTAATAATTTTGCATTTCTTTTAGTTTACCGATTATTTGAAAAAAATTTTTGATTCAAAATTAAATTTGAAAATTTTCTACTTCAAACCTGATCATAAAAATTTGGTTATTTACTTTTCTTTTCAGTTTCGAAAATTTTGATTTAAAATTAAATATAGAAATTTTGTACTTCACTTAATTTTTAAAATTTAGTTACTTTTTACTATTCTCTACAGTTTCAAAATAAATGGTTGGACTGTTTTTCACTCCAAATTTCATGAAATTGTTTCGAAATGAATAAAAGAATAAAAACAAATTTGAAATTATTGTTACTCCGAACCCAACTGTAAGAATTTGGTTATGAGAATAAAAAAAGTCTCAATTTTTTTCAACTTGAACTAAATTCTAAAAACTAAATAGAAAAAAGTACAATTCGAGAGAAAAAATTGTAAATTTTGTTCTAACTTAGAACTAGAAATTTTTACCAAGTTATGAAATAGATAAAAATAGATGAAATAATAAAAGAAAAAAAAAGTTTGATAAAATCGATAATCAACAATATCAGCTTACCCCCACTCCGCGCCTCACTTCAAGTTCGAAGATCGTGTACTCATTTTCATCTTACCTGAAACGAGAAAATCTTATTAGATTGGAAACTTGGCACTTTCACGTGAGCACTAAGTATAAATAGAGCTGCGTTGCTTTGCATTTTAGACCCCTGAAGAGCCTTAAGTTTATATACAAAATAAAAAATACACACAAAAAAAAAACTATACGAACATAATACAGAAAACTTTTCCAAGAGTAATATTCAAACAAAAACAAAAAAAAAGTAAAAAAGAACCAATGTTTATATCAAGCAAAAAAAAAATAAATTATGCAAATATTATTCAAAAAGCAACTTTTTAGATACTACATTTTCTTAAATAGATCAAAAGCTCCGTGTGAAAAAAGTGTTCGGAAAAAAATTTTTCTTAAATATTTTTTCTTTCGCAGGCGTTTGTTTTTCAGAAAGAAAATTTCTACTTCCACTTTTTCTTTGTTGCTCGCCTTTTTCTATTTTTTTCTTTTTTTTTTTGTTCTTTAAAAGGCAATAAGTTCCGTTACAGCTCGGCATTGATTGTGAAAACTTTAATGTTTCAAATCTCAATGAAAGATAAATGGCAAACACTGTAATCAGAAAAGTTGAGCATTTATTCTGAGAAGAGAGAGAAAAAAAAGAAAAAATGAAAAGAAAAGAAAAAATAAAACGCTAAAAGAGATTGTTATTGTTTGAATTGCAAAGACAGAATTGAAACTCGTAGCTGGCTAACAATAATTAAAATTCCTCTAAAGAGTGTAAATTAAATCCTCATGGTTTATCGGTTAAAAGGATTGGTTCCAATTTATATAACTAATGGAAGGACTTAACACTCTTTTATTCGGTTTAATAAATTATTTAGGTACTACTATTTTTCCTTGTTTATTAAATATCTATTTACTATTTACTGTGTATTATTTTTTTAATTAAAATAAATATAACATAAAATATAAAATATAATATAAATATAAAATAAATATAAATTTTTCAATTTATTGAGTATTTGTAATTTTTTATTCATTAGTAATTTCACTTTTATTTTCATTGCATTACTTATTTTATTAATATTTATTTAGTTTATTTATTTATTTATTATTATAATTCATTTTTACATGAAATTCTTCTTTTTATTCATGAATACTAAATTACGAACAATAAATCTACAAATACGTCTAAATGATAAACTAAAAAAATTCAAACTCCTTTGGGATCGAACCCCAGAAGCAAACATAGAAATATCGAGATTACTGTCACTTAACGACTGTGACTATTTTTAATTCGAAAATACAAATTCCAAACGGAGCAAGTTTCGTCTTTTTTTCTAATTCAAAGTACTTTAAATACATTAAATAACTTTTAATAACTTAAATATTGAATAATAAAAACGTGATTATTTAAAAACTTAATCATTCTGAATTAAATAATTAAATAATATTTTTTTCAATGGGAAAATAAAATAAAAACCAAAAACTTTGTGAATTCATCAAAGAACAATAATATTCTTAATCTAATAATAATAAATTAATTTCTATACGCCTGTTAAGAATAAATAAATAATAATTTAATAACGAAAATATTAATAATAATATTAATAAAATAATAATAATAGTTCGTTTGAAATGATAACAAAACTACTCACCACGGAAATTTACCTTTTTCCATAAACAATAATTTGTAATTTATATTCGTAGGCAAACATCACGCGATTTGCAATCATGTTATACTGTGTAAGCGGAAAAGAGAAACGAGAGCGAGGGAATTTGTGTGTAACGAGTTATTTTATATATATAGCATATATTATGCAACGCGCCTCCTATTTTCAACGCGCAAAGATAAATTGTTCGCTTATGGATTTTCAATCGGGGTCGCATAATGTGCGTTGAATCCTCATTTTTTTTTTTTTTTTTATTTTTTTTTTTTACTCTAACTAAATGATATTTTACACTTATCGGTCGCCTTTTGTAACCGAGGACATCTGTTCTCTTCAAAAACCATTAGAAAAAAAAGGGTATGAGGCAGAATGTGATAAATAACATCGCGAAAATGTAATTTCACATTGCGAGAGTGAGAGAGAGAGAGAGAGATAAAAAAGTTAATCATTTCATAACCGAGACTTGAACGTTGAGACTAATTCAAATATGAATAAAGCGAACAGGCAATGAATTAATGAATACACGACCTAATTTTATAGCTCATAGGACAAGTGATTTTAATGAGAATCTCGAGATCAGGAAAATTTTCTCTCTCCCCTAAAGCATGGAATACGATATTATACAATCATATATATAAAGTCATGAAAATTCTTTTATTGTAGTTATTAGAAGGAGAAATTGGGAAAAAAGGAAGGAAAATGATTTAACATTATTTCTCGTTACTTTTAACCCACATACGATTGTAATGGAAATTTTATCTCTAGCTTTCAATTAATGTATATTTTATAATTATACTTCATAATTCATTTTAATTATTTCATTTAAAAAACTGTCTGTCTTGAAAATTATTTTTCACCATTCTTTTTTCAATTTTACTTTGTAGGGTAATTTTTTAAAAATTATTCAGATTATTTTATTTATTATAATTATTCTTCGTGATTCATTTTAATTATTTAATTTAAAAAACTGTCTAGCTGAAAAATTATTTTTTACCTTTATTTAAATAACTTATGTTAGAGCTACTTTTTTAAAATCATGCAGATTATTTTATTTATAGTTATTATTCATTTATTAGATGTTATTTAATATGAAATAAAATTTGAAATGTTTTGATTTCGATTTTTATATTTTGTATTAAAATGTTTTGATTTAATGAATATTTAATTTGAATTTTTGCTTTTAAACTAGTAAACTTTACTATCAAATTAGTAGAAATTACTATCATTCTTATTAGTAAAATGAAATTAGTAAAATTTACTAATTCAAAAGCAATAATAAAATATAATACAATATAATATTATATAATATAATAATAAAAGTAAAAATAAAAAAAATAATAATAAAAGTAAAAATAGTAATGAACAATAATAAAATAAATCTTTTTACCCTTTTTTCTTACCGAGAAGAGAAATTTCGAACGCATTAATTACAGGTATATAAAACTCTTTATTTTTGCCTGAGCTTAAAATAAACAAGGTTGCCATTGTCTTGAAAGAGGAAAATGTATCAAGATCAGAGTATGGATTTTCTGATCAATTAGTAGTTAAAGCCAGACGAAGTGTGTGTCGTTCGAGGTTAAACTTTCCCCGAGTAAAGTTACGTCGTCCACGATTTGTTAAGCCAAAACCATCGATATCTCATCGATTATTCGCTTCTACAAAACCATTTCTTCAACGTTAATTGAGACGCCACAATAAGCGGCTATTTTCTTGTCATAAATAAAGTGTCACGTTTATTTATTCGTTTCGAAATAAATTAGAAAATCAAATGAAAACGTTTTTAATTTTTAATTATAGTGACAAAATTTGCTTTATTTATTTCTTAATTAGTGTTTTTGCATTTTTTTAAAAGAAAATGGGTCTTTAGATTATAGAAAGAAAGATATTTTCTGAAAATTTTGACCAAAAATTTTAGCTTTGCTTCTTGACGTAAATTTAGAATTTGTGTAGATTTGAAAAGTATGAATCACGACTTGTGACTTTGCTGCTCTTTTAAATTTATTATTTTTTTAAATCAGTCGAATTTTCTTTCTATTTAATTCAATTCTCGATTCAATGCTAATTTCGGTTTGATTTTAATTTAAATTAATTTTAATTCAATTACAATCTAATTTTATTTTTAAGTGAAGTTAATTTGAATTGCATATCGTTTTAATTTAATTTTAATCTAATTTACATTCAATCACTGAAAAAAAAGTTCTGGTTGGAATTACCAGAAATTCCAGTTTTAACTAGAATTTCGTGTTAAATATACCCTAACCAGAATTTTTTTTCAGTGATCTTAAATTAATTTTAATTCAATTTCATTTGATTTTACTTTTATTACTATTCTTCTTGTAAATGTTGATATTTTTTCTAATTCTGCTTTTTGCATTTAATTAATGTAATGAATAAAAAAATTATCTTTTGGACTTATGCAGTTTCTGCACGAAGTGAAATAAAAAACACAGAAAAGTGATGGAATCAAGTGAAGTATCGCAGTTTTATTAAATATTTAATAATATTTATTAAAAATATCGAATTTCGATCATTTTTAGTAACATTTTATAAATAATAAAATTGTTTTAAAAATAAATTTAACCAATTTATAATTTAAATTGTTTAATATAAATTACTAAAATACGTCAAGAATATCACAAGTTTTTGCACGAAATGGTAATTTAATTATTTTTTAAAGGGTTTAGCGTTTAGTCACTTATGTAATATTTTACCAGATTGTAGAGCTTCATTAAAAGATAAATTTTCAATATAAAAGTAATTTTTGAATGAAATGGACTTAATGCGGTTTCTGCACAAAATGCTTAAAATTATATTATTATTATTACAATCTCAATTCAATTTTCTTTTTTATTAATATTATTCTAACTTCGATTTAATTTAATTTGTGTTTAATTTTCTCAGAATTCATATTTAATCTTAACTTGAGTTTAATTTAATATTAATTTAAATAAAATTTTATTTAAATCTTATTTTATTTAATTTCTCAACAAATTTCAACCAACTTGCAGTTTATTTTTAATTTTAATTCAATTTCGAAGCAATTTTATTTGTTTTAAATATGTAATTCAATGTCATTTTTATTGAATTTTAATCTAATTTCGATTTTATTTAATTTTAGTTTTATTTTTAGTTGTCATCTAATTTTAATTTGAATTTAATTTAATTTTAACTTCAGTCTAATTTTATTTTATATTAAAAACAAATTCCAATTTAATGACACATCATTTAATTTTAATTTCATTCTATTTAATTTTTTCTTTACATTCGACTCAATTTAAATTAAATGGAATTAAATTTAAATTGAACTAAATTCAAATTAAATTCTAATTCAGGGTGAATTGAATTCAGAAAAACAAAATTGAATTAAAACTTTTAAATAAATGGAATTCAATATAGTTTATAGCCTGAACTAAATTTAAATTAGTACTGAATTGAATTTAAGTCAATATTGAATTGAATTAAAATTTAAATTAAATTGAATCTAAATTAAATTATAGTTAAGAATGAATAGAATGCAATCTGAAATTAAATTAAATACAAATTTAATTTAAATGGAATTCAATTTAAATTTAATCTGAATTGAATTTAAATTAAAATAAAAATATTTAGAAATAATTTCAATGTTAGCTAAATTTAATTTAAATTTGAAGATAAAGGGGAGAAAGGGAATATTTACTCTTATTTTGGAATCTCCTTAAAAATTGCTGTAACTAAGGAAAGGAGGAATAATCCCACGACTCTCTTACCATTATTTTATAGCAAATAGTTACAATAGTGCTTTAAAAATCTAATAACATTAATCTAATTGTAGAATCACCATAAAAAGGGAAAGAACCTTTTCTTAATGTTACCTCGACAATACACCAACATTTATCCCACTCTGGAAACACAAAAAAAAAGTAAAAACAAGAGACTCAATTTATTCTTTTTTTTTAATGCGGTTTTTCCTTCTCCAAAATTCAATTTCGACCTCTTTATAAGATAAAAGTTAAAAGAAACATTTGTTAAATGAATAAAATACCAAGTGGAGAGAGTTGTATACAACAAATCGAGATGAGAAATTCGTTATAGGGACACAAAATGTTTCAGAAAAGTTTTATTTAGTTGGCACTTGGATAAAAAGTGGGATGTCTCTCTAGATTTTTTTTTGTTTTTGTCCTTTTTTTCTGTTGACGAAGGACAAGTGTTTTTTTTGGGGGGGTAAGCGAAAAACGTGCTATTTACAGTTCGCGCAACTCAGTTTGAAAGCGGTTCCAAACAATCCATCGGGATGCAACAGTGCGGTCAAAATATCTGATTCAGACGTGGTAAGGTCTTCTCTCTCGCGGATTTTGGCCGCTTGCCATTGAGCGCTCTATCTACGTAATTATTTTTATGTCGTTCCAGTGAAATAAAAAAAAAAAAAAAAAAAATCGCCTTTCCCATTCTACCTTTGCGCCTATCATTCTTCGTCAACTGACAAGGCTTCTTTTGCAATTTCAAATAGAAAATATATTTCCAGTTCACCGCAAACGGGGAAAATTGCATTTCATCAGATTGTTTAAATCATTTAGAGACAATTTCTAGGTTTCTGTTTTTTGTATATATATAAATTTCCTTTTTTTATTCGATTTTTATTTTTTTTTTTTTGTAGTTGCGATCAAATATCTTTTGCATTTTTACCAATCGATGCTAACGGGGGCGAGCGCAACGAAAGTAAGAAATTAAAATGGAATACATTAGGGTCGTGTTTCCATTTCAAAAGTTGATGTAATAAAACCTTATCAAAATTTCATTTCTTTTTTTCGCATAAAAAATAAATCAAGTTACTGATTTTTTTTCTGCTCTTGTCACGTTTATTTAATTCGAATTCTTTTGTTAACTGAAGAAGTTGTCGACTTTTTCTTTTCTTTTTGCTTATCACTTTCATTTTCTTGAACTCTTTCGAGTGATTGTAATAAGAAAATAACATTGTGAATCACTTTCTGCCTTTCTTACTTTATTACATCAAATACATGAGACAGTGTAATAAATATTTACTTTTTTTTATTATTATTATTTATTTTATTTTATTTATAATTATTAATGTAATTATTATTACTTATGCTCATATTAATGTTAAAAAGGTAACTATTAGAATTAATTTTTTACAACCAAAAATAATGATATTTACAAAAAGGAAAGATAGTAAAAATTCTACAAAAAAATTAAATAAACTTTCAACATCAAAATGTAGTAAAACATATCGAAAAAATATTTAGTGAATTTATAGCAACAAAATATCGTAAGACCTCTACAAAGAATTTAGTGAATTGACAACAATCCAAATGTAGTAAATTTACAATTTACAATTTACAATTTACAATAACAAAAACAGTTAATTTACAAAAACAAAAGTATAGGAAATTTACACCGAAAAAATTTGTAAAAACTCTTTCACAAAGAATTGAGTAAATTTATAACAAAAAATGTAAATTTACAGTAACAAAAAGAGTAAATTTACAATGGCAAAAATTTTAGCAACAAAAAAATAGTAAAATTTCGGAATAAATATCAATAAATTTACGACAAGAAATATTTTTATACTCTTAAGAAATACTAATAAATATAATTGAAAATCAAATTTATTATTTCTTAGTAAAATTTATTTCATTGTTATTTTAGAAGTTGAAGTTGAATAGCAAAACTCCTAAAAAACTAAGTAAATTTACAGCAACAAATTTATTTTTTATTTACTATTTTATTGATTGTTTTCCTTTTTATCTACAATTTTGTTTTTTTATTTCCTCGAAATATTTTAAAACCAGAAATGAATAATGTAATAATGTCAACCATAAATATTAAAAAAAATAAAATGTCCATTAATTTTCTGCTCTAAAATAATAATAATAATAATAATAATAATTTTTTAAAAACTTTTTTTCAGTGTAAACTATATACAAAGAGTAACTCTGACGTTTGCGGTTTTCGATACGCTTCAGTTATCTCGCTAAGTGCCTTTTTCATAGGTCGAAACTCTCTCGAACCTTTTTTGTAGTTTCACTTTTTTTCTCTCTCCCTGGTTATCTCGTTTTCGCACTTTTGTCTGAAATCGACGACCAGGAAAGGCAAGTTTCAGATTGCTCACGTTACACATCATCTCCCTCTATTTTCTTTCCAATTCCAAAATTCTTTCTTTTTCTTTAAAAATTCAACTTCTAAAATTACAATAAAATAAATTTTACTTGGAAATAAAAAATGTTATTTTACTATTAACGATATTTGATAGTTTTTTTTAGTGGTATAAAAATATTTTTGTCAAATCAAACGTGATAATGAACCGAAAATTCAAGTTTAACTGACACAAGTATTTAAATACAGATTTCGTTAGCCGAATTTAGTACACTGAAAAAAAATTATTTGATTCAAATACTATTTAATTGATTCAAGTAAAAATTATTTGATTCAAGTAAATATTTATTTGGTAAGAGTCAAATAATCGGTTATTTGAAACAAATAAATTTTTTTTTCAGTATAGTAATGATCAAATTTAGTCGAAAATATTTTTTACAATTTTATTCCAAGAGGCAACGATCAATTTATCAAATATATTTTTTATATTTGGAACGTAAATAATAATTTCATAATAAAAAAAATTAACACATTATAAAGTTTCTTAGAAAGAAATTAAAATTTAATACTATTTATATTATCAGTAAAAGAAGAAATTACTCTCAAAGAAAGTAATAATAAATAATTTTGAAAATGCAAAGAAAATTGATCACCAAAGAACACATAATTACGAAAATTGCCATAAAATGTAGGAACAAAATAATTATAATGGAAAATAAAAGAAACTCCTCCTTTCGTTTTATGCAGAATTTCATTTTAAACGTTATTGCAAAATACTTCCTAACCATCAAAGTTCTAAGTGTTCGAAACTCGAAATTATCAACTGAATTTTCTCTTTGTCATTTAGTTTCGAAAAGCCATTTTGACTCTTTTGATTAGTTGAAAATCTTGTTTCTCTCATTCACTCGTTTCCTTTGGAAATCTTCTTGAAATATTTATACACAGAAAAGAATTTTTAAAATAAAAAAAGAAAGACAATGAAACTTATTTTTCACCATTTGAAATGAAATGAAAAATTATTTCTTATTAATGGATTGTTTAATTGTAAGTGCGCACGGTTTATATCTCAAAAAACTTGAGGTATTAAAGAGAGAGAAAAAGGGGGGGGGAAGGGGTCGAATGAATGCAATTGCGATATACCACTGTCCGAATGTTCGCGGTAATAGAAGATTTTTCACGACGCACTTTATTTTATCTAAGGCATTATATATGCAGATGCAGAGCGTAATTCTTGCCAAGGAGCTTTACTGAATAAAGCCTCTGGATAATAATTTCGAGAATAAAGTACTAAAGGAGGCAGTTCGTACATTAATGTATGCAGGACGACGTAAGTTGCTCATTTGCATTGCGATGTCGTTGCTTTGCTGTTTAAAGGAAAAAAAAATATACTCCCACATCAGCTTTTTCAATTTTCGATAAACGGAAAATAATATAATTCTATTTTTCTATCGAATCAAAAAAAAAAATACATGCATTCGAACTAATTCATTTATTAATATATTTATTATTATTTTTATTATTAATTGTAAACAGTAATACTAAAATAAATTACTAAATTTTTAAATATTTTTAAGATTAACAGGCACTGCCCTTTTGTTGGGCCTTTTTACTCTTTTTATTTTTACACGAACAAAAATCAAAACTTTCTGGTAGAAAACATTATTTTTTCTTTTCTCTTTAAGCCCATTTTTTAAATAAATAAATTAATACCAAACAGATTTGATAAATAATTTAGATTTTATTAGATAAGAAAATTGAAAAAAATAAGAAAAATAGTAACTTTGAAAACATAAATTCAAAATATTTTTTAATTAGTAAAAAAAATAAATAAAAGTCAAAATAAAATAAATAAACAAAAAAAGAAAAGAATTTTTCTAACATTAATAATGTTGACTATTTTATTTAAAAAAAAATCCGATACCACCTTTTTTTTATTCTTTTTTTCTTAATTATTTACATTTTGTTTTAATTTACTTCAATAATAATTACATTTCAAAGAAAGTTATTTTAATAACATTAAAAAAATTAATTTCATTTGTCCAAGAGGGACTTTTTGCTTGAAGAAATTCTCTTCTCCATTTACCGTCACTTAGAAATTATATTAAAAAAAAAAAAGAAAAATAGTAAACTTTTCGAGATTAGTTTACGCGAAATTTATTAAGTTAATTTTAAAAGAGTTTTTCGAAAAGTTGAGAGTCGAGAAAGAATTTTCAAGGATTAAGCTGTTTATCGGTGTTTAGAGTAAATACAAGATGGCGCGTTGACAATGACCCTTCCCACTTTTCATCTTTATCGCTGCAAAACTTTTAATTAGTCTTCACGGCGGAAGGAAAAGCGGGTTGTGTTCATTACAAGTTTTAGTTGGAATATCATAATCATTTATTAGTTTACCCCCTTCATCTCTAATATAAACCAACAATTGTTCACCGAGGAAATGGGAATTTTTTTTTTCCCCAACTTTTTTTGTTTCACAGGAAAATTTGCTTTTATGAGTTTTCTTTAATTTTCATTTGAAGAAATAATTTTTAATATCAAAATTATGATGGAGGGAATTTGAATTAAAATTTGGGAGGAAAAGTTGCAAATACCTATGAAAATTTTTATTTTCAACTATCACAAAAATAAATTTCACTTTTACACGAAAAATTTTCTGATTTCAAGCCTTACTTTCAAGTTTCGCAAAAAAAAAATTTCACTTTCAACATTCACCTATACAAAATTATTAGTTTTATCTAAAAAATGTTCATTTTCAACTTTCACCTTCAAATTTCAGGTAAAAATTTTCATTTTTAACTTTCACTGAAAAAAGTTTGCATTTTGAACTTTCACCTGTAAAAATATTTACTTTCACTTTCACCCAACAAATTTTTTCTTCTAACTCTAATCTAAAAAATCTTTCTCTTTAAATTTCTCCCAAAACATTTTCACTTTCAACCTTTACTTTCAAATTACGCCAAAAAAAATTTTTTAATTTCACCCAAAAATGTTCATTTTTAACTTTCACTTTCAACTTTCGACTAAAAAATTATTACTTTCAATTTCACCCAAAAAATGAAACAAAAAGTAAATATTTTTTGTTGAAAGTAACATTTCTTTGAGTGAAAATATAAAGTCAAATTTGCTTGGGTGAAAGTTGAAAATAAAATTGTTTTTAGTGAAAGTTGAAAGTGAACATTTATTTGGGTAAAAATTAAAAGTAAAAATTTTTATGGCTAAAAGGAAAAGTTAAAATTTTTTTGGGTGAAATTTAAAAGTGGAAAGTTTTTTGAATGGTAGTTGAAAGTAATAATTTTTTTGGGTGAAATTTGAAAGTGACAATTTTTTTAAGGTGAAAGTGAACATTTTTTTGTGGAAACTTGAAAGTAAGGGTTGAAATCTGAATAATTTTTGGGTGTAAGTGAAAATTTTTTTTTGTGATTGTAGAAAGTAAATTTGTTTTTAGTAAAAATTGAAAGTGAAAATTAGTTTGGGTGAAAATTAAATGTAAAAATTTTTATGGGTGAAAGTAAAAGTTAAAATTTTTTTTAGGTAAAATTTGAAATTAAAAATTTTTTGAATGGTGGTTGAAAGTAATAATTTTTTTGGGTGAAATTGAGCTTGAGAAATTTTCACTTTCAATTTCACCCAAAATATGAAACTGAAAGTAAACATTCTTTAGTTGTAAGTGACAATTTTTTGAGGGAATTTCTAAAGTGAAATTTATTTGAGTGAAATTTTAAAGTGAAATTTATTTGAGTAAAATTTTAAAGTAAAAATTAGTTAAGTGAAATTGAAAGTTAAAAAATGGATTTGGGTGAAAGTTGAAAATAAAACTGTTATGGGTAAAAGTTGAAAGTGAAAATTTTTTTGGTAAAAGTTGAAAATAAAACTGTTATGGGTAAAAGTTGAAAGTGAAAATTTTTTCGAGTGAAAGTTGAAAGTGATTTTTTTTGTGATACTTGAAACAGAAAATTTTTTTGAGTGAAATTTTTTTAGATGAAAGTTGAAAGTGAAAGTTACGTGATCGCACCCCAGTTTTAGTAGTAAAAAATTATTTATTTGTAAACAAATTATTAAAAGTTCTCTGTTAATAATTTGTTTGCAAGTAAATAATTTTTTAAATAATAATTCTTTTTCGAATTTCAAAAAGAAAATAAAGTTTTCGAAAATAAAGTTCAAACAAATAAAAAAAAGCAGAATTCAATTTAAACGATTTGAATTATAAGAAATAAATCGTTGAGAATGAACTTTTGTAAATTGCAATCGATGTATTTTCAAGGTTTGAAAATTCGAGAAACGTAATTCTTGGGTCAATATAAGAAGGGGAAGGTTGTCGAATGAGTCGAGAGACTCCTTATTGGTGGTATGAGGTTCTTTTTTTTCTCTCTCTCTCTCGTTTTTTTCCTTTGCAGGAAACGAAGCCTTTGGAGAATGAGAAGGTTCATTGTAGGCAATAAATTTATCCCAGGCTCAAGCGTTACTCCTGGGTCTATTTCGTAGCAAGGTGAAGGAAAAATATTGCCGGCTTGCTGCTGATATAGAACGTTTAGATCTCACGGCCGAATCACTCTGGGGACTTTAACCTTATTCGCAGGATTCCCTTTTACCCCCCGGTGAGTTTCTAAAACGTACACGATTATGTCAAGTAACTGGTTCAATAAACCAATTCTTTTTCCTTCAAACTTCGTGAATGATTGGAAAAACATTGAGACTTATAGAGTTGATTTTAATTTAATTTTCCAATTTTATTTTAATGACAATTTTCTTTTTCTACTATTATTTATTCAAATACAAATAATATTTAAATAATTATTTTAATTGAAATACAAATTACAAGGGAAATATAGTAAGGACCAACTTTGGAACTGTTTTTATTTTTTATTTTCATTTACACTTAAATACAATTTATTAAAATTACGACTACGAATACAGATTTTATTTTAAACACTCAAAACGTAGAAAGTCAAAAAATTTTAATGCTTCTATCAATAAATAAGAATAATAATAATAATAATAATAATAATGACAAGGGGAAAAAATCTGTAAATTTTAATATTAAAATTTTCTGAAACAAATGTTGACTATTATCGTGTTTATTTCCGTCCATAAACTCAAGTAATTTGCTAACGATATTAAAATGCAACCGAGCATTCAACTGGGAATATTTAAATTTGTAAATGCTGTGTCTTTAATGAATCTCGGCATAAAAACAAGTAAAATAGAAATAACTGAAATGTATTCTATTCATCGAGTTATATTTTTCAGTTTAATTAACGAAAAATGCACACTATTGTAAAAGTGGATACTTAACGAGCTCCTCTCAAATGAATGAAAATTGTGCATCAATTTCAATTTCTCGCAATGAAGAAATTATATGCCCTTCTTTTTTTTTGCTTTTCTTTCATTTTCCTTTCCATATTAATCATTTGCAATTAAAAAATTACAAAAAATATATATTTTCTATCAAATATTATGAATAGTGGAAAATTGTAAATTAATATTTAATGCTTTTTACAAAATGAAAAGATATTTTATTTTATTCTATTTTACAAATAGAAAATGATAAAAATGTATTAAAAAAGTAGAAATAGTAAAATAACAGAAAATAATGATTTTAATAAATAATTTGTATTTATTTTCATTTTTAATTTCTAATTCCTCTTAACTAATTAACTAATTGAGTAAATATCAGGTCGTTATGCAATAATATCGAAATTTCATGGAAAAAGTGAAATAGAATTATTATTCAATTAATTATAGTGTCAGCCAATAATTTCTCAAATCTTCAATCTTTATTTCTTAAGCAATTTTTAATTATTATCGACTCACTATATATATGTAAGAAAAAATTCTAAAATTCCTCTGATGGAAAAATTATTGAAATAATTGTATAATATTTAATGTGATTGAAAATGATTGGTTAGAGAAAAATTAAATATTAGATTAATTTAATAATTAAAACCCAATAGCATTCAGGTGTAATTTAAATTTTGATTTAATCTCTAAATTTAGATTTGTTTGAATAGTAATTACTAACTCAATTAATAATTTACTCTTAGATAATATAACACCTGAATTTAACTAACCTAAATATATTTATATAAATATTTATTCAATGCAGTAATTTAATTTAAATATTTTAATTAATTAATTAAACTTTTTAAAAATCCAATTTAAATATGTGTTGGTTTTTCAGCTGTCAATTCATTTAAATATGTATTTGTTTTCTGCTGTCAATTCATTTAAATATTTAATTTTCGCGTTGATTTAATTATTTTCTAACAATATTATGATATGATTTACTTTAGTTAAATTAATTTACTTTCTGCTGTTATTTAATGAAAATAAATTTTAATTTTGCATTTACTTAATTGGAATGCATTCGATTTCTGTATTTAATTAACTGAAATAAACTTAATCATTGCATTTAATAATTCTAATAAATATAATATATGTATTTAATAAAATAAATTAAATGGTAATTAGTTTATTGAATTAATTTACTTGTTAGTAAATAGTAATTATTTGTGGATAATAAATTGTTTCTATGATAAATGTCAAAAAGTTCACATTTGGAATAAAAAATTTCTTCCAGCAGAAGATATTAAAAACTTATTAGTTAATATTGAGGAAGACAGAATTTAAATCTAAAATTTTGAAAATGTACTTTAATTTGGTTTATAATTTGAAAAAATCCGACTTTTGATTAGTGATGTGAGTGCAAAAAAGGAGAAATTGAAAAAAAAGTTGTCAATTTCAGTGAGAGAATATATTTACAAAAAATGAAAAAGATTCTTTTAATCAAGTTTAGAAATAGAGAAAGAAAGACTTTTGGTCAACGTACAGAATTAACAGCAGTAGTTGTAGTGTGTGTTTTTTTTTATTATTCCATTCTTTCTCTTTTTGTCAGACGTTTGTGAACTCTTCTTTAGCAATGGTGCGTTTTTCCTATTAAAAAAAGAGAGAGGACAAAAAAAGTACGAAAAAGAAAGAAAGAAAGACAAAGAAAAAAAAACTGCAAACGCCACCGTTAATAATGGTTGCCGCAATTCTATTGTTTCACAGCTTAGCTCGTCTTTGTGCTGTGGCGGGGTCTAGGCCTCAGGATAAACTGGTCCACGGCTTGTGTTAAAATATGGGGATATCACAGAAACGGATACGTATTTTCTCTAGCCGTGCGAATAAAAACGTTGAATACAAGAGATTTTCGTTTCACTCGAAAAACTAAAGAGAGTGTGAAAACGTTCGACCGAAAACGAATACTTCATATATATAAAGAGAGAGAGAGGGAGAGTACAAGAGGCAAAAACCCCCTGTAATGAGAGTGTGAGTTGAATAAATAAAAAAAAATCATGGAAAAAAGAATTAAACTCCTCTTTCGATCTTTTTATGTTTCAGTCACAATCTAAACCTTCAGAACCTTTCCGACACTGTTAAAAACCAAAAACAAAAAAAAAAATTCTCTCACAGCGAAACAATAAATTGAGAAAAATTCTTCTTCGTTAGCAATAATTTAATCACCCTTCATTGGAATATATTTACAATCAATTTTTTGTTCACCTCCTTAAGAATATTTAAAACTGTGGGGAAAAATCATTAAAATAACGATTGCAATTAAGATAAAAATTTCATACTTGACGAGCATCATTTTCGAGACAATGGAACGAAAAAGTTCATTATTTAGTAAATCTGCTCCTTCAACTGTTTTGCATTTTTTTTTATTAAAATTAATAAATGTAAAAAATCAATAAAAGTTTTTTTTTATGAAAAAAGATAATAAATATAAATTTAAACTTTTTTTTCAAATTTTTGAGGTGAATTGAATATAATTTCTAAATTTTCAGATAGTAGAAACAATTTATTTCCCAGTAGACGTAATATTTATTAAATTTTTTTTTTCAATTTCGAAATAAGTAGTAACGGTTAAAATTTTAGTCAGATATATTTTGTAATTAAAATACGTAAGTATTAATGTAACGTAAAGAAAACTAACGTAAGAAGTAAAGAATAATTTTTAACTGACATTTTTTAAAATTTGAATTTAATTAGTAATTGTCAATTTCAGTCAGACAAATTTTTATAATTTAATTCCAAAGAGCAAAGATCAGTTTTAGCAGTAAAAGAGTATTTTTGTCAGATATAATGTTTTATTCTTCTGAATTCAATTCAAGCATAATTAGAAATTAATTTGAATTCAATTCAATTTAAATTTAATTCCATTTAATTTAAATTGAGTCGAATTTAAAGAAAAAATTAAATACAATTGAAATTAAAAATAAATTATATGTCATTAAATTCGGATTTGTTTTTAATATAAATAAAAATCAGACTAAAGATAAAATTAAATTGAATGCAAATTAAGAATAGGTGACAACTAAAAATGAAACTAAAATTAAATAAAATTGAAATTAGATTGAAATTCAATAAAAAGGACATTTTGAATTACATATTTAAAATCAATGAAATTGCTTTAAAATTGAATTAAAATCAAAAATAAACTGCAATTAAGTTTTTGAGAAATTAAATAAAATAAGACTCAAATGAAATTAAATTTTATTTAAATTAAAATTAAATTGAACTCAAATCAAGATAAAATATGAATTCTGAGAAAATTAAACAAAAATAAAATTAAATTGAAATTAGAATAAAATGAATAAAAAATAATATTGAATTGAGATTGTAATAATAATACAGTTTGAAGTATTTTATGCAGAAACTGCACAAGTCTTTTTTTCAAAAATTAATTTTTTATTGAAAATTTATCTTTTAATAAAGCTCTACAATCTGGTAAAATATTACATAAGTGACTAAACTCTAAACAGTTTAAAAAGATTTTTTAATTACCATTTCGTACAAAAACTTGTGATAATCTTTAATAAATTTAATTTACTTGTGATATTCTTGACGTGTTTTAGTAATTTATATTAAACAGTTTATATTATAAATTAAATGCATGAAATGCACTCAAGACAAGCAAAAAGTGATATTGGTGACTGAATTAATTCAAAAATAGAAAATATTTAAAATTGGTTAAATTTATTTTTAAAACATTTTTATTATTTATAAAATGTTACTAAAACTGATAAAAATTCAATATTTTTAATAAATGTTATTAACTTTTTAATAAAACTGAGAGTACTTCACTTGATTCCATCACTTTTTTGTGTGTTTTCATTTTATTTCATGCAGAAACCGTATAAGTCCAAAAGTTAATTAATTTTTTTATTCTTTTTATTAATTAAAAAATAAATCAATCAGATTGGCCTTTTAAACTTATAAGTTAGTAGAATATAATGCAAAAAGCAGAATAAGAAACAATCGCAGCATTTATAAGTAAAACAATTTTTATTGATTCCTGAACAATTTCCGTTTATGGATCCCGATGTTGAAAATTTTCCGTGGAAGTACTTTCCTAGAATTTTCGTGGAATTTCTGTGAAACTTTTCCACGGAATTTCAGTGAATTTTTTTGTTGAGATTCCATGAAAAGTTATTCAAATTTTTAATTTTTATATTTTTTTTAAACATTTCTGTTTAATAATAAACTTTGTACAATATCTTTATTCTTTGCTGATTAATAATAAAAGAAAGAAATTTTTAAAGTTCGGAGGCCAAAAAAACCGATGTCACAATTCAAGGGAAATAAAATAAATAAATTTCTAAATTAATGTTGGTAGATAATTATTAATCATAAATTATTTTTATTTAATTAAAAGCATTTATTCAGTCTCCCAGCTGAAAAAGTTCTATAGAATTTCAATAGAATCATTCTATAGAATCGTTCTATATGAATTCTAGTGAATATTCTATAGAATTTCTACATAAATACTATAAAATTTTAGTGATTTTTAATTAGAAAAACTTTAAATTTGTGAAATAATATTTTTCAACAAATTTTAGGCCAAAATAATTGTTTATATCCTTTAAATATTTAAAATTCATTGAACTTCGTAACCATACATAACTATAATGTTAAAAAAATTATTTTACGAAATTTATATTCCTTCTAATTAAAAACCACTAAAATTTATTAGAATTCACGTAGAAATTCTATAAAATCATTCTATTGAAATTCTATAGAATATTCTCTAGAATTTATATAGAATGATTCTATAGAATGATTCTAGTAAAATTCTATAGAACTTTTTCATCTGGGCTGTCAGAATTATTTTATTTATCAGTTCATAAGAATTATGGTTATGAAAGTGATAAAATAATAATATTATTTATGAAGTATTTAAATAATAGTTATAATAAGAAATATATTTTTATAGTATTGTACAAATAATATTTATTAACAATTAATATATTTAGTCAAAAATTTATAAGTAATATTGATTTTTTATTAGTTCATAACCATTGTGATATATACTTGTATCATAACTATTGTGGTTTTAAAACAATTCTGACACTCTAAATAAATACTCTTAATTTGAATAAATATGAGCAATGATTAATATTTAATTACTTTCATTAATTTATAATTTTATTTACTTTCTTATTTCACCCAAATTGAGAGATCGGTTTTTTCGGCATCAGAACCTTAAAAAATTCTTTTGTTTCATTATCAACCAGCAAGGAATAAAAATATTCTACAAAGTTTATTATTATTTATTATTATTTAAAACAGAAATGTTGAAATAACATTAAAATTAAAAGTTTGAATAATTTCCATGGAATCTTCAGAGAAATTCCACGAAAATTCCAGGGGGGCAGTTCAACGGAAATTTTCGACGTGGTGCGACTTATAAGGTTTCTGAACAAAACGCTTCAATTGTAAAAAATTTTTTTAATCAGACATAATTTAATGATGAAATATAAAATTAAGCTGGTATAAGTGGTAATATACGAATTTAGTCAGACGAATTAAGAAGTAATGATTCCATTTTTATTATTCTTATAACCAACGCCGAAAAAAGTGAAATAAATGATTTATTGTTTTGAAAAGTAATTAATATTAAGTGTAGGGTTAAAATTGAAAACAATTGTTCCTTCTAAAGTGCAGTTATTGGTTTTTATTTAATTCTATATGCAAGTAGGTAATGTCTCATGCTTTATAACTCATTCCTTTCTCATCCGGCGAATACACTTATCTTACACAACTCATAAAACTCGTTATACAGGCAGTATGTAGCTTGCGAGCAAATAGGGTAGAGCGGAGTAAGTGAGATCCCTTAAGCGGTGTATATCACGTCGAAAGAAGAGCACGCCTGGCACATGGAACAGGCATTTTTCTTTTCTCTAAACACGCCTCTTTTGTTGGTAAACGCGGCGCATAAAAAGATTCCTTGGTAAACATAACAAATTTTGGTTGAGAGTCTGAAAATCATTTATCATACTCGTAAAATTTAAGACAAAAATCGAAAAAAATGCTCAAGTGAAATGTATTCATTTTACTTTAGAGAAATGTGCTTTTACTTTGTGATTGTAAATTATAGTTGTGACAATTTTTGTGTTTACAAATTTGTTTAAAAATTAAAAAACATTTTTTAAACATTTTTCAATTTAATTTCTTACCATCATTTCTTTATTTTTCTCGAATTGCTTTTTTAAGAAGAGTAGAATGTCAAAAATGTCTGACTTAAACATTCATTTACCACTTATATTAAAAACTCTTGAATTATCCAAATTTATGAAAAATGTATTTTTTTTCCCTTAAAGCAAAAGTATTGTCTGACTATAAATGATCTTTGCCTACTGATACAGAATTTAAAAGTTAGTTTTATTTAAATATTCTTCCATTTCAATTGCTCGGAAAATAAAAACAAGAGAAAGAAATAATAAAAAAAAACAAAGGTTATAAACTGTCTAAAAGTGATTTACAACTACTACTGATTTTAAATTTAGGAGAATATAAGTCTGACTGTAACTGACATTTACTACTGGAAATAATAAAACACGAAAATTTAAATTCGTGGTTAGTTTTTGCTAACATCACGTAAACCGTTTTCATTCTTACTACACGAGATGATTATAATTTAGTTTCTAAACTACTTTAATTAGAAAAAATAAAATTGACCATTACTACTTATTTTGATAATTCGAAAAATTATTTTGAATAAAAATAAAATTACATAATTAAAAAATAGGAAATAATTCGATAAAAATATTAAATATATAAATAAGTAATAAAGTAGTAAAAAAAAATTGAATCACACAAAAAGAAGTGATTTTTCCCCCACTAGAAAAAAAAAATTTGCAAATAAATTGAAAAGATTAGAAAAGACTTCCGTTGAATCGAAAAACGTGACAGGACGAATTCGTGAGTTTCGGAAGAGGGGGGGGACACGTTAGCACACAATATCTGCAATGTAGAAACAGTTGGCACAATTAAATTCAACCAACGCGCGGAAAGTTGGCCGGGAATTTTAGGGACGGAAGAAGAGAGAGAGAGAGAGAGAGAAAGAGGAGAAGGGAGAAGAGGTGCTCCCTTTTCTCACTGAGAATTGGAATTGGCCCCAGGCCAAAATTCAAGTGACAAACAAACGGAAACTTAAGGCTGTGTTCTCTCTCTCGAGAGCAAATGGTACGGTGGTTTTCATTCGTGGGGGCAAAAGGATTGAAACTTGAAAGAAAATTGTAAAGGAGTAACTGGAAACGCTTAAAGTTAGAGAGGTTTATACGTTTTCCGCGCACGTTTTCTCTCACACTAACAATGCTAATTGACCGCGAAGTGATGCCACCTATCAAGTTACTTTTAACTCCTTTTGTAAATTGTACCCCCCCACTCTCCTCTAAATACAGATTATAGTGCAGGAAGTGACCCTTTGATTGTTATACTGTGTAATTAGAAGAAATTGGAGAGAGAGAGAGAGAGAGAGTGAAATTAATCTTTGTACTATTTGAATTGAAAAATTTATTATTACTGATTATTATTGACCTTTACTACTTATATTATGGTTGTAAAAAATATGTCTGATGAAACATGAACTTATAAGGTATTATTTATACTACTTGAACTGTATTTTAAATATATTGACCTTAACTACTTTTAATATGGTTGTAAAAATATGTTCTACTAAAAATTGATCTATACTATACTGAAGGAAGAATTCAAGAAAGAATCGGAACAAAAGTTAGTCCTATGTCATTATTTCATCTTGCTTAAAAAAAAGGTTAAAAGTAAATTTTGAAATTCCATTCACAGTAAATCGTGAGGTATTAAAAAGTGTTGCAGATTAAATTAACACCCCAAAAAAATAAAATAATCAATTTTAGTGTTATTTTTTACAATGAATGAAATTTCAATTATTCCTAGATTCTTTAATTAAATACATATTAGAAAAAAACTTCAAATAATAAGTATTAAACGAATTCAATTAAACTTATTCAAAAATATTAATTTCAAAATTCAATTATTTCTAAAACAGTTAACTCTATATTTCTTTTAATATTTTTATCTAAAATTCAAACTGAAATTCATTTTTATGAAACGAAAATCAATTTATATTAAAAAATTCTACAAGAATTTAATTATTTAAATGCAAAAGTAAATAATTTATTAATTAATTGAATTTTTCTCAAAATTAAATTCTCATAAAGAATTTTAGTAACAAATTTTTTAATAACTCAATTCTTTTGTCAAATTTTATAAAAAGTTGCTTGAACATAATTATTTTTTTGAAGGAATTCAATTATAATTGTATGAAAAATAATTGAAACGCTGCGATAAGTTTTATGAGAATTTTCAAATTTATTCGTTTACAATTGTAAAATTACAAAATTTCAATTATTCGGAAATTCTGCAATTAGATATATATTGAAAAATAAAAATTTGAGATAATTTCAATAAAGATCCTATTAAACTTTTAACAAGAATTAATTCTACAGAATTTTTTGTCAAAAATATGAAAAATTAAGAATTTCATTGAGTTTGGTTTAAAACTTTTTTGAAAATTTAATTATTTCTAAAAATTCACGTTACAATAATTTTAATACTTAAGTATAATCTAAAATTTTAACTGAAATTCATTTTTAAAACCATTTTTATTAGTAATTTTTAAAAGAATTCAATTATTTAAATGTAAAAATTAATAATTTATTAATTTCATGTTTCTTGAAAATAAATTCTCATAAAATATGTTATAAACAAATTTTTTAAATCATTAAATTCTTTGGACGAATTTTAATAAGATTTTTAAGAATTATTACATTTTTCGAGGAATTTGATTAAAATTGCATTGAAAATAATTGAAATTCTGCAATGAGTTTTATTATTCCTGAAAATAATTGATTTCCTAAAAGAATTTTATTATTTAAAAAAATATTTAATACCTGTAGAAATGTTATTATTTATTAATATAATTGAATTATTGCGAAGAAATTTATTTAAAAAATTTGTAAATAATTGAATTTCTGTAAAAAATTTTATTATTTTTGAAAATAATTGAATGTTTGCGGAGAATTGTATTCAAATTTTTTTTAAAAATGGAATTCTTTTGGAAAATTTTATTCAAATAGTAGATATTAAAAATTATGGAATTTTAGAAATCGTTTGAAAATAGTTGAAATTTTGACAAAAATTTGATTAAAATTTTGTAAAATAATTGAATATCAGAGAATAATTTTATTAGTTATAAAAAAAATTTAAATTTTGGCGAGAATTTTTAAAAATTGTTGAACATAATTGAATTTAGTAACTATGTTAATAAGTTAGTTAGTAAGTTGGTAACTAAGTTAGTAACTGACTTACTATTCTCCCTGGAGAAGCTAAATTTGTTGAATTTTTAGAAATCGTTGACTTTGGTGTTTTATTTAAAATAAAATTTCATTCATAGTTCAAAATAACACCAAAATAGATTATTTTAATCGTTTTTGGTGTTAATTTAATCCTGGAGGATTAAGTAGAAAAAAAAATATTTTAGTCAATGTCAGTCACTTGACTTTTATAAAATAATTAAAATATGTTTAATAAGTTTAAAATTAAGAAAGTTTCTTTTCTATTCTCAGTTTCTATTTCTTTTGTTATTATTGTATATTTTAGCAATAATAATAATAATAATAATAATAATGAAAATAATAAAAATAATAAAAATAATAATAATAATAATAATAATAATAATAATAATAAGTATTAAGTGTTAATTTTCTTCTTAGCTTTAACAAATTAGATGAAATCAATTTTAATTTAAAAATTTGGTAGCAAGATGAACAAGAAGGTGTTTTCTTTATTTTCCCTTTTTTCTGTTACAAAAAAGGAAGCGTGAAAATGAACGTTTAATGAAGCACGAGTCTTTTTCTCATTTGCCAGCGTATCCCTTGACTTTTTTCCCTGAGACATTTTAACAATTTCTTGTTCCGGTAGAAGTTGCTACTCGAAAGAATTGCAGCATCATCGAATTAAACGTCGCGTGTTCACGAAACTTGTCTCTAGTGAATTACACAGTGAACTAAAATTACCGTGGATAGTGTATGGTGTTTTTATTATAAGTGAGTGAAAGACTGACAGAGAAAGCACGAGGAGAAGGAGGAAAAAGAGAGAAAGACAGAGTGAGATAAAGAGAAAGAGAAAGAGAGAAAAAAAAGAAATAGAAAAAGAGAGATAGAGACAGAAAGCAAAAGAGAAAAATAGAAAGAGAGACAGAGAAGGAGAGGGATACACTTTACTCGAAGCGCCATGAAGCAATTAGGAAGGCCGCCCGGTGAGGCACAGAAAACGCCTGGAACGAAAACACCTGTTTTGTGCTTTTCATCCACCTCTGCTATTTTCAACGTTAAAGAACTATATTATGAGACTGGGTTTCTCTCGCAAGCGATAACAAATTGTCGTTTCCTTTATTTTGTCACTCTTAATGATGCGCCATACAAAAGGCGACGTCCAAAAAAAAAAATAACGTCGAGTGTAATAAAAACATCATAATTTCACATTCCTGTCAATTATCATCTCAAAGTCATGAGAAAATCAAAATTAATTGTCTGGTTTATTAAATCATGTTGCATTACTTCTTACTTGATATGATGACTTCAACACTTTTCTAATTCCTTTATCTCGTACTTTTACTTTTAGACTCAATTTCCCTAAGTCTCAATAAATATTTATTGCATTAATAAAATCTAAAAAATTATCAAAAAAGTAATGCTATATTTCTAGTAAGAAACATTTATCAGACATATTTTTATTTTTACAATACAAATAGTAAAGGTCAATTATAGTCACACTAGTTAAAAATTTTTTTCAATTTTTTCCATTTTATTTCTTGCATATTGCCTTTTAATTAATGCTGTTTTTAAAAACTGCATTCAACTTAAAAACAGCAAACAATTTTTTAATTGTTCTTAATAAATAAAAGTAATTTCCCTACATCCAAGAGATGTATTTTTAATTAAAAATCCTTTTAAAAATTTCATTACTGTAAATAGCTTATTATTTTATATTAACTCAAACCCCTTTTTTTATTGAAAAAAAATTGTTTTTCAAACAAACTTCGTCAACATAAAAAGAGAAATATTTTTTTAATTAAATGAAAAATTTGCTAATAAGAAAAGCAGTTTTCAAATAATAAATTAATTCCAAAATCGTATTTAAATTGAAAAAAACATTCTCTATCACCAGCTTTTATAAGCGAATATAAATTCAAAGCATAAAATAGCAAACTTTTAAATCAAAAAATTTTACAAATACTTTTAATTTATAAAGCTTTTATGTAGAATCAATTCATTTATTGTTTTAAGCATTCTGTAAAAAAAATATATTTTACACAAATTCTTTTCATTTTTGGTTTCATTATTATTTTCTACATTTATATACAGTACATAAAATAATATTAAAAATTAAAAAAAAAAAATTTGGTTCAATTTAAAAAAAAATTGTAACAAATAAAAAATCAGCACATTTCACTGATTTTTAAATAACAAACAACTATGAGAAATTAAACGAGATATTGTATTATCCAACAAATATGTGGTCATAACAACCATTGCTTTAAGCTTCAAATATTCGTATCTACTAATGATTTCGATAATAATTCCAATTTTGTTCTACTAATGATTCTCATAATGGTTCCAATAATAGTTCGAATAATGGTAATACTATTAATTTGAAACTACAATAAATTCTAACTACTGTACACCATTCCTAACCACCATACATTCCAACTATCATGAATTCAACTTCAAGTACCATAAATTGAAATCACCATAATTAACAAACTATCATAATTTATAACCCCTGTAAATTACAAATGTCATAAATTTCAAACTCCATAAATAACAGCAACTAAAATAATGTTTTTACTAATTACTTTTACATAAACAAATGAATCGTAACGAAACAGTAATTTAAAGAAAAAAAACTACATTTTGTATTTTGATGGAATTTTAATATGAAGTGAGGAAAAGAAAACCGAGCATCACACGACATAATATGAAAATGAAATTCAATTGTTAGAAAAGCACGTCGAAAAGATAATTTGTAACGTGCTACCATCTGGTAATTATGTATCCTTTGTCGCATACCATGAACTCGTTGATTTAACTCCAGGCCGCACAGTAAATGTGTATAGCTTGATCTATGATGCACCTGTGTTCTAAGACAAATTTAGGGACCATAACTTTTCCCAACCACAATCCTGTGCTGAGAATATTAGTGTTAGTAATCTTAGTACAAGTTCCCCTCAAAACAATCAAATTTAGATTAAAGTAAACTTTTCCAACCCAAAAAGGAAAAACCATCAATAACAAAAGTTCGAAGAAAACAATATAATCACGAAATATGACAATACTTTCTTTTATCCCCAATGAAGATGTTGACTATTTTACAAATTATTATTTTATATTTTATTCACATATTTATAATATAAGTAGTATAGGTAAATGTTAATCAGACTTATTTTTTGTAACTATTTTGTAAGTAGTAGTGGCCATGCCCCACGTTGAAAAATTCCGCGAAAGTGCTCCCCTGGAATTTCTGTGGAGATTCCATGGAAATTCTTCAAATTTTAAATTTTAATATTATTTTAACATTTCTATGTTTTCATAATAAACTTCGTAGAATATTTTTCTTCATTGCTGATTAAAAGTAAAACAAAAGAATTTTTTTAAGGTTCGGATGCAAAAAAAACCCGATGTCACAATTTAGGTGAAATAAGAAAGTAAATAAATTTATAAATTAATGAAAGTAGTTACGTCGAAAAATTCCGTAGAATTACCTCTCAGGAATTTCTGTGGAACTTCTCTACGGAATTTTTGTGGAGATTCCATGGAAATTATTCAAATTTTTAATTTTAATATTATTTTAACATTTCTATGTTTTCATAATAAACTTTGTAAAATATTTTTATTCATTGTTGTTTTTTCTTCTACTTTTATTTTTATTTGTTCGGTTTTTTGGAATCCGAACCTTTAAAAATTCTCTTGTTTTATTATTAATCAGGAAAGAATAAAAATATTCTACAAAGTTTATTATCAAACATAGAAATGTTGAAATAATATTAAGATTGAAAATTTGAAGAATTTCCGTGTAATCGCCACGGAAATTCCGTGAAAAAGTTTCACAGAAATTCCACGAAAATTCTAGGAAAGTACTTCCAAGGAAAATTTTCAACATGGGGATCCATAAACCGAAATTGTTCAGGAATCAATAAAAATTGTTTTACTTGTAAATGCTGCGATTGTTTCTTATTCTGCTTTTTGCAGTATATTCTACTAACCTATAAGTTTAATAGTCTAAAGTGATTAATTTATTTTTTAATTAATATAAAGAATAAAAAAATTAATTAACTTTTGGACTTATACGATTTCTGCATGAAATTAAATAAAAAAACACAAAAAGTGATGGAATCAAGTGAAGTACTCTCAGTTTTATTAAATAGTTAATAACATTTATTAAAAATATTGAATTTTGATCAGTTTTAGTAACATTTTATAAATAATAAAATTGTTTTAAAAATAAATTTAACCAATTTTCAATATTTTATATTTTTGAATTAATTCAGTCACCAAAATCATTTTTTGCTTCTCTTGAGTGCATTTCATGCATTTCATTTATAATATAAACTGTTTAATATAAATTACTAAAACACGTCAAGAATATCACAAGTAAATTAAATTTATTAAAGATTATCACAAGTTTTTGTACGAAATGGTAATTAAAAAATCTTTTTAAACTGTTTAGAGTTTAGTCACTTATGTAATATTTTACCTTTTACCAGATTGTAGAGCTTTATTAAAAGATAAATTTTCAATAAAAAATTAATTTTCGAAAAAAGACTTGTGCGGTTTATGCATAAAATACTTCAAACTGTATTATTATTACAATCTCAATTCAATATTATTTTTTATTAATTGTATTCTAATTTCTATTTAATTTTATTTTTGTTTAATTTTCTCGGAATTCATATTTTATCTTGATTTGAGTTCAATTTAATTTTAATTTAAAGAAAATTTAATTTCATTTGAGTCTTATTTTATTTAATTTCTCAAAAACTTAATTGCAGTTTATTTTTAATTTTAATTCAATTTTGAAGCAATTTCATTTATTTTAAATATGTAATTCAAAATGTCATTTTTATTAAATTTTAATCTAATTTTAATTTTATTTAATTTTAGTTTCATTTTTAGTTGTCACCTATTCTGAATTTGTATTCAATTTAATTTTATCTTTAGTCTGATTTTTATTTATATTAAAAACAAATCCGAATTTAATGACATATAATTTATTTTTAATTTCAATTGTATTTAATTTTTTCTTTAAATTCGACTCAATTTAAATTAAATGGAATTAAATTTAAATTTAAATTGAATTGAATTGAATTTAAATTTTTAAAAATTTTAGTTAAAAATTAATCTTTACTCCTTACGTTAGTTTTCTTTACGTCACATTAAAAAAATTAACCGTTAAATTCACCTAAAAATTGGAAAAAAGTTTAAATTTATATTTATTATATTTTTTGATAAAAAAAAACTTATTGATTTTTTACATTTATTAATTTTAGTAAAAAACAGGTTTTTTTGAAATGAATTAAAGAAAATAAAAAATAAATTTATTTAATAAATAAAAGATGTACAGAGGTTGACTTTTCGTCGGTTTTAAGGATTTAAATAGTAAGGATCAATTTTTTATCAGACACTTTTTATTTATATTTATTTACATTTCCGCTTAATTCATTTAGGAGAAATAAAATATCGAATTCGAAAATTTTTCTCATCTCTTAATTTAAAATTTTTTTTAAATGTACCAAAATGACAAAAAATTGAAGTAAATTGACTTTTTAGTTTTTAGTTAAAAAATAATAGATAAAAGTGATTCTATTTCTTATTATTCATTAAAAAGCACTTGGAAGAAGGTCTTGTAAAATGGTTTTTTTTAATTTTCTTTTAAAAGAACAAGTATCAATTTCATTAAGATATTGACGTTTCATGAATTTCAAATTACAACAAAAATAAATTTATCAGAACTTATATTAATATTTAACAAAAAAGCCATTGGAAATCGAATAATACAATTTGCTCAGTTTTAAAATATATAATTTTAATCCATTTATTTTCGACTGTAAATTATAAAGATGAAAATCGCAAATTTATATTGAAAAAAAAATAATAATTTAAACATAGTCATTATAATAATGATGAATAATTGTTATAATTAAAGAGAGAAATTTCTACAACAATTTAAGCAATTACTGATACGTTGTTTCTATTTCATTTTATTATTAAATTGATCACTACTTGAAATAATTACTGCTTTTAATTGAGTGTCTGACCAAATAACGTTCGTACTACTGAGAGACATGCAATACAGTGCACACAACTATAGATATATGTATATACATATATATAACTATACATATATAGTGAAAGATATATATAGAAATAGAGGGAGAGTTTAAATTAATCACTTAAAATAATTCACCTATTGTATCTTTAAATTTTATAATTTGTTTTATGAAAAAAATGTTATTATTGTTAATAGTTAAATAGTTGAAAAATATTAAAATTTTTCAGTCGAAAATAAAAAGTGATAAGTAAAATATTTTATATATTTATTTATCAGCTCGAGAATAATAAATAAAAAGTTTATTTAAATAGTAGTTTTTTTTTTAATTTTCATTAATTTGAAATAAATATTTTTTTAAATGAAATGTTAATGATGGAATTTTTATTTTTCCATTTCCTTTTATTTTCAATTTTGAGAAATTGTGAGTTATATTAAGAATGCTCCCACTCTCTTTTCTAGTTTTGGTAAATTAGATATCATCCAACATTAAAACGTAGAGAGAACATAACTCAGAGGACGTGTATATCGTTCTAAGCATGCGAATTGAGAATAGTTCCGAATCCAGTTACTAACTAAGGCAACTTGGTATTGCAGCCAATGCTACTCGCGTATAGGTCTTAAGTATATTCTATAGGAGCCTTGCACAGTCGGGAATTTTGTTGGCCTCCATTAGAACTTATCGCACGTACATATCTGGTATTTAGTTTGAATGTCCGATAAGAAAAATTCTCTCAAGCCACGGATTCTTGATACAACCGTACATTGACTTTTAATCATATTTCCATACATTTATTATCTCTTCTCTGTTTGCAAAAAGGAAAAAAAACGGAGAATTTACTTCCACGATATATTTTATCGTGTAGGAAAATTTTTTAATATAATAGATATAATATTATTAATAATAAATAATACAATGTAAATTATAATTTAATTGTACTTTAATATTTTGCAATACACTAAATTTTCTAGAATTTCTAATTAAATTCATTAACAATTCAAATTTTCTTAAATTTAAAAGTATAAAATCTTTTGTATTTGATTTCTTTACGAATATTATAAATTCAATTCTTTTGAAAGTGTATTAATTTTGAAATACTTAAGAAAATTTTCTTATAATAATTTTTAAGCAATAATTTTATAATTTTTGTTCAAGAATTGATTATTTCGAAGAAAAAATTTTTTAAAATTAGAGTTATTTAAAATTAAATAATAATCATTAAATCATGAAATGATTTTTAAGAATTAATCCTTGTAAAGAATTTTATCAATAAATTTTCAAATAATTGAATTCTTTTGACGAATTTAAATAAAATTTTTAAGAATAATTACATTGTTCCACGAATTCCATTAAAACTGTACTAAAAACAATTAAAATCTTGATGAGTTTTATAATTTATTACAATAATTGAATTACTAAAAAAAATTGATTATTTAAAAAAAAGTAATTAAATTCCTCCTATGAAATAATGTAGAAAAATACTAAAATTTTGAAAAAAAAATCTCTTAAACGTGCAGAAAAATTTCCTTATGAAAATATAGGAAAATTTCTGAGAATTTGGAAAAATTTACATATTCGGAAAAATTTCTATTAAACATCAAATTATTTTTAAAAAATTAAATTAAACTTTCTCAAACAAGTAATTCTTCAAAATTGACAGATAAAAATAGAGAAAATTCAGAATATTTTAATTAGAAACTTTTTTAAAATAAATCATTTATTTTTTTTAATACCACAGATAATTGACTGAACAATTGAATGTTTCTTAAAATTGAATTCTCATGAAGAATTTTCCAAACAAAATTTCTATTATAAAATTGTATTATTTAAATTTTAAATACTAAAGTTAATAATTTATTCAATCATTGATTGATTTTTAAGGTTTAATTCCTGTGAAGAATTTATTAACAAATTTTTAAGTAATAGAAGAGAAGAATTTTGTTATTTATAAAGATAGGCAGTTGTGATTTTGACGGGAGTTATTTTTTGAAATTTTAGAAATAATTGAACTTTTGTAAGAAGAATTTCATTATGATTAAAAATGAATTAATTTCTGCAATTATTTGTAACTTCTCCAAAATTCAATTTTTTAAAATGATTTTAATTAAAATTTTTCTATAAAGTCATTACTTGAAAAAATTAAGTAATTATATATTGACAAATTAATCAAATTTGATACATAGTCACTTTTCAAATGCAAATTATCAAAAAACTTTTTCAAAAAATATTTTACAAAAGTTGATTTAGTGAATAATTTTAGTTAAAGATTCTAGAAAATAATAATTGAATTAAAGTGATGAAAATAATTTTTAAAAAAGTTACAGTAATTCTAAAAATTTAATTTTTTTCCAGTATTTTCTATGATTTTTCCTTGAATTTTCAGAATATTTTATCACTGCGGTTGTAATAGTAACAAACTACATTTAGATTCATATTTTATATTTATTAAAAAAAATTGCAATTAAAATTTTTTAAATTCTATTGTTTATTTATTTAAAAATTTGACAATTTTATTTATAAAAGCATATAAAAAGTAACTAAAGTAAATAAATAGCAACTTAATTAATGCAGTTTTTAAAAAATTATAAAAAATAAAAACCGCAAACAATTTTTATAATTTTCCTTAATAAATAAAAAATAATTTCTCTACATCCAAGACGTGCATTTTTAATTAAAAATGCACATAAATGCATTTAAAATTTTACTATTGTAAATAGCTTTGTATTATATTCACTCAAAAACCTCTTTTTTATTTCGACAAAAATTTGTTTCTCAAACAAAACTTCATTAATAAAATATTTGTTTTTCAAAAAGATTATTAAAATTTATTTGAGACTTCTCTATAGAAAGAGAAATATTCTTTTAATTAAAAGAAAAATTTGATGATAAAAAAAGTGGTTTTCAAATAATAAAATAATTGAAAAATCGCATTTAAATTGAAAAAACATTCTCTATCACCAGCTTTTATATAAGCAAATAAAAATTCAAAGCTTTGAATAGCAAAGTTTTAAATTAAAAATTTTACAAATTCTTTTGATTTGAAAAGTTTTTATACAAAAAGAAAATCAATTAAGTACAAAAATATATTTTATTACAAATTCTTTTTAATTGTTTAATATTATTTTCTTGTTTATATTGTATAGAAAATAACGGAGAAAATTTATTTAAAAAATAATTCAATTCAAAATTAAATGTGTCACAAAGAAAAATTAACACATTTGCTTAAAGTTTTGAGATAAACTCAAAAAACGACAAAAAAATCGAATTAGAATAATAGGCTAAATAATTTTTTTATAACAAAACATTAGTTTATTCCCATGTAATTTTTTACGCTGAATCCGAATTTAAAGTCAGAATTGACAGTTTTACTCAAAATTTTGTGATAAACTAAAAAAATAACACACAAAAACTGTATTAAAATCCAAAAATATAAATATGTTACATAACACTACACTAGTATATTTCTATTTATTTCCCTACTGAATCCGAATTCGATAATAAAATTCGAGAATTTCTCAAAATTTTGAGACACACTTAAGCAAATCATAAAAAAGCGAATTAAAATAAAAAAAAGAAAATTCTTCCCTTTGATAATGTTATAACAAAATGTTTCTTTTTTTTTATTTTAATTCAATATTTTTGAGTCGTATTTTGAGTTTACCTCAAAATTTTGAGTAAATCTTTCAATTCAGACTTCAAATTTGAATTCATCGTGAAAAAATGCATGGAAATATACTACTATAGTGTTATAAAAAAAATTCTCAATGTTTTAATTTTAATTCGGTTTTCTGAGTTGTTTTTTTTTACGTTTATCTCAAAATTTTTGAGCAACTCTTTCAATTCTGATTTTAAATTCGGATTCAGCGTGAAAAAATGTATAGAAATATACTAGTGTAGTGTGATAAATTTATTTTTTTATTTTTTAATTCAGTTTTTTGAGTCGTTTTTTTTTAGTATAAGTCAAAAGAAAAAAACTAATTTGACTATTCTGACTTCGGATTCGGATTCGGATTCAGCGCACGTCAAAAATATATGGGAATATACTATCGCAGTGTCTTGGAAAAAAAATTTTTTTTTTGTGTTCCAGTGTAATTATAATTTTTTATTTTTTATTTTCGAGAAATTATATTCTTGATGACTAAACACGGGGAAAAATTGGTGGTTAAACGAAGGAAGGGAGAGTGAGGGGAGGGGGAGTAGTGATACAGTGGAAGAATATATAGAATGAGAGAAACCCCAATGTTAAAGTGCTGACTGCAGTGAGGCGTATGCACATGACGTGTGCCTCGAAGGGGTGGGAACAAGCTGACCGTTCAATTGCACCGACGCGCACGTGACTAACGCTCTAATTATGTATTTAGTCTTAATTAGGCGGCTGCTATCTCACAGTGTCTCCTGGATAACCGGGATAGTTTGCTCGAGTCTAATGTCTCGAAATTGTGACAGTTTGCCTAACTTTGATAAGATAGGACCCCCTAAGTAAACTTACTTTCGAAATTGAAAGATATATAGAATTTAACACTTGCCATCGCATAATATTATTATAATTTATTAATAGCATATAATTATATCGAACTTGTATTATATTACGTCCCGAATTCCATACATTAAATCTCCTTCTACTCTTCAAAAACAAAACAAATTTTTTTTTAATTTAAGTATTTAACAATTTTTTTGCTCTATTTATGATGATCTAACATTTGCTTCAGTTTTCTTTCATTATATTTATTTACTAGCAACAATTCGCGCACTGATGCGTGCAGCTAACTTTTTATATACTTTTATTAATAAAATTTTAAAGAAAAAAAAAAAAATTCCGGTTAAAAATTATTTTTACATTCTATTTTTAATATACGCGAATATTTATCTACTAAAAAACAGATTTTTAAGATACTATTTATTTACTTTAGTTACTTTTTATATGCTTTTATAAATAAAATTGGCAAATTTAAAAATAATAGAATTTAAAAAATTTTAATTGCAATTTTTTTTAATAAATATAAAATATGAATCGAAATGTGGTTTGTTACTATTACAACCACAGTGATAAAATATTCTGAAAATTCAAGGAAAACTCATAGAAAATACTAGAAAAAAAATTAATTTTTTAGAATTACTGTAACTTTTAAAAAAATTATTTTCATCACTTTAATTCAATTATTATTTTCTAGAATTTTTAACTAAAATAATTTACTAAATCAACTTTTATAAAATATTTTTTAAAAAAGTTTTTTGATAATTTGCATTTGAAAAGTGACTATGAATTTAGAAACATTCCCATGAAATAATAAAAATTATATATTCTGAGACAGGGAATTTAAGGAAAGTCTATTTCTAACAATCATTTAATTTTAAAAAAAACCTTTATTCTAAACAACTAATTCTTGAACAACAATGATAAAATTATTACTGTAAAATTATTTTATGAAAATTCTATTTAAATATTTCAAAATTAATTCAATTTCAAAACAATTGTGTCTGCAATATTCATAAATAAATCAACTTCAAAGAATTTTACTTTGAAATTTTACAAAATTAAAATTTTAAATGAATTTAATTGGAAATTTTAGAAAACTTGTATTATTGCAAAATGTTAATAAATCAAATTCTCCATGAAATTTGTTAAATTTGCCAATATTTATTTAGTTAATTATTTAATGTAATGACTTTATAGAAAAATTTTAGTTAAAATATTTTTGAAAATTAAATTTTGGCGACGTTACAAATTATTGCAGAAATTTTATTACTTTCAATCGTAATGAAATTATTTTTACAAAAATTAAATTATTTTCAAAACTTAACGAAGAATTCCTGTCAAAATGGGAACTAGGTAGTTTTATAAATAGCAAAATTCTTTTCCAAAATTCAAATATTTTCAAAAAATTTCCTCATTTAATTTTCAATATTATTACTATTTTAATAAATTTTCTAAAAGAATTCAATTAGTTAGAAAAAAAGTTAATGAAATTTAACTCAAAAATTTAATTATTTTCATAAATAAACTAAAAATTGTTATGGAATAAAATTAATAAATTTTTTTATAAATTTCATTGTAATAATTCAATTATTTCATAAATAATGCATTTTTTATGATTTCAATTATTTTGATAAATTATAAAGCTCATTGCAAAATTTTAATTGTTTTTAGTACAGTTTTAATAAAAGTCTTGGAAAATTATAATTATTTAAAAAAATTTTATTAAAATTCGTCAAAAGAATTCTATTATTTAAAAATTTGTTGGTAAAATTCTTTACAGGAATTAAACCTTAAAAATAAATCAATGATTTAATAAATTATTAACTTTTTTGTATTTAAATAAAAAAATTTTATAATACTAACTCTTGAAAAATGTGATAATTCTTAAAAATGTTATTAAAATTTGTCAAAAGAATAGAATTATTTGATACAAATTTCGTTTGTAAAATTCTTCATTAGAATTCATTTTTAAGAAACATTTAATTCTTTAGTAAATTATCTGTGGTATTAAAATAAATAAATAATTTATTTTGAAAAGGTTTTTAATTAAAATATTTTAAAAATTTGAATTTTTTCTATTTTTATCAGTCAGTTTTGAAGAATTACTTGCTTTGAGAAAATTAGAATATGTAATGTTTTTTTCCCTAAAGAAAAGAATAAATTTATGAATAATATTGCTATTGAGAAATAAAAATTATGCACAAAATGGAGATATTTTCTGTTTCTTAATTATAATTTTCAATCAATAAACAATTTTCTAATATTTTAAATAAAATGAAAGGGAAAAATTTGCATCATTTAAATTTGTCATAAAAAGCATAAAACCAAAATTTAGTTGTTAATTACAATTTAAAAATTTAAAAATTACAAATATTATTTTATTACAAATTATAAAAAATACCGTCATATTTTCGATTTGTCAAACAATTTTTTCTAAAGAAAAAAAAAACAATAACGTACAAAAAAAATAAATTCAAAGTGTGGACAGACAGAATGAAAGAATGAAATACGAAGATTAAGAAAAGGTTAATTTGTTAATTCCGTTTTTGTTTTTATTGTAAAAAATTACTCAATTTATTTTAATTTTAATCAGTACTAACAGTTTTTTTTGTAAATACGTAACAGTTTTTAAAATAATATGATGATATCTCCACTTGAGAACGTCAAGGTCATCACCAGATGGCGTGGAACCTGAAGCCATCTAGCGGTGACCTTGGCGTTCGCAGGTGAAGAGTAGCCATATTGCATATAAGCGAACGACTTTAAATTGCATTGCAAAAATTATCAAAAAAAAAAGATGAAAAAAGTTACAGTATCGAAATCTATTGAAAACGTTCGCAAACAATTTCCTGTTTATATTTTCTTATTACATCATATTTATAATCCAATTTTGTACAACTTTTGTCTTGTTTGTTTGTTTGAAATCACACACATACACACACACAATGTGCGAGCGATAGAAAAATATTGTTCAAAAAGAGAATAATGAGAATATAATATTGTTAAAGGAATAGACGAAAAAAAAGAATCCTGGCGTTCGATAAGTTTTTTGTTGAAAGTATGTGTTATAAAGTTATAGAGAGGCCTTTCTTTAATCTTTCTTTTGAGGTTTCTTTTATCCTTTGATCATTTTACTAGCTGAACACGCTGAAGCCCCCAAGGGATGTAAAAGGGTCGGGGGAGGGCAACAGCACTCCTTTTTTCCACGAGAATGTGCGTTAAGGTTTTTTCTTGGCTTATTCATCGGGATCAGGCCAGACGATTCAATCGGGCTGATATATTGGCCCGATAGTGCTGAACTTCATTCAGACTTTTATGCCCATTAAACTCTGATTTTAGCTCAGGCACGAACGAAAGCCACCTATGTTAGATAGCTTTTCAATAGTGTCTTCATTTATTTCCCCTTTCCCCTTTTTCCAAAGTACGACAGGCGGGACACTTTAAAAATCGAGTTTATATTCGAAAATTCTTTTTTTTTCTTCTTTTTGCAAAAAGCATTTTCACAGTTGGAAAAAAAAACATTTTCTTCTGACTAGAAAGCGATTATTTAGAAATTGTTTTTTTTTTTTTTTTGACTATTGTTGTGAGGGAAGGAAATAAACTTTATCCGTACGACTCGAAGCGATTGCTTTTCATTCGTAAATAAAATGTTTGATACTAAAAGTTACGAGTGTTTCAAGTTTTATTTTAACTTGAAAAAAATATATATTATATATTTTCAAGACTTTTCATTTATTGCCTATTTCCAGTTTTATACAATGCATGCTTGGGATGTGCGCTCTTCTTTTTTTTTCTACTTGCTTGTTTGTTTGTTTAGATATGAAATGATAGAAATTTGCAAAACTTTATTTTTTGTTTTGTTTAAAGCGATATATTTCCGAGCGGATATTTGTGTGCTTTGTTATTAAACGGAAATAAAAATTTTTTATTTACAATAAACGTTTTTCTAGTTTAATGCTCTTTTTTTCTTTTCAATTTTTGTTTATTCCATTTCTTATTTGTAAGTTAAGGGAATGTTTTCTGTTTACTAATTTGTTTGCTAATTTTAACTAGTTTGGTTGTTAATTTTAATTGATTTGTTTGTTAATTTTAGTTAAGTTTTGTTTGTTAAGAAACAATTTTCTGTGTATCGTAGAAAAAAAATTGGTTATTTATTATCAGAAGATAATTAATTATTGAATATATTTTAACGACTTTTTTTTAAACGAATGAATATTTGTTACAAGAAAATCAATTTACTCACCTAATGAAACCGGATTTTTTTGTAAATTATCAACTTTTATTGGAAGTTTGAAAAAACTCACCTGAAACAAAAAAAAAGTTTTTTTTAAATATTTTTTTTTATAATTAAGAAGTATACGTTAATTCTACTCAGACCCTTTTTTTAAAATCTAATATAGTAATAGTTAGTTTTTTCTAAACTAATTGACACAAGTAGCAAAAGTCATTTTTAAAAATTATTTCAAATTCTGATTTTATACAATGATTTTTTGATTTTATGTGAAATTTTATTTTATTCAAATATTTTTTTCATTTTATTGATACAATAATAGATATAACAAATAGAATAGAATTAAATTGTTATTCTTGACAATTTATTTGTTAATAAATATTAAATAAAAACAAGTTAAAACTAGTAAATGACAAAAAATATTGATTCACAGTCAAACATGACGTTGACAATTCTTTTTTATTGAATGATAAAATATAGACAGAAATTTTTACTGTTTGTTCAAAGATCCAAAAAATAATAAAAATCTAAAAATTGATGTTTTGTACGAAAAAAACAGAAATAACGAAAAAAAATGATCGGATTATAATCGACAAAAAAAGATTGTTGTAAAAAAACAATGTAAAAAAAAATATATATATATATTACATTGTTTTTTGCAAAATTGATGTTTAAACTTAAAAGTACCTTTTTTAAGTTTTAATTTTGTTTCCTATGCAAATGTCATTAAATTATTGAGATTCGCTTTTGAATTTTTTACTCGTTTGAGATGATAATTTGTAAAACTAGGCCACTTTTGAATGTTTCAGTTGATTATGACAATATTTAAGAGCATTTGTCTTATTTTTTCCTGAGAATACAATTTTCAATAAGTAATAAAATGAATTTTTTATTCTTTTTTCTCTGGGAAAATTTGATTGTACAATTCTGAACATATCAACACAAGAAAAAAATGCGAAACAAGAAAAGAAAAATTTTCTTTTTTACATTTGGGAAACTTTCATGAAAGTTTCCCAAATGTAAAAAATATTTTTTCAGGTAAATAAATTATAAAAATTATATTATTATATTATATATATTATATTATTATAAATTATACCTCTCAGTTAATTATTTATTTTTTAATACTTTAACTAACGAATAATAATTTGTCTTAAAAAAATAAAATTTCTCGGTTGTATTCTTCTGAGAAAATAAAAAGTTTGATAATAATTTTCAACAACATATAAAGGGGGGAAAAATTTATAAAAACAAAAAATCTGCTTCATGCAATTTTTGCACTTTGGAGAAGTTTTCCCCGAGACTTGCCGATGAGGCATCAAACTCTATATAGTCGGCCATCCTTATATATAAAATATATATATAGCACCACCTGAAAATGCAGCAAGATGGAAGAAGTATTGTCGCACAAATAAAATACGTAGATAAGAAACTTATATCGACCTTCTGTCATGAAATAAAACTCGAAAGGAAAAAAAAAAGTGTTAGAGTGCTACATGGCTCGATGCACTTCTGTTGCCTAGAGGGCACCTAAAAGTGTATGTCAGTGTACTCGGGGCATCTGATGTGTAGATCTCATCGCTGCGTTCGTAAACCCAGCAGTCAATCAGGTCAGCCATCTTCTTTTCTCGTCGTCGTCGTCGTCGTCGTCGTTTGAAAAGACTTTTGTCCAAGGGTCTCAAGTTACGCGTGTAGAGGCCCGTAATCGCCACTATTCTTCAACCCCGAGCTTTAAAAAGCTTTTTAAGTCCCTTCACATATAGTTAAAACGCAACTCTTGCACTTCAACTTTTTCTTCTCCTTCTCCTTCTTCTTTCTCTTCTTTTTTTCATCCCACAAATCAAGTTTCTTTTAAAAATTCAAAAAAAAAGAATTTTTTATTTATTTTTCCCAAAACTATAGCTTTTGCAAAAATAAAATAAACAAATGTGAATAATTGTAAAAAATGAATAAATTTATTAAATTACGCTCTTTTCTATGAAATAAATAAATTATTATTTATTAATTAACAATTATTAATTGTCTCCTGTTAAATCACTCTTTCTTTATGTTGACCATAAGTTTTAATTGTTTAAATAAACAGAATTTTTTGTCGTCGTTGAAGTTCACAACGTTTATAGTCTACGATTTTAGAAAAAAAACATTTTTTTATGGAAATTAAAAAAATAATTTGTAAAGAAAATAGTACAATTAATTTTTTTTAATAATGATTTACAGAAAAAAATATTTGTGACCAAAAAATATAATTTTTTTTAGTAGGAAAATAATTTTTTTCTTTCAATCGTTGATCATAAACGTTGCGAACTTCACCGATGTAAAAAAAAATTACCCAAGGAAATATAAAGTAAAAATCGCAACTTAGAAATTTTTTCGAAAATCAAATAAATTCCAAATAATGCCAAAATGAAAAAATTTGATTAAATTATGAATTGAAATTTAATTAAAAAATTGTCGTCTGCAGCAGAGAGGAAAATAAATAATATATTCATTCACTTAATTAGGGAGTTTATATGTTTCACTAATGCATAAGCAATGTAAGTCAGACAGACTGTGAAAAATAATTTAAAATTTTATTTTTACGAACGTGTCAGTAGTGAAAGTCAATATCAGTCAGACGGCAATTATAAATTTACAAAATAAATAACTAATTGTAAAAAACAATAATATGTGATAAGTGATGTAAATAAATATTTCAACTTGCGCCCATTTGTTGTTTTTCAATTTTTCTTTATTTTTTTTTATTCTTCTAGACTTCGCACTCGATAATTAATTTTAAAAAAGTAACAAAAAATAGCTATAAAACTGACGAAAATTCCATTCTACATTTCACTTTCCTGACTTTTTCTTAATTTTTTTATAAAAAATATTTACTTCTTTCTTATTCTACTGCAAATAAATTGAATTCGTGCAGCAAATTTTATTACTCATGAAAGAATTTCAATATTTATGAAAATCATTTAATTTTTGCAAAGTACAAAAAAATTTTTTTCAAACAATTCATTCCTTTTAAGAAAAAAAATTAGAAACATTTTATGTAAATTCTTATTTAAATAATTAAATTCCTGAGAAACTGTTATTATTCATGAATAAAGTTTAATTCTTACGAGGATTATTACAACAAAATTTTTAAATAAGTAAATTCTGTTTGCAAATTTTTTTCAAAATATTAAAAATCATTGCATTTAGAAAAGTTTTTAAAAATAATTAAATTTTACAAAGAATTCTATTAAAATATTTCACAATAATTAAATATCTATGTGGTACTTTATGAAAATCTAATTTAAAAAAGTTCAATTCCTAAAAACCTTTTTATTATTTACAAAAATAATTGAATTCTTGCGAAATGTTTTATTAGAATATTTTAAAATAAATGAATGAACAAGAAGAAATTTAGAACTTTTAAAAATGATGAATACTGTTATTTATGAAAATAATTGAATTTTGCAAAAAATTTTACTAAAATGCCTCAAAATAATTGAATTTTTGAGAAAATTTTTATTAATATCAAAAACAATAATTGTATTATTTTATAAAAATTTAATTAAAAATGTGTTTAAAATAAGTGATTTCTTTCGAACAATTTTATTAAAATATTTGAAAATAATGGAATTCTGAAAATAATTGAATTTCGTAGACGAATTTTGCATTCATTAAGATAATTGAAATGTTTAGAATTCTTTTTAGATTTTTTGAAAATAATTGGATTTCGACAAAGAATTGTGACAATGAATTTAGTGAAAAAAATAATTAAATACTTAAAAAGAATTTTTAAATTTATAAAAATAATCCAATTATTGCTAAGGATTTAATGCCAAATTTTAAAACATTTAATTAAAAAAAATGTATTCAAATTCTATTTTAAATCATTCAATTCCTGTGAAATTTTTAGTTTTTTTAGAAAAATAATTGAATGTTCGTGTAGAATATTCTCAAAATTTTTCTTTAATAATTGAATTCTTTTGAAAAAGTTTTCATAAAATAGTAGAATATTGAAAATTATTGAATTAATAATAATTTTTTAATACAATTGAAATTTTACCATGGATCTTATTTATATTTTTGAAAATAATTGAACTTCTAAGAAGAATTTTATTATTTATGAAAATAATTGAATTATTGTGAAAAATTTTATTAGAATATTTTAAAATGAATTGAATTTCTGTGAAAATTTTTGTCACTTTTGAAAATAGTTTGATTCGTTAAAAGAATTTGATTATAATTTTTGACAATAGTTTTTTGTTTTCTAGTGTTAGTGAAAATACTAAAAAAAACAGAAATAGTAGCTTTTAGTGGCCTTTTTTATTTTATCTAAAAATAGTACCCAAATAGTTGTGTAACTTAAAAAAAGTAGTAAATAGTAGGTTTTGGTAGATAAGTGCGAAACCTGTTCTTCTCACAGTCTAAAAATATCGATTAGGCAAAATTAAAAGAAACCAGTAAATTAAAGTTCGTATAAGAAAAAAAAACCCGGAATAATCAAGGCACATTTATTTTTCGATTTTTTTCAAAAGAATTGTCGGCCTAATTTGTGTTGGGGGAGAAAAAATTCAGAATTTTTCAACTTCTTCATTTTTCTTTTTTTTTTATTAATAAAAGAGCCAATTATAGAGATGGGAAGTCAAGAAAAACTTAGACGTCACGAATCATTTCAAGTGCGCCACGTTCAGAACAGAGGATTACCTTTCGAGTAATATTCAAACTCGAGGCATGTATAATTAGGTTTTCAAGTGCGCAGAGAGATGGAAAATCTAACCACGAAACCTCTTGAGAAAGTCACTATATCTAGGCTACTCACTCTCACTCTCCTTCTCTCTTTCTCTCTCTCTCTCTCTTTCTCTTTCTCTAGCTCCCTCTCTGTGAATAAAGTTTTTATAAAATTCCTCTCCTCCCCTCTTTCTCCTCACCATCCATTCTTCTATCTAATAACGAGATTTTTTCGTTCATAAAAATATTGAAACAATTTTTTTCATAAAAACAGTGTTTTAATTGCGAAAATATTTCATAAGTGAAAATTATATATTTATATTCTTCTGAAGGGGGAGATTATTGTTTTAATTTTTCACTTTTGTCATTTGACAGATTCGTTAAAAATTAATTGTGAAAAATTCTTCTTCACTCTAGTTTGAATATTAAATAATTTTATATTAGTTTTGCAATTACTGACATAGGATAAAGTTAGTTAGAACTAAAATGTAATCATCACTTAAAGGTATTTTTATAATTTTTCTATTTCAAAGCTTTTTAAAACTGTTTCATTAAATGTTATTATTATATTGTTAACTAATTTAGTGATTTGTTACATTTTAGAAGTGCATCAGTAGTGAACGTCAATATTATAGTCAGACACATGATAAAACATGCTTAAAATCCAATTTTTAAAAATGTGTTAGTAGTGAAGTAGGAGTAGTAGAGAATGTTTACAGTCAGATGTTTTAGACTGACTAAAACGATTTCTGTCTGAAATAAAAAAATAATTATTACAATATTAAAAAAATTTCTATTGATAAAAAGATTGTTGAAAAAAGTCACTAACAGGCTTTAAGTGTTAAAACTGAAGTTACAAGAACTTTAAAACAAATAATAGAAAATAAAAAAAATTAATTTATCAATTACAGGTAATAAGAGATTTAAAATTAACTGTTTTCATTATTTTCAAACATTTTAATGTGGATTTTACTGCTTTAAACTCGTTTGTCTGACTAAATCTGGATTTTATTACTTTTAACTGTTCTTTTTTTGACAAAAGTGATATTTTGCTACTCTTTATAAAATTTTTATTACTTTTCATATTTGACTAAAATTGATTTTAACTACTCTCCATTGTCTTTCATTGTTATATTTAATAATGAGATTTTTTCATTCACAAAAGTATTCCATAATTTTTTCATAGAAACACTTTTTTAGTAGCAAAAATGTTTCATAAGTGATAATTAAATATTTATATTTTTCTGAGTGGGGGATTATTGTTTCAATTATTCACCTTTTCTGATTGGACAGAGTCGTTAAAAATTAATTTTTAAAAATTCTTTTTCACTTTACTTTGAAAATTGAAAAATTATTTTACATTAGTTTTATAATGACTAAAAAGTAGTTTAAAGTTATTTAGAATTATAATATAATTACTGAAAATTACTGCTCTTATAACTGTTTTATTAAATATTATTTTATTGTTAACTAATGTAATGATTTGTTACATTTTACAAATGCATTAGTAGTAAAAGTCAATATTGTGGTCAAAAATGGTTAAAAATTAAAAAAATAAATTTTACAAATGTGTCAGTAGGAATAATAAATAAAAATCGTACAATCAGTAGTAAAATATCACTTTTGGCAGATAAAGCTGATAAAAGTAACAAAATCGAAATTTAGTTTGACACATTGTCAGACTAAATTTAAATTTTTTAGCTTGAATCGAAGAAAAATAAAATTTGAATTTTGTTACTTATTTATTTATTTAATATTTGATGTTTTTGTAAATTCAGTTTAAACACTTGAAGAGTTCAAATATATTTTTTCAAAGTTTCCAGTAATAAAATTTTGTTTTAATTTTATGTTATTAGTAGAAAAATGACCATTTAGTCAGACATAACGTGTGATATTCTTGAATTCTTGACTTTCAGTATTAAAGCATTAATTTTCTTTATTCTTTATTTATTTACTACTTTTAATTCTTTTATCTGACTAAATCTCGATTTTACTACTTTTTACTATACTTTGTCTGACTAAACTGATATTTTACTACAGTTTATAAAATGTTTATTGTTTTTTATACTTGTCTGACTGACATTGACTTTTACTACTGATTTTAATTATATTATTGCTTTTTATACACATTGTCCGACTAATATTGACTTTTACTACTGACAAGTTCGTAAAAGTGGATATTTTAGTATTATTATAGTTAAATAGCAAAATTCTCAGTTATGAAAACATGGAAATTGAAAAAGTAGATACACATTATTTTAGTCAGACAGAACGAAATACTTTGAAAATATTCTCAACAGTAGTAAAAGTAGAATTTTAGTCAGGCATCAAATAATGACTAGAATTATTATCACTCTCTTAATTTGACTCAATTAAAAATCATGGTTTTAACTGACGATCAGTGACTTACTTTTTTGCTTTTGAATCAGTTAAGAACAACTGAAAAATTAGTTAAAATTGACTAATTGAATCAGTAAAAAATTTTTTTTCCATAAGGTCAGTTATTTTTAAGTGACAATCAGTTATTTTGAACTAATTGTCGAGTAAAAATATTACTATTTAAATTAGTGACCGATTTTTTGCTTCTAAATCATTTATTTTTAACTGACTCAAATTTTCTCAAGTACTATACAAATAAAAATTCGAATTTCCATTTTTTCCTTTCTTTCAAAACTCTACCAGAAAGCAAGCAGCGCACAATAATTTTACAAACATTTCCCCTATGTAATCTAGAAGTAATAAAAAAAAAATTCCAATCTAATTTAAACAAAAAGAAAAAGCAACTTCAGTAATCCTTACTTTTTTCCCATCAAACTACTAAAATTCCAAGAGAAAGTCTAGTGGTCGGAGACATGATAAAATTTTCATAAATCGAGAGTTGAATAAATTTTCCACCACTAGGGAGATGAATTTTGTGAATGAAGTAAAACTAGAGTGCGAACTAGCCATCCACAAGTGAGAAGAGAGATGATTATTATTAACATACACACAAACACACACACGTATATATATATATATATATATATGTATATTTGAAAATTCAGAGAAATCCCATATACATGTATAGTATTCCCCGTGTCATATATGTCGCGCGGGCTTCGCATTTTCTCGCGTAGATACGTCGTGTGATAATTTAGAACGTAGGAAAGCCGGCATTGGGGGTGGGAGGGGGGGGGGTTAGACAACTCATTAGGAGGGACGAGCAAACAGAAAACTAGGTTATGCAAGCTCATACGTCATCGGAATTAGAACCGTAGTCCGCCACTGTATCTCAAATGTACACTATCGCAGAACGTGTTCCACTCGTATATGAATTTATGTAATGCGGTTCTAGATTGCGAGGAAATACAGGAATATGTGTTACCCAACTCTGCTTACTGCACGGTGAAGATAATGCAAGGTGTAACCGTAATCAATGGCGGAAATTTCGTTCCTCCATCAAACCCCCGCAAACCCTTCTAAAACCATTCCTCCCTTCTCTCTCTCTCTCTCTCTGGTTTGCTTTCTCTTACCCCCCCCCCTCGCTCTCCCTACTAAATTCACCCCATGGATGAGAGCAATAAATCCTATTACTCCTCTGAGGCTTATCGAAACTTTCAGTAATTAGAGGAGAATTGAATACAAAATCCTTGAGTTTCCCTATTAACCATCCCCTTCTTATACGAAGCCATTCACTAAATTAATCATAGAATATCAGGGAAAAATAAAATTTTCTAAGATTAGTTATTTTTTGTCAATCAATACACTGAGAAAACAATTTATTTTATTCAAATATATTTTGTTTAAATCAAACTTAAAATCACAGTAAAATACGAGGTGTTAAAATAACACCAGAATGGATTAAAATAATCTGCAACATTTTAATCCCTCTAGGATTAAATTAACACTAAAAAGGATCAAAATAATCTATTTTGGTGTTATTTTTAACTATGAATGAGATTTTATTTTAAATAAAGCACCAAGAACAACGATTCGTGAAAATTCACGAATTTAGCTTCTCCAGAGAGAATAGTATGTTAGTTGCTAACTATCTTAGGAACATAGTTTTACTAAATTCAATTGTGTTCAAAAATTTTTTTAAAATTCTCGTCAAAATTTCAATTCTCTTCTTTATAAATAATAAAATTCTTCTCCGCTATTTTATTATTTTACAAAATTTTAATGAAATTCTTGGCAAAATTTCAATTACTTTCAAAAGTTTTCTAAAATTCCATAATTTTCAATATCTACTATTTAAATAAAATTTTCCAAAAGAATTCCATTATTAAAAAAATTTTGAATACGATTCTACGCAAACATTCAATTATTTTCAAAAATAATTAAAATTTTTACTGGAATTCAATTATTTACAAATTTTTTTATAAATTTCTTCGCAATAATTCAATTATTTTCATAAATAATAACATTTCTACAGGGATTCAATTATTTTTATAAATAATAAAATTCTTTTCGGAATTCAATTTTATTTCCATAAATAATAAAAGTCATTGCAGAATTTCAATTATTTTTAATGCAATTTTAATCAAATTCCTCATAAAATGTAATTATTCTTAAAAATCTTATTAAAATTCGCACATAGAATTTAATGATTTAAAAAATTTGTTGATAACATTTTTAATAAGAATTTAATTTTAACAAACATTAAATTAATAAATTATTTATTTTTGTATTTAAATAATTTAATTCTCATAGAATTGACTAATAAAAATGGTTTTAAAAATGAATTTCAGTTAACATTTTAAATTATACTTAAATATTAAAAGCATTATAACGTGGATTTTTAGAAATAATTACATTTTTAAATAGTTTCAAACCAAAATCTGCTGAAATTCTTAATTTTTCATATTTTTGACAAAAAATTCTGTAGAATTAATTCTTTTTAAAAGTTTAGTATTTTTATTTAAATTATTTCAAGTTTTCATTTTTAATTATTTAATTGCAGAATTTTCGAATAATTCAAATTCTGTAAAATTGAATTGTAAACGAATAAATTTGAAAATTCTCATAAAACTCATTGCAGCGTTTCAATTATTTTTTATACAATTTTAATTGAATTCCTTGAAAAAAAGTAATTATGTTCATGCAAGTTTTAATAAAATTCGACAAAAGAATTAAATTATTAAAAAATTTGTTACTAAAATTCTTTATGAGAATTGCATTTAGAGAAACATTCAATTATTCAATAAATTATTTACTTTCGCATTTAAATAATTAAATTCTTGTAGAATTTTCTAATAAAAATTGATTTTCATTTCTTAAAAATGAATTTCAGTTGAAATTTTAAATTATAATTGAATATTAAAAGAAATAATAATTGAATTGAAATAGTGAAAATAATTTTGAAGAAATATAATATTTTTATAATATAATGATTTTATTACTTGGTCAACTTTAATTATTATAAAATATGAAGAAATCGATCACTCCGAGTCGAAGACTCGGATCTCTCGATATCTTCATGATTTATAGTCATAAAAAATTTAATAAACTAAAATTTCATTCATTGTAAAAAATAACACCAAAATTGATTATTTTAATCTTTTTTGGTGTTAATTTAATCTGCAACACTTTTTAATACTTCACGATTTACTGTGATATATTTGCTATACAGTCAAACAAATTTAAGTTTAATTCAAAAATATTTTTTGGTTCATTTATAGAAATAATATATTTAATTCAAACATAATTTATAGTTGATTTTTAATTATTTATTATTATTATTATAAAACTATTATAAGCAGTAGTGAGATATCACTTTAGTCAGACAAAACAGTTATTAAAGGAAATAAAATTCAAACTTAAATTTTTTTCCCACACCTGTTGAAAAATATTAAAAGAATCTCGCTTTGTCTGACTAAAATTAGAATTTTCTTCTACTTATGCAATTTTAAATGTTTCCTATACGACAGCAATTTTTATTATTAATCTATGATTAATACCAAATTTAGAAGGCGTCTGGCCAAAAATAAATTTTACTACTGTTATATAAATTTCAACAACTCTAATAATAATTAATAACTGTAATAACATAATTATATGGTCTTTACCCGTATTCTTAAATGAATATTCAAATAAATTATTGTTAATTCATTTACTCTATTTTCTTTATTTATTTATTCAAAAATAAGTTTGAAGGGCTAAGATTAAATTAGTTAACAATAAAATAATATTTAATAAAACAGTTATAAAAGCAGTAGTTTTTAGTAATTATATTTTAATTTTAAATAATTTTAATTTGCTTTTTGGTTATTATAAAACTAATGTAAAGTAATTTTTCAATTTTTAAAGTAATGCCAAAAAAAATTTTATTAAATTAATTTTTAACGACTCTGTCCAATCAGAAAAGTGAATAATTGAAACAATAATCCCCCACTCAGAAAAATATAAATATTTAATTATCACTTATGAAACATTTTCGCTACTAAAAAAGTGTTTCTATGAAAAAATTATGGAATATTTTTGTGAATAAAAAAATCTCATTATTAGAAAGAACAATTAAATACGAGGGAGAGTAGTAAAAATTAATTTTAATCAAATATCAAAAAGTAATAAAAATTTTATAAAGAGTTCCAAAATATCACTTTCATAAAAAAAAATTAAAAGTTGTAAAATCCAGATTTAGTCAGAAAATCGAGTTAAAAGTAGTAAAATCCACATTCAAATTTTTAAAAATAATAAAAACGTTTTAATTCAAATCTTTTATTACCTATAATTTAATTTATTTTTTAATTTTATTTTCTATTATTTTTCATTTTTTTATATTTTCTTTTAATTCTTCTGTTATTTATTATATATAAATTAATCAAACTAAAATTGTTTCAATAGATAGAGAGGCGTACATTCGTTTGTAATTTATGTCTGCATGTTTAAACTGAAACGTTACTGTTCTAATTAGTTCGAGTCAGTCAGAGAAAGGGTTTATACATCCAAAGGAGAAACTTCACTGAGCCTAAAATGTTATGTAATCGCGAGCGATGCATAAACAAGTCATTTAATCCAGTAACTGTTTCCTTCAATTACAGACAATGTTTGAATTTTCCTCCTTTATTTGCAATCTACTAAGAGCAGTAAAATATAAAACATAAAATATTTATCTCTTTAAACTAATTTTACCTCTATTTATGACAATATATTGAAAAAATACATTTTTTCTTCTTTTTTTTAACGAAAAATCATTTTTTTCTCTCTCTAGTTCTGCCTCTACATAAAAAAACCAAACAAAAGCATAATTTATAAAGTTGGCAAAGCATTTTCAATTTCTATTCGTTGAGCATAAAATTTTGAATGATTTTAAAACATATACACGCAAACACATACACTAATACGAAAAGCTTTCTCTCGACGGAATGTTATGTGCCATTTGTACACATTTTAAATGTTTTGGCCACAAGCCAACTTTGGAAAAAAAAACTACGGCACCTTGTCATATGACCCGCGGTTGTATACACATTTTCTGTAAATAGAAACGTTCAATTAACTAAACAGAGAATTGCTGACAGCTCAATTTCACCAAATTCCCCCTACAAAGGTCATTTATTTATTTTTATTATTTTTTTCGTTTTTTTTTTGACAACTTTTTGCTTCTGGTATTTACACTTTATGATAGTGTTTATTAGCAGGAAAATATTTTTTTGTACCCAGGGGATAATCGATTTTATTTCTGCTGGAAAATTAAATGTTGAAAAATGTTACATTAGTTGAAAAGTGAAACTATCAAATCCATTTTTTGTTTATTTCATTTTATTCTACTCGATAGTAATTTTATTCCTAATTTTATATTTTTTTTCAATTTTTAGTTTTTACTATTTAACTTTCCTCTTTTCAAATTGGTTTTCGACCCAATTATTTATTTGTCGGTTTTAATTTTGAGTTTTCAAATTTATAACACTTCTTTTCTTCCAAAATCAGTATTTTTCAATTATGAAAAACTAAATTAAAGCTGCTTTGGCTCTAATAAAATTCTTCTAAACGAGAAAATAAAAATGTAAAAGATTTTTTTTTATAGGTACTTATTTTTTAATTCAATTTTCAGAGCTAGAAATTTATTTTAAACTAATCTATTAGTATTCTCGAATTATTCGACTGTGAATTATTTCTGGAAAACAAAATTGGTTTAAATTTAACAATACTGTGAATTGTAATTTCTACAATTAGATAACAATTTAGTTTAGATTGTAATGATATTATAAATTATTCTAAAACAAAATTAGCACCTATATTATAATCCCTGAGGACCGCTGGAAATATATTATAAACAATTAAATTATCAAAAAATAATAAATTATTAAAACTAAATAATAAATCCGAAAGCACAACTGGAAATATATAAACAAATATAAATAATAATGTAAACAAATAAATCAATAATAAATGTTTTGTAAAAAAAAAAATTGTTCCCCAAATCACAAATATATTCCCGTATACTCGGCACTGATTGTGACGTTTAATAAAAAAGAAAAACATCTTTCTCAAAAAAATTGCCAGTAAATTACAGAATAAAACGTTGAGCAAAAGTTAAAATCGAGGGGGCGAAAAGTTCATTGTGGATGAAGATGGAAAACACGTGTATTTTGTGAGAAGGTTCTCACCGTGTAAACGCAAACAGCACTGAAAGTATAAAAGCTAGCCATTCACGCTCTCGTTTTAGATGCTAAGAGAGAGAGAGAGAGAGAAAGATAGTGTCTAACAAACGCAGCAAGAGAAACAGTGAAAGGAGACCAAAAAGATAATAAAAAAGAGGGAAAAAAGCAAAAAAAAAAAGAAGGAAAAAAACAGAGAAAGTCAGAGTTAGTTACGAAGGGTTGAGAGAAAGAGAGAGAAAGAGGTTGGAGAGAGAAGAGAGACGGGAATGAAATAAAGACAGGGGAATCTTCCCCAGGCGTTTAACGAGAAGCTCGTACATAACAAGGGAAGTCGTTATAGATGAAAGGCGTCGTACCACTTTGAAATGGTTTTCAAAGAATTGCCGCGGCTCACTTTTATTGGTACTATCTACTGCCCTTGTAAAGGAACGCGTTGAGAATAAAAGCGAATAAGAAAATAAGACCAGTGTATAATTCAAACCAAAACAAAAGAGGGAAAAGAAGATAGAGAGAGAGAAATGAAATCTCTCTCACTTTTTCTCTTTTTTAAGTTTCTTCTACTCTCTATCTCTCTTTTCTCTTTTCTCTATTTTTAAGTAAGAAAAGGAAGGAAAGAAAAAAAGAGAGTAAAATTAGAGAAAAAGAGAAAGAATTCTACTCTCTCTCTTTCTCTATTTTTTTTTGAGAAAGAAAAGGAAGAAAAGAAAAAAAGAGAGTAAAAATAGAGAAAGAAAAGAAAAAAAGAGAAAAAGGGAGAAAATAGAAAGAAAAGAAAAAAGAGAGAAAAAGAACAGAAAAAGGGAGAAAATAGAAAGTAGAGAAAAAAGAGAGAAAAAGAACAGAAAAAAGAGAAAAATAAAAAAAAAGAAAAGGAGAGAGAAAAAGAACAGAAAAAAGATCAAAAATAAAAAAAAAAGAAAAGGAGAGAGAAAAAGAACAGAAAAAAGATCAAAAATAGACAGAATAGAAAAAGAGAGAAAAAGAACAGAAAAAGGGAGAAAATAGAAAGTAGAGGAGAAAGAGAGAAAAAGAACAGAAAAGAGAGAAAAAATAGAAAAAAGAGAAAGAAAAGAAAAAAGAGAGAAAAAAAAGAGAAAAGATAGAGAAAACAAAGAAAACAAATTAAGAGAATGGAAAAAAAAGAAAAACCCAAAAAGGAGAGATAATTAGAGAAAACGAGAGTGAGAGAGAAATGCAAAGAAGGTTGAAAGGGAAGAAAATATGAACGCACATGTAGGGATTCATAAAACTTATTCCCCCTCCTCGTTCTCCTTTTTCTCTCCACAACATTCAAAGTGGGCCTCTCGGCTGTTAAGATAAAAACACTTTTCCTTTGCTGAATTGCTTTTCTATGTAAAGTACACTTCGTTCCCATGAAAACAGATAACCACAATCTACACCGCAGACTTAAACGATATTCTCTCTCTCTCTCTCTCTCTCTCTCCCTCCCTCTCTCACGCTCGCTCTCTTGCCATGAGTTTGATATCTTCTCCCTTGTGTACATTAATTTGTCCGCCTGTTGAATGCTATGCAAACATGATTAGCCATATAATCTACTTCCCTATTGATCTATCATTAAATACGAAAGTAAGATCAATTACATAAAACTATAATCCCCCCCCCCCACCCCGTGAATATTTTGTCCTCATTTCTCAATAATAGAGGAAATTTATAGTAGAACAAAATTTTATCGTCAATATTGTCCAAGTTTAATATTCCTGTGTTAGAAAACGTTCAAGCAATGATAAAATTTAATGTTCGTTTAATTTTCAGTATGTAATAATCAATTATTGGAGAAAATATTCTAGTCAAATAAGAAATAGAAATTAAACATTCATTTTTATTAGAAATACTGATAATAAACATTAGAATGATAATTAGTAAATGGAACTTATTCTTCTATTTTTCTTTTTCATAAAAAATAAAATAATATAAGTTTCAGTAATAAGCAATAAGGAAGAAATAAACTCTTCCTTTCAGTGTGTAGTTGATAATAATCAGAATAAAAAAAGTTTTTTCTACTTGTACAGTTAAAATAATAATTAAAATAATAACCATTTAAGAATTAATATTTATTATAGTTTTAGTTTCTTCTGCTTTTCTTTTTTCATAAGAAATAAAATAGTATAAATTTCAATGATAAGCAAGAAAGAAAGAAATTTTTTCTTAATTTCAGTTTTTAGTTGATAGTAAACAGAATAAGACAAATTTATTCCACTTGTACAGTTAGAGTAATAATTAAAATAATAACCATTCAAGAAAAATAAACATTAATATTTATTAAAAAAATATAACCGTGAAATTTAAATTAAAATAACTTAATTCTTACATCTTAACAAGTGTCACAGTTTAACTACCCAACAATTGTTCTACAAAAACAAAGAAAAATTCATTACCTCATCAAGAAGAAATGGACCAAATAAAAATAACAGCCGCTCTTGAAAATTCTCCCCAGTGGATTGAAATCTCTTTCTCTCTCTCTCTCTCTCTCTCCCTCTTTTCTCATTTTTTGTTTCGTTTATTTTTCTTTTTTTCAACTTTTTTAAAAAGGGAAAATTGTTTAAATTCAACGTTAACTGTACCCTTGATTCTTTCATGAAAAATTTGTTCTCATCGTGAAGCGGGATGAAAACTTTCTCAACTTCCTGCTTCACTTTTAATAAAAAATAAAAAAACGAAAGAAAAAGAAAATACACAGAAAAAAAATAAAAACAAGAAAATGGTTCAAAAAAAAAGAAGTAAATTCAAAGTTGAAACTGGAATTCTTCAGAGAAGTACAAAGGTAAACTTTATATACGAAAGCCGGGACACGCTCAATATCTCTAATGGTTTTTCATTCATTAATTCCCAGCGTTCGACAAGATCAATACAAGTTCAGGAGAACATACTTCTCAAATCTATTTTAAGACATTTTTCATACTGTGCATTGCTTTTTATTCGTTTTACTATTTTATAGACTTTTTCGTTTGAATATTTTATAATGACGATGGGAATAATTTATATTGTCAATTTGGACTCAATTTATGGTTTATATAAAATTTACTTGCAACTATTATTATTTCTATTATTACTATTTAATTTTCCTTATTATTATTATTATTATTATTATTATTATTATTATTATTATTATTACTATTATTATTCTTTACAATATTATTATTACTACTAATTACCATTTTTATATTACAAATGATTAAAATTGTTAAAATTTTGAAGTTATTTTTTTAAATATTTTGTTTAATATTTGAAAAATTCAATTAAACTTTTTCAAAAATATTAATTTCAAAATTCAATGATTTCCAAAAAAGTTCATTCTATATTTCTTTTAATATTCAATTATAATCTAAAATTATAACTGAAATTCATTTTTATGAAATGAAAATCAATTTTTATTAAAAAATTCTACAATAAATGAATTATTTAACTGCAAAAGTAAATAATTTATTGAATAATTGATTGTTTCTCAAAATTCAATTCTCATAAAGAACTTTAGTAACAAATTTTTTAATAACTTAATTCTTCTGTCGAATTTTATGAAAAGTTGCTTGAACATAATTATTTTTTGAAGGAATTCAATTATAATTGTATGAAAAATAATTGAAACGCTGCGATAAGTTTTATGAGAATTTTCAAATTTATTCCTTTACAATTCAATTTTACAAAAATTTCAATTATTTGGAAATTCTGCAAAGATATATATTGAAAAATAAAAATTTGAGCTAATTTCAATAAAGATCCTATTAAACTTTTAACAAGAATTAATTCTAAAGAATTTTTTGTCAAAAATATGAAAAATTAAGAATTTCATTGAGTTTGGTTTGAAACTTTTTGAAAATTTAATTATTTTGAAAAATCCACGTTATAATGCTTCTAATACTTTAGTATAATTTTAAATTTTAACTGAAATTTATTTTTTAAACCATTTTTATTAGTCAATTCTATGAGAATTAAATTATTTAAATACAAAAATAAATAATTTATTAATTTAATGTTTGTTGAAATTAAATTCTTATTAAAAATGTTATCAACAAATTTTTTAAATCATTAAATTCTTTGTGCGAATTTTAATAAGATTTTTAAGAATAATTACATTTTATGAGGAATTTGATTAAAATTGCATTAAAAACAATTGAAATTCTGCAATGACTTTTATTATTTATGGAAATAAAATTGAATTCCTAAAAGAATTTTATTATTTATAAAAATAATTGAATCCCTGTAGAAATGTTATTATTTATGAAAATAATTGAATTATTGCGAAGAAATTTATAAAAAAAATTTGTAAATAATTGAATTCCTGTAAATTTTTTAATTATTTTTTTAAATAATTGAATCTTTGCGTAGAATCGTATTCAAAATTTTTTTAATAATGAAATTCTTTTCGAAAATTTTATTTAAATAGTAGATATTGAAAATTATGGAATTTTAGAAAACTTTTTAAAATCATTGAAATTATGACAAGAATTTGATTAAAATTTTGTAAACTAATTCAATATCAGAGAAGAATTTTTTTATTTAAAAAAAAATTGAAATTTTGACGAGAACTTAAAAAAAATTTTGAACACAATTGAATTTAGTAACTATGTTACTAAGTTAGTAACTAAGTTAGTAACTAACTTACTGTTCTCCCTGGAGAAGCTAAATTCGTTGAATTTTTACAAATCGTTAACTTTGGTGTTTTATTTAAATTAAAATTTCATTCATAGTTAAAAATAACAACAAAATAAATGATTTTAATTTTTTTTTTGGTGTTGATTTAATCCCAGAGAGATTAAACTGTGGCAGATTATTTTATTCTATTCTTTTGTTATTTTAACACCTCACGATTTACTGTATTTTAAATATTTAAATATTTAGAAAATATAATGTTTACTCTATGAGGAAGCAATAAATAGATAGTAATCATATTCAGTGTCTGAACATGCGTTGACTTATACTACTTAAAAAATTTTTTTCTCTAAATTGTACTAGAAAAAATCACAATTTTCTCCAATTCTTTATCTAACGAAAACTTAGTAACTGCAAATTTTGCTTTTTGAATAATTTCTTTAATGAACCCATGTCTGATCATACGTTGACTTGAATTACTTAAAACATAATTTCCATCTACATCTTAGCTGAAAATAACTTATAAAATCAGTTATTCAGCAGAACGTTCCAGTATTAATTTATTTTTTAAAAATCAATTTCAGTAAATGTAGTTCTGACAAATGCATTCACTTGAACTACTTAAAAGACAATTTTCCTTTCAATTTTACCGTGAAATTGATTAAAATTATACTTTGAACTGAGCATTGACCTAAACTAGTTCCAAAAAGATGTCCATCTAAATTTTATATTAAAAAAAATTTGAAAATACAATTCGAAAACTCTCCAATCTTGTTAGTTTCATACAGTATCATGTAAAAATAAGATTTTTTTCCAATTCGACTTTATTAAAATTAAGTGGCTTTAGTCTCTCGAAAGGTATAGTATTATTAATAAAATCAATAGAAATCTATTTATCCGCTCACGAGGGAACAAACACAGAGTTCTTTCAAGTTTTTAAAAGTAACTTTCTCTCTCTCTCTCTCTCTTTCTTTCTTCCTTAGTTATTTACCCAAAAGAGGAAAAGAAAGCAGATTTGTTAAAGGGAGTGGTTTGCTTACTTGAAATCGAACTTTTGTTGAAAAATAAAAATACGCAAAGAATTGGAAAAATAGTTCAGTAAAGTATTTTATTTTTTGGCTCAGTGTTATAGGTAAGTAGTTTTGCGATTCCGCTTGATTTTTATTTTATATTTTTTATTTCAGGGCTCATCTGTCGCTCTCTCTCTCTCTCTCTCTCTCTTTCTCTCACTTTGGTTAAAGAAGAAAAAGAAGGAGAAGAAGAAGAAGTTTTCGACTATAGAAATGAGAGAAATTTAACGGTTCCTCTTGTTGCCAGTTACGCCCGCTTTTTGAAACGAGAGCTTGAATTTGCTGTTGCGAGAGACTACTCTTGTGCAACGAAGGGTGGTTTTCTGTTTGAGAAGAGACTGGGGAATATATCATCCGGCGGGGGACATTTTCACCTCTCACACATACATCCCCTCTACAGTCTTATTTCACAACTCGCTCTTAAAGCGAAGCAGAAAACCCAAAACCTCAAGTGCAGTGTTTGTATGTATACATATAGACATATATGTATATATAAATGTATATATATATATATATATATATATATATATAAATAGATGTTTATGTATACATGTATAGACGTAACCCTTAACAGCAGCTGCAACGGCACGGGCTCAACTTTACCGCTGACACCTCAAGTGTCCAAATAAATAATGCGCCTTATTTGTTATATCGTGGAAAGCGCGTGCAAGTAAACCTTGGCTCAAGGACGAGAAAAGCTGAATGCGCCCTGTGAAGTCGCGCAAAAGGTGAAGAATAGGTAGACGACGGTGGGGTCACAAAAAAAAAAAAGAAAAGAAAAGAAGCAAAACAAAATAAACAAGAAAAAAAAATTTGAAAGAGAAAAAAAGAAGCAAACACGGCCGATGAAAAAAGATCCTAGCACGACTCGACGTGACTGCGCACTCGAGGAGTAAAAATGACTTTAAATTATTTGTCAGTTTTAACGAAAAAAGAAGAGAAAGAAAAAAAATGCCTCCCTATTCTTTGCCCTCAACTTTGACACTGGCGCACCTTGTAAATAAATAGCATTCCACCATGTGAAATATTTCCAGACTAAGATTACATAAATTTTTTCTATTTCTCTTTTTCCTTACAACACTCGAAGAAATAATTAAAACATATAATTAAAATTTTGAGAATTAATTCTACAGCGAACTGAAAAATTAAAACAACGAGGAAAAATTTCTGTTGTTTTTATTTAAAAAGTATTTTTTTTATTTTCTATTTTTTATTTATATTTATTTTTCCTTCTATTTCTTATTTTTGCAGTGAAATTTTCCAGAAAAAACCAAGGAAATTAAAAATTAAAAACACTGTTTTCTTGAAAGTATCAAATTGATACTAAAGTGGATCAATATGATGCCAAAAATTTAGATCAATTTTCTACTTGATCCACATTTTGGGTTTGAATTCGTTGCAATTTGATACTTTGAAGTGAATAGTGAAAGGAATATTTTTTCTTAGTTAGTTTTACTGTTTTTTTTTTATTTAAAAAGCTTTATTATTTATGTAGTTTTCATTTTTCTTGGAGTTCTTATTTTGTAGTTTAATTTTCCAGAAAAACCAAGGAAATTAAAAATTAAAACAGAATATTTTTTCTTCGTTATTTTTACTGTATTTTTTAATTAAAAAGCTATATTATTTATGTAGTTTTCATTTTTCTTGTAGTTCTTAATTTGTAGTAAAAGTATCCAGTAAAAACTAAGAAATAAGGAAATTAAAAATAATAAACAAAATATTTTCTTTCCCTGTTATTTTTATTTTTAAAGTGTTTTCAGTTTCTATGCAGTTTTTATTTTTTAATAAAATTTTATAGTAAAAAAAAGTAAAATAAGAACTACATAGAAGAAAAAAAACTAAGAAGTAAGGAAATTAAAAATTATAAACAACATATTTTCTTTCCCTGTTATTTTTATTTTCAAAGTGTTTTCATTTTCCATACAGTTTTTATTTTCTAAAATAAAATTTTACAGTAAACACAAAAATGAAAAATAAAAACTACATAGAAAAAAAAAATAAGAAGTAAGGAAAGTAAAAATAATAAACAAAATATTTTCTTTCCCTGTTATTTTTATCTTTAAAGTGTTTTCAGTTTCTATACAATTTTTTATTTTTTAATAAACTTTTACAGTAAAAACAAAAATGGAAATTAAGAACTACAGAGAAAATATTTACATTTTCCTCAATAATTTTTATTTACAATGTAATTTTTAATAGAAAATCTTCTTGTAAAGTAAAATTAACAACTATACTTATTATTACAAAAAAAATTTTATTAAACAAATATTTAGATTGACAAATGGAATAATAAGCCCAATCTCATATTTTTCCGTTCATTTGGAAATAAAAAATATAATAAAAAAGAATTTTAAGATTAAAAATTTATATTGAAAATAACGATAATTAATATTTTTGTTTATAAATAAGGTACTGGAAATAAATAAAAATTGAAGAAGATAACTTTTTCCTTGATCAATAAAATGTTAAGTTTTTTCTGACATGCAATTGAGGACAATAATTATTAATACTCACAACTTTTTCCTCTTTTATCCACTCTAATTACTGATAATTATACAATTTTAAACACAATTTAAAAACTTACCAAGGAAAATAAGATTTAACCATAAATCTTTAATTGGTAGTGGAAGTTTTTAAAAAGAACTCACCTGAAACAAAAAAGAGACATTTTAAAAATATAATTACAATATCTAAAATGGTAATATAATGAGCAAATATTATTTCTAGCAAAAATTTTATAAGAATTTTATTTAAAGATTATTCCATTTCGAATAGGTAATAATTACATATTAAAAGTACAACAGCAATAATAATAACAATAACAATAATAATAATAATAATAATAATGATAATAATAATAATAATAATAATAATAATAATAATAAAGAAATAAAAGTGTAAATAATAATAATAAATATATATTTATTTTAATAATATTTATCAATTTACAATTTATTTGTTATTATTTTCTAAATTTATTATTCAACAATTTATTATTTACAATTTGTGACTCGTAATTTATTATTCAAAAACTTAATTTTCCATTGCTTTCATGGTATTGTGACAGTTTGACAATAAACCAATAGTTATTAAAAATCAATGCAATGGAAGCGATAAATTTGAAAAAAAAAGTATATCCAATATGAAAGCAATTTTTAAACATTAACTAAGTTAAAGTGAGTTTCTTAAAGCTTTGGAATAAATAACAAAGCTTAAAACGTTTTAATACCCTTGAGATATTTGAAGAAGGTGTGTCGAGTTTACGTTCAAGTTTTCAAATTCTTTAAAAATCTTGTCTGAAATATTTAGGAAGTGAACTTTTTGAAAACCTTTGGCAGAGAGGAAGCTTTTCAACGGAAACATTTCTAAATAACTCGCTGTAAATGATTTTTTCATCCCTGTGAAAAATAATAAATAAACAGGGAGAACTGAATTTTATATTTAACAAAAACTTTGTTATCTAATATACAATATTTTTTTGCAATATTTTCCATTTGTTCTTGTAACATGAGACGAGTAACTAGAAATAAAAATAATTTCCTTTAATAGAATTTTATTTTTTAAAAAGAAAAAATATATATATATATTAAATACTAAAAAATTAATTCTATAATAAAAAATATGTATTTTCTCTTTTTTTTGTAACGTGAGAAGAGAATCAATTCGATTTTTCAATAATAAAAATAATTACTTTATTTAAAAAAAAATTTCAATTGTCTATTTTTTTTATATTCCTCCCTTAGTTTGTGTATTTAATAATATTTCACGTTTTAACAAGCATAAAAAACATTGTTTATAGTTTATAATTTAATCATTTTTATGTCACAAAAAAGTTATTTTTAAAAAGTATTTCCCTTTTTTTATCGTAGGGGAAATAATTTTACGACAAGCAGAATGAACCATTAAAACAATTCATTGGCATGAGAATTAAAAATATTTGACATTAAACATTAAATGGTAGCGTTTAACGTTACGTGAATATTAAAAATAAAATTCCTCACACATGTACAAAAAAAAATTAATTTCAGGTCGAAAAAATTTTACTCCCCATTTGTCAGTGAAATAGAAAAAATGAATTCCTCATACAATTTAGAAAACAATTTTATTTGTAGAATTTGTGCTTTATTGTCTGTATTTATATACATTTTGTATTGTTTATATTTTTTATTATTTTTTAATATTTTTTTAAAACAATAAGTGCCTTTTTAATTTATTATTCATTATTTATAATTTATTTCTAAAAAATTTTTTTTGTAATTTTTAATAACTTATTCAAAATAATTTTTTTCAGACTTGTGTCTGACTCTTTGCTACCTTGAAGTAGATAAAATAAATTTTGCTTCAATTTTTACTACGAACGTAGTTAAAATTATTTGTTTAACTTAAAATTTCACTGTTAATTTATTTTTCAAATATTACTTTCAGTTTACCTGTGTCTGATCTTACGTTTTCTTGAACTACTTAAAATACTACTTTTTTTTAACTTTTACCACAAATATTATTTTCAAGTTATTTATATACAGTAATGTTCAACTATTATTTTGTTTTTGTAAAGTACTTTCATTGTAGTAAACTTGCGCCTGACGCATGCATTGACTTAAACTACTTGAAACATAATTTTCATCTAAAGTTTTCCACAAAATTACGCAAATTATTTATTTAACGTAACGATACACTATTATTTAAAACAAAAATTTTGTAGGTCAAGTTTTGTCTGATCGTAAATTTACTTGAACTACTGAAAATACTGTGTTCTTCTAAAATTTATCACAAAATTGCTTCAAAATTATTTATTTAAAGTAATGTTTAAAATTTCAATTTATATTTTTCAATTTTTTCCATACACTTGTGTCTGTTACACAATTATTTTTTTAAAATTTTATGTAGGTAAATTTTCGTCTGATCGTAAATTTACTTGAACTACTGAAAACACTGTAATCTTCTAAAATTTATCACAGAATTGCTTTAAAATTATTTATATTTAAAGTAATGTTTGAAATGAAACACAATTATTTAAAAAAAAAATTTTTTGTAGGTAAATTTTTGTCTGGTCGTAAATTTACTTGAACTACTGAAAACACTGTGTTCTTCTAAATTCTTTTTTCTTCTAAATTTCTTCTAAATTTATCACAAAATTACTTCAAATTGTTTACTTAAAGTAATGTCTTTAAATATTAATTTATCTCTTTGAATTTTTTTTATATACAATCTGACAATATGTCGCCTCGAACTACTTAAAATTTTTTCTAAATTTTACCAAAAAATTGCTTCAAATTATTTTTTTAACTCAACACGATTCATTTGTTTTTAGCTATTCAACTAAATTTTATATATAAGTAGAATTTAAATAGTCAGTTGAAAATGAATTACTAACAATAATTTAGTAATAGAAAACATTTGAAAAGTTTTGAAACGAAAGAAATAATGGTTAGAAATTAGTGAATGTTATTAAAAAGAAATTTTCTTGTTTGCAAACAGTAAAAAGTGTTTATTGCGAGTGGAATAAATTAACACTATTTATCAAGGATATTATTATCTGTTTAGAATTTATAGGTGCTTGCGTGTACTTTAAGGATCATTGACCAGCACGACATGTTCAACATGTCACTAGTACTAATTGTGGTTGTCTCATATCTGATAGTCATCGCAGTATTTTTCCTCTCTTTCTCTCCTGGGACGGAATATGTGGTTTAAACGTTTATTCGACTCGCACATAACATATACACATTAACACAATGCCATTGTCTTTCACACTAATTCTCCAACTCTCTCTCTCTCTTTCAAAAAAAAAAAAAAAAAAAAAAAAAAAAATAGGTCAACCAGCATTTAATGAGTCTTTGCAAATAACTCAAGTTAAACATCATTGAAATCGAAGTACTTAATAGAGATGACATGGAGTTTCTGCATTTTGATTCAAATCAATTGGTAAACTGTTCTCACAGACAGCAGTAATGTCGAAGTACAGTCAATATTGGAATAATGTTCCAATATCAGAGTCAGCATTTGGCTTTAAAGGTGTATACAGAGAAGAGTCGCAAACCTACACCTATGTATATGCGTGTATACGAGTCGACGACTGTCGAGTGGTGCACGTTTTATTGTCCAATAGGCCAGGGCTTACGTATTCGATTATTTAGGGAAAGCGTCGTAACGACGGAAACCGCAGTTTCGATTTCCTGTCTCGTCACTTTCCAACACAACTCTACACATAAAACGTCAAATTTTTTATACTCTCGCCATCAAAAGGTTTGGAGATTTTTTTTTTTTAATTTCCCTCCTCCCCCACAAAAAAAGAGGGAAAAAAGAAATAAATAAAGAAGAAAATTTAATTGCTTGTATATTTTTTATTATTCTTGATAAAAAAATAGGGAAAAAAACAAGTAAAACAAAAAGTCAACGTATCGAGAGAGGATTATTAAAAAAATATTCTACCAAATGCCAATATTTTTGGAAAGGAACATTTTTTCTCCATAAGGTGAGTTTAATAAAATTTTATACATTGAAACACTTCGAAACAATTGAAATCTAATTTAAAAAAAATTTCCCAGTTTTGTGAATTTCTCGCCAAAGAAAATTAACAAAATTAATATTCCAGTTCCTTGACTGTCTGACTTAACACTGACTTACACTACTTATACTTTTGTTTTATATTTGTCGATTTCATATTTAAAAAAAAATAAAAATAAATACTTAAAATAGATTCACATTTTCAATTTCTATACGCCATTACTGAAAATCTGATCCTACATTGACTTGAACTACTTAATGTTTATGCCTACTGAAAGTGAACTTCTTAAATTAAATTATTTTAGGTCTACAATAAAATTATATAAACTAAAAAATAGCTGTTCAAAAAGTAGCTTTCACTACTCTGATGTTTATAAATATTTATGAATATTGATTTTTAAATCTATCGAGTTTTTGTAAGTTGAAGTGTCATAAGAAAAAATATCACTGGCTTCCGGTGCTGATAATTTTCACTTAATATTTATCCACTACACCTTAGTTGTTGTCTGACAAAGCGAATACTATGCTGAAAGTTTATAGTTTCATGATATTTACAGAAACTCTGACCAAACATTGACTTACACTACTTATCTCAATATTTGTCCAACACCTTGGAAAGTCTCACTAAACAAGAGCTGCACTACTGAATGCAATGAATCCTGGAATTAAATTGTTTAATGACTAATTACCGAAAGTCTGAGCAAAAAAACTTATTAATACTAGATGAATTTGTTTGTAAATATTCACAACTAAATTTTTACCTGATTGAATAAGAATTTCACTACTTAATATCTTAGAAACTATGTGTACAAAATTATTATTTAAAAAAAAATTTTTTGTCTATTCGATCGACTATTTTTGACAAACTTTCTGTCATATTTACTTTTTTAATTGCTACACGAACAAAAATCTTCACCTGGAACAACTACAAATTTCTCTATATTAGCGAAATTTTTAGTTATTGCAGAGAAAATTCTGGCTATTTAAGTGAAAGTAATAATAATATTAATTTAATAATAATAAGTGTTTAATATTAAAAAGTGTAAAATTATTAACAGTTCGACAAAACAAATACATAATTACTGAAAGTCTGACTAATGACTGTCCTTCACTCCTTGGAAAAAAATTTGCCCGATTTCTGACTTATGCTACGTAGAAACTATTTAAATTAAAAACTAACTCTAATTAAACAAACTAATCTAGAATTATTTTTGTATTTGAGTTAAGTATAATGTTACAGCTATATTTATAATTACAAATTTTTAGTGAAGTTAAATTCAAAATTCAAGAATCTTTATAAACCAAAATCTTCTTTAAGATGAATGGCAAATTTCCAATTCTTCTTTAAATCGAATGGAAAGTTTCAAATTTACATAAAGTTCCAAAAAATTTTCAATTTTACGCTTGAAAATTCTAAATTCCACAACAAATTTAATAAAACTTTTAAAATTTTTGTTAAAATTGAATTCAAAATTTAAAACTCTTACTAACATTAAATTGAAAATGCAAAATCTTCATAATGTTAGATTGAAAATTGAAATATAAGTGAAATTTAAAAATTCTTGTTAAAATTTAATTGAAAATTAAAAAATCATAATGAGTTTTAAATTAAAATTTAAAGCTATTGGAGAAAGTGAATTAAGATTTACAAAATCATTTTTAGTAAAATTAAATATTTTCAATTAATCATGAAATTGAATAGAAAATTCAAAATATTCGTTGAATCAAATGAAAAATACAAATCTCTTTGTAAAATTGAATCGAGAATTCAAATTTTTTGGTGAAATTAAATTGTAAATTTCAAATCCCTTGTGACATTTAATTATAATTTTAAAATTCTTGATGACATTGCTGTAAAATTCTTGTAAAATGGAAAAATCTAAAATTATTTTGAAATAGAATAAAAAATTCAAAATTTTCATGAAGTTTAATTAAAAATTCTAATTTTTACATCATATTTAATTATCATCTTTAAATTCTTGTAAATTTCTTGTTAAATAGAAAATTAAAAAATCCTCTCGAAATAGAATGAAAAATTCAAAATTTTCCAAAATTTTAATTGAAAATTCTAAATTTTACGACAAATTTTACTGTACTTTTCAAATTCTTGTTAAAACTGAATTCAAAATTATAAATTCTTACTAAAATTAAATAGAAAATGTAAAATCTTTACGAAGTTACATTGAAAATTAAAATTAAAAAATTCTTGTCGAAATTCAATTAAAAAATGGAAAATTCTTATTGAATTTTAACTCATAATTCAAAACTATTTATAAAAGTAAATTAGAATTCCAAAACCTTTATTAGTAAAATTAAATATTTTAAACTTAACGTGAAATTGAATAAAAAATTCAAAATATTTTTTGAATTCTTGTTAAATGTAAAATTTAAAAAATCCTCTTGAAATTGAATAGATAATTCAAAATTTTTCAAAATTTCAATCGAAAATTCTAAATTTTACAAGAAATTTAACAGTAATTTAAAAATATTTGTTAAATTAAATTAAAAATTGAAAATTCTTACTAGAATTATATAGAAAATGCAAAATCATTATAAAGTCATTTTTAGTAAAATTAAATATTTTAAATTCATCATGAAATTGAATAGAAAATTGAAAATATTCGTTGAATCAAATAAAAAATACAAATCTCTTTGTAAAATTGAATCAAGATTTCAAATTTTTTGGTGAAATTAAATTGTAAATTCCAAATCGATCGCAACATCTAGTTATTATTTAAAAATTCTTGTTAAAATTGATTTTAAAAGTTCAAAATCGTCCCAAAGTAAAATTGAAAATTAAAAATATAATTTAAATTCTAAAACTAATGTTAAAATTAAATATAAAATTCTTAATGAATTTCAATTAAAAACAAAAAAATTATTTCTGAAATAAAAATGAAAAAAATTAAATTCAAAATTATTTCTGAAATTTATTTCAATTAATTAATTTCAAAAGTTCAAAATCTTCCCAAAAGTTAAATTGAAAATTAAAAACATAATTTAAATTCTAAAACTAATATTAAAATTAAACATAAAATTCTTAATGAATTTCAATTAAAAACAAAAAATTATTTCTGAAATAAAATGAATACAATTAAATGCAAAATTATTTCTAAAAATTAATTTCAAAAATTCTTGGTTCAAATGAAATAGAAAATTAAAAGCAGAGTTGGAATTTCAAGTGGTGCACTATATATATGTACATATACATATACGTTCAGCCACAGCTGATAACAATAAAAAGCAGCGAGTAATTTGAGATGAAGAAAAATTAGTAGTCTCACGTGAGGTGGAAAAGTGGATAAACGTCGTAAATACAAAATAAATGGCAAGAACAAAAGGAATTGTGAAGTGGAATGCAATGCAAAAGACGAGAGGGAGAGAGAGATGCCTGAGGAGATTTTATTCCCTCGTCTCGTTTCACCACGGGATTAATTTATGATGGTTGTATGTTAAAATTGTCGAAAAGACGTATGAATGAGTTGAAAAAGAGAGTGAAATAAGGGAAAGAAAAAAAAAGAGGATGGCAAAAAGAGAAACTGAAAAAAAGAAATAGAAACAGAAGGGGAAAGAGAGAGAGCACAACGCGCGTAATAGCGAAAAGCGCAAAGAGAAGCAAGTCTGAAGAGCTGTGAAAAAAGGAAAAAGGCGAGTGGAAAAGTTTAAAACTCTAGGCTCAACAGCAATTAAAGTAAAATTATACAAAAGTACATCCACTGTATGCGAGTCTTGCGTCAGGAAACTGAGGAGAACTCGTTGCAACTGTAACTTGCAAGCTACTGACGTGATCTCTCTCTCCCTCTCTCTCTCTCTCTCTCTCTATTTCTCGTTTTCTCTCTTTCTCTATTTCTCTATTTCTCGTTTTCTCTCTTTCTCTATTTCTCTATTTCTCGTTTTCTCTCTTTCTCTATTTCTCGTCCTCTCTCTCTTTCTCCTTTCCCTCTCTTTCTCTAACTTCAATATTTCCCTCCTTCTTCATCTCACTGCTCCAAAACTACTCTCCATCTCAGTTTTGTATTTAACGACCCGCAGCTGGACTGCTTCGGTTAAGGACGAAACGTTCTGAATTTTAACGTCTTCTGAGCCCCCCAGAGAGATTTGGGAGGCAAGCTTCTCTCGTCGCGCTCGTTTTCCTTTCTCTCGTTCATGTTGAGAAGTGCGTATACGGAACAGATTCACCAGACGATGGGCAATACTTTTTCCTTTTTTACCCCTTCTTTCTCTCTCTTTTCCCCCCTCTCTACCATCATATCACTGACAAGCCCAGAATATGGCACTGAAAGCACAAACTTTCGGACACGTTTCTCGAGCATTTTCTAGAGCAGCATCATATTTCAACAACACGTGTGAAATATATCCCTTATGAAAAAGAAAAAGAATGTCCACACGTACAAAATGGTTTTGAAGCGTAAAGTGTGCTTTACGACATACACATTTATTAATTAAAATCACCATTTCTTTTCTGAATTTTTTTTTACACGAGCGGCCCAATAAAGAGGAAAATAAGAAACAAAAGCGAAATTGAGGCATATCATTTTAATTTGCATACCTTGCGAAAATATTTTTATTGGTCGAAATTATTGGAATTATTTTTAAGTGAATGAAATAATTTAGGTTAAGTTAAAGGTTTCGATTTCACTATATTAATATTAGTTTCGTAATACATTTCCAATTTATTTTTATATTCACTCTTTTCGAAAAAGTATCAAAATTGATACTAAATTGGATGAAATTGATACAAAAAAAATTTTAATCAATTTTTAATTCGATCCACATTTTTTCTTTCAATTTGTTGCAATTTGATATTTTTGTGTTAACAGTGCTTCTTGTATAGAGTTTACATTTTCATTAATTATTCAAGTCGTCTCTTAATCCTTCAATTCTATTTTTATCTTATGCCAGATCAAGCATTGACTTTTACTACTTAAAAAATTTATCTTACTAGGACAAATTTATTTATAACAAATTTTCTAAATATTCTTTTAGTTTTTCACTCGTTAACTGGTCGATTAGGTAGTGAACTCGTCTTTTATTTATACAACTCTATTTTCATCGTATTTCATCTTTTTCATCATATGTCTGATCAAACATTGACCTTTACTACTTAATACATTAATTTCACAAGAAACATTCGTTTATTACAAATTTTGTATTTTTCTTTATAAATAATAAAATATTATATTCTTATATCTCTTATATATCTCTTATATTCAATTATTTTACAAAATTTTAATCAAATTCTTGTCAAAATTTCAATTATTTTCAAAAGTTTTCTAAAATTCCATAATTTTTATTATTTACGATTACAATACAATTTTAAGAAAGAACTGTATTATTAAAAAAAAATTTGAATACAATTCCATGCAAACAATCAATTATTTTCATAAATAATTAAAATTTTTACTGGAATTCAATTATTTACAAATTTTTTTATAAATTTCTTCGCAATAATTCAATTATTTTCATAAATAATAACATTTCTACAGGGATTCAATTATTTTTATAAATAATAAAATTCTTTTAGGAATTCAATTTTATTTCCATAAATAATAAAAGTCATTGCAGAATTTCAATTATTTTTAATGCAATCTTAATCAAATTCCTCGAAAAATGTAATTATTTTGAAAAATCTTATTAAAATTCTTATTAGAAGTCCAAAGAATTTAATGATTTAAAAAATTTGTTGATAACATTTTTTATGAGAATTAAATTTCAAGAAACATGAAATTAATAAATTATTTATTTTTTTACATAAATTCCCGCAGCGTTTCAATTATTTTTCATACAATTATAATTAAATTCCTTGAAAAAAGTAATTATATATTTATGCAAGTTTTTATAAAAATTCGACAAATGAATTGAGTTATTAAAAAATTTGTTACTAAAATTCTTTATGAGAATTGAATTTTGAGAAACATTCAATTATTCAATAAATTATTTACTTTTGCATTTAAAAAATTAAATTCTTGTAGAATTTTCTAATAAAAATTGATTTTCATTTCATAAAAATGAATTTCAGTTCAAATTTTATATTATAATTGAATATTAAAAGAAATATAGAGTGAAGTTTTGAGATTTAATTGAATTTTGAAATAAATATTTTTGAAAAAGTTTAATTGAATTTTTTAATATTATTTGAACATTTTATTTTCTAATATGCATGTAATTAAAAAATTTAGGAATAATTGAAATTTCGTGAAATTGATTAATTAATTATTTTTTTAAATAATAGATATTATATAATTAGCTAACTCTTTTTTTTATTTATTAAATCCTACTTTTATTGACTGTCTGTTTAGACGTTGACTTTTACTACTTACAAAATTTATTTATAGAAAAATTTATATTTTTCGAAAATATTGAATTAAAATATTAATATAATATTAAATTAATAATAATACATAAAATTTCATAAAATTTCATTTTTAACCAATTTTGTAATTTATTCTTTTATTTTTTTTATTATATTTATTAACAAACAGTTTAAATATTGACTTTTACTACTTACAAATTTTATTTCTCTTTAACTACAAAAGAATATATATTGTTAGCTTCGCAATATTAGTTTACTTTTTTCGACTAATTAACAGTACTTAAAAACAGGAATACATGAATTTTATAGTATTCTACGTATTTACTTAAAAGTCTAACTAAAAGATGTTTTAATTTAAACTTTTTTAGAAAAAATATTTTTTTTATTTTACAGATTATTTTTCACGTATTTTCGGTTATTTTCGAAATTTATTAAATAAATAAAAAGAAAGAAATAGCCTTTAATGTTTTCAATTTTTCCCCTTTTTTTATTACCAGAAAAAATATTTTTAATTCAAGTACATTGAGAATTGACAATTTTAAAAACCGTCAATTTATTTGTGTATTCATATTTTTATTTATTTATAAATTAAATTAACTATTTTAAAAATTGTTTACTTAATTTTACAAATGTGCACTAAGTCATGCAAAATAAATGAATATAATAAATTAATAATACGTAATGAAATGAATAGTAAACTTAAATAAATTAAATGTAACAACATTACTCCAAAAACAAATTTACCAAAATAGAAACAATGAAATTTGTATGGGAAATTTACTGCACAAACAAACTAAATGTACACGCTTAATAAAGAATTCAGAATTTCAAAGTCGATTTTCAGTAATAAAATTTAGAAAGCTCTTTCGAGATTGTTATTTTCAAGTGAGATTTTTTATCATGTTTACGTTTACAGAAGCCGGTATTAGAATTTGCACATTTTCCTTTTCTGCAACATTTTTTTTTCTCTTTGTTTTGTACCTTTTTCTCCTTTTCCGAATAAAATTTGCGTAAAATTTACATGTCGGGAATTCTTTCCTTCTTCTTACATTCCAGAATAAAGTACCAATAGTATTCACTTCTCCGCCAAGTTAATATTGTACTAGACTCTCTCTCTCTCACTCTCTCTCGTATTTTTTATTCCTAAAAGAAAATATCAGTTTGTTTCCAAGACTTCATAAAACCATTTTGAAAAATTAAGTACAATAAAGAAGCCGTCAAAGAAATTTGAGTTATATATATATACAAAAGAGTAGAAACAGAAAAAAATATCTCCTTTTCTACGTCCTTAATGTTATCATATTTCCTTACTCTACATTATAAATAAGGTAAAAATATATTTTCTAATGTTTCACAACCACTTTATATTCCACTTACATGTAACCTTTAACGATCGACATTCTAAACTTCTATAAAAAAAAGTATTCTCCAAAGTATTCGCGATATTATCCAATTTATTTTACCTTTAGAGAAAAAATTAACTGCTTTATTGAATATAACCTTTGGAAAATAAAAAAAATAAAAAAAAAATAAAACTAAAATTGATTTTAAAAACTTTTTATTTCTAAAGTACAAAAAAAGTTACGAAAGAAAATTTCTGGAGAATAAATGTTAACTTTTCTCCTCTTTTAATTAATCGTATTTTTAATTTACAAACTGGTAATTGGCAAAAAAAAAATTAAAATGAAAATAGGGAAAACAACTTAATTTTGAATAATATGTGAAAATTGAATTCTGATAACTTCATTTTGCCAAGGGTTGTTGTGTGTATTAAATAATTAATGTAACGATGCTTCTTCATAAATCAACGCTCAAACTGGCAACTTCCGTCGCAGAGGGGGTTGTTTTGTGGGCTCTTGGAAAACCGGTTGTAATTATTTTCAAGAGCTCGTCGAGAGGAACCTTGTGACATGGCACATGCAACCTTTAATTTTAACACCTTTGGAATTTAAAAGCTCTCCACACTTTAAGTTGAAGGGAAATTTAAACATGAATTACGAATTTCAAAAAGCTGTCTCTTTTTCTCACATTTATCACGCGTTTCTAAAATTTTTCAAAGACAAATTTTCAAATTTTTGTGTTTTTTAAAACGTGCGTATTTAATTTAAATTTTTAATTTTACTCAACATGTACGCAATTTCTTTTTATGTTTTCCTTGATTTTGATATATTTAGCTTCGTTTTTATTTCTCTTTCATATCTATTTATTTTTTATTTAATTTCTATTTAATTTCTTTATTAATTTTTATTTAATTATTTTAATTTCTCCTCAATTATTATTTCATTTCTAATTCATTTTTTTTATTTCATTTCTATTTTAATTAAAAATTTGAGTTTACTACAGAAATTTATTTATAGCAATGTTTTTAATTATTCTTTTAGTTTTTTAGTCGTTAACTATCCGAAAAATTAGTAAAATCATCATTTATTTATTAAATCATTTTTTAAAACCAATTTATAATCAATTTTGTAATTATTTTTCTAGTTTTTTATTTATTAACTTGTTGACAAATTAATTAAATCATCTTTTAATGATTAAACCATTTTTAATTGTCTGTCTGATCGAGCATTGTTTTATACTATTTAACAACTTTCTTAAACGATTGCTTTATTATCAGCTTACTTATAAATTTAATTATTTAATTAATTTACTTTCTTTAGTGTCTGACGAAATAAAACCAATACTACTGAAAATTAAAATTCAACATTTTTAATATAGTAGAAAAATTTACAACTTGATTAAATATTGACTTGTACTACTTATTGTTTGTAATTTTTTTTCTTAAAATCTTTTCCAACTTTAATTAATGTCTGACCTTGTGTCTGACTGAAAAACAGTTTCACTGAAAATTAGTATTCAATATTCTTAACATCGTGGAAAAATTAAGAAACTTGAGCAAATATTTATACTTGTCCTACTTATTATTAGTAATTTTTTTGTTAAATCTCTATACATTTTAATGAATTGACTAAATAAAGACTGCACTACTTAAAATTGTAAATTTATGGATTTAATTGTATTTTATTTATTTGCTTAAAACTCTGACTAGACGTCCTTTTAAACTGCTTAAGAGAAAAAATATTTTTTTGTTTTATTATTGTTTTTCAAAATACATTACAATTTTAAAAATTTACATTAACATATTATTAAGTATTAATAATTTCAAAATTATTAATTTTTTATAAATTAGAAATTGTTCTTTAATAATTAACTAATTATTTATTTATTTTATTATTGTATTTCGAACATTTCAAGTATTTAGTAAAGAATACTTATTGAATTCTCTTTAGTCTCACTAAAGACTGTTTTTTACTACTTGGAAACAATATTTTCAAACGAATTTGACATATTTTAAAATACCACTTTTACTGAGAATTGTACTTTTGTAGAATTCAAAAAAAAAATATTTGTTCTAATTATATTTTTTTTACATCTAAATATAATTAAAAATTAGACTTGACAGAAAATTGTTTTTCAAAAGTAATAAAATTCTTTGCAGAAATTTAATTATGTTTAAGAATTTTTTAATATTCTCGTCAAATTTTAATTATTTTCAAACATTTACCTTTATTTCGTATGAAATATATTATTTAGAAAATTTTTCAAAATGTTATCACAATAATTTAATTTTCATAAATAATAAAATTCTTTTTAGAAATTCAATTCTTTTCATAAATAAAACTCATCGCAGAGTTTCAATTATTTTAGTAAAATTTTAATCAAATTCCTTGAAAAATGTAATTTTCACATTTTGTGAAAAATCTTTAAAATAAATCAATTATTCAAAAATGTTTCGATAAAATTATTTATGAGAATTCAATTTTAAGAATTGTAATTATTCAATAATTTATTAATTTTTGCATTTAAATCATGGAATTCTAAAAAAAAATTTATTTAAAAATGAATTACAGTTAAACATTTAGAAAATAATGAATAATAAACAATAAAAGTAATGAATGAAGAATTAATGAATTTTATGAAATAATTAAATTTGAAGAAGGTTTTAAATTAAATTCTTTGAAAATTCGTATTTTTCATACTTATAACTAAGAATTCTGTAGAATTAATTATTTTAAAAAAGTTTATTTGAATTTTTTCTGAAATTTGTTAAAGTGTTTATTTCTTAATACAAATTTAATTGAAGAATTTCTGGATAATTTAAATTTAGTAAAATTGATTTGTAAACAAATGGATTTTAAAACTCTCAAACAACTTTTTTTCAAAAAATTATTAAAAATAATTGATTCCTATGGGAAGATAATAATGATTAAATATTTATTTAGAAACGAAGTTGTTGATGTTTTCGAATAATTTTTCAATTAAAGAAATCCGTAAAAAAATGTTATAGAACTTTTTTTTGAAACATTTTATCATTTTTGGAGGGAATCAGAATATTTTTTACTACCAGAGAAAAAGTAATTTTGCCAGTCAATTAATATTAATATTTTTGTTAATATTTTAGTTCATTTTAGTTAATATTTCTAAATAATAAACAAAATTCAATCAGAATAATGTGACAATGCCCAGGTCGAAAAATTCCGTTGAAGTACACCCCTAGAATTTCCGTGGAATTTCTATGGAACTTCTTCACGGAATTTCTGTGGAGATTCCATGGAAATTCTTCTAATTTATAACTTTAATATTATTTTAAAATTTCTATGTTTCATAATAAACTTTGTAGAATATTCTTATTCTTTGCCGATTAATGAACTGATAAATAAAATATGTCTGACACACTAAATAAATGCTTTTAATTAAATAAATATAATTTATGATTAATAATTAACTACATACGTTGATTTATAAATTTATTTATTTTCCTAATTCACTTGAATTATGACATCGGTTTTTTTTTTGGTATGCGAAACATAAAAAATTCTTTTGTTTTCTTATAATCAGCCAAGAATAAAAACATTCTACAAAAATGTTAAAGTATTATTAAAATTAAAAATTTGAAGAATTTCCATGGAATCTCTACAAAAATTCCGTGGAGAAGTTCCATAGAAATTCCACGGAAATTCCAGGGGGGGGGGTACTTCCACGGAATTTTTCGACGTGGGTGGCATCGGAAACTTAAAAATTTTGTTTGTTTTCTTATAATCAGCAAAGAATAAAAATATTTTACAAAGTTTATTATGAAACATAGAAAATGTTAAAATAATATTAAAATTAAAAATTTGAATAATAATTTTCGTCGAATAGCCACGGAAATTCCTTGGAGAAGTTTCACAGAAGTTCCACGGAAATTCCGGAGTGGTACTTCCACGGAATTTTTCAACGTGGATGTTTTTGTGTGTAAAATGAGTCCCCCTCCTGGCTTTTGTCACTCTTCTCAATGGGTTAATAGTGCGGTAATCTGAAGGCAAGTAAGTCTCTCATTCTCTTCATATTTTGAGTAAAAACGAAGCTACAACCCCTCCAATGCCTTGGCTTCCATTCATGAGCGTTATCAGCATCTCATATCAAACATGATACCCAAGTCCAGTTCAGGGGAATATAGTATATATATATATATATATATATATATATATATGTATACGACGTGTATAGAACTAAAAGGAAAGGGGATCACGTGAAACTTTGAGCCCAGAGGAAATCTTCCTAACATTATTCTAACCCCGCGGTAAATTCTCTTTGACCTCGTCTTGGTTTACTTTCTCGCACAGGAGATGTATAAATCATGTATAATATGACGGAGCCACAGGAAAACGCTAGTTGATCCCTATGATCATTATTCCACATGGGAATAAGTACTGTCAGAACTTTCTATGTAACTCCTGGCATTTACTTGTCCTTCTCTCTTACCAACAGATTTTTTTTCTCCCTCAAATATACAAATCGCAAATTTCTAGAGAAAAATCACATGACAAGTGATGATGAAGTGCTAAACAGAATGCAGCAAAAAAAAATTCTTTTTAACCGTTTACAACTCAAAATCAACATGATTGAAAAGCAACCTATTTTTAAAGTTGAAAAAAGCTTTAAAAAAGCTACAAAAACTTAATTTGAAATAAAAATTTCCTTCTAAAAATAGGAAAATTAATTTCGATATTTTTCAGTAAAAAAAAATACAGAATTTATTTATTCAGGATCTAAAGAAACAGAGTGAGAAAGAGAAAAAAAAACCTTTTTTTTCGATAAAAAAAAGCCTGTCAGAAAAGTTCAGAGGTAAAAACGAGTAAACAGTCTAAACATGGATTATTCTCCTCTATTCTTCAGCGATCTTGTTAAACTTGTCAAAGCGGATTTACGTAACGATGAGATTTAGCAACGACTCGCTTGAAAATGCGCAAAATATTTTGAAATTTAACGATATTGCTTAAGTCTGGAAATTAAGGTAGAAAAAAAATTCGAAAAATTAAATAAAAACAAACTTCGAATTTTTTCCACCATATTTTCATTATTTTCACATAGACATCTCTGGCTAAACAATTAATGTGCATTCTGTACCAGTAAAATTCTCCACATACCTGATCAAATACATTTTTCAATTACTCGTAAAATTTTATTTCGAAATTTTAAAATAATTCCCCATTTTTAATAAAAGTACCTACATTTTTTAAAAATCGATAAAAGAAAATTTGCAACAAAAATAAAAAATTACTTTTGAAATCCATAAGAAAAAAGTTTGCAACAAAAGTAAAAAAATACTTTTGATATCCATTAGAAACAAAATTTGCATCAAAAGAAAAAATTATTTTAAAAATCTGTAAGAAAAAAATTTGCAACTAAAATAAAAAATTATTTTTAAAATCCATAAGAAAAGCATTTAGTTTTAATTTAAAATAGAGAATTTTATTTTTACATTTCTATTTTAATAATTATTTTCATAATATAATGAATAGGAAAAATGGACGAGAGAAACAAAAGGAAATTTTTTTCTCTTGTTGAAAAATACGCGAAACAATAAAAATGGAGAATAAAATAATAAATAAAAAATAAATACGCAAATATGAGAAAAATGTTTTGGAAAATATATAGAATGTCATGGATTTTCAGTCAGAAAAATATAATATATACCACAAAATTGGAATTCTCAAAAATAGAATTTAAATTCGTGTATCCGCAAAATCTTAAATTTTCCAACAAAATTTGAAATTCAAAACACACCTAATTGAATATTCAACATTTATATTATACAAATGTCTAACTGAATAATTGAAATTTCAATATCTATAACAAAATTTTAATGAGACAAATAACATTTTTAGCTAAGTCCATTAGAAATTCAAAATTATAATTTATGTTTAAAGCATTATATTCATCGAACTCGGCAAACTCAGCAACGAAAATCAGTTTTACAACTCGATTTTGAAAACAATTATTTCTAAACCCCAGGGAAAATTTATGGGGCAAAAAAATTAGTAAGAAAAAAATTTGTACCTAAATATTGTAAAAATAGGCAAATGAAAGAAATAAATAATAAATAATTCAATTAATATTATTAGAAAATATGAAAATTAATTTAGAATATAATATAAAAAAAAAAATAATACAACAATAAATAAAATAAATAATAGCAATACTGCTAATAAATACCTAAATATTATAAAAATAGATGAATGATAGAAATAAATAATAAATAATTCAATTAATATTATTAAAAAATTTGAAAATTAATTTAGAATATTATATAAAAAAAGAAATAATAAAACAATAAATAAAAAATAAATAATATCAATGTTGCTAATATTAATTTTAATAAAATTGTAATAAAATTGTAGTAACATTATATTTTAAGGGCATTTGAACCATTATGACGTCACAATTTTAAATCTAATGCTTAAAATACATTGTGACGTCATAATGGTTCAAATGCCCTTAATTATAATAAAATTGTAATAAAATTTGAGTAAAATTATATTTTTATTATAATAAAATTGTAATAAAATTTTAAAAGAATTATAATAAAATTGCAATAAAATTATAATTTTGTTATAATAAAATATAAAAAAAAGTATCGATAAAAAAGGAATACAAATAAAAAAAAGGAAATGAACTGAAGAAATAATAAACAACATAAAAAACAAGAACTATTAAATTGTGCTGGGGAAAAAAAGCAGAGGTGAAAATATGCAGATAATGCAAAAAAATATAAGAAATCGTTGGAGAAATTTTTAAAGAGACATAAATGTGATCGAAATATGGTCGCGGATATATTGTTGTCTGCATTTTAGCATTGAAGTTAGATATAGACATTGCTTTTTTTTAACAGTGAAGCTCTTGCATATCTCGGGGATTCTTTTTTTTTCTACCCATTTCACAGGATCACGGCTTTTCAGCAAAAGAGCCGGACGAACGATCGCTATGACAGGCGAAAATAAAACTCATAACATATTGGATGGCACAAATACGAGCGATCCTTCATACGAATTCTCACGTTTCACGTCGACATATCACCACCCACTCTCAATTCACCCGGCTCAACGATCCTTTCGATGGATACACGAGTTTTTACATATATGTATATATAAATATTAAATAATATCATATTTTCTCTATATTGTAAATAAATATAGTAAATAATTGTATTTACTGTTAATTCATTTATATTTTTATTACACTCCATGAATTTCAATCTGTAAAAATTATTTACTTGAATTAGGAACCGAATTTTAGTTGTTGAATTGGTAAATTTTAGTAATAATAATAAATAATACTAATAATCATTTTTACTGACGCAGTAGTCAATTTTACTAATAAAAAATTCAAGACAAGAATTTTCAGGCCTAATAATTAAATTCTTGGTGCTAAAAAATTCTAATTTTGTAGCGCAATGAGTAAAAAAGTATTTATTTTTAAACCCGATTCTACAGTAAAAATTAATAAACCCTTTTCACCAAAAAAAATTTGCTTCAAGTAAATATTTATTTGATAATAATAATAATAATAATAGACAAATAATTATTTATTTGAATCAAATGCAATTTTTTTCAGTAATTAATTTCTTTTACTTTTTACATTTTTAAAATATTCTTTTTAAATCATTTATTTAAAATAATATGTATTTAAATCATTTTTATTTAAATAACAGTATTTTAAATAATTTTTATTTAAAAAAATTCTCTCCTTTTAAAAACTAAATAAGAACAAATTCATTAAAAATGCACAAAGACAATAATTCGTTTCTGTTGTGTTAAAATTTAATTATTCGGGAGTAAAAAGCAAAATTCTTTTTTTTTATACCATGTTTGAATATTCTAAGTCAGTTCACACGCTGAGGTAACTCTCTCTCTCTCTTATTTCTTGTTTGCATAAATATCCACGTTTATCGAGCGAGTAAACTGGATTTTAAAACATCCTACCCATCCGCAGTAAATTTTTCATTAGCATGTCATAATTTATTGCTCAATAAATAACAGAAGCAAAAGTGCTCTGACAGTTTATTACGAACCCATTTTGTATGTGATGGATTATTCGACTGTGTTCTACACGCGTTATAAACTTTTGCTGAATTGAGAATAATATTTTTATTTGGAAATATATAATACGAATCAAATGCTGACGACATATTTTGATTAAAAAATAATAAAAGCAGAAAAAAGGAAATAAAATTATGTTAAATTCCTGCAACAATCGCCCAAGGAGAAGAAATGTTTGTACTACTTTAAAAAAAAGGTTAACTACTGAAAAATTCTTACTAATAAAAAATTTTCACTGTTAAAATATTTTTACTAAGGAAAAACTGTTACTAGTAAAATATTTTTACTAAGGAAAAAAAGTTATTACTAAAGAATATAGTTATTAGTAAAAAATTGTTACTACCAAAAAATGTTTTCTAACAAAAAAATAGTCAATAATAAAATATTGTTAGTGAGAAAATGTTAGTAATAAAGAATTTTTACTACTAAAAATATTAACTATCAAAAAATGTTACTACCACAAATATTTACAAACGAGAATAATTTCTAACCAAAACGGTTTACTAATAAACAAATTTTTCTACTAAAAAACAAAATAAACCATTTCTACAGCTAAAAACGTTTGATAATAAAAAATGTTTACTATTCAAAAATATTTAGTAATAAAAATAATTATTACTAAAAGAAATTGTTAATAAAAAATGTTTACTATTAAAAAGTAGTTTGCTGACAAAAAATGTTTACTACTGAAAATTAGTTTGCTAATTAAAAAATTTTACCACTACAAACGTTTAGTAAAAAAAAAATTTCCTTTTAGAAACAGATTTACAAATTAAACATATTACTATTAAATACTAAACTAAATACTACTACTAAAAAAATTTTACTATTAAAAAGAAGCAGTACTAACAAAAAATTGTTACTACTGAAAATTAGTTTACAAATAAAAAATTTTTACCACTAAAAACGTTTAGTAAAAAAAAATTTCTTCTTTTGAAAACAGGTTTACAAATTAAAAATATTACTACTAAAAATAATTGCTAATAAAAAATTTTTAGCACTAAAAACGTATAGTAAAAAAAATTTTTTCCTTTTAAAAAAAGGTTTACAATTTTAAAAAAACTACTACTAAAAATAATTAGGAACAAAAAATTTATACTATTAAAAAATTGTCACTAATAAGAGTAATTGTTTCTATTAAAAACTAGTTACTAATAAAAAATTATTCCTACTAAAAACGTTTAGTAGTAAAAGTTTATATTTACTAAAAATTGTTTACCAATAAAAAATATTACTTAAAAAAAAATTTTTTTTCTCATAAAAAAATGTTGCAGGTGAGAAATTATAGCTAAGAAAAAAAACGATATCTATGGTAGAAAACTTTCTAATTCAAATTAGTTGATAAATTTTTACAATTTATTAAAAATTTAGACATTAAATATTAAATATAAAAATAAAAACAAGTTATCAAGAGCAATTGAATTGCTTCGGGAATTATTTTAAATTGAAAACAACTATAATTTCATTGATGCAAAAAAAAAAGTCTCACACACGTACATATATATATATATATATATATATATATATATATATATTCAATTGAAAATTGATTTAGTGAAAACTCTCCATTCAATGTCCCTCTTGCTGCGAGCACTTGTCAAGTACAATTTATTTAAAAGCCATTTCTAGTTAATCAATTTATTTTCCGCATTGAATTTGTAAAATCTTTTCAAATTCTAAATCAATTTATTAGGAATCATTTTATTTCAAAGTCATTCCTATTTCTCGTGCATTTTTCTATCTCGTAAAATCTCTTTTATACCGATTAGAACATTTTCATGAATAACATTTTATTACTTTTACAATTCAGGTATTGTGTAATAAATTTTTTTTTATTTTCTTCATGATCATCGGAATAAGGGAAATTTGTGTATTGAAAATAATCTTTTCTTTTTTTGAAAAAAATGCCTCTGTTGGAAAGAATTTTTTTTTTGAAAAAATTCTTTTGTAAAAAAACCCCTTTTTTAGAAAGTTATTTAGTTAAAAAAAACCCTTCTTTGAAAAATGTTTTTGATCTGAAAATTCTTTTTTTTAATTAAAAAGTACGTTTCTGGACAGAACATTATGTTTTGAAAAAATCCTTCTAATAAAATCTTTTCTTTTTTTGAAAAAATGCCTCTGTTGGAAAGAATTCTTTTTGAAAAAATTCTTTTGTAGAAAACTTCCCTTTTTTTAGAAAATTATTTAGTTGGAAAAAACCCTTCTTTGAAACATGTTTTTGATCTGAAAATTCTTTTTTTTTATAAAAAGTTCCTTTTTTGACAGAAAACTATGTTTTGAAAAAGTCCTTCTAATAAAATGTATATTAATATTGTATATATTAATTAATTGTACAAATCTTTTGTTTGCAAAGAAGAAAAAAAATTTCTTTGTTTAAATAGAGGGGGAAAAATCTTTCTAGAAAAAAAGTTACTTTTTGTAAGAAAATTATGTTTCGAAAAATTCTTCTATTCTAAAAAAAAATTTTTCGTATGGAAAAACATCTATTTGGTTAAAAAAAATTTGTTTTAAAAATGCTTTTGTTAAAAAAACACATTTATGAGAAAATACCTTTGTTGGGAAAACCCTTTTTTGTAAAAATACCTTTATTAAAAATTTTTTTTTAAAAGAATACTTATTTTGACAAAATCTATTGTTGGAAAAAAAATTGTTTCTTCAAAAGGAAATCCTTTTTTGAAAAAATGTTTTCGTTGAAAAAAATTCTAATTTGAGAAAAAACTTTTCTCGATAATCATTATTGGTAAATTCGAAATATTTTCATTTATCAGTGAAAATTATGCCCTAATAGTTCGAAATAACAGTTCAAATTATTTCTGAACAATAATAATTATCATACGTTTATTAACACTACGAATTATATTACAGGAAAATGAACATATTTTCTCGAGATGCACAAGAATTATTTGACAATAATAATATTAATAATACTAAATATTATTATAATAATATATTAATATTAATATGAAATAACATTATTATCAATACTAAATAATATTAATAATACTAAATAAAATTGATTATATAAATATTAAACAAAAAACAAATATATTGAACAAAAATATTTATTTATTATTCACAATAAAAAAATTACTTTTTTATTATAATTATAACCCTCGTTTTCACCAAAAATAAAAATCCCTCACTTTTCTTAGGGCGCCAAATAAATAACATTTCGATCGCAATCGTAAATTTCTCCACTCATGTAACCGCGAACGTGATGAAAATTAAAGAAAACGAATGTCAAAGTCACTTTATTATCAATGACATATTTTTTTTTCTTAATATTATTATTACACAAAAGAAGAGAATTTTTATTCTTTCTTTTTTCAAAACGATAGTAACACCTATGTTAGGAGAGAGAGAGAGAAAAAAGTCACACGCAAGGTGCAGGGAAAATATTATTACACCACATTGACGTGTCGCCATAAAAAAAGAAAAATGAAAAAAATAAAAATGAAAAAGATGGAGAGAAGAGAAAAAAGTCGAGAACAAGAACCTACAACACAGAAGCGCAATAACAGGTATATAGGTATGTATGTATGCATGTGTAAAAAAAACAAGTAAGAAATGATTATGTATGACTTGCTTCTAAGTACGTGCCTACTAAAGTAACTACTTTCTTTTAAACCCTATATGTTAAGGCGAAAAAATACCTGCCGGATATTTGTAACGTTTGTCAAAAAGGTAGATTATTCGTCGACGACGACGACGATCTTGCCTCTCATGTGCGTGACTTGATGTGTATATAAATATTGTACACATATACGAATTTTTATAAGAAATACGTGTGTACAAAAAAAAATATATTTATACACAAATATACGTACAAAAAATATTTATATACTAATAAAGGTACAAAAAATATTCATATACAAATACGAGTATAAAAAAATATTACACGTTTACAAATTTTTAGTACACAAATTCACATGTACAAATTTATAAATATATATATATACAAATTCACATGTACAAATTTATATATTTATATATATATAAATTTGTACATGTGTATGTGTAAAAAAAAACAGTATCATGAAAATTCACCCCTAGCATTATCGCCACCGAGTGTAATATAATTTTCTTCTCCACAAATCACCCCAACCCGCGATCGATCCGCATTTCTCTTCTCTATAAACTATATATAGATATATACATATATATACACACCGTTATATGGCTACCCACTTCGGGAATCAAGCAGGAAAAGGTTTAAGAAAATCCTACAGGGAGCTTAGTGACAATCGAAAATGCTGACTGGAGGGGCTCTCTCTCTCTCTCTCTTTCTCTCTTTTTGTAAATTGGCTAAAAGCTTGAAATCATCTTTCGTTATTGATTACACTGTCTATGTAGATATTTTAATGCTTTGTCAACTCTCTTTCAGCACTAATATACTTTTTCAGGTACATATATTTATTTTGAAGCGATTGGAAATTTTAATGTTGGATTATTTTATGAAACTGAAGGATTAATTTTGTTTCTTTTTTCACTTTTTGTTGATAAGTTGATACAAATAGAAACGTTAAGAATTTTTTTATTATTTAACTCTTCTTTAAATTCGAAATACAGGCTTCGTACAGGATGATTAATTTTACAAATAAATTTAAATCAATTCTATTAAATAAATCAAATTATTTAAAATTAAATAAATTTAGAATAAAGTATACTGAAAAACAAATATTTTGATTCAAATAACCAAAAAATTGACTATTATCGATTAAATATTAAATTGAGTCGAATAATATTTATTAGAGTCAATTAAATGGTTCAGTTCATATTTACTTCAAATACTGAAGTTATTGATTCAAATAGCATTTAATTGACTCCGTTAAATATTATTTAATTCAATTAAATATTTATTTGATAATAGATATCAGTTATTTGAATTAATTCAATTTTTTCAGTGTAGCTTCGAGACTGACAAAAAATTGTTCGGGAATAAATAAGTTTGGCTCTATTTTTTTATACATTCTACACTAAAAATAAAAATTTATTTGATTCAAAGAACCAAAAAATTGAATATCATCAATTGAATATTGAATTGAATCGAATAATATTTATTGAAGTCGATTGAATAGTATTTGCTTCAAAGACTGAAATTATTGATTTAAATACCACTTAATTTACAGCAATAAATATTATTTGACTTAAATAAATATTTACTTAATAATAGTCAATTAGTAGAGTGATTTGAATTAAATAATTTTTTTCCATTATGTAAACAAAATTACATTTAGAAATAAAATAAATTTTTGTCATTAAATATTTTGAATACCTAATTTTACCACAGGAATCAAAATATTTTAAATTATTTTAATGTAAATACAGTCTTTTTGAAACAACTGTTTCAAAAAATAAAAACTTTTTTAATTCATCAAAAATTCAATGATTCTTTTTGTTGAAAATTCTAAATAAAATTATTCGAAACATTAATAAATTTATTTCAAAATTTCAATATTATTACAGTTTTACAACTATAATTTTCAAAGATTTTGATTTAAAAATTATTAAAAATTTCATTGTTTTTAAAAATTAATACTATAACGCTTCTATAATATTCACTTATTAAGAATTTAACATTTTAACTGAAAATCATTTCTTAATCAACTTCTTATATTAGAAATTACAATGAGAATTTAATTACTTAAAAAAATATGAATAATTTATTGAATAATCGATAATAGTTCTTAAAATTTTAATTTATATAACGAACTGTATCAAAATTTTTTTTAAATAATTAAATTCTTTCCAAGAATTTTAATAAAATTTTCAAGAATAAATTACATTTCATTAAGAATTTATTAAAAATTGTATTAAAAATTGTATTAAAAATAATTGCAATCAAATTTACTAAATAATTAAATTCCTGATGAAAATTTTATTATTTATGAAAATAGTAGACAAAAATAATAAAAAAAACTATATACTATACTATATGAAAGCAATTGAATTCTTCAGACGAATTTTATAAAAAAAACTTTTTTAAATAATTGATTTTTAAGGAAATTTTTATTAAAAAAAAAGATATTGAAAATGCTCGGATTTTCGACAAATTTTTAAAATTAATTGAATTTTTATAATAAATTTCTTTAAAATTAAAAAAAATTTATTATTCTAATGTTAAGAAGAATTTTACGAAAATTTTTAAAAATAATTTATTAAATTTTAATAAACTAACTATCTCAATTTTTTTTTAATAATGGAATTCTTTTCAAGAATATTAATACAGATTTGAAGAATAATTGCATTTTTCGAGGAATTCATTTAAAATTATATTAAAATTCTCATTGAATTTTTGCAACTAATACCTGAGAAGAAATTTATTTTGGATAAAAATGACACAATGTTGGCGAAGAACGTTATAAATTTTTTGTTTAATAATTTAAATTATGCGAATAATTTTATAAAAAATTTGGTAAAGTTTTTGAAAACAATTGAATCATTTGTAAGAAAGTTAAAAATAATATTTTTATTCCAACTTTTAGCCAATTTAAAATAAATAATAATGCAAATTTTCAAAAATAGAAAAAAGTGGTTTTTAGTGTCAAAAATAAAAAAAAGCCTGTAATTAGTAAGAAAATGTTTACCAATATACATTAGTTATTCACATTTTGCTTCTTTAAATTATTTTTTAATTTATTTCTCCATTAAAATAAGAATTGGAAAATAATAAATTTACAGTTTTTCTAAAAATATCATATTGAGACAATGAACGAATCAAAATTGTTGTCTTGCAACAATTTTACAATATTTATAATTAATTACAAGAAAAGAATGAAATTTAATTAAACAAATATTTATTAAAAACTAATTTATTAAGGAAGAGTAAAAAAATGTCTATTTCTAGAAAAATGTTTTTAAACTTTTGTTTTCCATTCTTTTATGTGACAAGTCTCTCTTAATATAAAAAGAACAAAATATTTCTTTGAGAAGAAAGCAAGAAACTGATATTTTCCTGTACAGATTAAATTATCCACATGCAATATTAAAGAGGCAATTAACTATTGCCATTATTTTTATTTTATAATAACTCGTGTACAAAAAAAAAGTTTGAAATACTTACAAAGTAAAACAAGATTGCATCGCATAAATGACTGACTGGTACGGAAACTCACCTAAAAGAAAAAAGAAATTTTCTTACTTTAGCAAAAATAATAATTATCTATAATAATATAGCAATAACGATGATAACACTGATAATATTAATAAAAATTATAACAAAATTTTCCGTAATAATAATATAAATAATTAATAGAATTATAAATTTAAATATATTGGGATATTCTAAATTATTATTTAAATATTAATAACAAAAATAATAATAATATTAATAACAATAAAATAGTAATAAAATAGTAATAATAAATTAATAATAATAATAATAATAATAATAATAATAATAATAATAATAATTAATAGAAATAATAATATTCGTTCATAAGAAAAATAACAAATAATTTAAAAAATTAAGAAAATTAAATAAAAGAACTGAAAAAAATAAATATTTACAATTTGTTAATAACTAAAACGCTTATGTTTAAACGATTTTCAATTGGTGTACGATTGCTTTTATGACTCACGGGATATCCCTTTTGCATGCTATTACGAGAGAGTGTCTGTATATATACGTGAGTGTATGTATATGAGAGAGGTGAAATTCTCCATCTCTCTTTACGTTCAAGAGCGATGAAATTACTCTCGATTTACATGTCAGAGTAAGATCATCTTTGACCTTTACACTTGAATTGAATTGGTTCTAAAATAGTATGAGTTCCATGGTGATTTGGTTAAGGGCAAAATTTTGGTTCATTAAGAGATCAATTTAAAATAGATGCACACACCTGGTTTTATTAAAAGGAGAAGGGGGGGTGGGGGCAAATAATATTTTAAATACTAAAATTCATGAATTATAAAATTAAGAGGGCGTGATTAACGACAAGAGGAGGAATAGTATAATGGTAATCAACTTTTACTGCTTACAATAAAATTACAATTCTTGAAATTGGTCAATGAAACTTGATAATCTTTATATGCTCTATAGGATAAAAATGAAGTCTTAAAAACTTCCATTTAGATTTATTTTAATTATTTTTTTTTGTAATTATATTCTTAAAAATTATCAGAATAAAAGTCTATTGTGATTAAAATATTATTCTGCTAAAAAGTATTATTAACCAAAAATATTATTCTGTTAGAAAATATTAATAAAAATATAATGATATTTTTATTAATATTTTCTAACAGAATAATATTTTTGGTTAATAATACTTTTTAGCAGAATATTTAAAAATATTAATAATAATATTCTTCTGTTAGAAAATATTTTGAAAAATATTATTTTGTTCAAAAATGTTAATAAAAATATTCTTCTTTTAGAAAATATTAATAAAAATATTGTTGTGTTAAAAAATATTAATAAAAATATTATTCTGTTAAAAAATATTCCTTATAAAAATATTATTCCCTTTGAAAAATTAAAAAATTAAAAAAAAATATTTCTCTAATTAGAAAAAGTTTCTAATTAAAAGACTTACATACAATTCCTTTCACTGTCTCTACATATAATGACGCAGAAAATTTTTTTTCTTTAATCAAAGAAATGTTTTCCATTTTTTTTCGGGCGCGCAAAAAAAACTTTTTTTTCTGAATTCAAACATGCCTCGACTATATTAAAAAACTGAAACTACCAAGTTGAATGGAATTCAGTATGGCCAATTCTAACCAAGTGTATATAGCAACATAACATTGAGTGCTTCTTTTTTTTCAAGCCACTGCAATTACATTTAAACTGCAGTTCTTTAACGATGTTTGATCGCAATAAAAGAAAACGTCCTTGGTTAAATTAATATTCAAACTATAGCGCACAGTTCAAGTTTCTAGAAAAAAAACCTTCGCTGTATATAAAATGTATATATTTATATTTATATTCACTTGGAAAAAAAAATAAAAAAAACCATGGCAACGGTTTATATGTCCTGTAAAGAATCCATCCAGGACTGGAAATGATGAAAGAGAGTCGAGGCTGAAACATTTTTCTTTTAGAGAAAAAAGTTTCATTTTTGTTGCTTTTCTGCCTATATGTGTGCTTGCGGATCTTATTAAAAAGTTGAGCAGAAATATCACTTCAAAAAGAATATAAATCCGTATTTCTGTTTCGTTTCTTCCTTTTTTTCCCCACCGTTCCTTTTTTTTACAACTGTTCGACGACAGAGTGATTGCTTTTTATTCTTGCAAAAAAAAAAAAAAAAACAAGTGCCGAATTCAAAGGAATAGTAATGAAATTTTATTTTTTAAATTTATTAATTAAATTACTTTTTTGCATAATAATAATATTATTTATTTACTTTACTATAAAAAAACGTTATGCTAAATAACATGAGCGAAGAATTTTAATAAAATTTTGAAGTACAATAAAAATGCTGTCTTTCAAATATTATTTTAAATTTTATTAAAAATAATTAAGATGTTTATAAATGATGTTAAGTAAATAATAGGATTCCTGTGAAACTTTTGTTAATTATAAAAAAAATAGATGAAAATAATAACTAAAGAAATAAAATTTCTAAAAATAGGTACAAATTTCATTGTATTGAAGAAAATTTAATTACATAGGAATTTAATTAAAATTACATTGAAAATAATTGATTTTTTTCAAAGAATTTTATAACTTATGAAAAAAATTGAATTAAAAAATTTTTTTTTCTTAAATAATTGCATTTTTTTCAACTAAAAATTTTATGGGTAAAGTGTTTTATTTATATTTTTTATAAATAAAGAATTTTTTTATTATTAATATTCGATATCTTTAAACAAAATAATTTTTATTTGAAAAATTTGGATTCAAAACAAAAATAACGCCGGTTGAATCATTGAAATCGGTTGACAATAAGTGAATTTTTTTCACATATTTTTATATTGTATGAAAGCATTTGAATTCTTGAGACGAACTGTATAAAAAAGTTGTCTTAAATATTTGATTTTTTTGAAAATTTTATTAATAAAATATATTGAAAATACTTTAATTTTCGACAATTTTTTGAAAATAATTAAATTTTTATAATAAATTTTATTAAAATTAAAAAAAAAACTATTATTCTAATGTTGCGAAGAATTTCATGAACAAAACAAAAATAACGCCGGTTGAATCATTGAAATCGGTTAACAAGTATTACTGAAATTAATTTAACAAAAAAAAATTAATAAAAAGTTTAAATTTTTAATAACAAGAGTAAAAAAACTTTTTTGGAAAATCCTTTTATCGCAAATCTAAAAAAGCATCAAAATAGTAGCAAATCATAAAAAAAAGTAATAAACAATAGATTTCAGTAGATGAGTACGAAGTCTATTCATTTATTAAATTATTAAATTAAATTGTAATTTTCGTTGAAATTCAACACAGATTTTAAAGTTTGATAACGTCGGAGGACACAAAGTTTTTGAAATACTATATATATATATATATATATATATATGTATAGTATAAAGGACTGTGAGGCAATTCATAGAGACAACTGTCATTTGAATTCTAAATTAAGTGCTGAAAAGTAAAATCGTCGAAGCATATGATGCTGTCAGTTCCTCTCATCGCGATCAAACTTGTTATTTGTTATACGTCGCGTAAAAAACCACAAAAGGCATCAAATAAAAAACTATCAAAAAGAAAATTTCAAAAAAAAAAGAAAAAAAAACAGCAGGAAAAAACTCTCTCTATAACGAAACTTGAAAAAAAAGGAAAAGAAAAATCTAACTCAAACAAAAACTGAATTCGACACTCAATTGTTTTCACTGTAACACTATCATATTTCGTGAATTCACATTGTTCAATAAAAAAGAAATGCCAACAGTCAAACATTGTTTCACACTCGAAACCCAGAATTAGAAGGAATTTCAAACGAAAATCATCTTTTCTCTGCGCTGCGAAAAAAAATGGATAGAATAAATAAACTATTAAACTGACATCCACTGAGGTAAAAATAAAAGAAAGAAAAAATAATTTCCAGGTTAAGAATTTAAAAGAAACATTAATTTTATTATATGAAAACTTATTTATTTTTGTTTTAACTAATTTTTTAATTTTTTCCGAACTTTAATAATTAAAAAAAAAGTAAACGAGAGAAAAAATCACAAATCAATGAACTCTCGTAACGAAAGATTACATTGAATGATCAGAAAGAATGAATTTCCCCCGCAAAGGGATCTTTTAATGAGTCCTTTTTTCTAACGAGGAATTTAACCGAATCTTTCTTTTTAACAAGGGATTTATTCACCATTGAACAATACAGTCCAAGTTCATAGCTTATCGATAGCGTTTTTTCTTCTCCCTCCCTCCCCCCTTCTCCTTCCTCCTCTTTTTATTTTATTTCTTTTTTTTTATTCTTTCTTCAAGAGAAACTCGTTGAGAAAGTAGAAGAAAAGTGAGTAACGGAAAAACGATCCCCAAGATGGTGTGAGAGTGTGAGGAGGTAGGGGGGAAAAAAGAGAAGAAGGGACAGGGGGGGAAAGGAAAATCCCTAACTTTTTTCGGTGACTGAAACTTCTTTACGCTAAGAATGGTACTAAACCGGCTGGTATAAACCAAGTTTACTGCAATAAAGTTTCTTTTCCAACCATCGAAAGTCCAGAAGCATAGTGCGATAGCTGGTCCAATTCGACAGCAACGAAAGAAACTACAAGAGATCTCCTTGTGTTGAGACAAAAAAACACACACACACATACACACAAACAAATTTATATAAGAAAAAACCAGTTGACAAACGCAGATCTATATACATAAGAAATGGTAACCAAAGAATACACACGCAGAATTAAAATAATAGAGGCGAATTTTTTTTTTATTTTCAGTTTTCTAAAACATTTTCTTTCATATGCAGAAGGAAAAGTCACGTTAATTATTTCTCAATTAAAAAAAAAAATTATTTTGAGTTTTGAATTTTGTGAAAATAATAGAGGAAGAAACTTTTCTCGAAAGTTCCTTGTCACTTTCTTTTAAGGAGAAATTTGTCGTACAGTCAAATCGAAAAGTTAGTCTAATGTCATACTTTCGTAATTTAAAAGAAAAAAACAAATTAAATTTTAAAATTCGTCTCGGTGAAAAGGCGAAGAATTAAATTTTAAATATTTAAAACGATTAAAAGTTGCATTTGAATAAAAATTACAATTTTCCGTCAATGAGAAACATTAATTAAGTTTTCGGTTATGTTACAGGAATCATTTCACAGTAAATCGTGAGGTATTAAAAAGTGTTGCAGATTAAATTAACACCAAAAAAGATGAAAATAATGAATTTTGGTGTCATTTTTTATAATGAATGAAATTTTCATTTATTAAATTTTTTATAACTATAAAATATGATCAAGTAATAAAAGCTTTATTTTATATTATAAGAATATTATACTTCCTCAAAATTATTTTCATTATTTCAATTCAATTATTATATTCAAAAAATTTTAACTACAATTTTACTTGATATCTATTAGTTTTAATAATAATTCATTAATCAATTTCACGAAATTTCAATTATTCCTAAATTCATCAATTAAATGTATATTAGAAAATAAAAACTTCAAATAATATTTTAAAAATTCAATTAAACCTTTTCAAAAATATTAATTTCAAAATTCAATTATTTCCAAAAAATTCACTCTATATTTCTTTTAATATTTAATTATAATCTAAAAGTTTAACTGAAATTCATTTTCATAAAATAAAAATCAATTTTTACTAGAAAATACTACACGAAATTAATTATTTTAATGCAAAAGTAAATAATATATTGAATAATTGAATGTTTCTCAAGATTCAATTCTCATAAAGAATTTTAGTAACAAATTTTTTTAATAACTTAATTCTTTTGTCGAATTTTATTAAAACTTGCATGAACATAATTACTTTTTTTAAGGAATTTAATTATAATTGTATGAAAAATAATTGAAACGCTGCGATATGTTTTATGAGAATTTTTAAATTTATTCGTTTACAATTCAATTTTACAAAATTTCAATTATTCGAAAATTCTCCAATTAAATATATATTGAAAAATAAAAACTTGAAATAATTTCAATAAAACCTATTAAACTTTTAAAAAGAATTAATTCTACAGAATTTTTTTTCAAAAATGTAAAATATGAAGAATTTCAATGATTTTAGTTTGAAACTTTTTCAAAATTTAATTATTTCTAAAAATCCACGTTATAATTGAATTCCTAAAAGAATTTTATTATTTGTAAAAATAATTGAGTCCTTGTAGAAATGTTATTATTTATGAAAACAATTGAACTATTGCAAAGAAATTTATAAAAAAATTTGTAAATAATTGAATTCCTGTAAAAAATTGAATGCTTGCGTAGAATTGTATTCAAATTGTTTTGGATAATGTAATTCTTTTGGAAAATTTTATTGAAATAGTAAATATTGAAAATTATGGATTTTTAGAAAACTTTTGAAAATAATTGAAATTTTAAATTCCTTTCGGTAGCGGTATAAGGAATTTAATTTTCTACATTTTGAAGATTTTAAAGGTATATTTGCAAAAAAATTACAATTTTCTGTCAAATAATAAATGATTCATGTAACATAACGGAAAATTAAATAACGTTTTTTATTGACAGAATATTGTAATTATTTTCAATTGAAACTTTTAATCGTTTTAAAAATTCAAAATTAAATTCTTCGCCTTTTCACCAAGTCGAATAAAAAAAGTAAATTTGTATTTTTCTTTTAAATTACGAAACTATGCCACTGGAATAACTTTTGATTTGACTGTCCGTCAGATTCTTTCTCAATTATATTATTGTAATTTCGCTTTAAGTAATAATAAAAATTAGCATAATATTTTTACAACTTGAACATAAGTGGTAAATTTTTTTTCAATTTTAGTCAGACATTTTCCTTGAAATCACATTTGTAAGTAGTATAGATCAATTTTAGAAGAACACTGCATAAAAATGCGTTGTGAGTAGTAAAAATCAACTTTAGTCAGACGCATTTTTTTACAATTACAACGAAAGTAGTAACCATTAGTTTTAATCGTATTTATTCAAAAGTCTTCTTTCTATTTCTTACTTTTTTCCTATTTTTTTGAAATTTGGTAGTATTTAAATTTTTCATAAAAACATTTTAACAAATTAACGCATTTGAATTTTTTGAATGGGGAAATTGATCTTTAAAGGTGTTTGTGTGTGACTTTCTTTTAGTAGTATTAGGGATGTATATTGCATACTGTAAAGTACCTACTTTCGAGCAACTCACTATACCCTGACAGTTTACCGATACATACAGTTTATTCGATCAATCAAAGTGAGTGATCCTCTTCGAACGAATTCGCTCCCGGCTGGGATATTCATCTAAACCTTCGAGTCCTTAACACTTTCTTAACATGCTGAGAAAATTCCTTTCTCTCCGAAAACCTTCACAAACTGAATATATTAATTTAGCTCAATAGCACTTTAATATATCTTCCATTATTTTACAAAAAAGAAGAAGCTCTTTGATGGACTTTGAGGCACACAAAAAAGTCGATTTACTCGGTTAACAGATATTTATTCTCTATTATTTCTTTTATTCTTTTACTATTTTTTTCTCCCTTTCTGTATTATTTTTTACTATTCGATTACTATTTTAAATTTATATTTACCTTTTAATCCTTATTGCTAAGCTAAATTCTAGGAAATATTACCAAGAAAAAGTATATTATAAAAATTTTTTCTTGGAAACCACATAAGCGACATATAATTTTTTCCTTTCTTTTTTAACTTCCACGAAAAAAAGATGGAAATACAAATTAAAATTTTTTTAATTAAATAACTTTCAGCTAACTTAATTCACCGATCGGTAAAATATTTTAAATATTTAACTAAAAAAAAAAATTGAACTCTTTTTTTAAAATATATGCTACACAGGAGATAATCAATTATTAAGGTAAAAAAAAGTTTTTTTTTATTCTTCTTTTTTTCCGTCTCATTTGAGAGAATTTTAAAACTTCATTGATCCGATGCTATTTTCTGAGCGCAGGTTACTCTAGTTTATGGTTATATCAGTCATAAAAAAGTGGTCAAGACCATATTGATGATTCGCATAAGCATAAACATAACAGTCGTATCATAAACATATGGAGGAGGCATGATTGCAAATAATAAAAAGGAAACAAAAACAATTTCGACCTTTTAGCGGCGATAAAAATATACGTTTTGTTTAAAGTCTAAAACTTATTTCGAGAGATTCCTAAACTTTACGACTGAGGGCATAAAAATATTGAAAATTATTAGGCACGGTTGCATTTTTTTTAAACCCTTTCTCTCTCTCTCTCTCTGCCTCTCATTTAAGTGCGTTATATTCATAAAAAAAAAAAAAATTTTTTGTTACCAACTTTCAGACAACAAGAAACGGTTATTCGAATTTATTAAAAAACCGATAATAAATCAATATAAAAGTAAATAAATAACAAAGTGATAATTTATTTAATAACAGCCTTATAACGATGTTTTATAAACGAAATAAAGAAATAAAAAAATAGAAAAATAAACTAAATAAATAAAGTATAAATAAGGAATAAACTGGATCAATAAAATCGGTGAAAATAAAATTAACAAACTTTCGAGAATGTAAAATTCCATTTTATATTCTAATCTTGATAAAATAAAACACTAAACATTTTTCAAACGCCTGAGATGATTTTCTCTTTAAGCGAAATGAAATTCAATTTAAAATTCAATCGCCCCCTTGCTTTAGAATTTACATTACGCCTATAACTCTTCTATAGTGTTTGAGAAAAAAAGGAGCGCGAAAAAAAAGTTTAATTTATCTGCAAATTTTTTTTAACCACTCATTGCTTTCAACAGATATTCACTTTGTTTCCCGACTCTTGATTATTTCATTTGTCAATTGAGTTCTTTTTTTTTTTTTGATAGTAGAGCACAACATACAGAGGGGAGAGAAATAGAGAATAGTATTTTTGTCGCGATTTACAAAAGCAGAGAATCACCACCATTTCCACGTCACTTTACCACAGAGTCGATTTATCCGCGGTAACGCGCCGATAAAGGAAGAATGGCTGATAGTTAAAAATTTGTATAGCTATGCATAAAACGCAGTGTTAGCAATAATAAAATAAAAAAAAATAAAAAAGAAAGTTTACCCCTCTTGTCTGCCTGCTGGGCATGTTAAACGAGCTTTCCCCCAGAAATACGATCCTGAATGGATGCTCCAACGGAAAGCCGTTAAAGTGGAACGCACACGTTATATGCTTTTGCTCTGCAATTGAAAGGCGTGTATGAAAAATAATCATTTTATACAAACTCATCCTCTTCGTTCTCTTTGAACAAAATTTGAACCAAAAAAAAAAAATAAATAAAAAAAAACAGAACACAAAAGTCTGAGACAGACGAAAAATATCAAATGAATCTTAGAAAATCTTGCAAAAAAAAAGGGTGGATACAAGCAGTAAAAATCTGCAAGGATAATACAAGGGCGGAGACGAGGTGGCGATGAATTTTACTCCACTTTCTTTTTCTCCCGCGGGATATTACCAAGAAAATTGAGGCTGGAAGCATTAGAAGAAAATTGGATCTATCACGTGGGGGCCGAGTCGGTAATTGCCTCTTTAGTAAAATGTATGCTTTCTATTTTTCATTCCTATTTTTTTCAACCCCATCTTTTTTCTCTGTTTGTTCTTGTTTTTTTCCGGCAAAACATAATGCTAAACATCAGGCGCAAGGAAAATAAACAAATAAACCGCAAAAAAAGTAAATTAAAATTTTCCTTTGCTCTTTATCACAATATGTGTGGTTAAATTTCTTTGTCCGAGTTTCATTATTTTCCAATTTTATTTTTAACCACTCTACTATTATTTCTCAGAGTACATTAGTTATTTACATTAAGGGAACATGGAAAAATTTGAAAATCAAAATTAATTTAAATAATGTCAATAATTTAAAAAAAGATAATATAATAAAATAAATAAATAGAACACAAAATACTTTTCAATTAATCATTACTCTTTGGATTTATTTTACTAACAATAAAATTATCAAAGAACAAAAATTCTTTGACTCAAATCAATGATTAACTTGTCTATTATCAAATAAGTATTTAAAACAAACAATTTGAAATTAAATGTTCAAATAATTTTTATTTACACCCAGAGAAAATTATTATTTCAATCAAAAATATTTTATTTGACTTAAATAAACGTATATTTGTCTCAGAATCAACTAGTCTTTTTATTTGTTTCAAATAAATTTTATTCAGTTTAAATAAAATTTATATTTGACATAAATAAAACATTTATTTGAGTTAAATAAAATTTTATTTAAACTAAATAAAATTTATTTGAAACAAATGAAAAGTCTAGTTGGTTCTGAGACAAAATATACCATTTTTCTGGGTGTAAGAGAATTATGCTATTTTATAAAAAAATTAATAATACATGTAATAATAAAAATAATAGATAATAATTAATTATATCAAATTAAGAATAAAAAGTTGTCTAACAAAATTATTAATACACAGTAAAATTTTTTTTTTATTTCAAAAATAAGTAGTCAAAAATATATTTGAATTTAACATATTTTATAATTGAATTAAACATAATTTCTATTGAATCAAATTTATTATGTATTGAATCAAAATTATTATGTTTAATTTAAAGATAATTTTTGGTTGTCTGCATAACAAAGATAATTATGTTTGATTCGAATATATTGTTTTCTCAGTGCAAACACAATAATTAGTTCTAAATTTTATTCTGCGATTATTTTTAATTTATTTACAACTGAACCTATTAAAACTAAATTTTCTTCTAAAATTGAAATACCTACTTCTGAATAAAAATTGCAGTGAAAATATTTTCAAAAATTATTTTTTAAACAAATTTTGTTTACCTAAATGTGAATAATAAATCTTGTGAGTAAATTATTTCTCCATCATGAAATATATAGTATTTTTCAGTTTTTAATTTTTATGCACCATAAATTGCAATTATTTTACAATTTTAATTTTTTTTTTTTTTTTTTTTTTTTTTTTTATTGTTTATACTCCTGCCCTATTGGCCTTACGCACTTCGACAAGAGTCCCCGAGAAATACTTTTTTGGATTAAGCATAACCATTCTACATAAGTTTCTAAATATTAACCTAATTTGCGTCTACAGCCGGCTCTATTAGGAGTACTCGCATTCGCCTGGACCACCTGCTAATTAGGTTTTCTCGCCAGAGGAGAGGGAAACTGTAGAAAACCTCTCTTGAGTACAACCGGTTTATCGACAGTCAAGTTCTAATGGTGTGTACCGGACAATAATCGACAGTGCACATCATTATACCTTGACGTCAAACCTCCCGCTTGATAAATCACGAAAGTAGTGAGAAAAACACCGGGCTATAGCGGGCACCAAAGGCGGTCACCCATCCAAGTACTAACCGCACTGAATGGTGCTTAACCCCGGTGATCGCAAGCCACAGAGTCTCACCACTGTGATTTACCATCGGTTACAATTTTAATTTTAATTTTAAGAATTTGAATATTAATGTAGGCAAATAATCCAAATAAACAAAATAATATAAATAATAATTTTTGTTGTTCAAATTTTCATAGTTACAAAAAAGATAAATAAAATTTAAATTTAAATTAAAAATAAAAAAAATTAAAATTCATTTATCAATCATGAATAATAAAAATAATGTAAATAATGAAAATAATGAAAATAATTTTTTTTTCGACTAGAGGAGCGATTATGAAATTTCATTTTCATTTTGGATTTTCACTTTTATTTTCATTTTCATTTTTACTATTACTGCAAAATTTTTACTGATGAATGACATTGTTGCTATTTTCATTTTTTTGTTGTTGTTGTAAAAATATAGTTTTGAAAAACACTAGAGATCCACTTTTCTCAAAGACATAATAACGCTTTCTAAACTGTAACACACGTTATGTGAAAATTTATATAAAAGTAATAAACGCTTTTTTATCTCGTATTCCCGTAATAGTTATTGACCCAAAATCTCATAAAAATCCTATAAAAATAATCGTCAAATAAAGTAAATGAAAAATCGTAAAAGCTGAATTACATATAAAATATTAATTATTCTTAGACGTCTGTAAGGAAGACAAATATATTTTTTTTAGTCTTATAATTATTGGCGTCTAGTACTATTATTATTATTTTTATAATTTTTATTATTACAATTTTTATTTATTTATTTATTTCAATACAAAGGTATTGATATATACAAGGTTTACATAGATTATTCACTCTCTCTGAAAATGCATAGATCGAGGGATTTATTTACATTATTATTATTATTATTACTATTAATATAATTATTATTTTGTTTTTATTACTACTATATTATTATCATTATGTATTATATTTATTATTGCGTTTTTTATTACAACGAATATTATTATTAATATAGTGATTAAATAATATTATAGTTATTAATACTAATTTTGTTTATTATTCTAATAATATTATTGAGATCATGTTATTTTTGTATCATAACAAAATAAATTTTTTTTATTTTCTAACTTTTTTAAAAATTAACAAGTTATAAAGAAAAAAAAAACTGTGTAAAATTTGTTTTTCCAGTGAAAATTTAAAGTTACGAGAATTCTCTTTTTTTTCGCCGAGTGCTTTCTTTGGTTATTGAAGGAGAATCTATAATAAAGTTTGTGTGGAGCGAGATGTGGAATTAGGAGTGGAAAGTCAATAGAAGAAGATGCGGGACAAAGTTTTAGACGGAAAAGGACATTGAGGGATAAAATGTGAGTTCCGATGGAGAATTTCCTCCGTCGAAGCATAGCATGTCCGGTAAACGTAAAGTACCACAAATGTCTTACGAGTTTTCTTACATCTGGAACATATCGGATTTACTTTCTCTCCCTCTTTCTCTCGTTCTCCTTATGGAAAAATAACCATGTACATTTATCAGTGAAATCTAATTTAATCCAATGAATATTAAAATTTTACTTGCAGGAAAAATAGAAATGCAAAAAATCGTAAATAAAAATGAAATGGAAATTCTTTTTATTTTACCGAAAGAAAGAAATTATATTTGATTTAAGTATATAGATTAATAAAAATTTTAGTTCTATTTGACCTCATTGATTTGAGTTTTAATACAAAATATTTGAATTGAATATTAAAAAAGTAAAAAAAATAGAAATAATAAATCACGTTACTGAATAAAATAGTTTTAACAAACGTAATACGTTTGATCTCGAAATAAAATGTCACTTGTTGTAAATGTATTGAACAAAATCTGTTGATAGTATTTCAAAAATCTAAAATTAATTTTAAATTTTAATCAAAATTGATGTATTTAAATTTTTAATATTTTATGGAAATAACTAAAAGAATATATACGGAATAAATCATTTTTTATTTAGTAATCTGTTATATCTATATTATATATTCCAATGAAAATCGATTTCAATTAATGATTTACATAATTGAAGGAAAATAAATTTTTTTGACAGTTTTCAGTTATTTCAAATATATAAATAAAGGACATGAAATTAAAAAAAAGCTAAAAAGGAAATAAGCAAGACAAGAAAAAAGGGAAAATAAAAAAGAGAACAGAGATAAAAATAACAAAAAAGGAAATCGAAAGAGTTTCGAATTGAAAATCTTTCCACAATATTGAAATGACAAAAATACTGACGTAAATTAAAATTGATTCTTTTGATTTAAGAAAAAATTGTGCAACTTTATATCTTGCTTTTAAAAAAATAATATTCAATTTATTCGTTAATTTATAATTAAATAAAAAATTTCCTATTCAAGAAAAAGAAAAAAAAGAAGACGAACAAACGATTGAATATCGATTTTTTTAGGTTCGAAGAAAAGTATATGGAACGATTTTTTGATGGAAGATTTAAAAAAGAAAAATTACTACCGTGTTATAAATTCTGTTCGTCGATCATTTCATATTCTGCATACAAAAGTGATGCAAATTTAATGCAAGTCGAACGTCTTGTTGAATTTTAAGATCTCTGCACGTCAAGTTCGTTTGTACGCCTTAATAATTTTTTTTTCTCTCTTACATATCCAAGTGAATTTATGTTTCCGCATATTTTCCAAGTCTCCAACAGACATGTGAAACAATTTTCACGTAACTGATTTTTGTTTCATGATTTTTACATCGTCAATGATCCGTGTTAGTACAGTAATTGTGCCAAAAAAATATCCAACAAGAAATAAAAAAAAGGGAAAAAATTCCCTCAATGTAACTTTTTTCTATCACCAAAGAAATATTTTCATTTATTCAAAGTTCGTTAATATCGAAAAAATGAAGCGCTGACACATTTTCCTTTTTACTAAAAATTCCATTTATACTTGAAAAATTTAATAATTAGTTGTTATAAAATTGTTTTTACCTGTTTTATTATTTTTATTTTCATTAAATGTAATTATTTTAATTTATATTTCATAAAAAGTTTTAAAAAATTTTAACAAACTAACAAAAAACGAAAACAAATAAATTTTAAGCAAACTGAAGAGCCTTTCAAGGAAAATGAAAAAACTTTTCAACGAAAAATAATAAAAAGATTTAAGAAAAATAAAATATCTTTTTAAGAAACCTAATAAACTTCTTTTGAATAAAAATCAAGAAAACGTTTAAAAAAATAAAAACCTTTATTTAAAGAATAATAAAAACCTTTTTTTAAAGGAAAATTAGAAAACCATTTAAATAAAACAAATTACTTTTTAAAAAAATTAAAAAAATTTAACAAAAAAAATAAACATTTTATAATTTTATAATTACATTTTTAAATAAATAAAACTAAAAACAGTTAAAGAACAGTTAAACAGTTAAAGAAAGTTAGATAGTCTTTTAATAAAAAATTGAAGAAAAAAAAATCTTTTAAAGAAACAAAAAAACAGGTTTAATTATAAGAATACTAAACAAATTTAATAACCTTTTTAAAAAAAATAAAAAACCTCTCTTTGAGAGAAAACTTTTTAAAGGAAAATAAAAAACCTCACGTTGAAGAAAAGTAATAAACCTTTTAAAAATATCTAAAACACTTAGAGAAAGCAAAAAATACTTTCAAAGATGGCAAAAAACCTTATTAAAAAAAACTAAAAATCTTTTTAAAGAAAGTTAGAGAACTTTTGAAATAAACGAAAATACTTGAAGAAACCCAAAAAAATCTTCTTTTAAAGAAAACTGGAAATTCTTCTGAAGAAAAATAAAAAACAAATTAAATAAAACTAAAAATGATGATAACGAAAGTTTGAAGGCCTTTTAATAAAAACTTTAAAGTAAACAAAAAAACCTTCTAAAGATAACAAAAGAAAACGAAAAACCTTTTTAAAAAAATTCAAAAACCTCTTTTTGAATAATAATCTAGAAAACGTAAAAAAAAATAAATATCTTTATTCTAAAAAAAGCTAGAATATCTTTCAAGTTTTAAATAAAACAACATAATCATTTTAAAAAATAAAAAAATTCTTTAAATGTAAAATAATAAACATTTGAAAGAAATCTGAAATTAATGTTAAAGGAAGTTAGACGCAGCTTATTATAAAAACTAAAAAACTTTAAGAAAACAACGAAAACTTCTAAAAAAAACAAAAAAAAACTTCTAAAGAAAACAAAAAAACTTTTCTCTAAAGAAAACAAAAAAAAAGTTTAAAAAAAAAAATAAAAAACCTCCTTTAAGGAAAACCAAAAATCTTTGAAAAAAACTACAAAAAACCCCTTCAGATTAAAAATGTATAACATTTTTTAAAGAAAAATAAAAAGAACCTCACGTTAGAGAAAACTAATAAACCTTTAAAAATATCTAAAACATTTAGAGATACCAAAAAATACTTTCAAACATGACAAAAAGCCTTCTTTTTTGAAAAAACTAAAAATCTTTTTAAAGAAAGTTAGAGAATTTTTTAAATAAACTAAAAAAAGAAACTCAAAAAAATTTTCTATTTAAGAAAACTGGAAATTCTGCAGAAGAAAAATTAAAAACAATGTAAAGAAAACTAAAAACAAGTAAAAAAAATAAAGAATCTTTTAATAAGAACTAAAAAACTTCAAAAAAACGAAAAAACTTTGTCAATAAATAAAATATCTTTTTTTATAAAATACTAAAAACCTTTCAAAGAAAACTAGAAAACCTTTTGCAAAAAACCTGTGTTTGAAGACAATTAAAAAACTTTAAAAAAAAAATAAAAATCTTCCTTTTTAAAATATGTAGAAAACCTTCTTTTTAAAAGAATAAAAAACCTCCTTTTAGAAAAACTAAAAAACCTCCTGTTAAAGATACTGAAAAACGTCCTTTAAAAAAAAACTGAAAATCCCCCTTTTTCAGAAACCTAGAGAGACCACCTTTTAAAGATACTAAAAAACCCTTCTTCTAAAAAATAAAAAAAAATAAATATTATACATTTTGGAAAATTCCGCTTGAATTGTACATCTCTCTTGTGACGTCTCAGCCAGTGCATCGTTGCATAATCGACCCTGCTTTGCATTTGCCACAGTGGCATCTCCTTTCCAAGTATATCGTCCCGGATCATCGTGGATGTCATTATCGACCTAGAGCTGTCGCGCAGCATTCCTGACAGAACCAAAAGCAAGTAGGATTTCAACGTCACAAATTGAACGTTCTTGTTGAAAATTGGAACATCTGACATTATGATAAGACCCAGGGAGTTGCACTCACTCTCTCTCTCAAAAATAAAAAAGAAAGAATGAAAAATCGAAATACGATATAGAGTTAAAATACTTCTTTTTTTTAAACAGAAAATACCTGACACATTTAAAGATTCTACTTCGCCAAAAAAAAACTAAATCGACAGACGATTTGAAATTTGTTGAATTTTAATTCTCTTGATTTGAATTCAACAGACAATTATTTAATAGAAGTCAATTAATGGAATTTTCGTCTATATGGGTGATTCTTTTGAAAGAGACACTTTTAAACCGCAGTTTTTCAATTTTTTTTTTTTAATTATATGGTTTTTTCTATTAAAACTACTTAATTTCATACTCAAGAGTAAGATTTTCGGGTTGCGCAAAATTAATTCTTAAAAATATTAAAGTTTTTCTCCTTTGAAGAAGATTATTATTGTTGTTCCATTAGATTAATTTGACATAATTTGCGAGTTTTTTTTATTAAAAATCCACGTTAATATCGTTCACGAAATCGAAAATAAAATTACACTGCTTAAAAATTAATAAATTGCATATTTTAATACCAAATATCTTCAGTTCGATAAAAATATAAATTTATTTAAAGTATTTGATTTAATGGTAATTTGGGTTAATTTTTTCAAAGCAATGCAGTTAAATACTAAAAACAAAAGAAAAACTCGCATATTTCAAGAAAAAGGCTTCGAAGATAAAAAAAAATTTTTTTTCACATTTATTTGCATTAGGGCACAATTAAAATATGTTTTTTTTTAGTAAAATATATAAATCTCACACTCTTATTTTATATTACTATCGAAATATTCTGATAAACTTACTTCTACATTTAGTTATTTATTAAAAAGAAAGGCTTCGGAGATGAAATTGAATTTTTACTCGGAGCAAAATGTAAATTTCGATTATTTATAACAGCAATAATTTTTCTCCCTTTTATAGATAAAATATAGAAAAATTAAACTTTAGATTCTCAGCTTTATTTTAATGTGCAATAAAATTTTGTTTAAGATATTTTTAATGTATAAAATATCAATAATCATTGTGAAATAATTTTAACCTAAAACTGAAGACAAAGTTTAAACATTTTTATCAAAAATAAAAGTGAGGTTTAAAAATTTTGAAAATGCACATAATGATAGAAAAAACATTGTACTTTCTGTCACTATTTTTATAAATTGAATAAAATTATTTAATTTTCTTTTTAAAATGATAAATAAGTGCTAAATTTTCACTATGGAAATTGATAATAATTAATAAAGGGTAGATTTTGTAAAATTAATCGAGACATAAAAAATGTCACTTTCAGAAGAATCACTCAACTGCTAAAAGAGTTCGAATACATATTTTCTATTTAATTTTTCGTAATTCCGATCTTATTGGATTCCAATTTGTAACGCGATCTGAAGAAAGGAATCTTAGAAGCAAAAAAATTATAGTTTATGTTTGCAATTTTTTAAAATGAAAATACAAAAAAAGTATCAACTGTCAATAGGATTCATTAATGTTTAAGTCTTCAGTACATCTGAAATATTTAATAAAAATTGATTTTAATTTGCAATAAGTAAAAATTAAGTTTTAAACAAGAAAAAAGTAGACCTAACGTAACGTTAAATTTAATTACTTCTAAGGTCCTTCTTATCAGATCGCGTCACATTTTTATTGAATGAATAATTTTGAATTGACTAGAAAAGAAACAGTTAAGAAATTTATAAAAAAAGGATAATTGTCCCATTCTTCTTCTAAATTTTATTTATAAATAAATTAGATTAAAATTTTATTATAAATGTCAGTCAGACAGGAAATGAGTTTTAAAATTCTTTAGTGTGATTTTATTCTAACAACAACAATTCATAATAAAAGGAATTTATCAATCTTCCAAATCAAAAACTTTGGAAGAAGTTTTTTGACTTGAAATATTGATAAATTCCTTTTATCATGAATTATATAATTTTAACCAAGTGATAAATTTTTTTAAATAAACAACAACAATTGTTGTCTGGAAATCAGTATTTTTTTATGATTCTGAGTAATAAAAAAAATTTAGTCAGACAAAAATAATAAAAATCCATTTTTTATTTTCTACGAACACATTTTTTATCTTCACCACCATTCTGTTTTTATTTAATCCACTCTTTGTAATGAATTCATATCAAACATTTTTTTTTCTACTTCTCCTATTCTACCATTTTTTTTTTGTATTTAAACAATTCCAAAAGACCAAAACAAACGGTTAAAAAATTTACAAAAAAAAAATTCCATCTGTTTTGTAATTTGCAAACGAAAAAAAAATTAAAACATTCTGATTAGAGTTTTTCGTTAAAGAATAACTTTACTTTTGATTAATTAATTAATATTCACTTGATAACTTGGTACGTAATGAAGGTTGATAAATGAATAATGAGATGAAAGCAATTTCTCTTAACGCGAAAGATGAGAATTTCTTCATTCTTGTGAGTTTTAAAGCTTCCAAGCTCGTAATGGAAGATGTAATGAAAAATTCTTTATGACTCACTCAAAAGAAGAGAGGAGCAAAATTAAAGAAAAATGTTGAAACCACTTTTGATTGAACATGGTGGAAAGATAATCGATTCTCTTTCCGGCGCCAAATAACCCTTTCTCTCAGTATTAATTTATATATATAGAGAGAGCTTGTTTTATATATATATAAAGCATAAGCTTCCATGTTATTCGGAACCTTCAGATTCGACTCTCAGACCAATTAACAGCAAGTTGTAAGTAACTTTGCACTGTATGCGAGGAGAACCAATTCCGTATAACTTTCTCTCAATGGTCAGTATACGTGTACGTATTTGTGCCAGACTAATCCGAATATCGTCAAGCTTACAAGTTAATTACTACTAATTGCCCCGTTTTCAAACTTGAAAGCAAAATCTATTTTATCTTAAAAAAACATCAATCGTCAAATATTTTTCTCATTTAAAAGGAAAAAAAAATTAAAGAGAAAGAAAAGAGAGCGAAGATATCATTAAATTCTTCTTTAAATTGAACAAAGTTATAAAAAAAACGAAGGAAAGAAAGAAATGAAACGAACATGAAAATGAATAGCTCTGCACGGGAGAATAAATATTTAATTTCCTCTTTTTTATATGTGCGGGTGTATAAAATGGATCCTTGTAATTGTTATTTCAATTTTTACTATTATTATTTTTTATTTTTAGTATAATTATTACTTTTTTGTAGTATAATTATTACTTTTTATTTGTAGTATAATTATTAACTCCATCTGGTGTGTATCTAACAACGAATCCTTATTCATTTTTAACTTCTGTTAACTTAATTAACATCCTTCAAATTAGTACATTGTACGAATGGGCATTTTTAATAATTTTTTGTAAGCCCGTATAATTGAAATAAATAAATAAATAAATTACTCTTTATTTTCAATATAATTATTACTTTTTATTTTTAGCATAATTATTACTTTTTATTTGTAGTATAATTATTACTTTTTATTTTCAATATAATTATTACTTTTTATTTTCAATATAATTATTACTTTTTATTTTCAATATAATTATTTTCCATTTTTATCATAATTATTATTTTCATGTGAATGAAGGCACACACCAATTTCTCCTCATTTTTTTTTGTTTCCAATAATAATTTCTCTAATTTTACAAAGTGTAAATGTTCCATTTGATAATTTTGCCGCGCGAGTAATTGTTAGAAAACAAGACTGTTATTTTACCACGCTTCAGATTCAATTAACCGTAGTGGTGAGAGGGCGAAAAGATGAAGTGAACATTTAAGTGAAGGACCCCGAGGGCACACTCAAAAACCCCGGCGCTATACTCTCTTTCGACCAAAACGATCGACCTATCGTTTAATTATGCGTTTAGTCCAACTTTTACACCTGTTTCATTTAATTTCATTCGAAGACTGCGAATAATTCTTCGCTTTCGATGCTGAATTCAATTTTTTTTTTGGTTCGGTAAAAGAATTTTCTCTGTCTATTTAGTTGTTGAAATTTTCATTTTGAGAGAGAAAAAGACTATAATTTCAATATTAAATAATAAAGTATACAATATGTATATAAGGTTAGATTTCATTTATGTTATATTTTCACCAGGTAGGACATTAAATATTAAATCGAATTTCCGTAGGAGTATACTTTATATTCAATGAAAATATGTTTAATTGAATTTCTATTGAGGCAAAATTTAATTTAATAAAGTATTCCGAAGACGATTTTATTCAGACTCATTTCTTATTAAAAGTTAAAATGAATTATATTTTTGTAGACATTTTATTAAATTTATTTTTTCTATTGATTATTTTTATAGTTTATGAGTAAATATTTTTAGTTTAGCTATTATACATTTTTCAATATCTTCAAAAAGGTCAATAAATATTTTTATTATTGTCTTATACGTAATAAAAAACAAAACTAAATTGCTTGAAAATTTTTCAGCCTTCGCACTTATTTACTAAAACCTACTATTTACTACTTTTTTAAAGTTACACTTCTATTTGGGTGCTATTTTTAGATTTCGGCCACTCAAAGCTACTATTTCTGTTTTTTTACTATTTTCACTACTTTAAATTCGCTAATGCTACACTGAAAAAAAATTTATTTGATTCAAATAACCGATTATTTGACTATTATCAAATAAATATTTACTTGTATCAAATAATTTTTATTTGAATCAATTAAATAGTATTTGCTTCAAATACTGAAATATTTGATTTAAATACAATTTATTTGGTTCAAATAAAAATTATTTGATTCAAGTAAATATTTATTTGATAATAGTCAAATAATCGGTTATTTGAATCAAATAAATTTTTTTTTCAGTGTAGAAAACAAAAAACTATTCTCAAAAATTATAATCAAATACTTTGAAACGATTCAATTATTTTCAAAAAGTATTCGAAATTCTATTATTTTCATCAAATTTCACCTTAAAAATTCAATTATTTAACAAAAAAATTGATAAAATTCATCCAAAATTCAATTTTTTTATAGGTAATAAACATTTTACAAGGATTTAATTAATTTAGAATAGTATTTTTAAAAAAATTTATAAATAATCAATTATTTAAAATAGAATTTTCATAATATTGATTATATTTTGAAAAAATTAATTGTTTCAAACAATGTTTATAAAATTCTTATGAAAAATTCAAATATTTTCATAAATATCAAAAATATTTCACAAAAATTCATTTGTTTTTAAAATATTTTAATAAAATTTTTCACGATAATTCAATTATTTTCATAATTAATAAAATTGTTCTTATGAGTTTAATTGTTTTTAAAAATATCAATAAAATTCATGGTAAAATTTCAATTGTATTAAAAAATTATTATTAATTCAATAATTTTCAATAAAACCTTTCGCAAGAATTCAATTATTTTTGTAAATAATAAAAAGCTTTTTAGGAGTTGAATTTTTTAAAATTAAATTTTAATAAACTACCACACAGATATTTAATTATTGTGAAATATTTTAATAGAATTCTTTGTAAATGTGAATTATTTTTAAAAACTTCTCTAAATGCAATTATTTTTAATATTTAAAAAAAATTAGCAAACAGAATTCAATTATTTAAAACTTTTGTTGTAAAAATCTTCGTAAGAATTCAAATTTTTTCATTATTATTAACATTTTCTCAGGAATTTAATTATTTAAATAAGAATTTGCATAAAATTAGTCAAAAGGAATGAATTATTTTCAAAAAAATTTTGTACTTTCCAAAAATTAAATGATTTTTATAAATATTGAACTTCTTTCATGAATAATAAAATTTGTTTGCAGAAAAGCAATTTATTTGCATTAGAATAAGAAAGAAGTAAATATTTTTTATAAAAATTAAGAAAAAGTCAAGAAAATAAAATATAGAATGGAATTTTTGTCAGTTTTATAAAGTTTCTAAAACGTTGGTTTTTGGTCGTGAAGTTTAATTTTCCTGTAGCTACTTTTTTAGTACTTTTTCTAGTCTGAAAGTTACTTTTTGCTACTTTTTAAAAATTAATTATCGAGTGCGAAGTCTGATTTTGTCAATTATTATTTTTTCAACGGATTCAATGTCAGTAGTAAAGGGAAATTTTAAGTCAGACTTGTGTATATTTGGTAATTCTATCGTTAGTAGTAAAAATAAAGTTTAGTCAGACAATAAATATTTATGTACTTTCCAAATCAGTAGTATGAGAAATTTACAATCAGACAAAAACGAATAATTTGTTTCTATTTCTATTGTGGGTGGTAAAAATATCTTACAGGCAAATAACTGAGTTTCAGTAGTAAAAACATATTTTAGTCAGACAGAGGCGTAATTCTCGCTTTTATAATTTTAATGTAAGCAGTATTTAGAAGATTTTAGTCCGACAGTCGTATTTCTATTGTCATTAGTAAAAAAAATTTTTTGAGATATTATTTATTTAATTTTACTTCCACTATATTTATTTATATTTATAGGATTATATTGAGGAATTTATATTTACATTATATTTATTTATATTTATATTTATATTTATATTATATTTATTTCTATTTATTTCTATTTATTTATATTTATATTATATTTATTTATATTTTTCCATCAATATCTAATTATCAATAAATAATTATTTTTCCCAAAAAAAAATTCCTGCATATCAACAAAATAAAAAAAACGAACAATTAAAATAGAATATTACAAAAATAATTTTGTTTTATGTGGAAAAATTGGCAAATTAAAATATGAAGAGAGAATGTGAAGGAAGAGAATAATGCAATTTATGAATTTTCACGTTGATTCGATTCAAACACAATAGTAAGGTCTTGTGTAATTAATTATCGTGAATCTCGTGTTAAACAAGGTTACATAACACGCATGAAGCATACGCCAGAGAATATTTAATCATAACTGGAATATCAAACAGGAAGAGAACGAGTGTAGAGTTTATGCATTGATTATTAACCTTCATTATCATAATACCTCTTCATTGAATAAATTGACACTCGTGATGGCAAATGAATAGTAATCTAAGCTGATAACAGAATAAATTTCCAATAAGCACGAGGAGGCAAACGATTCATTGTCAACACTAAAAACTAATAACATAATCCATATGTGTTACCTTTAGAAATTTTGCATATCTCACTTTTAAGTGTTTATCCAAGAAACGTACCTGAAACAGAAGAAAAAATATTCTGTCATTTCCACTGTATCGAATTTTTTTTGTTTGATTATTACAATCACAATTAAAATTTAATTACAATTAAAATTTAATCACAATTACAATTATAGTTAAAATTTAATTACAATTACAATTAAAATTTAATCACAATTACAATTACAATTACAATAATAAATTTCGAAAATTTTCATTAAATAAATTTCGAACAAAATTTCTATCACTCGTAGCTGTAATTTTAAATATATATGAAATAATTTTAAAATTTCGTTACGATTTTCAAAAGTAAGAAGAAAAAACAATTTTTTACGTCAGAAATAAAAAGTGATTTCATTTTCAGGACTGTTTTTCTTTTGTTCTTTTTTTCTTTTTAAATATCACAAGAGAGACATGCTGGACTTGCAATCTTGAAGATTAAGGCGTGGAGCTTCAACATATCGGATAAGCGCAGAGACAATGGCTAGATCCCAAGAGATTTGCGGTTGAGAGACTTGCTGAAACTTGTGTTACAGAAATACGACTTCACAGAGAAACAGCTAAGCAATTATCTTTAGACAGTATACAGTATTACGAAATAGTTATCTATTGTAAATTCCAATCGATAGAGATGCGACAAGAAATAATGATTCACAGAATAAATTATAATAAATTAAAACTAGAATTTATCAAAATTTTCTTAAAACAATAAAAAAAAATTTTTTTTTAAATAAAGAGAAAAAACATACCTCTTGTACCTTACTTTCCACATTTCAAAAATTAATATATCTCTTTTTTTCCCTTCACTGGAGATTTCTACGAATTTTCTCCTTATTTGCAAAAACAAATTTTAACGTCAAAATTAAACTAAAAAAAACGTCATCTTTAGCTGAGCTTAAAGCTCTGTTCTGCTTCAAGAACTTCCATAATTTCCTAGTCACTTTTTCTTGGGGAAAAAAAAAAAATAAAATCATGCAACTGAAGGGTTTATCCCTTATCTCGAAAGAAAACTTCATTTTTCGACATTACCCAGTTTCTCCTGTTCTTCTAAACTCAAGTTTTTAAAATCGTTACTTCCTTAGCTTTATGGTTTGTACAAAAAAAAGAAGAAGTAGAAGAAAAGAAAAAAGAAGTTGAAAAAAGACTTTAACTGATTAAGTGATGAATAAATTACAGAGGCGAATAAAAAGAAGTTAATAAAACTGTTAGGAAGAAGTTAATAAGTCCAATAAAACTGTCAATCAATTAAAGTTAATTAAAACCAGTACCGAACGATGAAAACGACATAGAAACTTGAGAGAGAATTGTTCTGTGACTTGTTAATAAAAAAATCAATGAAACAAAGTGAGAAGTTTATTAAAGAAATTAAAAGGTCTAAATTTGTATAGTCATTTTTTTTCCTTTGAGAATGTTTCAAGAGTAAGTTTAGTCAATAATATAGAAAGAATGATAATTTCGTTTTTTGTGTATAACAATTTCACAAATTTAAAAAAATTAAAAAACACATAACAAAATTGAAATTATTAATAAAAGTAGAAATTTAGAATAATACAATTCAAAATAATAATAAAATTAAAATGAAAAAATTCAAAATTATTAACATCAAAATTAAAATGATAAAATTCAAAATTATTTACATTAAAATTAAAATTATTATTTTCAAATATCAAGTTCAATTCTTGAAGAAGTTCAGATTCGAAATTCAATAAAATATAATTAATTTTTATCAAAAATTTAAATAAAATTCTTTGGAAGAATTAAATTGTTTTCGTTAAAAGTAAATTTTTTTGCAAAAATTTAATTATTTTCATAAATAAAGAAAGGGATGGAATTATTTACTTTTCAAAATTCTTACAAGTATTCAATTATTTTCGACATAATTTTTATAAAATTTCTTTGAAGAATTAAATTACTTTTTAAAACTATACAAAATTGTTTAAAAGAATTCAAATATTTTCATAAATATTACACGTTTTCGAAGTATTTTTAACACAATTTTAATAAAACTATTTTGAAATTATTTAAAAGAATTCAATTATATTCATAAATTACAAAATTCTTTGCCTAAATTCAAATATTTGAAAAACAAATTCAATAAAATTTATCCAATAAAATCAATTATTTTTAACACATTTTAATAAAATTACTAAAAATAATTGAATTATTTAAAACAATTTAATAAAATTACTAAAAAAAATAATTAAATTATTGAAAATAATTTGATTATATTACCAAATTCTAGTACGATTCTACGCAGAAATCTATATATTTTAATAAAGAATAAAATTCGTCTTAGAATTTAATTATTGTTAATACGATTTTATTAAAATTTCTTTGAAAAATTCAATTAATTTCAAATACTTTAATAAAATTTTTCTCAATTCAAGTATTCTCAAAAACAAAATTCATAGAAAAATTGGATTATTTTTAATGCCAGTTTAAATTCTCTAAAAAATTCGATTATTATTAAAAATTTGTATAAAATTCTTCTAAAAAATTCAATTGTCATCATAAATAAATAATAGACTTCTTTCATGAAATTAAATAATTTTTAATAGAATTTTTATAAATCTTATGGAAATAATTCAGTTATTTTTGAAATTTCTAATAAAATTCTTATCAGAAATTCCTATATTTTCATTTATTTTTATAAAAATGTTTAAAAGAAGCCAATTAATATTTAATTCAACACTAATTGAATTCCTTGAAACAATGGAAATATTTTTTAAAATGTTAATAAAATTCTATAACAGAATTCAATTATTTTTATTTAAAAAAAATACTATCTCGCTGAGGAAATGAACTATTTTTATTGGAAATTTTAAAAAATTCTACAGAAGCATTAATTTATTTTCAAAAATTTTTAATTTATTGCAAATAAATATTTTTAAAAAGATTTAATAAAATTTGTTACAAATATTCAATTTATTTTTTTACAACAAATTTCTTTTATAGAATCCAATTATTTTTATTGCAATTTTAAAAAAGCTCTACTAAAGTATTCATTTTTTCCAAAAATCCTTTATTTTCAATAAAAAATTACTTCTAAATTTTTACAGAGTTCAAATATTTAAAAATAAATTTAACAAAATTCTTTGACAGAAGTTAATTAATTAAAATAAAATTATTTCCGATAATATTGTATAAAATTATCATAAAAGTTACAATAATATCAACATTTTTAAAAAATAAAACTAAATTTAAAAATAAATTTAATTTAGAATTTAATGTTTGCTTACTAACTCAAAAGTATGAAGAAATAATATAATTACCAAATTTTTCATTCGAGCATGCTGTCAAAAAATATATTCTCCGCATCTGAATTAGTCAAAATTTGCAGTAATTTCAAACAAACGTGACATTAAATTACTAAAAATAATTAATTTTTTAATTTCAGATCGAATAAGATAGAAAAAAATTAAAAACAGAATAAGCAAGCAAAAACAACGAACTGCGAACAAACATCAGGAAAAAACGATTATTATTATCACGATTATTATAGATTGATTGGAAAATTTGTCTTTACAAATTAGTTTCCCAAAAAAAAAGAGAGAAAAAAATAATGAAATAAATTTTGTTCTCGCAAATTAATTTCCAAAAAAAAGCATGAACAAAAAAAAGTTTAATTTTGCCAATAAAGTTTTTATGGGCTGTGTTTTTCTTTACCGCACGTACAACATGCATTGTGCAATGTCCATTAACTCACTGTACATAAAATGTTTTAACAAAGTTTAATAAATATTGATTATGCAGCTTGAGTAGAACATGATTAAAACATGAAAACTTGTTGACCGGAATAATGTATTGTGCTAAAAACAGGAGCTATTATTGCAATGCAAGTATGCAGCAATGACCATAAGCAAACGAGAATGACGCCGTTGGCATTTTAGGAGAGAGCAAGAGAGAGAGAGATACCCTCTCGCTCGTATCCTTGTAATTGTCGACATTTCCTGCGCACGAATGCAATATAGCCGAGTGCTGAAGACAGAACGAACCGTATTTCTGAATTCAGCATTACAACATTGCTCGAAACTACCACCGACATCTGGTGGGGGAAAAAGAGAGGAGAGAGCACTGAAGGAAGTATAGTGGTGGTTTGCTTTAAATTTTCACACAAAACGACACTGTAAAATGTTTCACGATTTAATTTCATAAATGAAACTTGAGGGGTTATAAGCGTACATTTAAACTTTAAAATTAGACAAACGAATTTTCATCATCTTCATTCCTTTCTTCATTCTTTTTTCTTTTGTATAAAATATACACGACTAGTTATACGTTACATCAAGTTTACTTTTCAAAACTTCGCTTGAGCTTTAACTATAATCTTTCACCTGTACAGAAGATTTCCATCATCTCAATGTTACTTTTGGCTTTTGAAACTTTAATGCCATGAATATATAATTAATCGGATCTATTCTATGATTAAGTCAAACAGCAATGTTTCCGAAAATAATTTTCTTCATAAATATTCCTGATTTTATATTTATTCATCTATATTTAATACTTCCTCTTTGTTCCACAACTGAAAGATTGATTACTTTGATGAAAAAAAAGTCAGTTTCCCAAATACCACATATTTAGAAATAAATTAAAAAAATTAATAAAAGAAATTATAAAAAAAAATAATTATAAAAAAAATATTATAATGCATACAAACAATAAAAAAAATATTAAATATTAAAATTAATAAATATAAATAAAAAATTATATAGAAATAAAAGTGCATGGAACTATTAAAGAAGGAAGTTGAAAATTAAAATAAATTAGAGAAACAAATGATAAAATGGAGTAACTTTTTTTACACTGTTTACCTGTTTCTTAATAAAAAAAATTAAAGTTATAATTTTCCTCTAAATCAATTCTGAAGAGGAAGAGTATATATAAATGTAAAAATGAATGTGAAAATAAATTTTCAAGAAATATTTTCCGCGACTTGGGAATTTTTACAGTAATTATAACCCAAAGGTTAAAACTTAAAAGGTTTAGAGGATTTTAAGAGATTTTATATATAATAGTATGGAAGGTGAGGAAAAAAATCGCTTACCAGATGATTAACTAAATCTTTTTTCACGGAAAGCAAAGAAAAGTATAGACTGTTGTTCAAATTATAAAATGAGATTTATGCTCGATAGACCAAATTATTTCTTTACGTGCAGTTGATTGTAGTCGGGGATTCCCCAAACAACCGCGCCGTCTATATTTTGATAAGCATTAAAAAGGGATCAATTTTTTTCTGCTTCTTTACACATAAAAAGGCGAATAAATTTCCTTTAAATGAAGATATTAGGAAAAAAATGTGGAAAAAAAGAAAAATTCGAAAAAAACTCTAAAAAATGGATGGAAAAAATTTGTCTTTTTGTAAAATCGTTTATATAAAGAAATAAAAAATAAAACAATAAATTATTTCAAATACATTTTCATTAAAAAAATAATTTTTTTATTCATTTTAATAAAACTTCACAAAAAAATCCAAGTTGTTAAAAAAAATGTTAATGAAATTCTTTTCAAAAACTCCATTAAATTCCATGAATATAACAACATTTTTACAGAAATTTAATAAGTTAAAATAGAATCTAAATAAAAAATTTTTAAATGAGTTTAATTATTCAAAATTTTTTTTATAAAATATTACGAGAGTGAATAATTATTTTTAAAATATTCTGAAAGAAATTAATAATTTTGTTAAGGGAATTTGAACCATTATGACGTCACAGCTTTAGAACATATGCTTTGGTTATACTGTGACGTCATAATGTTTCAAATGCCCTTAAACTTTATTTTTAAGAATACATTTAATTTCAATACAACAATAATTATTTTTCTCAAAGAAATTGAATAATTTCGAAACACTTATATTATAAAACTTTTCAAAAGACATTCAATTGTTAAACAAATTTTAATAAAAATAAAATTCTTTCCAAAAACTATAATTATTTCCATAAATATAAAAAATCTTTTTCAAGAAATTAATTATTTAAAATAGAATACAATTTTAATAAAAATTTCCAAATGACATTAATTATTTAATTTTTTTTTATAAAATATTACAAAAGAGATGGATTATTCTCAATAATTTTGTTAAAATTTGTTTATAAAAATACATTTCATTTCAATAATCATTTGCAATTTTATTTTCCTTAAAGGAATTGGATTATTTTAAATCACTTATATTAAAAAAATTGTTCAAAAGAAATTCAAGTGTTAAAAAAATTTTATTGGAATTCTTTCCAAAAACTCTTATTATTTCCATAAATATAACAAAAAGTTTTGCAAAAATATAATTATTTAAAATAGAATAAAATGTTGTTAAAAATTTTTAAATGACATTAATTATTTAAAAACTTTCTATAAAATATTACGAAAGTAATGAATTATTTTCAATAATTTTGTTGAGGGCATTTGATTCATTATGACGTCACAATTTCTGTAAGGAAAGAATTCTAAAATTCTGACGTTATAAAAGAATTGAATTAATTTTAAAATTCTTAATACAATATTAGTAAAAAAAATTTTTAATAATATTCTTTGCCTTCAATTATTTTGACAAATAATGAAATTCTTTACAGCAATTTAATTAATCGAAAAATGTCAATAAAATGTTTTGCAAAGATTCTATTATTTTACAAAACTTTGATAAACTTTTGTAAAAGTTTAATTTTAAGAAATATTCAATTAATTATACGTTTCTTGACTATTTAAATAATTAAATTTTCATTGAACCTTCTAACAAGATATGAGTTAAAAATTAACTTCAAATTAAATTGGAAATAAAGAAAATAGATAAAATTAAAAAATAAACATAAAATAAAAGAAAATATATAAAAAATAAACAATAAAGTAAACAAAATTGAATATTACAAGAAAATAAATATGAATTTTTAGAAATAAATAAATATTATCGAGTGCAAAGCTTGTGCATATAAATAAAGCAAATAATAAAAAATAAATAAAAAAAAATTAAAATTAAATAATAAAAGGTAAATAAAAAATAAGTAAAAAATAAATAAAAAATAAAATAAAAAAATAAACAAAGCAATTTCGTTAAGAACAATAAATAAAGTAAATAAAAAATAAATAAAAACTGAGTGTAAAAATATGAAAAAATGCAAAAGAATTTTTTTTTGTCGAAACTAAATAATTCTAATGATTCAGGAAATAAATTGCAATCAAAGTAGAAATTCCTTTTCTTTTTTTTTTTGAAATTTTAATAATGTCAATATGTCAAGCACAAATGTACATTTTTTCACAGAAAGAATGTAAATTTTTGTTTCTGAATGATAATGAACATTTTCATTCCACGAGATTTTTTCCCTTACGCGCAATGTATATGTATGTAGAATTAAACTTTTCGTAATTATAATTTTTTTCTCCTGTTTATCCAATTAAGGGAGAGGAAAAAAACTTTTTTTGTCTCATAAGCCAGAAAAAAGTGTACGACGAATAATATTCAAATATTACAACTGTCATGTCTTTATATTGGCCTGGAAATATTTGTCTCTCTCGTTCTATAAAAGAACTTTTATTTTAACTTTGAATTTTTGTTTGTATAAAGTCTGATTTCTTTTTTTAAATTTTTCCAGGATTGAATGTGGTTATTTTTCATTTTACAGTAATTGGTCAGTATTTTTCTGTCATGCTGGAGGATTATGCTAGTTAAGGATTCACCCTAAAAGTTAAAGTAAACTAACAGGTTCGCGTTAAGATTCTGTCTGGTATGTGTGTGAGTGTATGGAGCGCACCCCAATTGTAACTCAGTGAAAGATGAAAAGGGTGGTGAAAAATTACTATGCTAACAGGAGCAGATCACGTGCACTGATGAATAACAAGTCACGTGATTCTTTGCATAATTAGTCTTTTGGAGTTTAAATATATACAAGCATTGGATTATAGTCATTGTTAACAATTTTTTTTTGTTTCCTTTTTTCCATTCTTTTTCAAGTCGTTTCGTCCCTTAGATTTGTTAAAGTGGAGAGTTTGCCTTTTTTGCAATTAGTTACTTGGGAAATATTTATTTTTCATTTCTTATTTGTCTTTCGTGTTTATAAATGACGAACTATTTGTAAAATTATGATTTTATTTAATTAATGTTCAATAGTAATTTTACTGTCTCACTTTTATTAAATATTTAATTATTGTAGTTTTACAATTTTATTTATCTATTTATTTACAAAAATTAAGTTTTATTTTATGTCTATTACATTTTTTTATTTATTTCAATTTATTTTTTGGTTACTTCAATAAAAACTTCGTTATTTCAAATAAACTTTGATGCAACTAAAGTTTTTGTTTCAAATAAATTTCAGTTGTTTCAATAAAAAATTTGGTTGTTAAAATTAAACATTTATACATTTAATCCAAATTTGGTTGTTTCAAATAAATTTCAGTTGATTCACTCGAAAGTTAGTTGTTTTAAATAAATTTTTGTTGACATAACAAAAATTTCGTGTTTCAAATACATTTTACATAATTAAAATTTAAAACAACATTTTTCGTTGTTTTAAATAATGTTCAGTAGATTAATAATTAATTTGCTTGTTTCAAACTAATTTTGCTTGATTGATTTAAATTTGATTTGTTTCAAATAAATTTACGATGTTTTAACAAAAATTTCGTGTTTCAAATACATTTTACATAATTAAAACAACATTTTTCGTTGTTTTAAATAATTTTCAGGTGGTTAAAAATTAATTTGCTTGTTTCAAACTAACTTTGGTTGATTAAATTAAAATTTAGTTGATCCAATTAAAATTTAGTTGTTTCAAAAAAGTTTTCGTTGCTTCAAATAAACTGTTCTTGAATTGACAAAGATTCTCATTGTTGAAAATAAATTTTACATAATACAACAAAATTTTTCGTTGTTTCCAACAAATTTTTTTTGAATTTAACAAAATTTGCCATTTACAATAAAAATTTTAGTTGATTGCTGAATAATTTGCTTGTTTCAAACAAAATTCTGTTCATTTCATCAAAATTTGGTTGTTTCTACAACATTTTTGAATTGTTTCAAATAAATTTTACATAATAAAACAAAATTTTCTCTCGTTGTTTCTTACAAATTTTTCTTTTATTGAACAAAATTTGCTTGTTTCAAACAAAATTCTGTTCATTTCATCAAAATTTGGTTGTTTCAACAATTTTTGGAAATTCAACTAAATTTGGTTTTTTTAAATAAATTTCGGTTTGATTAATTAAAATTTAGTTGTTTCAAGTAGATTTTTGTCAATTTACCAAAAATTTCGTTGTTTCAAATAAACTTTGATATGATCAACAAAATTGTTCAATTGTTACAAATAAATTTTACATAATACAACAAAATTTTCTCATTGTTTTCAACAAAATTTTCTTAAATTGAACAAAATTTGCCATTTACAATAAAAATTTTAGTTGATTGCAGAATAATTTACTTGTTTTTAACAAAATTCTGCTGATTTCATCAAAATTTGTTTTTTTCAACAATATTTTCGTAGACTCAACCAAATTTGGTTGTATTAAATACATTTCTGTTAAATTAATTTAAATTTAGTTGTTTTAAATAAATTTTTTTTCATTTTACCAAAATTCCGTTCTTTTAAATAAACTTTGATGTGCTCAACAAAATTTTGGAATTGTTACAAAATAAATTTTTCTCGAATTGACAAAAATTTTCCCGTTACAATAGAAATTTTAAGATGTTTAAAAACAATTTGCTAGTTTTAAACAAATTTCAGTTGATTCAATAAACATTTAGTTGATTCAAAATAAATTTCTGTAAATTTTTATCAAAATTCAGTTCACTCTAAAAAAAATTTTTTTGCTTCGCTCAAAATTCAGTTGCTTTCAGTAATTTCAGAAGAAATCAACCAAAATTTTGGATCCATTCGAATAATTTTTCCTTTACATAAAGAAATTTTTCTCGTTGCCAACAAATTTCAGTTGATTAAAAAATAAATTACTTGTTTTAAACAAATATTGCCTGTTTCAACAAAAATTTAGTTGTTCCAAATAAATTTTCATTGATTCAAAGAAATTTTTTTCCGATTTCAAATTAAAGGATTGAAGAAAAGAATTTTCAATCGAAACAAAATGAATAAAACGAATTAAGTTTCATTAAAAAAAACTAGTTCCATAATAACAATTGAATTTAAGTGTCAATTTTTGCCATTACGTAGGAAAATATACATTATTGAAATCAATAAATAAAATTCAATGAGAGAATAAGAAAAAAACAGGAATAGAAGGAGAATTTTATAAGAAAAGGATTTCTTCCTCTTAAACATTACTAATATCGTGAATCTGTTCCAGATTTTTCTGAATATGGTGCAATGTGCATGCAATCATTTTTGGCCATATGGAAGCAAAATTCAGCGCCTTTTCATTCTGCGAGAATTCGTCCTACTCTCAACTCTCGTAATATCCCCCCAGAACAAACTCGTACAATAGTTCTCTGTCTCTCTCTATTCATTCCTCGCCCAGCGAGCGGTCCTCAGCCGGATTTTCCCTGCTGAGAATATTGGTGAAATGTGCGACACGGTTTATGCACTTGCTTGTTTCTATCTATTTTCTTATATATATATATATATATATATATATATATATATATATATATATAGTTGTATTTACAGTATATACATATATATAAATGTGTGTATTAAAAAAGAGAAAAAAAAAATTTGCAATTTTCCAAACTTTTCCTACACTCTTTGAGGTCTCTCGTCTCCATTGCATTTTTATAATATAATGAAATTGTAGAGTATTTTCATGTACACAGCTGACTATAACCCACAAAAAAGACCGCACACACTTATTTGTTATGAATTTTTTAAAAAGATTTTTCCATATTCCGCAATTTTTTGTCTGTGTGAGTGTGTTTTTTTAATAATTTTCCCGCAGTGTAAAATAAATTTGTTGATGAAAAAGAAAAAAAAAATTCTATCTATATGGAAAAAAACAATTTTTTTATCGGGTATCCTTTTTATCAATGGGAAAGTGGGTCAAAACCGGTTATTATAGTATTACTATTTTTTAAGTAGCAATAGACAATCGTAGTTAAACAGCTACTATTGTAATTAATGAAAAAGTAGAAATTACTATTTATTAGTAAAAATAGCAAATGTTACGCGCGAAACGTGGTGTTCATTTTATTATAGTGCAAATTAAAAAATTTTTAATTTTCAAATTTTAATTTTTTGATAAATGGATCAAAAATTAAAAAAAAAAACTTTATAAGTTAATATTTAATTATTATTGTTTATATGATTTTCTGAAATTTTTAAAAAAATAACTCTTCGCAAAAATTTAATTTTTTACATACACGTAATAATCATCTTCGAAATAATTCAATCATTTTTATAAATAGTAAAATTCTTTGCAAAAATTAAATTATTTCTAATACAATTTTAATAAAATTTCACGAAAGAATTTAATAGTTTTCTGACGTTTGTATAAATTCATTAAAGCAATTCAATTACTCACTACAGTCTTTGCAAACATTTAATTCTTTTAAAAATAATTCTAAAAGTGATTTAATATCAAAAAATCAATTATTTTTAAGATTGTCTGTAACTTTTATTTTAAAAATTCAATTGTTTTCCAAATTTCTAAGAAACTTCTTGTAAAATAAAAAATTATTTTCTTTAAAAATTAAAAAATGACACAATTTGTTTATAAAAATTGTATTTTGTGCATATTTTGATAAAATTGTACTCAAGGATTCAGTAAAAATTTTTCCAATATTTAATCAAAACTTTTCAAAAACATTCATTTATTTTTCAAACTTCTTATAGATTCTTGAAAACAATTGAAATTTTTTTAAAATAGTAAAATTTTTCGCTAAAACTAAATTACTTTCATTAATAATAAAACTGTTTCAGAGGAATTAAATTGTATTAAAAACAATTTTAATAAACTTGAACAATAAAGTATTTAATTATAATTTTAAACAGAAGCGATTATTTTAAAAACTTCTTGAAAGAAATTCTTCATAAAATTCAATTACTTTCAAAATTTTCGATTAAACTTATTAAAGAAAATCGATTATAAATGAAAAAATTTAAAGAAATTCTTGAAAAGAATTTTATCATAATTTTGAGAATTTTCAATGAAATTCTTCCTAAGAATTCAAACATTTTTCATTAATAATAAAAATCTTCAAAAGAATGCAATTACTTTTATTAATTTAATTGTAGTAAAATTTTTCGAAAGAATACAATTATTTTTAAAAATATTATTAAATTGAATAATTTTCAAAAATTCTTTAAAAAAACTGAATTATTTTTTTAAATGATAAAATTCATCCTAGGAATTCAATTATTTTTAATAGTATTTTAATAAAATTTTTCAACGGAATAAATTTTATTCAAAAACATTTAATAAAAATTTTCGATTGAATACAATTATTTTGAAAATTTTTAAAAAATTCTTTCAGAATATTCAATTATTTTCAAAAATTCTGTTAAAATTCTTTAAAACAATTTAATTCTTTTTATAAATTGTAAGATTCTTCGAAAAAAAATTTAATGATTTTTATGTCATTAATTAGGTATAAAATTAAAAATAATTAAAAATAACAGTATTACTAAAAAAGTTGGAAAACAAAAAAGCAAACAACAGCTTTATAATTTTAAGTAGTAAAGAATCAATTATAGTCAGACAGATTGAATTGAAAGAAATACTAAAAAAGTAAGTCAGTTATTATTTTTAGTAGTTAGTGTCAATATTTTTTTACACACTTCTAAATTTAAAAAATCGTTTTACAGAAAAAATTACTATAAAAAAAAAGTTTTAATAGTATGAGTAAATTTCTATCAGACGATTTTTTAAGGCCCATGTAGAATTTAGAAGAATTTTAAGTATTAAATATCGATTCCAGTCAGACAGGTTGAGAGATAAAAAATAATACAAATATCAAGATTTTACTTTTTAATTAAATTAATTAATTAATTAATTAATTTTTTTTCAGTTACTGTTTTCTAGATTACTATTACTATTATTATTATTATTATTATTATTATTATTATATTATTTATTTACTTATTTATCTAAACACGCAAAAGTCTGAACAAGAAAACCAATAAAGTAGAATAGAATCAGGCGAAAACTTCTTTACAAGAAATAATGAAAATGAAAATTTATATTAGCAAAAAGTATTTAGAAAAAAAATTAGAAAATATTTACAAATTTACGCAGGTGGCAAAAACTAAAAATAAATTATAGGTTTAATTATTATTCGTATTGGCTTTAATCAAATTTTTCCGACTTTCGTTCGTAACTCTTTAAAACTATCCATAAGCGATGATTTTTTTTTCTTTGCTCATTTTTTTTTATATTTCTTACAGTGAGCAGTGTGGTCGAAATTGCATAGCCACGTGCTCGGTATTACTCTCGACACATGGTTCGAATAATTCAGATATATGCATATAGTTTGAATTCGTAATTTCATTTTTTCGCGTATTTAAATTTCTAAAGAAGAATATCCTGCATTTCATTTAAAAGAGAATATGAATAAAAAAGTATAATACGTTATATTGTTCGCAAAAAAATCTCGCTATTCACATAAAAATATAATTGTTTTTTAAAGTGTATTTTAAACATTTTTTGTTTGTTAAACAAAAGTTCTTTCAATATAATTCAATACAGAATATTATCGGTTTTCAATTCTATTAATTTCGAAATAAATAAATAAATAACAATTTATTTAATTGATCAATTAGGAAAATTGCAAATTTTATTAATATTATTTTCTATTATGGATAGTAATTTTTTAAATTCTCAATTTAAAAAACTTTTTTTTATTTGTTATAGTAAAATAGTTTAAAACGAAAAACTTTTTAGTTTATTTCTTTGTTTTTTACTTTTTAAGTATTTAGTAATTTTTTTTCGAAATTTATATCAACAAAAGGAGAAAAATTGTTTTTTCGAAGAATAAAATTACGGGCAAAATTTACTTCGACTATAAATAATCCTATTTAGAAATGATTTTTCAGAAGATAATTTTAAATGGAAATTTCGCAGACTTTTTATTAAAAAGAATCTTTGGGATTTCGTAACTTCTGTTATATATCCAGGAGAATAGTTTGATTGGATTCACGCCAGATACTTCTAGTTTGAAAACTTCACTATTATCGTCTCTCATCGTATCTCATGCGAAAAAATCAAGAATTCCATGCATTTTGTTATTTGCTCCTCATTCTCGAGTTGAAAAAAATTTTTAATTAAAAATATAATTAATTTTCCATTTTATTTTAATACCTTTGTTAACAATTTTATATTTTCAGTTCATTACATTTTTATCACTTTTATTTTCATTATTATCATTATTATCATTATTATCATTATTATTTTTTTTTATTTTTAACATTAATTTTATATTTTCTAACATATTTGTTAGAAAATAATTTAACTACACGGAAAAGCTGCGATATACATGTTTCCCGCTTTTTTCCTACTTTTCTTTTTGAATTATATTCTAATTCGCACAAAGACAGAAAAAAATTATAGTGTGTAATAATAGTTAAATGCAAAATTCAAATTGAAGCTAATTTCTGTGAAAATCCATTTAAATTGCACACTAATTTTCAAGTCATAGGCGCGCATATATATTCATTTTACATTGAAGAGAGAAATGATGTTCAGCAATGTGAAAAGAGAAAAAAAGATTTTTCAGTCGAAAAGCTATTCATGAAATTCACATTTGCACCGTGCACACACAAGCAGTCAGTGATCATGTTCGCGCGTCAGTAAAGCCAACGAATAGATTTTCATTCAAAGATACAGCATAAATATATGAATAGTCGAAATCCTCTGATAACAAATTCATATATTTCATTAGAATTGAATCCTTTTTTCTACAAATCGAAAATAAAGGGAATAAAAATTTAATATTCCTACACCAAAAGGAGAAAAAAAACTACGTTTTACGCCTTTTATGCATATTAAAGGAAAAATAAAAAATATATTCTTTATCTCAGAATGGTGATAATAATAATAATAATAAAAATAATAATAATAATAATAATAATAATAATAATAATAATAATAATAATGAATGATGATAATAAAAATAATATAATAAATAAATAATTTAATAAAAAAATAATAATAATTCTGTTATTATCATTTATAAGAATAATAGAATGACAAGAATAAAACGAAAAAAATCATATTCAATATTTCTAATAAAAATAAAAATAATTGAAAAAAAAGAAATCTCCAGAATTATGAATAATCAAAGACTACATTATGACAGTTTAATTGGATTAGATTAAATTAAACCTGAAGAAATACAGTTGAAAAAAAGTGGGATTGAAAAAAAGTACCTTGAACCGTTGTTACTTACTCAATAAAATGTAATTAGATAATGGAAATCGTTGGTGCTTCAACGTTGCGACTGAAAGTCAAGAGAGAAAGAGAGAGAGAGAGAGAGAAGGGAAGAAAACTCATCCCGTGAAGGCGAACCTGAAGCTTTTTAATAAATTACAATGTTCTTTAACTTACTATAGTCGCATGAGAGCAAGCTGCTTCGTTTTCTTGGGGAAAGGCGATCAAATCCCAGATTTACGAATAAAAAAGGTGCCGAGAGAAGAAATCTTTCTTTCATTCGAATCACAATTTTTATCAATTGTATTTCAATCACACTCTATTTTATTATCTGATATTATTGCTTTTTCAGAGTGAAATTAAAAAAAAAAATTTCTCTCCCTTCTACGGGATTTTTTAATATATCTCTCTTTCGTTTTTATATTTTTAATAGAAATGAATATAAATCTAAATAAAAATATAAACACATTCTCTAAATTTAAATAAGAGAATGACTTTTTCCTTTTGAATTGTTATTTTTTACTTAGAAATTCGTAGAAATTACTTTTTAGTAATTATATGTTATATTTACTTACTTTTATTTAATTTATCATATAGAATTACTGATCAAATTCAAGTGTTTTTGTTCTTTAAATTAATTTCATTGTTCATTTATCAAAGTAGAATGTATTTCAATTAAATTTATTGAATTGTTGATAAAACAAAGTGAAACTTTAAATATATATTAAATTAATTGCAGCATTCAATTTTATCAAAGTAAACTATTTACTTTAATAATACAGACAACAGAGAAAATATTGATGTATTAAAATTTATAAAAATTGTATTATAATTAATTTTTTATATTTAATAATAATAATAATAATAATAAATATAATAAATATAAAAAATAAATAAATATATTAAATATAATAATAAAATAAATTAAGTAAAGATAATAATATTTTTATAATCGTGAAAAATATTAAAAACCATATTTTTGGAGAGAGTTTCGAAAGTTTGAGTTTAATTGCAAAAAGGTATTTCTAAAAAAAAAAAGTTTAATTGAGACTTATAATAACAGGCTCGACGGGAATTTAAAAAAGTTCCCTCGTTTAATTAAAGAAAACCTTTTTAAGAATGTAACTTAAATTTAATTATAATAATGATAAATTTCTTTGACTTTTTCTTCGCAGGTTGTCGCACTGATTTAACTTGGAATTTATAAAGAAAGTATTATTTATTCTACTATAAAGTAATATCAACTATAAACTGTTATTTTAACTATTAAAAACAAGAAAAAAACAGTTTTTTACTTTATTAATTTTATTAAGATTATTTTTATATAAATGCATTATTATTATTATTATTATTATTATTATTATTATTATTATTATTATTATTATTATTATTATTATTATTATTATGTTATCAATTGTAAGAACAATTTATGATCTATTTTAATAATCGTTTAACTTCAAAGTTTCAGTATTTAAATCATATTGAAATCTTGCTAAGAATTTTGTGAAAAAATATGAAAATAATTGAACTACTTCTGAGAATTGAATTATTTATATAATTATAATAAAAATGTAGGAAATAAATCAATTTTTTCAATATTTTGAAAATAATCGTAATAAAACATTTGATTTGTAGATTTTAATAGAATCTTCAGGAAATAATTATATCCTTTTTTTTTTAAATATTAAAAATAATTGAATTTTTCCGAAAAATATTTGATATTCAAAATATTTAATTCTTAGAATTTTGTTTAATTTTTTAAATATATAATTTTAAAAAAATTGAATTCTTTGTACAATTTTATAATAATTTTTAAATATGCGAAGAAATTTATTATTTATGAAAATAATTGAATTGTTTGATGAAATTTTTTTAGAATTTTTATAAAATAGATTGAATTCCTATAAAGAATTTTAATGAAATTTTAAAGAATAGTGCCAGATTTCAAGGAATTTATTTAAAACTGCATTAAAAATAATTTAATTCCTTTAATACGTTTTAATATTTATGAAAACAAAATTAAATTTTTTTATTTACAAACAATTTTATTAACATTTTTTAGAATAATTGAATTAATCATGTAATTGAATTCTTGTGAAAAATATTAATATTTTTTGTAAAGGTAACATTACTCGAGAAGAATTTCAGAAAATTCTTTTTAAATAATTGATTTCTTTCCAAAAATTGAATGAAAATGGTACTTTAAATAATTGAATATATGCGAAGGAAATCATTTATTTGTAAAAGTAATTGACTAGTTCCAAGAAATTGTATTAAAATTTTAGAAAATAATTGAATTCTTTCATGCAACTTTTTTAAAAATTACATTAAAAATAACTGAATTCTGACGAATTTTTTATACTTTTTGCAAAAATAATTGAATTCTACCGAAAAATTTTATTATTAATTAAAATAATTGATTACTTTTAAATAATTTTTAAAAAATTTGGAAGTAGTAAAAAATAATTCTTCTATACCTTATAAAAGAATTTTTCAAATGTTGAATATAAAATTATTCAAAAATTAATTACATTTAAACCGCAGGCAAGACAATTTCGTTTGTGGGAGAGTTTTATGCCATCTGAACGGAAACTAACAGAACTAAACTGGCGCGAAATTCAAATTATTATCATACAGTAACCAAAAATCATTCAAAAAAACCGTCTCCAAAAAAAATTTGTTCGCCATTTGTAAAAAAAAAATCCAATCGTAATTTAAAAAAATCTAATTTTGCCTTTCGTAAAAAAAAAGATTTAAAAAAGAGCTTCAACAAATGAAACCCACAAAAAAAATAATAAATTGGCCTCCTTTGCTTAACTCCTTAGTTAAATAATTGCGTCCAATTCAAACTGACCCGTACTACATATAGATTACTTCCATGTTCGAAATCCCAGCTTTACTGTTCGTTATCATAAAATACAAGTTTTTCTTTCCTCAAAAAAAAGTAAAAAGAAGAAAAAAAATTCACCAAGATTCTCCTCCCTCACTCTTTCAATGTAAGTATGAAATAAGTTTTCTACTTTTCTCATTTTCTACTTTTGCAAGAAGAGGTTGTTCGGTGTTCCTAAAACAAGAGAGGGTTCTCTCCTCTTCGTACTTAGTAGTGTCCCATAGACTTTCGTTTCTCTCCAAGAGAGACTTTTCTCCAAGTCAATCGAGCGAAATGCAGCACGTAATGTCTGATTTTCCCTGAGGCCCCCTGTTTAATTCCACCTCTCTCTTAAATCAGTTTCTGTGACAATTTACTCTCCTCGAAATGGGACGTGGTCCCTTTGGCGTCCTGTTGAAAAAAAGAAGAAAAAAAAGAGGGAGAGAGAGAGAGAGAGACGAACCAGTTCTCTCGCATCAATTTAAAGACCCTTGGGCGCGCGTCTTTTAAAGGAAAATTCCAATTGGAAAACTTGACGAACTTATCTGACAAAGTAACAATGAAATCATGATTGAACTCGAAAAGGAGATTACAATCATATTTGATTTCCTTAAAATTATTGCTGCGAATTTTATGAATAAATCATTACACCGCATTTTTCTTTTTTTCTCTCTCTGAAAAGAAAAATTTCTACTTTTTATTAGAAAAAATGTTTTATAATTCAAATTTTACTACTTTTTCCTATTATATTAATTAATATGATAAAACTAATTAATACAAAAACTCTATTCTGTTTCAATTAATACGACAACAATAATAATCAATTAATTGATACAATAAAAATAAATTATTTAATATTTCAAAATAATTTTCCAAATAGTAGAAAAAATATTAGTCGGAGAAATTTACAACGTTTATAAATGAAAGAAATATTATTCCTCTCTGAAGACAATAAAATTTTTTGCAAAAAAACATTATTTTTATAATTATTCGAAGTTAGTTTTTTTTGGTTAGTTTCTGAAGTTTTTTGAAAATTTGTCTTTTTAAATGTTTCTAATTTAAAAACTAAAGTATTCATAATTATTAAAATTCTACGAAGAATTTTATGAAAAATATCAAAGAATTGTCTTCAAACTTTTAAAAATAATTAAATTCTTTTCAGAAATCGTGTTAAAATTGTATTAAAAGAAATTAAATTTAACAAACAAATTTGATTATCATGAAAAGAATTGAATTTTCCATACAATTTTGTTAAAAATTTTGAATTTTTTTGGAGAATTTCTTTGAATACTGAAAGAAATAAAGTATAACTAATTAAATTTTGTTAGAAAATTTCATTACTTTTTTTAATACAATCTATTTTTTTAATAATTGTAAATAATTATTTTATTATTAAATATTATTAAAATTATTCATAGAAAATTAAATTCCATTTAGAAATTTTATTACAAATTTTGTAAACAATTAAATTTCTTTCTTTTTTTAAAAATAATTAAAGTAATGTAGCTTTTAATAATTTTATCTGAAAATTTTGAAAATAATCGAATTTTACGAAGAATTTCTTTCAATGTTTTTTAAAATAATCGTTTCTTATTAATTTTAGTAAAAAAAATTTTACTAATGAATTTATGAATTTTATTAAATTTTTTTTTGAAATATTGAAATAATTAAGTTCCACCCAGAATTATATTACAAATTTTAAAAATAACTGAATTCATTCGAGATTTTTATAAAAATTTTATTGAAAATCATTGAATTTATGCTGAAAATATTTATTATTTCTGAAAATAATTAAATTGTTTCGAAACATTTTAATAAATTTTAGAGAATTGTTGAATTTTTTAGAAAAAATTTATTACAAAATTTTAAAAATAGTTGAATACTTTCGTGAAATTTTACTTAAAATATATTGAAAATAATTGAATTTCTAAGAATTTTCATTTTTACCAAAAAATTGAATTCTGCCAAAAACAATACAATTTTTTGGAAACAAATATTTTTTTGTATAAATTATTTATTAAAGAACTATGCAAAATATATTTTATTAAATATTTTCTAAAAATTCAAATAGAAAAATACTTTTTCATCTTAATTGTTGATTACAAACGTTGTTAACTATTTGAAAAAATGCTGTTTTACAATATCTTTCCAATTATTTCAAAAGAACATTTTTCCAAATATTTCAAAAGCAATATTTTTCAAAAAAAAAAATTTTTTCCTCGTCAATTTAATTTTATGCAGAAAAAGAAATGTTTATTCTCATTTTTTCCCCAACCAGGAAGAACAAAATACAAGGAAAAATGAATAATTTTTTAATTCAATGTTTCATTTGTTTCAGAGTTTAATTTTTTTTCTATGCAAATGCCAAAAAATAATATTCATTCTCCGTCAAACAAGTTTACTTTTATTCAAACTTTCTATCTCTATTTCTCTCTCTGTCTCTCTCTCTCTCTCTTTTTCTCTCACTCTCCCCACAATCCTTCAATTTCAACACATTTGTGTCACTAAAAATTTCCGTAAATGTCGAAAATGTGAATTACTGCTTGTCGTTGAATATTTAATTCACGCCAAGCAAGCAAGAGAGAGTAACCGTAGAGAAGAGAAATATGGTGATTAAATCTTGTTTTCATAAAAATGAAATCGAATATTTCCCCATGACAGAAATATGGAATTAATAAATTTTTTTCCCCTGCATTTTTATTTAAAGAAAAAAAAAATAAGGAGAAAGAGCAAAAATTTATTTTTAAAATTATAACAGACTTTTTTTCAAGTTTAATTCATTCTGGTATAATTAAAAAGATTTCGAAGGAATGAATATAATTAAATCTGAATATATGAAGCAAAAATTTTTATTTTTGAACTTCTTTTTATAATTTACAAAAAATAAAAAAAATACTTTAAATTTTAATTATATAATTAATTTTCCGTCATATTGGGTTTTTAAAGAGGAAATAAAATTTTCGCAGATTTAGAATAATTGTTTTTTTCAATTTTATTTGTAAATTTTAACGAATGAATTATTAATTAATTTAAAATCATTTTGCGTTTCTAAAAAGAAAAAAGGCATTTTTCTCTAATTCTCTAATAATCTAATTTATAATATTCGTCGAGAGAAAATCACCACAAGAAGCAAACATTTATTTCAATTTTCAAAGTCTCTTTTTATCACTAACTATTAAAAATAATTAAACTGAAAATTCTAATGATAGATATAATTTTCTCAATAATATTGTAATTATTCGTTTACTAAATTCTTTTTTAAATAATATATTGTAGGAAATCAAATTTCTGTCAACAATTCTTTTAGAGTTCTTTTTAATAATTTAATCCTCTTGAAAAATTTTTTCAAGTTTTTTTAATAAATATAGAGAATTTTATTAAATTTTTTTTGGCAAATACTTGTATTCTACGAAGAATTTTATTGTTTGACTATAATTGAATTTTTTCAAAAAATTGTATAAAAATGGTTAAAAAATTATTTTAGAAAATAATAAAATTCTTTTTTTATTAAATTTTATAAAAATTTTTTGGCAAATAATTGTATTCTACGAAGAATTTTATTGTTTGACAATAATTGAATTCTTTCGAGAAATTATATAAAAATGGTTAAAAAATGATTTTAGAAAATAATATAGAATTCTTCAGAAAATAGAAAAAATCATTTTTCCATTATTTGTAGAAAAGTATTGGAAATTTCAATTATACAATTATCAATTTTCTTTAAATTATTTTGACATTTTTTAAAGAGAAGAAAAAAAGATAGACTACTCATATTTTAAATAATTAAATTTATAATATTCATCAAGAGAAAATTTTCACAGAAATCAAGAATTTTTATTTTTAGACCTTCCTTTTATCACATATGAAAAATAAAAAAAAATACTGTACATTTTTTAAGCGCAGAATTAAATTTTAAAGCATTTTCTAGTTTCTAAAGAGAAAAGGGAACTTTTTAGTTTTTCAGTTTTTTTATTTATTAATATAATTAAATTAAAAAAATCGAGATAATGTTCAAAGGGAGCAAAAAATTTATTTCATCATTGGGGGAATTTTTTAATTTCTTAGAATAATAGTTAATAAAAAAAACCTTTTTTTCATTAAGAAAAGGCTTATTTTTCATTAATAATTAAATAAGACCTATTTTTCATGAATAGTTAAAAAAAATCTTTTTTGCTTCAATAATAAAGACACCTTTTTTGCACTAATAATAAAAAAAACCTTTCTTTTATTTTAGTAATAAAAAAATATTGAAAATTTTAATTATACAATTAATTTTGAATTACTGCATGTTTCTAAAGAGAGATATTTTTGTAATTTTTCACGTCTCCAATTACACCCACACACACACACATACACATAAACATGCGCTTTTTGTCTCGCGGACTTTTAATTCTCTAACTTTCGAGGCAGGAAATACTTCGTAGATGTCTTGTTTGTTGAGAAGCGTTGCAACTAAGAATCCCTAGTGTCTCTTCTTTTTACTATGTTTTATCACTAAGCTTGCAAAACGCAAGAACAGAGGCTCCCACACTGTGTATATACCATAAGTTTCATTCTCCTATTCTTCTGTCGTCCTTTTATTTTAACTCTTTCTTCTCTTTTTCACCCGCCCCGCCCCCCCATAAAGCCCCTTTCCACTTTCTCCCAAACACTTGAAGCATTTCTTTCGAGTCCAACGTTCTGTCCCTAATTTCTTATTCTAGTAAATATTCGGTTTCTTGCATCCGTTATATAATTTCATCCAGCTGCTAAAAGCATTCGCCATTTTTTGTTGTTGTATTCGGCGGTATGGAGGGGCATTTTTTATTTTTCCTTTATTTCTGTTTTACATTTCAGTGAGAACCATAGTAGTTAAATGCAGAAACTGTTGCAAATTAACTATCAAAAGAATGCTCACGTTTAAAGCGTAACTCACATGGATAAATCGATGGCAATTAAAAATGAAATATGAAGAAAAATGGAGAAAAAAGAAAGAAGTAAATGGAAATAATGGTTATTTTATAATTATAAGGGAAAGGATTTTATTATTTAAATTAAGATTAATTAGTAGCAAACGGAATTAGAATAAATAGTACAAAAATAATAATAATAGTAATAATAATAATAATATAATAATAATAATAATAATAATAATAACAACAACAACAACAATAATAATAATAATAAGAAAAATAATAACAATTGATATGTTAATAATACTAACAGACTTTACACTCGATAATTAATTTAAAAAAAGTATCAAAAAGTAGCTACAAAAAAATTAAGCATCACGACCATAAACCAACGTTTTAGAAACTTTATAAAACTGACGAAAATTCCATTCTATATTTTACTTTCCTGACTTTTTCTTAATGTTTTTAAAAAAGATTTACTTCCTTCTTATTCTACTGCTAATAAATTGAATTCCTAACAACGAATTTTATTATTCGTGAAAGAGTTTCAAAATTTATAAAAATTATTTAATTCTTGCGAAGAATACAACAATGTTTTAAAAATAATTCATTCTTTTCGACATATTTTATAAAAATCCCTATATTTAAATAATTAAATTCCAGAGAAATTGTTATTATTTATGAGAAAAATTACAATAATTAAATTCTCTGTTTGGTATTTTATTAAAATTTAATACAAAAAAATTCAATGCCTAAAAAGCTTTTTATTATTTACAAAAATAATTGAATTCTTGCGAAAGGTTTTATTAGAATTTTTCAGAATAATTGAATTAACAAGAAGGAATTTAATGCTTTTAAAAATAATAAAATTCTTCTGATGAATATTGTTATTTATGAAAATAATTGAATTTTGCAAAAAAATTTAATAAAATGACTCAAAATGATTGAATTTTCGGGAATAATTTTGTTATTCATGTTTAATAATTGAATTCTTTCGGAGAATTATTTATTCATGTTTAATAATTTAATTCTTTCGGAGAATTATTTATTCATAAATAATTGAATTCTTGAGAAGAATTTTACTCATATCAAAAAGAATAATTGAATTATTGCATAAAAATTTAATTGCAATTGTGTTTAAAATAAATGATTTCTTTCGAACAATTTTATTAAAATATTTAGAAATAATGGAATTCTGAAAATAATTAAATTTTGTAGAAGAATTTTGCATTCATAAAGTTAATTGAAATGTTGACAATTCTTTTTAGATTTTTTGAAAATAATTGCACTTCTACGAAGAATTCTGACAATGATTTTATTTACAAAAATAATTAAATCCTTGAAAAGAATTTTAAAATTTACAAAAATAACCCAATTACTGCTAAGGATTTAATGCTAAATTTTGAAACATTAGATTTTCTCAAAAAAAATGTATTCAAATTCTATTTCAAATAATTAAATTCCTATGGAATTTTTATTTTTTTCGGGAAAATAATTGAATGTACGTGTAGAATATTCTCAAAATTTTTCTTTAATAATTGAATTCTTTTGAAAAAGTTTTCATAAAATAGAATATTGAAAATTATTGAATTAATGATAATTTTTTAATACAATTGAAATTTTACCATGGATCTTATTTATATTTTTGAAAATAATTGAACTCCTAAGAAAAAGTTTAATATTTTTAAAAAATAATTGAATTATTGTGAAAAATTTTATTATTTTTTATTTTATTTTTCGGATATTTTTGAAAATAATTGGATATTTTATAAGAATTTTATTAACATTGTTTTAAACAATTAACTTTTTCGAAATATAATCAATATTATGAAAATTTTATTTTAAATAATTGAATTTTTCGAAAGTTTTTTTGAAAATACTATTCTAAATTAAGGCTTTGGCCTTGTGAAATTTGTATTATTTATAAAAATTGAATTTTGAATGAATTTTATCGATTTCTTTTGTTAAATAAATTAATTTTGAAGGTGAAATTTGATGAAAACAATAGAATATTTTTTGAAAATAATTCATTTCAGTGAATTTGATTATTATTTTTGAGAATAGTTTTTTTCTAGTATTAGCGAATTAAAAGTAGTGAAAATACTAAAAAAAACAGAAATAGTAGCTTTTAGTGGCCGAAATCTAAAAATAGTACCCAAATAGTAGCGTAACTTAAAAAAAAGTTGTAAATTATAGGTTTTTGGAGTTAAGTGCGTAGTCTGTACTAATAATAATAATAATAATAATAATAATAAATTCATTAATTATTATTTTTGATTATAAACTGTAAATAGTAGAAATATGATTAAGAAGAAAATGTGTGTAAACAAAAAGACAAGTACTGTTCCATTAACTTCAATTTTCGACGAGGATTTTTCTTTTCCAGAGAAACTAAATACTGAAGTCTCGAGTGAATCATTCCATTCAACTATTTGAGTTTGCTGGTTTAAAAAAAAGGCCCGTAGTTTAATTGCGCTGAATGTAAAATGCAGTAGTGGTACTTTCGTGAAAAGCGGTAAACGACGCCATTTTTTAAAAAAGTCTATACACGGAAGAGTGCACAAATGTCGCGACCAAAACTATTCTCACCAAAAAGTCACGAGATGTATCAAAGTATTTTTAAATGTATATGTGTGTGAGCAAATGTAATATTTAACTTAGTGGTGTAACTAACAAATATGCTCTCTCTCTCTTCTTTTTCTTTACTTGCTCACATTTTCTGTTTTCTCTCTCTCTCTCTCGTTTTCTTTCTCTCGCCTTCTCCTTTCATGAAAATTTCCAAGGGGGTAAACAAGACGACTTCTCACGTAGAGGGAATCTTTCACGCCCTTGTCGCCATCAAGACGCGCAAACGGTGAGACAGAGAGAAGAAACGGCAACAGGGAAATGAAAAGCACGAGGAAAGTCGAGCAAGACAGCGTGAATAAAGAACATGATGCAACCCAGTTCGTGTCACGGAACTTCTTTTAGCTCTGCTTTTCAGTTTCTCCCAATAACTTTTCATATACCTATGTATATAACCGTTTGAAAAAAAAGAACAAAAGAAGAAAGTTTCCCTACTCCTTTAAATACTTAATTTACCCTCAAGATTTGTGTCCAAAACTCATTTTCCAAAAGTTTATAAACTTTTTACAGACCAAGTCGATTTGTCAATAACAAAAATAGTCCCGAAGCATTTTATCGCTTCCTAAATTATTATCATCAAAACATAAAACCATCCAAATAAAATTTCTGTTAAATATTTGAAAGTTATTTCTAACTAAAATCTTTAGATTTTAATTACTGACTTAGAAATAACTTGCAAATATTTAAAAAAGTAAAAATGAAAGTAAATAAAAGAAACCGTAAAAGAACACTTCCGAAGAAGCATTAGTAAAATTTTCCCCTCTTTAGAATAACAAATTAAAGACGAGTAATAATAATTTTTATGAACGCGATAATAAGTGGGGCATTAAAATGAAACGACCAATAAAGAGAAGTTGGTTGAATATGGATTTATCACCAAATTTAAACTCTATACGTCAAAGTGCTATATGCACTAGAGAAACGTGCATATCAACGATGTTCATTTACGTAGATTCGACGTAACAATTCTGCAGAGAGTTCTGCAGTAATTGAATAGGGAATGGTTACAACCGACATATCAGACGGCAAGTGACGAGTGTTGTGACTTGCGACACATATGGCCAACGTTTCAAATTAATGTCACTTTTCAAAGAGTTCAATGAACAACATTTTTTTTCTTCATATTTACACATTCATTCCACTAACGAGTCGCTAATTGACACTTTTCTTTTTATACACGTTCTTCATCAATTTAATGAAAAATCAACTTTTTCAAATATTTCCTACTATTTCGTACTTTCAACTAAAAAAAAAAAAAGATAATAAAAAAGAAGGACAAAAAAAAGAAAAAAGACGAGAGGAAAAAGAAACCAGTGGATTGTTTACATGGACGTTAATTGCTTTGTAATAATTAACATTTTTAAACATTAAAACTGTTGTCTGCAACTGGAATTTTCAACCCTTATTTGTAATCATTATTTATAACCATTATCTGTAACCATCATTTGTAACCATTATCTCTAACCAATATCTATAACTATTATCTGAAACCATAATCTGTAACCATCGTCTGCAATCATTATCATTAACGATTAACTAGAACAATTATCTTCAACCATTGCTTGCTATCTCTAACTATTAATTGTAAGTATTAAAACCATTATTTTCAACCATGGCTTGCTTTCTGTAACTATTGATTGTAAGCATTATTTTTAACCATTATACGTTATTATTGTTTGTAACTATCCGTTGTAACCATTATTATTAACCAGTAACAGTAATTATTATTTGTAATCCTTATCTGTCATCATTAACTAGAACCATTTTTCTAACCGTTGCTTAAAAGTGCTATCAGTAACCATAAATTGTAACTGTTATCAGTAAAAAATATTTTAAACCATTATTTAGAACCAGCATTTGTAACTATTATTTGTAACCATTAATTGTAACTATTATCAATTACTATTATTTATAACCCTTTTGTCACCACTAAACTGGAAGCATTATATGTAACAATTAGCTGTAACTATTATTTGCAATCACTGATTGTAATTATAAACTAATCATTATTTCCAATTTTTATCCGTAACCATTAACTGTAACTATTAAGTAAATCAATAAACAGCAACAATTATTTGTATTCATTATCTTTAATCATCAAGTGAAACTATTATTTGCATCCAGCATCTGTATTAATTAACTGAAATCATTATCTTCAAGCATCAAATAAACATATTATTTGTGTCTACTATCCTGAGTCATCAAATGAAACTATTTTTTGTATCCATCATCTTTAATCATCAAATGGAACCAATATTGGCATCCAGCATCTGTAATAATTAACAGAAATCATTATCTTTAAGCATCAAATAAACATATTATTTGTGCCTACTATCGTGAATCGTCAAATGAAACTGTTTGTTGTATCCATCATTTTTAATCATCAAATGGAACTATTATTTGCATCCAGCATCTGTAATAATTAACAGAAATCATTATCTTTAAGCATCAAATAAACATATTATTTGTGTCTACTATCCTGAGTCATCAAATGAAACTATTTTTTGTATCCATCATCTTTAATCATCAAATGGAACCAATATTGGCATCCAGCATCTGTAATAATTAACAGAAATCATTATCTTTAAGCATCAAATAAACATATTATTTGTGCCTACTATCGTGAATCGTCAAATGAAACTGTTTGTTGTATCCATCATTTTTAATCATCAAATGGAACTATTATTTGCATCCAGCATCTGTAATAATTAACAGAAATCATTATCTTTAAGCATCAAATAAACATATTATTTGTGTCTACTATCCTGAGTCATCAAATGAAACTATTTTTTGTATCCATCATCTTTAATCATCAAATGGAACCAATATTGGCATCCAGCATCTGTAATAATTAACAGAAATCATTATCTTTAAGCATCAAATAAACATATTATTTGTGCCTACTATCGTGAATCGTCAAATGAAACTGTTTGTTGTATCCATCATTTTTAATCATCAAATGGAACTATTATTTGCATCCAGCATCTGTAATAATTAACAGAAATCATTATCTTTAAGCATCAAATAAACATATTATTTGTGTCTACTATCCTGAATCATCAAATAAAACTATTTTTTGTATCCATAATCTTTAAACATCAAATGAAACTATTATTTGTATGCAGCATCTGTAATAATTAACTGAAAACATTATCTAGAATCATTATCTTGAACCACTATCTGTAATAAATATCATCAAACATTGTTTACAGCCATTATTTTCAATAATTAGTATCTGTAACCGTGATTTGTAAACTGTAACCAATATTTGCAACCATTTACTGAAACTATTATCAGTTATCATTATTTGCACCTAATCATTATACCTCATCATTAAAAGTTACTATAATTTCTAACCAATATCTGTAATCAGTATCTACAATTTTTTAATGTAATCCTTATTTGTAACCTATTTTTGTAACCACTATCTTGAACCGTTGCTTATAAGTTGTAACCTGAAACCACTATCTACAATTATTATTTATAACCGTTATTTGTAATCAATATCCGTAACCATTATCTTCAATAATCATCTGTATCCATTATCAGCAACTATTATTTGTAACCATTATCTGCAATTACTGTATCTACATCCATTATTTGCAAACAATATCTGGAACGATTATATGTAACTATTAACTATTACTATTATCAGTATTCATTAATACCATTTTTTGTAATCATTAAGCGCTAATTCCAATAACCACAATTAAAAGTTAATCTATGTTTAAAGACACTTTAACGGCTCATTATTGGTTGATTGAAGATTTAATCATTGATTAATTTTTAGTCGGTATTGGTGAAACTAGCCCTAAGTGGAACCAGAATCTGTAATCATTAACTGAAATCAGTATCTAGAACAATTATCTGCATCTATTGTTTTCAATCATAATCTGTAACTGTTAATTTGAACCACTGTTTGTGATTAATGTCTGTAACCACTATTTACAACAAATGTCTGTTTAATTTAATATTCCTTGTATTATTAGCTATCACTATTATTACCGATTGCAAGTAATGGTTGTCTTAACTGATAGTAGTTGCAAGAAGCAGTAGTTTCATCCAAATGGCACTAACCACAACTAAACACAATAAAAATAACCAAAAACAGTTGCATTTTGACACTAATATTGCTATCTAATGATGATCACAACTAAAGCCATCAAAATCAACCATAACTCTAGTTCCATCAAAGAATGGCTGTTTCTTTTTTGTTTCAAAAAATGATTCAACAAATTATTAAAAACAATTAGCCAAACTTTTTTCATAAAAAGAATGCCAGTTCCTTTTTCCTTTCAAAAAATGATTCAAAACATTGTTCAAAACATTTTTCCTAACTTTTCCCCCAATAAACCTTAATAGCGCCAAAGATAAAAAAAAAATTAGAGAAGAATTTTGCAAACTCCCTGTGGAATTACAGAATAGGAGTTTAGGAAGGCAGATGAGGGACTGGCCAATCGGGACATTATGAGTCCTGGTTTCCACAGTGAGAGAGAGAGAGAGTAACGGAGAGAGAGAGAGAGAGAATGGGGAGTGGTTTGGAGAGTGTATCGCAACGGAGAGAGGATGAGATTTGCAGCATGCACAGCGGTTCGGTTGACGCGACGCGTTGCATTATTCATTTCTAGCCAGTAACGGGAACCACCCCTGACTCGGTACCGCGCTCCAGAGGGTTCTGACACGCTCTGGACCACGTCACCACGAAGCCCACCGTCGTGCATCTAACCCGTATCCGTCGGTCACTTGTCAGCTACAATTAGATAGGTACACCCAATGCCTAGACATAGTCCTTCGTTCGCTTGCGTACCAATAACGCGGAAAATCGTGACAGCTCTGAGCACTCTATTCAAAAGCCAATTTTGCTTTACATTACCGCTTCTACACTATATGTATATACATATATATATATACACATATCTACATCCATTTTGCCTAGATAAAGCAACTCTATACATATATCTTATCGTTTATCGATCAATGAATGTCTCATAAACCGTTATCAGAGTTTGAAATTAGCTAAAATCCCCATGTTGAAATTTATATCAAAATAAACTTTATCAGATGCAAATCATATTGTTGCATTACTTGCATCTCCATACATTGAATGTTATTCATTTCATCATTTTGATAATTTACCTCAACTTCTGTTTTATTAATGAACATAATAGTACTAATAATGTTACTGTACTGCTCTCTAAATTTTAATTTGGAAAAATTGTAATTAATTTGAATTAGTGCCTGGTTTTTGCAATTTAATTAGCAAACTTTCCAAAAAAATCATTTTGCTAATAAATATCAATTTCTACTAATTGATTGGTAAAATTGATTAATTCAAATTTACTTCAACTTCTGTGTCATTAAGGAACATAATTATACTGACACTGATACTACACTCTCTAAGTTTTTAATTTCCAAAAAAAATATGTTTATATTACAAAATATGTTTACTAATTTGAATTAGTGACTGACTTTTTATTTTTCAATTAGTGACTCACTGTTTACTTCTAAATTAGTACATTTTACCAACCAATCAATAAAAATGACTATTTTTCAATAAAATTTATTCATTCCGAACCAAAAAGTCACTCAGTAAATCAACTTATTAAACATTTTTAAAATTCGAATTTAGAGTACTACTTCCAAAATTTAAATTAGTAAGACTTTTATAACTAAATTTCATTACACTGAGAAAACATTTTTTTACTTCAAAAATAAGTTGTAAACCAAAAAAATATGTTTGAATTGAACATATTTTATAATTGAATTAAACATACATAATTTTTATTGAACCAAATTTATTACGTATTGAATCAAAATTAGTATGTTTAATTCGAACATAATTTTTGGTTGACTGAAAAAATTGTTCGTTGACATAACAAAGATAATTATATTTGATTCAAATATATTACTTTCTCAGTGTAGAGACTGACTTTTTGTCATGGAATTAGTAAATTTTACTAACAGTCATTTCTACTAATTGATTAGTAAAATTTACTAATTGATTAGTAAAATTTACTAATTAAAAAGCGAAAGATAATACTGCAACTAATTTGAATTACCCCCTAAATTTAAATTAGTAAAAATGTTTACTAATTTAAATAAGTGACTGACTTCTTGCTTTTGAATTAGTTAATTTTACTAATAAATTAGTAGAAGTAACTATTTGTTAGAACTAAATTTACTAATTCAAAAGCAAAAAGCAAGTCACTAATTTTAATTAGTAAACATTTCTATTAATTCAAATTTATAGACAACTACTACTAGAAATAGAAATAATAATAATAATATACCTATCAAAAATAGAAACAACAAAACTAAAATAAAATCAATAATTCAATTTGAAAAAATGCGGAAAAATAGATGAATATTTTTTTAATACAGTAAAGAAGGATCTTTTTTATTCTGTCAGGAAAAATGTCTTTGAATACTTTTTTAAAATAGCCAAATGCGCTAAAATTTATCGAATGGATTTATCATTATGATTGGTAGCGCTGGATTTAAGACTCAATCTTAAGGTAAGACTTTCCTTTTACTGTGAATTATGTTCTCAAAAATTCATTCTCAAATATTCTATTTCTTTCAAACACGATTCGGAAATCTTCCTCGTGTTAAAGATTCTCGTTTCATCATGAGGATTTTCGAAAGTCCATTTCAGAATGCTTTAAAGAACACATTTAGAATTTCATTTTAAGAGATTTTATTCATTTAGAAACACTGTTCTCGTTCTTTAATGTGAGTGAACAATTTTTTTAAGATTAACATTTATTTTATTATTATTGAATAAATATGAAAAAATGAACATTTATTACTATAATTAATAGAATAATAATAATAATAATAATAACAATAATATTAATAATATAAATGACAAAAAATTAAAATTATACAAATAAAAATAAATATTAATAATCATCAGTATTGTAAATAGACTTAATATTATTATTACAATTTGCTATCAATGATTTGTCTCTCGGTTGATAATTTAATATATTAAATATAGATAACAGTAATTTACTATGACTATTATCATTATTAATATTATTAATTTCTACGAATAATTTACTATGTAGGTATTATTAAATTTCAAAATAATTGAATTCCTTTGAAGAATCTTTTTAAATTTTTAAAAATAATTGATTTCTTTCGAGAAATTATGTTTTAATTGTAATGAAACTAATTGAATGCATTAGAAAATTTTTATTATATTACGAAAATAATTGAAGATATTCTTTCAATATTTTGAAAAAAAATCGTAATTAAATATTTGATTCTTGAATTTTATTAGAATTTTTAGAAAATAAAAAAAATATTTTTAGAATTTTATTGAACTATTGGAAATCATAATTGAATTCTTTCGAAAAATATTATATAATATTAAAAGTATTGACAATAATTTAATTCTTTAAATTTTCCATTTTTAATTTCTATTTCTTTAAGTTTTTGAACATAATTGATTTTGATAATAGCTCTTATGAATCATTTTATCAATTAACTTTTTCTTCAATTGTTTATAGTACATTAAATTCTAGTCTAGTTCTAGAATTTCTTTTTTTAAATAATTTAAACTAAAAATATTCGAAATAATTAAATTTTACGAAAAATTTCTGGTAACTTTTTTTAAAAAATAGTAGCTGTTAATAATTGTGTTTTAAATTTTACATTGTTCAATTTTGTTATATAATTATAAATTATATCATTTTCTTGAAATAATTGAATTTTACCTTAAATTTTATAATAATTTTTTTTTTTTAATATTGAATCCTTTTAAGAAATTTTTCAAAAATTTAACTGAAACTGGTTGAAATCATGTTAAAAAATGAATTATTTTTCAAAAGAATTGAATTTGTCTGAAATAATTTAATTATAATTTTAGAAAATAATAGAATCCTTTCGTGAAATTTCATTCATAATTCAATTTCTCGAAAGAATTTGATTGTTTATGAAAATAATTTAATTTTTATGAAAAATTTTACGTATGTGTATATAATGTAAAAATACTTGAATTCTTTCGACGAATTTTATTAAAATTTTTTTTAAATAATTACATTTCTGTAGAGAATTTGAACTTTTTTCATGAAAATTATTAAAAATTTCCGAAGAATTTATTGAAATTTTGAAAAAAATGAACAAGAATATGATTCATTATGTACTTAAGTACTAGATTTAAAAAAATTTCAATGTAAAATTATTCAAAATTTATACTCTCTAAATCTGAATTAGTGCGGATTCGTTTACCAATTTGTATTATTAACATTTTTTTACTAATTTTTAGTAGTTTTTAACTAATTGCCAGTAGAAAATAACTAATTCAATTAGTGGAACGTATTTTTTACCATTTTACAAAAGTAAATTTTCTACTTATAATTAGTAAAAAAACTATTAAAAATAGTTACTAATTCAATTGGTAAACGAATCCGCACTATTTCATAAGTAGGAAACTACTAATTCAGATCTAGAGAGTACTTCAACTCCAATAAAGTCTGTCTCGTTTGTGAGAGAGTTTTTACGCCACCTGGACGGGATCTTAAGGAATTAAAATGGCGCCAAATTCAAATTCAAATTTAAATTAATAGAAAATAAAGGCAATTAAATCAAAAAGGGAGAATAAAAAATTCAACACTCATAAACAAGACGAAGTGCATCCATACCTAAGAAGATTCCATATGTAAGAAAATATTTACCGACGATTCTACACTCCTCTTTTCTGTAATATCCATAAATATTCAATATTAGAAATTCTCTCTGACGAGAAAGTTATTTTAAACGCAAGAAAAAAAAAGCGATGCCACAAAAAAACATGATATTATATCGCATAACAGAGAAAATACCTCTGCATACTCATATATATATATATAAACGTATACAAGAAGATGATGAATCTCTCTAAAAGAATCTTTCTAGCTGACGGAAGATTGTTAGGATATAAAAGTATATATGGAAGTGAACGTCAAATCTAGCAGAGAAACGTGCCACAAATCTGGTTTGCAAACGGTGTGTTAGGTATTCTTGACTCATAACTCAAACCTGATTTGCCAACTACGTGTCAAGTGTACAAGCGAGAATCTGTTTTAGCTTACAACTGGGTAATAAGTGAACGTGGCGTTACTCGCCCCCGTAGCCAGCGGCAAGGGATCTAAACTTCTCCGGAACTTGCCGGAAGTTACGTAGTGCACTTATTACCTTTTCCCGCGTACATTCGGTAACACCATCTCCAACGCGCGCACCGCGCCGCACGGCCCTTTCCCAAAGTCACGTTTCCTCCGAAACTTGAATATTTAACTTTCGTAATTTTCGGGTACATATATATATACATACACACACACACACACACTCAGAACTTGATCATATATTTACTTAAAGATAACATGCGTGAATTAATCTTGTAATATTTACATATGTCTATTACTCCACTACTCGTATTAATTAAATTTCCTTTTATCCACATGTTCAACAATCTCTCGGCATTTGGGAATTAAATTCTCTAGTTAGCATTACAGTTGAGGCTGGATTCTTTATTTGAATTTTATAATATCGTTTTATTTCATTTAATTCTAAATAAATATTTAATACAAATATTTAATATAAATATTTAATGTAATTATAGCTGAGTGGGGTAAAAAGGACACTTTCTTACATTTTACTCTATATAATCGAAATTTAAATTTTTTCAAATTATCCAACTAGTACTGAATGTTTAGTTATTAAGCTTGAACATTTTTTAACTCTTTAACAAAAATTGCAATAAAAACTATAATATTACAACGAAAAAAAATTTTCTCAATTTTAGACGATTCCTCTTTTTTTGTAGCATTTTTCCCACTTATACATATAGGCACTAAATTTTTCTTTTCTAATTGAGAGAAAATTTTCTCTTTCATACTTTTTTATTTAACGTCACTTTTTAAACAGTTTGAAGCTGCGTTCAGAAAAAACAAAAATCAATTTAAAAATCTTCTTTCTAGTATAATTAAATTAAATTGAGAGGAATAATTTCAATTAAAGAAGAAAAATTAAAATTTATCTTTTAGTTAAAAACAGTTTAGAAATAATAATTGTGAAAATTAATTTTCATCTCACTTTGAGATTTTATTTTTTTCGGTGTATAGATTCAAAATCGAAACTAGAATTTTGACAAAAATTTTGACATTTCTCCTGACTATAAAAAATATTCTGCGATTCACTCTCAAAATGATTAGATACACTAAAAAATGTTCTAAGTAATAAATTTTACGAGGCATTATACGGTTAATTCGATATTGTCGGTGAAATTTATTACTCAAAAGAAACAAAAACGGATGTAAAAATCGTTCTAAAAAAAATGTTCTATTATATTTATTTACGAATTTCCTTAATTGTAAAATTACTTGCAAACATCAATAACTTCTTTTTTAAAAAAATCGTTAATCGTTATTATTTTTCCATAGGAGTCAAGATTCTGAAAAACTTAAATTCAAACCATTTTGAAATTAAACAAATTATAAAAATATTATTATAAAACATAACTAGGAGTAATCACTTTTTTTCTTTTTTTCTAATAATGAAAGATGACCGAGTGAGAAAATCATTATTTTAAATCACAAGAACATTGTTACTGTAACTTCCTCAAAATTATTTTCATTATTTTAATTTTTCTCAATTATTATTCTCTAAAATTTTAAACTAAAATTCATTTTTAAACTAATTTTAGAACATTTATCAAACTTTCTTCAAATAACTGAATTCTTTCGAGGATTTAAAAAATTGAAATATTACATGAACAAAAATCTTTATTTGGAACAGCGATAACTTTTGCTAAAATAGCGAAAGTACTCGCTACAATAACTTAAAATTTCACTAATATAGTGAAATTTGTAGTTGTTCCAAGTGACATTTTTTTGTGTATTGCAGTTTAAAAATAATTAAAATTTTCAATGATTTTTAATTTAAACATTGTAAAATTTAAAAATATCTAAAATTTTACATGTAATTTAATTTCAAATGAATTTTTATTAACAATTTTTACGAAAATTCAATTATTTAAATACAAAGGTAAATAATTTACGGAATAATTTTAATATTTAATTCTTATAAAGTAGTTTATAAATATTTTTTTAAATAACTGGATATTTTTCAAGAACTTTTATAAAATTGTAAAGAGCTATTTTTAGGATTTTTAGGAAGAAGTAATTTAAAATTTTATTAAAAGTAATTGAAACTAAATTAAAATAGTTAAGTAATTAAAATCTTGTGGAAATTTTGTTATTTATGAAAATAATAGATAAAAATATTTGAAAAATAAAATTTGTAGAAATATAAATACAAATTCAAAATTTAATTTCGCGAAAAGAATTTAATTAAAATTATATCTACTGAAGATAATCTAATTCTTATAAAAAGTATATATATATAATATAATTTATAAAAATAAAAATTCACTTCTATTAATAAATTTTGATAAACATTTAAAAAATTTAAATAATTCTTTTCACAAAATATAATGCAATTTATTCTTAAGAATTTATTTTCAGGAATTTGATTAAAATTGTATTAAAAATATTTTAAATTCTTTAATGAGTTTTATTGTTTATGAAAATAATTAAATTACTAAAAAGAATTTTATAATTTATGAAAATAATTAAAATTTTAGAAATTAATTGAATTAAGAAAAATAATTTTATTATATATAAAGATTATTAAAATTTTGAGGGGAATATTTTTTTTAATTTTCAGCAAAATTGAATTTTTGCGAAGAATTTCATTGCTTTTGAAAATAATTAAACTTCTGCAATCATTTTGTAACTTCTCAAAAATTCAAATTTTTAAAATGATTTTAACTAGAATTCTTCTTTAAATCTATTATTTTAAATTATTAATAGAATAGTTATATATCAAAAAATGTAACTAATTTCAGAAGAATTGGAATTATAATGAAATTTTTCAAAAATCTAAATTCTTTCAAACTTCTAATTAAATTCATTAAAAATTGAAAATTTCTAAAATTTCAAATTCAAACCTTTTGAATTATTTGTAAAGTAAAACCCATTTCTTTTAAAATTCCATCAATTTTGAAATATTTAAGTGACATTTTTTATCAAATAATTTTTAAGTAAGTGATATTAAGTAGTACTTACAAATATAGTAATTATTAATAAGTAATTAATAATTAATTACTAAGTAATTATTAATAGATAGTAATAATAAAATTGTAAGAAATTGACTAATTATGATAGTAGAAATTTACCCTAGTCACTAGTTATAATAGCTAAAAATTAATATTAGTAACTAGAAATGGAAAAGAATGTTAGGTAAAAAATGATTAAAAAAGTAAAAACGCAAGCAAACATTTCGAGAAATTACTTTAAACTTTTTCCCTTTTATAAATATTATTATTAGTAAAAACTTCTTCACTTCTAATCAACGTTGATGAAATGAAAATCTATCCAAATTTTTTAAAGATAAAAATAAACATTTCGAAATTTACCAAATAAATGTTACGTTTTTTTTGCATTTGAAGGAAAATAGAAAAAGAAGAGAGAAAAAGAACGTGAAAATGCGAATAATTGGTTTAAAATAAATTTTCTGCTTTCAATTAGAATGTAAATTCTGTTTAGACTTTGCTTGTTCGGTCCAAAATCATTAACGAAGGTGTCCTGTTGGACGATGGATTAAGAGCACACATGAGACGCACAAGTGTTGGTTAAACTATAGAGGATGCGTTATTCGCGTAATGTCGGAAACCATTTGCATCACCTACCTAATTACTACAACGATCCCTCATCCCCCCGTCCAGAATACACCCATCAGTTTACATTAAGTCTTTAAGTAATAGCTGAAATGCATGCAACGCTTGTTACTTCTAGATTAAAAGAATATTAGCTAAATGTTCTTGCCATCTGTATTCCCCTCTTGTTTCTCTTTTCCTTTTTCTCTAAATAATATATAAAGAGAGAGAGAGAGAGAAAAAAATAAAAATAGAGAAAAAAAAATTAAAATAGAGAAAAAAATTTAAATAGAGAATAACATTAAAATAGTGAAAAAAAATTAAAATAAAAAAAGGAAAATAATAGAAAATAAAAGGAAAGTAAAAATGGAAAAAGGAAAATAATAGAAAACTATAATTAGAAAAAGGGAAATGTTCAGAAAATATAAATAGAAAATGGAAAATAATAGGAAAGTAAAAATAGAAAAAGGAAAACAGTAGGAAAATAATTTTAAAAATTCAAATAGTGAGAAAATAGAAATAAAATAAAGAAAATGGTCAGAAAATAAAAAAAAATAATAGAAAAAGGAAAATATTCGCAAAAAACAGAAAAAGGAAAATGCTCAGAAAATATAATAGGAGAATTGAAAATAATAAGATATTAAAAATAGAAAAAGAAAAATAGTAGGAAAACAATGAAAAAGGAATATTGTTAGAAAATAAAAATAGAAAGAGAAAAATAGTCAGACAAAAAGACAGAAAAAGGAAAATAATCAAAAAATAAAGATAGGAAAACAAAATAGTCAAAAAATGAAAAAAAAGAAAGGAAAATATTCGCGAATAAAAATAGGCAAAGAAAAATAGTCAGAAAATAAAAATGGAAGAAGGAAAATATTCGCGAATAAAAATTGGAAAATAAAAATAGGAAAAGGAAAATAGTCAGAAAATAAAAATAGAAAAAGGAAAATAGTCGCGAATAAAAATAGTTAAAGGAAAATAATAAAAAAAGAAAAAAAAGGAAAATATTCGCGATTAAAAATAGGAAAAGGAAAAAAGTCAGAAAATAAAAATGTAAAAGGGAAAATATTCGCGAATAAAAATAGAAAAAGGAAAATAGTCAAAAAAGAAAAAAGGAAAATATTCGCGAATAAAAATAAGAAAATAAAATTAGGAAAAGGAAAATAGTCAGAAAATAAAAATACGAAAAGGAAAATATTCGCAAATAAAAAAAGGAAAAGGAAAATATTCGCTAATAAAAATAGGAAAATGATAGAAAACTGAAAATAGGAAAATAAAAAAGAAATGTAATAGAAAAAATAAGAACAGAAAAAGAAAATGATAGAAAACTGAAAATAGTGAAAATATAAAATTCTCTCTACTAGTTATGTAATTATTACAAGTATAAATTACAGTAAAAAACAGCAAATAATTCATTAAATTAATAAAAATAAATCACAAAATAATAAATTATTAAAGTTACAAAATAATAACAATTGAGAAAAATGGAATCAAAATATTAAAAACAATTATTTTCCAAATCATGTTTGATTCAATTTTCTCTTCGCGGATCGTTATCAGAATGCTTCCTAGCAAAAAATAAAGTTTAAAAGTTACAATTAACAATTGCGACAAAAATTTTTTTTATTAACACTGTCGTATATAACAGAAATTTCAACTTTTCCTGGGTTATATTGAGATTTGAAAAAAAAATATTATTTTAACAGCCACGTCCCAAAGGGAAAATTTTTCCATTCCCAAACTGTTGATTTTCCTTTTTCGGAATTTTTTTCTATAGAGAAGAGGTAGAGGGAGAAAAAGAGAAAGAGAGAGAGAGAGAGAAAAAAACTCGTTTTTCGACGAGCTGATAACGAAACGTGGACAAAAAAATTGAATGCGTTGACAAAATCACACATCAACGACTGTGGGTGAAAAAAAAGAGGTGGTAAAAAAAATTTGTTATAAGGTAGATGAGGAACGAGTCTACTATACATATATATATATATATATATAGATGTAGTTCATTTCATAGAGATAGCTGTGAAAAATTTCTAAACGATAATTTTTCACACCCGGATAGCATGCATTGCCAGATTGCATCGTAATTACCTGCTATTTCGTACGTCTGGCAGATACTGTTAATGCTATATACATTGTTATTAGAGTGGTTTAAAAGTTTGCGATCTATAACGTTTATAATGGCACTCATCACGCAATGCGTGCGACGATTATTATAAACCATGATAAATGCCTTTCATTTGATAATAACAAACCGAGAGTGTGTACATTCAATTAAGCAATCAATTGCCCACATTTAAAAAGAGATTTTTACCTCCGATAAAATTGAAATACGATTTAGCAATTATTATTATTATTCATTTGCGAAAAACTTTTTATTCACATTTAATGTTCAAATGAAAAACAAAAATCATTGATATAAAAAAATAAATACATGTTATAGTAGAGGAAAAATTTGTTTTTCATTATCCGAAAAAAAATTGTTTTTCATTATCCGAAGCAATTTCGAAAATTTTCATAAAATTATTTCAAAAACAATTCATAAAGTTTGAGAGTCAAGTCGAAATTTGAAGACGCTGAACTTGCTAATTGTTTAATTACCTACAAAACTAATTTGAAGCAAGGGCCAAAGTTTTCATGTTTTGAAAATTTTTAATCTAATTCCGCTTCTAATTATTTCTAATTTTTAGTTTCCAATTTCGAAATGAAACTTGTGTCTCTTGAATATTAATTTGATTCGAAAAATTAAGCATTAAAAATATTAATTCCAACAAAAGTTAAAATGTTCAATAACAATTTGGATTAAAATTTTATTTTAATATTAAAAAATATTAATTTCAACAAAAGTTAAAATGTTCAATAACAATTTGGATTAGAATTTTATTTTAATATTAAAAAATATTAATTTCAACAAAAGTTAAAATGTTCAATAACAATGATTAAAATTTTATTTTAATATTAAAAAATATTAATTTCAACAAAAATTAAAATGTTCAATAACAATTTGGATTAAAATTTTATTTTTAATTTTCACAGGACAATTTTCCGGGACATCAATTAGGCTAAAAAAATGTTTCACATACGTAATTAACAAGTGAAATAGATAATGACGAGAAATTTTGTTCCACAAACAATTTAAAATAATGAGACATTTTTAAAAAGTTGTCGATTTTTGAAAATTCAGGGCAAAAAATAAATAATTTCTGAAAAAATCCGTGACATTGTTTAGACTTTACTTTTTTTTGCATAAAAAAGTACAAGTTAATGTAATAAAATAAAAATAATGAAATTCGATAAAAAATTAGATAATTCACATATGTTGTTAAAAAAATATTTTAAAAAATTGAAGATTCCTCAAAATTCAGGGCAAAAACCGTAAAACATTCAATTTTACAATAAGTTTAATAAAAGCGATTTAGAGTAGAAAAATACGAAATTCCGGGACATTATTTTGTCAGAAACATTTTTTTACACTCGAAGGTACCAAAAGGAAAAAATAAGAATACAAAATTTTGTTTCCCAAAAATGTTGAAATTTCCTGAAAATTCCGGGCATGAAAAAATAAAGTACCGGCACATTATTTGAACAGAAACTATTTTTATACTCAAAGCTAGCCTCTAAAAGTAGAAAACAACTACAAAAAATTTGGTCTTCAAAAAATTTTAGTAATTAAATAACATTTCTAAGAAATATTGAAATTTTATGAAAATTGCGGGCAAAAAACAACAATATTCCGGGACATCACTTGAACTAAACCTTTTTTGCACTCAAAAGTGTTCTCTAAGGGTAAATAGAAACAACCACAAAAAATTCAGCTTCGCAAATAGTTCGGAAAAACCAATTTTTAAAAAATTTTCAAGATTTTTCAAATTTCCGGGCAAAAAGCGACAAAGTTCCGGTAGTTAATTTGGGTTTAAACGTTCTTTTGCACTTAGAACTAATCGTCAAGCATAAAAAAACCACCAATAGAAATTTTATCTCACAAATTTTTTGATGAAAATAAATTTTGTAAATGAAGTTTAACATTTTTAAATATCCGGGCAAAAAATAAGAATTTTCAATGATACCAATTTAGCTCAAAATTTTTTTTGCTCTTAATGGTAGTCAACAATAGCAATAAACAACGATAAGAAATTTAGTCTCGCAAATACATTGATATAAACAACTTTTTAAAAAAATATTGAAAGTTTTTAAAAATTCCGGGCAAAAAACAAGAAAGTTCCAGGACACAATTTGGACTAAATTTTTTTTTGCACTTTAGGGTATTCACTACAAGTAAAAAACAACCACAAACAATTATTTTTGCAAATAATTTGGTAAAAACAACTGTTTTAAAAATTCTAAGGATTTTTAAAGAATCCGGGCAAAAAAAAGACTACTTTTTAATGCATCATTTAAATTGAACTTTTTTTTACCAAATGGTAATTATCAAAAGAAGAAAACAAAAGAAAACATAAAGAAGTTGATTTTGCAAATAGTTTGTTAAACAATTTTTTTTAAAGTTAAAAATTTTCAAAAATTCGCGTTAAAAAACAATAGAATAATAATTTTCATTAAACTTATTTTGCTCTTTAAGGTAAGCAAAAATAAAAAATTATTAGTTTACTAACAATTTTTTTCAAGTTTGAAAACTTACAAAAACAGTCAGAGCAAAAAATTAAAATTTCCGTGCACAATTTGAATAAAAATTTCAAAAATTATTTTCCAAATTGAAAAATCACCTAACATAGAAAACTTTTTATAAAAAATTATTCCGAAAGTTTAAATTATCTTCTCTTTTTGCAACGAAATCCCTCAAAATTTTGTATTATTATTATAATAATTTTTTTTTGCCTTTTTTGAATAAATTTCCGAAAGGCTGACATTGTTGTCAAGACGACAGTCAGCGAAGGGTGTGTTGAGCGAACTAAAGGCGACTCGAGTGACTATGGGAAAACGCAGCTCTTTAATTGGCAGATGCCGAGGTGCAGAACTTCGACGGAACTTTGTCTGGGGTAGAAATTAATTCTAGAAAGAGCAGTTTACTTGGAACGAGTTTCAAACCAACTGACTAGGAATGAATAACGAGAAAGTTTGACCAAGTTGTCATCCATGACGGTTGTGATGGTAATAAATTACGTCTCTTACCAATATCTGATTTTCATTTTCCTAAACGTTTGAAAATCCAATCAACATCGAGACTCGTGAAAATTTACATTTTCTCATTAAATTTAACAATTCAGATAGAAATTCACCGATTTCCCTTAATATCTACATGTTGTAATATTTATTATTTTAATAAATATACAAATATTTATATTATCAATCAATGATTAGTCAATGATGTCAAAAATTTATTCCAAAAAAAGTAAACAAAAAAAATTGCTATTTTGTATTTTCCCTTTGACTATCGATTCGTTTTTTACTTTGACTTTCATTTTCAGTCTATGTTTGATTTTCGATTCATTTCTGACTTAGACATTCATTTTCACTCTAACTTAGACTTTTGATTCATTTCTGACTTTGACTTTATTTTCCCTCTAAGTTTGACTTCGACTTTCATTTTCATTCTAAATTTGACTTTTGATTCGTTTTTGAGTTTGACAAAAAATTGCTATTTTGCAATTTCGGTTTGACTTTTGATTCATTTTTAACTTTAAGTTACATTTTCACTCTGATTTTGACTTTTGATTTGTTTTTAACTTCGACTTTCATTTTCATTCTAAATTTTACTTTTGATCCGTTTTTTACTGTAACGAAATAATGCGATTTAGTAATTTCACTTAGATTTTCGATTGCTTTTAGATTTTGAATTCTATTTTTACTCTAATTGTAAGTTTGACTTTCGATTCATTTTTGAATTTTACTTTCTATTTCATTTTCAGTTTAACTTACGATCTGTTTTGACATAGACTCTTATTTTCATTCAAAATTTTACTTTTGATTCGTTTTTAAGTTTGACAAAAAAATGCTCTTTGGTAATTACACTTTGACTTTCGATTTATTTTCGACTTAGACTTTCACTTTCACTATAAATTTGACTTTTGATTCATTTTTGACTTTGACTTTCATTTTCACTCTGATTTTGACTTTTAATTCGTTTTTGACTTCAACTTTCATTTTCATTCTAAATTTGACAATTGATTCGTTTTTGAGTATGACAAAAAATACGAGTTTGTAATTTCACTTTGACTTTCGATTCGTTATTGACTTAGACTTTCATTTTCACTCTAAATTTGAATTTTTATTCGTTTTTGACTGTCATTTTCACTTTAAGTTTGACTTTCGATTCGTTTTTGACTTCGACTTCCTTATTCATTCTAAATTTAACTTTTGATTCGTTTTTGAGTTTGACAAAAAAAATGCGATTTGGTAATTTTACTTTGACTTTTAATTCATTTTTGACTTTGAGTTTCATTTTCACTCTGATTTTGACTTTTGATTCGTTTTTGACTTCGACTTTCATTTTCATTCTAAGTTTGACTTTCGATTCGTTTTTAAGGTTGACAAAAAAATACGATTTAGTAATTTCGCTTAGATTTTCGATTCCTTTTTGATTTTGATTTCTATTTTCACTTTAAGTTTGACTTTCGATTCATTTTTGAATTTTACTTTCATTTTCACTTTAAGTTTAACTTTCGATTCGTTTTTGACATAGACTTTCATTTTCTATCTAAATTCGACTGTTGATTCGTTTTTAAGTTTGACAAAAAAATGCTCTTTGGTAATTTCACTTTGACTTTCGATTCATTTTTGACTTTGACTTTCATTTTCACTCTATATTTGCCTTTTTATTTGTTTTTGAGTTAGACCTTCACTCTGATTTTGACTTTTGATTTGTTTTTAACATCGACATTCATTTTTATTCTAAATTTGACTTTCGATTCATTTTTGACTTTCACTTTCACTCTAATTTTTAATTTGACTTTCTATTCACTTTTGAATTTAACTTTGATTTTGACGGTGACTTTGACTTTTATTTTCATTTTGATTTTGACTTTCCTTTCGATTTTGAAACTCGAATGAAAAATGAAAGTCTAAATCAATATCAAAATAAAAATGAAAGTCCAAGTCACAGTTAAAGTCAAAATCGAACTCTAGCTAAAATGTCCCTTTTTATCTATTTATTTTTACAAATTCCCCCGGAATTTTTTTTTAGTCAAAATAAGTCTAATTTTCGAAAAAATACTTATGGTTTGAAAAATAATTACAGAGCTTTAAATAGAGTAAACCGATTTTTGGGTGGATTTCGATGGAATTAAAACAATAAATTTTTAAATTTCTCGTGGAAGAAAAAGGTTATGTTCGGGTAGGGAATTTATGACGGGGATTTTTCCACTTATATTAATCGACTATATTCTCCAACCCTTGGATATCGTTTTGCCCAAGTTTCAGCTTCTCTTCTAGGAGTAAAAGAAAAAAAATAAAAAGAAGAAGACGCTGAAGAAGAAGGAGAAGAAAAAGAGGAGTTGAAAGTCTCTCTAAGAGTGGCGTTCTTCGGAAAGTCGTGGAGATGAGCTCGACGAATATAAGAGTATTTGCATAGGAAATTCACCTTGGCAAAAGGAGGTGTATCAAAAGAAAATCCTGCTTTGCGCCCAAACTCACCAGAACGAATATTAAAAGTTATTTCCTCTGGTTTTTCTTATTTCTTTCCTAATACTTCTCATATCGTCTCTTATGGACTCTACAATTAGTCCCTTATATAGAGTGTAAGAAAGAAAACTTTCAAATTTACTTCTCTAAATTAAAAAAAACCTTCATTTTCAAAAAAGGAAAATTCGAAAAATTAATTTAGACAACTTTTTTTTTAGGAAAATTTGTCTTTTTAGAAAAATTGGGAAAAGTGAATCAAAAATTGAATTGTATAATTTTGTTTTTATTCCAAAGGAATGTGGACAGAAAAGGGCGTAATGTTAATTTGTCATTGAATTTTCAAGGACTGGATTGAGTAAACCAGTTGGTACTTCATTAACACGAGGGGCTTCCGTTTTTATCGCGTCACGAGTATATATACAAAACATGTACGAGTGCTTGATTTTACCACTAAAATAACACAGTCTGATGTGCCAGCAGTTAAATAAAAGGCACGATTGTATCCCGACTCAGCACGCAAGGAACGAGGGGCATGCTATCGCATAATGTTCTGTACTGGTCGTAGACTACTTTGCTTACTGAGATAATAAACAGCCGTTGAAAAATGGTATGTGGCCAAGATAAGGTCAAGCACACGGTTCGAATGCGCGTGAAACCTCTAAAAAAAAAACAAAAAAAAAAAACAAGAACTCCACCCTCTTTTTTTTTGGTCAGCAATTACACCTCCACGTGTACTTGCTGTCACGATTAACGCGATCTTCGCATTTATTATGAGGTGAATGTCCCAATTTGCCAAAAACAATTCCAAACTTAGAATTCGATTCAATTAGACTTTTTAAAAGAAATTATATTCAATTAAATGTTAAATTTATAATAATATTTAATTAAATATTTAATTAAAATTATATAATATTTCATTAAAGTTTATTTGCATAGCTACTCACTTTTCGAAATAAAAAAAAATATTTCTCTGTGAATAAAACGTAAGATCGATTTTTACCCTCTGAACTTAATTTTTCAATTTACAAATTTTTAATGCATCCTGTGAACTCGATTTTTTTTTGCACCAAATGGTAATTAAGAAAAGTAGAAACCAAATTTTCTTAGGTATAAATTATCTGATTTTTTATTAAATAATTAAAATTTTTTTTTAAACTTGTTACTCAATCTGTGCGCAGGAGAAAAATTAGTTATTAAACTTCGGACAAACTTAATGTTCCCTAAGTACGTTAAGTATTAATAAGCTTTAGAAGTTAAATTAACGATCGACTTATTCATGAGAATTAAATAAACATTTTCTACTGCTCGCTCCTATTTTCCCTTTCGAATCAAAATTTAATTTTTTATTTCGTATTTCAATATTTTCAATTTTTAGAGCGTTGAAAAAATCCCCGACCAACGAGATTCGATCCCTTGCTTTCTATACACGAGTCGAGAGCGCTAACCACTAGACTATTTTTTCTCATTTCTCTCTTTATTTTCAAATATATTTTCTCGCTACATATAATTGCAAAATGATATATAAAAAGTGTTCATTACTTTTTTATATTATTTTCTGTAACAAATAGATCAAATAAATTTACAAAAATTGTATAAAATAATAAATATTTATTAATAAATATTTTAATAAATATCTTAATAAATATTTTAATAAATATTTTAATAAATATTTTAATAAATATTTTAATAAATATTTTAATAAATATTTTAATAAATATTTATTAATAAACATTTATTTACAAAATATATATGTTTATATATACACTCCGTGGTATCGTTTCATCCTCTCAATGAAAAAAGGAATCCATTCGAATAAATGGTTTATTGCAATCCGATCAACTCAGCTGTAACGAATTTTTTATATCAATTAATTGAAAATTCCAATTTATTTATATAAATACAATAAACAGGATGCATCCTTTAAATTAATTAAACTTTCAAACATTCGCTTCCTCTCTGAGAATTATAATTAGCGTCATATCAAATAAATAATTACAGAACTAACAATAAAGTTACAATTTAATAATATCAAAACTGTTCAAAAATTATTTTCAATCCACGATAGAATAATCAAACAACAAATCAAACGGAATTTACAAGTTTCTTCTTAAAAAACGTACGTAAATAATTAATTAATAAATTTAACTTTCTTTATGTAATTAATATTTTCACATTTAAATATATTATGTAGGTAAATTTATAAACATTTAATTAAATGCATTTACTCTCTAACTGTGAATTAGTGACTGACTTTTTTTTAAATTAGTAAATTTTACAAATGAATAATAAATTCTACTAGTTTAAAAGAATTAGTAGAACTAGCAGTCGAGTTAACTTTTTAATTAGTAAATTTTACTAAAAAAATAGTAACTTCTACTAATTTGGAAGAATTAAAAGTACTAGTAGTTAAATAAGCTTTTAAGTTAGGAAATTTTACTAAAAAATAGAAAGTTCAACTGATTTAGAAGAATTAGTGTAAATATCTTCTGAAAAAGTTAATTTTACAACAAAATTAGTATAAATTACTATTTATTAATTCGAATTAAAAAAATTGAAAGTTAATTTTATTCATTCGAATTAAAAAAATTGAAAGTTAATTTTATTAATTCGAATTTAAAACATTGAAAGTTAATTTTATTAATTCAAAAGCAAACAGTCAGTCATTATTTGAAATTAGTGAACTCAAAAAAAAATTAATGAACTCACTTCAAAATTTAGAGAGTAAAAATAAAATTTAATTGCTATTTTGCAAAAATAAAAAAATTAAACACACATATTTAAATATACATACATTAAAGTCTGTGTAAACTTTTTAAACTGTTAAATAAATCGAAAAAAATTAATAAATTTTTAAATCGACATGTGCACGTTTTATAAATATTTCTAAATATATACACCCCGTATGTACCTTCATGAATTTATAACTACACCTATATACCATTATAAATTTTCAAATATGTCTATATAACTTGATAAATTTTTAACTTCATGCAAATATAAATTCTAAATTAATAATTCTCTAGAATTAATATGAATATTATTAATATCAAGAATTTAATATTTATAAAATTAACTAAAAATATTTTCTCGAATTGAAATAAATGGAAAAATATATAATATTTTTTTTTTGACGAGCGTTAAAAATGAAGCGCGATATCTTAAGTTATTGCTTTTATATTTTCAATTACTGTTTCATTATTTATAACGTCATTAACAATTCGGATATATAAAGTTGACCTTATCGTTGTACTTTAATCTATGAAGCTATTATTCGCTGAAAATAATAGGACTGCATTAACCTACTTTTGCCGAGGTATATAATCTTAAACATGATGCAGTTTTCATCTACTGAATATTACACATGTACGATTAGCCGCAAGTTGAATTATATCCTGATCGGTACAATATTATAGACCTCAACATCAATTTTTCTTTTCTCTTCAAAAATTCCTGTAAATAATTTTTTTAAAAAATTTCCCACGAGTTTTTATAACACAAAATTGCATATTTCTCTCCATGAAAATTATTTATTTACAAAAGAACATTAACTTTATTAATTTACAAAAAAAAAATTAACTTTATTTATTTACAAAACAAAATTAACTTTATTTAATACTTAGCCCTAGTAATAAATTAAATAAAAATATTTTCTCGAATGGAAATAAATGGAATAATTAATTAATTAAAAATTAATTTATTTATTATTAAATATATACTTTTTTTAGAAGTACTTTATTTAAGTATTAAGTATTAAGAATTTATTTTTGCATGTAGTAAAAAATTAACTTTATTTATGTACAAAAAAAATTTAACTTTATTAATTTACAAAAAAAATTAACTTTATTTATTTACAAAATAACCGATAAATATTTTTTTTACTTTCTTTATTGTTAAAAGAGCTTCTTAATTATTTTTATAAAATAAAGAGAATTATCGAGGAAAGAAAAAATTAATTTAGACCTTCATTTTATGATAAAATAATAATATTCTTTGCAATTGTAAAAATCGTTGAAAATGCATTTTTTTCATTTGAAAAAACAGTGAATAAAATATTTAATAATGGTTAATATATAATAATTAATAATTTGCTTCAATAAATAAATAAATCCACCTCAGAAATAGAAAGAAAATATAAAATAGTTGAATGTCCAAATAAATTTCCATCGAAAAGAAAAAAAATCAGTCTATTAATAAAGAGATATTACACAGAATTTCAACGAATAATTCATTTTCAATTTTTCCATTATAGTTATTCAATCAACGGAAAGGGAACACCTCATCTATTATAGATTACAAAATGTTAAAGGGTATTATTACTTATTCGTGATAGCATATAAACATTAGGGGTAAGCTGTTGTAAATCATTGTCAGCAAGTAAATCACATTTAATGTTTCCACTGATTTTTTCAATTCTTTCTTTTCTCTTTTAGCATTATCACTATTACTATAATTGAAAAAATTGTACTATTTAAACAAATTTTAATAGTTATAAGAATTACAATTTTTTGAAATTAATTTTATTTATTATTATTTTTTTAATTATTATTATTTCGTTTATTATTTTTTAACAAATACAATTTTTTTATTCTACAAAAAAATTTAAATTCCAACTATTACTTTCTAAATTTGAATTAGTAAAAATGTTTACTAATTTGAATTAGTGACTGACTTTTTGCTTCTGAATTAGTAAACTTTACTAATAAATTACCATAAATGACTATTTATTAGTAAAATTTACTAATTCAAAAGCAAAAACTCAGTCACTAATTCAAATTAGTAAACATTTTTACTAATTCAAATTTAGAGAGTATATATAACTATTTTAAATAGTACATTTAAAAAAAAATCTCTTCTTTTTCGTATTTTTTTGGGGGGGGGGGGGATTTCAAGGTGACTCGACAATTGCGCGAGATGGTTTTGTAGATATCAATCAAGGAAGCAAGCATTTTAAACTAACGTGCAGATTTATTTGTAGCATTCAGATAACTGTGACAGTAAAACCATAAATCTAGTTGCACTATATACACACAACGAAAAGGTTTTTGTTCGTGCAAACGGTCTTCTTCTAAGGCCTTTGCTTGATGTCCGATCGATTCGAATAAATTGCCGCTCCTCCACTAATGCCACAATTAAAGGGTCGATTGGTAAAAGCCGCTTCCCTCCTCCCCTCCCTCTCTCTCCCTCGTCTTTATTCACTAACCCAATACTCCCCCACCCCAACTATATTGCCCTCTCGCAATTACTTCTAGATTTCCTTCTAAATGGTCCACTTCCACTTCCTGTTTTCTTTTTTTTTTTTTAAATTACACCTTTACTTTGTAATCATCAATTTTTTATGTCGATATTTTTGATTTATTATTTGCTGTCGATTATCACTTTAATTATTCATTAATTGTAGTTCGTGTATTTATTTATTATTTGCTGCTTTTTCAGGCAAGGTTTCTTAAATACTATCATTACTATCTTTCAATAATCAAAAATAACTATTGTTATTTAGTATAATAAATACAGTTTATAAAATGTAAACTGATGTTCTATTGACTCTTATCCTCGTGTTGTTTTTATCATTTTGTTATTTTTTTCCAATTTATTTTTTTGGATCAATTTTTTTATTTTTCATTAATTCTAATTCTTATTGCCTTTTATTAGTAAAAATTTTGGTTTTTATTTTTTAAATTTTATTATTATTCTTATTAAGTATTCTTATTTTGTATTACCTTTTTATTAATTGCTTATTTTTTATATAATTTATAAATTTATTTTTTTATATTATTTATTTCTTTATATTTTACATTTAATTATTATTCTTATTATTTCTAATTTATTGCCTTTTCTAGTGATGATTTTTGTTTTTATTTTTTAAATTTTATTATTATTGTTATTATTAAGTATTCTTTTTTATTACCTTTTCATTCATTGCTTTCAGTATAATATACTTTTTATTGATATTCTTTTTCTGTTTTTCATTGCTTATTTTTCATATAATTTATATTTATTTTATTATTTTTCGTATTATTTATTTCTTTATTTTACATTTAAATATTATTCTTATTGTTAAGTATTCTTATTTTTTATTACCATTATATTCACAGCCTTCAGTATTTACGTTTTATTCATATTCTTTTACTGGTTTTCATTGCTTATTTTTTAAATAATTTATATTTTCATTATTATTTTTTATATTATTTATTTCTATTTATTTCTCGTTTTACATTTAAACATTATTGTTATTGTTTATATTTTTAATATTTATCTTTTAACAAATTTTTTATTTAATTTTTATTTCTTATTTTTTTATTATTTAGTTTTTTATTTTTTAAAATTATTTTTCTTATTGTTTATCATAATTTTTTTATTATTTTTCCTTTTAAGAACATTTGAACCATTATGAAGTCACTATTTATTCAAAACATTTGTTCTAAAACTATGACGTCATTATAGTTCAAATCCCCTTAATCACATTTTAATTGTTTATTTTTTATTATTCCTACTCTCTCTGTTTACATCTTTATTGTTTTTCTTTTTATTAACTTTTTTAAATTAATTTTTCCCAAAATTCTTATCCTAATTGAGATTATAATTTATTGTTATAATATTATTGTATACACAAATTTATGCAATTTTAATACTTAAAATTTCCGAAAATTAAAAATTATCGATGTGGCTGAAGTTTCGAACGTTCAAATGAACGAAATTTTTGTTCACCTTAAATATTTTTAAAAATTACTACATATACAAAAAATATACAAAAAAAAACATAATTTAAATTAAGCTATATTTAGTTTAGAATTAATTTATTTTAATCTAAAAAATATTTCTTTTGCAAAAAAATAAAAATTAGAAAAAGGAAAAAAATTTGAACGTTCAAAACTTCAAGAACATAATTATCGATTTTATTTGCAGAAGTTAGTGGTGATAAAAAAATTTATGAAAATTTTCCCAAAAATATATATTTACCATGATATTTTTATTGTACATTGTCAATAATAAAAAAGTAGAAGTAATAATTTTTTCAAAATTCACTTTATTTTTAAATTCCTTGGTATTAAATTTCGTATTAATTATTAAATAATTAATATTATTTTACGTTAACATTTTTTTCCATATTCCAACAATTTTTACATTAATTTCCTTCAGCATTTTCAAAAATAAATTCAATTTATTTTAACCTTATTTTCTTATATCAGTGAAGTAAAATTGAATTTGAAAATTCATTAAATTATATTCATTTATGTTGGAAATTATTTTCCTAATGAAATATACTGCGAAATAAATTTTGACTGACGTAACGAGGCCAGATTTTAATTTACTTTCATTCTCATCTGTCTCAGCTTATTTACATCAAAAAAACTGTTTATATGAAAGTTTTATTTTTTTCTATTTTTAAACGAAATTTTATAAAATGAAATATAAATTAACATTGTCGTTTTAGTTGGTGAAAAATATTGTTTGAAAATATAAATATGAAACGACGCGAGAGAATGAAAGAGAGAGAGAGAGAGAGAGAAAATTAAATAGAATTTAAAATAATTTGCCTTGACAAAGTTTGTTACGGTAGTGTCGCTCGATACACTTCAACCTCCTATGCTTATCGAGTTTTCCGGGGGTTTACAAGGATCTAACTGGAAGAAATGGATTGTTTGGTTTACAAGACAACCACTTAAAGTACTTAAGATTCTCACACAATGCAGGAAGTTTCACTCAGCAAGAAAATCAAGTCAGTGTAAATAATTTAATAGCACTTGTGGTTCAGAATTGTACCTGGTACCAATCCTGCAAACATTCTGTCGTTATACACACTCACGAGAGGTTTATTTCTCTCAATTCTGTTTGTACAAGCATAAAATGTTGATTTTATTTCAAACGAACAATTACACGAATTCTAGAAAAAAAAAAAATATTTTTATACTAATTTCGAAAATAAGTCAATTTTCAAAAAACAATTCCTAACGATTGTAGAAAACAAACTAATTTCAAAAATAAGTCAAAGTTTATAAGATTGAAACAAAAACATTTCCCAATAATTCTAGACGAGAAAATTCAATACCAATTAAAAAAAAAATAACTCCATTTTTACAAGAGAATAAAAAATAAAAATATTTAAATTATTTCAAAATGGCAATTAAAATTCTACCAAAAATGAAACATTTAATTTTAATATATTTTTTAATCACGAAAACTTGATTGGCACAACAGTTTCCACATTTAACAAAAATATACGATTTCAACAAAAAATGCTCTCTTGCCAAAGTATATATATTTTTTTTCCACAGAATATATTTATAATTTTTTATTTTATTAACAAACTGAAAAATTTCATATATCAAATATTTCGAAAAACGGAATAAGAAATTAATACTGTTTCAAGCTAAATATTTTTCACTGTTATATTAGATTCCTGTTAAATATTATTGTCGGAACTCAAGAATTTTAATATAAACTTTAAGCGTTCTTGTATTTCTGTTATGAAGAAATTTCAAATAAGAGTTTTTATTACAACAAGAGAATGAATATATATATATATATATATATAAAAGAACTCGATACTTTTTAAAAACCTAAAAAGATATAATATGAGAATTGTGTACGCACGTGTAATTCATAAAATATATATTGTATAACAGAAAATTCATAACAAAGCAAAATGAAATAATCAAAGTTCAAATTTCCACATTAAAAAAAAAAAGAAAAACACGTAAAGCTTTGACGGAAAAAGTATCATATTTAATGAAACAAAAATTTAATTAATTATCAATCGTATTCAGGAAAATTCAAACAGATTTTATTGTTGCAAAAATTAATTACCCCTCGAGGCAATTTTTGATTAAGATGAAATATTCCATTGATATTAGAAGCGATGGCAAAAAAGGAAAAAATTAAAATTATAAAAATATAAAAAACATTCTATCACCATTATTATTTAAACTAATTTTTTCTTCCCCTTTGGTATTTGTCATGAAAATTTTCTTCCATTTTCGGAAAATTAAAAACATTTTTCTTATTACGTATTATTATTATTTTTATCATCAATATTATTTTTTTAAATTTTTTATTATTAATGTTATTGAGAAAATAAAAAAAGTGAAACTAAAAATAATTTTTTTCTCTTTTTTATTACTATAAAAAGAGATAAAAATTTATTACTTTCGTTCTCTCTAAATCTGAATTAGTTAAAAATGACTAATTATTAGTAAAATCGTGGCTGACTTTTTGCTTAAAAAAAAAAAGTAAAAAATAACTAATTGTTAGTCGTTAATAACTAATTATAAGTAAATAAATAACTAAAAAAAATAGTCAAATTTTACTAATTGAATTAGTTACTGCAGATTTCAGTCATTTTTACATAACCTAAAAGTGAATTTAACTAACAATTAGTCATTATTAACTATTTCGTTAGTAAATTATTATTATTTGAATCAGTGACTGACTTTTTGCTATCAAATTAGTTATTTTTAACTAATTCAAATTTAGAGATTTATTATTTATAAAATGGAAAGTAAAATTAAAAATAATTGTTTCTCACTTTTTTATTATTAAAAAAGAGAAGAAAACTATTATTTTCATTTTTATTTATAAAATGGAAAGTAAAATTAAAAATAATTGTTTCTCACTTTTTTATTATTAAAAAAGAGAGGAAAATTATTATTTTCGTTATTATTTATAAAATGGATAGTATAACTAAAAATAATTGTTTATCACTTTTTTTATTATTAAAGAAGAGAAGAAAATTATTATTGTCGTTATTATTTATAAAAAGGAGAGTAAAATTGTTTATCACTTTTTTATTATTAACAAACAGAAGAAAATGATTATTTTCGTTATTATTAATAAAATGGAAAGCAAAATTAAAAATTGTATTTTGTAATTATATTTTACTTTATTGTTACTAAGAAGAAACGAAAATTATGATTATTTTTCCTGTTGTTTAATAAAATAAAGAATAAAGATAAAAAATTATAAAAAAATAAAATAGAAGAGAAAAGAGTGGAAAATAATTTCCGTGCTATAATAGTAGATAGTAATTCTAAATTAAATTACCGAGAGCAAAGAAGAAATTTAGTTTGGAAGTTAATAATGTCTTTCCATAATTAAAATAATTTTTCTTATCCGATTAGAGGGAGAGAGAAAGGGGAGAGGAAGAAAAAGTTGTATATTAGTCCAAAAATATATACGAGCTTTCTTTTCCACTTCTTCCATTACCATCATTTTAGATGAAATAAAATTACGAGTGGCAATAATGAGTCGTTTTTCGTTTTTCTTTTTTTTATTTTCGTTTTTTTTTCAAGTTGCAATTTCTATGGAGGAAGCTCGTGCAAAGCAACTAAAGCAGCTGCTTTAGGAGTGTAGGCGATATTGTAAATGGGCCGTGAGCACGCAGTTACGTTACAAATTCGCCCCCGTCTGATTCATTATGCCTTAATCTGTTCGCGAGATCCTAACATCCTGGTGGGACAGATACAGTCTTACCGCAAAACTAATTTACAAATCTTGCTTAGCATATGAATGGACGAGAAAGTAGAAAACGACTCCAACCGTGCGACAAAAGGTCTCTCTCTCTCTCTTTCTCTCTTTCTATCTCTTACTCGCTTTGCTCTCTTTCCTCTCTTACTGTAAATTCCCAGTATTAGTAGAATCACTTTAAAACAAAAGAAAAATAATGCTTAAGAATTTACCGACTTTGCAGAGTGGTCCAATTAAAAAATCTGCTTTAAATTCTTTTTTATTTGCGGTTGATGTATTATTGTTTAGAAAAAATTTGAATTTTACAATAACAAGAATAAAGATTTGATTTTGATTTTGAAATTACTACTGCGATAATAATTTTGAGAAAATGGATTTGTACGACTTGAATTTAACTTGAAAAATTCTCTTAACTGACTTTTTCCACTGACATGAAAAATTGAAGATTGAACGTCTAACTTTAAAAAAGTTAGAAAATTGGTTAAAAAAATTAAGATTCAAAGAGAGAAACTATTTGATATTTTTTGTTATTTAATTACAAATTTTTTTTTGCGAAATTATAAGTTACCTTTTGAAAAAGAAGAAAAAATTTTATAAAATAACTATTTCCTATCACAATTTGTTAACAAAATTCTGTTCTTTATTGAAAAAATAATAATTTCCATCATTTTTATACGAAAAATTTCAAAAATTAATTTATTTTTGAAACGCTTTTTTTTAGACAATTTAAAATATTTTAAAGAAAAAATGCCTGTAATTTCTATTTGTCATTCATTAACAATAGAATTAATAGAAAAAATATAAATTTTACTCTATTTTTCGACATTTTAAACAAGAATTCTTTTTTTTTGTCTCCAATAACAAAATTTTCTAACTGCAGAAAATAATACCACAAAAATGTAATTTACTTTACAGTAAAACTCGACTATATTTTTCTTCTACAATTTTTTTTTCTAAATTTTACCACTAATACAAAAAAAACCCAAATTGAAACATCGCTAACCAAAAATTTAATTTATTTAATTGGAAATTCTCTCAAAATAATCAAAACTCAAGTTAACAAAAAATGTTTTACTTTCAGTATACACTTGATGAATGAAAATATTGCATAATAGAGCAGAAATCGTATAAAATGGAAATTTAATTTTGAAAATTCGTTTATTAAAGTAAAAAATTTTATTAAACTTCTATTTTGTAAAAAAGCGAAAAAAAAGAACACGTTTCACTGAATTAACAAATAAAAAATAAAAACGTTTGACTAAAACTGACGGCTACTATTTTCTGTTATTATTTTTACAAAAATCTAAAAGTCTGGTTATAAAAAAACAAAAAAACAAATAAACACGATTAACAGCTTGTGATTGTTCGAAATTCAATGTTAATTTTTCGAACACTTTTCTCTGAAAATATTTTAAAAATTAAGCTATTTTTTTGTGAATTTCTCGAAAACATAACAAAGAAAGACATTGCTGTGCTAAAGTTTTGATATTTATAAAAATTTATTATTATGGAACACTTTTTAATTTTGAAAAGAAATGTGATGTTCAGAATGACAGGTACAACTGATAATTTCCAGCGGGTTTTTAAAAAATAATTTATTAATTCTTAAAAATTAAGTGCCAAAATTCCCAATATCATTACATTTTAAAGTTTATTTACAAAAAAACTATCTTTTTAAATTTTTTCTAGTATTTTATTTATTTAATATTTTAAGGGAAAAGTGTTCGAAAAATTAAAATTTAAGTTCCAACTGTCACATACTGTGTTTAAAATTCAAGCACGTGAAATTTAGAACCACACAAATTTTTCTAAAAATAATGACAAAAAATCTAAAATTTTCCAATATTAATGTAAACTTTTGCCCTTTTCCTGACAATTCCAAAAATCAAATTCAAAAATACCATTTTCTAAATTGATCGCACATTAATTTCACTTGCTCCTCCATAGAGGAAAGCAAAAAAAAAAGAACTTTTAATCACTATCAAAAGTACATTGAACCCCGAAGGGCTAGGTGAGATTTTATAGCACATGAACTTTTTTTTTTTTTTTATTTACACGCATTCGAAATGATCGAAACTTAATTGAAAAGATGTTAACCTTGTTTTTTTTCCTCCTCTTTCTTTTGAGAATCTGCCCTCAAGTGAAATCAACAAATAAACTTTTATATACATAAAAGTAAGAGCCATTAAAAGAAAAAGAGAATAGAAAAGTACTCGAGATAGATAAACTTGAATTAAAACCCTTTTAATGGTTTTTTCGGAATTATGGACTTGCGGCCGATATAAAAGGGAATCGCTGGGGGATAATTAAACTTAGAAAGATCAGAAAGAATATAGTGTCAGGACAGCAGTGCTACAACGATACATTGTGTACATATAGATTGTGTGTGCACTGTAAAAATCCCCGAGAAACAATTCCCTCCTTTCGTGTGCGGTGTGTGATCGAATAAGCGAGAGAAACGAGAAATTGGAGAAGAAAACGAATTGTATATAGTATATATAGTAGAGAGACTGTAAAAAAGAATAAAGTTGGAAAACCATTGCCATTCAGTTGATGATTTGGTTGGGGGGAGGGGGGTAAATAAAAAATTTCCTCTTTTCCGTATGTACTCTATGTATATATATATATATAGTCCATTGATATTGGTACCATTTCCAAGCAACCAACCAGGAACGCAAAAAACTTAGCACGAGTGCCACGTCTTGTAGTAACCCAAGTGGTATTACTTGAAGCAGTCCAATGACACGTGCATTAAAGTCGTTTGCGAATACGACTCTTTTCACTCGTGTGTCGATGAAAACCTATAGCAATCATCCAAGGTATTAGTGCTTCTTTTCCTCTCGCACTCTCGTCTACTACGTGAGCCATTCATCCTCAGGAAACCAAGAGGGATGTGTGTGAAATTATTTTGCCATCGTCGACAAAATCGATGCCAACTTTACATTCTCGTTTCGGAAGGAAAAAAAAAAGCGAGAACGAGAGAGAAAATTTACACCATTTTCTATCTAATATAAACTTAATTTTATTATTTAGAGCAAAAAAAAAGAGGCAACCAACCACTGAATTCGACCCACTTCTATATAAATACAAAAATAATTTTTTTTTTTAAATATATAAAACAAGAAATCTTAATTCTAGTCTGACGAAAATAGTCTCTTCATCTTCTATTTGATAAAAAAAAATTGGTTATCAATTTTACGAAGATTTCAAAATTTTTTAATTTAAAAATACAAATTATTCAAACGTCTGAGGAATCTATTGTTTCACTGAGGAAACAATATATTTGAATCAAACAAAATTATCTTCGATCAGGGCTACTATGATTTAAATCAATTTGATTTAAATCACGATTTGAATCTTGATTTAAATCTTGTTATTTAAACATGATTTAAATCTTGCCATTTAAATCATGATCTAAATAAAAAAATTTGTTTAACTAAAATTATAAGATATTTTTTATTTTTTTTTTTAGAAAAAAATCAAATATTATTCCTATTAAAGCATTTTAAATTAGTATTTTTACTTAAAGTTTTAAATTCAAAATAGTAAAAAAGAATTATGAATATCAGAATGTAATAATCATTAGTTTTTGTTAATTTGGTAGCAGTTATTTGAAGATTGAAAATCAGTATTTTATAATTAGGCCAAAGAATATAGCATAAAATATCAGTATTCTGTTAGTTTCTTAAAATTTTTGTAACAGAGATTTTTATTACAACATGAATTTAGTATGGATAAGTGCAGTAAAAATTATATAAAATATAACATATTTGTAATTGTTTTTTACTCTCATTTTATAATGACTACTTTATTTTAAGCGCGTTGACCTAAAATTTCATATTTTCTTAATAAAAATGAAGTAGTTTTTGACGTATTTATTACTAATTTTATAATTTGCAATGTTAAAAAAACGAACTTCCTAAAAATAAATATTTAAAAAACAGTATTCAAAAAATTGATTTAAATCAAAAAAATCCTATTCAAATAAAAAAAAAATGTTTTTTTATTTTTTTTTTTATATAAATCATGATTTTTATCAGCCCTGTTTTTGATAATAGTATTTAGAGCCTTAGAGGCCTTTTACGGTTAAAGAGAAAAAATAAATTTGAAAAACAAATTAAAAAAACAAGTTAAAGGAGAAAAAACTCACCTTGTGTTTGATCACATTAACAATCATATATTAAAAGGTTAAATTTAAAACATTTTTTTAAAACCATGATGGTAAGAAAGTTTATGGTATATATAATATAATAATATATATAATATATATTAATTTTTTATTTTTTAATGTAAAGATTGTATTAATGAAAAATAATTATCTATTCTCTTATAATTATCTTGTAATACAGTCAACCAACAATTATCTTTGAATTAAACATAATAATTTTGATTCAATATATAATAAATTTGATTCAATAAAAGTTATTTTAATTCAAACCTATTTTTTTCGTTGACTATACTTATTTTTTAATTAAAAATTTTTTTCAGTGCAGTTATTACACTAAAAGAATCTGAAAGTCTGACTAATATTGAGTTCTACTACTGATAGCAAAAATACAATAATTTATAACGTCTGACTAATACTGGTTGCTGCAACTTTTATAATTTTCACAAAAATCTAAATTATGATTAAAATTGACCTTTACTACTGATGAGAAAAAATTCAAGTTTTGAAAATATCTTACTAAAAAGGCCTTCCACTACTGTTAAAATATTTTAAGTAGTCGATAGTCTGACTAAGATTAACTTTTACTACTAATTTCAAAAATTTCCTATATTTTTGTTTAAAAAAGTCTAAAAATTAATTCAACGTTGACTTTTACTACTGCTTCAAAAACCAATCATAAATTAAAATGTCTAAAGATAATAAATTGTTACTACTGTTATAATGTTTTAAAAAAACTGAAATTGTGAGTAACTTTGATTTTTTTAGCGGTACCAAAAATAAGAAAACCATTTTTCTGACTTAAATTGTTTATTACTGACTGAGAATTTTTTTTTTAATTCAAAAGTAAGTAGTCACCAAAAAAAAATATGTTTGAATTAAACATAATTTGTAATTGAATAAATCATAATTTTTCTTGAATAAAATTTATTATGTATTGAATCCAAATTAGTATTTTTAATTCAAAGATAACTTTTGGTTGACTGTTTAACGAAGATAATTATGTTTCATTCAAAAATATTGTTTTAACAGTATATAGCGTTATTAATAGAAAATATTAAAAGTCTGACTAAAATTAACTTTTTCTACTGCTACAAAAAATACGAAAAATAGAAATTGAATCTTCTAAACAAGAATTAAAATTTTTTATTTATTTTTTATTTATTTTTCTTAAATAATACAGTTTGTAACAATACCCTTTAATTACTTCAACAATTTAATTCTAATTTAGTCTGACTAAAATTGCCTTTTACTACTTAGAGTCGTTTAAAATTAAAGCAACGAACAATTTCCTACTTTTCCGCTATGATAAATTAAATTTAAGAATTTTTACTAATTTTTAGTCAACTCATTCATAAAACCAAACGATTATGGCTCTCGACTTTGAAATTTTCTATTCCAGATGAAAAATTGTATTGCTTTTTATTGAAATAGTTTCGTTATTATTTAGTGAAATAGGAAAATAGCTACATTTGTAAATAACAATTTAATTAATCCTAAAATTACTAATTTTTGTACTAGAATATTTTTTCCTACAAAAATTAGTAAATATTTCCACTAATGCCAAGTGAAAGCTCAACTGTCAATACAAAGAGAACTACTGTAATTAATTACAAATAATTTTTTGTTAAAAAACAAAAATTTTTTTAGAACAAAAAAATAAATTTTTTTTTGATAAAAAAATAAATTTTTTTTTGATAAAAAAACTTTAGTACAAAAAAGAAATTTTTTTATTCTGGTAAAAAAATAGTCGAGATTTGCAACTACAGCAAACATACAAAAAAAAGGGAAAAATACACTTGTGTGTGAATTTGATCCAATTTTTCACCATTCCATTAGTGAAAAAAGAGTCTTTCAAACTGCACGTTTTTTGGAATCTAAAAACGAATTTAACTTCTTCGCATAAAGAACTTTATTTTTACAATTGAAAACATTGTCGGATTTTTTTCAAATATAAAAACTCTTTTCTTTTTAAATATTTCCAATTTTTTCTCTTTACTAATAAACGAGAACCCTATTTTTTTTACTAAAATGATAAAACTAATGTTTTTTTTACAAGATTTTCCCTAAATGAAACGAAATCATTTTATGATTTTTAAAATATTTAGATTAAAAGGTTTTTTTTTAAATTGTTCACCTTGATTTTTCATGTCGAGCAGAAAGCAGACAAAATAATTCACACTTTTTCATAAAAAATTTCATACGATTTTGCAAGTTTTTCTCGGGATTTATTCAACAATTAAAATGAAATTTAAAAATTATTGATAATTTACTAAAATATATTAAAATAATATTTAAGTTAAAACGCATAAAAAAGATGTTTCTAAAGTTTCGAACGTTAAAATAAACAACAATATTTTTTTTTACTTATTGTACTTTGTATTTCTTTACAAAAAAAAATTTTTTTAGATATTGAAACAAATTTATTCTAAACTAAATTTTGTTTAATTTCAATTATTTTTTTATAGTAATTTTCAAAAGTACTTGAGGTAAAAAAAAATTTCGTTCATTTAAACGTTCGAAACTTTAGCCACATTAAAAATGGTTCATTTTCTATCAAAAAGCAAAATGTTTATGAAATGATTACAAAAATAAAACCATTAATGATAAACTTGGCTGCGGGTTTTTTTGACATTTTATATTTTTTTTACATAACCCCATTGCAAGATAAATCATGGCGACGCTTATTAATGAATCTGGAGACTTCAGTCAGTTGAAGGGCTGCAGAAAATCGAATAAAAGCACGAGAAGGCAAAGGAGAAGAAGGTCGGCAAAACGATAGCAGAAAAACGTTTGTGACTGCACCTTTTCAAGAATCAACTGACAATTTACGAGATTCTCATTTATTAAAAAAAAACTTTCTGCAAACTTATATATTTCTACTTCCTTTCAAAAGATTATTTTTCCAATAATAGCATTTCCATGTTCAATTAACTAATTTCAAAATATTCCCACTTTCAACTATTTTTCAACTTTATCAACTGTTCATTTTTTTTGTGAATTCAATTTTTAAAATAAAAATAGAAAACTAATTAGAAATAAAAACAGAATAATTTGTGAAAATATATTTACGAGGAAAAATTCTAGTAATAGAAATATTTCTACTTATTATTTTTAAATATTTCGAAAATTACAATTATCTAATTAAAATTGTAAACTTACCGCAAAAATGGTTTTTTTTAAATAAACGATTCACGTGCTTACCTGAAACAAAAAACATTTCGTTTAATTAATTAACTTTTCGTACAATACAAATAACAATTTCAAATTTATAAATTTTTACTATTTTATTTTCTTAGTATTCTTTTTTTAATTAAAAAAGAATAACGAGTGTTATTTTTACAGACACAAATTACGTACTACATAATAAAACCCTTTTATTACATAAAGATAGCCGAAAAAAAGTTTCTCTCCTTCTGAAAGTTGTGCTGAATAAGAATAATTGCAGTTCTCCTCAAAGTATATAAATTACTTTCAAAAATACAAAAAACCGTGAATAAACTTGACAAAGTTTTTTTTGTTTATTCTCTTTTTTTTTGAAACTCCAACAGTAGTCAGCTATTATGTTTAAAACGTTTTTCAGTGCAAGACCAACGTTGGTGTTGTCACGTTTCGCTTGGCTTTCATTTTAACAGCTTGTTTTTTCATCTTCCAAGTTATTTATTTCACATTTTTTTCGAACATATAAAATTCACATTTTAATAACGGGTCAATTATTTCGTTAAATTTTTATTTATGCTCTAGACTGGTGATAAAAATTTACTGTATTATTTCTTTTTTATTTACGAAAAAAAGGGATCTTATGATAATGAATTAAAAATTTCAGATAATAGAAATATTCAGTTACGTTATTGATAACGAAAATTAGTTCAAAATTAATTCTATTGTTGTTTTCAATAACCAGTGTATCAAATTTTAGTGTATTTTAGAGTAAATTTACTACTCTGATAGAATTTAGAAGAATTTAAATAGTAAATAGTGGAAGTAATTAATTAACATGTATAATAAATAAAAGTAATTATGCATATAATAATTTTATAAACAAATTTAAATTCTTAGTAATTTTTGCGACTTTTAGTGAATTTATTTGAATTGTTTTAAATTTTCTAGTGTAAATTTCACTATTTTTACGAATAAAGTAAATTTTAATAAAATTTGGTAAAATTTTTTCCAGAGACAGTAGAAGTTACTTTTTTGTCATGTGTAACAAAATTAAAATGACAATTAATTATTTGTAGTATAAGTACAAAATAATACTAGTTTTCTAATCTTTAAACCCTAATTTGTTATGAATTTCCGCATTACTAATTTTTATTTATTTTTCAGTAAAAATTTTACTATTTACGATTCCAAAAATTTTAGGAAAAGTCATTAAAAAAACAACACTGGCATTTATGATTTTCATTTATTATTATTTTTTCACTAATTTAAAATTAATTATTTTTTAATAAAAATTAATATTTACTTAGGAAATAATAAAAGTTACCGCATATTTTCCATAAATATGAATTAGTAAAAATTTGTTCTAATTTAAATTAGTGACTTTTTAGTTTTGAACTCGTAAATTTTACTAATTAATTAGTAGAAATTAGTATAGATTATATATTATTACTATTTATTTAGTAATTTCTACTAATTAGTAGAAATAAATAAATTTATTGATTAGAAAAATTTATTAATTAAAAAGCAAAAAAATCAGTATCTAATTTAAATCAGTAAACATAGTAATTTATATTATATAAGTTTTTTTATAGTCTGGAATTGAGCAATTGAGTAAATTTGCTATTCTTCAAAATTTGTTATTTAAAAAATAAGGAGTATATTTAGTAATATAAAAATAATTATTTTGAAAAATATATCGGAGCTGAAGTGATAAAACAAACTTCTTTTCCAACCCCCCTCCAACGCTCGTAGCAATCGACGCATGCGCGAATCGAGCCAATCATAAGCCAATATTCACCCCTCCAACGCGAAACTATCCAATCCTGCGTAAATTTTCCTCTACTGCAGAGTATAAAAGCAAAGCTCTCACTGTCAGTTTTGCAGATTGTTTTGAGTACTTCTGCCGGCAAGAAGTAAAAATTTATGAAGAAAAAATCGGATCGTTACATTATCATCTTATTCACTCGCGCAGTAATTCAATTCTCATTTTCTTTTGCCTAACAGTAAGTGAAAAGTAATATCACACAGTGCAGTCATTTCTCGCTTACCGCTTCTTCTCGAAATAAATTTTCACTTATCGCTCAATCGCATTACTTCTCTCAATTTTTTTTATATATTTTTTCGTTTTAATTTTTTCTTGCAAACGAAACGAAGAAAAAAAAATGCCAAAAGAAATGTTAAAAATGAATAAAAAAATATTTAAATAGCAAATTATTTTTTAATGCTGATTTATTGCTTAGTATATTATTTTTTAGTGAAGTAGAGTGAGGTGAAAAATATACTTTTCTATTTTTTATAACGTAAAATCGTAATTAAAATTTTTTTTTTAAATAAATGTAAAAATTTAGTTATTGCTTCAAAATAAGTCTAACTAAAATTTACCTTTACGACAATGAAGAAAAATTCAAATCTTTAAAATAAAAATCTCTCTAAAACTAGATCATCAAAAAATTGGCATCGAAATTATTTAAATCTTTAATGAAAAATGTCATTAAAAACTATAATATTTTTGATACAGTATCCAAAGTAAAATTGTAACAAAAACTATAATTTAAAAATTATTATTAAAGAAGTTCTTGACAATAAAAATCGTAACTAATTTTTTTGATGTAATACAAATTGTAATTAAATTTTCATTTTTTCTGTAATAAAAATTACAACTAAATTTGGGTCATTTGGCGTAAATATAAATAATATTTTTACCTCAGCTAACTTACAAAATGTTTTGAGTATTGTCAATATTTTATTTTGACAATTGGTACTTTTTTAGTATTTTGTCTCGCATTTGCATAAAAATAAATAAAAAACAACTAAAGTTTTTTATTCTTCCTTATTAATGCCTTAACAAGAATTGACTTTGATTTTTAATTTTCGTCAAATTAGTTAATATATAATTAAGTGTTTACATTTACCCCGAGAATTCGAAAACTCAGGGTGAATGTAAACAGAACTTGAACTACATTTTAAAAGAAAATAATTGAATAAATTTGCTTCTATTTCACAATTTTATTAATTTAGCAATGCAAAATTTCATAGAAAAGAAAATTAGGTCTTTTTTTCATATCTCTCGAGTAGCCAGATTCAAGCAAATTTGATCAATTTTTAAGAATATCTTATGTTTGACCGCCATATTGGATCCTCCATTTTGAAATTTAAAAATTCGATTTTAGATTCTTATTCAGCAATCTTAAAAAATTATTTTTACCAATTTGAATGAAAATCTATTAAAATTTATTCAAGTTATTCAAGTTTTTACATTACTAATTTTGTAATGGTTGATAGTTTATTTTGTATGATACATTATCAGTCAACTGGTTGATTTTTCTTTACATCTACAAAGAATTATTTTCAGTTTTTCCATCCCATAAAACAACTGTATACTTGAAATAACTTGTTTCTTAAACCTCACTTAACTACAGTGGTGTTTACATTTACCCCGAAATTTAGGAAAATTTCAAAATCGCGGGGTAAATGTGAACAGTCAGTTTTAGGCGATTCCGGTGCATCAACATTTTTTTGTACCTCATAAAATTTTTCTAGAGAAGTAAAGTAACAAGTTCATGCAAAGGAAATCCGTGCGTTTTACGTTTTAACAAAAAAACTTTATAACAACTTTATAAGTAAATTCTTATGTTTTATCTTTAATGTAATAAAAATTACAAGCAAATTCTTGTTTTATCTTTTATGTAATAAAAATTACAAGTAAATTCTTATGTATTATCTTTTATGTTATAATAATTACAAGCAAATTCTTGTTTTATCTTTTATGTAATAAAAATTACAAGTAAATTATTATGTTTTATGCAATAAAAATAACAACTAAATGTTTATTTTGTATGCAATAATAATTACAACTGAATTACTATTTTTGATGTAATGAAAATTGTAATTAAAAAATAAATTGCTTTTTAACAGAATAAATTTGGAAATAAAGTATTTTTTGAATTTCGCACTTGGTCAATTCCTGAGATACTTGAAAGGTTGTAGACAAGATGAGCTGGAGTTTCCAAACTTTTGCGCCAGTGTGTACCAGTGCAGCATGTGGCACCTGCTGTCGCGTCGTCCCGACAACCTCCTCCTTTCACTCTAGACCTAGATGAATTCAATTGGTCGCAGCATCTTTGCATCTCTGGGTGGTGCACACACACACACACACACACACACAGCTTTTCTCTCTCTTTCTCTCTCTCTCTCTTTCCCTTTTCACTCTGTTCCTCTCCTCGGGTACTTCCAACTCTCATGGACCCAAAGTATATGCAGCACATTCTCCGAGTGGTGCACCCCCTTAAGGGGGTTGGTGTTCCTGCCGACTTGATAAATGCACCGGCACTTCCGCACAGACGAGTGGACCGCGTGGAATGCGCACGACCCGAATTTATGCTAAATTAATTAAATCCTTATCCCTCTGCCGAGTCTGCGTGCCAAGTTCCGAAAAATTACCCGCATAGGATGGAAATCTACCTTGATTAAAATGCGTCTACTTTCTCTCTTTCCCTCTCTCTCTCTTCTTCTCTCTTTCCTTCTTTCGTTCTTTCTCATTGACTAGAACTAACATATTTTTTCTCCTCATATAGGAATGAAAATAAAAATAAAATGAATGAAAGGAATAGAGAAAGTACCAGAGATCTATTTTCACACTGCCAACTTCAAGTTGGAGAGTATTGTGCACGAGAAGAAAAGAATTGTTGTGGTACAAAAAAAAACAATCAAGGCGCATGAATAACGATATTTTTTCGCCATTGCCACGAACTTTTTTTTTATCACTCAGGCTAAAAATTTGGAACCACTTTTCTAAAAATAGAGGAGAGAAAAGGTGGAAAAACAATAGGCAACGATTTTTTGTTTACTTGTAAGAAACTGTGGATTTTTTTTCAGTTCAGAATTATCACTTGAGTGTGATGAAAATAACGGATTTCAAGCAAATCTGATTTATTTATTCAAGTATTTAAAGTCTAATATTCATTGCATTTTAGGGACAATCAGAATTTTCCCTTCTAGTGAAAGTGAACGTTGGTGAAGTTCACAACGTTTATAGTCAACGATTTCTGAAAAAAAAATATTTTTTAAAGCAAATTTTTGTAAAGAAAATAGTACGTTTATTGCTTTAAACAATGATTTACAAACAAAATATTTCTGAACAAAAAATTTTATTCTTTTTGGTAGAAAAATAATTTTTTTTGCTTTCAATCGTTGATCATAAACGTTGCGAACTTCACCGACGTTCAAGTGATCGAAATTTTTAATAAGAGAAAAAATTAGAATTAAAATTAATTTGAATTAAATTTTCAGGGATTCTTCTTAACCATATTAAGAGTAAAAAAAACTATTTTGGTTCAAAAAGAAATTTTTTTTGTTTTAGGTGATCCGTTTGAGAAATTCTGACCCAGTATTAAACAATTATCACAAAAATATAAATTATAACTTACACCGAACTTTTTTTTTTATACATGAAAACAAAGAAACAGACTGAAAAGATGTCTGACTAAAATACGTTTTTACTACTGATAAAGAAATTAACAGAATATAAAGTTGCATTGTACACGACAACAAAAGAATTGTGGTTCAAAAAAAAACTAACAAGACGCATGAATAACGATATTTTTTACCGCTGCCACAAACTTTTTTCTGTCACTCGAGCTAAAAATTTTAAAACCACTTTTCTGAAGAAAAAAGAAAAACATCAGAAAAATAATTCAAGCAACAATTTTTTATGTACTAGTCAGAAACTATTGCAAAATTTTTCTTTCATTCGTCATCATTACACTTCGAGTGGAATAAAAATAATAAATATTAAGCAAACTCTTTCTTTTTTTTTAATGATCGAATTTTTAGCGACGAGATCTAGTGAAAATGACCTAAACCTTTAAAAAAAAGTGAAAGAGAAGGAGAGACAAAAATCTGTTCGTCCCGTGAAAATTGAAGTTATTTGTCGAAACGAGACGGAAAGTCTTAAAAAATTGTTAAAAAGCAGTAAAAAAAACTTGTTAAAAAAGTAGTAAAGTTGTCTAATACTGTCGTAAAATCTTAAACTGTGACCATTTCTATAATATAAAAACAAACTTTTCCTCCAAAAGCCTATTTTACGATGGTTAAAAAATTTAATTAACTTTTACACATGTATAGGAGAAAAAAAACAAATTTTTCGGCCCTCTCATCGATTCACGAAGAATACAAAAATTTATGCGACAACAAAATTTTTTATCTATTTTATAAATTTATATTTACAACAAAATCAACGTAAAAAATTTTTTTCATTATGGTTGTCCTAATTTTTTTTCAGAAAAATTACTTATTCTAGTTTCTTAGTTTTTTCTATCAATGATTCATGGACTGCAGTATATTTTCGAAATAATCAAATGTGGTTTTTAAGATAAAATTATATTTAAAGTATTATTTTTTTACAATTAATGTTTATAAATAAACGTTTTACTTATCTCTAAATTTGAAATTAAAAAATAAAAATTCTTAATAATTATAAATTTGTGAGTGACTTTCATTGCTTCTAAATTAATAATTTTTATTACAAAAGTTAGAAATTTTTATTTATTAGTCAAATTTACGTCGGTGTTTTCTTTACAAAAATTTATAACAATTTCCTCAAAAAAATATTTTTTTTTTAAATCGTTGACTATAAACGTTGTGAACTTCACCAACGTTCAAATTTGTTGTTAAGGTAAAACAAATTTTTCAGTTGGAAAAAATTTCTAAACTATGACGTTTTAAAGTGCAGTAGTATATTTTAATAGTTGTAGAAACTATTTTTGCTTAGGCATTTACATTTAAATTATTAAAATTTTTTTTCTAAATTCGTTTTCTATAAATAAAATTATAATTGACACAAACAAAATCAATTTAATTTTTTTTATCAGTAGTAAAAATTTTATTCTAGTTAAATATTTAAATTTTTCCTTTTTCTTTTATGAGTATCAATGGCGTATCTTTAGTCAGACAATTTTAAATTTTGTAATTTTCTTTTCCAAATTTAATAAAAATTTTTAATTTCTTAAAAAATATAATTTTTCTTACGGTTTTTCATTAAATGTAATTATTTGAAAAACTTTTATAGTAAATGCTAAAATATTTCAAACAGCAACTTGAATTAAAATTCAAAATTTATTTCAATAAAAGTTGGCGAAATTTCCAATTGATTCAATTTTTTTAAATTAATTTCGGAAATAGAAGTATTTTTAAAAAATTGTAGTTTTTGATCAACAAAAATTTAAAAACTTATTCATATTTATTTTTCATTAGGAATTAAAAATTTAAATAATTTCAATGAAAAACTTCTTGAAATATAATTATTTCTAAAATTTGCAACAGTAATTCATCCAAAATTCAATTCTTTTTTTTAGAATTTTTGAATAAAATTATTGAAAAACTTTAATAATTTTTAAAGAAAAATAATATTATTATTAATTTTTTAAAACAAAAATTTAAACACTTTTAAACTTTTTCTTCCCTTAAATTTTCAAGGAATTTAATTTAGAAACCTTTTAAAATTTAATTAATTCCTAAAATTTCTGCTATAACGGTTTAAATTTCAATTATTTTTTAAAATGTTAACTGAAATTTTTGTTAAATCAATTCCAATCAGAATTCAACTACGAGAATTGAATTATTTAAATAGAATAATTTTTGTAAATTCATAAAATGATATAATTTCAAAAACATAATTATATTTATAACCAATTTTTAAAGAGTAAAAAATAAAATTCTTTAAAATATAAAATTTTACAGAATTTCCAATTGTTTTAAATTTTTTAAAATTATTATTGTGAATTCAAGTAAATTTTTCTTTAAAAAATTTTAATTACTATTTTTTAAAAGCTGTTTTTTTTAATTTCCAAATTAAATTTTTCAAATTTTAATAACTTTTGTACAATAAATATATAACTAATTATTGTTCTTTATTATTATAACATAATTCTATTTCATCACTCGAATCGGAAAATACTGTTTATTAAAAAGTTATAGAAAAACTAATAAAAAGATTATTAAAAAACTTAGTAAACGATATATTAGTTATTGTCATTTCCTCCAGTAATTTTATTAAAAAAATTTGCGAACATTTATTACTTTTCTGCTAACAACATTTATTATTAAAACTATATTTTACTTGAAAAACTGTTATAAAAATTTGACTTTAAGCTTCTGCATTATTTTATTGGAAACTCTTAAATCATTTTATTGAAGACTTTGAGACAATTTTCTTGAAAATGTTTTTGTTTCTAAAATAGAAGAAATTAGAAAATAAAACACACTGAGAAAAAGTTATACTTAATTTAAAAAAAATTTTTTTTTTAGAAATTTTGTTTAATTGAAATTAGTTTGTAAGCTTAATCCCAATATATAGAAAACATTTACTACTTTGATTCAAAAATATTTGTTGTTTAAATAATTATGTTTAATTCAAACATATTTTCTGTTTAGATTAAAACAAAAAATAAGATTAAGTTTTTTTTCAATTAAAAATTTTCTGTTTAATTCAAACTTGAAAGTTGATTATAAATGGTTTAAAATCAACCACAACTTATGTTTAAATTAAATATATTATTTTTTTAAGTGAACTAAAAAATATGTTTAAATTAAACTTAAATTTGTTTGACTGTATGGCAAAGATATTTTAAGTTTGATTTAAAGTTAAAGAAAATATATTTGAATCAAATAAATCGTTTTCTCAGTGCAAACTGAATGTAAAAGTATGAAGAAAAGAACAAAATTGTTGAAAAAGAAAAGTGGCTCTTATTTATATTTCATGTAAATTGATCGAGAGGGGAATAAAGAAAGCAGTCGAGTTGTGGTAGTGGTTCAAATTTCTTCTGAAAGACGTTGACGGATACGATTCGTAAACAGGAAGTGAAATTATAATTCGCCGCGTACACCGCCTCGCGAATCGGCTTGTCGGTAACATTGTCGACAAGAGTGCGAAGGCGTATGAATAAACGCCAGTCGTTTAACGATTTTGTTTTTTCCACTATTCTTTTTTTTTATCATCCATCCAACGCGTACGAAAACACTTTCATTCATATGCATGACCGAATATGCAGGAAGCAAGTTAGAAGTTGGCAGAATCACATCGTATCTAAAGGGCTGCGCTGATTATTCTTGCAAGAGGATAACATCCAACCAGAACTGTTGATATAGGAAATCTTTGCACGTTCTCGTAGTGTGCGGATTTGCGATCAAACCTCTTTGCTTCCTCTTGCCCTCTCTCTCTTTCTCTCTTTCTCTGTTTTTCCATTTTTCTCGCCTTTCCTCTCTCTCTCTCTTTATCCTTTTCTTTCTCTCCTTCTCCAACATTTTCCCTCTTTTCTGTCCTTCTCTCTTTCATGCCCTGGTGACGCAGAAACATGCTTGTTAACGGGCACCATTTTCGACTTGAAAATCGTTTGGAAATCAAGCGAATTTGAATCCATCCATGTCGACTGCGAATCGTTCGCTTAGCACCCCTTGGATATTATGCGAAACAATTCTTTGATCGAGAAAACTACTTTTGATTCTAGGTCAAAACTTGAGAATTGTTCTACCGCTTGTCTTTAATGGTTTCGTTCGAAATTTCTATGCTACACATCGCCAACTTCTCCTTTTCAAAAATGGGAATCGAATTTTCTTTTCTTCAAAAGGAGAATTTTTTTTTCTTGTTGTTGTTGCTTTTTATTTCTTTTATTATAATCGATTTGGTTGCAGTATTTCTAATAAATATTTTCTAATACTTGCAGTTTTAAGCTATTTTAATATCTAACTAGCAAAAAATTAGTGCTGTGCTGACTTTTCAGTAGTTTTTTTTTTAAAAACAATTAGCAATTTTTTAAATAATAGAAATTCGAAATTTTAATTCAAATCTTTTTTCATAAAAAGAAAATATATATTCGAATATATAGAATTTCAAAATTTTAATTCATATCTGTTTTCATAAAAATGAAATATAAATTCGAATATATAGAATTTCAAAATTTTAATTCAAATCTTTTTTCAGAAAAATAAAAAAAGAATCGGAATATGTAGTTTTAATATTACTATAATTATAATAATCATATTTTTACATAGGGAATTTAGGGAAAAAGTCAGGAATGTTTTATTAAAAGTACTAAAAAAATTAAATTTTTAGAATTCATAGGAAAAATCTAATAATATTTTTGTGTCCTTTTTGTTTAATTCATAAACTATAAAATTGCCGCAAATTCTTATTAACCTCCAATTTTTTCAATTTTTGTCAAAAACTTCTTTTTAAATAACTTAAATCTCGAATAACTATTATAAAATAAATAAATTATTTGATGAATTACTTTAATATTTCAAAATTATTTCAATTTTAAAAGACTTGCGTTTACAATATTCGTAAGTAAATTAACTTCAAACGGCTTCAATTTTAAATTTTAGAAAATTTCAATATCGATTGGATTTAATTAGAAATCTTAAAAAACTTTGATTTTTGAAAAAATTTAATAATTCAAAAATCTTCTAAACTTGGTTAAATTTTTTAAATATACATTTAATTAATTATTAAAAATAATGGACTTATAGAAGAATTTTAATTAAAAAAACTAAAGAAATTGAATTTTGAAGATGTTACTAGTGAAATTCATTTTTTTTTAAATTTTACCTAATAAAATTTTTGGCAAAATTTAAATCACGTTAAAACATTTTTTTATATCCTTGTCAAAATTTGAATTTTATCTTTAAAAATAATGCAATTTTTCACGAAAATTTAATTATTTTCGAAAATTTTAATACAATTTTTGTCAAAATTTCTATAATTTATAAAAATAATAAATTTCTTCTCCAAAATTCAATTATTTTCAAAAATTATCATCCATTCAAAGATTTTTAATATCTACTATTAGAGTTTTTGAATGCAATTATTTAAAACCAATTTTAATCAATTTCATTTTGAAATGTTTGAAAATCTTATTTTCAATGGAAAAATAATAATAATAATGAAATATTTTAAATATTTAAAAAAATATATTGTTTTTGAATAATTTTACAAGTAATGAAATCAATAAATAAATTTAACAAAACATATTTTTCCTTTTTTTTTTAAAAAACGTTGAATTTTATTAAAACAATGGTAATTAAGAAATAGAATTGATGCAAATTATTTTCTTATGATAATTTTCTTCATCTTCAAAAATATTTTTAAAAAAAGGGAATATCTAAAATATTTGTCTTTTTAAAAGGAAAAAATGAGTTTATAAACAAAATTGTAATTGAGAAATAAAACTTATGCTTAGAGAGTGTATATTATTTATTAGGGTATATATTTATGCTAAAAATCTAAATTTTCATCAGTTAACAGTTTTCTAATATTTTTTATAACAAAAAAGAATAATAATTTGCATAATAATTTAGATAAGTCAAACAAAATTTCTAATTTGTAATATTATTTTATTAATCGTGAAAAAAATACCTGCATATTTTCGATTTGTAAACCAATTTTTTTTAAAGAAAAAAAAACAAAAGCATACACAGAAACTAATTTCCAACTGCGGACAAAATGGAACAGAATGATTGAAGGAAAATTAAGATCAATATAGTTAATTATTGTTTTCCTAATTAAATCCAATTTCGAAATATTTTGACATCTGACTTAATTTCCTTCTACTACTGATGAAATTCCCATGTTTTTTTGTTGTCATCTTACTAAAATTTGTTTCTATTTCTAAAAAACTGATAAAAAATAAAATGTCTGACAAAAAAATGTTTTTACTACTTGACAAAATTATGCGACTTTTTGTTTTTAGTCTAAAACACTTTTCTACTACTGATAACAATAGTGACAAAATTTACGATGTATAAGAAAAGTTTAATACGTCCAAAAAGTGTCACTAAATTTTAAAAAGTTTATCACTGGCAGAAATTGTTCTATCAATTGAAAATTAACAGATTTCACGAGAACTGATTAAATTTTTTTACTACTAATAAAAACAATTGAAGAAAAAAAAAGAATTGAATATTGTTTTCCAAACTTGTGCATCTACTACTGTAAAAAATTTATCAGAACTCACCATGACTGACTAAAACTAGTTTTTACTACTGATAAAAGTATTAATATATTTTAAAAATCAGTTGTTTGCCTAAATTACTTTTATATTACCTAATAAAGCAATTTTTAGAATTAACACGTCTGACTTAAATTAGTTTTTTACTACTGATTGAAAACTTAACGAAAAAAGTTGTCTAACTAAAATACACTTATTCTACTAATATAAAAAATATCCCCCCCAAAAAACTGTCTTACTAAAATACGTTTTTCCACTAACAGAAAAGTACAGTAAAGCTGTTTCTACTGACAGTAAATATGTCTGAGAAAAGTTCGTTTTTACAACTGATAAGCAAGAAAAGCAGCAATTTAAATAGTGTACATTTTCAAGAAAAGAAACGATTCATTTTCTTTAATTCCAAGTTTCACATGTCTGTTTAAAGATTCTGCATACATATATAAATATACGTCTATAGTGAACATTTGACAAAGAAATACCATTAATTTATCTCAATGAAACTGTACTTTTCATTTGCGATAATGACCGAATGAATAATTTCGAGATTCTTCATGTTGACAGTGAAATTCCCATTAATTTAAAAGTGCTCCAATTAATTATATATCTGAAAACTTATCCTCGATTCGGCTTATAATCTATTTATAATTACAGTCGAAATTCAAGTTATTTTTAAGTAAGAAATCCCCCATATTTCAATGTTATCGCTATTTTTATATTTATTTCAATCAATAACTTACGAAATATGATTCATAATTTAATTACTAATTAAATTAATTAATTAATTAACTGCTATTGATTTAAAACATTAATTTTTATTATTAAACCACTAATTTTTATTTTCACAAAGATACGATATTCTGGGAATATTTATCTTCTTTGACTAATTTCTCTATGATTGCGAATTAATTAATTCTAAACATTCATTTCTGTATTCTATTTATGTACTATTTTTTCTAAAAATTTAATTATTAATTTTCCCCTTTCTGGAATGTTAATGATATTGAGATTTGTTTAATGTTATCTCTATAAAGATTAATCCAACTGCACGTTTCTCTAAAGCAGTATAGTATACTATTCCTCGTTGTATATTATTCGAGCTCATAATTTATGCTAGTATTCAAATCATGTTACGCAAAGTGCACATAGACATCCTGAGCTCCTGTTAAATTGAATAGGTAATCAAACTAGAATACATAAACAACTGCAAAATCAGCAAAGCAACAGAAATATCTGATTTCAACGTTTCAAATTATGTTCTGCAAAAAAAAATATATATTTCTAAACATTCAGTTTTTTCAGAAGATTTTTTAAAAATCATTTATCATCAATATTCGAATATCAGTCATTTTATTGTTATATTTTAATTATAAATTTATAATTTTATATTTATCCAAGTGACAATAATAAATTAATAATTTATCCTACTTGCACTCTAAATTTGAATTAGTCATTAATTTCCAATTAGTTTAAATAGTTTTAATAATTAAAGTTTAACGAGTTACTGAAAATAAATTAAATTTTTTATTTATAACTAAATTTTTTTTTAAATTAATTAATTTAATTTTTTATTTAAAGTTCTTTTTTTTAGATTTTTAGATTTTTGTCCCTATTCTTTATAATTTAAAAATAATCAATTGTATGATTTTGGATAGAAATTAATAATTAATTAATATTAATAAAACTTTAGTAACTAGTAAATTATTCATAAATTAAAAATCAGTAAAAAACATTAATTTGAGTCAGGCAGAAATCTTGTTTTAATAGCAGAAAAAAGTAGAAGTAAAACATAAAAATTCTCGTTTTGATAAAAATTTATTCACGTTAATAATTATCTTTATTTTGACAATAGTAATATATCAGAATAATAATAATAATAATAAATAAGTCAAATTTAATTTAATTTGACTTTGCAGTTTGCAATACATTTTATTTTATTTTGTGATTTTTATTTTCTGTATTGTGATTTATTATTTATTTATTATTATTTATGTGTTTCTAAGACGGATTATTTATTTATGGTATGTTAATTTTATTTTTTATTTCTTTTCATTTATTCTGTTTATAAAATTTTTATTGATTTTTCCAAAATTTATTTATTGATTATTGTTTCTTTTTTGAGTTTATTTATTATTTACTTATTTTATTTCTAATTTTTCCAATTTGTATTTATTTCTATTTTTGATTTTTTATAATTCAATTTTTATAATTTTCTGACTCCAGACTCTACTCCATTGTCAGGGTTTTTAATTTTAAGTCTTCGTTTATTTAATTATTATTTTTGGTAAGATGATTTTTTGAATATGTACTTTATTTATTTTTATTTATTGTTAAAATAGTTTTTATTATTTTTTAATTTTGTATATATTTTTTGAATAGACTCCCTGAAGAGGAAATCGATTTGATTTCGAAACGTTGGAGTAAATAAAATTTGTTACTTTGTCCGAATGTTTTCGTTTTCATTAATTTGACTTATTTATGAATTATCTCGGACATTAAAGACTATTTAATTAATAATAATAATAATAATAATAATAATAATAATAATGATAATAATAACAAAATATTAATAATAATGATAATAATATTAATAATAATAATAATAATAATAATAATAATAAAAGTAATAATAATAAAAGTAATAATAATAAAAATAATAATAACTTGAAAAAAATAAAAAGGAAGAAAAATAATTGAAAGGGTGAAAAAATGTGTAAAATATAAAAATTGATTTTGAATTTGTTTCTCTGACAACTGACAGGATTTGTAGATTGTGCAAATGTTGACAGTGAATTTCGTGGAATTTCGGTTCTTGTCACGTGAGATGTCGTTTGATTAATAGATGTCGTGCAACGCACATGTGTATAGACATAGGCTGGAACAGATAGAAGCCAATGCTTCAGCTTATGCTTCGATTCTGCACCTGTGGGTTGTAACTGGCTATCGTAAACAAGAAGATGTGAGAATGACATTAATTCTACGTCCACAGTGTACTTTACGTGTTCGAATGTTTACGGTCTTGCAGTCGTGCGTCACTTTTGCAAACAAATTAAAATCAATGAAGTACAGTTAAATTGCTCCTAACGCGCCATTATGCTTTATCATATAATTTTGCTAAATATTCCCCTCCATTGCAATTAGTTTCCCTCTCCAACTTTCTCTTACTATTTCTCTCTTTTTCTTGCTCTTTCTCTTTTTTTTACTTTTATTATTCAATAATAAATTCTTTAATTTTATTTATTATTATTATTATTATTATCATTGTTATTATTATTTTCCAATTTTCCATCCATTTTCTTAATCTAATCTTGGGTTATTAAATTTTCTTTCATCCTAAGTAATTTTTCCATTTTATCAAAAAGAATCAATTTTCTAATTATTCATTTCATAATTCTTGAATAATAATAAAAAACTTTTAAACGAATATATAAATATTTAATTTCATTCTCAATTTGAAATGTATAATAATATTGTAGGAAGAACAGGTAGTGACCAAATAATACTGAAAGTTTTAAAAATTTTAAAATTGTGCTAAATGTGTAGTGTTTTAATTTGTTATCTTCACTAAAAATTAAATTTTGAATGAAACTATTCAAAAATTCTAGAAAAACTAATTGAATTTTGTAAGACTTATAATTCAAATTTTTAAGTATTTCGAAATTTAAAGCAAATAAAGAACAATAATTAGTTAAATATTTATTTTACAAAAGTTATTAAAATTTGAAAAATTTAATTTGGAAATTTTTTAAAAATTTAAAGAATTTTATTTTTTCCTCTTTAAAAATTGTCTTTAAATATTTTTGAAATTATATCATTTTATGAATTTACAAAAATATTCTATTTAATATTCTATTTAAATAATTCAAATCTCGTAGTTGAACTCTGATAGGAGTTGATTTAACAAAAATTTCAGTTAACATTTAAAAAAATAATTAAATATTCAAACCGTTAAAACAGGAATTTTAAGAATTAATTAAATTTTAAAAGATTTTTAAATTAAATTCCATGAAAAGTTAAATGAACCAAAAGTTTGAAAATCTTTAAATTTTTGTTTTAAAAAATTATTAAAAACATTATTTTTCTTTAAATATTATTAATGTTTTTCAATAATTTTATTAAAAAATTTTTTAAAAAAATTGAATTTTGAATCAATTACTGTTGCAAATTTTAAAAATAATTATATTTCAAGAGGTTTTTTATTGCAATTATTTGAAATTTTAATTCCTCATGAAAAATAAATATGAATAAGTTTTTAAAGTTTTGTTTATCAAAAAGTATGAAAGGTTTGAAAAATTTAATTTCCTTAAATTGTTTCTTGAAAAAATGAAACTAAATTTTTTTAAAAATACTTGTATTTCCGAAATTAAATTTAAAAAATTAAAATAATTGAAAATTTTGCCAACTTTTATTGAAATAAATTTTGAATTTTAATTCAAGTTGCTATTAGAAATATTTTGGCATTTACTATACGAATTTTTCAAATAATTACATTCGATAAAAGACTGTAAGAAAAATTATATTTTTTTTTTTTAAATTAAGAATTTTCATTAAATTTGGAAAAGCAAATTTTGAAAGTAACAATGGAAAAAGAACCGAATAATTGTCTATTATCAAATAATTACTTTGAATCAAACGATTTCTATTTAATTGAAATAACCCATATTTGTTAAAATATCACTTCAATTCTTGAAGTAAATACGATTTAATTGAATTAACTAAAAACTATTTGACAAAAATAATTATTTATTTCATAAAAGACACTTAATGGTTTGAATTAAAAAAACTCTTTTTCATAACCAAATTTTTTTAAAAGTATTCAACACTTAACTTTTAAAAAGAAATTTAATAATAAAATTTGTTTTTATTATTCAATAATTAAAAACTTTTCAAACACATTTTGCTTCTATTTTTTACTTTATTTAATAAAAAAACGCTATTAAATTTTTTTAAACATTATAAAAATAAATTTTCAGATCTATAAAAGTCGGGAAATAAAAATAATCATAAATTTACAATTAACTAATTACGTCTTCATAATTACAAAAATTTCGTACTACTTTAAAAAAAGAAAGAACGAAAATAATTTATCCAGGGTAAATTTTAAATGGAGAAAGACAATTAGAAAAAGATATAAATAGTTAATTTGAAGAATATAAATATTTAATTGACAAAACTGAAAATACATCTCAATGTGAATTTACACGAAAAATTGGAAATTTAATTTCTTTTAATAAAATATAATTAAAAAATGTATTTAAAATTATTTTCCAATTTAATTTTTCCTTCAATAATTTTTCTATGTATAATTACGCTGAAAATTTCAATTTTTCTCATCAAAAGTTGAAAATATAAAATTGAACCATTTATTGAGAAGATTTGACAGATAATCCATTAAATTCTGTTACTACAAACTGTTATAATTCTACAATTAGTAATCAATTAACGGAATAAATAAAACTTTAATAAAAAGTGAATATAAATTCAATTATTTTTAATTGATAATTCTACAATTAATAATAATCAAAGAACGAAATAAATAGAACATCATTATTCGTAAAATTTGAAAATTTACATTTAGAAAGATAAAATAAAACCAAATTTTTAATTATTTTATTATTTGTACGCAGATTATTTCTCTATGACGAATAATTAATTTAAACAAAAGAAAAATATCGAAATAAATAGAACATCGTTATTTGGGAAATTTTTGAAATTTACATTTACAAACATAAAATGAAACCAAATTTTTAATTAATTTACTATTTTTACGCAAAATATTTCAGTCCTTTTTCCTTTGTGACGAATAAAGTATTTAAAAAAAAGAAAAATATCGAAGTAAAAGAAGTGATTTATTATTAACATTTGATTATGAAGAATAGTTAATAAAATTTGTCTAATCGTCTAATCGTATTTATAACTATAATTTTTGTATTAATTTATATTAATTATAATAATAAATTTTATGTTATTCGTATTAATTATCATAATTATAAATTCTATGTCATTCTTATTAATTATTATAATTATTTAAGAAATTTAAATTAGAAATTTTAATTTTCTTCTTTAAAATAATGTTAATTGTTAAATTTTCATAACTATTGTAATTAGAAAGTACAAGTAATTTTGATAATTAAAAATTATAAATAATTTTTCTAATCACAATGACTATAAAAATAGAATTAAAAATTATAATTTCTTTACGAATTTTCGAAATTAAATCAATCAGTTAATAATTTTTTTTTCGCTGGATTAAAATTCCACTCCGTGTATATTATGCCGTCAAATCAGAACATTATGAGAATGAATTTAGTGATCATGGCAGCTGTGAAGATATCATGAGCCGTTCACACTAAGAACAGTCTATCTTCATATAACCAAGAAGCACAGGGAAAATCGATATTCCAGGAACCAAGATGCAACGCTCCATTTTCTACAGATATAGATATCTCCTTACATCTCTATTTTCCTCATTAAATCCTTTATTATAATTGCTACATAACATTAATTAGTTAATTAATTTAACCATAATATCCCTCTTAACATAAAATTGACAAAATAATATTAAAGGATGACCTTAATCAAAATTCCGAGTTGAAAATTTTCAGAAAATGCATTTCTCTCATAGCCAATAATCAAATATTTATTTAGCACGAATAAATTTTCACTTTTTTTAAAAATTTGATTGACGTTGAAATTAATCAAATTAATGACTCAAGCAAAAATAAAAATTAACAGAGAGTAAATTGAAGAAACAAAATTATTCGTAGAAAAGAGAAAAATTTAAATTTAAATAAAGAGAAAAAAATAAAATAAAGAAAATGAAATAGTTAGTAACTAAGAATAGATAATTATAATAATTAATTACTTATACAAAAAATTAAATAAACAAAAACTTAGCAGATAGTAAATTAAACGTAAATACAAAATAATTTGTAGCGAAGAAAAAAAAATTGTAAATCAGGTAAGAAAATAACAAAAAACTAATGCTTTGAGTAATTTTTGCTAGAAGGTAAAAAATTTTTCTAGTTAAAAATATTGATTACAATAACAACCAAACTCTTTCTCTGTTTATTTTGGAGAAAAATGAGAAGAAAATGACTTGTGGAGTAAATATCGGTATGAATGAATAATTAAGAGTGTAAGAGAGCTGAATAGAAAAAAACTAAAAATTCTAAAGCTATATTTTAAGAATTGAAAGACTCTCTTCTCTCTCATTTTTGAAAAAAGTCAAGCGCATTAAGCGAACCCTGCTTGGTGGGTACGTCGAGTGCTTTGAGTGTAGCACACGCAGTAGTAGCGACATTTATCGTCAGACAGCGTTGGAAACTTTGTATTGTATCCGAGCAACGTCTGACTGCGATTGCCACTTCTACTTTGTTGACAAATCTTAGCTTTAGTGTACACAATGCTTCCTCTCGAAAAATATATTATTTTTCTCCAACAATTGTTTTTTTCCCCCTTTCATAATAACAAAATTCTTCGTTTCTCTTTTTTATCATTTCAAAAAAGAAAAAAAAACACTAAAATAACGATTTTGTAATTCATCTAAATAAAAGTTTTGCCACTAATAAAAAAAAACAGGGAGAAAAAATATTTGCTTCCATAAATGGAAATTTTTTTTTATACTACTGGGACATAAATTTTCAGAATCGAGATATTTGACTAAAATTAATTTTTGCTACTGACAAAATGTACCGAGAATTTAATTTTAAGAACTGTGGTTGGCTGACTAGAATATGTTTTTACTACTGATAGAATGTATTTTTAAGTTTTTAAACATTTTTGCTGTGAAAGTTTCCATTTTAAAAATTACTTCAGCAAAGATTTGTTTCTTGAAAATTGACGTTGGTATTGACATTTTTTTATAACATTTTTGGAGACAATTATCAAAAAGAGACTTTTTTTAATACAGATGAGCTTTTATTTTAAAAAAAGTCTTTTTTCGAAACTTATTTCTACTCAAAAACTGTTTAGTATTTATTTGTGATTCAGAAAAAATTTGTGTCTTATAAAACGAACCTGGTCTTAATTTTTTTACTTTTTTTTTACTTTTTTGGTTTAAAAAGGAGCTTTCTGACAAAAACGTGTCAGAATGTATAATCTCATTAAAATTCATCTTCGTTTCAAATCAAAATTTGTTAATTGCAACATGCAGATGGTTTTATTTTTTTGGTACCATTTTTGAAGTTAATTTTCAAATGAGCCATTTTTTAAATACAGATGAGCTTTTTTAATAATTAACGCTTTTTTCCAAAACCTGGCAGTATCTAGAATTTGTTTAAAATTAATATCTGTTTTAGATAAAAGTTGTTCCTTAAAAAAAAAGTTGATCTAAAAATTTTATTAAACAATTTTTCTAGTCCATTTTTAATTTAGGGAATTTTTTTTAATAGAGAAGTACTTTTTTATTTATAAAAGTTTTTTATCCGAAACTTAATTAGGTTATAAAATTATATCAAATTATTTTGTTATCAAATTTTATTTATTATCAAAATTTTCGAAAATTAAAAAGTTCTTAAAAAATGTTTAAAATTCTTCTCTGATTGAGAAAAAATTTATGTCTTGAAAATTGAGCCTGGTCTTGACCGCAGTATTTATAACGTTATTATCACTATTTTTATTTTTAACAAACAGTTCAATTTTTACATATTTCCAATGTATATTTATCTTAACACTTTGAAAAAATTATTTTACTGTCGAAAATTAAGTTTTTTAGAATTTATAAAACTTAATTTTCACCAAATTTTCTTGAAACAATTTCAAAAATACGTTCATATCTTAATGATATTTTACCTTTTAAAAAAAACAAATTATTCTTTTCTTACACTTTTTTCCATAAATAAGTTTAGAAAATGTTTAAAGATAAAAATATAAGATGCACACAATTAATTTTGAGAAATAAGACCTCCAGCATTATTCTTTTTTAATACTTTTTTTCATAAATAAGTTCAGAAGATGTTTAAAGATAAAACTATAAGTTGCGCAAAATCAATTTTCAGAAATATGACCTCCAGCAACATTTTATTATCAGAATTTATTTTTTATTATCAGTGTTCTAAAGGTTAAGTATAACTAATTATAACTTTTCAATGAATTATTTTGTAAAAAAAAACTCGGTAAGAATATTTTATTTTAAATAATAAATTGTTGTTCCTTAAAAAAAAAAGTTGATCTAAAAATACTTCTTGCTTGTATGTTTTTTTTATTAAATAAATAATTTAATTTGAGGGTTAAATATTTCAAAACAATGATTAAAAACAAATAAAAACAAAAGAAAGCGTTTATCAAATGTAAAAAAGAGATGAATTAGTAATGTAATAAATAAATTTCGTTTTTTCTAATTTTAAAAATATTCTATTTCTTTTAAACAACATTTTTAGTTTTAATCATCAAATATTTTAACATAGTTTACTCTCTAAATCTAAATTAGTAGTTTTCTACTAATGAAATAGTGCGGATTCGTTTACCAATTGAATTAGGAACTGTTTTTACTAATTTTTAGTAGTTTTTTACTAATTATTAGTAGAAAAATTTACTAATTTGTAATAGTAAAAAATACGCTCTACTAATTGAATTAGTAATTTTCTACTAGCAATTAGTAAAAAACTACTAAAAATTAGTAGAAACAGTTACTAATTCAAATTGGTAAATGAATCCGCACTAATTCAGATTTAGAGAGTACGTATTATGTTTGAAACTTTATAAAATATGATGTCATTATTTAGAAAACGAGTCTTCGGAAATTAATTGAATTTTTACTCTCATTAATAATTAGTAGTTAATAACTAATTATAGGAAAATAAATAACTAAAAAATAGTCAAATTTTACTAATTGAATTAGTATCTGCAAATTTCAGTAATTTTTAAATAACCTAAAAGTGAATTTAACTAATAATTAGTCATTATGAACTATTTCGTTAGTAAAATATTACTATTTGAATCAGTGACTGACTTTTTGCTATCAAATTAGTTATTTTTAACTAATTCAAATTTAGAGAGTACAACTAATTTGTCAGTTATTTTTTCATTGAAAATCAGTTATTTTGTTTCAATACATAAAAACGTTTAATGAATACAAAAAATTACTTTTTATTCAATCATAAAATACGTTTAATTAAAATATATTATTTCGATTGACTACATATTTTTCAATTTAAAAAAAAATACGAATAGTAATTAATTAATAGACAATAACAATAATAATAAAACTTGAATTTCCCCAATAGAAATACTGATTTCGATATTAAATTGCTAAATCAAAGTGAAGATTAAATTTTGTGCCATTATAATATATTATGACTATAGAATTTTGGGAAAATATTTGATTTCTAATCTTAGAGAGTAGCAATGCAATTTCCACATTATATTCAAATCTTGGTGAGTTTGTTCCCAGATTGTGGGAGAACAAAGGATGCATAACTATTATGCCAGTGGAGTTGAAGTTTGAGAGGTTCTGGAAAATTGACTCAAGCTTCGTGTTTTGTCCGGTGTGTGCGCCCGTCCTTTTGATTACCATAGGCTCAAAGTCCATAAGCTCAGAGAGAGTGAGAGAGAGAGAGAGGGGTTTGAGTCAAGCTTTCAAGTGAACTTAGCGTAGATTTTAGCTTTGCATCTTAACTGCATTGTCCTTACCCGGAAGACATCGCTTTTGACGAAATTCGTGAATCCCATCGACTGAAAGCACGCTGATTCCTAAGAAGAATAGAATCTTCATAGAAGCGACAAATTGAGTCATGGTTTATATTCCCTTCTATATATATGTATCTAGAATATCGCGAGATTTTTTTTTTTTAGGGGGGAGGAGAAAAAAAGTAGATGAGAGGATACCTTCGCGGTTGAGAGAATAAGAGACTAAAAGGGTACAAAGCAGGTATAGAGCGTTGAATACGCGCAAAGAGAGAGAGAGAGAGAGACAGAGAGAGAAAGGAAAAGAAAGACTTCTAGACAATGGTTCCTGGTTTTGTTACTATTTTTTATTTTTTTGTGGGGGTTTTTTTTTTGCCTAGCGCTATTTCCGAGCTTCTTTATTTCTATCGGGTTTGCCTTGTCTTTCAGTTTCTCTCCCTCTTTTTCCATGTCGTACAACGGGAAAAGATAACTGCGTTTTCCACTGGAATGGCTGATGTTGAATTCAAGCGAAAGTGCTGCTTTAAGAGAAAGAGATAGAAAATTGAAAGAAAATGGAACAAAAGTGGAAAAATGCGAAAGAGAAAGAGAAAAAAAGAAAGAAATAGAATGAAACAGAGAGAGAGAAAGAGAAAGAATGAAACAGAGAGAGAACGAAAGAAAGTAAGAGAGAAACTAAGAGAGATAATAAAAAAGAAATAGAAAGAGGAAAAATAAGAAGAAAACAGAATGAGATATAGAAAGAGGAAAAATAAGAGAGAAACAGAATTAGAGAAAGAGAGAAAATAAGAAAGTAAAAGAAGGAAATAGAAAGAAGATCAAAAAAGAGATGGAGCGAAAGAGAGTGAGAGGGATACAAAAGAGAAAGTGAGAGAGAGAGAGAGAGAAGGAATTTAAAGAGAAGAATAGTGGAATAAGAGAAAAATAGAGAAAGTACGATGGAGGATGGACCTGAACATAAACGGCCGTCGGTACTCTACGGTCGTTAATCTTCAAAGGGCCCTGGTTATAACAGACATCGGCGAAAATAAATCTTTTTATTTTCCCACCAACGCCCTATAACGATCGTAATCCTGATGCGCGTCTTTTCATTTCAAGCCCTTTTCTATAACTCAATACTAAGGGCACAGATTTATCCCTCTTGTTTCAGAAAATCTTGTTCCGCCTTCAATTTCTTTTTCTCCTTTTCCATAATTTTCCTCATTTTAAAAAAATATATTTTTAAAGAAACATAATAACGTACAATCCTGTGTATTTTTCTACTCTTCAGAGTAATTTAAAATTCACTTTTTATTATTTAATATTATTTTTTACTATTTGTTGCAATTTATAATCTAGTTTACAAGAAAAATACTAGAAATACATTTTATCAATAGTAAAAACAAATATTAGTCAGATTTTATTTTAATTCTTCTTTAAATTTTTAATGTTGCCCTTTTTTTTCCACGTAGTAGAAACGAATTTTAGTCATACGGTTCAAAATCTGATAAAATGAGTAGTGAAAGAAGATTTTAGAATTGAAAAGTTAAATTACAGAAAAAGTATAGATTCAGACAGAAAGTAAAATTTTCCATTAAAATAAAATAAAGCAGACTGTTTTTAAAAACAAAAAACTCCCAGGGTAGAAAAAAAGAAAGAAAGAAGAGATGAAGAGAAAGAAAGAGAGGCATGATTCAATTAACAAAAATTAAAAATTTTAAAAACAAATGTTGACTGACTGAAATAAATTTTTTTCAAAAACCTTAAAAAAGTTGTTTACTTCTTAAGGAATAAAAAGTTTTTGAGAAACTAAAGAAGACATAAATTATTCGATTAAGTGAATCATGTCTCAACATTTCGGATGCTCCTGACACGTCATGCTTTTCCGGAGGGTGAAAATATATGGATGAAATACAAGCATTGAAATATCTTTTCTCCTTTATTCCTTTCTTTCTCTTCCTCTTTCTCTCATCTTGTAACGGCAACCGACTCTTAAAACTTTTTACATTTCTCTTTTTCGAATTTTTTCTCTCTCTCTAGCTCTTATATTATTTTTTTGTTTTATAAACTATATACAATTTACCGTAATTCACAAGTTTGAGATATGTTTTAAGTTTCGTTAATATCTTTGCAACGAATCCCTCGTTATAAAACAATGGCAGACTAAATTTTATAATTACACAAAAGAAAACTTGTCCCTTATTTATAGACACAAAGCTTTTTCACTGTATTATATACATATATATATATATATATATATATATATATATATATATATATACATATATATATATACTTTTACTTGGACAAAGAAATATTATATACATCGAAACAATGAGTCTTTATCGTATAAAATAAAACAAGACAATTAGTACACAGAAGTAAAGAACATATGATGTATTGTTGAAAGTTTGTTTTTTTATTTGTAAATATAAAACTAGAAACTGAATTTTTGAAGAAAACACAGTAAATCGTGAGGTATTAAAAAGTGTTGCAGATTAAATTAACACCAAAAAAAGATTAAAATAATCAATTTTGGTGTTACTTTTTACAATGAATGAAATTTTAGTTTATTAAACTTTTTTATAACTATAAAACATGAAGATATCGTTAACTTCAAGTATTCGACTCAGAGTGATCGATTTCTTTATATTTTTTAATAATTAAATATGACCAAGTAATAAAATCATTATTTTATATTTTAAGAATATTATACTTCTGCAAAATTATTTCCATTATTTCAATTTAATTATTATTTTCAAAAATTTTAACTACAATTTTTCTTTATATCAATTATTTTTAATAAAAATTAATTAATCAATTTCAATTAATCCTAAATTCTTTAATTAAATGCATGTTAGAAAACAAAAACTTCAAGAAATATTTAAAGAGTTCATTTAAATTTTTTCAAAAATATTAATTTCACAATTCAATTATTTCCAAAAAGTTCACTTTGTATTTCTTTTAATATTCAATTTTAATCAAAAATTTTAACTGAAATTCATTTTTATGAAATGAAATTAATTTTTATTAAAAAATTGTATAAAAAATTTAAATATTTAAATGCAAAAGTAAATAATTTATTGAATAATTCAATGTTTCTCAAAATTTAATTCTCATAAAGAATTTTAGTAACAAATTTTTTCATTATTTAATTCTTTTGTCGAATTATATTAAAAGTTGCTTGAACATAATTATTTTTTTGAAGAAATTCAATTATAAATGTATGAAAAATAATGAAAACGCTGCGATGAGTTTTATGAAAATTTGCAAATTTATATTCGTTTACAATTCAATTTTACAAAATTTCAATTATTTGAAAATTCTTTAATTAAATATACATTGAAAAATATAAACTTAAAATAATTTAAATAAAAATACTATTAAACTTTGAAAAAGAATTAATTCTACCGAATTTTTTGTCATTTTTTGTCATTTTTCGAGGAGTTTGATTAAAATTGCATTAAAAATAATTGAAATTCAGCAATGAGTTTTATTATTTATGAAAATAATTGAATTCCTAAAAGAATTTTATTATTTAAAAAAATAATTGAAATCCTACTAGAAATGTTCTTATTTATGAAAAAAAATTGAATTATTGCGATGAAATTTATAAAATAATTTGTAAATAATTGAATTCCTGTAAATTTTTTAAATATTTATGAAAATTATTTAATGTTTGCGTAGAATTGTATTCAAATGTTTTTAAATAATGTAATTCTTTTGGTAAATTTTATTGAAATAGTAGATATAGAAAATTATGGAATTTTAGAAAACTGTTGAAAATGATTGAAATTTTGACAAGAATTTGATTAAAATTTTGTAAAATAATTGATTATCAGAGAAGAATTTTATTATTTATAAAGAAAATTGAAATGTTGACGAGAATTTTTTTAAATTTTTGAACACAATTGAATTTAGTAACCATGTTACTAAGTTAGTTAGTAACTAACTTACTATTCTCTATAAAGAAGCTAAATTCGTAAAATTTTTACAAATCGTTGACTTTGGTGTTTTATTTAAAACAAAATTTAATTGATAGTTAAAAATAACACCAAAATAGATTATTTTAATCCTTTCTGTTGTTAATTTAATCCTGAGGCATTACTCTCTAAATTTGAATTAGTAAAAATTCTTACTAATTTGAATTAGTGACTAACTTTTTGCTTTTAAATTAGTAAATTTTACTAATAATCTAGTAGAAATGACTATTTATTAGAAAATTTTACTAATTCAAAAGCAAAAAGTCAGTCACTAATTCAAATTAGTAAAACATTTTTACTAATTCAAATTTAGAGAGTAAACTTTTGCAGATTATTTTAATCCATTCTGGTGTTATTTTAACACCTCACGTTTTACTCTAAATATAATTACAACAAAGGTGTAAATATAAAAATCATTATCATAAATTATCATAAATAAAAAGTATACAAGTGTCTTTATTAGTTAAATAAAAATTTGTCTGACTAAAACTACCGATTACTACTTAAAAATAAAAAAATTTTTAATTCCATCTGACGAATGTAGTTTATCACTACATTAAAAAGCGAATTTCAATATTACAAACAAAATGTTTTTAATATTAATTTAAAACCTTGTCTAACTAAAACTCTCCTTTTCTACTTATAAACAACAAATAAAATATTCCGTCTGACGAAACTCAGACTATTACTACTTAAAAATCGAATTTAAATAAGACAAACAAAATAATTGTCCTGTCAGTACAAAACCTCGTCTGACAAGTAAAACTACCCTTTTCTACTGATAAACAACAAACGAAAAATTCCGTCTGACTAAACTTGCATTTTTCTACTTGAAAATCTGAATTTAAATAATCAACTCCAATTCCCAACTACCAAGGGAGTGAAACAAAAACAATTTGAACCTTACAACGATTTTACTTTATAAAGTTATTGTCAAAGTGTACACACAAACACAATATAGATTCTAGCAACGCAACGATCTCATTAGACAACACTTTCTACACCCACACACACAGAGAGAGAGAGAGAGAGAGAGAGAGAGAGAGACACATATATGATGATATTTCGTGCCTAGTGTGTTGAAGGCGCACGTATTTGCAACTCAGCCTCCCTCTCCGTTTCCCTTGCCCCACTAGCAAACACTCTCGTTGAAGCATTCGAGCAGAAACATCATTGCTATGGATGGATGAATTCAAAAGCAAGACCAAGTCTCGACGGATTGGTTTCGAATACGAGGAATTTCTAGAGAAATGTTGCGAGCACGTATGAAAGACGTCTCAGTATCATACCTTTGAATAAAATGTTCCTCCAACAAACTCTAAAGAAGATTCACAAATCGCAAATGAGAGGGTAGTTATGAGCAAATTGCAACAGTTTCCACTCAATGCTAACAAGAAATCATTAGGAGGGTATACATATATATATAGTGTTTGTGTATATTTATAGCACAATATACATCTATATGTATAAATAATAAACAAGTACGGAAATACATATCTATATTTAATGTATACATAATACGTTATTCAATTTGTTCAAAGATACATACTGATTAAAACGAATGAAAGCTCAACTCATAATTATCTTAAATACGTTGGATTTAACGCCACTTAAATAAAATTAAATGCCTAATTTTAATTCAAAAGAATCTTTAACAATTAACTAAGACATTTGCACCAGAAATTCGATAAAAAGGAAATTTAAATAATTCTTATTATTTGAAATCAGCATCAATCAGTCTAACTGAAAATAATTTTTACTACCAGTACCAGAGTTACGAAAATTTGGCTGACTTGAAACAGATTTTTACTGCTAATTCCAAAGTAACAAAATATAATAATAATAATAATAATAATAATAATAATAATAATAATGATAATAATAATAATAATAATAATAATAATAATAATAATAATAATAATAATAATAATAATAATACAAAAACTAGTACTACAAAAATGATCTCTGACAATAACTAACTTTTACTAGTGGATAAAAAACTACGACCAATTTTTAAAACTTATTTATACGTAACTATTTAAATTAAAATTCAATTAATTAATTATTTTAAACATTTATTAATTTCCAAATATCTAGTAAATATTTTTAAATCATTATTGTTATATTTCATTAAGTAGAAATTTAAACATTTTTCTTTTCAATAGTAAAAACATAATTTAAAAATATTTTGTAAATTGACCTTAAATATAGTTAGCCATGATTCATTAATGAAGATAATTTTTTATTTTGTAGAACAATAGTTTATTAATTTTAATCTTTCTCACAAGCGGTGAATTTAGGTGAATTGAGATTTACGGTAGTATTCATATAGATCTACTGCAGTAACAATATTTTTAATTTTTGTTCTTCAAGTTTTACCGAACTATTCAGTAAAACTAAGTATAGTAAACACTGAGAAAACGATTTATTTGATTCTAACATATTTTGTTTAAATCAAACTTAAAATATCTTTGCTATACAGTCAAACAAATTTAAGTTTAATTCAAACATATTTTTTGGTTCATTTATAGAAATAATATATTTAATTCAAACATAATTTATAGTATATTTTAAATTATTTATTATAAACTTTTAAGTTTGAATCAAACATAACATTTTTAAACATTTTTTTTGTTCAACCCAAAACAGAAAATATGTTTGAATTAAACATAATTATTCAAAAAAAAATTATTTTTGAATTAAATCAGTAAATATTTTCTATACATTGGAATTAAGCTTACAAACTAATTTCAATTGAACAAAATCACTTAAAATTATTTTTCTATTTAAATTAGGTATAATGTTTTCTCAGTGAACATTTATCTTCCATTTTACTGAACTAAATTCAGTAAAATTTCAGGAATAAATTTTATCCGATTATAACAGATGTTAACTACTAAATTAGTGAAAGGAAAAAAGATTTCTGAAATTGAAACTATTTTTTTTAATAATAAAAAGAAATTCGTAAGTAATTGATTTTTATAGAATGTACGTTTTATTATTAAAATTAAAACAAATTGATTTTCATGGAGTTTATTTTTATTATTAAAATAAAAACAGAAATCGAATCACTTTCTGTGACTAAAGAAATTGTTCTCTACTGAAGTCAAAAATATAAATTATGAACAAAATTTCTGCTTTAATGTGCTAACTGACCTTTTCCCTACTGACACAGAGAAATTTGTAAATAATAAAATATCACTTCTGACTAAAATTGTCGTCTACCACTTAATACTACAGTGGATAATCTATAAATCAAATTTCAAGCATGAGAATGCCAAAAACTTCGAGTTATTGAGTTTTCAAATGAACGAGCGTTTTGAGTTATAAAGGATTTATTGACCACAATTTCAACTAACAAAGGCAGAATTTTAATGAAAATGTTTCTACTTATAGTTATGTAATTCGACTTAAGCTCATTAAAGTTAATCACATAATAAGGTTAGAAAACAGTCTGTTATTTTTCATTGTGTCAGAGAATCAGAAAATTGTTTTTTCAATAATAGAAAGTGTGTCATCATTATTATTTAGAAAATTTGTTTCTTCGAGTTACAAAAACTCAAAATAATTCGAGATAACGAGTTTTTAGGGGTTTTTAAAGTAATTACCTTAAATACAGTTAGCAATGATTCATTAATAATTTATTAGGAGAATGTTATTTATTTGACATACTAAAGATAATCGTCGTATTCATTCATTCACATTTTCTGCTTCTCAATGACAATTTATATTTTGATTAAGAAATTTGATATTTATTTTGGAAAAAATATTTACAGAATTTCTGTTCATTAAAAACTATATTATCGAAATTATAATAAAAAATAAATAAATAAAACAATTTTTGGACGCCCCAATTTTTAAATAATATTTTCAGTTATTTTCAAATAATTTAAATATATTACGATTATTCTTATTCTGACTTTTGGGCAGAAATTTTTTTTTTTATTATTTGTTTTGCTTGATAAATTTATTGAACACTTGATCATTGTTGTCACGCATTTGTTCATTTGAATGTTCCTGATTTTTTTAGTTTAAAAATGGAAATTTCCCAGGTTTTTAAAATAACATTATTTTTTACCATATTAATAATATACGAAATAATTGATTTCGTTTGACGATTTTTAATAACATTTTTAAGAAGAAATAAAATTTATAAAAAAAATTTCTAAATAATAGAATTCATATGAAATTGAGGAAAATTTTTGAAAATAATTTTGTTAACAATTTTTCCAAAATTCTATTTTTTTTAGTGTTTTAAGTAAAATTCATCCATAAATCCATAATTATTTTTAATAATGAATGAAGTGTATATCAAAAAATGTAACGAATTTTATAAGAATTTGAATTATTAAAGTTTTTCATAAACCTAAATTATCTTTAAAGTCTGTAAAGTTCAATTATTGTTAAAAATAGAAAAAGTTAGAAATAAATAAAATCTTTTCAATGATGAGGAATCTAACATTCAGAATTTTATTATGAATTTTCGAAATTGAATATTGTTTCACTACTTTTGACAAAATTTTCTGACTTTTTACGACTTTCCTGAATTTTATTTAGAAAAATAGTGATTTTTAGTAGAATTCTTCTGTATAATTGAATTTTTTAATGTTAATGAATCAAGAAACTTCACGATAGTTTTATTACAATTTTTAAAATTATAATATTTTGTCACAAAAAATAAACTTTAATTTTTGAAAAACTAAGAAGGAAATTTAAAAAGATGAGATTTTTTTCCCTCCCTCGACAAGTCTCTCAGTTTATGAAATAGCAGACAAAATTTTTTCCCTCCTGACAATCATTATTTTTATTTTGACGTCGTATAATATAACGAGAATACTACTGCGTCTTGATACAGTGTCTTCTTGTCGAAGAAATTTTCGAACATGACATTCTATTGTAACTTGATCATTATTTTTTTGAAATTGAAGAAATACACTTAGATATTGAAGAAAAGGAATCGAATGAGAATTGTGAACTCATGAAGAAGATTTTGATTGTTGATTTTGCGAGAGTAGAAAGTGTAAAAAAAGGAGAAATATCTGTGTATACATGACACAAGATAACGAATGAGAATTCTATTCAAGAATGGTCACGCTTTGACTCATTCATTTTATATAAAAGCCGCCGCGCCGCGCCACACTCGTGTTCGTGTTCCGCGAACTAGTTTACTAGAAAAGTTTGCAAAGTTTATACAAGCTTTGCTAGGAAAAGAGGGATTTTTAGCTTCTCCCCCCCACCTACTCTTTCTCTCTAACTATCCTATTACTATACTAGCGTCGACCTTCTATAACATTTTATTTTAAAACTGAGTTATCCAGTATGTTTGCTTTAAGCATTTGTAGCTGATTTAAATTCGCCCCAGGCTCGCAACGTCAAGAACGAACTTACTTTCGAGACACACACCCCCACACAAATTTATATACGTATATGTATAGAGCAAGAGAGAGAGAGAGAGAGAGAGACTTTCGAAACCTAACATCGCGTTTCAATTCAGTCTCGCGTGCACCTCCTCGTGTCAAGTTCTTCGCGGGGGGTTTGTTGAAAAACTTGAGAGCAATCACGGACACTTAATCGTGTTGGGGAACTTTTCCAAGATTTGCATAATGCAACCAAGGATGTGCATTGTGTAAATTTAAAACGATTCGTTTAGATGTTAAAGCTTTATGGTTGAGTTTTAAGTTTTTAGTATTTTTTTTCTTTTTTTACTTCTCTATTATTCTCTTCTTGCCTCGTTGTTTATTCTTTTCTTCTTCTTCTTTTTCTTCTTTTAGAGAAAAATGTGTTGTCTAAGGATGTTTTAATTACTCAAATTGTAATTGTGCATTTAAATAAATTAAAATTTTGAATTTTTTGCACATTTGCAATTAGTTATAAAAGTCAATTATCGTTAGACGATGAATTTTTAATTTTTTAAGTAGTGACAGATGGTTTTAGTCCGACTTAAGGATATTTTTAGGGTTTATATTTGTCATTGCTTTGTAAGTAGTAAAAGTCAATCACATCAGACGAATAGAATTTTTGTTGAATTAAGTAGTGAAAGGTGTTTTTAGTCAGACATTTAAAAATGTAATCTTAAAAATTTTACAAAACATTGTCTAACTAAAGAAACTTTTCCTACTAAATTCTTTGAAACTGAATTAAACTTCATCGTGATAAAATATAACAATAAAATAAAATTATACAAAATTTATGTAATTGCAATTGAATTTCTCTTATAAAATAACAGACATCGAACTCGATAGTTAATTTTTGAAAAAGTATCAAAAAATGTTTTTTTCTAAATGATTCATTCGTTTCGACTAATTTTATGCAAATTCTTATTTAAACAATTAAATTCCTGAAAAATTGTTATTATTCATGAAAACAATTCAATTCTTACAAAGCTTTTTATAAAAAAAATTTTTAAATAATTAAATTATTTGCAAATTTTTTTAAAATATTAAAAATCATTAAATTTAGAAAAATTTTTAAAAATAATTCAATTTTACAGAGAATTCTAATTAAAATATTTTACAATAATTGAATATCTGTGAAGTATTTTATTAAAATTTAATTTTTAAAAATTCAATTTCTAAAAAGCTTTTTATTATTGACAAAAATTATTGAATTCTTGCAAAAGGTTTTAATAGAATTTTACGAAGTAAATGAATTAACAAGATGAAATTTAGTACTTTTAAAAATAATAGAATTCTTGTGATAAATATTGTTATTTATAAAAATAATTGGATTTTTCAAAAAATTCTACCTAAATGCCTCAAAATAATTGAATTTTCGGGAATAATTTTGTTATTTATGTTTAATAATTGAATTCTTTCAAAGAATTTTATTAATTTAAAAAAGAATAATTGAATTATTTTATGAACATTTAATTAAAAATGTGTTTAAAACTTTAAAATAAGTGATTTTTTTCAAACAATTTGATTAAAATATTTGAAAATAATGTAATTCTGAAAATCTTAATTTAATTTTGTCGAAGAATTTTGCAGTTATAAAGATAATTGAAAGGTTTACAATTCTTTTTAGATTTTTAAAATAATTCAATTTCTACGAAGAATTCTTTTGGAAAATTTTCTTAAAATAGTTGAATATTGAGAATCATTGAAGTAATAATAATTTTTTAATACAATTGAAATTTAACCATGAATTTTTTTATTATTTTTTTAAATAATTGAATTTGAAGAATTTTGTAATTTATAAAAATAATTGAATTATTGTGAAAAATTTTATTAAAATATTTAAAAAAGAATTGAATAGTAATAGTAAAAAAATAGAAATAGTAGCTTTTAGTGGCCGAAATCTAGAACTCAAATATAAATGATAAAAAAATTCCACGAAAATCGACTTATTTTACTTGAATAAACATTTTCAAACTTTACGTCTGACTAAGAACATTCTTTATCACTCACTAAAAAAAATTCTAAAAGACAAAAAAATTCGTCCTGACCTGATTTTTCCCACATCAAAAAAATTTAATTTACGAAAATTAATATATTGAAAACTACAAGATTTTTAAACTCATCATTGTCTGCCTAAAATAATTTTTACCCCTAATAATAAAATTTACAAGAATCGAAATACATTTCAGCTTACATAATTCACATTTTTTTTGTTAATATTAATTTTATATTTTAACTAGCGAATCAAAATTCTTTTTTAATTTCCAATTAATAATTAGTCAAGACTGTGTTTATTTTAAAAATTAAATTAATTCCAACCAAGATATATTCTAAATTAACAATTTTTCGAGCAAATATAACAGACTGGAACTTATATCGAAAAGCAAATGCACTAAATAAATATTTATTTTCTCAGCAAAGCTAGAAAACGATATTTTGACAAATATTTACTTCTCCAAGGGTAGAAATTCATTCTTGCTACTGCATATTTACAATTTCGCGGAAAATTGAAAACCTGTCAATGTCGATTAAAAAAAAAATATGCCAAAAAAACCTTTTGAAAAATCATCACAATTTTTTGGTTTTGGCAGGAAAAAAAAAGTAAAAATTTGTCTTTTCATAAAAAAATTCGTTCTTTTTTTAAAAAATATATTTTAAGAAAATTCTACTTTTCAAAGAAAGTATTTCATCAAAATTATGCTTTTTTTAAAAAAAAATGTACTTTAACAAAATTTTACTTTTTAAAGAAAATATTTTATCAAAATTTTACTTTTTAAAAATTATTCAAAAAAAAAAATAATCTTTTTTACTTTTTAAAGAAAATATTTAATGAAAATTTTATTTCTTTAAAAAATCATTCAAAAAAAAATATTTAAAAAAATTTATAATGAACTATTTTCACCCCCCAACAATAGAATACAACAATAGAATAATAAAATTATGAATAATATTGTGAAATTTTTAAAAATTTGGAAATTTTCGTAATTTTTGAAAAGTCAGAGTGAAATGAGAAAGATGTTTGTTTTCCGGAACATTCAATGACTTCATCCTTCAGGACACTTTACGATAATGATCAAAGTCTGATTGTCTGAAACTATTAACTGCCACGGAAGGTGGCGCTTACGGTTAAAACTTTCGATCTAAAGGCAGGAGAAGAAAGAAGAGTGGGGGAAGAGTGCGATGGGATAGATTAGACAGACGTTACCATCAATCTATACGTCGAAATCTTTAAAGTTCAATAAATGTAATGTTGACCGAGTTGCGGAACTAAAAAACTTTTTCCGCGAATAACGGCAGTAAAATCATTCATTCTCGCGCTCTTAAATCGTCAAAAAAAAAAAAAAAAAGAAAAAGAAAACTCCGTAATGTCTCCAAGCAAAACGTAATTTGCTTGAAACTTTTGTCTTTTTAATTGCTCTCCACGAATAACACTTTTAATCTATGAATAAGCGAAATTTCAATTATTTAAATGTTGTAAAAATTTTTTTGATTACTTATTTATTTTTACTTGTTTTTTCTATTTTATTTAATATTTACTTATTAAAAACATTCTATCCTATCTATTATTTTATTCATCCTATTAATAAATAGAATAAATTCAGTAAGTAAAATAAATAAATATATTTATTTATGTATTTATTTATTTTACTTATTGAATTTATTTTTATATTTATAGAATTTCTTTAATGCAACTAAATATAAAATTAAAAATAATTCATAACTTATTGCTTGACAACTTAGTTTCGAAATTAGAAAATTATTATCAGACCAAATAAATCCTAAACAAAAATATTTCTAGGAAAATTTTAAACCTTATGCTTAATTATAATTTTTATCACTGAAATTTTGTCCTGTTCTAACTGCCATTTACTAAAATCACCATATTATGATAAAAAAAACTAAAATAACGAAAAATATACGTATTACATCTGATCATAATTTTTTTTACTACTAATAAAAACAAGAAATTGGTTTCGTCGATACGAAAATTTTCATTACAAACAATATCCATACTAAAAAGAGTTTAATTATAATCGTACTCAAAATTTAATAATATTTATACTGAAAGTTAATATTTATTATGCCAAAAAGTTTAATGTTTGTATTAAAAAATATTTTTTGAAATAACTTAATATCAACCAAAGATACTAAAATAAAGTAACATTTATTCTGCAAGAAAATTTTTAATATTTAGAAAAAAACAATTTAATGATATTTATACTAGAAAATAATACAAATATTTTATGAAAAAAAATTATTTGATTCAAATAATCGATTACTGTTATTAAAAAAATATTTACTTGACTGAAATAATTTTAATTTAAAGAAAATAAATTCAATTAGAAAAAAAAAATTCCAGTATCAAAAGCATTTAATTTTATAAATTTAATTCGTTTAAGGGCATTTGAACCACTATGACGTCACAATGTGTAAAAAGCATGAGTTTTAAAATTGTGACGTCATAATGGTTCAAATGCCCTTAATGACAATTTCATTAAAGTAAATAAAAACAATTAATAAATAAACATTAAAAATTATTCGACAAAAATAAATATTTTTTTTAAATGAGCAAATAATGATTTATTAGAATCAACTAAAATTTTTAAAGAAATATTTTTAAAATGTAAACAGATATAATAAATAAATAGAATAAAATAACATTTCTACAAAAAATCAATTTTTTAAGTTCAATTTATACAATACAGGTAACTAATATGATTAAAACAAATAAAATAAAAAAAATAACTTAAGTTATTTTATTTATTTTATTTGTTTACATATAAAAAGCAAAGAAAAAATAAAAACGTTTAAAAAATAAAACGCTTTTAGTTTATTAATATTGATTTGTGTGAAAAAGAAATAAAATAACTTAAGTTATTTTATTTATTTTATTTGTTTCAATCATTTTATAATTTCTTCACAAAAATCAATACTAATAAACTAAAAGCATTTATAAAGTCAAAATGGATTAAAATTTCACAATGCAAATTGAGCGACAGCGGTAAAAGTGTTAATTATTTCCTACTGCAAATATTACATAATATTAGTCGTTCACTTACATATTCATAATTTCCTTCATTTTAAATTATCACCATTGAAAACAAAGTAAAATGAATGTTACCTTTAAATGATAATTTAAAAGAGGATTTGTGTAGTTAGATTGTATTCAAAAATAAACTGAACTTCATTTGTCTCAAACTCTAACAACTCATTTGAAAAAAAAAACTTAATACAAAGCTTATTTAAAAAGCAGAATGGTAAAGCGGATGAAAAAGTTTCTCCATTTACTCTTTATTATTTTATACAATTACAAAAGGGGAAATATTTCATTTTCTATTTGAAACATTTTTAATTATTTGCACATCAACTTGTTAATAATAAAAAATATTACTCGAAAGTCTTTAAACAAAATTAAAAAAATAGAAACAATAAATTTGCATCTATTTTTTTTCCTCTCTTTATATTTATGTAAACAAGAAGTTTTCTTTTAATGTTTTTTGGTAATATTCGTGTAGACGAAAAATTGATTTCGTATTTTTGTAAAATAAAAGGAAAACATTTCTTTTGCTTTTTTGTATTATTTATGTAGAACCCAAAAAATTTTTTTTTTATTTACATATTAACGTAAACAAAAAAAAGTTATGTTTTTGTAAACAAAAAATTATTCCTATTTTTTTATATAGTTTAATTTTCCATAAGTAGAAAATTATTAGAAACAATTATTCTTTATATTGACAACAAAAAATTGCTATTTTATTCTTTTCGATGTTTATGTATATACAAAAAATTTGTTTTCATTCTTTCTTTATATTCATGTACAGAAATTTTTTTTTGTATTAAATTTCTACAACCAAATCAATATTTTTTATCTTCTCTTATTATTTTTGTATTTTATGTAAATTATTACAATTATTGTGATAAAAATAAAAAGAGGTAAATAATAAAAAGTAAATAATGAATTCCTACCTTGTACGATGATTCTCAATATAGTTTCCGGTGTTTTGCGGTTATTCACAACACATTGGTAGTCGCCGCTGTCAGTCGATTCCACTGGATGGAAGAGTAGAGAGAAATTTTTCGGAAAAAACGAAACACGATCGCGATGATTTGAGACCGTTGTACTACTACTACTGTATTCGACTATTAACACACTATTCGCACGCCATTCCAATGTTGATATGAGAGACTGTTCCGTCACACCGGGACAATCTAATGTCACGTTTTTTCCCGCCTCGACGATGATCTCTCTTACCGGCGGATTCGTCACATCTGAAACAAGAAAAAAAATTAATTCTATTATTATCCCCACTATCATTATTATTAGAAGCAATAATTTCTTCCACAATTTTTCCAAATTATTTACAATTTGGAAATTATAATTATTTCTTAGAAATTATTTAGTGAAACTTTTACATCAATATGTTTTATAATTGAATTTTGAATTTCGAAAAGGGCTCAACTCTGAAAATCGTAAGAGTCATTTTCATTTTCATTTTTTATATAAAAATGACACTTACAGTTTTTAGAGTTGAGCCCATTTCGAAATTCGAGATTGAATTATTTTAATTTTAAAATAGTTGCATTCATAATATTCAAAAATAAATGAATTTCAAAAAGTTTTAATTTGAAATTTTATAAAACTTCAATTTTTAATTATAAATTAAAATTTAATAAAATTTTTTTTTTAACATTTAGTAAAAAACATTTTAAAAAATTGCATTTTGAAGAATTTAAAAAATAATTGCAAATATTTCATTATTTTTAAGGGAATTTGGACTATTATGACGTCACAATTTTAAATCTAATGTTCAGAACACATTGTGACGTCATAATGGTTCAAATTCCCTTAAAAGTAATAAAATTCTTCTTCAACTAATTATGTTTAAAATTTAAAGAAAAATTCTCGTCGAAATCACAATTAGCTTTAGAAATCACAAAATTCTGCTTCAAAATTCAATTATTTTTATAAATTTTCCTGATTTGAATATGACTTTCAGTATCTGCCATTATTATAAATTTCCCAAAAAAATTCAATTATTTAATATAAATTTTAATAAAATTGTACTCAAACATTTCATTATTTTTATAAATAATAAAAATTGCACATGAATTAAATAATGTTGAAATTTGTTTGACTAAATTTCTTCGCAATAGTTCAATTAATTTCATAAATAACAAATTTTTTTTAAATTTAATTCTTTTTATAAATAATAAATTTGTTTTTGGAATTCAAATATTTCCTTAAATAACAAAGCTCATCGAAAAATTTTCATTATATTTGGTACAATTTTAATCCATTTCCTGGAACAATGTGATTATAAAAATCAATTATTTAAAATTTTTTTAGTAAAATTGTCCATAAAAATTAAAAAATTTTTAAATTCAATTATTCACTTTTTTATTTCAAAAAAATTTGATTAAAAATACATATTTGTCAAAAAAATTAATTTATTAAATTTTTTTAGTAAAATTGACCATAAGAATTGAAAAATTTTTAACATTCAATTATTCACCTTTGTATTTCAAAAAAATTTGATTAAAAATACATATTTGCAAAAAAATTTAATTATTTAAATTTTTTTTAGTAAAATTGTCCATATACTTTTATAAACTGTTCAATTTCAAAAAGGTTTGAATTTGAAATCTTTAAAAATTTTAATTCATGCAGGAAAATAGTAATAATGAAATATTTATTTAATAAAGAAGTTATTGATGCTTCGAATAATTTTACAATATTAAAGAAATTCATAAACATTTATTTAAGAATAGAACATTTTTTTGAATTAAATTTTTTTCTTTTTTCTCTAAAAATTCAAAAATTCCCAATTTCATGTTCACTTATAATAAGCAATTGATAAATAGAATTTATTTTATTTTCAATTAAAGTATGCAATTGATAAGTAGAATTTATTGTATTTTCAATTCACTGAGAGAACATTATACTCGTTTCAAGTAAAATAATAATTTTAAGTGATTTGGTTTCATTGAAATTTGTTTGTAAGCTTAATTGCAATATGTAGAAAATATTTACTGCTTTGATTAAAAAATAATTTTTGTTTCAATTATTATGTTTAATTGAACATATTTTCTGTTTTGGTTTCACCAAAAAATATGTTTAAAAATTTTATATTTGATTCAAACTTAAAAGTTAAGAATAAATAATTTAAAATCAAGTATAAATTATGTTTGAATTAAACTTAAATTTGTTTAACTGTCTAGCAAAGATATTTTAAGTTTGATTTAAACAAAATAAATATGTTTGAATACAAAGTAGATACATTTCCTATGTTTTAATCATAATTTTCAAGCAATTAACAATTTTCTGATATTTTAAACAAATTAAAAGGAATGAAATCTGCATAACTTAGATCAGTCAAACGAAATTTTTTATAAAAAACAAAATTTATTTGTTAATCACAATTTTTTTAAATTTTCACATTTTCTAATTTCAAATATTATTTTATTATAAATCATGAAAAATACCTGCATATTTTCAATTTGTCAAACAATATCTTTTAAAGAAAAAAGAACAAAAGCAAACATAAAAACTAACTTCAAAATGTGGACAGACAGAATGAGAGAATGAAATACGAAGATTATTATAGTTAATTTTTTATTACTTTTATTTAATTTGAATAATAATGATTATTATTTTTATTTTTATTATTACTATTACTATTATTAATTATTATTATTATTATTATTATTTTAATCACCATTATTATTAATTAAAACGAATTCAAAATTTTCGTAAATAATTCAAATTATTAAATTTGGAAATGAAATTTGAAAGGAAAATATTTATTTAACACATTTATTAATTTATTAACACAAAAGATAGAGAGAGGAAGAGAGAGAAATTGAATAGAATACGAGATTTAAATGATGTGTGATTGATAATTATTAAATATCAAAATTTGTGTTTGCAAATCAAATTAAAATTGAGAATGAAAATAATTAATATTTGTAAAATTTGTGAAATGATGACAAATGTGAATGTAACGCGTTGAATCATTATCAGACTAATTAATCAACAAACCCTATGCGAGTTTTCAACAAAGTGCACACTGATTGATTGAAAATGTCACGATAGTATAATTACTTGTCAGTAGATACTTAATAGAGACAATGAGAAATAACTCTAATTACAGGACAACGTTAATACTCCTCATTATTTTCGAATTGTTTATCAGAGAAGTAACAGACGGACACACACAGTAGGAAATTCATGTTTCCAGATGTTGTTATTAATTCTATATTGATATAACAGATTTCTAACTTTCTCTCTCCCTCACTCATTATATCTATCGATATATATATTTATATATCCATAGTTATATAGAGGAAAACTGTCATCAAAGTGTAACATATTAATTGTTATCGACAATGAGAATCACAATAATAGAGTGAAGCGTACAAATTCGTATCATCCATTGAAATCAGTAACAATAAACTTTTCATGAATATGATTAACATTGAATTTTGCGAAACAAATGAAAAATATGTAAATAATCGATTGTAATACCATGAAAGGGAATTGTTAACAAAGCATAAAATCATTGTGGTGATTAAAATTGTTGGCTCACTTTATATAGGAACTACTCTGTAAATTTCGAAAATTTGTGTTTCATTTCATTACACAAAATACATACAACGGTAAATGGAATTAACAATGTACAATTCAAATTACAATTCAGAGAAAATTAATTCCAGAGATCTATAGAATGAAGAAAGAATAATAAAATTTTCAATCTCCCAGTGTTTTATTTTTCATTTCTCCTACAAACAGATATCGCACTTGATAATTACTTTTAAAAGTAGCATTCAAAAAAGTAGCTTTAAGACTGAAAACAGTAGAAACGAGTGGCTATCGAAACAAATTTGACGACTAGAAAAAAATCGTTGCAATCCATTCATAAAAATTTAAAACACTATTTTCTTGAGTTTTTCTTGATTAATATCATAAATATTTACTTTTTGCTTTTATCCTGGAAATAACTTCAGTTCTCACATTCCCTAAAGTTCAGTCATTTTTCAAACATTTAGTTAGAATTCTTCAAAAATATGATTACAGAGTGTCTACTATTTTGTTTAACAAAATTCACAGCCTTTTCCCGATTTTTTGTCAAAAAAATGCTGTTATTTGCAAAAATAATTAAATTCTTGTGATGAAAATTCATTTAAATTTTTGACAATAAAAAAATATTATTTATTTAATCATTCAGAAATTGTTATTTATAAAACATTAAGAGAAGTTAAATAATTATAAATATTGAATAATTGTATAATAATATAATAATTTTTCGAAGCAAACAATGGATCTAAAACTTTAAGAGGGACTTTATATTTTAAAAAGAAAATTAAAATTGCAATTACCAACTTCTCTTCATTATTTTCCAAAAATTAAAATAAAATTCTTTAAAATGTATCAATTATTTTAAATAAAATATAAAGAAATTTGAATTATTTCTAAATTTTTTATTTATTTGTTTATAAAAATTCAATTATCTTTAAACAATAAAATAAAAACAAACTTCAAAAATCTTATTTTTCGACATTTTCAAATAAAAACTTTGTGAAAATTGAATTTTATAAAAAAAATTGTGAGTGTGAATCTGTTTTTTAAATTAACTTATAAAATTTTCAATTATTAATATTTGCACTAAGAAACATGAAGACATTACAATGTGACTCTTAATTAAATTCAATTATTGATCAACTATTAAATAAAAATATTTTAAAAATTCTATTTGTTAAAAAGTTTCCATTGAAAATCAATAATTCTATTGCAATCACTAACTTTCCATAATTATTGTCGAAAAAATAAAACAAAAATTCTTTAAAAGAACTCAATTATTTCTAATAAAAAATATAGAAATTTCAATTATTTCTCAAATTTCCAATTATTTGTTTATGAAAATTCAATTATCTTGAAACAATAATAAGTAATAACAAAAGACTTCAAAAATCTTATTTTTCTTATTCTCGGTTTTCCTGGTTAATAGACACACTGAATTATGAATAAAAATCCTATTTAAATGTAAAAGAATAAAATTCTGTATAACATTTATATTTAAATTTGACAAAACCTTCAATTAATTGCAAATTTAATTACAACTAATATTTTTCTTACGATTTCTAAATAAAATTATTCAAAACTTGATTAAATTTTGTTAAATATGAATATTTTTTTCTACAATATTCAATCGTTATCTAATTTTATTTTATATCTAATTCTAATTTTATTTAGAATTTATTCTTAAATCAATTCAATTGAATTCTTTTAAAAAATTATAATGTAAAATTTTTAAGAAGAATTATATTCTTTGGAAAATTCACTTAAAATTGTATTTAAAAAAATTGAAATCCTGCATAGAATTTTATTATTCATGAAAATAATTGATTTCCATCAACGAATTTTATTTACTTTTTTTAAAGAATTGAAAGTTCTGTTAAGAATTTTATTACTTTCCAAAATATTTGAATTGTTGCAAAAAAATGTTATTAGATATTTTTTTAATAATTGAATTGTAATTTAAAATCCGTTATTGAGAATGCAACAATGAAAGTGAAAATAATCAAAATAAAAGTGATAATGAAAGTTAACGACAAAATGAAAAACTTAAAGTCGAACTTCTTGCTAACAAAAACAAAATAAAATTAAATATAAATTAATAAGAATTAAGTTGAACGATTTGCTTTGAAAAAAATTTTTTTAAAAATGAACAAAAATAAATAAAATCTCCCAAAATTAAAAAGAAAAATTGGTGTCACACAATTCTTTTGCTTCTTTCATATTTTCCACTATAGAGATAAAAATTCTTTTCGATTGTGAAATAAAAAAAAAACTCCTGTCACTGTAGAAGCAGTTCTTAAAGGGCAAATGATATATGTAAACGAATTTGCAAAAATTTGTATTTGAATTCAAAAAGTTGTAGCAACAAAGTGAATACGTATGGTGTTTATATATATATGTATAAACTTTTGCAACTGTTTTCATCGGTGATTCTGACACGGTATCTAAACTTTCACCTCTATACTCATTTGAACCGGTGTACTTTTACATTTCAATTCTTTCTCTACAAGAATCATGCACACCAAGTAGTTTAACTAGTTTGTGGTTCAATTCCCATGGGTTAAAATGCCACAGGCTATATGAATAAAGTACCTCCTTTCCCTTTACTCGCATCCCTAAAATTTCCCTCAACCCCTTCGCCACCCCCATTCCCTCCACCCTAACTTTTTGTCTATTCACTCACTTTTCCATAAAACGTTCATTCTCCAAAATGAGCGTCAAAATGAATGAATTTCTGAATGAGTGCTTAAAGTTATGTTTCAACTGTTTTTTTTAAGCCGGTAGTTCATTAACACCTTTTTGTATATTAACTCTCTTGTTTTCCTTTTTATTTGAGGAAAATATTATACGATTTGCAGAAATTGTGGGAATTAGCAAATTTTATTTTATTTTGCTCTTATTATTTTATTATTTATTATTTTCTATTCTTGACATGTTACAGTGTAGTAGAAAATAATAATTGTAGTTAAAGTTATAAAAAAAAATTCTAAAAATAAAATTAGTAAAATTGCGAAAATTTTTAACCAATTTCAATAATTGGAACATTTTTTTACTGTAACTACATTTCAGTAAAAAAAAGTGATTTCTACTTTTTTTGGTTTAGAAACATTTCGAAATTTTTAAATTTTCAAAAGAAGAAAAACTTTTGTTCTGTTTCAAAAATTACTACTTTCAATGAAAAAAAATTTACTTTAAAGAAATAAAAAATCAATGAAATTAAAGATTTTTTTTACAATTTATAAAGAGTGTAATTTTGTAAACACGTGTAATGAATAAATTAATTACTTTGTTAAAAAGTATTTAATTGAATGTAAAAAAGTATTTAATGTAAATTAAAATAAGAATTTTCTACTAAGTTTCAAATTTAAGGAAAGTAAAAATATATTTATTTAAACGCTGGAAAGCAGTGGAAACATTAATTTACATTTAACAAAAAATTCTTGTCCAAATATTCCAAGAAATTCTCAATTACTTTTAAAAATAGTATTAAAAGAAGTAGCTTTAAGACTGAAAACAGTACAATGAAAATTTATTACAATTTTTGACAATAAATAAATATTATTTATTTGAACATTCAGAAATTTTAATTTATAAAAATTTAAGATGAGTTCAATAATTACAATTATTAAATAATAATAATATAATAATTTTTCAATGCAAACAATGGATTTAAAACTTTAAGAGGGACTTTATATTTTAAAAAGAAAATTAAAATTGCAATCACAAACTTCCCTTAATTATTTTCGAAAAATTAAAACAAAATTCTTTAAAATGATTCAATTATTTTAAATAAAATATAAAGAAATTTGAATTATTTCTAAATTTTTTATTTATTTGTTTATAAAAATTCAATTATCTTAAAACAATAAAATAAAAACAAACTTCAAAAATCTTATTTTTCAACATTTTCAAATAAAAACTGCGAAAATTAAATTTTAATAAAAAATTGTAAGTGTGTATCTTTTTTTAAATTAATTGATAAAAATTTCAATTATTAATATTTGCACTAAGAAACATGAAGACATTACAATGTGACTATTAATTAAATTTAATTATTTATTAATTATTAAATTAAAATATTTTGAAAATTCTATTTGTTAAAAAGTTTCTATTGAAAATCAATAATTCCATTGCAATCACTAACTTTCCTTGATTATTTTAGAAAAATTAAAACAAAAATTCTTTAAAAGAACTCAATTATTTCTAATAAAAAATATAGAAATTTCAATTATTTCTAAAATTTCCAATTATTTGTTTATAAAAATTCAATTATCTTGAAACAATAATAACAAAAGACTTCAAAAATCTTATTTTTCAACATTTTCAAATAAAAAATTTGCAAAAATTGAATTTATTAAAAAATTGAAAGTGTGAACCTTTTTCTCTAATAAACTGACAAAAATGGTAATATTAATCTTTGCACTAAGAAACATGAATACATTAGAATGTGACTCTTTATAAAATTCAATTATTTATCAATTATTAAATAAAAATATTTTGAAAATTCTATTTGTTAAAACGTTTCCATTCAAAATCAATAATTCCATTGCAATCACTAACTTTTCTTAATTATTTTCGAAAAATTAAAACAAAATTCTTTAAAAGAACTAAATTATTTTTAATAAAAAATATGGAAATTTCAATTATTTCTCAAATTTCTAATTATTTGTTTATAAAAATTCAATTATCTTGAAATAATAAAATCAAAAAACTTTAATAATCTTATTTTTCAACATTTTCAAATAAAAACTTTGCGAAAATTGAATTTTAATAAAAAATTGTAAGTGTGTATATTTTTTTAAATTAACTGATAATAGAATATAATATAAATTAATAAAAGTATTTTCTACTAAGTTTCAAATTTAAGGAAAGTAAAAATATATTTATTTAAACGCTGGAAAGCAGTGGAAACGTTAATTTACATTTAAGAAAAAATTCTTGTCCAAATATTCAAAGAAATTCTGAATCTAAAGTAAATTTTCCTACTTAAAAAACATTAAAAATTTACTAAATTTATCAAAAAAATGAAAAAAGTATCAAAAAAGTATTCTTCACCTAAAATTTAAAAAGTTTTGACACGACTATGTAAAGTTGGAAGTGATGATTCAATTATAGGGTCGATTTGAGTAAATTTTGCGTTTCATTTAAATAGATATTCTTGTATGGAGTTTTCTTGAAAGTTGTGTCTAGAGGAAAGGTGGGTATTTGGTTCACGAAAGCTTCTCTCTCTCTCTCTCTCACTCTCATTCTCCTTCTCCCCTCCCCTAGCTTTTCCAACTAAATCCTAAGTGGTTTTCCGTGCCTTAGTGCTTTCTTTTTCACGTTTCAATACACTGGATCGTTTTCTAGGTACAGAAAGAAAAAGCTAGTCCCTCGAAATCTTTCCCTATTACGCCAGCGCACTTAGATACAGAAAACCCCAGGACAACATTTTTCTCAGCAAAACATCTCTTTTACAGGAAATAGAAAAAAGGTTATAAAACGCTCTACTCCCCCGAGGCTGTTTCCATTCAAGTAGACAAAGTATTCTTCAATTCCAACGTAACTAGGTATTTTCTTATTTCAACTCAGGACACAAACAATTATTTCTTTCGAAAAATGTCCTTTTTATTTTTATTTTATATTTATATTTATTTATTGAATTATTTTTATTGAGAAAGAAAAAACGTATATTTTTGGAAATAATATGGGAATTAATAGTAATGATAGTTTGAATAGGCTTCTTATGTATCTACTAAAACCTATACAATTTACTACTTTTCTTACAATTTGCTACTATTTGGATGCTTCTTTAAAGGGACACTTAAAGCTAATTTTTCCTCTTTTTAATTACTTTTGGAAATTTTCAACAAAATTTATCTTAAGAATTCAATTATTTTCCCAAATAACGAAATGCTTTGATGAAATTCAATTATTTTCCCAAATAATGAAATGCTTTGATGAAAATCAATTATTTTCAATATCTTAACTATTTTAATTAAATTTCAGAAAAGAATTAAATTATTTTTTAAAAAATATTAATAAAATTCTTCGCAAAAAATTCAATTTGTTTCCTTAAATATTACAATTTTAACAAAAATTCAATTATTTGAAATACAAAAAACATTTTCTTAAAATTTTTTTAACTAAACTAATTATTTTGAAAAGTATTTCATAAAATTCTCCAAAAGAAAAGAATTATTTCAAAAAGTATTACATAAAATTCTCCAAAAGAAAATAATTATTTTTAACAATTTTGATATTTTTTTATAAGACTTCAAGTCAGTTCAATGCAATTCTACTTATTTTCCTCAAAAGAATTTTATTATTTACAAAATTTCTAATAAAAATTCTTCTAATAAAATTCAATTTCAAATAATTCTCGCCTAATGAATTTAAATTTCAAATTTTCTTCTCTAATAATAATAAAACCATATCTAAATATTTTTTTAAATAAAATTCATTTCTAAATAATTTTTACCTGATATATTTCAACTTTTAATTTTTTCTTTCTAATAAAAATGAAATTCTAAATATTTTCCTTGAATAAAATTTAACTCCAAACATTATGCCTTACATTTTTAACAATTTCAATTATTTTTTCTAATAAAACCAAATATTTTTTGTATAATAAATTTCAATTTTTAATTTTATTTTCAAATAAAAATTCGTTTCTAAATATTATCTTTTTGAGAAATTCCACTCAAAAAAAAGAAGAAAATGTTTGGCCTAATGACGATTTTTTCTCTAAGAAAATTCAATAACAAATTTTCGTTTGTCTAATAAATTTAAATATTTAATTGTTTTTAATAATAAAGAGCATTTTGTAATTATTATGTTCTAGAAAAATTTAATTCCAAATAATTTTTGCCAAAATGAATTACAATTTAAATTTTAGTTTCTAATAAAATTCAATTTCCAAAAAATTTGTTATCAAATACATTTCCATCTCTAGTCTTTTTCAAAGAAAGACAAATATTTAAAAATATTTTTTGTAATAAAATAAATTTTTAATATTTTAATGTAATAAAATTTATTTCCAAAAAAATTTTAACCTAATCAAGTTTTTTTGCTAAGAAAATTCAATTACAAAAAATTTTTTAACTTATCAATATTTATTTATTTTCTTTCCTGAGAAAGATCAATTACTAAATGTTTTATTAAAAGAAAAATTTTATTTTGTCTTTACTAGTTAAAAGTTATAAGTTTATTGTCACTTTCATTTTTACATTCACTTTGACAGAATTTCATTTTCACTTTCACGGAATTTCGTTTAAACGAAGTTTAAAAAAAAAGTTTATTTCTTCTAATTTTTGTTTTTTCTTTGAAAGGTAAAATAAAAGTTAATTAACAGGCAAAATAAAAATCAAACTTGATGAAAGTAAGTAGAAAAATAATGAACTAACAAAGTAAATGGAAATTTCAAAATTAAAGTGAAAATGAGATTTTGTCAAAGAAAAAGTAAAACTGAAAATCAAAGTAAAAGTGAATTAAAGTGAAAATGAAAATCTATTTTTAAAGTATAAATGTACTTAATAATAAACAAGTAAAGGTAAAAATGAAAATTTTGTTATTATTTTTTATATCTCGATTAACTTTACAAAATCTTCACTTTAATAACTATTATCGATTTTCATAGTAAAAATGTAGGACTTACTTATTAAAAAAAATTAAATAATTTATTCAACTGGACTCAAGCAATAAAATAATTTTATCTCCAAAGCTTTTCTCTTGAAATATTAACCCAAATAACCATCAATTCAAAAACTTTAACTAAATTTATATTTTAATCGAACTGAATATATCTGATACTAAAATATGCAAATTATTAATTTTTAAACAGTGTAATTTTATTTTGAATTACGAGAACGATATTAGCGTGAAATTTTAATAGAAAAATTCGCGAATCAAATGTAAAATTAATCTAATGGAGCAACAATAACAAAGAGAATTTTAATATTTTTAAGAACTAATTTCGCACAACCTAAAAATCTTACTCTTGTGTATGAAATAAAGTAGTTTCAATAGAACTAAAACCATATTATTTCAAGAAGAATAAATTAAAAAACTGATATGTTCATAAGTGTCACTTTCAGAAAAATCACCCATTTTTTTGTAACATTTTTTTTTAAACTAGAAATATAAAAATGTTTTTGTTTAAAGACCTTTTTTAATTTTTAATTTCAAAATCTTGTTTCGTACGAAAGTAATAAAAAATTTTTAATTTTCTTTTCTTTTATACTATTTCTGGAAATTACATTTCGAGTTCAGTTATTTGATAATTCTTTTTATATAGCTAATGAAAAAGGCTTAGTTTTACGATTGAGAGGATTATTTCGATTTAGCTTTATCTCATTCGTTCCCCTGTTCATTTCATTGTACATGTTGCTCCTTTTGCAAATGGTGTTTTAATTAGAAAGAGAGAGAAAGAGGGTGAGCTAAAAAAGAGGGAAGAAGTAAAGGAGATAGAGATAGTAATACCTCTAATTATACCTTTTCATTACTCAATCCTCGTTCTGCACACATACTGTTCATTCAATCCCCTTTTTCAGATTAAATTTCTACTTTTGTCTCAGAGGTGCATTTTCAAAAAGTCACTTTCACTTTTCCTTCAAGACTAAAAAGGAAAAGAGAGAGAGAGAGAGAATACGAGAATGGTAGGGGAAAATCTCTTTTCTTTACTATGAAATGAACTAACTCTTCTCTCTCTCTCTCTCTCACTCTGGCAACGAGTTGAAAAGACGAGAATAATTTAAGCAATTTTTCTTACGGGACTTAAAGTCTGACGTCTGCTAAAATTTATCCCTAGGTTAACTCGAGATCCGCCAATCAGATTCCACAATTCCGGATTTTACTGTTAGATCTTTTACTTTAATCGAAGACGAAGGGAATTGTTCTATTTTCTTGCCCCCAAAAACTCATTTCCACCAAAAGGAAATTGTTTATACTTTCGGGGGAAAAAAGTTACTGTTTTGCAAAAAAAAAATTCTCTTCTCGTTTTGATAAATTCGTAATTACGAAAATTCTAATTTCTCTGTGTCTTAAACTTTTCCAAGTAATCGAATTTTATATTTTTTCTATTTTCTCCCTGAAAACTAAATTTTTAATATGCAACATTGCAAAATTTTCAATCTCTCGTTTGCTTAAAATAATGTTTTCAAAGCAAGCAAATTTTATTTGTTTTAAATCTTTTCCTGTGGTGCGATTTTGTAAATAACTTGACTTTGATTCAATTTTGAGTTTCACTTTTATTACAATTTTAACTTTCACTTTGATTTTGCCTTTGAGATTGACTTTCATTTTAATTTCGACTTTCACTTTGATTTCGCCTTTGAGTTTGACTTTCATTACAATTTTAACTTTCACTTTGATTTTGACTTTCATTTTAATTACGACTTTCACTTTGGGTTTGACTTTCATTTTAATTTCGACTTTCACTTTGATTTTGCCTTTGACATTCATTTTAATTACGACTTTCACATTGATTTTGTCTTCGAGTTTGACTGTCATTTTAATTTCGACTTTCACTTTGATTCTGCCTTTGAGTTTTACATTCAAAGTCAAAATCAAAGTCAGAGTGAAAATTAAAGTCAGAGTGAAAATCGAAACTCAAAGCCAAATAAAAAGTTCGCACCCCTGTTAAAAAAAAACCTTTCAAAAGAAAAACCCTGAAAAAAATATTCCCCACATTAAATAAAAAAAAACGTAAATGGAAAATAATTTCAAAACTTAAAATCTCCGTATCTTAAACACTTTTTAAAGCGAACAAATTTCACTATCTTTTATTTTCACAGTTTTTCTGAAAATGGCAAATTGAGATAAAAAACGAATCAAAAGTGTCGCGAAGCAACGTTTCGGTTCCCTTTTTGTCTGAATTTTATTATCCTTAAAAAAAACTGTGATAACATTTTTTTTAAACAAGAAAAGATTTCTCTCAAAAAAAAAAAACTTTTCCTGTTTAAAAAAGAAAAACATGGAAAAAATATTCCCCCTGTTAAGATTACGAAAAAAGAAAGCGAAACAAAAACGAAAATGAAAAATTACAATGAATATTGAAAAATCCTTTTTGGAAAAATAAGAGGAACGCTTTAGTTGATGGATTTACAATTAGATTTTCTTTATCTATCTTGAGGGAATTCTGTGGGATATAAGAAGAAAATTTATTTTTCGTTTCGTAAGAAATTAGGTGTACCACATTTCTGAAGGAAGATTGAGCTTAGGATACTGGTGAGGAAATTGCTCAAATGGGGATGTTTCCTAGAACACTGTTCGGTAATATCGGGCTCCAGTCAATGGCCTGGAAACGGATAAGAACAAAATCACAGCGTGCCCCGTACAACATTCCACAATAATCGCACCTTCAGGACTAATCGCAAAGATAGGAGCAGAAACTCAACTCATTGTCTTACATCCATTGATGCTCGTCCCATAAAAATTAAATAAATTTTCTCCGTTTTTTTTCTCCTTTCTCTTTTTTCTCAAGTCGATTTCGCTATAAGTATAAAAAGCAGAAAGAAATTTGTTTTCTTATTTAATATTATTATTTTTTATTCATTATTAATTTTTACTAATTTTTTTACTTTATTTATTTATTTTATTTATTTTTTTATTTATTTTTTTTCATTTTTTTGCTAACGAAACATTTTCCCGAAGGAAGAAAAAAACGAAAGACTTGAAAATTACGAAAATTACGACTGATAATAAAACTTGTTAAATTCAAGGAGCAAGAGAAATTCAGAAGGCAAGAATAGAGTGTCTTTGGCGCAGTAAACTTTAAACAATGCATAATTGTCAATTCAATTTTGCAGTGAGAGAAGGAGGAACTGTGTATAAGCAACAAAAGATTCGTTGGATCTGGAGAATTTCAAGACATAAACCATCGAAATTATTTGCGAGCAGTAGACCTCGAAATGCGATTACCGAACCAGATGCCATACACTTAAGAGTCGAGGGGGAGTAATATAATGTGAATGAGAGTGATAGAAACAAAATCGTGCACTAGAATAATTCACGAATTGCAACTACTTCATTTTCAAAACACTTCACACTAATACCCCTTCCTAAAGACATTTAATTCTAACAACAGTAATTAGAGAATTCCTTCACGCAAGACATGATACTTTGCATATTTGCAAGAAACAGAAAGAGACTAAAGCAAAAAAAAGAAAAAAAAGAAATTAAATTAAGGTTCAGTTAAAGTGCTACACTTAAATGTTTTTAAAATATTAATTCAAAATATTGTTTTTTCAAAACGATTTTTATTTTACTTTTCGAATAATTAACTATTAATTAATTATTAAATAATTAGCAACACTTATTTGAATTATCAATAATTTTTTAATTTCAATATTTCTTTCTAATAAAATTTAATCACTATTATTTTTAAAAACCAATTTTTATTTGTAAGAATTTCAAAAGCGACTCTTTCAAAATTGAATTATTCTTTAAAATTATTAACTTAAATTCAACAAGAATTCAATTATTTAAATACAAAAATAAAGAATTTATTGCGAGAAATTAGATGTTTCTAAAAATTGAATTCTCATAAAAAAATTTATTAATAAATTTTTTAATAATTAAATATGACGCGATCTGAAGAAAGGGACCTTAGAAGCAAATTATTTTAAGGTTATTTTAATGTTACTTTTTTCTTGATTGGAAGTTTCTTTCTACTTATTACAAATTGAAATCTGTTTTTATTAAATACTTTTGTTGTAATAAAGATTTAAACATAAATAATTTATATTGTCAGTTGATTAATTTTTTGTATTTTCATTAAAAAAATTGCAAACATAACCTATAATTTTTTGCTTCTAAGGTCCCTTTCTTCAGATCGCGTCACAAATTCATTTGAAGAATTTAAAAAATACTTTTGAAAATAATTACATTTTTCGAGAAATCTATTTAAAACTATTTAAAAAAATGAATTTCCTGTGAACAATTTTCTTATTTATGCAAATAATTAAATCCTTGTAAAAATTGTGTTATTTTTAAAGAAATTAAATTATTTTTTAAAATTATAATGTTAAGTTATTCACTAAATAATTTGCAAGTAATAAATTATTTTTTACTAAGAATTAAGATTTAAAAAATGTAAAATTAAAACAGTTTTAAAATCCAACAACTTATATGAGAATATTAAGTTATTATAATAATAAATAATGTGATAAAATCATTACTTAATACTATAAAAATATTGTTTCTGTAACTTCTTAAAAATTATTTCTATTATTTAAATTCAATTCTTACCAATTGTTGCATGCAGACCATAAATTCTTATAATTTTCTAAAATTTTTAACTAAAATTCTTTTCTAAATCAATTTTTACAATAATTTTTTTAAAAGTTTTACGAGTATTATCAAATACATTTATTTACAATTTATGTTAACGAAACTTAGATTATTGATAAATTCTTTAATTAAACATACAGCCCGTGTAGAAAAATTTCTTGTTGAACTATGTGCAAGATAAAAACTATATCGTAAATAACTCGTGAAACTATTCACGTAAATCTATATCGAAACGGTCTAGCTACTGTACAGTTTCACTTCATTAAGTGATTTATATTGTTAAACGTTCTAGGATCTGTATAGTTTCACTACATTAACTACTTTACGTTGTTCAACTATATAAATTCTGTCTAGCAAAACTAGATAATAAATAATATGAAAAACTTATATTTATCATATAAAATAAAATATTTAAATAATCAAAATCAGTAATTGTTTTGCATAAAAACAATATACACTTTTCGTCTAGTATTTCTACCAAATGGGAAATTGTTCGCCTTCGAAAGCAGTCCCTCGCTGCTTATGTTTAAAATTACTTAGGATAAGTTGTCACCAGGGCGCGCAAGTTTCTTTTCTCGTTAACAAGTTGTTTTACCAGTTATATATAAGAAGAGACAATTTCATTCTTAAACTTAAAGGCAAATATTATTTTTGTCTGATTTTTATCACACTCAGGTTTTAATAGAGTGTTTCAATTAAATTAATTCTTTTTCCTGTATTAGACTAGTACTTTATTTTATCATTTATTTTTTTTTGAACAATTTTTGCTATGTGTTGTATTAATAAAATATTAATTTCAGACATTGGTTCAATATTGGTAACCAAGAAATAACCATTCATAAATTTAATTTTAAAACGCTGGTAAATAATTAATATTGGTTATTAATATTGGTTCAATATTTGTTGTAAATGAACAACCAAGGCTTGGAAATTCCGGCATTTGCCTTAGATGTACATAAATTGTTCTAGATCCACAATATAGTTTTAATACAGATTCACAGGATTGTTCTGATATAGTAAAACTATCTAGAAACTTGATGTTCGTAGCGTTACATTTCTAGACAGTTTCTATAACATTTCACAATACTGGAACTATATAGTAAATAGTAAAACTATACCGTTACGCTACAGATACGTGACAAATTTCCACACGGGAGTAGAAAGTAATAACTGTCAAGTAATTTAAAAAAAATTCAATTAAACTTTTCAAAAAAAAATTAACTCTGATGAATTGTTATTTAAAAGTATTAAAAATTCAGATATTCAGAGACTTTTATTTGAAACCATTTAAAATTAAATTATTTCTAAAAATCAATGCTTTAATGCTTTCAATACTCCATTACTATCGAAAATATAAAGTGAAATTTATCTTGAAACCAATTATTATTAGAAAATTCAACGAGAATTCAATTATTTAAATTCAAAAATTAAGAATTTATTGCGAGTAATTAGATGTTTCTTAAAATTGAATTCTCATAAAAAATTTTATCAATAAATTTTTAACTAATTAAATTCTCATGTAGAATTTCAAGAATACTTTTGAAAATAATTACATTTTTCAAAAAATTCATTTTAAAGTGTATTAAAAATAATTAGATTCCCTGTAAACATTTTTCATATTTATGAAAATAATTAAATTCTTGTGAAAAATTGTATTATTTATGAAAATACGTGAATTCTTGAAAAAAAATTTAATATTTATATAAATAATTGTTGACCATGTGACTGTTAGAAATTTAAAGATAATTTTTTCGATCACTTTTCTCATTAAATGTTTTATAAATTGAGCTAAAAGTTTGTAAGAAAGTCTAAAACATAATAAAGAAGGGCAGTAATGTGCAAAAATTCTAATGATTTAAAAAAAAATTATAATAAAACATTTTCAAATTGGTGAAGACGGGAAATTGATTTGAAGTGACGGTGACAACTGATAATTTTAAAGAAATTTGAAATAATTAATTTTTAAAATATTTAAACTTTTACACATTACTGCCCTTCTTTATTGCATTTTAGACTTTCGTAAAAAATTTCAGGTGAATTTATTGAATATTTAAAGAGAAAAGTAGTCGAAAAAATTACCATTGAGAACCTATCAATCACATGCTGTTAATTATTGCAAAGAAGTTTCTAAAAAAATTTTTTAAATAATTGAATTCCTGTAAAATTATTTTTATTTACGAAAATAATTAAATATTTGCGAAGAATTTTATTAAAAATTATTTTGAATAATTGAATTCCTTTGGAAAATTTTATTAAAATAGTAAATATCTAAAAGCATTGAATTATGGGAAATTTTTGAAAATAATTTAAACTTTGCCAAGAATTTTATTAAAATTTTAGAAAATAATTGAAATTTGGAGGAGAATTATATATTATTTATAAAAATAATTGAAATTTCGAAGAGAATTGAAACAAAATTATTCCTTTTCAAAATAATTGAATTTCTACGATCACTTGTAACTTTTCAAAAATTCAATTTTTTTAGTGTTTTTAATAAACATGTTTCTATAAATTCATTTGTTAAATAATTAATTAAAAATATTTAATGAAAAAAACATTGAACTAATTTCAGAAGACTTTGAATTATTGAAATTTTTTTTAAAATCTATGTTCTTTAAAACTTTTAATTAAATTCATTTAAAATTGAAAATTCATAAAATTTCAAATAAAAACTTTTTAAAGTTCATCTATTTATAAAAGTATTGTAATCGCAACTATTATACAAATTCGAATAACTTTGAAAAATTTAAGTAAAATTATTCAATACTTTCAAAAAAATCTTTGACTTTTCCCTCATTTTCTTGACTAATTCTACTTTTTCCGACTTTTCTCTGACCTCCGGCAACACTGTATTAGTCTAGAAATATTAATAATTAAAAATTATATAACTAATCAATATCAAAAAAAAAAAAAATATTATGTATAAATTTCTACAAAATAATTTATCAATTCTCCCAAATAGCAATTTTTGTTAACAAAATTCGTTTTAAAATTTTAAATTTCAAATTTTCAATTTAAAAAGACATTTCCTAGTATATACAATTCAATAGAATCGTCTCTCTAGATAATAACCTTTTCTTATCCGAAGCGATAATCAGAATGGAAAATCCAATCAAATGTACATTTTGAAGATGTCGAATTTTTCCCCGAAAAAAGAGTTGCCGATAGATCGAGCGGGAAATCAGTTTTGCGAGAGGTGATTTTATAGTAATTTTGCGGCGATTCTAAACCGAGGGCGATGATCATAGAATTCCGATCACGCGTTGGTATTCATACGTGCATAAAGTGCAAGTCTGAAAGTGGACATTTCTCCACTCCCATTTACCCCTCCTCCTTTTAAGAGAAAAAAAAAAAAAAAAAAATGAAAAAAAATACAAGAAGAAGAAGAACCCTTTTCTGATATTCGAGTATAGAGAGGCTAGCCAGTAGAAAAATAACCTCAGCAGCCTGAAGGCTGTTTGGCGAGCTGTCCGATGAACCAGCAATGTACGTGAGACGCGTAAAGAGAACACACGTGACATACAATTCATATATATATATTTTTTTTTATTTATATGTATGTATATATATACACATTTATACTTTTGTATGGATATATATTTATATATGACTGTATGTGTGTATATCTATATAAATAAAAAAAATATATATATATATATATATGTGTGTGTCTGTATGTGTGTATATCTATATATCGAGTTTGGATGTACCTTCAATAAGAATGGAGGATGTGATATATAGAGTGCATTATACACCTAACTTGAATGAGGTCGGCAATAGCGATCGACGGACGTGTTCCCGAGAAGAGGATTTCCGCTTTGGAATTCAATTTTAAATCAGCCAGTAGTAGGCGCGCGTACTGGCAGACGCTTTAGAATGAGAATTTAATGAACAACGGGAGGACGATTACTAATGCCCCACTCAGTCAGACATTCTATTGAAATCGAGATTCTCAAAATCCCATAAACAATTCACAATGTTCAATGACTATTCTTCCAGAAAATCGCATTCTCAATTATAAGTAATTTTCTTTAAAAAAAAGTACATATATATATATAATCGTCTGTATATTTTAAATTATTTCCTCCTTTATTTCTTTCTTTAAGTAACAAAATGTCAAAATAAGTGTCAAAGCAAAAAAAAACTTTGTTTGAATTAAACGTCATTTTTATTGAATCAAACTTACTATTTTTCACTAACTGGTTCTTTTTAACTAATCAGTTATTATTCCAGGGTTGCCACAAATATTTAATTTTATTTTTCCCTGATTTCCAGACAAAATTCTCACTTTTTCTCTGACCATATAAAAAAAATTTTGATTTACTCTAAAAATTATTAGATACTCAAAAAAATGTTCTTCTAAATTTATTTACAAATTTCATTAATTGTAAAATTATTCAAAAACATCAAGAACTAAATTTTTCAATAAACGAAATATTTGATTCAAACATATTTTGTTTAAATTAAACTTAAAATATCTTTGCTATACAGTCAAACATATTTAAGTTTAATTCAAACATATTTTTTGGTTCATTTCAAGAAATAATATATTTTATTCAAACATAAAATGTGATTGATTTTAAATTAATTATAACCAACTTTTAAGTTTGAATCAAACACAAAATTTTCAAACATATTTTTTGTTTAAATCAAAACAGAAAATATGTTTGAATTAAATATATTTATTCAAACAAATAATATTTTTGAATCAAAGCAGTAGATATTTTCTATATATTGAGATTAAACTTACAAACTAATTTCAACTTAATAAAATCTCTTAAAATTATTTTTTTATTTAAATAAAGTATAATGTTTTCTCAGTATATAATTTAAATAACCATGGAATTTTTCAACAAAAATTTAATTATTTACAAAAACCCTAATAAAATCCTTCCCAAGAATTCAATTATTTTTATAAGTAGTAAATTTTCTAAAAAAAAAATTCAATTATTTGAAAAAATTGTAATAAAATTCGTTGCAATTATTTTCATAATCAATAAATCGATTATTCGGTAATTTCATTTTTTAATCAATTTTGATTAGAAAATTCTAGAAAAATTCAATTATTTAAATTGAAAAATAAATAATTTATTGAATAACTGAATGTTTGTTAAAATTGAATTCTCTTAAAGAATTTTATCAACAAATTTTTAAATAATTGAATTCTTTTGACAAATTTTAATAACATTTTAAAGAATAATTACATTTTTCGAGGAATTTGATTAAAATATTGTATCCAAAATTTATTTAAAATCCTACGATATGTTTTATTATTTATGAAAATAATTTTAAAAAATTTCCAAAAATGTTATTAAAATTTTTCTAAAATAATTGAATTTCATTGAAGAATTTTATTATTTATAAAAATTATTTTTAAATATATTTGAATTTTGAAGAAGAATTGCATTACTTATAACAATAATTGAATTTGAATTTTTTTTAATAATTGAATATTGAAGAATTTTATTATTTGTAACTAGATAATTGAAATTTTGACCAAATTTTTTGAACATAATTGAATTTCTGCGAAGAATTTTATTACTTTTGAAAATAATTTAATTCTTCCAACGAATTTCATTCAAGTTCATAAAAATAATTGAATTTCGGTGAAGAATTGTACTATTTCTAAAAATAATTGAATTTTAAAAAAGAACTTTGTTAAATTTTTTTTCAATAACTGAACTCTTGCGTCGAATTTTATAAAATTCTTTTTAAATAATTGATATTTTTAGAGAAATTATTTGAAATTTTTCATATTAAATAATTGAATTCATGTGAAATAAGCTAGTTTTTCTTTTGTTTTTAGTATTTACCTACATTGCTTTGAAAAAATTAACCCAAATTACTATGAAATCAAATACTTTTAAAAAATTTATATTTTAATCGAATTGAATATATTTGGTATTAAAATATGCAAATTATTGAGTTTTAAGCAGTGTAGTTTTATTTTCCATTTCGTGAACGATGTTAGCGTGGATTTTTAATAGAAAAACTCGCGAATTAAATAAAATTAATCTAATGGAACAATAATAATCTTCTTCAAAGGAGAAAAACTTTAATATTTTTGAGAATTAATTTTGCGCAATCTAAAAATTTTACTCTTGAGTATGAAATTAAGTAGTTTTAAAAGAAAAAATCACATAATTAAAGAAAAAAATAAATTGAAAAACTGAAGTTTAAAAGTGTCATTTACAGAAGAATCACTCATATGTTAAAAATTTTTAATAATGTCCAAAATTGACTATGGATCACATTATCTAATGAACGCCTAATAATTCCAGAACCAGAACTATAGAAATACTCAAAAATGGAAATGCGTAAAATTCGAAAAACACGTAAACTTCGTAAAATACGCAAAATACGTACAAAAAAAAGACTAAAAGTCTTGTCAAATATTATTCGCCATTCACAGAATTATAGAAATGATGAAGATAGATCTCATTTTACAAAAAAAGATTCTTAGTGGGCGTTTGAACGACCGCACACAAAATTCACTCCACAGTTCTAAATTGAATTTCATCTCCTTTTTTTCCCTTCCTCCTTTTTCTTCTTCTTCTTCTTCGCCTTCTTCTTTTTCTTCTTCTACTTCTTGTACCTTCTTCTAGGCAAGCTTCTGCTTCGCAAGCGAATACGCTGTAAATTAATTTACGCAAATCTTCCGCGGCATGAATTTTTCCAACAGTAATTTCCCTAGAAGCCACGCTTTCTCTCTCTCTCTCTCTCGCTCTCTCTCGCTGCAGAAGTGCTCGGTCGCTCGCGGAGGCAGGTCGTTACCACGGTAATTACCTTTTCTACCTTTGGTCTACTCTGTCTTTTTGTCTCATAACCAAGTAACTATCTTAATTGCTTATGCTCTCTAGATCTGGATACAGCCGTGACGTAAACGCCTTCAAAATAAAGAATTAAACTTACAACCAATGAAATTTCACTATAGTGATTCGAATTAAAAAAAAGAAGAAGAAGAAGAAAAAGGAAATAAAAAAGGGGAGATAATTTTAAGTAAATTGGATTTTTCCCTGACGAATGAATATTACTTAAAAACTTCTTTAAATCGAATTTTCAGTTTATTCTCATTTATAACACAAGAGTTGCTATTAAAAAAGAAAAATTCAAAAAAAAAAAGATGTTGAAAGATTTTTGTATAATATTCATTTAAACCATTTTCATTAAAATTCATTTTTCGTACCGCATAATTATCACTTAGGTAAAGTTTTATTTAACGGAATTTTCGAACTTAACTTTTATGGATCATATTTTCAGTTCACTTGAATAGAAGTCACTAGGATTTCCGAATTATCATAATTGCTATTTGATAAAGGACAAAATTATCGTAATTCAGTTAATTAACCCAATTAGTAAAATTTGACTGTTTATATTTAAATTTGGAAAAATGTATACTAGTTTCAATTAGTGACTGACTTTTTACTTTTAAATTAGTAAGTTTACTAATAAATTAGGAGAAATTACCATTTATAAGGAAAACTATTTGCTGTTTACTTATTCAAAAGCAGAAAGTCAGTAATTCAAAGTAGAAAACGTTTTTGCTCATTCAAATTTAGGGATATTTTCTTATTTAATTATTTATTAAACTATTTATTTGTTACTAATTAATTATTTTTTAAATCTTATATTCTCAATAAATCTACATATTCTTTACTCAATGGTTATTTTCTATTAAAAAGTAGTTTTTTTCTTTAATAACTAAAGTAATTAAAACCAACTCTTTTTGTAACTAATTAATTTTGTTAAATTGAAACATTTTTCTTAGTTATTTTCAACTGATAATTATTTTCATTCAGAATTACTTTAGTTATTTTCTACGCCATTTTTTACCAACTCTATAAAAACAAAAAAAAATCATTTAAAACTTCACAGAAACGCCAGAAATTTACTCATTTTCATAGAATTCTGATTTTTAGAATAAATATTTCGCCTCAACAGAATTAGGAGAAAATTTAAAAAAAAATTCCATGGAAACGAATTTAAAAAAGTACCTTTTTTTAATAAAAATAGATTTCACATAATATAGAGAGAGAGAAAGAGAGACAGAGAGAATCATCCCTCAAAGAGGTCACCAGTTTAAAATCCGCACATGATAAATAAATTTAAAAGAAAGAAAAAAAACCGGAAATTTTTCTACCCCTTTTAAAAAAATTATATATTTTGTTGAGTCAGGACATAAAGCTAATGCATAGTTTAAAGGTAGAAATCCCCCTATAATTTCTGTGTCATACACGCAAACGAGAATTCTAGTGCAGAGGAAAATTCTAATGGTGAAATTATCCCCCGCAGTTATTAATATTTCATACTGATTCAATAGTTACAAATCGTAAAGCCGAAGTAGAGATAATCATACACTCGATAAATATATACGAGGGTAACTCGAGAGACTCATACTCTCATCCCCTTTTTTATTTGGAAAAAAAGGAAAATTATAATTCAACCACTGGAAGAAAAAAGATTTTTACACAAATCTTTTTTTTTGGGGGGGGGGGAATTTTCCCTCCTCTCTAAATGCCGGAAATCTTCAAAATAATTACCAGCGAAACGGGATATTAATTTGTCATTATTATTATACTAGTAAAAGTAATATTATTCTATTAAAATATTATTATGAAATATTATAATTTTATTACATTGATAGAATAATTTTTCTTATTATGAAAATTATAAAATATTTTATTTACAAAAAATAAACTTAAATTTTTCAAAACATCCAAAGTTTCATTTATAATGACACTGTTAATTATTAGTGTTTATTATTTTCATAAATAATATTTTTCAAAAGAATGACATTATTTCTATGCAAAATAATAAAATTCTTGGCAAGAATTTACGAATTTTCAATACAATTTTAACAAATTTTCAAAAAAAGATTCAATTAATAACAAAAAATTTTAATACAGTTTTTCAAAGAAATGAAATTATTCTCTGAAATTTTAATAAATGCTTCGAAACAATTTAATTATTTTTAATGAGTTATTCATTTTTATAGTAAAATTGTTCATAAGAATTAAATTAATTTAGATAAATAATAAATATAAATAAATAAAATTCTTCTCAAGAATTCAATTCTTTTCAATACAAGTTTAATAAAATCCAAAAATCAAATTTAAAAAATTCAATGATTTTTATAAACAGTAAAATTCTTGGCAGAAATTCAAATATTTTCTCATGATTATTTTATCAACAGTTTTCGAAAGAATTGAATGATTTTTAAAGTCAATAATAATTGTTCATATGAATTCAATTATTTTCATTATTTTAACATATTTCCTTGAATGAATTAAATTATTCAAAAAAATAGATTTACTTGCTAAGTTGACGATGAACATTATTATAGAAACTTTTTTTTCTTAAAAAATTTTTAAGATTTCAATTTTATTTCTTAAAATTTCAGTAAAATTCTTTGCACAAATTTAATTAATTTCATAAATGACAAAATTCCTTAAATGAATTCAATTATTTTCAACGATTTTTTTATAGTTTATTAGGTTCTATTATTTAATCATTTTTCTAATTATAATTTGATTATTTATTTATTAAATAACTTATTTAATTAATAAACAATTATTTGATTTTTTTAAATAAAAATTTGTAGAAAATTATTGCAGAGATTATTTCCCCTGTTATTATTAAATTAATATAAAAGTATTAAATAAAATCAATTCAAACTGTCAATAATAATCAATTAGCAAGAAAGAAAAATTGATAAGAAAAAATCTCATTTCCCGAAGTTTTCCGAACAGTATGACGATTTAGGAGAGAAAAAAAACTTTTTTTTTTGTTCGACAAAGAATGCTTATGTAGACAGCATAGGAAAGTTTTCGGGGCAAACTGTATTTAACAGTGGACAAAGTTTAAGCCATCAGTTCATCATCTTTCGATAAACCTGGCTCACCGATAATCCCTCTCAAAGCAGTGCTTCGTGATAGTTTCAAATAGAACGCCTTCCAAGTTTCCAAACATTTCAACTCTCTATTAAATAAAATCATAAAAATATGACACCTTTATGAGAATTGTAGATTAAAAAAAAGAGTAGAAGTAGAAGAAGCGAAAAGAAAATAACTGATATCAGAGTAATTTTAATGACACGATAATTGGCGTAACATTTTTTTTTTTTTATTACAGAAAAGATATTTCAAAGTATCCAATAAACTCCAATCACGATCATCATTAGTCTTTAAAGTGCTATCATACGTGACACGAAAAGAAAACGAATTAAAAAAAAGTTTTTAAACAAAAAATAATAATGAGGGACAATTTTTCTATTAGATTTCATTTACAATGGCAATTCAAGTGAAATTATTTTTCATTCTTTTCGGTGAATTATTTTTTTGCAATTGGAGCAAATAATTGAACGAAACATTCACCAACAATCGAAAATTATTGTTTTACTTTAGTATATTTAATAATAATTATCACTTTTAGTAATTATCTTATTTTTAATAATTATCTTACTTGTAATAAATTTGTTATCTTCTCGAGTGTGAATGAAAAATTCCTTCCCCCTCTGTCGAACAATTCCAAAATTTATTTGCGTGAAATGTAAATTTACTAAAGAAGAAAAAATCAAAATAACAATAGTAACCCTTATGGTAAATGTTGACCCAATTTTGCGGACATTGCTCCCAAGATTAATTAAATCTCCCAACAATATAATTTTTGCATTAAGATAAATTTTCTTGAAAATAAAAAACTTGACGCTTGTTTCTTTCACTGATATTTTTTTCTCTAAATGAGAAAAGCAAAAAAAAAAAAAAGAGAGAGAGAAAGAAAAAGGAAAATTTAAAAAGTTTTAATAAAGAAAGCTGCAAGATGTTTGTTAATAAGGAGCAAATTTGCCAAAATAATTCAAGTAACTTTGTGTAATTAACAGTTTATGAGATATAAATTCTTCCCCTAAACTGAGGAATTTTAATCTCGACAGTTTTAATCCCTTAATTCATGAGAAATTTCCCCTTGATATGCTTCCCAACTCCACACATTCTCCAGGGATGAAATTTGTTCTCTCCGAGTTTAAACTCTAAATTGTAAATTTTGATTGGTAATTTTGTGTATTTTACAAAAGAGATACTAATTCAGTGGGTAAAAAAAATAAAAGAAGAAAATAAAAAAAAAAGGAAAGAAAAAAAGGGAAAAGAAGCCAAAGAATGAGAATGTTAAAAAGAAATTGAAGAAAGAGAAAGAGAATAAAGAAAAAGAAAATTAAAAAGAAGAAAAGATAAAGAAAAGAAAAACAAAGATGAAAAAAAGAAAGAAAAATGAAAGAGGAAAAGAAGAAAATTAAAAATCAAAAGAAAGAAAAGAAAATATAGTAAAAAAGAAGAAAAAAGAGGGAAAGAAGAGTAGAAAAAATAGATGGAAGAAAGATACATAGCGGAAAAGAAGAAAACGAAAGGGAAAAAATTAAGTAGAGAAAGAAAATTATGGAGAGTAAAAAAAAGATAATTAAGAAGAAAAAGAGGAAAAAAGGATAAAAGAAAAGAAAACTAAAAAGAAAAAGAAAGCGTAAAGAATGGAATTTAAAAATAGAAAGAATAGTATAAGAAGAAAAGTGAGAAGAAGTTGAGAAAGAAAGGGAAAAAGATAAAGGAGGAAATTAAAAAAAAGAAGAAAAATAAAATAATTACTAAATTCAGAAGAAACTTAAAAAGAAAACGAAGAAGAAGAAAAAATAAGAAGGAAGAAAAGCACAAAGCGGAAAGGAATAAGAAGAAATGAAAGAAAATCCAGAAGAAAAAGAAAATTGTGAGGAGTTAAAAAAAAGAAAGAAGAGAATTAGAAAGAATAAGAGGATGAAAGTGAAAAAGAAAAGGAAAATTAAGAAGATAAATAAAAACGAGAAAAGAAAAAGAGAGAAACAAAGATGAAAAAATAAAAAAGAAAGAAGAGGAAAAGAAGAAAATTGGGAAGAAATAGATTAACAAAGGGATAAAAAAATTAGAAAATTAAAAAACAGAAAAAATATATGAAAAAAATTTTAATGAAAATTAAGAAGAAAATGAAAAACAAAGAAGGGAAAAGAAGGAAATTAAGAAAAAATAAGAGAAGAAAATTGAAAAAAATACCATGAAATAGCGAAAGAAAGGGAAAAATAAAAGGAAAAAATTAAAAAAAGAAAATAAAAAGTTTTTTAAACTCAGAAGAAAATGAAGAAGAAGAAGGAAGGGAAAAAGAAAAAAGGAAAAAATTTAAAAAAAGAAGATAAAAAGTTTTTTAAACTCAGAAGAAAATTTAAAAAAAGAAAGAGAAAAAGAAGAAAGGAAAAAATAAAAACGAAGAAAGACACAAAGCGGAAAAGAAGAAGATAAGGAAGAAGAAAAAAGATAATTAAGAAGAAAAAAGGATGAAAGGAATAAAGGAAAAAACTCAGTAGAAGAAGAAGACGTATACGAGAAAAAATTAAGAAACAGGAAGAACAGGAAGAAAAAGAAAAGAATAAAATTGAGAAGAAATAGAGAAAGAAAAAGAAAAAGAAAGAAAATTTAAAAATTCAGAACACTGAAAAAAAAATATTCTGAATTTTAGAATACATACTAAAATAGGTGCCAAGGATATTCCCCACTTAAATTAAGTGGGAAATATTCTTACAATAAGAATATATTCTAATAGTAAGAATATATACCACTTAATTTAAGTGGGGAATATCCTTGGCACCTATTTTAGTATGTATTCTAAAATTCAGAATATTTTTTTTTCAGTGAAGGAAACGAAGAAGAAAAGAGAAAAAGAAAAAAAAGGAAAAAATAAGAATGAAGAAAGTCACAAAACAGAAAAGAAGAAGAAGAAGAAAGGGGAAAAAATTTAATAGAAAAAAAAATTATGTAGAGTAAAATAAGAAGAAAGAAGAGAATTAAGAAGAAAAAGAGGAAGAAAGTGAAAAAGAAAAAGTAAATTAAGATGAAGAAAGCGAAAAAGAAAAGGAAAGAAAAGAAGAAGATTAAAAAAACTAAATTTCGAGACAAAATACTTATTTACTTTCAAGAGTTGCTTGAATATATTTTTTTCTCTCTAAAAATTCCACACTCACACTGTGTTTATAAAAAGAAAAAAAAAAGAAAAGAAAGACCGCGCGCGTCTCAAAAATTGGTATCAAAGGAGTAAAGAAAACGCCATGGGAAATTTCGTCACGTGTTGTGTCATTCTTTTGCTGCATTAAAGAGAAAAATGTTGAGTCCCCGTATCCGGAGTCTTCCAATCTATCCGCTTTATATACCCTTTTCCTTCCCCATTTTCATGACACACACTTTTCAAGATGTGAATTCACTCGCTTACTTGATGCGAAAAATCTCAAAGGTCCTTGGATATTATACTAAAAATGGAATATAGTGAAACGAGTTGATATCACTGACCCTTCCCAGGAAAGAAGGCAAGAGAAAGAGAATATATATTTTTTTTTTTGAGAATAAGTCTTTTGGGAAATGTCTGACAATCGATATTCTCCGTTAATGGGTCGTCTGGGATTGAAAAAAAACAGTTATATATATATAGTAATTTCCACACGAGAAACTTAATTGACGGTTTTTGGGTTACTTCTGTGGGAATGAACAGTTGGTGGTTCGAATTTGTTAACCAAAGATTTAACTGTCACGAACGATTTCTTTTTTTTGACATTTAATTCGACATATGTTACTGTGATTAAGAGGACTTATTTGACACATGTGTTCTTTTTTTCGAATACACAAATTTTTATATTTTTTTTTTAATAATAAGAAAAAATAAAATAGAAGAACAGAAAAATAATTATTTTCTAGTATTGAAAAGTTATTTTCTAATAATAATTAGTTACTTTTACTAATAACAAAAATTAGCTCAAATTTTTTAAAACTAACTTAGTCAAATTTTTAAATTTCTTAATTTCAATTTCTTTTTTCCAAATTATTTATTCACCAACTAATATTTAATTTTTTTATTTACAACTAAAATTATTAGTAACTAATTAAATTAATCGATTTTAATTAATTTGTAGTTATTTATTCACGAAAAATTAGTTATTTTTTATTGTCAACTAAAATATTAAAACTAAAACCATTAACTTAATATTTTTTAACAAACTTAAATAGTCAAATATGACTAAAAATAATTAGTCATTTTTTACTAATTAGTTTTTTTTCTTTAAACAGTTATTTTTTTCTAATAATTATTCGTTTTAACTAAAAACTAAAAAGTTGTAACAACAACAATACAAATAATAATAATAATAATAATAATAATAATAAATAATACACGGGAAAAAACCTTCAACTGGTACAGCGATTACATATACTGAATTAGCGAAAGTATTCGTTAAAATAACTAAAAATTTTGCAAATATAGTGAATTTCATAGTTGTTCCAGGTGAAGATTTTTCGTGTTATAAAAATACAAAATAATAATAATAATAATAAAGCTTGCAAAAAACAAAAATTGTCAGATCAAAACCCTCTTTTTCTATACGAACTGGTACTGAAAAAATTTTACCTCGAATTTTTTTGTCTGACTCTAATGGACTTTTACCACTGATAACAAAATTACAAAATTCAAAGCTTTTATTACGCTTAAACTAACTTTTGAGTATTAAAGAAATGATGAGAAACTTGTGAAAAAGAAGAAAAAGTCAAAAATAGTCTCACAGAGCAGGAAAATATATATTAGAGAGAGAGAGAGAGAGCGAGAGTAAAAGGAAAATGTTAAAAGCAGATTCACAAAAATTCTCTACCAAAACGACATGAAAAATGAAAAGAAGACTTTTAAAGTATAGAAAAAAATATTATCCTTAGAAAGCAGGGAAAATATGTAAAGAAAGTAATATTTTACAGTAAAAAAAATAAAAATAAATAAATCCACTTCTCTTTCTATCTCCTCAATCTTGTAAGTAAGTCAACATTTTGCAAACAAACTGCTAACAAGTTATTATCAAATTTATCTCTTTGTTAAATTATATTTTTTAATTTCTAATTCTTAACGTTTGTGTTAAAATTTAAAAATATTTTATATCTTATAATACTAGTAAAAAAAAATGTTAAGTAGTGTAAGTCAATATTTTTTAGATTGTCTTTTTAATACAATGTTGAATTTATTAGCAAAACCGAGTGTTTTGAATTTTTTCGCAAAATAAGAATTTTTAATTTCCTATTTTCTTTTTAAATTTAATAATAGGTATTTATTTATTGTATTTAGAAATATTATTTTTATTTTTCAAATAATACAACATTATTTTTATTTATCTACATAAATTATTAATGTTATATTTCAATATTTCTCTTTTTTCCAGAAAAATTAGCACATTGTAACAAACATTTTAGGACTAGGTAATTATTCTTTTCATTTTTTCTAAACAAAATTTAAAAAATAGTAGGAAAATTAAAATTAGAAAATATTTTGCACATTTTCTGCTTCTCAATGACAATTTATAAACAAAGTACAAGTTTTAAGTAGAAAAAAAGTTATAAATCAAATTTTTATTAAGAAATTTGATATTTATTTTGGAAAAAATATTAACATAATTTGTTTGTTAAAAACTATACTATCGAAATTATAAGAAAAAATAAATAAATAAAACAATTTTTATTTTATAAAACAATTTTTGGTTACCCCAATTTTTTAATAATATTTTCAGTTATTTTCAAATAATTTAAATATATTACGATTATTCTTATTCTGACTTTTGGGCAGAAATATTTTTATTTTATTATTTGTTTTGCTTGAGAAATTTATTGAACACTTTATCAGGGTTGTCATGCATTTGTTCATTTGAAAGTTCCTGATTTTTTTAGTTTAAAAAATAAAAATTTTCCTGGTTTTTAAAATAACATTATTTTCTACCACATTAATAATACAAAATAGTTGATTTCGTTCAAGGATTTTTAAAAACATTTTTAAGAAGAAAAAAATTTCTAAAAAATTTGTAAATAAAATTTATATGAAATTGAGGAAAATTTTTAAAAATAATTGAATCTTTGGCAAGAATTTTATTAAAAATTTTTAAATAAATGAATTTTGCCAAAAATTTTGTTAAGAAATTTTTAAAATAATTGAAATTTCGATAAGAATTTTTAAAAAACTTTTGAACATAATTTAGTATTTGGAATCATTTATAATTATTCTAAAATTCGATTTTTTTAGTGTTTTAAGTGGAACTCGTCCATAAATCAATTATTATTTTTCATAATAAATAAAATGTATATTAAAAAATGTAACGAATTTTATAAGAATTTGAATTATTAAAGTGTTTCATAAACCTAAATTATCTTTTAAAATCTGTAAAGTTCAATTGTTGTTAAAAATAGAAAAAGTTTAAAATAAATAAAATCTTTTCAATGATGAGGAATCTAACATTCAGAATTTTCTTATGAATTTTCGAAATTGAATATTGTTTTAGTACTTTTGACAAAATTTTATAACTTATTCTCGACTTTCCTGAATATATTTAGAAAAATAGTGATTTTGAGTAGAATTATTCTGAATAATTGAATTTTTTAATGTTAATGAAAGAAGAAACTTCACGCGCGCGTTATATTTTCGCTAGTATTTTAATATTTTTATTTTACATATTTTTATAAACAAAAAAAATGACAAACTGTCTTTCAAAATCGAAAAATCAATCATACAAAATTAATCTGAAGAGGTACAAAACAAAAAACTTTTCTAAATAAAATAAAAAAAATTTCCCATTCAAAAAAAGAAGAAGAAAACAACTTAACCCAATTCTGTAACTCACAGCGCAAATATAATTGATATCTACAATTTCAGAAGAGGGAATATAAAAAATATCCGGTAATATGTTATCGATATGAATGCATAAATGTTGGAAAATTAAGTTGAGTTTGAATTATTCTCCTATTCTGCTTTTATATTCGAATAATTCAAAGCCAAAGGATCCGTTTATTATTCTGTCTGGGCTCTCCTATCTTTATATTCATAACGCGTTTATTTCTTCGTTATTAGGCATTCATCATAACGTGAGAATCATATCCTCACTTCGAGTGCATATTTCCCTTATTTCCTCTTTCTCTCTCAAGAAATTTTGAGACAAGAAGAGAGAGTAGATCGATGAGCATCTATCGCGCTGTGGTTTTCTTGGTATTATACTCGTCATCCCGTCGTCCATGACAGACAATTTCACGCAGCAAGAGAAAGAGAGAGAGAGAGAGAGAGGGAGGGATAAAGTTGCTTTTCTTGGAGACCACGTCAATCACATATTTCAAACATAAAAATCCATCAGAAAAATTCATCCATCAGACCTTTTTTCCTTTTTTTCCACCCTCACTGGAAATTTTGTTTAACTCTCGCATTATTATCGCAAATTCCAAATAGATTCCAAAAAAGTAAAAATAATTTTTTCTTTTAATTTGTATATACAATTTTTACAATTTTTCTAAAGATATCAAATTGAGACAAAAAACTAATTTAAACGTTGCTCCGCAGCACTTTTTATTTTATTTTTATCTCCATTTAATATCCTCAAAAAAACAGTGTTTTATTCTTTGCTTTTATGATTTTATCTTCTCCACGGATTTCAATTTTATTCAGTTAAATCGAAAATGTATTTCGTAATTACAAAATTAGAAAACAAAAATCAATCGTAGTCAAATATTTTTTATAGTTACGAAAAAAGTAGTAGATCTTCAGTGGATTTTTACTGATTTAGTTTAAAAGAATAAATAATTAATATCAATTGCAATCAGATATTTTTGTAACATTAAAATAAGTATCAAATTTTTTTTTTCAATTGGAACGTAAATAGTAAAGACAGGCCTCAGATCGACTTTAAGATGCAAAAAATGTCGCTGTAGTTGATAAAAATTTTTAAACAAGTCTAAAAAGTCGTTTTAATTAATTTAGTGTCGAGACAAAAATTTTACATTGAATTTCTCTGACTTAATTTCTAAATTCAATTGTTCAAAACTTTAATAATATTATTAAGTACATATTTAAATAAATACTTCATATTTGTTTGCCTCCAAAAAATGAAATTTTTAATTTAAATTTAAATCCTTCTAAATAGTTTTTCAAAATTATAACTATAGTTCTTCCAAAATTCAATTATTTTCTACAATTCATAACTAAATTTCATCTCTAAATCAATTATTTAAAAACAAAAATTCAATTTTTTATCATACTTGTAAATTTAAAAAATTTTTAAGATATAATATTTTTTTAAATTGTAATACAGAAATTCTGAAAAATTAATTTTTTCTAAATTTTTTAAAATTATTTTTGAATGATTTTTTGAAAGAAAGTGTTTTAAATTTTAATTAAATGTAAAATTAAGAAAATTCGAAATAAATGAAATTTCATAAATACTTTTTAAAAAGAACAAAATAATTGAAACATAATAATTGATTGTAAAAAAATTATGATAAAATATTTCTAAAAATTGGGTTTTTAAAAATATTTTTCACTGTAATTTATTGAATGCAATTGAATTTATTTGAAGAATTTCTATAATTTATAGAAAGCACATAATTTTTTAAAATCTTTTTAATTAAAAACTATTCACATAATTGTTTTCTCAAAAATGTCAAATTCTAAAAAATTTTAATATTATTATTTAAATTTATATTAAATTTGTATGTGGAAATATTGAATAATATTTTTTTTTAATTTAAATTAAAATGCAAAATTCCAAGAAATTCTTTTGTTCTAAAAAATTTATAAAAATAATTTTTAAAAGTAAATTCAAATTAATTTTCATTTTTAAATTTACACTTGAAGATTTGAGAAAGGGTCGGTTTTTAGTAAAAAAAAAAAATATTTAGTCGATAAGATTCTCTAAAATAGCGAAGTTATTAATTAAAAAAACTGATAATTTCGGCAATACATTAAAATTTTTAGCTATTTAGTTCTCTGAACTAAAAATTTAGCTAATAAAGTACAATTTTTACTTGTTTTAGGTTTTAATTTCTTTTTCATGTAATAATAATAATAATGATAATAATAATAATAATAATAATAATAATAATAATAATAATAATAATAATAATAATAATAATAATAGAAATGTAATTTTCGAGAGAATATGATAAATTTCCGGATATACAACTTGGAATAATTGTTTTTATAGACAGGCTTGTCGATTATTTATACGTATACATATAGAGTCTAATATGTGGATGAAGTAAAACTGTTTTTTCTTTCATCTGCATACTCTTGCCGATCTTGCTGGCCATTTAGAAACGTCGATTTAGTCAGCTTGATCGTTTTCCGATATTTAATAAATGGTGATATTCGTACCTTCTCAGGCTGGCTCTCAAAGTCATTGATTTTGGTTGACACAATGAGAAATTCCAATCTTGCGCTTCACTATATAACCAAGTCAAAATGACGAAGTCCAGAAAACTTCGATTATGAATGAAAATTAATATTACCGAGCACAATTTTAATTATATTCTCTCCTATAGAAAAAGAGGAAATATTATTTCTATATGATAAATCTCGAAATTTAATTAGTAAAATTATTTTCTCAAACTGGAGAAAGAGAAAAAGAAAAAGAAGTCAAATAAAAATCTACGTTTGAAAAAGATTTTTTTTTTAAACAGACATTTTTCTTTTATTTTTAATTTCTTTTTTCTAGGAAAATTTATTTCGACATTTCTTCTTGACGTATTGTATTAAAATTAAAAAGGAAAAATAATATTAATTTACTCACATTTAATATTTTAGTAGGTGAGTAATTCTTTTTATAAATTTTACAATTTACAAGAGTAATAAATATTCCAGTCGAAACTATTGTTTATCACTCGCAGGAAAAAGTGTTTATTGTTATTATTATTTTTTCAATTCTTTTTTTTTGTTTTTTTTTTTTTTTTTGCTGAATTAATATCAGCCACGCGTGAAAAAAAAATCGGTTATGTAATATTTTATCTCCCGCGAACCGGAAAGTAGTAAATCGTCTATTGCACTGGGAATACACATATACACACACATATTTCAAAAAAAAAAAAATGATTTTCTCGATATAAACGCGAAACGAACGATTGGTATAATACCAATCGTTGAAACATTTCATTCGTAAAGCCTATACAGATGAGAGTTTACACAATCGATTCAATGAGAATGAGTGCCCTTTTTCCCACGATCTTATTATGATTTTCCAAAGAGGAAAAGGAAGAAAAAAGAATTCCCAGGAGGAAAACTCTGCTCGTCTCCATCATGATAATTTTCTTTCGCGTGAAAAAACAATGGCGCAAGAAAAAAAAATACATTTATATGTGAATGAAAGAATAATGGCGGATATACTGATGATGGAGGGGAAAATTATATTAAATGTTTAAATAAAAGGAAAAAAAACCGCTTGGTAAAGAAAAAGCTAATTTACAAAATTGATACCAGTGGGAAATTTTTTTTTATTATTTGTTTTCAAATTGCGAAAAAAAAGTCTGACTATAATTGATCTTTACTACTTATTCTGTAACTAGAAGAAACATGTCTGACTATAATGGATTTTTCTACTTCGTTTGTAACTAAAAGAAATGTCTGACTATAATCGATCCTTACTACTTATTTTCTAATTACAAAAAATTTCTCTGACTAAAATTAATTTGCTATATACTTGAGACAATCAGTATTATTTTTATTGTTCATACTTTTATTATGGTTTACACAGAAACTTTGAAATCAGCATTATTCCATTAAATAATAATTATAAATCAGAATAAAAAAATATTTCAAAAAAAAGCATTTCCGGTATGAAAATAATATTTTCGCTAAAGTTTTCAACATATTTTTGTAAACATAAAAAGACGTTCATTAGCGTCCAAAGCAGTGCAAAGTAAGTTTGCGTAATTATTATTGCGTGCTCGAGAGTTATTCATTGGTCTGACGTTTTCCCGCAAAATTTTTGCTCACAAACAAAGAGATGGTAATTAGCTTTTTTTCATCAGTTGAAAAAATCTGTTGATTTACACTTTTAATAATTTAATGAATTATAATTTATAAATTTTAGTCACACGAGAAATTGCAACAATTCTAATGGTAATAATTTTTTTAAATTTAATATGACAAACAATACTAATAATTAAAAAACACACAGTAAATCGCGAGGTGTTAAAATAACACCACAATGGATTAAAATAATCTGCAACAGTTTAATCACTTTAGGATTAAATTAACACCAAAAAGGATTAAAATAATCTATTTTGATGTTATTTTTAACTATGAATGAAATTTTGTTTTAAATAAAACACAAAAAGTTAATGATTTGTAAAAATTCAACGAATTTAGCTTCACCAGGGAGAATAGTAAATTAGCAACTAACTTAGTTACCAACTTACTAATTAACCTAATAACATAGTTACTAAATTCAATTGTGTTAAAAATTTTTATAAAATTCAGGTCAAAATTTTTATTCTCTTCATAAATAAAAAAATTCTTCTCTGATATTCCATTATTTTACAAAATTTTAATCTAATTCTTGTCAAAATTTCAATTATATTCAAAAGTTTTCTAAAATTCCATCATTTTCAATATCTACATTTCAATAAAATTTTCCAAAAGAATTCCATTATTAAAAAAAATTTGAATACAGTTCTACGCAAACATTCAATCATTTTCATAAATAATAAAAAAATTTACAAAAATTCAATAATTTACAAATTTTTTTATAAATTTCTTCGCAATAATTCAATTATTTTCATATGTAATAACATTTCTACAGGGATTCAATTATTTTTATAAATAATAAAATTCTTTTAGGAATTCAATTATTTTAAGAAATAATAATACTTATTGCTGAATTACAATTTTTTTTAATGCAATTTTATTCAAATTTCTCGAAAATGTAATTATTCTTAAAAATCTTATTAAAATGCGTCCAAAGAATGTAATGATTTAAAAAATTTGTTGATAACATTTTTCAAGAGAATTTAATTTCAACAAACATGAAGTTAATAAATTATTTATTTTTGTATTTAAATAATTGAATTGTCATAGAATTGACTAATAAAAATAGTTTTAAAAATAAATTTCAGTTGAATTTTTAGATTATACTTAAGTATTAAAAGCATTATAAGGTGGATTTTTAGGAATAATTAAATTTTGAAAAAGTTTCAAAAACTATAATCATTGAAATTCTTAATTTTCTATATTTTTGACAAAAATTTCTGTAGAATTAATTCTTTTTAAGAGTTTAATAAGATTTTTATTGAAATTATTTCAAGATTTTATTTTTCAAAATATATACATATTTAATTGCAGAATTTCCGAATAATTGCAATTTTATAAAATTGAATTGTAAACAAATAAATTTGAAAATTCTCATAAAACTTATCGCAACGTTTTAATTATTTTTCATAAAATTATAATTAAATTCCTTCAAAAAAATAATTATGTTCAAGCAACTTTTAATAAAATTCGACAAAAGAATTGAATAATGAAAAAATTTGTTACTAAAATTCTTTATGAGAATTGAATTTTGAGAAACATTCAATTATTCGATAAATTATTTACTTTTGCATTTAAATAATTGAATTCTTATAGAATTTTTCAATAAAAATTGATTTTCATTTCATAAAAATGAATTTCAATAAAAATTTTTGATTATAATTGAATATTAAAAGAAATACAAAGTGAACTTTTTGGAAAAAATTAAATTGTGAAATTAATATTTTTGAAAAAATTTAAATGAATTTTTAAAATATTATTTGGAGTTTTTATTTTCTAATATGCATTTAATTAAAGAATCTAGGATTAATTGAAATTTCGTGAAATTGATTAATTAATTTTTATTAAAAATAATTGATATAAAGAAAAATTGTAGTTAAAATTTTTGAAAATAATAATTGAATTGAAATAATGGAAATAATTTTGCAGAAGTATAATATTCTTAAAATATGAAATAATGATTTTATTACTTGGTCATCTTTAATTATTAAAAAATATGAAGAAATCTTCATTTCTTCATGTTTTAAAGTTATAAAAAAATTTAATAAACTAAAATTTCATTAATTGTAAAAAATAACACCAAAATTGATTATTTTAATCTTTTCTGGTGTTAATTTAACCTACAACACTTTTTAATACCTCACGATTTACTGTGAATATATTCGAAAATAATGTTAATTTTAATTTATTATTACTGATATCATTACAATTAATATTGTCAGAGGGTCAGTCCATTATATTTCACCTAAAGCCGTTGCGGCCTATTTTTAAAAAAATCTCATAATTTGTAAAAATGATGTTTAATAACCGTAGATTTTACTTTTGAGAATTATTTTATAAAATTTTTTGATTTAAACATAGAATTTGAATTTTTAAGTTGAGTTGCACAGAAAAAAGGTTAGATTGACAGTTATGAAAATTTAATAAAGAAGCATGGAAATAATTTAGATCATACAAATTTCTTGATTGATATTTGTTAAAAATGAGCTAATTTACTTGTATAAATAGATTATTATGTAAACAAACCCAAATTAGTAGATAAAAATTGATTTCAAAACTTAACTCTAAAATGTCAAAAGTCACTACATTTTATTTACACTTTTCTAAAAAGTATATAAATATTTAAAAATTTATTACTATTTAATGTAAAGTATTTTTAATGTACTTTTATAATATGTGCTAACTTTTTAATTTTATAATATAGAAATATAAAAAATTTTACCTTTAATATTGAGTGTTTCATGATTTTCAGTGATTTTAATCACTTATTTCTTCTCAGGCGGTTAATCAAAAAATCCAATTTTTGTCTTAATATTTAAGTTTGGCCTTCTTTTTCATTCTATTAAATTTTGGTGATGGAGAACGAACTACTTTTAAGTTTAAATTTAGTTTAAAAAATCTGCTGAAAAAACGCATTTTTTTGGTTAAATACAAGTAGATTTTTGCAAGACTATTAAGATAGCCAACTTCAGTGTTATAAAAATACTTGCATTTTAACCAAAAAAATGCCTTTTTCAGCAGATTTTTTAAACTAAATTTAAACTGAAAAATAGTTCGTTCTCCATCACCAAAATTTAATAGAATGAAAAAGAAGGCCAAACTTAAATATTAAGACAAAAATTGGATTTTTTGATTAACCGCCTGAGAAGAAATAAGTGATTAAAATCACTGAAAATCATGAAACACTCAATATTAAAGGTAAAATTTTTTATATTTCTATATTATAAAATTAAAAAGTTAGCACATATTATAAAAGTACATTAAAAATACTTTACATTAAATAGTAATAAATTTTTAAATATTTATATACTTTTTAGAAAAGTGTAAATAAAATGTAGTGACTTTTGACATTTTAGAGTTAAGTTTTGAAATCAATTTTTATCTACTAATTTGGGTTTGTTTACATAATAATCTATTTATACAAGTAAATTAGCTCATTTTTAACAAATATCAATCAAGAAATTTGTATGATCTAAATTATTTCCATGCTTCTTTATTAAATTTTCATAACTGTCAATCTAACCTTTTTTCTGTGCAACTCAACTTAAAAATTCAAATTCTATGTTTAAATCAAAAAATTTTATAAAATAATTCTCAAAAGTAAAATCTACGGTTATTAAACATCATTTTTACAAATTATGAGATTTTTTTAAAAATAGGCCGCAACGGCTTTAGGTGAAATATAATGGACTGACCCCAGAATTAAAAATAAAAAAAAGTAATATAAATGATTAAATTGTAAACTCTGGACACTTTTTATGACTAAAAATATTTCGCATAGTAGAAAATTTTGAGGTACATTTCGAAACATTTTTGAAGTAACGTTTTTTTTGTGGACTATTTTGCAGAAAAAAGATGCAACTCAACAATTGCAAAACCGAAGACAACTAACGTCGTGAAAATGGTCGGAAGTACGTGACGGGAAACGATTTAGAAACTACTCGAGTGTACCTTAATTCAAACCAAGTTTGACAGTTTCACGTCCAGTGGCTCAGAAGATATTGTCGTAACAAAGTTACACACAAGTTCTACATCGCCTAACGAAAAAAGCAAAAAAAAAGAAAAAGAAACACAGGCATATATCCAAAAACAAAAAAAAAGAATTTTCATTTCTTTTTACTTTTCAAAAGACAAGATTGTATCTTCTAAATCAGTGAACGTGAAACATCTCCGAAAGAAAGCTTCCAACCTTTATTAAATGTCTGTATTTTACTCTCTCTCTCTCTCTTTCTTTCTTTTCATCACTAACTTGTGACAAATCATGTTGGGATTTATCCTTTATTATATACAACGTATACGCGGTCTTAAATGGGTTCTCGTCAAACTTGACAAATAACTAACTCTCCCTCAAGAATACAATTCATTTTTTACATCTACACATGTGATGGTAATTGAGTGCACAAAAATAACAGCTTTTTTTTGTCCCCGAAAGCAAAAAAATATCGTTTTTCTCCAAAGTTATTATCTTTCTTTTTCCTCCCCCTTTTTTTCTTTTCTTGCCTCTGCGGAGTTTTGTATTCTCTAATATTCTTTCTTCAAAAAGGTGATTCTAATTTAGCGAGAGAAAAAATATATTTTAACTCTATAATAGAAGTAGAAAAAATTTTACTAGAAAAATTATGGTTTTATTTAAAAAATGATTTTCGATTTTTGAACATTTCCTTATGAACTGTATTTTACTGAAAGAGATAAGATTTTTAGTTCTTTATTAGAATTTTAAGTGAAAAAAAATAATTTTTATCAAACAGTGCAAAATGAAAAAAGAATTATCACATAAGAAAGTGGAATTAAAAAATAACTAGTAAAAATCAATTATTGTCTGACATATTTCTTTTAGTTAGAAAATAACTAGAAAAATCAATTATAGTCTGACACATTTTTTTTCGCACTAAAAAAAGCAAATAACGAAGACTAAAAAATTAAGGAAAATAAATGTTTCATGTGTAAAACATATTCTCAAAGAGCGTGGGTGAAACAAATTGCCAAAAGAAAAAAAAATTCACCAGTGAATTCTTTTTTTTTTTCTCTATACAACAAATTAATTTCTTTGAAAATAAAAAAAGACATTAGCACGTCATTTGTCACACTCTAATCATCGTTCGACCCAATAATAAAAGAAAAACTTTCACTTGTATTGCTTCTGTTATTATCGACTATCACAAGTCAGCTAACGACTTAACTGCGAGTCAATATAAAGTTCCATTAAATACTTTATGTGCCAGGAAACAAATGTAGATATCGATATCATATGAAACTTTTTCGACTAATTTCTATTTTTATATTACCAAGAATTGCTCTCGCAATTTTTTTTCCCTGACTGTATTATAGTAGTAGGCATAAAAGAATAGCACTTTTATTTTATTTTCTGCTTCATTAAAATTTTCACCCATTTTCCTCGAGACTGAAAATAGAAATTTCCACTTTTTATAAACAAAAAAAAAAATCTCTTCATTTACAAAAAGTAGAAACTAGAAAATTAATACTTTTTTCCTAACTGGAAAAATATTTTTTGTTTACAAAAAATAGGAATGTAGTATTTTTTCCAAAAATGAGTAAATAGGGAAAAAAACAATAAAATACATATTTTCATGAACCTTATGTAATTAATTTTAATTCAAATAAATGCACAATTATTTTATTTATTTTTCAATTAGGGATATTGTTTAATTATTAATAAATTGATTATTTATTTATTCATTTTTAAATATTAGCGGACAATGAATATTAACAGGAAACTAATACCTTCATCAAAATTAATATTTGCGCTAAATTTCTATTTACAGTAAAATATTTACAAGAAAATATTCACGGTAAAATATTTTATTTACCGCACAATATAAATATCAGACTGTAATTACAAGGAACGTCAAATAACAACACTTTACTTTTTATCATAAATATTTTACAAATAAAACAAGTATGAAAATAACTCCTAAATTTACGGCTATAGACAATAAAAAAGAAAGCAAACAAAAAAAGGAAAAATTCAATTACAAGCAAAATATACGACTAGATTCAGCATTTTTTTTTTTTTTGTTTTTTTTTTTTAATGCCGAGGAATACTCGCAAATAACATTAAAAATGTCTAAATGCAAATCCAAGAATGATTACACGGTCATAATCACGTTTTAATTCGCAGGTAACGTACGTGTGGCAGAGTGAACCGCAACTCTCACAGAAAAACGCATGTTTAATTCAGTTTTCCCTATAGCTACAAAAAAATGTACACACATCTCTACATATAAACGTACATGTGACTGTAATAAAGCGACGAGCTTTGCCAGTTCAAACATAAATGTTGCAACTTTCATAATGAGGACTGCAGAAGATACCAACCAATTATTTTCCAACGTGTTTACAACGCTCGATGAATTTTTCGACTAGGAAAGTTAAAACAATGCGCAACTAGCTTTTTAATATATAGAGAAACGTATACGTGGTCAAAAACACTATTTCATTCATTAATCATTTTTCCTACAGCCACACACATATATACAGAAAGAGGAAACATCGTTAATTTGCAAGACAAATTTAAAAAAAAAAACAGAAAAAAGCAAAAATAAAACGACGCTATTGTTTCATCGCGACTAGTAATTTAATTTTCATTTTCCATTATTTCAGAGACGTTTTATTACAAATGTAGACAAAAAACTTTTATAAGCAGAGGAAAATATGAAATGTAGAAAATTAAGTGAAATAGTTAATAAATTAATAATTCAAATATTATTGTTATTTTAACATTAATGTTAACAAATTAAAAAATTAATTATTATTATTATTATTATTATTATTTTTAACATTTTTAATAAATTAAAATTCAATATTATTTCGCTAGAAGTGTAAGAAATTTAAATTTCAACATTTTAAACAATTTAAAGTAGACATTAAATAAAAATTCCAATTTTCAGTAAAAAAAACGACAACATAAACGAAAATTAAACAAATGTTTTGTTCGCAAAAACTACTAGTTTTATCGTTTTCAGCTTTTAATTATTTACAATATAGATTATTAAATTCTTTATCCGTTTACCAAAATGAATTTAAAATTTAAATTCCCTTTTTCTTTTAAAATACGAAAGTATGACATTAGACTAATCTTCGATTTTACTATCAGAAACACATTCTTCTCTTTAGAATCTTTTGTAATTTAATAGTGTAATTTAACAATAATTGTAATTTAACAGTGATTAAAAATAAAATTCATTCAAAATTTAATTATTTATAATTTATAAATTATAATAACTAAAAATGCAATTCTTTCGAAATTCATTTATTCATAATACTTGGAAACTGTTTCAGAATTTAATTATTCATAATAATTAGAGCCGCAACCGTTTCAAAATCCAATTATTTATAATAATTAAAAAACTTTGAAAATTCAATTATTTTTATATATAATTTAAATCGCAGCTCTAAAGCAACTAAATTATTTCTAAAAACAAAAAACGTAATTCTTATAAAACTCAATTATTACTTTAATTTTGAGTAAAATTATTATTAAATTTATTATTATAATTATTTTACTTCTTAAATTCAATGATTTTTAAAAATTGTAAATGCAACTCTTCCAGAATTCAGTTTAACATAAAAATTGCAAACGCAACCCTTCCAAAACTCAATAATCTATAGAAATTAAAAACATAACTTTTTCAAAATTTAGTTATTTTTTCAATTTTTTGGTAAAATTAGTTTAAATATTTTCAATATTAAATAAAATTATTTTTACAGTAATTTTTTTAGACGAATTCATTTATGATTTTGAAGAAAATATGTTTTTGTAATCCATAAAAAAATTCTCGATTAAAAAAATTAATATTTACAAGAGTTTTAGCATATTTTCAAAAAAAAAAAAATTGTTTTCAGATTAAGAATTCAAAAAAATATGATTATTACTAAATGTTATTATACGAAAACTCATTTGTTTATTGTCTAACTAATTTCAGAACACAAAACTTATCCAAAAAATAGTTTGGTGATAAAAACAAAATTCGATAAAACATTTTTTTTTGAAAAGTTTATTTATTCAAAAATCATCAAAATTGAAAACATAATTGTAATAAAATTCAATTATTTTTTCAAATTTTTATGTAAAATTATTCACTAAATAGTTTGTAAATAATAATAATACATTCCATTATTTCTGAAAGAAAGTTGAAAACGCAACTGTTTTAAAATTCAATTATTTATAAAAATCAAAAAACTAACTCAAAAAAAAAAATATAATTATTTTCGCAATTTTTAAATAAAATTATTCCCTAAATAATTTTAAAAAATTGCAGAGATTCGAGTATTTTTTAGATGTTTTATTTTTTTATTTACATATTATAAATCATCTTTGAATAATTATACTTTACTTACATAATATACCATGATTTATGTATAAAAATATATATATTTACTTACGGAATAAACTCGACAAGAATGATATGTTATTTAACTCACCTGAAACAAGAAAAAATAAAATACTTTAGATTAAAAGAATAATAAAAAAAAATTAAAAATGTAAAAAAATAAAAATTTCTAATAAATCTTTTCCAAAACGATTTTTCAAAATATTGTATTTTATAATTGTAGTATTACGCTTAGGGTTAATTTAAAAAAAGATTTCGTTATTATTTTAATTTCGGCATTTTTAATTTAGACTTTTTTGTTAAATTTCTTCTGTTAATTATTCACATTTTTTTGTAATATTAAAAGAATTTCTAAGTTTTAAAAAGCAAAAACTTTACCAAAGTTTGCAAAAAAGTAGACATTTTTTTCTCCACAGCATGTGACTGTTAGGAATTCAATATTAATTTTCTCGTACACTTTCTCTTTAAATATTCAATAAACTGAGATGAAATTTTTTAAGAAAGTCTAAAATACAATAAAGGTCAATTTGATTTAAAGTAATTTGTAATAATTTAAAAAATATTCAAACTTTTGGAAATCACTGCCCTGCTTTATTGTATTTTAAATTTTCGTTTAAAATTTCAACTCAATTTATTAAATATTTAAAGGGAAAAGTGTTCGAAAAAATTACCAGTTAATTTCTAGAAGTCAACATTAATTCAACATAATTAAAAATATTGTCAAATTTTTAAAAAAATGATAATTTTGGGTAAAATTTTTGTATTACAAAAAGCGATCAAAATGTGCATGAATTTAGGTGTTTAACGGATTAAATGAGATAAAAAGATAAAAAATAAATAATAATTTTCGTAAATTTTCATATTCATGAAAGAGATAAAAAACAGAAAATTCTTGATTTTAGGTGTTCCAGAGTTAATAGAGAGGAAAAGAGAAAAAAACTCCCTAATTGTAAAAAAAAAATATGAAAAACATTAACCCATGTACTATAAACTAAAAAATTAAAAACATTCATCCACTTTCAAATTATAATTATTTTACTCAATTTCCACTGCGCTTTATACACAAACTTTTAAGTATTTTTCATTTTTAAAGCATATTCAACAATATATTTTTAATATTTATATTTATTTATTCCTTTTAAAATATTAACGGATAATAAATATATTAACACGAAATTAATACCACCATCAAAATTCATATTTGCGCAAAATTTCTATTTACAGGTAAAATTAATATTCACAGTGAAATATTTTATTTACCGTACAATATAATTTTTATATTTGTTATAACAAAAACAACCATTGTCTACACGAAAAACTGCAATAAAATTTCTATTTAAATGAAGTTTAACAAGAATTTTCCAGCATGTTTTCCAATAAACATTTTACAAACGAGAAGTGTTGAAATAAAATTTACAAAAAAAAAATGCATTATTTTTCTACCAACTGAAATGCATTTTACAAAATTTTCCTAACGGTTCTCGAAGGATTTTACCAGATCTCCACAACTTGTAAGAGAGAAGAAAAAAAAATGACGAAATCAATAAACATGTATAAAAGATATTCCTATGCACGAAGCAGGTATTTGTCGAAAATCGGATAAGATGACGAAGTTTTCAAGGCAGATTTTTCTCTTTTAAAAAAGAATATATCTCGAGAGGGAGAGAGAGAGAGAGAGAAATATGGAAAGAAGGAGAGCAAGAGCAAGAGAAAGAGTAAGAGACTGTGTATGAGAGATAGAGAGAAAATGAAAAAGAAAAAAGCACTGGCCTTAGAATGCCATGGGAAACCATTTATAGCATGACAGGTGTTGGTAAGAAACTGGCGCGCTGCTTCTCACGAGTTGAACCTCAATCACTTATATACTCTATCGAGTTGCCGTATGTGCATCCACTTTTAAAAAGGGACGACTCTCATTCCCTCAATTTTAGTTCAACACCACTTTGCTCTCCCTTCAAGTGCCTTTTCGATAGCCCTAAATTTTCCCCTAAAATACTCACTCTATCTATTTCGATATCTCTTTAACTCTCGTTCTCTTTCTCTCTCTATATATATATATACATTTATGTAGATAAAACTGATGAGGCGATTACGAAAAGAGCGGAAGGATACTCGATATCCGTCATTCAATTACAGAAAATCGATTTCAAGATTTAATTGCAATTTAAAACAAAATGCGTGTTTCGCTTGATTTATACATATATTCCATTTAGAAGCAGAGTATTTTATAACGTCAATTAATTTTCACTGATGCTTCATTTATCTCTTAATTATATTTTAAAAAAAAAATCTTTATTTCAATTTTCGCGAAATAAAAAAAATCATCATCATCATCATCCTCTTTTTAATTATTAATACCCAATTAGAACGCAGAGTTTTTTTCAATACCTCTTGTCTTCATTATCTTAACTACCTTATAAATTCATTTTTCGAAAAATTGAAATCTTTTTTGAATTTGAATTCTAATTTAATTTTTTATTTACTTTATTTAATATTCAATTTGGGAACTTTAACTGAAATTTTCAAATAAGTAGTAGAAGCCAGTCAATTTTTATTCACGCAGTCTAGTCATTACAAAGAATTTAAACCTCGAAAACTATTAAACTGTGTTTTTCATGAAAGTACACTGAGAAAATGATATTTTTAATTCAAACCTATTTTGTTTAAATCAAACTTAAAATTTAATTGCTATACAGTCAAATGAATTTAACTTTAATTGAAACATATTTTTTTGGTTTATTTAAAGAAATAATGTATTTGATTCAAACATAAGTTGTGTTTAATTTTAAATTATTTATAACCAGCTTTTAAGTCTGAATCAAACAAAAAGTTTTTAAACATATTTTTTGTTTCGATTTAAACAAAAAATATGTTTAAGATAAATATAATTGTTGAAACAAATAATATGTTTGAATTAAAGCAGTAGATATTTTATATATATTGGGATGAAGCTTACAAACTAATTTAAAATTATTTTTCTATTTAAATTAAGTATAATTTTTTCTCAGTGTAGTCTAGATAAAATATATCCAGACAAGTTTTCGATTGACTTTTTGCAGTAAGTAGTAGAAGACAATTCAAATCAGACGATTTATTAGAAGCAGACAAAAAAAGTATTAAATATTCTTAAATTATTCAAAAAATAAGTAGAAAAGTTCCATTGCAGTTTAAATAATTATGTTTAATTTTAAACATATTTTCTGTTTTGATTTAAACAAAAAATATGTTTAAAAAATTTATGTTTGATTCAAACTTAAACGTCAGTGTACAAGCATAGTGAGACAAAAAAAATTTTCTTCAAATCCTTTTTTACACGCTTAAAATTATTAGATACTGAAAAAAATATTCTATTACATTTATCTATGAGTTTCTTTAACAGTAAAATAATACGAAAACATCTGTTACTTATTCTTAAAATAAATATTTAGTAATTGTTATTTTTTTCATGAGAATTAAATCAATTAATATCACAGAAAATAAAAAGTGTTATTTTAACCCGAATTTGGTGTTAAAACAACACATTACAAATTCTACCCTCGTCGTTAAACATTAGCTAATGTCACACACAACAAAAATCACAGAAAATTCTTTTTTTCGAAGATTTTCAAAAAAATTTCTTTATGTTTTATAACAGTAAAGATGATCAAGTAATAAAATCATTTTGTATACATATGAGAACAATGTTACTGTAAAGTTTTAAAAATTACCTTTCATTTCAATTAAATAATTATTTTCTACAAGTCTTTAAATAAAATTCTTTTTAATAATTTTTAATAAGGTTCTTTAATAATTTTCCAAATTCGTTTGTTTACAATTTAATTTTACTCAATTTTTATTCATCGAAAATTCTTCAATTAGAGCTTTTTAAATTAAAACTTTTGAAAATCTGAATTTTTTATTCTTTCAATGAAAAAAATTGTGTAAAACTAATTTTTTTTTTAATAACTTATTCGAAATTATCTAAAATATTATTATTGATATTGTTAAAGATTTTAATTCAAAACGTTTACAAAATGTAATTAGTCCTAAAAATTTAAATTATTAGTAACTTCACCAAAATTCAATTATTGTCTAAAACTTTAACTGAAATTAATTTTTAAATCAATTTTCATTAGAAAAATCAACGAGAATTCAATTATTTAAAAACAAACATAGATAATTTATGGATTAATTGAAAGACGAAGTTGATGTCCACAACTGTTATAAACGAAAAAAATTTGTTTAATGCAATCGAATATTATTTTAAATTTAATATTTAATTGCACTACAATTATCATTATAACACAAACTTATTCCTTAAAATTGCATTTTTATACACAATTTAAACAACTTTTTAATTAATTTAATTCTTTAGACACATTATAATAAAAATTAAAAAAAATAATTTTACAATAAAATTTTTATTTTAATTTTTCGAGAAAATTTTTATTTTAATTTTTCGAGAAAATCGATTAAAATTATATTAAAAATAGTATAATAATAATAATAAATAATAATTACTAATAATTAATAATAATACCAAACAAGTTTTTTTATTATTAATGAGAATATTTGAATACATGTCAAAAAACTTTATTACTTATGAAAATATTTTAATTAGTGCAAAGAAATTGCCAAAAAATTATTACATAATTAAGTTTCTCTGCAAATTTTATATTATTTATGAAAGTAATTCAAGTTTTTGCGAAAAAATTTATTAGATAATTTTATAAATGTATTCTTTTGGAAAATTTTATTAAAATAGTAAATATCAAATTCAAAAATCATTAAATTTAGGAAAATAATTGAATTTTGACCAAGAAATTGATTAAAAGTTTAAATAAATTGTTAAATAATAATTGTTAAATAAATAAATAAATAATTAAAATTTTATTAAGAACTTTATTTTAAAAAATTTAATTTATTTAAATTACAAATTACACAATTTTTGTTTCTTTCAGTTTAAAAATAGTACTTTAAGTACTTTTTATATTTTTTAATAAGAAATGCTTAAAAATAATTATTATTATTTTCATTATTCTTTCTTTCTTTTTGTTTATTTTGATTTTCTTTTTTAAATTGTTTAAAATAATTGATTTTTGAAATAGAATATTATGTATAAAGATAGTTGAAAGAATTTCTCTTAAGAATTGATTTTTTTGGCAAAAATTTGTAACTTCTCAAAAATTTTTAACTAATTTTTGAATATTTAACAAATTACTCGTTAAATAATTTATAACTTATAAGTAATAATTTCGTAACAGTTCGTAAAGAATTGAGTAATCGAAGAGAAAATTTTTTGTCAGAAATACAAGAAACTAACTATAACCAAACTTTTCTTATTAAAAAATAAAAAAGTACTTAAAATACTATTTTTAAACTGAAAGAAACAAAAATTATGCAATTCATCAAATAATTTGATGAAACTTCCAAAAAATTATCCATTATAGAAATCCAATTTCACGATTGAAATTACTCCATCAGCAAAAAAAAAAATAAATAAATAAAAACTGTTTCGAAACCATAATAAAGGAAAAGCATTTTTGCTGCATCACTCATAAGAGATATTTGTTGAACAAAAGGCAAGGCGAAAGTATACACCTCGAACTTTGAAACAACGTGCTTATAAGAGGCAGCGATATACGATAGGATCACCCTATAGAGTAAGTGTACTTCTTTGAAAGTTTCAGCTATTAAATGGAGCAACAGTTCAAAACTTTTAATTAGGTAATATTAGGCGCATTACGTTGTGTTTTTTCTTTCATAATTTTTTTTTCTCCTTTGAAAGCTTTCACACAATGTATTTTCCCTTCAAGAAGCAAAAAAGAAAAAGAGAGTAAAGATATGAGCGACAATTTGTCGACGTTTTGCGCTTAACTCCCAGGAACTTATATACTTGAAATCATATTTCATAATATGGAAAATGTCAGATCTTGTCGGAGAAAGGTCTGGCGACAAAAATTTCGGGGGTAGTCCCAGTGGGATTTAAAGACGTAAATGTAGGGATCCTCCCTCTTTTTTAACCATGACACAAGAAAAGGTATTATATAGGGAGGAGTGTTCTGTATATTTTTTTTATGCTCGAAGAAAACATTTAATAGATAAGAATCAATGTTACGTGGCTTATTCAATAGTTTATCGGCTTATTATATCAAGTTGAGAAAACTTCCCCTTTTTACCCTGCAGGATCAACTTGCCTCACAAAAAGCAATATTCATATTTAAGACATCAATTTGTCAATTAAATTCCAATTTTTCCTTTTACATTATTATCATCACTCAATTCCCTAACTCAATTATAATAAACTCATCAATAAATGAATTCCATAATAACACTTTCAATGAAACACGAAAACTAAATATACCATTTCCGGTATCTCTTCTCACCTCTATTAAGAAATTGAAAATTACACCGTTTTAAACTCGTAAAGAACGTTTTCTTCTAAAAATAGTTTCACCCAATAAGATTCGTCACGCGAACAAGTCTTCACAGACGATAAAATTGAAATCTACTACTTTTTAAAAACACGCTTCTTCTTCTTAAGAAAGAAGAAAGAAGAAAAAAAAAGATAAATAACAAACGTCAACGCCATATGGAAAAATAAACAAAAAAAAAAAGAAAGACAGTTTTACACATCAGATGATAATTTCCCTGAGATTAAAAAACTAGACGGAAAGAAATGTGCCTTTTGAGGGAAAAAATTTTCCACTTCTTTTTTTTTTTTTTTAATAGAAACTTGAGAAAAAAATTTTTTTTTCTCTTTTAAGAAAATGGAAGTTTTCCTTATAAATTTTACCTTGAGGGCATTGAAGATGAAGTTGTCCATTGTCTGGATAGAAAAATGTCTATGGCAAAGAGCAGTTAATAATTGTGTAGATGTATTGTCCGGAAGCTCGTAATGGCAAAGAGAAGAGTATGAGATTGGAGGGAGGAAGGGAGGGAGAGTGATCTAGCACGTAGACTCGCGTGAGGCGCCTCAGAAATGAATTAAGTTTCGAACTTTGCATAGCTTCCGCCCGAACCTTATTCCCCTGTCTTCCTTTCCCCAGTGAGTTTCGACCGTTTCGTCATCCCTCGTCCTCTCCCGAGCTTTTACTCACTAAAATATTCCAACCATGGGCCTTCTTCGTTCATTGTCCTCCCTCCCAACCACTCACCATAGAAAACTTGAATATATTCATCAACACCAAACTTACTTTCTCATCGTTGACACATTATTAAAAATAGTTTATCATATTTTAAATTCCAACTTCTATAATGGGACAAAATAATCTCTAATAAAAGAAAGGTAAATATGAAGAAAATAAAGAAAATAAAAATTTTAGAAGAATTACAGTATTTAAAATATAAATTGCATAAATTTTTCCAAAAAATCAAATATTTTTAAATTTGGCATTATATTCTTCGCAGTATATTAATCATTTTCTTAAATTTAAAAATTCTTTTCAGAGATTTAATTACATTCATAAAAGGATAAAATAATTTGCAGAAAGACAGTTATTTTTAAAAATCACTATTTTTATAACAAGAAATCCAATTCTCAAAAATAGAATTTGCATGAATTTTTAAAAAAAAGTCAAATGCTTGAAATCTTTTTTATGAAATTCAATTATTTTCATAAATAATAATAATAAATGCAGAATTTCAATCGCTTTTAAGACACAATTTTAATCGATTTAAAAAAATGTAGTTATTCTTAAAAATTTTATTATAAGTTGTCTAGAGAATTCATTTATTTAAAAATTGTGTAAAAAAGTTCAGTTTTAAGAAACATTCAATTATTCCATAAATTATCTATGTTTATATTTAAGTAATTAAATTCTCGTTGATTATTGTAATAAAAAAATTGATTCAAAAATTAATTTCAGTTAAAGTTTTAGATAATAATTGAATTTTCGAGAAGTTCTTAATTGAATTTTGTAAAGAATTCAAATTGAAATCTTTAAAAATACCAATTAAATTAAAAACAAATTAATTTCGAAAACCCTTAATGAATTTTATTAAAAATTATTAAAAAGAATTGATTTTAAAAAATTGTAGAAACTAATAATTGAATTGAAATGATGAAAATAATTTTGTAAAATTTACAGTCATTCTTATAATATAAAATAATGATTTTATCACTCGGTTAACTTTTATTATTATATAAAACAAGAAGAAGAAAGCTTCATGTTTTATAATAATATTCTTGGATAAGTATTGAATTTCTGAAGGTTTGAATTTGTAATTTTGAAAATCTTGATTTCCATGGAAAATCATAAGGATTAACATCGAAAAAACTCAAAGTGAGAAGAAAATCCTGTTTAACAAATTATTTTTGCATTTTTCTTTGATTCAAATTTTTCCTCTCAAATTGAAACAAATTTATACTAGAAAGAAGATTTTTAAGTTGTTTTTTATGTTTCTAAACGCAGCTTTAAACCTGTTTAAAAAGTGACATTTAATAAAAAATATGAAAGAAGAGAATCCTCTCAATTAGAAAAGAAAAATTTTTTCTTGTTTTATATAATAATAAAAGTTGACCGAGTGATAAAATCATTATTTTATATTATAAGAATGACTGTAAATTTTACAAAATTATCTTCATCATTTCAATTCAATTATTATTTTCTACAATTTTTTAAAATCAATTCTTTTTAATAATTTTTAATAAAATTCATTGAGGGTTTCCAAAATTCATTTGTTTTTAATTCGATTGGTATTTTTAAAGATTTCAATTTGAATTCTTTACAAAATTCAATTAAGAACTTCTCGAAAATTCAATTATTATCTAAAACTTTAACTGAAATTAATTTTTGAATCAATTTTTTTATTACAAAAATCAACGAGAATTTAATTATCTAAATATAAACATAGATAATTTATGGAAAAATGAAAGTTTCTTAAAATTGAACTTTTTTACACAATTTTATCAACAAATTTTTAAATAAATGAATTCTCTAGACAACTTTTAATAAAATTTTTAAGAATAACTACATTTTTTTAAATCGATTAAAATTGTATCTTAAAAGCGATTTAAATTCTGCATTGATTATTATTATTTATGAAAATAATTGAATTATTGTAAAGAATTTCATAAAAAAGATTTCAAGCATTTGACTTTTTTTTTAAAAATTCATGCAAATTCTATTTTTGAGAATTGGATTTCTTGTTATAAAAATAGTGATTTTTAAAAATAACTGTCTCTCTGCAAATGATTTTATCATTTATGAATGTAATTAAATCTCTGAAAAGAATTTTTAAATTTAAGAAAATTATTAATATACTGCGAAGAATATAATGTCAAATTTCAAAATATTTGATTTTTTGGAAAAATTTATGCAATTTATATTTTAATACTGTAATTCTTCTAAAATTTTTATTTTCTTTTAAACAATTAAATGTTTAATAATTGAATTATTAATAATTTATAATTATTATTATTAATTGAATTCTTTTGGGAAATATTATTAAAATAGAGGAATATTGAAAATAATTGAAATTTTCCAATAATTTTTATTAAAATTTTTGATAATAATAGAATTTTTGTTATCAATATTGTTATTTATTAAAATGTTTAACTTATTCCGAATGATTTTTTTTATTTACGAACATAATTAGATCCCTGAAAAGTATTTTAAATTTTATGAATAAAATTTTTAATTGTTAATAATTTAGTGACAAATTTGAAAAAATTTGATTTTTTCGAAAAAATTTAAGCAAATTTTATTTTAAATAATAAAATTCCAGGGAAATTTTAATTTTCTTGGCTAATAATTGAATGTTTGTTTAGAATTTTATCAAAACTGTTGTTCAATAATTGAATTGTTTGGGAAAATGTTATTAAACTAAGAAAAATTTAAAAATCATTGAATTAGGATATTTTGTTTTTAAATAATTGAATTTTGTAGAAGAATTTTGTGATTCATTTTTTAAGATAATTGAATTAATTGAATTAATTTCAAAAGAAATGCAATTAGAATTTATAAAAAATAGAATTAAGTTATTGAAAATAAATTGTTGTTAAACGTGGAAAAAATTGAAGACTTTTTTTTAGAATTCGTCGTAATTTTATAGTTTGAGTCAAAAAAAAAAGACACGAAGATTCAAAATATTCTTATAAAATCTAAACATTCAATTTTTTCCATTACTATCCTCTCTAAACTTGCATTAGTAAAAATGTTTACTAATTTGAATTAGTGACTGACTTTTTGCTTTTAAATTAGTAAATTTTACTAATCAATAGTAATTTCTACTAATTTATTAGTACAATTTATTAATTTAAAAGCAAAAAGTCAATCACTAATTAAAATTAATAAACATTTTTTTTACTTATTCAAATTTAGCGAGTTAATAAAAAACCCTGATTTTTCCCTGAAAATAATTTTTAAAAAAATTTAATTACTCGTCAAATAATGCACAGGTAATCTGCACAATTTTTACAATAATTATTTATTTATAAAACAACAGTGGATAAATTTAATAATTAATAATATGTAATAATAATAAAACTAAATTTTTTTAATGAACTAAATAATGTATAAAATATAATAATAATTATTTATATATTCGAAAACTATAATTTAATTCATTAAAAATGTAGAATCTAATAAGTCATAACTTTTAAAAATTTAAAAAAAAATTTAAAACATTAAAAAAATTTATATAACATGGAAATTATGATGAAAGAAATTTTGTTCTTATTTTAATATATTTTTTTCCTGCCTATTAATATATTATTATTTACATGCTTGTGGTATTATTATTATTTTTTAAAAATTTAATTTCAAATATTTTATAAATTTGAGTAAAAATAAATAAATTATTATTATAATTAAATTAATAAATTAATGAATTTAAAACCAAAATATTTTACAATGATGCAAAATTTTCGCGCACGTTTTCATCATATATACATATTATTGTTTAGTAATTTAAATTCAGTGTTTTTGCTAAATTTTCGTAGATAATCAAGAGTCCCTGTTTTCTTGTTCATCTAAAGTATACATCTGTGTATATATAACGTAAACATTGAACGTGCAACAAGCAGGGGGTTGTATGATGGTTTACGAGAATTTCATCTCATCCTGAAATCACGTATCTTCAAGTACACGTGCTAGAAATGTTTGCCTTTGCGATACTTCTCATGTCACTCAAAAAGCTTCACTATTGATTCCAAAAGTCATAAATCTTAGAAACATTTCTCCCTGGGAATTGAAATGAGCTAACTTTTCCCCGTAGTTCTCTCTCACTCTCTCTCTCTCGCTCACACTCCCTCCTTCTCTAAAAGATAGTCAAGAATTCCAAGACTCAAATTTACGAAGACAAAGCCGATTTGGGAATAACGAGCTTTGAAGACCGCCTCTTATTCTTGATTTAAATTCGTCGAATTTTAAGCGGGTAACCTAATTCGCATTGCGCAATTTTACCCACTGGGAAATTGGTGGAAAAAAAAGGGAAAAGTATATAGAATGAAATGTGAGATACACTTCCACTGATATTTTATTCTTTGAAAAGAATTTTTATAGATAATTTTTGCCCGAGGAAAGAGGAGAGAATAAAAAATAAAAAAGTTTCGAAGGGATAGAAATTACAGAATTTTAGAGTCATAATTCGATGATTAATGGGCGATCTTCTTCTTCTTCTTTTTTTTTTAGAAAAGGAGAAGAAAAACAAACGCTTTGGTTTTTTTTGTTGTTCCAAAGGGAATACAATGGAGGAGAGAGGTGTTTTAGTATACATGTTTTTTTTTATTTTCTCCCGAGAAGAATGTAATCTATCATGAAGTTATCTGCGATTTGGTTTCGTAAACGATTACCGCAGGCCAGCTCGAAAATAGGAAAGCTGAAAAAGCCGATCGGTGCTTCGAGTGAATAACTTAGAACGCTTAACATAATATCTGATCTGTCGTAAGCCCGAGGGCACCCTTTGCCTTAGAACCGTATCTTATTCAAGCGGCTGCCGGCGACAAATGCAATTTTTCCAACGGTTGGAAGAATCAAATGAGAGATCTGACAGTCATTTTTACCTAGCTCGCTTTTCTTATTTCTACTCTTGTGGAGGGTTTTTTTTTTGTTTTTCTTTTTTCCAACTTGATTTTCACTTCACGATAAAGTGGAGTTTAATCGTCTCAAATTTCCCGTTACTGAATATTCGCACACAAAGCTGTACCAATTTTCGTATATTTGAATACTTGAAAAAAAAGGAAAAAGAAGTAGAAGAAAAAAAACAAATTTTCAAACAAAATACGCTTTTATGGTTTTAAAATTAAAACAAAAGACGTTTAAATATTTACAATTTAAAAAGTTTTCCTGAAATAAAATATTCATCTTTTGCTTGAAAAGAAAAAAAAAGAAAAAGTGATTAAAAAACAATTTTTTCAATTAAAATTAACCGAATTCTTTCATTCATTCTGTCCGCAGTTTAAAGTTAACATGATTTTGTTATTTTTCCTCTTTAAAAAATATTGCTTGACAAATCGAAAATATGCAGGAATTTTTTTATAATTCGTAATAAAATGATTTTACAAATCAGAAAATTAAAAATAAATTATGATTACCTAACAAATTAAAATATACCTATTTGTTTGTTATATGCTTTTTTCTCTAATAAATTTCGTTTGACTGAACTAAATTATGCAAATTATTCTTCTTCTTAATTATAAAAAAAAATATTAGAAAAATGTTAATTGTTAAAAATTTTGATTAAGAAGTATAAAATACACCCATATTACGAATAATTTTTATTTCTTAATAAGTTTACAAACTCATTTTTTTAAGAAGGAAAAATATTGGATATTCCCGATTCTCAATATATTTGTAGACAACTTTCATATGAAAATAATTTGCATCAATTATATTTCTTAATTTCCATTGTATTAATAAAATTTAATGTTATCATTTAAATTAAATTTTACATTTTAAAATAAAGGAAAAAATATGTTTATAAATTAAATTTGTCAATTGGAAAATTTTTCTTTTCAAATTTTTAGAAAATAAAAAGAAAGCATTTGATTGAGAAAAAATGTTCCGTCAAATATATTTACTAATTTATTTAATTGAAAAATTATTCAAAAACAATAATTTCTTTTTTAAATATTTAAAATATTTAATTGTTATTATCATTTTTCTATCAGAACTCAGACTTTCAAAAATTTCCAATTCAAACCTTTTTAAAATTAATCAACTTTATGAATATTGTTATAAAATATAAAAATTGTTACTATAACTTTTTGAAAATTATTTTCATATTCTGTTATTATCTAAAATTTATCCTAAAAATCACTTTCAAATTAATTTTCATTCGACAATTCTCCGAGAATTCAATTCTTTGAATACAAAAGTAAATTATTTATTGAACAATTGAATGTTTCTTAAAATTTCATTCTTATCAGAATTTGATTAACAAATTTTTAAATAATTAAATTCTTTCGACGAATTTTAATATAAAAATTTTTAAAATAGTTATACTTTTCAAAAAATTTGATTTAAATTGTATTAAAAATAATTTAAATTCAGCGATGAGTTTTATTATGTCTGAAAATAATTGAATTATTGAGAAGAAATTTAAAAATAAACTTTGTAAATATTTGAATTCGTGTGGAATTGTTATTACTTCAGAAAAAAATAAAAATTTGTGTACAATTTTAATCATACTGTTTTATAATAAAACAAAATCATTTCTTACGTCTTAAATATATAATTGCCGTATGATAAATTCACTTCCTTTAATTGTTTTAAAATAATTAAATTTATTTTGGTAATTTTCTTCAAATATTATTATTATTATTATTATTATTATTATTATTATACATAATATTAATTATTATCTTTATATATAAACAAAAATTTCTTCAAAATTCCATTATTTTTAAAAATTTTAATAAAATTCTTGTAAAAATTTCAATTATTAATAAAATTTTTCTCATTTTTGATTAGAAACTTTTTTGGAAATTTATAAAAATATCTAAATATTAAAAATTATTGAAATGAGGAAAATTTTGGAAAATAATTGAATTTTGAAGAATTTTTTTTATTTATAAAGATTGGAGTTTCGTCCAGATTTTTTTTTTTATAAATTTTGAACATAATTTTTTAATGTGTTTAACTAAAACTCTACTATAAATCCATTATTTTTAATAATTAATTTAACAAATTTAACTAATTTTAAAAGATTTTGAATTATTACAATTTTTTAAAAATCTAACTTCATTAAACTTTCTCATTTATTTCATTTAACATTAAAATTGTGAATTATTAAAATTTTTCCAAAGTCTAAGTTCATTAAAATTACTCAATTAATGCATTCCACATTAAAACTTTATAAAAATTGTTTACTTGAAAGCGTTTAAAGTTTATTTATATATGAAAATTGTAAACTCAATTATTTTAAGATTGAATTAATTTTGAAATATTTAAATAAAATTATTCATTAAACAATTTATTTATTTTATGATAGTTGTTGAAGATTTAAGTTATTTAAAAAGAGATTTTTTTCAGAAATTGAAAAAATTGAAGGTTTTTTAATTAGAATTCGTGGTAATTTTATAGTTTTTTTGAAGCAAACAAAAAGGAAATAAAAATTCAGAATTTTCTTATGAAGTCTATAAATTTAATTTTTTTCAATACCTACTTTTAATAAAAATTCCTGACTTCTCCCTGAATTCCGTATGACAGAATATGATTATTATAATTAAAATAATATTAAAACTAGATATTCCACTCATATTTTATTTTTATAAAAAACAATTTGAATAAAAAATTTTTACGTTCTATTATTCTTAAAATTCCGAATTTTATTTTTATAAAAAAAAATGTTGGAATAAAAAGTTTTACGTTCGACAAAATTATTTTATTTATTGAATCATTTATTTTTCACAAAAATAAAAATATTTGCTTCTCCAAAAAAAAAAAAAAGAAAATAATTCGATAAAATCAAAAATAAATGCACAAAATGTAATAACTCGAAAAGCAGTAAAGTTTTAAACACACTTTTAATGTTAAACGATTTCAGTGTTAAAATTAAGTTAAAAAGTTTATCCTTTTAATAAAAGTTAACATACGAATGAGCAGATCAGACTAAAAGCTTTCTGATCTACTCCTGAGTAATCCCACTGGAAACGGATGATTATGTCCGAAAGAGTCGTCCAGAGGTCTGATTAAAAAGTTCTTTATCTACTTAATTGCTCTTTTATATCTATTTAACATTTAATTAAGAGTCACTTCATTTAATTTTATAGAAAAATCTCTTATCACGCGAGTAATTTTTGAAAATAATTTGAAAAAGAAAAGAATTCATACCTACCTACATGAAAATAATTTGCAGGAAAATTATTCATATACACATGAGAGAGAAAGAGAGAGAGAGAGAAAGAGAGAGTAAGTGAATTGGAACGAAACCGTAATTCTCACTAGAAAAGCACATCTGCGGTCAAACAATGGAGTCGGGAACTTTCTATACATATACCGCGAATAAAATTCCATTAACTGTTGTATTTACTTTTCAAATATCAATGCACAGTGATATTTTATTTGAGGTTAAAATTCTGTGAAATCGAAACCTATAAACAATATTGAAATTGCAGTGTTGAACGTGTTGACAGTTATGATATTGCTTCTGAAAAGTGGCATTTTCCGTAAGAAAAACCACTTTTGATGTCAGAATTTTACGAGAAAACCAGAAGAATATAACAAGTGTTCCGCGTCTTTCGTGTTATTTATAAATCGTCTTTGAGGCGAATATCTCTCTCTCTCTCTCTCACTCTTTGAAAGATCAAAAGTTTCCATTTTTTTCAGCACTAAAAAAATTCTTTATTCGACTAGTAAAAAATATTTTTTCAACCATTATTAAATGTCGTATTATCAAAGAAGCTTTTACACAGTCATTCATTTTATAAACCTTTTTACAATATCTTTCTTTAATTTTATTATACAAATTCTTTTCTTTTTTCTATTCAAATTGTAATATAAAAAAAATTTTTTCAAATTAAATTAAAATAAATTAAAATATTTTAAAATTAACTTTACGATTTTCTGTAAATTATTTCTACCAATGTTTTCTTTCTTAGGTCATTGAACTTTATTCAGAAAACCACAAGTTATATGACAAATTATTAAATTCTAAATATTTAATTGTAATTGTTTGGCAAATTTCGATTTAGATTAAATATTCAAATTGTTTTCATTTATATATAAATTATATATATACATATAGTGTTTTTTCCAATTGTTTTAAAATAAAATAGAATAATTTTTTACATCTGAAATATTTAACTGCCGAATGATAAATTCACTTCCATTAATTGTTTTAAAATAATTAAAATTTGGGTAATTTTATTCAAATATTATTATTATTATTTTATTAAATATAATTCAATTATGTTCAAAATTCACAAAAAAATCTCGACATAATATTAATTATTATCCTTATAAATAAATAAAAAATTTTTTGTTAATTCAATTATTTCAAAAAAAATTTCCTCATTCATGATTAGAAAATTCCCCCTTTCTCAATATTTTTGTAAAAAAATTTCATAAGGAAATATTTTTCATCAATACTGTTTCTTAATTTACATTGTTTTAATAAAATTCAAAATTTTATAAAAATAAAGGAAAAAAATGTTTATCAAATTTAAATTTGTCAATTGGAAAAATTTAATTAAAAATTTAAATTTTTTAATTTTTTGAAAATAAAGGAAACAATTTGATTGAGAAAAAATGTTCCGTTAAATATATTTACGGATTACTTTAATTGTAAAATTATTCGAACGCAATCATTTCTTTTTTAAATATTTAATTATTATCATTTTTCTACCTAAATTCTGATTTTAATAAATTTCCAATTTAAACCTTTTTGAAATTAATCAACTTTATGAATCTTGTTATAAAACATTAAAATTGTTACTCTAACTTCTTAAAAATTATTTTCAAATTCTATTATTATCTAAAATTTGAACTGAAATTTATTTTCAAAATCAATTTTTACTGGCCAATTCGACGAGAATCGAATTCTTTAAATACAAAAGTAAATTATTTATTAAACAATTGAATGTTTCTTAAAATTTAATTCGTAGTGTTTTAAAATAATGAAATTCGTTTGGGTAATTTTTTTTAATATTATTATTATTATTTTATTAAATATAATTCAATTATATTCAAAATTCAGAAAAAAATCTCGACATAATATTAATTATTATATTCATAAATAAATAGAAATTTCTTCAAAATTTAAGTATTTTTAAAAATTTGAATGAAATTCTTGTCAAAATTTCAATTAATTTAAAAAAGTTCCTTATTTTTGATTAAAAATTTTTTTGAAAATATATAAAAACATTTAATTATTGAAAATCATTGAAATGAGAAAAATTAAAAAAAAATTATTCAAATTTTTTCAAGAATTTTTTTATTTATGAAGATTTGGGTGTTTTGTCCAGATTTTTTGTAAATTTTCAACATGAGTGAATTTTGTGACGACGAAACTTTGTAAAATAATCATGAATATCTGGAATTATTTGTAACTTTTTAAATTTTCTATTTTTTTAGTGTGTTTAACTAAACTTCTACTATAAATCGATTATTTTTAATAACAAATCTAACAAATTTAACTAATTTCAAAAGATTTAGAATTATTAAAATTTTTCAAAAATCTAGGTTCATTAAAATTTTTCATTTATTTCATTCAACATTAAAACTTTATAAAATTTTGAATTATTAAAATTTCTGAAAATTGTAACTGTTTTTAAGTAAAATCTTAACTTTTTTTTTTTTTTTTATTCACTATAAATTATAGTTACTTAAATGTTTTCTTTCTAAGGTCATTGAACTTTATTAAAAAAAACCACAAGTTATATGACAAATTATTAAATTCTAAATATTTAATTGTAATTGTTTGTCAAATTTCGATTTAGATTAAATATTCAAATTGTTTTCATTTATATACATAAATTATATATACATATAGTGTTTTTTCATTGTGGCAATTAAAATTTAATTTTGAAATATTGAATTCATTGTGTACACTTGGATAATTTTGGTATTACATTTACCATAAAACTGTTATTGATTATTTAAAGTACTATAAATTACATTTGAATTATTTCATTAAATGATAATTTCAAATTAAATGACGACAATATTGCGAATGAAGTTTCAATTTTGCAAATACAATAAAACCGCAGAAGTAGCATATTTGTATATAATTTGTGTTTCCTAAAAAACGAAACATTCTCTTATTACAATTAGCTCAAACTAACTTTAATTTATTAACATTTATTGATTACTAACATTTTGTGATTGAAATTACAAAGAGATGAAATTTCTAACTTCAATGAATTTTTCACTGCGATTAAAATCAAGAATATTCCTTTTGCCCCTTAGATTGATAAAAATATTTATACATAAAATTTTTAAAAAGATAAAATAATCTTCAATAGAAAACAAGGCTATGAAAATGCAAAAATAGGAAATATTTAATTTTCTTTCTCCTCCCACTTGGATCAAGATGTGAATTTTACTAAATGATCGTTCATCAAATATGTCACTGGAACATCATTAGGGGTTTTGAAGCAGTTTGGAAATCACACCGTCTATTTAAGTTTACTTAGGTGCAGTGCAGGTGCAAATAGGGGCACCTGTGAATGTTTGTTATTGCAAAAACAAATAGCCTCGATAGAAACAAAGTTAACCGAATCAGTTGAGTTATAGAGACCTCGAAGTGAACCCCCCCCCCTCTCTTTCCCAAAAGGTGATCTGCATTGAACACACAACCTTGGCATAACCGTTAACATGCAACAAGGCGAACAAAGTGCTTAAGTCACTTGGGGGACTTGCAAGTAAATAGACTAACTGAATTTCTCTATTACTATGTTGTATTCCCATCACGTTCTTGAATACACTTCCAATCTTTGGTGCTTATAAATCTCAAATAAATGACAATCAGTGTCGATTTTGTAAAATTAGTTTTTTCTTCTTTAAGTTATTATGTTCTTTTTTTTTACTAAGAGGGAGATTAAGGAAAATAGTGCTTGCAAATTGTTGCAGCTCTTTGACATTTATTTCATTTCTTTTAAACTAATTCACATGATCCGAATTTCTACATTCTCATCACATGAGAAGATATTAGTTTTGGTTGAAAATTGTTTTTGTCCTTTGTCTCTATTTCACTGAGAGAAAAATTTTTTTAATTTAAAAATAAGTAGTCAAGCAAAAAAAATTTTTTGAATTAAACATATTTTATAATTGAATTAAACATAATTTTTATCGAACCAAATTTTTTATGTATTGAATTAAAATTATTATGCTTAAGTCAAAGATAATTTTTGGTTGACTGTATAACAAACATAATTATATATTTGATACAAAATATATTGTTTTCTTAGTGTTTATTTAATTCGACTAAGTTTCAATTTACTTAAAATATAATTTATTCCAACTGTAAACTATTGCAAGTAGAATTTAACAAACTTTTAGATTAAACTAATCATGGTTACCAAAAAAATTTAAACTTTGTCTTTTCCTGACTTATTCCCTGACCCTGAAGAATACTTTGATTTACTAAAAATGATTAGACGCTGAGTAAGAAGGTTCTAATACCTTTATTTAGGAATTTCTTTAAATGAAAATTATTGAAAAACAAAAAAAACAACTTTTTTTCTAAATAAATATTTAATCATTATTATATTTCCATTAGAATCAAAATCTTTATGTTTTATAATAATTAAAGATGACCGAGTGAAAAAATCATTGTTTTACATTACAAGAAACTTCTTCAAAACTATTTTCAAAATTTTAATTCAATTATTCTTAATAATTTAAAAAAAATACTTTGTGAATTTTCAAATACATTTGTTTAAAATTCAATTTCACAAAACTTTGATTATTCGGAAATTCATCAATTACTCTCTCTCTCAATCTGAATTAATAAAAATGTTAACTAATTTAAATTATTGACTGACTTTTTGCTTTTGAAATAGTAAATAAAGTTTACCAATTGAATTGTAATTTCTACTAATAAATTAGTGAAATTTACTAATTTAAAAGCAAAAGTCAGTCACCAATTCAAATTAGTAAAAAAAATTAATAATTAAAATTAAGAGAGTAAATATATATTAAACAATAAAACCTTTAAATAATTTCCAAAAAAATTTCGATTAAGCTACTTAAAAAAATTAGTTCCGTAGAATTTTTAACTAAAAGTACGAAAAATTCAGATTGTCAAAGTTTTAGATTTGAATTTTGAAACCTTTTTCAAATTCAATTATTTCTAAAGATACAAGCTATAATGCTTTTAATATTTGCAATTATCAAATCTAAGAAAAAGTTTACAATCTTTCCTTTAATTCGCAATAATCTAAAATTTTAAGCAAAATTCATTTTTAAATTAATTTTTACTGAAAAATTCTACGAGAATGTAATTATTTCAATACAAAAATAAATAATATATTTAATTATTTAATGTTTCTTAAAATATAATTTTTACAAATAATTTCATTAATAACATTTTAAAATATTTATTTTAAGGAATTAAATTAAAATTTTACGAAAATTTATTATATTAAAGAATGTTATAACAATTTTTGAAAATGACTGAAAATTTTTCGAAGAATTTTAATAAATTTTGTTTGAATAATTAAGATTTTGACAAGCATTTTATTATTAATTTGTTTTCTTGTAATTAATTTCGTCATTTATCAAAATAATTGAGTTTTGAATAAGATTTTTATTAAAATTCCTTAAAATAATTGTTTTTATGAAAAGAGTTTTGTTGTTTATCAAAATAATTAAATTATCAAAATTTTATTATTAGTTGTATTCTTGGAATTAATTTCGATATTTATCAAAAAAATTGAGTTTTGAAAAAGATTTTTATTAAAACTCCTTAAAATAATTGTTTTTATGAAAAGAATTTTAATGTTTATCAAAATAATTGCATTCTTTTGCAGTATTACTGAAAAAATTTTGAAAATAATTGATTTTCTGCGACGAATTTAAAAATTTATTTATGAAAATATTTGAATTATTGCAATGAATTTTATTATTTCACTAAATAGTTAAATGTTTCTTGAAATTCAATTCTTTCGTCAAGTTTTAGAAAAAGTATTAGGAAAAATTGCAGTTTTCGATAAATTCACTTAAAATTGAATTAAAAATATTTTAAATTCTGTGATAAAAATACTTGAATTCCTCAATGAAATTTTATTATTTATAAAAATAATTGAATGTTTTAATAGAATTTTTTTAACATTTTTTTTTCTTTCAATAAATAAATTTTCTGGCAAATTTTATAAAAATATTAAATATTGGAAATTATGGAAATGCGAAAAACTTTCTTAAAGAAATTGAAATTTCGCAAAGAATTTTATTTAAATTTTTTAAAATAATTAAATTCTTAACGAGAAAATCGTTAAAGTTTTTAAAAATAATTTTATTTCTCCGAAGAATTTTATTACAATTATTTTGAATAATTTTTTGAAAAATTTCTTTTTAAATTTTCAAATTTCTTTGAGGCCAATTATATATTAATTACAATTATATAAATTGATTACAATTATATAAATAATATAAAACATATATTAAATATACAGATGTTAATAACTTGAAATAATTTCAACAAAAATTCAAATAAACTTTTCCAAAAAATTAATTCTACAAAATTGTTAGTTAAAATTACTAAAAATTAAGATTTTCGATGATTTTAATTTAAATGCTTTTTAAAATTTAATTATTTTCAAAAATTCAAGCTGCAGTGCTTTTAATATTCAATTATGATCTAACTTTTCAACTGAAATTCATTTTTAAATTAATTTTAAATTAATTTTGAAAATAAATGGCACTTTGACAAGAATTTTATTAAAATTGATTTGTATTACAGTTCATGGTAATTTAATAATTTCTCAAGACGAACAAAAAAGACACAAAAAATTTAGAATTTAAAATTTCTTAACGTTTCAAGAAGACTATTAAGTTCGTTCAAATTTTTATTTTGATGGAGAAAAATTTAGTTTTTTTTTGTTTAAAAAAGAATGTACCATCCCGGTACTAAATAAGGGACATTTTTATATTCTTTTCCGATTTTTTTCCGCAAACATTCAGTACAGTTTTTTCTCGTTCCTCTCCAGGATTAGAAGATTAGAAACAAAAGTTGTAGGATGGCAATTGATTGATTCGAGGATTTTGTTCGTTATTTAAATTTTCGAGACGAGAGAACTATTTGAGCGTGTAGAGAATGAAGATCCTTGAGCTATTCATTAAAAGGAGGTAAATTAGGCAATTAATCCTAATACTATATATATATATATACATATATACAAGGCAGCTTTAAAGCTTGAAACCAAAAGCGTATATCGCTTTTAAATCCGTTAATGCTGGTTCGGAAGGCAATTTGCATAGGTGCGACAGTTACGACATTCTAACACGGAGCAGACTGTCATTGCGACATCCCGCATCCTATATCACGCTAATCTATACAGGAATTCTCTCGCTGTGTATGTGTGTGCATCTCCCCCCCACCCCCACCCCCTCTTTCAACCTACGGGATAACAAGATGCATCTAAAATGTTAATGTAGACATAAAATATTTTAGTTGTAACTGCATCTCTATTTTCCTACGTTTCTTCATTTCTCAAAACAACAACAACAACAACAACAGCACACTAGATGGAATATTTCTGTTTGTGGAAATTGTTTTCAGTAACCAAGTACAAATTAAAACAATGTTTCGTATTTTGTTTGTTGTTAGAGAGAGAAAAGTTAAATCAGTGTCAGTGTTTAATGATCATTTCCCTCTGAATCTGAATTAGTAAACAGTGAACCATTAATTCATATCTGTAAGAACATTGTCTAATTTTTTAAATATCTTACTACCTACTGCTTTTTAATCAGTAACTTTCTTTTAGGAAAATTATGATCACTAAGAAACTTGATATTTTTTTATTTTTTATTCTTTAAATCTGCACTAAGAAAAAAAATTATTTGATTTAAACAAATTCTATTTAAATCCAACTTCAAATATCTTTGCTATACAGTCAAACATATTTAAGTTTAATTCAAAAATATTTTCTAGTTAAGTTTAAGAGATTATATATTAAAATGAAACATAAATTGTGATTGATTTTTAATTATCTGTAGTTAACTTTTTTGTTTGATTCAAACATAATTTTTGTTCAAACCGTAACAGAAAACATGTTTGAATTAAATATAATTAATCAAACAAATAATACTTTTGAATCAATGCAGTAGATATTTTCTATATATTCAGATTAAACTTACAAACTAATTTCAATTAAACAAAATCGTCTAACATTACTTTTGTGTTTCATTTAAGACTTTAAGTATAATGTTTTTTCAGTGTGAATTAATAAAAAGTAATAAAAAAATAACATTAAACAATTTGTGATATTGAGAATGATTTGATGTTGTATAAATAATAATTAATGATTCGCGTACTTACGAGCGTGACAGACTGCACACACACTTGTTTAAATAAAATTAACAATTTCAAAAATAAAAAAACGTAAGAGTTTTAAATTTCAGTTTTTTTATAAAAAATAAAATATCAATTAGAATATATAGTTTTCATATTATTATAATCATAATAATCATATTCTGACGTCGGAAATTCAGAGAAAAAAATTAGAAAATTTTATTAAAAACACTGAAAAAAATTAAATTTTTAGAATTCATGGGAAAATTCTGAATTTCTATGTTCTTTTTGTTTGACTCAGAAACTATAAAAATAACCACAAATTCTAATACAAAACCTTTAATTTTATCAATTTTTGACAAAAATTTCTTTTTAAATAACTTAAATCTTGAACAACTATCATAAAATAAATAGATCATTTAATGAATCATTTTAATGTTAAATGAATTTAATAAGAAATTTTAATGAACTTAGATTTTTGAAAAAAATTTTAATAATTCAAAATCGTTCAAAAATTATTTAAATTTATCAATATATATATTTAATTAATTTTTAAAAATAATGGATTCTTAGAAGAATTTTAGTGAAAAACACTAACAAAAATGAATTTTTAAGAAGGTACAAATGATTGCAGAAATTTAATTATTTTCAAAAGTAATAAAATTCTTATCACAAAATTCAATAAGGTTTAATATTTACAAAAAAAAATCAACAAAATCCTAATTATTCTTTTCATAAATAAACAAAAAAAATTTTTCCTCAAAATTCAATTATTTTTATAATTTTTATAACATTTTTGTCGAAATTTATATATTTTTGGATATTTTCAAAAATTTTCTCATAAAAAATGAGGAAATTTTTTGAAAATAATTAAAAATGTGTTACGAGTTTTATTGAAATTTTTTAAAATAATAGAATTTTAAATAAAAATTTTTTTATTCGTGAAGATAGTAATTATGATTTTAAGAGTTTCTAAGATATTTTTGAGCATAATTGAATTATATTTAATAAAATAATAATAATATTCAAATAAAATTACCCAAACGAATTTAATTGTTTGAAAACAATTAAAGGAAGTGAATTTATCATTCCGCAATTTAATATTAAAAATGTAAGAAGTTATTTTAATTTATTTTAAGACAATTTTATTAAAATTTTATATAAACGTTTAATTATTTTCGTATATAATAAAAATTCCACCTGAATTAAAAAATTTACAATTTTTTTTATAAGTTTCTTCTCAATAATTCAATTATTTTGAGAAATAATAAAACTCATAGCGGAATAGAATAGAATAGAAAAACAATAATAATTAAATATTTTAAATATTTAAACAAGAAATTGTTTTCAAATAACTTTTCAATAAAATAAATTCGTAACTATATTTTACGGAACGTTTTTTCAATAAAATGTTTTCTTTTAGTTTCTAAAAATTAAAAAATTTTAATTTTGCAATTAAATTTTTCAATTGACAAATTACATTTTTTAAAAATTTTTGTACCTATATTTTTAAAAAAACTTTGAATGTTATTAAAACAATGAAAATATAGGAATAGAATTGATGCAAATTATTTATATATTAAGAATAAATAAAAAGGTTTGTAAAAAATATTGTTATTGAGAAATAAAAATTACGCATTAAATGGGTATATTTTCTACTTCTAATTAAAATTTTAACAATTAACAATAGTTAAGTATTTTTTATAAATAAAAAGGAGAATAATTTGCATAATAATTTACAACTGTCAAACGAAATTTTGTTATAGAAAAAAGCATATATATATCAAACAAAATGGGTATATTTTTTATTTGTTAATAATATTTTTTTTTAATTTTATGATTTGTAAAATTATTTTATTATAAGTCATGAAAAAATACCTTCATGTTTTCGATTTGACAAACAATATTTTTTAAAAAGAAAAAAAAACAAAAGTATACATAGAAACTAACTTCAAACTGCGAACAGAATGAATGAAAGAATACGGAAATTAATATAGTTAATTAATAATTAATTAATAATTAGTTTTTTCTTTTTGTTAACTAATAATTTCCAGTATTAACAATTAAATTATTTCTACTCCTTATCAATCGAAAGTGTCTATTTCACAACCAGTGGTAAATTAAAATTCGAAATTGAAGCAAATTAAATTCCAACGATTGCAAGAAGTTAATTTGTCAAATTTAATAAAAATCTCCCATTCCCCTCTTCCAAGTAGATTCAACTTCATTTAAACCTAGTTTTCTCCTCTCTATTTCTGAAACAAGAAATCCTTTACGAGTTTGACGTGTTTCATTCAAGAACCACTTGTAGAAGTGACAAATTTATTTTCATCAAACAGCAGAATCTAAGAGAAGTTCCAACTAAAGTGACTTGCGCCCTCACTGTAATTCTCGAGCAGAAAATAAATACCGCCATTGCAGCTATTCACTGTGGATCGTCGTACGCTTAGAATTATTCTCTCCCATTCTCCTCTCTTTCTCCGGGAGAAGGAAATAAAAAGGAAAGAGAAAAAAAAGAAGAGAAGGGAGAAAAAAATAGACGAACAGAACGTAGAGGAGGAAAAGCATTTCAAGAGAGAGAGAGAGAGACCCGATTGGCAATCGGCCCAGCGTATTTGGCTGGGTGATTACGAAGCAGGAATTAGCTCAACCCTGTGAATTAGCTTCTCCTCTTACAACGAACGGCAGCTAATGCCTTTACGCGGTGGAGAATCGGAGAAAATGTCGATCGTTTAGTTAATTAAGTCGAAATGGGCATGAGGTGCATTAAACTTCTCTGCGACGCAAAGACGCGTCAACTAATAAAAGAGGGGAAGCGAATTTTTTTAAAAGAAGAAACCCTATATATATAGTTAGAAAATAGAATCAACATTTAGTTTGTGATAATCAACATTTAGATTGTGATTATCCAGACTTTAAATTAAAATTACCAATTAGAAAATATCTCGAAATTTGCGACAATTTTCATATTTCCTATATATTCGCGGTGAAATTCTTATCGACAATATTCCAAGATTGCAAATTTCCCTCGGAATATTCGCACCAAGTTCGAATTTAAATAATAGGTTTATATCCACTCAATTATTCTCTAAACAATTTATAAATATTTATAATCAATTATTTACAAAAATTGGAAATTTAACTCTTCCAATATTTAATTATTCATTGAAAAAAAGGAAACGTAACAACGTCAAAATCCAATTATTTATAGAAATAGAAAATACAACTCATCCTAAATTAAATTATTTATAAAAATTGAAAACCTCATTCTTCAAAACACTGAGAAAACGATTTATTTGATTCAAACACATTTTGTTTAAATTAAACTTAAAATATCTTTCCTATACATTCAAACAAAAAGTTTAATTTAAACATAATTTTTGTTTCATTTACAGAAATAATATATTTAATTCAAACTTAATTAATAGTTGATTTTAAATTATTTATTATCAACTTTTAACTTTAAATCAATGATAAAATTTTTAAACATATTTTTTGTTTAAACTAAAACAGAAAGTATGTTTGAATTAAACAATTATTCAAACAAAAACTATTTTTTGATCAAAGCTGTAAATATTTTTTATATATTAGAATTAAGCTTACAAACTAATTTCAATTCAACAAAATCACTAAAAATTATTTTTTTACTTGAAACGAGTATAATGTTTTCTCAGTGAAGGAAAACTATTTTGTTGTAAACTATTTTTTTTCAATTTTTAAGAAAAATTATACTCTAAATAATTGGTAAATAATTGAATATTCAATTATTTATAGAAATTGAAAATGCAACTCTTCGGAAATTCAATTATTTATTAAAAAAAATGAAAACGCAACAACTTCAATATTTAATTATTTATAGAAATAGAAAAAAAAACTCTTCCGAAATTCATTTAATAACAAAATTTGAAAACGCAATTTCTACAAAATTCAATTTTTTAAAAAATAAAAACATAACTCTTCTAAAATTCAGTTAATTATTCAATTTTTATGTATAATTATTCTTTAAATAATTTATAAATAATAGTATTTAGTTATTTATACAAATTTTATGTTCAATACGTTAAATATACAATTATGTTGAGAAAATAAAAACTTAACTCTTCCAAAGAGTTCATAGCAAAACAGGAACTAATATATGATAAAACATCTTCTTGTTCACATTAAGAAAAATCTTCTAAACATATTTATTGACGATAGTATTTGACTTGGAGGATTGATATATTTTTTGACATTTAATATTTTCTTTTACCGAGTGATAAATTCTACTACTTAATTTTTGAAATAATTAATAACTAATAGTATTCAATTGATTATGAAAATTCCAAAAAACAATTCTTCCGCAATTAAATTATTTATAAATATTGAAAACCTAATTTTACCAAATGTCAGTTTCCTTTCATTTCTAAGTAAAATAGTTATATAAATAAGTTATAAATAATAAAAATAAAGTTTAATTGTAAAAATATCAAATGAAAATTCTTCAAAATTAAATTATTTTTTTAATATTTCGTAAAATAACTCTCTACACTGAAAAAAAAATTTATTTGATTCAAATAACCGATTATTTGACTATTATCAAATAAATATTTACTTAAATCAAATAATTTTTATTTGAATCAATTAAATAATATTTGCTTCAAAAACTGAAATATTTGATTCAAATACAATTCATTTGATTCAAATAAAAATTATTTGATTTAAGTAAATATTTATTTGATAATAGTCAAATAATTGGTTATTTGAATGAAATAAATTATTTTTTCAGTGTAAATAATTTACAAATAATAATATTCAATTATGTATAACAATAAAAAAATTAACTAAACAAAAATTCATTATTATATTAATTTCAAGTAAAATTATTCTCCAAAACATTTAAAAATAATAATGATATTCAATTTTTACAAAACATTGAAAATGCCATTTTTCCCAAATTCAAAAAAAATTAGAAAAATAAAGAACGCAATAAGTTAAAAATTGAATTATTCTTTGAATTTAAATAAAATGAGTCTGTAAAGAATTTATAAATAATAATAATATTCAATTATTAAAAATTGAATTTGAAAATATTACATTATTATATTATTTGAAAAAAAATCTTCTAAAATTCAACTATTTTTCGGTTTTCAAGTAAAATTATCCTATAGAAAATTTAACGCGAAAATGAAACATTAATCAAAAACGAACGAAATAACCTAGAATTACTTTTGAGAATATTCTCCCTTAATTTTAATCAGATAAACATCCTAGTTTTAACTGACAATCAGTGACTGTTTTTTGCTTTTGAATCAGTTAAAAACAACTGATTTTCAGTTAAAAAATAATTAAAAAATTAGTGAATCTAATAAATCAGTAAAAAAAATTGACTGAAACATCAGTTACTTTTAACTAACAATCAGTTATTTTTAACTAACTGTTAGTAGAAATATTGCTTAAAAAAAATTAAATAATTATAATTTATTATTATTATTTCAATTTTTTTTTAAATTCTAACATTAGAAATATTACTGTTTTAAATTAGTGACTGACTTTTAGCTTCTAAATCAGTTATTTTTATCTGATTCAAATTTAGAGAGTTACTTATCACTTATATTTATTTTTTTAAAAACCATCTGTATTATCAAGGCATTATTTTTAAGCCATTCAAAATAGAGTTCTGAAGTAATCAAAAATAAAAATTTATTTTCAACATTTTATATATAAACAAAAAGAATTCATATCAATCGATTGCATCCACAATTTTTATACTCCACTATAATTTTTTTCTTCCACTGCCTTTAAAAAAGATATCAATACCATAAATTTTTATTTCAAAAAAAAAAATTTTGTTCGTCTCTCTCTCTCTCGGTCTATAACAAATAGAAAAACGGATATGATAGTAAAACAATAATTACTATTATTGACCGCAACTACAATTTTTTTTACGATACTACAGCTTCTATATCAGAAAAAAAATTCCATATCCCCGACCATGAATCTTGACCTACATCGGAAAAAAAAATTTCTCAGCCTCTAAAATTTCTCGATAACTGCTTTTTTTAGAATTGTTTAAAACCAGTTTTCGGTTGAAACTTATCTCTCTCTCAAAAAAAAAAAAAAAAAAAAATTGCGGATTCGATAAAGAAAGAGAGAGGGCTGGAGGGAGGTAACAGTAAAACAGAAGAGATAAAACTCGTAGGTTCGTTTTATAAAATCCCGAGTTGTCAGCTATATAGTATATAGAGCGAAATCGTCTCGCTAGTGCGGTACACGCATGAACAATCGTGACATCAGTTGTTTGAAACTAGAGAAGAGGTGGAGATAGTGAAAGAGAGAGAGAGGGTAGATCGGGCAATGAAGGGAGGAGGAGGGGGGGGGGGTGGTTTTGCTACTGTGCGTTCTCTCTCGGGGATTTTTGAAATGCCGTTTTTTTTTTTTTTTTTTTTTTTTCTTTTTGCCTACCTCAGCGGAAAAGGGGGGCAGTTAACTTCACTGGGTTATTACAGTTCCGGATCACGATCACGCGCATGCATGACTCTCGAGACGTGCACCGGATAAAAATCCTCAGTACACGGAGCCTTTGCGATTGTAAAAAACACTTTACACTTTAACAGATTTTACCATTCTTCATAGAGTGGAAAAGACTAAGAATTTTCCGAACTCTCTTCACGTAGTCCAAGGGAAGGAGGCATGAGCATACACACGCGGCGGTAGCGGCATGGCAGCGGCAGCGGCTCTCTCCTACTCTATAAGGCAATTCTCTCTCTCTCTCCCCCCCTCTCTTTCTTTCGCTTTTTCCATCATGGCCCCAAGTTTTTTTTATACACGCACACATATATACCATTCCGAAAACGTATTGAATTTAAATTGATGATATTACCATTTTTCAGTTTGGCACTTATTCTTATTCCTCAAGAGTCAACTCTGATTTCCTACTCTCTAGTCCGTTAAGACTTGATAGGGAATTCATCATTTTTTTTTCTTCTTTCTCTCTCAATCTCTCCCCCCTTTTTTTTACTATTGCTCCTGAGACATTATTATTTTTATTATTTCACTGTCTCTGGAAGATTTGAGGGAGGGAAAGAGAAAAGTTTTTCCATTTATTAAATTGAGTGAGAAACTTGGAATGAAATTTATGTATTCAGTTGGGATTTCGTGATATAGACGCGTGAGAAACAATAAAAAAGGAATTGAAAAATATATTAATTTTATGCAAAACATTATTGATATTCCTATTTTGGAAATTTCGATTTTTTGTCTACTTTTTCCCGTTCTCTTTCCTAATAATTAGGATATAGTTACACCCAGAAAAAGGATTTTTTTGAAACAAAAAAATTGTTTTTTCAAATTCACTCTTCGAGTTAAAGATAAAATTTGTTTGAGTTCAAAAAAGTTTTTCTTTACACTGAAAAAAAAATTATTTTATTCAAATAACCGATTATTTGACTATTATCAAATAAATATTTACTTAAATCAAATAATTTTTATTTGAATCAAATAAATAGTATTTGCTTCAAATACTGAAATATTTTATTCAAATCCATTTATTTGATTCAAATAAAAATTATTTGATTCAAGTAAATATTTATTTGATAATAGTCAAATAATCAGTTATTTGAATCAAATAAATTTTTTTTTTTTCAGTGTACGTTTAAGAAAAACCATTTTTCAAGGTATTTTGAATCAAAGAAATTATTTTTTTGAATGATAGTTTTGATGCAAAGAAAAATTTCTTTAAGACAAATAAAAAACTGAGAACATTCAAAGAAATTAATTCTTTGAATCATTTATTTCTTTGCCTTAAAAAAAGATTTCATTGATTTGAAAAAACATTCTCTGAAACAAAGAAGCTTTTTTCTGGGTGTATAATTGAACAACCAGTAGGAAAAATTTTCTTCTAATTAAAAAAAAATAAGGAAATAAAAAAATGTTTGAATTAAACATATTTTATAATTGAATGAAACGTAATTTTTATTGAACAAAAATTATTGTGTCAAGAGTCAAAATTATCAAACATAATTATGTTGCAATCAAATCTATTTGTTTCTCAGTTTACCATCAATAATTTTCATTTCTACGATAAATGTTTAACAAATAAAAAAATTGGTTTTGGAAATTAAATGCGAAATGAAAATAAATTCTTTTCTTCTAAAACAAAAGAAATTTAATTTTTCGATAACTTTGAAAAAAAATAATTTTTTAAATTATATGAAAAAAGAAAAACAGGATTGTCAAAAAGATTTAACTTTCTTTTTCCCTGATTTGTAGACAAAATTTTGATTTTCTCCCTAACCGTAAAGATTATTCTGATGCACTCAAAAAATAATCTTTAAATGTAAAATTATTCAAACAAATCACTAGTTATATTTAAAATAAATATTTAATGATTATTTATATTTCACCACAAGAATTAAGATGTTTAAAAATTTTTAATACATTTTTTTTTAAGATTCAACAACTTCTAATAATAATTAAAGATGCTTATAAGAGTGATAAAATCATTTTATTTTTATAATAATTTTTTATGAGCTACTACAAAATTATTTCATCATTTCAATTCAATTGTCTTCTTAATATATTTTTAACATAAAATTCTTCTTTAAATCAATCATTTTGAATAATTTTCAAATTTTAGATTATATGGAAATTCTTTAATTAAATGTTGGGTACAAAATAACAACTTAAAATAATTTCAACAAAATTTCAAAAACACATTTTCAAAAATATTAATTCAACAGCATTGTTAGTTGAAAATTTAAAAAAACTTTTGAATGCAATTGATTTTTTGGGAGGATTTTCAATACTGTTGAATTATTATTAAATTATTATTTTATGGTATATTATTATTATTTTTATGAACAGTTTTTTTTTAATTTCAGTAGATAATTGAATTTCTACAAAGAATTTTATAACCCTTGGAAATTTTTTAATTTCTGCAATTATCAGTAACTTCTACAAAATTCAACTTAATTAGTGTTTCAAATTAAAATTTTTCTATAAATTTATTATTTTTAATAATTAATTATATGTTAACAAATTTGATTCATTTGCAAAGAATTTGAATTATTCAAATTTTTCAAAAATCTAATTTGTTTAAAATTTCTAATTCATTCAAAATTGAAATTTTATAAAATTTCAAATTAAAAAACCTTGTGAAGTTCATTTATTTATGAAAATTGTGAATTTAACTCTTGCCATTTGAGTAAAATTATTTATTAAATAATTTATAAGTAGTAATTACATGATAATTCTTCAACAATAAAGTTACTTAAAAAAATTTATTGATAGAAATATAAAAAAAATTTAGAATTTTCTTATGAATTCTAAAAATTCAATTTTTTACAGTATTTTTCATAAAAAATCCCTGACTTTTTCCTGATTTCCCTGGACAATTCTATTTCTCCTGACTTTTTCCTGAATTCCCGACCTGTGACAACCATGTAAAAGAAATTTTTCAATTCAAAAAAAAAGTAAAGTAAAGAAAGAGAATAGTAACAATTTTTGAGTTGAAAAAAAGGAAAAAATAAGAAGAAAGAAGGAAAACGTAGATCAACTTTTAATATTGAAGTTTTCCTATAAAACTTTGATGATAAATGACTTTTTTTCAGTTAACACAAATAGTTTGAACAGCTGACAAAAAAAAAACAAAAAAGGAAAAATCAGAAAATTTAAATATACAAGATGAATTATGTAATATATGTAAATAACGTTCACAGGGAGTGTTATACATCACTATTAAAGATAGTTCCCTTGTTCTAAAACGAAATCTCCCTTGAGGGCACAATTTTCAAACTAAAATAACACACAAAACTTGTGTAAATATTTTCGAAAACCGTACAAAATATATTACAACAATTCGCGCATATTCAACATTCTTTTGCTGAAAATTAATATATAATACTGAATGCGAATAATAATAATAAAATGGATATATTTTCTACAATACACTTTTTTCCTTAAAAGGAAAAGAAAAAATTTTATTTACCCAAATTTCAAATAAATTAAAACTTCCAATCAGAGTGCCTTGTATACTAAGGCAAAAAAAATCGATTTTTCAATCTTTCTTAAGAAGATAGAAACATATATAATTTTAACTGTCAGATTTCGTTTCGGAGAATAATTTCAAGAGGAAAGAGAGAGAAAAAGAAGAAGAAGAATAAGAAGTGGAATAACCCTGACAATTTCAAAAGATTGTTCAAAAAAGCAATTTTACGTTTGATTTGACATGAAATGTCCTCGATGATACAGTGTAATGCTTTTTCTATTAAAAGTTCCTTTTGGATGATTCCCTTCATAAAGCGTTTAACGACAGTTGTCTGAAAACTTGTCATCCCATATGGTTTGTTATAATCATCCTCTCCTCTATTTGATCCTGCCCGAGCCGCTTTTTTTTAAGGACCATTAGCTTTTTGATTTGCCAAAACGATAAAAGCAAAACTTTAAAATTGTTTTTTTTTTTCGTCTTCATCCGGATAAAATATAGAAAAGTAATATTCTTCTTCTCTCTAAACAGCAAACACACAAAAAAACTGTTCTAAAAAAAAAATTCAACCGAAAATCTTAAAAGTTAGAGATAAAATTAAAGAACACAAAAACAACATTTTAAAGAAAAAGAAAAAAAAGCAACGACTTGTTTAAAAATTAAAAACAAGAAAAATGGTTAAACGTTTCACTTTTCCTTCAAAGAAAACTTCAAAGTCCATGGCTCGTGCTATAAATAAAAGTACACCACGCGCGCCTCATATTTGAATTGAAAGAAAATTGAATAAAATTCGAGAAAATAAATTGGATATATACAGAGGCGTCAAATGATATCATTATACTGCCTTTAGTGTAGTTTGCAAACTTGAATTGATTTTAAAAAACTCTTAAGTAAAAACAAAAAAGAAAACTTTAAGCCTTGTGCATAAAAACATTTTTATCTCGAAGAAACTTGTATATACTTTGCAGAGTTTCATTGGTACTTGTTTTTGAGAACGTTTTCAATATAAAAATAATGAAGCAGGAAAATACGACCGTTCCTTAAAAAAAGATTACACGATACTATCTTGTAAACGCAGTTTACGATAAGAAAGGTTTTTTTTTTACAACCAATGACGAGAAATATTCTTCAGCGTCTCGTTAATTTGAATTAGTCCAACAAATCCTTCTTTTTTTTTACAACCAATGTGACGAAATTTACCTTCTACAAATACAACACATAAATTGAAAATAAAATCCAAATGTTTATTATATTTTACACTGGGGGTAATTTTGTTTTTCTAAACTGCAAATTCCCTACGCAAAGGGTCTATTTATTTTCCATAATCACCTTGTATATTTGCATTATTACGTGTCGAGAATATGCGGAAAGTGCTTGTTAAAGATGCCGGAAGGGATGCTGTGGAAGGAGATAAGTGTAAAGTGCCTTCTTACACGAAAGCTTATCCGATGATCGAGACCTTGTTCCCTCCCCCCGCCACCACACTAACAGCTTCGCGACATGGAACTGCATAGAAAAATTGTGTGCCGCCACCTCTTCCATTTTTCCAATGCTCAAAGAAAAAAAAAAAAAAAAAGAGCGACGACCAAAGCTTTTTGCCGACTGAAAAATGTACAAGTGTTTTCGCATGGAAGGCTATCGCGCGAATAGGTATGGGGTCAAACTTTTAGTCTGACAAAACGAGAAAAAAGGGGGGAAAAAAGAAAAAAGGGGCAAAAGAAAAGAAAGAAAGATAGTAAGAAAAAAAGAAAGAAAGAAAGACCATAAAAGGATACGGTAAAACGTATTCCTATATATAAAAGCGCAAAAAAGAGCGAGAGAGAGAGAAGCTACCGAGATAAGTACCCACATTTTATCGACAGACTGACTCACAGATGTCAAGTGGAATGAACATACTTGTAGTGAAAGTGCAGGGCGTTTTACAGCCCCGAGAGTTTTCATTTTTCCAAGTAGAAGACGTCCTACAATGTGAGTTACTTTTGAGTGCATAGTCATAGATCACAATGACCGTCTGAGAAAGTCCGACTCAAGACAGCAATTTTCAAGTACTAAAACGATACATTCTACACTGAAATCGCTAAAGAAAACTACTTCTCAACCTCTTTTCTCCCCTCAAAAAAAAAAAAGTACAATCAAAAGAAGAAACGAGAACATGCAACATTTTTCATTTAAACACACGAAAAATCCCAGATTCAAAACAACAACAAAAGAAAGAAAGAAAAAATCCTTTCACGAAAAAAAAATTTAATCACTATCGTGGAAAAATCACATTAGTGAAGTTCACGTTTATAGTCAATAATTTCTGATGAAAAATATTTTTTATGCAATTTTTTTATAAATTTTTGTACAGAAAATAATACCCACGTTATATTTTTCAAATTATTGACAAAAAAAATTTTTTATTCTTTTTGGTAGGAAACTCATTTTTTATCATTCAATCATTGATCATAAACATTGCGAACTTCATCGACCTGAAAAATCTAACGATTGCTTACTAAAACCAGTTTTAATTAAACTTGAGCGAATAAACTAAGTAAAAATTAAACTCAAATCACAACTAATTTTTTTTTATTTACCAGTCAGTAAATAATAGATTTAAAACAATATTTTTAAAAATTTAATTTTTTTTAAAATTGTTTAACACTTAAAAAAAAAAATTTGATTTTTTAAAGCTGCAAAAGGTTTAAAGAATAAGTCAAATTTTTGTCAAATTAAAACTTCACGAAGAAAGTGTTTTTTTACTTGTTTTTTTATAAATAAACAATTTTTTTGTTTATTAAAAGTCAATATCTTTAAAGAAAAAAATTTTTATTTGAAAGAAGGATTCAAGTTAAAAATAATAATGCCGGTTGAATTATTGAAATCGGCCAACAAGTTTTTCCAAAATTAATTTTTCTAAAAAAAAGTAAGAAAAATTTTGATTTATTAAGAACAAGAGTAAAAAAATTTTTTTATAGAATCCTTTAACATAGTGATTTTGTATGAAAAATGCTATCAGAAAATGATCATTTTGGAAAAAATAAAAATATTTAAGTTTTCGGTGGCTCGATTCTGAAAAACTTACTCTAAATTAATCAACATTGATCTTTTTTATAGGTAAACATTTTTTTCATTTTTTTTCTTTCAATCGTTAATCAGAAACGTTGTGAACTTCACCGACGTTAATTTAAAACATAAATGAATGTACAAAGCTTCAAAAAATTTTATTACATTTTTCATGAGTAATTAAATTCTTTTGACAAGATTCTTTAAATTTTTTGAAAATAATGTTTTTTACTAATTAAATTAAACAAAGAATTTTTTCAACTTTTGAAAAATAATCTTTTCTGTTTATAATTATAATTGAAATTTTGTTTTTTCAATTTTATTAAAATTGTATTGATAATAATTGTATTTTTGTAAAAAAAATTTTAATATTTATAAAAGTAATTTGTTGACAATAATAAGCGCAGTAATAATTAATTATTTACCTAATAAGAACTCAAAATTTAATTTTCTCAAGAAATAAATATCATATACAAAAGAAAATAATAAAACTTTTTTTTTAATTTGATAAAAGAATTCCCTGTTTAGCATAAAATTCTTGATTTATTCCCCGTTTTTCCCGATAAAATAAAATTCCCGGATAATTTCCGAATTTCCCGGTTAGTAGACACCCAGAGAAACAAATACAAATTTACGCTAAAAAATACTCATTTGATTCAAATAAACAATTAATTATCAACTATCAAACAAATATTTAATTCTATCAAATAATTGTCACTTGTTTCAAATTAATTTATTTCAATTTGTTTTTAGTTCTTTTTCGGATTAATTTCAAACTTTTCCTTCAAATACTGGAATTTTCGATTCAAATAAAATTGTAACGCAAAACTAATTAATTATTCGCATCAATTAAATTGTCCCCAATTGAAAATTCAAAAGAACATTTTAAAAAAACTATAAATTCGAAAAACTACTTCCACAAAAAACAAATATTAACACAGAAAAAAAATTGAACTTAAAATGAGTCAGAAACAAAAATGAGTCTAATTTTTTTCTGTGAAGAAATTATTATTAAACCTTACTCTTCCTTCATCTTCTTTTTTTTCTCTCAATAAAAAAATATTTTTAAAACTAATTACAAAAGTATTCTTGAATGTCACAACTTGAAATTGAAGTAAAAAATTCCTCTTTACTTTTCTTCAAACATCTTCTCTGTGCAGAAAAGAATTTAATTAAAAATCTCGTTGAACTGTATTTTTATGATTTCACTTACAACATTTTCAGTAAAATATTACTGATTACAAATTAAAAAAAAAGTTTCTTTAAAATTATTACACAAACTCTTAAAAACAATGTTATATACATACACATAAAAAAAAAAGGAAAAAAATTAGTCAACCTTAAAAAAAGAAAGGAGAATTTACAAACTAATATTACCGTTTCATTATTATTAAATTGCTTATAGTTTTATATTAAATAACTTTGTGTGTTCAAGTGAGTAAAATTGTGACATTAAAAAATACTTCTAGAGAAATGAATTTTTTTCTAATTATAATAAACGGTGGCATTTTAATTTCAAAACAATAAATTTATTTTTAATTTTAGTATACTATTTTTCAATAAAGTTTTTTAATATTATTTTCGCATAAAGTTTTTTACTATTACTTTCAAATAAAGTTTTTAAATATTATTTTTAAATAAAAATAATAAATATTTGCTATATGTAAAAATTGTAATTCCAATCAGTGAGCATTATTACTAATTTAAATTTGGAGAATAATTAATAATTAATAAATTTTATTGCACATAAAATTCATTAGACATAAAATTCACTTGACATAAATTGCATTTGACATAAAAATATAGGTTCAAATTTTTAAATTAATCAATCAAAATTTTCTTGATAATATCTGATTGGATACATTTAAAATTAGCGTCTATATGTTTATGTCAAATGAACTTTGTTATATGAAATTTATGTCAAATAAAACTTATGTCAAATAAATTTTTTGTCTCGATTAAAATTTATGACAAATCAGTTTTAGGTTAAAAAATTAGGTAAAATAATATTTACATGTAAAATTAATTTTACGTAAAATGAATTACATGTCAAATAACATTTATAAGTTAAATTAATTTCATAATTTATAAAATTTACATGTTAAATGAATTATACGTGAATTCAATGTTATGTGAAATGAATCTTATGTCAATTAAAATGCACGTCAAGTAATTTTTACATTAAATTAAATTCATGTTAAATGAACTTTATGTCAAATAAATTTTAAATTTATATGTATTACATATAAATATGTCAAATGACTATTATTATGTCAAATAAGATTTTTGAAATATTCATATACATCTCATAAATAGATTAGTAGAAATAAATTAAGAGTAGAATTATTTTTTTTTATATTTGAATACATGCCAACTTCAGAAAGCAAAACTCATTTATCGAAATATCAAAGTCGTGTGCAAGATGTGTCAAGGCAGGATATCTCTTGTTGGAATCTTGCCAATTACACCTCTTGCAGTTGTAAAGTACCAATTTCTTTATAGATCCGAATTCTAAAATCTCAATTTTTCACCCCCTGTCAATAGTGACTTTTTTATCGTGACGATCGACTATAACTCAATTAGTACTTTCGCGATGTCGAATTATATTTCAAGATAAAAAATGTCCATCGAAGGAAGTGGACGATAATAATACTTTTAATAGCTAATTAAATTCTTAATTGTTTTTATTGACCTAATTACTTTTATTTAGAAGTTCGAAAATAATTAAATTCTTTTCCGGAAAATAATTACAAATGTATTGAAAATTAATTAACTCTTTTAAACAAATCTTATTAAAATTACTAAAAATACTTAAGTATTTTAAAAATTATTTAAAAAAAAGGTTATGAAAATTCTATTCCAATAATTGAATTTTTGCAACGAATTAAGTTATAATTTTTTTAACTGTTTGAATTCGGAGAAATCTGACGTACAGTCAGATTAAAAGTTAATCCAATCACTTTAAAAATTGTTTATGAATATAATTATATTTTTGAAATAATACCATTTTATGATTTTACAAATATTATTTTATTTAAATAATTCAATTCTCGTAGTTGAGTTCTAATAGTAATTGATTTATCGAAAATTTGAGTAAAAATTTTAAAAAATAATTAAATACTTAAACCGTTATATCAAGAATTTTACGAATTAATTAAATTTTAATAGGTTTTTAAATTAAATTCCTTGAAAATTTAAGGGAAGAAAAAGTTTAAAAATGTTTAATTTTTATATTTAAAAGATTATTATAAAAATTATTTTTCTTCAAAAAATAATTATATTTTTCAATAATTTTATTCAAAAATTCTAAAAAATAATTTAATTTTGGATGTACAGTTGTATATTTAGAAAATAATTATATTTCATGAGGTTTTTCATTGAAATTATTTAAAATTTCAAATTCCTCGGGAAAAATAAATATGAATAAGTTTTTAAATTTTTTTTTAACAAAAAGTAATAAAGTTTTGAAAAATTTCATTCAGAAATTTCAAAAAATTGTTTCTTGAAAAAAAATAAAACTAATATTTTTTTAAAAATACTTCTATTTTATTGAAATAAATTTTGAATTTTCATTTAAGTCGTTGTTAGAAATATTTTGGCATTTACTATACGAGTTGTTCGAATAATTACATTTAATGAAAGACCGTAAGAAAAATTATATTTTTTAAGAAATTAAGAATTTTTATTAAATTTTGAAAAGCAAATTTTGATAGTAACAATGGAAAAGAAAATTTCACGCGCGCTTGCGTGCGTGTAGTTTTGCTAGTTTTTAATATTTAAAATTTTTAAACGACTAAAATTTGCAATTGAACAAAATTACAATTTTCTATCAATAAGAAATTAAGAAACATTTGTTAAATTTTAGTTTATGTTACTTAAGTATTTTATTATTGACAAAAAATTATCATTTTTATTCAAATTTAACTGTAAAATATTCAAAGTGTAGAAAATTAAATTCCTTATGCTTCTACCAACAAATTTTTAATTTAAATTGACTTGTTAAAGACAATCGAAATTATGAAATTGGACTAACTTTTGTTCCGATTGTTTGTCGGATTCTTTCTCAAAATTGTAAATATCGAAAATAATTGAGTTTCAGCGAAGAATTTAATTATTCAGAAAAATAATTTAATTCTTTGACAAAAGAATATGTTCTTAAATTTTTTGAAAATAATTTAATCATTATGTCAAAGAATTTTATTTTATTCCTTTTTTTTATTTTACTTAAATTTGTTTGAAGTATTTTCAAGAATTCTATTACAATTTTAAAGAATAATTTCATTATTTCAATTATTTGTTGATTTAAAGTAGTACAAATTGTCAACTATTGGAAAAATAGCTTTTAGTTTAACAAATCTAAAGAAAAGTATCCAAATAGTATAGCAAATCGTGAAAAAAACAATAAATGGTTGTTTTTAGTAGATGTGTGAAAGAAACTATTCTTAAAATTTAAAAACAAAATTCTTTTTCTTCTAATAACCAAATTTTTCTGATTTTTTCTCCTTTTTCGCAACTTTGCTATATTTTTTTTATACAAATGTAAAATAGAGGGAAAAAAGGTAAACAAAAAATTGTGGAATTTTTTTTCCTTTTCAAGAGCATTAATCAAGGTTTTATACTTTATTTCGCGTCACAGCTTGGGATGTGACGTGATTGAAGACGCTTCAGATAAAATAAGGATATTGGATACACGTACGTGGTTTAATTAACATGCAAATTGTTCCGTTCCACAAAAGAAGAGAGCGACGGCGTAAATACACTTTTAAATGAAGCTACGCAGGAAAAGGCGTTTCTCTCTCGCTTTTCACAGAATCCTCAGTATCAAGAGGACCTTGTGAGATGAACCGTATGCAATATCTTTTATATCAATTTGTTTTCTCTTGTCCTTTATACATCGTCAAATTTTCTTTCTATTCTTTCTTTCTCTCTTTTCTCTTTCTACTCTTTTTTTTCATTCCCTCTTCCCTCTTTTTTCATTTTTTCTCTATTTTCTCTTTCTCCTCTCTCTCTCCCACAAAAAAAATTACAAACATTTTACAACATGAAAAAAACAAATTTCACTCGACTTTTTGAACATGATTATACATTATCCGAAAATCTAGCAGATTTTTTTCCTTTTTCAACTAAAATTAACTTTCCCCGAGATTTTATCGTAAAAGCATGACTTTCATGGTTGACTTCGAGAAACAAGAATAAAATAAATAGCTTCATTAAAATTTATCCCCAGATAACAACTGCACTGACATGAATATTCATTAAAAATTAATTTATTCAGAAAACGATGTAAAGTTTTTTCCCCGTTTTTCCTTTTTTTTTGTTAAAAAATACCCTTTTAAATTTAGCGATATTTTAATACTTTTTATAATAAAAAAGGAATTAATTAAGCGACGAAATTATTTTTTCATATTTTAATCATTTCATCTGATTCGAAAAAAAGTAATCGATATTATTATAATGAGAGTAATAAAGTCAAATTAAACGCCGATGTATACAAAAGTTAATTAAATTATAAGAACTGAAAAAAATATACAAATTTTCATGAAATATTAAATATCACAATTTTTTTTCCACGTATAATTTTTGAATATTCAAATATCAAGGAAAGGAAAAAAAGTAATATCCAGAGAAGAATTTCCCACGAAATTTGAATTTCGACAATATGAATAATTAAACAGTGTGCTATTATTTTATCAATAAAATATGGAAATTATCCTTTTTAACATAATTTGAAAATCCCTTTAATTTTCCAGACTATTTGGATGGTTATATAAATTAAGCCACAATTATGGGAACAGTAATAGAGATCTTTAGAGGGTTATTGTATTGAATGATATCAAAGAGAATAAATGAAAGGGTTGCCAACTCCCCTCCTCGAGTTGTATTATTGTTCCTTCTGCTAAGTCTGCCTTCGACTATTCATATGCATTAGAAACGCAACGATGAGCGACTCATTTACGTGGAAAGTTTACAGTGAAGGGACAAATGAAGAGCGAGAGACGAAAAAAAGAAGACTGAGAGGGATGTACATATTAGAACTTTATAAAATTGTAAATCGGACCCTAATGAAGACATTCATGAAAAATTAATCATGACTTGACAGAGAGACGTTAATGTTGAAATGAGAATTTCTCTGGCCACGATGAGATATATTCCATTGGATAAATTGCTCTACATGCATATTGCACTTGAGTCACTCTCTCAGAAGTAAATTTGAATAGACACGCGTCTCACTACATATGCCGTAACTATATCTCTCTCTCTCTGAATTGAAACCAAATTCACTCAGTTAGTTAAGCACTGTGTGTGCGCTTTTTCGAGGGAAAAAATACCGTTCTACCCCCCCCAAAAAAAGGAATCGAAATATTTTTCGAAGAAATCAGAGAGAAAAAAGGAAAAACTCCCGTTTATTGTATCTTTTGGGTTCAGACAAATAATACAAAAAAATTACAGTAACAATTGCAAAAAAAATAAAATTAATTTCCATTTTCACAAAAGGTTCAAACTCACAAAAAACTTTTTTCCCCTACAAAAAATTTAAACCTTCGTTTAACTCCTGATTTTTTCGTTTTGAATTAATAAATTTCACTCATAAATTTTATTAAAAATACCCATTTTTTTACTAAAATTTACTAATTCATTCAAATTAGTAAACATTTTTACAAATTCTAATTCAGAGAATAACAATTACCACTTAAATATCTGAATTCAATAAAATTAATTTCACCATTGGAAAATAAAATTTAAATTGAGAAATACCACATTTTTCAGTGCATCACATTTTAAATCAAATAATTACAAACATACCTGCATACTAGATTAAAAAAAATGCAACAAATAGTTCGAAAAAAGCGATAAATTTTCTATTTAAAAAAACACAAAACTGATTGTAAACGAAATATATGACAAAATACTCGAGTTAACAAAAAAGTGATTCTTTTTTATCAAAGCATAGATGAAACAACAATAGGATTCAAAAATACAAATAACACAAACAATATGTACTCGATAGAACAAAACAAAATTTGCTTTTATAGAAATTTTACAAAACTTTTTGTAAAAAAACATTCTCTCCAATTATGATATGAATAACTATTCTGACAGAAAAAAAAATTGAAACCATCAAAAGTAAATTAATCTCTCAGTGTAAGATCACTTGTCTTCAAATGTAATTTTATGAGTGAAACGATTTATTATTATTATTATTATTATTATTATATTTTACTTTTTTACATTTGTATTTTTATTCTAAACAAAAAGACAAAAAAATATTTTTTATTTGTTTTATTTTCTTTGTATTGCTTTAATTTATCTTTTTCGATTTTTTAAATTTATTCTGTAAAATAGAAAAATATTTTTTATTCTACTCTCTAAATTTTAATTAGAGAAAAGTTGTCAACTATTTTAAAATTTAAGAATTCAATTATTTTTATAAATAACAAAATTCTTTTAAGAAATTCAATTATTTACGAAAAATTTATTAAAAAATTACTGAATTCTGAATAATTAAAAAATTCTTTGTAGGAATTCAATTACATAACAATACAATTTTAACAAAACTTCTTAACAAGATTCTATTACTTACTTTATCACCATAAATAATAAAATTCTTCGCAAAACTTCAATTATTTTTAACATAATATTCTATTAGAATTCAATGATTTTGAATGCAATTTGAATTAAATTTCTCGAAAGAATTTAATTATTATAAACAATTTTAATAATTCTATTCAATTATAAGTAAATCATAATTTTTATTTAAAACTACTATCGACTAAAAATATAAAAAGTTTAAAAAATAGTTGAAAATTACCAGAATTTGTAAAATAGGTGCCAAAAATTTTTTAAAAGAAAGGTAATAAGTGGCAGTCGCTGCTGCGAATTAGTTTGAATTTATACGAATTTAAATTCTGTGAACTTATTTTAGAATAAAATTTTCTCTCCACATTTTATTTATACAAAAAAAGTAGCAAATACTCACAAAGTGGAATTAGATTTCATAAATTCTCTAATATTGAAGAATTTCACTCACCTGAAACAGAAAAAACGGTTTTTGTTAGTATAAAATTCATAATCCTTGCTATAAAATAAATATTCGTATTTCTATCTTATGCATTTTAATCTCAAGCTTTCTATTTGATATCGACTCAATACGAAATAATGTATTAATTACAACTTCAGAATAAAATACATTCATTATTAATAATTTTCTTCCTCTATTATATACATTGTAAATGGAACAGAAATACAGAACAATAAGAAGATAAAGAAAAAAAGAAAAATATTAAATTACGAAAAATAAAGAAATGAAAAAAGGAAAACAAAAAATAAGCAGATGCAGGAAAATAAAGAAAAATAAAAAAATAATAACATTAAGAGAATATTAATAAAAACTTATATTAAGGAAATATAAGGAAAAAAATAACAAGAATAATTTTTACTTCAAGTTACAAACATCCATTTGTTCCCATTTCAAACGAAATCCAATCAACTTGAAAATAATATTTTAGAATAGTACGTGGAATATTTGAATTGGAAATAATTTAAACACAGATTCAAATTTAAATTACATGAATATCAAAAGAAGAGAACGTGTCCTCTTGCTCTCTCATATTTTTTTTTAATATAAAATAAACTGTAGCACTGCTTTTCGTTGATTGCCACACACCTCTCTAAGTTTAAAGCACTCCCACACCAAAAACCATAGGAATTCGTGGTTTGGTGGTCAGTCGAAATTGCGTCCTCGTTCCACAGTACGTTGGACACACACACAAAAAAGAAAAAAGAAAAAGAAAATGAAAATGAAAAAAAGTCAATAAAAAAGAAATCTCAAAGGGAATTCCCCGCTACTTTTCGATCGAGCGCCACCGTTAGTCTAAAGCATAAAGAGATAGTCAAGATATATGATACATCATTATCGGTAAATAATTCAATAAAAGGTAAAAAGAATTGGAAAATGGCAATCCATTAGTTGAGCGAAAAGCATTATCTGTTCTTGTGCCGCTTCGTATTGTGAAGCTTTTGCTGTTATATATACGTTCAAGCGCGCAATAAAAGATTAATCGCAAAATTCTCAGCCAAAGGGACGCGCGTTCATTTCGTTGGTATTTTCGCGAGATCGCGGTTGCAAGCAGAAAAAGAAAGAAAAAAAAATAAAAGAAGAAAGAAAAAAAACTGCCGCGTTGGCAAAATTCTTTATTGCGTTAAAAGCAGACGAAATACACGATTCTGAAATAAAGTCTTATTGAACAAAATCTATATTTTTGCTTTTGAAATCTACAATTTATTTCACTAGACTCAATTTTTTTCCCCTCTAAAAAATTGAATTTCATTTATTTTGTCCACTCTGTCCACACCTAAAGTTAGTCATAATTATGCTTTTGTTTTTTTTTATATATATGTTTTGATAGATAATATTATTTTTCTTTATTTTTTCCCACTTACTTTTTAAGTTTAATAATAGGCATTTATTTATTTTATTTAGAAATATATAATTTAGATATATATAATTTGTTTGTTAAAAACTATACTATCGAAATTATAAGAAGAAATAAATAAATAAAACAATTTTTATTTTATAAAACAATTTTTGGATACCCCAATTTTTTAACAATATTTTCAGTTATTTTCAAATAATTTAAATATATTACGATTATTCTTATTATGACTTTTGGGCAGAAATATTTTTTTTTACTATTTGTTTTGCTTGAGAAAATTATTGAACACTTGATCATTGTTGTCACGCATTTGTTCATTTGAAAGTTCCTGATTTTTTTAGTTTAAAAAAATGGAAATTTTCCTGGTTTTTAAAATAACATTATTTTTTACCACATTAATAATACGAAATAATTGATTTCGTTTGACGATTTTTAATAACATTTTTGAGAAGAAAGAAATTTATAAAAAATTTGTAAATAGAATTTATATGAAATTGAGGAACATTGTTGAAAATAATTGAATTTTTGTCAAGAACTTTATTACAAATTTTTGAAATGATTGAATTTTGCCAAAAATTTTGTTAACAATTTTTAAAATAATTGAAATTTCGACGAGAATATTAAAAAACTTTTGAACATAATTGAGTTTTTGCAATTATTTATCATTTTTCTAAAATTCAATTTTTTTAGTGTGTTCAGTAAAATTCATCTATAAATCCATTATTTTTAATAATTAATAAAATATATATTAAAAAATATAACGAATTTCATAAGAATTTGAATTATTTAAGTTTTTCATAAACCTAAATTATCTTTAAAATCTGTAAAGTTCAATTGTTGTTAAAAATAGAAAAAGTTTGAAATAAATAAAATCTTTTCAATGATGAGGAATCTAACATTTAGAATTTTCTTATGAATTTTCGAAATTTTCTGACATTTTCTTGACTTTTCTGAATATATTTAGAAAAATAGTGATTTTGAGTAGAATTCTTCTGAATAATTGAATTTTTAATGGTAATGAAACAAGAAACTTGACGCGCGCATTATTTTAGCTAGTTTTATTAATAAACATTTTCTAATTTGATAAAAAGAAGGAAATTTATTTTTCTTTCGAATATTAATAACACGTTTCTGAATATATGTTCCAAAACTATGGTCAAAGACTTTAACCTAAAGTAAACAAGTTCTGAGCCATACTTTGAAACATTGTCTAACAACTAAAACTTATGGTCATTCCCATACTACAAAATATTATAGTAATAAAATCGAGTAAACAATGTCCGAAGACAAAAATACTTGCACGTATTCAAAATTAACAATTTTCATCTATAGCAAAAAATTATAGGAAAAAAAGATAGTTCAAATCCAAAATGCTTTTTAGTTTTTAATTTTTACCTAAATACAAAATCCGTCTAACCATGACCAATAACAAAAATATTTTCCATTTTTTTATCATGATCAAAATAATTTTAATAATAATAATAATAATAAAAATAATAATAATAATAATTGTAACTATATATCAATAAACAACGAAACTATTTTCAAAACAATTTGTCAGCTTCCTAAATAATAAAAATAATATATTCATACAATTGTTGATAATTTATTGGAAATACTTTGCGCAGATCTAAATCGCGACCAAATTGCCGTGTACCGAATTTTAAACTTATAAATTACCCAACAACGACGTGTTTGGCTCGAGAATCCTAATCTCCGGACAGAAAAGGAAATACGACTATAAATAATTATATAGAATCCAGGTTAATGTTTATAAACTTATTCAGTACAATTACCATGAAAATAATCTCCTCTTTAATAACAAAACTTTCATTAAAACTAAATTATACAAATTAAAGTCTCGAGTTAGCTGAAAAACGGAAAGTGAGAAAAAAGAACCAAGAAAAGAGAAAAGAGAAAAAAATCCATAATTTAAAACACATTTCGAATTGATAATTTCAAAAAAAAATCAACTCATTTAATAATTGACAATAAATAAAAGATAACATTGAAGATGATAATATATATGTATAGTTTTCTTTATGATAATGCACTTCAATTATTTAAAATTACAAAATCAAAAGCTTTACCCCTTGGAAAGTTTTCACAACTTTTCAGAGTAAAATTCTCAAGCGCAAAGGCAGTGGTGCAGTCAAAGAAAACCTCATTTAAAAAAGAATGTGAAACGAGAAGGGTAGGGAGGGCGATGAAGGGGGTTTTAGGTGTGGAGTGGATTATAAGCTCGGCCCCTTTATAAACCCAACTAGAGTCTTTCAACATTCTAGAGACTTTTCAAGACTTTTGAAACAATGCAATATAGTTCAAGTTTCCAGGCGTATAAATAACAATTAAATTATTTTCACTTTTTTCTTTCAATTTTTCAACTTTACAAGAGTCACAAATTTCAAATATATATACTCTGAATCTTGTCACATTGCGACTTTAGTGAGAATTGTTTTTTTAATTAAAAAAAAGCATTAATAACATATGTTATTTGAAGTAAATAAAAAAGTTAATTTTTACCAATAATATACCATAATTATAAAATTATTATAATAATGAAAATTAATAAATGACGCGCTCTCCCTAGAAAGGTACCTAAGAAGCAAACAGTTTAACCTTTTTTGTATTTTTCCGATCTACATAAAAAATATTAACTTTTCTTCTTACCCTGCTAATAACTTCAATTCTAAATTTCTACAAAATTTAATTATTTTTTCTTCAAAAATACGATTACACTTACAATACTTTTATAACTTTTATAATTTTTTAAAGTAAAAAAAAATTGTTTACAATAAATAATTATTTCACATAAATTTTGACAAAATCTTCAATCAACTCCAAATTTAATTTATTCTTTTTTTTCAAAACACTCATTTTTTCCATAATTTCTAAATTAAATTTATCAAAAGTTGATTAATTTTTATAAAACACCAATATTTAAATATTTATTTTTCAACATAATTAGTATTTTAAATAATTTTAATATAAATAATTTTGAAATTTAATTCTGTCAAAAAATTGCAGTTACTATTGTTTTAAAATTAAATTATTTCTTTGTAATTTTGCAAACGAAATTATTCAAAAATTTAATAATTCTTTAGAAATATAATAAATGAATTTTTTATTTAATTAATTACTTAACAATTAAATAACAATGGTTCAATTGCAACAACAATAATTAATGTTTTTCTTACAAAAATTTTAATGTTATTACAGATTTGCAACAATTTAATTCTTAAAATTCACACAACGCTTCTAATATTCAATTGTTATTTACAATTTTATATCAACTTAAATTTTAAATCAATTTTTGTTACAATGCTTTACGAGAAGTCAATTATTTAATAAACAAAAATAAATAATTAATGAAAAAATTGATTATTTCTTGAAATTGAATTTTTATATAGAATTTATCAAAAAATTTCAAGAATAACTGCAATTTTCGAGAATTTAATTAAAAATTTTATTAAAAATAATTGAAGTTGTTTTAAAAAGAATTTTACTTCAAATTTTTTTTCGAAATTGAATGCATTTTTGGAATTACAATAAAACATATTGAAAATAATGAAAATAGAGCGAAGAATTTTATTATTTATGAAATAAATTTAAGTTTTTTTTTAAATTTTACTCCAAATGTTTTTTTCGAAATTGTATTTATTTTTGGAATAACAATAGTACATATTAAAAATAATGGAAATCGAACAAACAAATTTATTATTTATGAAAATAATTAAAAATTTTTTTAAAGGCATTTTATAAATTTTTTTTTTATTAATTGAATTCATTTTTGAATTTCAAACTGTACATATTGAAAATAATGTAAATCTAGCGAAGAATTTCATTATTTATAAAAATAATTGAATTTTTGCAAAGAATTTTATTAAATTTTTTTAATAATTGTATTCATTTGTAAAATTAAAGTAGTTTATGGAAAATAATTGAATTTCAACGACAAATTTTATTATTTCGAAAAATAATTGAATTCGTTGAAGTCTTTCCAAGAATTTTCTTAAAATTTTTTAGAATATTTTCATTTCAATTATTAGCTGACTTAAAGTATATGTAGTGTCAATTCTAAGACAGAAAAAAGTTGTTTTAAGTGTCACAAAACTATAAAAAGTATCCAAATTACAAAAAAGTGTCAAAAAAATAGTAAATACTATATTTAAATAAACGAGCGCAAAGCCTCTACTTTTATCCCCTCAAATTTATCTCGTTTATGAGTGAGTTTTATTGCCATCTAGACGGAAGTTTACAGAACTAAATGGCGCGAAATTCAAATATTTCAAAAAAATACAAACCCAAATATAATTTTTGAGCAAACAGTTTAAATAATTCGATTCTTGATTCAAAATTCGATTCTTTAAAGCCACTTTCAACTCATAAACAAACAAAAAAAAGCAAGTTACATTTTCGAAAGAAAAAAGAAATTTAATTAAAAATCCCAAGACCCGAAAAAAGCGTCTATACACGAATACCTCTAAATAGAGGTAACAAAAAAAAGAGAAAAGTTAATTGAACGAAAACGGGATTGCCCCGTAAACGAGGCCATTTAAAAGAAATTGAAGAGTGTTAAAGGTTCCCATTTAAAAAAAAAAAAAAAAAAAAAAAAAGACGAAATTGTATTCATCACTTTCTAAACTCTGATTTGCAGAAGGGAAATACTTTGATAGTGGAGAGCGCGCGTGGGATTCTGACCCATACTCTTAAATTGTTCCCCTTAGCGATATCGCACTTGCACCCTCTCTCTTTTGAAATCGAACCCCTGATACCGAGAAGGTTACGCATGGAAGGGGGTAATGTATGCAAATCATGCTGGTTTCCGGAGCAGAATGAGACGCGAGAGGTAAAAGAGAGAAAGAGGGGGAGGAGGAGGAGGGAATTTATTGCCAACGGAATCAATTGTCCACGACGCTTGAATTCACTTGAAAATCCATTTTTCGAGCTCGCACCATATCGATCTAATCGCCTCCAATGGGAGACGAATGCAAGTTCCAAGCGTTTAGAGCCGATGGAGCGTGGTACCACTGGTTACAGTGGCTATAAGGGAATAAGGATTTCATCCCCTTGCTCTCTCTCTCTCTCTCTCTCTCTCTGCACGAGTCGCGTTACTCCTACGAGCATTGAGCTCACGCACGAGTAAACATCGAACGTAAAGGTCCCAAGAGAAAAAGGAATTACCGACATTAAAATGCAATCTTGCCATTCTAACATAGAAGCCAGAAAAGAAACTTTGTTATGATCAGCCAACACAAAAAAAAACAAGAAATTCATATCCACTGATAAATGTAATTCCCCCTCTCTAACACACAAACCTCTCTCTCTCTCTTTCTCTCTGCGACCATAATTTCTCCAATTTCCCCAAATTCGCCTTTTTCCCCAACATAAAAAAAAAATTCACTTCAATTGAAATTGAAAAAAAATAATCTTATTTAAATTTAATGCTGATTTATTTGATGAAAAGAAAATTTTTTAATACCTTTTTTTTCCCTTACCTAACGAATAAGCGGAAAATTCTTTCAACACGTAGGATTTGTTTTTATGAAGAAAAAGTCCTTGATGAGAAAGACTTTTTTCTCCCAAAGAAATGTTATTCATTATTATGCGCATAACTTACACCTCTATAAAAGCGAACTTTTTTTTCACGAATCTAACACAGATACTCCATTATAACATCTTTCAGTTTACTACTAAGAAAAAAAATTTTTTTTCAATACATTTTTCAAATATTACATTTATGTTTAATAAACATGAAAAATTATCCTCTCAATTAATCCAATTGCTGGATAACGAATAAATACTTAAAAAATATAAACTTTTCTATAAAAAAAAAATAATATATCAAATGATATTGAAAATTTTCTTATTTCAATTTCAATCATTTAATAATAAAAAAAATATAAATCAAAAAATAGAACAGTTCAAAAAATATATAACGCTTTCGAAGGGGAGGGAATGTCAAGCTATTCGTTACGGTCAGGAGAAAAAATGTCGGTAACGAATTCAATAATGCAATACATAGGAAAGTGGAGGGTAAAATAAAACCAAAAGCGTTACATATTTTTTAAACTACCCTAAAAATCGAATCAAAATGAAAGAAATTTTAATAAATTCACTCTCTAAATTTGAATCAGTTAAAAATAACGGATTTAAAAGAAAAAAGGTCATCAGTCACTAAGTGTCAGTTAAAATCAAGATTTTTAATTGATTCAAATTGACAGAGTAAAAATACTAAAATAATAAATTCGATAATGCAAAAGTTTCTTTCCAGTTTAAAAAAAGGCGATTCTCCATTTATTTTTATAAATCCCAATGAGCATTATTTGCCTTTAAAAGATAAGAGAAAATTATTAAGAAACTATTTTAAGATTTATGTAAAATCAAATTTTTTTCCTTATCTACAGTAAAACATTTTTATTTATTTTAGGAAATGCTATACATTTAATATTCAAATTAATTCTATCTGGGAATAGAAAAATTTACGAAGGGAAATTTGCATTCTATTTCCGCTTTAATTTTTTTCTTCTCCATATATAATTTTATTTACAGTATTAGTTAATTGCATATTATTGGAACAAAAATCATTAAAAAAAAACTTTTATTTTTATTTTCACTGTTGTTTTTTTACTTTTACTTTATAGTCCTTTTAAAAATTGTTTTAAAAAAATTTTTTAAATTGTTTTGTTTAAAAAAAATAGACGGGGCGCACCTTTTACATTTGTAGATTTATTATGTTTTCTTTGAAAGTGAAAATAAAAATATGTAAAAGTTAAAGTGAAAGTAAAAATTAAATTATACAATTGACGCTCAGAAGCAATTATTAGAATATTAGATATAAGTGACGCGATCTGAAGAAAGGAACCTTAGAAGCAAAAAATTATAGGTTATGTTTGCAATTTTTTAAATGAAAATGCAACGAAAGGATCAACTGTCAATTGGATTCATTAACGTTTAAGTATTCACTACAACTAAAATATTTAATAAATACTGATTTTAATTTGCAAAAAGTAAAAAGAAACTTTTAATCAACAAAAAAGTAACACTAACATAACCTTAAAGTGATTTGCTTCTAAAGTCCCTTTCTTCAGATCGCGTCCAATAATTTTTTTTAATTATTAATTTTAAACATATATTATTATTATCATAACTACTATTATTACTGTTATTATTTATTAAATATTATGATCATCGTTATAAATAATATAATTACGATATAAATATCGACGAATAATCGAAAACTGCCAACTATAATAGTCAAGAAAACTTTCGACTAACAATGGAGAATTGAGATCCGTAATCACAAATTCATAAAGAATCTCAAGGATCCAATTCCAATCATAATAAAAGAAACTGTCGCAATTTAAATAAAGAAAGAAAAAATTTTAAAAGAAAACCATCAAGTTCCTATCGATCCATCATTATTAAAGTTACAATAGTGAAAAAATATAAACTCAAAAGAACGTTTTCATCTAGAAATCGAAATAAGTAAAAATTTTTTTTTTGTAACATTAAATATCTTTTGAAAATAGCTAAAAAAAATTAATATCTTCGATAGTTAAATACCAGTGATATTTTTCGCTAATATAATTTATTTCTCGATGGTGAAGATTCAAAAAATAGACACAAGACCAAAAAATAGATTTTGAAAAAGGGGGGACAGAGACAAAAAGTTCATTTTTATTATTTTTGACATTGTAGTCGTTTTCAATGTATTTTTGTCTGTTGAACAAGATCCACGGTCCCAAAATTCGTTACTACGTCAAGATTTTGAGAAAAGTGGGGGTAAGGAACCCAAAAAATGGGTTTTTAATGATTTCCAATATATTTTTTCTCTTTAACCTCATGTACTGGAGACTTTCATTAGGTTTGAAAATAAAACTTGTAACGTTCACTTCAAAAAACATATGCACAAGACCAAAATTTTGAGGATTTTGAAAAAAGTGGGGGTAGGGACAAAAAAATGTATTTTTGATTATTTTACATATGGGAGTCGTTTCCAATGTATATTTATCCACTGAACACGAATCCAGGTTCAAAAATTTCCTACCACGTTAGGATATTGAGAAAAGTGAAGGTAAGATCATAAAAAATGTTTCTTTTCTAAATGTTAACTCCACTTTTCTCAAAAAACTCTACAAATACCCTACAAATCGAAATTTCTCCCAAATTTCCAACTGGTACTAAAAGTTTAGTTACTAAGTATCAAAATTCCAGTCGGACATCTTTTGTATTGCAACACTTTTTAAATCATAACAATATCAAAATTTACAACAAAATTCAAAATATATGAAAAATTTCTCTAATTTCACTGTGATTCAGTTTTACAGAATAGTATAAAAGAAACAAGCATATTTATACGTTAACTTTATTTTTATTTTAAAAATGGCAGAAAAAGGAGAAAACAGAAAAAAACCACATTACGAGCTTGTTGTTTCATTCTGGACTATTCTTTATTTTGTCATCGCGCTGTGTGGGTCAGTTTCTAGTAAATAAGCATCTCCGCGAGCATTGTGGAAATAAATATATATATATATACATTCCCTTTGTTAAAGCTTATCCGTTGACTTCTATACGCCTGCGAGGCAAACTCCCCATTTTCAGCAAGCGTCCTCGGGTCCTCGTTACATTAAACGCGCCATTCTATTCCATTTCACCCTCATATCTCAGTCACCCTTCTTATATCTCTTCATTCCGCCCTTTCGCTCTGCGGTTCGATGATTTCACCGAATGTCAATTTGTCTGAATGTCCTAACGGCTAGAATCATCTTCAGGCATTATTATATCACTGAGAAAAAATCTATCCACTCGGAGAAAAAAAAAAATATATATATATATATACATATATATAGAAATGACCCCTCTATATTCAACGGAAGTCCGGCTGATCCTATCGCAAATACAAAGCTTTATATGGCTTTGACGTCAAGTCTACTTTCATCGTCTCACAGTTCATAATTCTCTTCCAAGACGTGAGAATGATACTATCTTAATTTGTCATTTTTCTCCGACACTCTCTATTCATTTTTGCAATTGCTCAAAATACAAATGAATAACAGTCGAAATAATAACAAAAATAATATTAATAATTGATAATAATAACAAATATAAGAATAATTAATTAATTGTAAATTAAAATGCAATTAAATCACAGATTTTCGAAGGATATCAAATTGAGAAAAAAATTATCGAAATTGTTGGTTTGCAACAATTTAACAGAATTTTTTTTTCAGCATATTTATTTTTACCACTGATAAATAATTTGAGATTTTTTTTTCAAAGAAAAATTTGGCAAAAAACATTTACCTTCAGTAATCATGTAAAATTAAACACTTAAAAGAGGAATTTAGAATTTAAAAGGAATTTTAAGTTTTGTTTGATTCTAATTGACTTAATTACTACTGATGCAAAAGTTAAAAATGACTATCACTACTGGCATGAAGATATTAATATTTTTTTGTCCTAATTAAAATTTACTTTTACCACAAATATAACAATAACTAGAATTTCAATTTCGGCCGATTGTAATGGACTTTTAGTACTTATATAAAAATGTGAAATGTCTGACTGAATTCTACTATTACTACTGGTATTACAAATACCAAGATTTGATCGTTTTTACTAAAATATACTTTTACTGCTGATTTATAAATATCACAAGAATTAAAAACTCGTCTGATTCTAGTTGACTCTTACAACTGGTGGAAAAAATTAATTAGCAGAATTTGTGGACAGATTAAAATTAGAATATTTACTTTCTACACCCTGGTAATAACTTAAATTCAAAATTTTTCTAAAAGTTTAATTACATTCCAAATTTTTAGTTAAAATTCTTTAATAATACGATTGGATTTGAAAATAATTTTACAACAAAATTCTTTACAGTATAAACTTGATTTCAATTAAATTTGACAAAATCTGAAATTAATTCTACACTTAATTTAATCTTTGAAATTTTCTACCAGAATTTAACAATGTTCAACAAATTTTAATTACAATTTTTTCATAATTTCTAAATCAAATTATTCAAAAATTGAATAGAATTTGTTGAATAAATTTGTTAATATTTTTTTCTTCAGAAATTAATATTTAAAACAATTTCCATTTAATACATCTATTTTAATTAAAATTTTTAACTTCAAATTTATTTTCTAAAGTTGTATTATTTTCAATTTTATTTGAAATTCTTTAAAAATATCCTATTAAAAAAAATTTTTAATAAAAAAAACTTCTTTAAAGTATGATATTTATTTCAATGAAATTAGACAAAATCTGAAATTAATTCTAAAGTTACTTTAATTTTATTTAATTTTGTAACAGAATTCAAGAAAGTTCAAAAAATTTTAATTAGTTTTCCAAAAAAAACTAAATTTTTTCATATTTTCTAAATCAAATTAATGAAAAATTGATTTTTTTGTTAAAAATATATTCATAAATATTTTATTTCTACAGAAATAAATATTTTAAATAACTTCAATTCAAAAAATTTTTGATATTTCATTCATTCGAAAAATTGCATTTGAAATTCTTTCAAATTTCAATCACTTTTTGGGAATTTTTAAATTAAATCATTGAAAATTTTAAAAATTCTTTTGGAAAATAATAAATAATTAATTTTTTATGATAAATATTTAAATATTATTATAGTTTCACAACTATTACATTTTTTAAGACTGGCAATTTAAAAATCTTTTGAAAATTTATTTCTTTTTAAAATTTTTAACATTCATATTATTGCGATTTTAGTATTTAATTGTTATCTATGATTTTATCTAAAATTAATTTTTAATCAATCTTCTTTAAAAAGTTCTATGAGAAATCAATTATTTGAATACAGAAATAAATATTTGATTAAATAATTGATTATTTCTTAAAATATAATTTTTATGAAGTATTTTACGAAAATTTTTACAAATAATTGAATTCTTGCAATGAATTTTAATACAATTTTGTAAATAATTGAATCCCTCTAAAGAATAGTAATATTTTTGAATAATTGTGAATAATTGAATACTTGCAAAAAATTTTATTAAAATGTTTTAAATGATATAAATTTAAACAATTGTATTAAAAATTTGGAATGTAATTAAATTCGTTTGTGGAAATTAATAACAATATTGTATTTACAGTAAATAAATTCTTCTCTCTTTAAGGGCATTTGAACCACTATGACGTCACAATTATAAATCTCATGCTTTTTACACATTGTGACGTCATAGTGGTTCAAATGCCCTTAAATGTAAATTAGTAAAAATGTTTACTAATTTTAATTAATGATTGACTTTTTGCTTTTGAATTAGTAAATTTACTACTAAATTAGTAGAAATTACTATTTATTAGTGAAGTTTACTAATTCAATAGCAAAAAGTCTGTCACTAATTCCAACTAGTAAACATTTTTACTAATTCAAATTTAGAGAGTTATAAACATATTTTATCAAAACCATTAAAAATAATTGTTTTCTCTCTAAGAATTTTATTTAAAAAAATTTTTAATAATAAATTTCTTTTAAAAATGTTATGTATGAAAATAATAATTTTTTGGTGGTCCGATTAAAATATACTTGTACTACTAATTTAAAAATATCACAAGAATTAAAAATTACTTATGATTATTATAGTTGACTTTACCACTGGTAAAAAAATATAATTACCAGAATTTGTAAACTGATTAAAATTTAATTTTACTATACTAATAAAGAAAGCAGAGGAATTGAAACTGTCTGATTGTAATTGAGCTGATTGGAAAAATTTAAAGAATAACAAAAATATAATAATAACAATATGGATAGAAACAGAAAACAATAGTATCATTATTCGTATTAACATTCAAATTAATGAACTTACAAATCGTTTTAATTTATTTTTGTCTATATATTTAAAAAATTAATTAAAAATTACTAGTTCCAAACAAAATGGGCAAATGAAAATTATCGTGAATATTGTAAATTCTTCTCGACCTTTGAAATCATTTATGAAAGGCATTTTCAATTAAAATGCTGACATTCTATATTTAAATGCCTGTAAAATTAATCATGACGAGTTTTTCACGAAGCCTATTGTTGAAAAACTATTGTTGTATTTTTTTAAAAATAAAATTACATACCAAAGTAAAGAGAGGAAATATAATTGAAAATAATTCTCACGTGAATGCTCATTTTAATTAATATATAACATACAAAAAGAAGTAATCATTCGAATCTATTGTTGAATTAATTAAATATTTCTGTTTAATATTAGAATAATTTTTATTATTCCATAAATATCTAGTTTTATCCATCTATTTAAATATTTATTTATTATTATAATATAAAAATGTGAAAGTAAATTTTGTTAAATTTGCATCATAAAAAAAGGGAGTTAAAAGTAACTTTATTGGAGTTGAAGCAACTGGAATAAAATTTAAAGAGTTCGAATTCGAATTTTTTCTATTTAAGGGGAAAAAAAATTTTCCAAATACTGTTCATTTTTTGTTTAATAAAAGAAGAATAGTGCGGACAAAAAGAGTTTTTAACTTCTATACAGAAAAGTTAAAGTGAGATGTATCTTATAGTCAACGTTGAGAAGCTGTTTTCCATTCTGAACATTCTTTTTTTTCTGTAAGTTCTCTTTGAAGAAAATTTGTATGGTCTTCTATTTAACTCTGAGACTTGTCACTTTAGTGGGAATTCTTTTAAGTTCCTTTTTTTTAAACTTCACCCATTTCTCGCCTCTTTTTTCTTCTGTTTTTTTTGGGGGGGAGGAAAGGTTGCAAAAGAAAAAAAAGTTGAATGCAAATAATTCTACTAATGCAAGTGACAGAATAATGGTTTTTGCGCAGCTTTGTGAATAATGTTCCTTGACCGATTTCGAAGCTACTCCTAATATTTTGTCGAATGGGTTTTAGGAATGGAGAAGAGAAATGACCGAAGTAGACTAACAGACAATAGTGCCGCGAACAATAATAGTATTGTTTCGGAGTCCGTGATGTCAATGTCGACAACTGTGGTGAAACGAATCGGTGGAGGAGGATCTGCCACATTTTCTAGTGGAAAGTAAATCGTTTCACCTGTTGACGTGGCTTTCATTTTGCTCTTGTCAACTTGATGTGAGTAACAGTTCGTAATTTCGAGCAACAAAAGAAGTAATTTTCAATATTTTTTTTTTTGGTCTCGTTTCGAACTCTATTCTTTTGTTTATATGTATGTTCCGTTTTTTTTCTTGTTGGCGTCTAAATTAGTTGGTTTCTATGTATAGAGGGTTTTTTTTATTGTAATGGTCACAAAAACTGAATGGATAAAAAAATTAGGAGAGTAGGGTGATAAGGTCATGGTAGCAAAAAGGCCATTGCCTATTTTGAAAATTATTGCTAATGAAATGACAAAGGTTTAATAAGTTGGCAATAATTCTGCTAGTTACTATAAAAAAATTATCAATTAGTTAAAAATTAATACAAATTAGTAGTTCTACTAACAACTTGTACACCTGGTGGTCTATTATCTGATTTTATTTTTGCTTCGACAGGAATTAATTCAGAGTAAATCGTTAAATTTATTTATTAGTAAATTTAATGTTACACGTGAAATTCTCCATAATAACGAGCGCATTGTTAGTGAAATAATTAAAACTATTTAATTACATATTCACAATTTAGTTCTTTTCGCAAAAATAAAGCTTTCTCCCTCAACATGGAACATTCATATTTCTCATTGTGGGTGATTATTGTACATCATAGATGTTTTGATAATTTTTTAATTACTCAATATGAAACATGGTACTAATTTGTATTCGAAAATTGATTTTTCAGTAAAATTTAATGAACTTTCGAATATACGTATAATGAAGACAATATAATTATTATTATATAATATTACTCTAAAATAGACAATTTGGAAACAAATTTAGTAAAAGCAAACATAATTTTGCGGTTGCGTACATTAATAATGAATTCCTATTATTTTAAAAATTAATAAAGTGATTTTAATTTTATAATTTCAGGCATAGCACTCAACTACTAAAACCTATTTACCACACCTATTTACTTAAACACTATTTACCACTTTGTTATGATTTCTTATTATTTCGGCAAGAATTCAATTATTTTCCCAAATAGTAAAATTCTTTGCTAAAATTTAATCATTTTCAATATCTAACATTTTTATAAAATTTCACAAAAGAATTCAATTACAAGAATTCAATTACTTAAAAAATGTTAATAAAATTCGTTGCAACAATTAACAATTTTGATAAAAAAAACTTTATAAAGATCTAATTTTAAAAAGTAACCAATTATTTAATCGACTATTAATTTTTGAATTTAAATAATTGAAGTCTCGTAGAATTTTCATACAAGAATTGATTTAAAAATAAATGTTAGTTAAAATTATAGATAACAATAGTACACTAAAAACACGATAATAAGAATTTTTAGGAAATAACTAATTTTCGAAAGATTTTTAAATTGCCAACCTTGAAAAAATTTAATAGTTGTGAAACTATAATAATATTTAAATATTTATCTAAAAAAAATTAACTATTTATTATTTTCCAAATGAATTATTAAAGTTTTCTATGATTTTATTTAAAAATTCTCAAAAAGTGATTGAATTTTAGAAGCATTATAAAAGCAATTTTTCGAAAGAATGAAATATCAAAAAGTTTTTGAATTGAAGTTATTTAAAATATTTATTTTTGTAGAAACAAAATATTTATCAATATATTTAACAACAAACTAAATTTTTGAATAATTTGATTTAGAAATTATACAAAAATTTAGTCTTTCGAAAAATTGTAGTTAAAATTTGTTGAACTTTGTTAAATTCCGGTAGAAAAATTAAAAGATTAAATTTCGAAACGTTTTTTTTTGTTTCAATTTGATATCCTTAAAAAACTGTGATTCAATTGCAATTTAGTATTTCAATTTATATTTAATTATTTATTATTATATTTCTCGCTAGCTCACTGCTAACTTGAAGGTATCAGATTACAACTAATTGATACCAAAAATATGGATGAAATAAAAAATTGATCCTAATTTTTGGTATCAATATGATCCACTGTAGTATCGATTTGAATCTTTCACGAAAACGGTGAGCAAAATAGTGATAATAAAATTTTTTTAAATCAACTAAAACGAATTTTTTTTACTTGTCAAATTAAATTCTTCGATTGCTACTTTTTACTACTTTTTTGCAAATCAATTATCGAGTGCGAAGCACTTATTTATTTTGCAGACTTTTAATTTACTTTAATTTATTTTTACAGAAATAAATTAACATAATTAAACGTTAATTAAATAGAATTTTAAATAATGAAATTTTCTAAAATTATTGATTAGAAAAATCTATTTTTTATTCTTTTAAATTTAAATTATTTCGTCAAAATTTTAATATAATCAGACCCTTTGTATTTCTGTAAATTTTTTTTTAAATACAAAATACTTTTTAGTAAATACTAATTTATAATTTTACACTGAAAAAACGATTTTTTTGATTCAAACATATTTTGTTCAAATCAAACTTAAAATATCTTTGCTTTACAGTCAAAAAAATTTAAGTTCAATTGATACATACTTTTTGGTTAATTTATAGAAATAATATATTTAATTCAAACATAATTTATAGTTGATTTTAAATTATTTTCTATCAATTTTTTAAGTTTCAATCAAACATCAAATTTTTAAACATATTTTTTGTTTAAACCAAAACAGAAAATATGTTTGAATTAAACATAATTATTGAAACAAAAAATTATTTTTGAATCAAAGCAGAACAAATTTTCTATGTATTGGAATTAAGCATACAAACTAATTTCATTGCAACAAAATCACTTAAAATTATTTTTTGTCACTTGAAACGAGTATAATGTTTTCTCAAAATAGTAGTAGTTACATACCCTTTAATTTATTGATATTTAAGAAGCGAGTGTACTTAGAAATATTTTCAAAATAAATTCACATCTCATTGACTTCATTTATGCTTGACATGAATTTTTCTCCGAAAATCCCAGCGAATTAAGAGAAAATAAAGGAGAGATTTACTATGATAAGAGATCGGACAAAGGTTGGAGCCGAGTGGGTAGTACATTTGCAGATTTTGGAGTAAGAAAGTCAAGCGCTATCGCACGTGCGAGCAAAGTAGTAGTCATGTATATACTATATACGTATAGTACATATACATATAGTAAAGAAATAGAGGCGAGGTAATATTCTCAGCTCGAACCGTAGAGCTACCGAGAAAGCGAAGGGGGTCTTGATATTCAAATGAAATACTTTTAAAGCCAACCAAGACCGACTTGGTTGGGTCTACGATACCGCGGAGTTGATTCGCTCGAGAGTAGTTTGGAATCCTTTGGCTTAATAACTTTTCCAAGCTTCTACGCAAATGTGTCGCGTAACGGTTCTGTACCACACGACTACAGTGAGAAAAAGATTCCACAGATAAAAGCCACTCTTGCTCTAGCTAATCTTGACGAGATATGTTTATATACGCGGGGAAGGAATTCTATTTTTTATTTTTTTTTTACATAAGTCCTCTGACGACGCCAGCGAGGCAAATTTTTAGCAAGAAAATTTTTCCCAGACGCCTTGTCATTAGCGTGTGAGGTTATACACGAGATACGTCTGAGAGAGAGAGAGAGAGAGTGAATCGTGAACAATCTCCAACGAATAAGGGGTGTAGAAAAATGAAAAAGAAAGAAAGTAATAACAATAATATTCCAGCACCTTCAATTCAAAACTGAAACACGACTCTCTTTCTCTTGCAATGTATTTAGCTCACTCTCAAGAGCCACAGTATATTTCACCGGAAAGAAATGACGAAGAAAATTATATTCCACCAAGACTCACGACCTTAAATAGATGAATTCTCAACACACAAATGTAACTTTTATGTTGAATGAAAAATTATACACCAAAAAAGAAAAAGAAAAAAAAAACTTTAAATCAAATCTTTAGAAGAATTCTTGTGAAAATAAAATTACCATTTTAATTCGAAAATTTAATTTTGTAAACTTTTACAAAGTTGTTATGAAAAAATTTGATTTTGTTTTTCACCTGCGGTTTTCAGATAGAATATTGACTTTTTCTCTAACTAATGTAAAAAATTCAAGAAAAATTCAATTATAAAAGATGACAATTTTTAAGAGTAAAAATAGAAATTAAATCTTTCTCTTTAAGCTTCTGTCATAACCTACTTTTAAATTATTATACCTAGATTCCCTCGATTTCTATTCAAAAATTCACCAAAATTCCTAAGAAATGTATTTTATTTTTACATAAATAAATAAATAAATAAATTTAATTAAATAGAATTTAAATAATAGATTTTTCTAATCAAGAATTTTAGAAAATTTTAATCATTTTTATTCATCTAAATTTTAATTATTTCGAATATTAATTCCTATTATTGAAATTTATCGAAATAACTATTATATATCAATTTTTTCGACAATTTTCAATTCCTAATAATTTCAATTTATCGAAATAATTGAAATTTTCTAAAAATTTTGTTTAGAAAACGAATAAAAAAGAAAATAGAGAATTATCTTTTAAGAATAAAATTTGAAATATTAAAAAAAATTTATTTAACAGAATTTTCAATAAAACTTCTCGATACTCAATCTAAAAAAAAATTAAATTAATTTAATAAAAATTGTAATTTCAACTCTTTCGAAATTAAATTGTGACTCTTTGTATAATTCAATTATTTACCAATTAATAAACTAAAATTTATTAAAAAATCAATATTTTTCATTTTTAATAAAGCTCTAATTCTTAAATTAATTAAATTATTTTCAAAAAACCATGTCATGAATTTCAATTAATTTTTATAACCTCCTCTCAAATACGTTCAAAATCTTCCATAAAACTCTTGAGAAAAAAATTAAATTATTTCCAATATAGAATTTAAAAAAATTTTAATCATTTAGAAGAATTTCAATTACCAGTTTATGAAAATTCAATTATCTGTGAACAATAGAATTGAAATATTTAAAAACTGTAAATTTCAGAATTTTTTTTTTTTTAATTCTAATGAACTTTTTTAACAGATTAAATTATTTTCAATTCAATTTTAGAAAATTAAATTAATTATGCACCAAGAAAAAAATTTTTCTTAATTTTAAGGAATCATTTGGTATTAGATTTGTTTCTTTGATTTAAAATTAATTTTTCTTTGATTTAAAGAAAATTCAATTGATTCAAAAAAATTTGTTTTAAAGAAATTTTCTTTTTTAAGTTTAAAAGAATTAAGTCTAATTTTACATAAATAATAACTTTTGTAAAATCCAATTATTTTTCAGTTATTAAATTGAAGTTCGTTGATAAATTAATTTTTTAGTTTCTAATGAAATTCTTTAATAAATTCCTTTTTTTTCAATACACAATGTCACGAATTTCTATTAATTTTACGACTATTACTAACTCCTCTCGATTATTTATAAAAATGCAATAAAATCCTTTTAAAAACAATTCAATTTTTTGTAATAAAATTTCAGAAAATTTCAATTATTTGAAAGAAATTCAATTACTTGTTTTTAAAAATTCAATTATCTTTTAACATTATAATATAAAAATATTACAAATGTAATTTTCAGAAAATTTTTCTTGAAATTCCTAATGAACATATTTAACAGATTAAATTATTTTCCATTCAATTTCTCCAAATTCAATTAATTTTACACTTAGAAAAAAACTTTTATTCATTTAAATAAATCATTTGCTTCAATTTGAGTTGTTTTGAATTCTTTGGTTAAAAATTAATTTTCCTTTCATTTATCAAAGAATTGATTTGATTTATAAAAAATTGCTTTTAATTCAAAAACAATTTAATTGTTTTAAAAAAATTTCCTTTTTGAAATTAGAGAGAATTATTTCTTTGACTATGTATAGATGATACAATTTCTTTGATTAAAAAAAAAAAATTTTTTTGAACTCCAAGAAAATTTTTTTCAATCAAATAAATCTTTTTTCGATAAAATTTAATTAATTAATTAATTTAATCTCTTTTTCTGTGAAAGAAACATTTATTTTGAATTAAAGAAAACGGTTCTAAGAAGCAGATTTCTTTAAATTAACCAAACCATTTTTCCTAATGCACAATTTTATAGTGAAAATAAATATTTTTGAAACTATGTAATTAAAAACAATTACTTTAAAATTACTCACAATGCTAATTTTTTACAATTTTAAATGTACTTCTTTACAACTTTAATAATGTTTTAAATAATTAATAATTATAATAATTTCTACCAAACAATTCAAATTACATAAATTTGAATTTACGAAATAAAATCCATTAGTCAAATAAGATTTATCAATTAACTAAATTCGAATCCAATGAAAAAATTCCTTACAGACCAAAAAAACCAATAAAAAAAAACGAAAAAGAAAAAGAAATATTACCAAAGAAAATCTCTCGGAAGACTTTTTTAAAAAGCTGTTGAATTTCACACCTGAGTATTCCATACATTCAACACTATATACATATATATACATTTCCAACAAGAAGACAAAAATCCATTTCAATTAAGTTTCACATTTTCCATCGCGAGAGACGACGGCGAAGTTGAAAAAAAAATGCAAACATCACGAAAGTTATATTGATACACTTTTGCGGTGAATTTTCTAATAATATTTACACTTTCAAAATAAAACCTACAACTATACATGTATGTATGTATATTATTATTGAATTAGAAGAAAGGAAAAATCTGCAGTGGGCAGACTTTTTAATTCTTACGGGACCCACCCTTCATGCCAAAAAAACCCCCCTTTCTGCCATTCTCGATGAAGTTTCGTTATCGAATAAAAAGTCCCTCTGGGATTCAAAGCGAGTCCATAGACCATTTAACTGCACGGATCCCATTGCTCTTGTCTACAATCCCCATGGAACGCATTAACCCAGCCTATTTTTCACCCATGTCCTTTCGTAGTCTTCGTAAGTGGGGATATAAATTTGCTGCTTGAGCATAAAACAATCTGAAAATACATTATAATCCAAATTCCTCCAAGGGCAAGGAAAACGTTAATTTTATGTTCCTTCTTCGCTGGGGATTTTCCACTTTTAGTAAGTTTAATATATATATCTACAGTATACTCGAAGAAATTATATTTCTGTTAGTATTGGAAATAATTTTTCTTATTTGATGTAAGAAAGTAATAATACGTATAGCAATTAGGAACATAATTTATTACAACGACTATTAACAAAAAACACTAGCGTTGTTCATAAATTATTTTTACTACTTTTTCTTAAAGTCTCTGTATTTCGCCCAGAGAAAAATATTATTCAAACCAAATATATTTTATTTGGCTTAAATAAACGTATATTTTGTCTCAGAACCAACTAGACTTTTCATTATTGTTTTAAATAAAATTTTTATTCGACATAAATAAAACATATATTTGAGTCAAATAAAATTTTATTTAAACCAAATAAAATGTATTTGAAACAAGTAAAATTTTATTTAAACCAAATAAAATGTATTTGAAACAAATAAAAAGTCTAGTTGGTTTTGAGACAAATATACCATTTCTCTGGGTGTTGAATTAGTGAAAAATAAAAATGTTTACTAACTTAAATCAGTGACTGACTTTTTACTTTCGAATTGGTAATTGTTACTAATAAATAGTACTTACACTAATTATTAAAAAAATATAGTATTTTGCTGTTGAATAATTGTAAGCTTTACTATTAATTTTCTATTAATAATAAATAGAAATTACTATTCATTAGTCAAATTTGCTAATTCAAAAACAAAAAGTCAGTTACTGATTCAAATAAACTAACAATTTTACAAATTCAAAATTTAGAAAGTAAGAATCGAAATAAGGACAATAAAATATTTCTAATTCAGATTTAGAGAAAAGATATAAATTTATTTATTTATCCAAATTTATTAATAAAATCAATCAAATCAATTAATATATAAAGTCCAGTTTCCATAATTTCTAAATTAAATAATTCAAAACTTGAATAATTTTTGTTAAATATACATTTAAATATTTATTTCTCCACAGAAATGAATATTTTCAATAATATCAGTGTTTAACTTTTTTGCAATATAATTCTTTCTGAAAATTACAACTGTAATTCTTTCAATAATAAATAATTTTTTTAGAATTTTTAAATAATATTATTTGAAACTTAAATAATTCTTTTGGAGAATAATAAATAAGAAATTTTAAAAAATAAATATTCAAATATTATTACAATTTTACAACAAATAAATATTTTTAAAAAGAAGTAAAAATCGTTCCAAATTAAATTATTTCTATCAATTCACATTAATTAACGCTTTTAATATTCAATTATTATCTAAAATATTAATTGAAATTAATTTTTTTAACAATTCTTGTTAGAAAATTTATAAGAGAATTCAATTATTCAAATATAAAAATAAATCATTAATTCAAAAATATGTATTCCATAAAATTGATTTTTAATGAAGTATTTATGAAAAAAAATTTTTTTAAATAATTTATTTATTTGACAAAATTTTTATAAAACTTTGAAAAGGAACAATTTTAAATTGTATTAAAAATAATTGTAATTCTTGTTACGAGTTTTATTAACATTGTATATATAATTGATTTCCAGTATTGAATGTTATTATTTGTAAAGATAATTGACTTCTTGTTAAAAAAATTTTATTACAATTTTTTTAAGTAATTGAAATGTTTCAAAAATGTTTTTTTTAATTAAGAATTTAAAAAATAATTACAATTTTTTAGAAAAATAATTACAATTCTATTGAAAATGGATGGATTTTTAATAAAAAAAATGTTATCAAATTTATTTGAAAAATTAATTAGTATAGAAGAAGAAAATAAAAAAATTTTATGAATAATTGCATTTTTCGAGAAATTTATTTAAAATTGCACTAAAAAATATTTGAAATCCTGCGAAGTTAATGAAAATAATTTTTCGTATTAAAAATGAAAACAATTGAATTTTTAAGAAAATTTTATTAAAATTTCATTTACAATTTTAAGTAATTAAATTATTGAGCAAAATTTTATAAAAATAAATTCTGGACTAAAAATGTTCTTAAAAGTTTTTGAATTTTAAAATTTTTAAATTGTTATAACAAATTTCTTTAACATTTATTTTAATTTTTAAACAAATTAATTCCTTGAAAAAAATTTACTATTTGTAATAATAATTGAATTTTTGAAAAGGTTATCATCAAATTATTTAATTTTTTTAAGAAATAATTATTAAAAATTTTGAAAATAGTTTAATTTTTTTGAAGAAATTTAATACAATTGTATTGAAAATAGACGTTGGTGAAGTTCACAATGTTTATAGTCAACAATTTTTGAAGAAAAACATTTTTTAAGCAAATTTTTATAAATTTTTGTACAGAAAATAGTACGCTTAATTATTTGAATGATAATTTACAAAAAAAAAATATTTGTGAACAAAAATTTTTATTCTTTTTGATAGGAAAATAATTTTTCTCTCTCATTCGTTAATCATAAACGTTGCAAACTTCACCGACGTGAAAATAGTTAAATACTCACAAACATATTTTATAAAAATTATTTTAAACAATTCATTTCTTTCACAGAATTTCTAATTTTTTTTCTAATAATTCATTTCTTTGAAAATTTTTTACGAAAATTATATTTTAAATAATTGAATTTTTCTAAACAATTAATTTCTTTTGTGAAATTTTATTAAAATAGTAGATATTAAAATGAAATTGAATTCCAGAGAAAAATTTCATTCTTTAGGAAACTAATTGAATCCTTCCCCAGAAATGTTCTTAAATTTTTTTTTAAATAATTGAATTTTTCTAAACAATTTTATTACAATTTTTTGAAGTGCTTCTAAGAATTTTATTAAAATTTTCAAGAATAATATTTTTATTCTAATTGTCAGTGAATTTAAAATAGTGTAAGTTCTAAAAGAAAAAGCAAAATGTATCTCTTAGGCAAAGTAAAAATAAAAATTGATAGTCAAACTAAAAATGAAATTACATTAAAATATCTAAGATTTTATTCATATCTGCCATAATTCTAAAAATATTTTTCTAAATATAAAATTAATTTAAATTTCAGTACAAATTTCAACTTCAAAATTGATTGAAAAATAAAAAAACCTTTGAAACGTTTTTCATTTCTGATTAAAATTAATAGCTGCTTTCCTTCGCCAGTGGGTATAGGTAATTTCCCTTTCCGGTCTCCTCCATTTCATGTTCATGATATTCATCAGATAACGTACTTTCATATATATATATAGGTATATATTTATTTTTCAAGCAGAGTATATACAGTAATCTCGCGATAAAAATTTTTTTTTTCCTTCTTTCTTTTAGTAGGGCGTAAAGTTTCACACAGCAACTCTGCAACAGCCACTTAATTCATCACCACTTGCCTTCAGCGAGCGTTCTGGTCGTGCATTTCATTTCCGCATGAACACGTTTTTGTATAGTCGTACCGACAAAGTACACACAACAGAAACCTAAAGCATACTCCCAAGGCTTCCTATGAGATTAACGATCGACCTCCGTCGAGAAAAGTCGAGACGAGCTTTGCGTCTGTTCTTGTAGCATCCTAACAATGTCCCGCAACTATAATGTCTATGGTGATCTATATAGTCGACATTATTCCGATAACCAGCCTACTATGCGACGAAGCTGCAGCGACGAGATACTTTTTTTTCTCTCATCTATACGATAATAATAATAATAAAAAAAAAATCTGTTGCTTTAACCCGAGTGTAACGAGGAAAATAAAAAGAGAATAAAAAAAGCGGGGTGCTTGACCTTTAATATTCTATCATCAACTGTAACAAGTTATACAATAGTTTTCCTTTTTTAAAACCCCCCATCAATTTAACTTTATTAATTTTCCTATATTCTTCAATTTTATATATTTATTTTCAATTTTTTAATTTTCTTTTTTATCAGAAATTGACATTTTTGAGAAACAAGGAAGTTGCTATACTGCGAAGAGTGTTTCTTTAATTATTTACTATCATAAATTAAAAAATACATGCAAGCTCAAACTGTACTGAAAAAACGATTTGATTTGAATCAAACATAATTATATTTATTCCATAATTATATTTTTACTTGTTCAATAAAAAAGTAGTTTTGAATCAAACATAATAATTTTGAGTCAATACATAATGTTTGATTAAATAAAAATCTACCTTTAATTCAATTATAAAATATTTTTCCTATAAACATATTTTTTCTTTCGCTACTTATTTTTCCACTAAAAAATAATTTCAAATTCAGAATATTTATTCAAAATACTTGTAAATATTTTTCAAAAAAGTACTCATTTAATTAATACTTTTTCTCGAAATTTCTAATTGACAAAAGGCAAAAACTATCTTTTTTGTTCAAAATCGCAATTTTTTTTCTAAATATATTCACTTTTTTCTAAAAAGTATTTTTTAATCGCTATATTAATTGTTATTTTAATTGTTATATTTAAAAAAACGATATTCCAGAATATTTTCTAACAGAAAAGAATATTTTTGAATCAAATTTTCATTTTTAAGTTTTTTAAAAAATCCCGGGACACCGATTGGCTTAAAAAATTTTTTCACTTAGATTATTATCATAATGAATTAGAAATAACTATAAAAAATTTGGTTCTCCAGAAGTTATGGTAGAAACAATTTCTCCTTTAAAAAAACCGTTTTTTCAAAATTCGAGGCGTAAATCGAATATTTTCCGGGACACGAATGACATTAAAAATATTTTTCCCTTCAAGAAGAATCGCAAAAAGTAAAAAAAAAACATCCACAAAAGAATTAAATTTCGCAATTTGATTGTCAAAAATATCATTTTATTTAGAAAAAATTGAAAATTTTCCAAAATTCCGGTCAAAAAACAACTTTAAAAATAGAATACATCAATAGAACGGAAAAACTTTTTGGAATTCAAGAATAATCGCAAAGACTAAAAACCATAACCATAAAAAATTTAATTTCACAATTTAATCGTCAAAAACTGCAATTTGTTAAAAAATTGAAGGTTATAAAAAAATTTCGGGCAAAAAACGACAATTTTCCGGTACACAAATTGGCTTAAAAATTTTTTTCACATTCAAACATTCTCACTCAGTAAAAAACATTTATAAAATATTTAGTTTTACAAAAAGATGACAAAAAAACAAGTTTTCCTTCATAAATTTGACGACTTTTAAAAATTCGGGACAAAAACGACTATTTTCCGGAACACTATTAATTTTTTTTTTAATTTAAAAAAAAATAAAACAGAAAAAAAAACGAAAAGAGATTTCATTTCACTATTAGATTGTCAAAAACAACGTTTAATTTAGTTATTGAAGATCTTCGAAAATTCCATTAAGAAAATAACAATTTCCCGGGACACAAATTAACTCAAAACTTCTCTTTACTTTTATAAACGTAAATACAAAAAGTAAATTACCATAAAAAATTTAAAGTCCCAAGTATATTGGTAAAAAACGTTTTTTCTTTAAATTGAAATTTTTTAAAAATTCGGGGCAAAATATGTTAATGTCCCGGGAGAAGCAAAAAAAAAAAATTTGTATTGATCACAAATTTGATTGTCATTTCAAGTCAATAGTAAATAATGAAATAGGCACAAAAAACGTAGTCTAGAAATCAGTTAAAAAAACTTTTTTTTAATTCAACTTTTTTGAAAATTGGGGATAAAAAACGTCAAAATTCTAGGGCATCAACCAGGTAAAATTTTTTTTTTGAACTTTCGGGCAATCACAAGGAATAAAAAAATATGAATAAAAAATTTGCTCTTACACTTAGTATAGTAAAAAGAAATTTTTTATTGAATGTCCCATTTTTAAAAGTTTGGAACAAAAAATAATTATTCCTGGACACAAAATTAGTCAAAAATAGTTTATTCTTATTCTGTACTTCAACTTCCTGATTTAATAATTGTATTAAGGGCACGAGACACTCTGACCCCACCGATCGAAACATTATATCTATGGACTATTTTTTCTTAAACACCAAAAAAAAAACCGTTTCTCCAGAATATTTTCATCTGGGAAAACATTTATGTGCACTGAACAAACATTTAATTATTTTAAAAATTCATTAAAATCGCTCAGTTCGTGAGAAGATATAACTCAAGTATACTTAAGTAATTTAATCTCGAGTAATTTTCTCCAGAATAGCAAAATTATTCCGTAAAATTTTATTTATGTATCTTCTATGAAAATAAATTCGTTCAAGTTCGCGTTAGACATTTCTAAATTAAGAAAGAAGAAACAAACAAACAAGCAAACAAGAGAAAAAACGAAAAGAAATAATAAAAAATGAAAAAGGAGTAAAAAAAAGTGAAGGAGGAAAAACAGAAATTAATTTAATGTTTAATTGTGCACGTTCCTTGCAGTGTGCGTCTTGACGTGTAAATTTGCTAAGAGAAATCTCTTTTTATACTTTTCGGATGAGTAAATGGAGGTTCACTTAAATGCATTTAACTTTACGGTTCTTCTTACATATATATATATATATATATAGAATATATACACGTATATAAGTTAATACGCTTCTACGAACTCAGAATTCTCGTGTGCACTGACGGAATCAGTCGTGCGAGGGGAGGATGCACCCCTTTTGTGTTCTGATTGAGCCAGAAAAATTCAAACAACCACTCCCGCTACACGGTGCGTGCGAAGAATTTTATTTTCCCCTACTATTTGTCTTTTTTCCTTGTTTTCTCTTTATAAAATGAATCTTGAATTTAAAACGAATACCGTAATCAAGATCCTAAAATGAATTTGAAACAAAATTTTAATTCCTCATACGGCTTTAATTATATTCTTCATTTGGATTTATTTAGATTACACGGGAAATTCTCGAAAAGAAAATTCTCAATTTTCTGTAGTTCATTTTATTAAAATTAATGTAATAGATTTTAATTCAGAAATTAATTTTAATTTATTTTATATATTTTTATTTTCTTAGTAATGGAATATTCATTAACAAAAATTAAAATATTTTTTTTAATTTAAAAATGAAAATGGAATTTCACAAAGTTTACTCGATTGTACTACTGAAAAAAATAATTTCCAATGATTTTAAAAGGAATGTTGGTGAAAAAGATCATTTTGCTACTAATGCCACTGGTAAAAATGGCTTTAATTTCGAAAAAAAATTTCTTTGTAAAATTACTGTTAATACTGATTCTAAAAGAAATTATATTTGTTTTTACTCTTCAATCGAAAAAAAGAATATCAACCATAATTATTACTATTCGTTTTTACTACTGAAGACAAAAATTTTTCTAAAGTCTGAAAGAAATCCTAGCGAGAATTTTTTTTAATTCTAAAAACTCAGACCTAGGATCTACTTTAAGACGCAAAAAAGTCGCTGTAGTCGATTGAAAAAACAAAAAAGATTTAATTAATTTAGTACAGTCACAAAAATTTAAAATTGCATTTCTCAGACTTTTAATTTCTGAATTCAATTATTAAAAACTGAAATAATTTTTTTAAAATAAATATTTACATAGGTACTTCTTATTTCTTTTTCTACAAAAAATGAAATTTTTAATTTCAATTTAAAACTTTTTCAATACTTTCTTAAAATTATAACTATAAATTATTTTTATTTAATTCAGAAATCCAAATCTTTCAAAATTCAATTATTATCTATTATTATTAACTAAATTTCATCTCTAAATCAATTATTTAAAAACAAAAACTCAATTTTTTAAAATACTTGTTAACTTTGAAAAGTTCTTAAAATATAATATTTTTAACAAATTGTAATACAGAAATTCTGAAAATTAATTTATTAACAAGATATTTTTAAATAATTTTGAAAAGATAATAATGGTTTAATAAAATGTAGAATTTAGAAATTTCAAAATAAATGAAATTTCATAAATATTTTTTTAAATAAACAAATTTTTCTAAAAATATAAAAAACTAATAACATTTTTAAAGAATTTTAATTTTTCAAATAATATGAACATTTTTTTTCAAAATTTTATTAGGTCGAAAAAATTAAATTTTTAATGTTTAATTCATCTTGTTGAAAGATTTCGAAATAAATTGTTAAAAATAATGATAAAATATTTCTAATTTTTAAAAATATTTTACTGTAATTTATTGAAAGTAATTAAATTTCTTAGAAAAATTTCTCTAAGTTACAGAAAACAAATAATTTTTTTTAAGTATTCTAATTACAAATTTTTCACATAATTACGATCTCCAAAGTGTCACATTCTAACAAATTTTAATGTTATTATTTTCTGTGTGTATTTGAATTTTTAAGAAATTTATTAGTGAAACTATTCCACACTATTTAAAAGTTTTAAAAATTGAAATGGATAATTCCAAGAACTTCTTTTTTCTAAAATATTTTTAAATAATTTTTAGAAGTAAATTTAGATTAATTTTCATTTTTAAATTAGCACTTGAAGATTTATTACTCAAATATTTGAGAATTAAATTATATTAAAAAGTTTGCAACTGAAATTCATGCAAAAGTTGATTTTAAAAAATTCTGTAATAAAATACTTGAAAAAGATAAAAACTATGTTTCAATATTTCACAAAATTTCACTTATTCTGAAATTTTTTAATTATACGTATAATTTTGCAAAATTTGTCCATAGCTATTTTTCACAGTAGAAATATTGAAATAAATTGCATTTTTTACTGAAAAATTTGGTATCTTGTTGCATGTGGCTAAAGTTACGAACGTTCAAATGAACGAATTTTTTTTTCACCTCAAGTATTTTTGAAAATTACTATACAAAAAAGAGAAATAATTGAAAATTAAACAATATTTAGTTTAGAATTAATGTATTTTAATCTGAAAAATCTTTTTTTTGCAAAGAAATACAAATTAGACAAAGAAAAAAAATATTGTCATTTACTTGAACGTTCAAAACTTTAAGAACATTTTTGTTGCAACATTTGGAAACAAGTCGAAAAAATTCGACTTTTTCGACTTTTCTAGAATAAATCAAAAAAAGTAGCAATTTTTTAAAATGAGTCGAAAAAAGTCGCATTTTTTTAAAAATGCAGTTGAAAATGTCATAATATCCGAATTCCTGAAAACTGATCAATTTAGCAAACTCGAAACTAGATTTTATTCACTTAAATTAAAAATTATGAACGTCTGACTTAATAATTAGAACAATAATGAGAATTAATAATTAGAAATAAATATACAAATAAACGAACAATATATAAATAAACCAAATCATAAATTTTCCTCCAAACTCACGATTAAAATAAATAACCAATCTTTCGGCTCGAAACAAATTTTTTCTCCACGTACATTCCCACAGATGATCAAGAAAAAAAGTATCTAGCAACGAGAAAATTCGATCACACAATTAACCGAGTTTTCCAGTGGTACAAATCGATAATTTGAATTTACAAAGTTTCAAGCAGGTTTTCTGCTGATCCTATAGCTGTGTACTACTTCTCCGAAATTCTGTAGCTCAAATTCAAAGTAGGTCGGAAGATGTAATTTAGTTACCGTTAACCAAGTCTGCGTTAATTGATTTGGCGTTACGTATTCAAAGTATTCTAATTCAACTGAATATTGCGAAACATGTCTATTAAATAACAAATCTCCAAAAAGTTAATTACAAAAACAAATTCCCACTTGTATCAAACAAATTTATTAACAAATAAATCCATTTTTTCGCACAGCTTATTAATATTATAATAATTTGTTCATTTATTATTAATAAAGTTATTACAGTAAAAAATAAAGTTTATTCCTTTTTCTAAACTAACAATTTTTACTAACTTTTCTAAATTTAAAATTTAATCACTTTTTTCAAACTATTATAGTTTACTCCTTTACTATAAAATATAAAATAAAAACTAATAAAAATTATTACCTTTATAAAGTAATAAAGTACATTACTTTATTATAAAAAATACAAAAATAAACTGAAAATAAACGAGGCAGTATAAAAGTAAATATAAATAAGTCAATAAGGAAAATATCAATAAATCAAAAGAAAAAAGCGTCTATTGAAGGTAATTAAAAAATAGAAGCTAATTAAATAGTTTAATAAAGAAGGATCAAAATTTAACAGTTAAGTATAGAAGAAAATTTTCAAAGTTCAACAAATTATTATTATAATAAGAAATTTAGCTATTCAACAAACCGACTCATTTCGTTCATCAAAACTTTAGTTGATTTCACATTAAACGTTTTCTGGGTATAAGGAAACTTTTTGTGTTTGTTGTCTAAACAAATATAACAACTTCCGTGCGCACTGAGAAAGTGGGTAAATATGAAAATTTTACTCTTAGCTTACATTCAATACAGTTGTGAATAATTTTCAATATACAAAACTTTTATTTACTTTCAACTATACTAAAGCGATCTTTATGTTTACCGAGCATTCTTTCTTTATCCCAGATTTAACAGTTTTAATTATTAATTTCCTAATGTATAGTCATTCACTCACTATTATTCTCCCATGAAAGAATAATTTTCTCCCAAGAGAGAATAATTAACTTATGTCAATAAGCACATCTCTTCTATTTTCCTGCTTTAAATCCGCCCCATAAATTCCCCGAAGAAGAAGAATAATTTCGTGCATGCTTTTGTTCTTCGTCGTCGTTGTCGTCGTCGTCAATTGTCAATTAAGTGCACGCGAAGAAAATATAAATTACAAATTCAAAGAATATTCGAATTAATCTTAAGCAAAAAATTTTCACATACTCAAAAATTGCCCAAACATTTAAAATTTATTATTTTACATCAAGTTTTCAATTCTACATTAAAAATATTTTAATTCCATTTCCAATAATTAATCTCCCCCTCATTTTTCAGATCTAATAAGTTCAATAAATGAAATATAAATATTGATTGAAGCAAAAAAATAAAAGAACGCTTTTTCAGTGGCAAATTTCAAGTCTCTTTAAAACGATGAAATTACAATTATCGATTTTCAATGTTTGACTTCTGATGTGAAGGGATGTGTCCCAAAAAAAAAAAACCTCCTCCTAATGGGCAAATATTTTCCTAGTCCTTTCAAACAGTGGAGGAATAAATTGTGAAAACAGTTCGTTTTCATATAAAACAGTTTTGAGTATAAACAAAACAAATGTGTTTATTCTAGAAAAAAAGATTTGAAAAAAAAAATTTCTAATTGGAAAAAAAAATTCAATTGCCGTGTTATAACAAACCATATTGATTTTACTATACATCGAAACATAATATAGCGCAATTGAAAATTTAAACATTTACAATTCAGTTGAAAAAGGAATATATGCAAACAAAAAAGTTTATTTAAATATCAGCATTTATTTCTGTACGTTGCAGAAAAAAGGTTGTAAAAAAATATTGGAAAAAATTTTACAAAACATTATTCTACAGAATTGCCATAAAAATTTAACTTTTATTAACTGACTTTTCTATGATTTTAAGACAAAATTTTGACATTTTCCCTGACTCAAAAAAAATATTCTGATTCGTTTTATACAGTTTTTTTAAGAATATAAAATTGAGACCAAAAACGTATAAAAACGTTGCTCCGCAAAATTTTTGATACGTTTTTCGAATCAATTTTGATATCCTTGAAAAAAGTGACAAAAAATAATTAGAAACTCAAAAAACTATTCTATTAAATTCATTTACTAATTTTCTTAATTGTAAAATTATTCGAAAACATCAATATTTTTATTTGAAATAAATATCTGAAAATCATTAAATTGAGAACAATTTTTAAAAATAATTGAAATTTTGCCGATAATTTAATAAAATTGTATAAATAATTGAATCGATATGAAGAATTTCAATAAACTTTTTAAAAATAATTAAATTTTTAGAAAGAATATTCATTTTTTAAATAATTTAATCCTGCAGATAAATTTTATAAAAATAATTTTCATTAATTAATTTTTTCGAATAATTTTTTTGAAAATTGTGTTTAGAAATTTAATTAATTGTAAAATTATTCGAAAACATGAATATAGTTTTTATTTGAAATTAATATCTAATCATTATTTTTCCCTCGAAATTAAGATTTAAAAAATATAAAATTCAAATCTTTTGAAAATCAATTATTTATAAGAATATTGTTACTGTAATTTATTAAAAATTGATGTCATTTTTTTAAATCAATTATTATTTGAAAAAATTTTTAACTAAACTTGGTTTTTTGAATCAATTATTTTTAATAATTTTTCACAGAGTTCTTTAAAGAATTTTCAAATCCACTTATTCACAATTCAAGTATACAAAATCTCGATAAATCGGAAATTTTTCAATTAAATATATTTTAGAAAACATAAACATGAAATAATATCAAAATATTTTTATTTAACTTTTTCCACAAAAATTGATTTCCCAGAATTTGAAATTCTGTGATTCAATCCTGTATGCAAAATTTAGATTTTCAATGATTTTAAATTTTAAATATTTCCAAAATTCAATGATTATTTAAAATTTTAACATAAACTAATTTTTTACATTAATTTTTATTAGAATAAATTTATAAATTATTTATTTGTAACCTTTACAAACTTTAATTATTTCTGAAAGTTGCATTTATTTGCAACTTCTCTAAAATTAAATTATTATTTAAAACTGTGACTGAAATTCATTTCTATATCAATTTTTATTGAAATAAATTTTAAATATTTGAATTCGTATTAAATTTTTATTATTTTAGAAAATAATTTAATTATCTTGTTGAATTCTTTTAAACTTATTTTTAAATAATTGAAATTTTGACATGAATTTTGTTAAAAATTTTGAAAATAATTTAATTTTAGCGAATGTTGAATTATTTCGAAAATAATTGAATTCTTGTAATAAATATGGTTATTGTTGAAAATAATTGAATTTTGCAACGAATTTTATTTAAATTCCTGAAAATAATTGAATTTCTGTCATGAATTTCGATATTTCACAAGATAATTGAATTCTTTAGAAAACAAAAGTTGAAATTTTTAAAATTATATTATATATAATTTAAAATTATGTTTATCAAAAAATGTAACTAATTTCAGCAGAATTACAATTATTATATTTACTTGAACTTTTTATTTTTTCAACTTTGTATTTAGAGCAAAAATAAAGTAAAAATTTTATATTATTTATCAAAATAATTTCAATTATTGCGTAGAATTTATTAATTTATAAATAATTGAATTCTTGCTAAATTTTAACATTTTAATTATTTCATAAAAGTAATTACATATTTGAGTACAATTTTATTACATTTTTTTCAATAGTTGAATTTTTTTGAAAAATATTATTAAAATAGTAGATATTAAAAATTCTCAAATTGAGGAAACTTTATGAAAATAATTATTTTGTCGATATTTAAATTTTTTTAAAATAATTGAATTGATACAAAGAATTTTATTAAAATTTTCAAACATAATTGAATTCTTACTAAGAACTTTATTAATTTTTAAAAATAATTTAATTCTGACGATAAATTTTATAAAAATAATTTTAAATAATTAATTTTTTCGATATTTTTTTTGAAAATTGTGTTTGAAGCTAATTCAATTCTTAAGAAAATATTTTTATTTATGAAAATAATTTAATTATTGCGTAGAATTGTATCAAAACTTTTCTAAATAATTGAATTCTTTTGGAAAATTTTATTAAAGTAGTAGATATTGAAAAACGTTGAGTTGAAGAAAATTTTTCATTTAGAAGAAATGCGTTGAAATTTTTAAAAAATGTTAAATATTTTTTCAAAAAATTTAATTTCACCAAAATTAAAATTAAATTTACTTGAACCTTTTTTTGCAACTTTGTATTTAGAGCAAAAAAAAAATGTTTAGTAGCCTCTGATTCAAATAAATCTTATTTCTTGGTAGTGTCAAATTTAAAATATGCGACGAATTTAAAGTATTAAAATTATTCGCGTACCTTATATTATTTTATTATCATTCCAAAGATAATCTGACTAGAAGATAAGAAAGACATCTTGAACAATTTTTTCAGGAATCATATTTCGGTAAAAAGCTACTTTTCAAACTGATTACACTCTAATGGTATTTCCTGGAGTAAAGCATATTATCTTTCACGTGATGTGTCCGACGACCCTTAGTGAAGGCGGTCGCCTTCGAGCAAACACGGCTGAGTGGTCCTTGGACGTTTGTTAGACGAGAAAGACGGCGAGAGAGCGAGAGAGCGAGAGAGAGTGTCGTTGACCAAGCAAAATGAAGTAGTGAGAGAAAAGTAACTTTATTTGTACGTGAATTAAAAAGAAAAACCAAGACCTACGTGCCGATATGGCGACCTCGAAGCGATGAGCTTTTCCCGTCCTCGTCGTCGTTTCTCGTCGTTCGACGACGAAGCAAAAGTCATTAGCGTTCAACTTCCGGAGATATACTCCGAGACCCAAGCATTTTAACGTTCAAAACGATGTGAGATGGTGAAAAAAAATACCCCCAACCCACTAAACAAAAAAGAAAAAATTAAAAAAAAAATTTACCACTCACTAAATTTCAATCAGATAAAATTTTAACTTACTGACTTTTTGCTATTAAATCATTTACTGATTTAAATATCAGTTAAAATTTTAACTGATACTGATCTACCACAATTCAATCATTTTTCTCAGGCTATTTTAAAATAAAATTATTCCAAACCAGATTTATTTTCTTTCAAAATAAGAATTTAAATATTCTTACAATTTTTCAACAATTAAAATTTTCAAGAACAGACAATTTACAAAAAATTTCCCCTATAACTTTATAGCAGTTAATTTATTTGGTTCATCAAGGCTCGAACCAGTAAAATTATTTAAAAATGCAAACTTGACGGACAAAAAATGAAAAATTACGGACTATTTACAATTATAATCAAAATTTTTTAATAATTTTCAAAAAAGTACTTTGAGAAATTTCAACTTCATTTTTCTACAATTCAATTTTACGAAATTTCAATTATTCGTAAATTCTTCAATTAAAAATATATTAAAAAAGAACAACTAAAAAATTTGAAAAAGACCTTTCAAAAAACAAATATTTTCACAAAATTGTAGGTTGAAGAAATGGAAAATTTTAATTTTCAAAGATTTTTATTTAAAAACTTTTCAGACTTCAGTTATTTGGAAAAATTTACACTACAATGCTTTTAATATTCAAATATCATTGAAGATTTTTAATTCTTTGGGAAAATAGTATATAATTGATTTTATATGATAAAAATTGAAAAATTATTATAGATTTACAACAGTTACATTTTTCAAAGACAGGCAAATTAAAAATCTTTTGAAATTAAATTATCTTTTAAAATTAAAGTTTTATGAAGAATTTCATATAGAATATTTTAAGTATTTTATAGAAAAATAATTAAATTTTTTCCAGTAACTTTAATAAAATTTTTTAAAATAATTGCATTTGTCGAGAAATACATTTTAACATGGAATTAAAAATAATTAAAATTTACCAAAAAATTTTAGTATTTATGAAAATATTGCTATTATTACGCAGAAAATGAAGAATTCTTTTTTTCTGGGAACTTTAAGAATTGATTGTTGGTCACTAAGAAAGTACTAGAACAATTTTAATTAATATCCGGGTCGTCAAAATTAATTTAATTCATTTTTTCTAAAGAGTAACCACAGCCGAAAATCAGCAGAAAATGAAAAATTCTTTTTTCTGCGAACTTTAAGAATTTTTTGTTGGTCACTAAGAAAGTACTAGAACAATTTTAATTAATATCCGGGTCGTCAAAATAATTTTAATTCATTTTTTCGAAAGAGTAACCACAGCCGAAAATCAGCAGAAAATGAAAAATTCTTTTTTCTGCGAACTTTAAGAATTGATTGTTGGTCACTAAGCAACTACTCTCGTTATTTCTAAAGAGTAACCACAGCCGACAATCAACAGAAAATGTAAAATCCTTTTTTTTGCGGACTTCAAGAATTAATGGTTGGTCACTAAGCAAAGGCGACAACTCTTGAATAGATTGGCCACAATAATAAGCTTAATCCCAACGTATAGAAAATATCTACTGCTTTGATTCAAAAGTATTATTTGTTTGTAAATAAGTCAAATTAATGAAAACGAAAACATTCGGACAAAGTAACAAAATTATTTACTCCAACGTTTCGAAATCAAATCGATTTTTTCTTCAGGGAGTCTATTTAAAGATATATACAAAATTAAAAAATAGTAAAAACTATTTTAACAATAACAATAACTTATGTTTAGAGTAAATATTATTTTTTTTAATTAACCAAAAAATATGTTTCAATTAAACTTAAATATTTTTGACTGTATAGAAAAGATATTTTAAGTTTGATTTAAAGAAAATATATTTTTTGAATTAAATAAATCGTTTTGTCAGTGTACTTTTGAATAGTTCTTCAAATTATATCAAACAATTTACGAAATTTTCTTGCTTTTTAATCAAATTACAGACATTCCGAACCTTCTTTTTAAAAAAATCTGTGTTTATTTATCCAAAGTTTTCACTGAAAAAAAAATTTATTTGTTTCAAATAACCGATTACTTGACTATTATCAAATAAATATTTACTTGAATCAAATAATTTTTATTTAAATCAAATAAATTGTATTTGAATAAAATATTTCAGTATTTGAAGCAAATAATATTTAATTCATTCAAATAAAAATTATTTGATTCAAGTAAATATTTATTTGATAATAGTCAAATAATCGGTTATTTTAATCAAGTAATTTTTTTTTCAATGTGGTTTCTTGAAATAATTTTTTTTTTCTAAATGCTCTATATAGTAAAATGGAACTAAAACTACAAATTAATTGAACAATTCCTAAAGACCATGCCACAGAATCTATAGCCAACAATTAACACCATATTAATTCCAGACTGTCAAATTTGAATAAAGGGTCGACAACAATATAATACATGGGGAAAATCATAAATTCACCCAAGTGATCTTCAATATATATGGGATTCTCGAGAAATTTAATTGATTGTTATTCTGGTATTCCTCGTGGAGTGTGGTGCATCAGGGAAAGTTTTAGGATAAGTTCTGTTTGAAGCCTCAACTCTACACCACTGGCCGGTCCCGTGACTCTACCCCAAGCATTCCATTGCAATCCCTTTTGCCCAAGTTCATTGAGATGCGGAATCAGTCGAGATTGTTCGAAAGTTATCGTGGTCCGCTACCTCCACGAGGGATCTTTCTCTCTCCCTCTCCCATCCTCTCTTCACCCCCAATTCTTCTCCTTCTCTCCTCCTCAACTCTTCTCGCGTATTTGACAATTTGCAATCTCAAGTCACATAAAGTTTTAATACAATCTCATGTTTTCCCCAGCGACCATAAATGATTCAAATATAATCTTTAGTACCATCTTTTATATGCATCCATAAAGATTTCGTCGCCGTGATTATTCAGATTTCATTTCCCGTCACGATTGTTAAGAAACTATAAGCAACTATGATGCAGACTATGATGCAAATTCTCTATACATTTCATTCAATTTAACTTAAGAGAGAAATTATTGCGCTACAAGACAATTTTTAGATGAAAACAACTTTTAGCAATTTTCACAACGAGAGCAAAAAAAAATAGTGAAAAAAAATATTCTTAATTTAAGAATATATACTACAAAATTGATGCCAACGACTAGAAATAAAAAAAAATTCAGTCATCAGCGTATCATAATTAATTTCGAGATTAAGATTCCAAGATCTAAGATTTCATATTAATTCTCCTTTTCATTTCTACTTTTACTCTCGCATAAAAAATTTTAGCGAAGAGATTCTCCCACTAGACGCTATAACCTAATGCTTAAAAACTTTTTAATAATATATCAAAAAAGAACGATGAAATATTCCTCAGCCTTTTCATTTTATTCGTAAAGAAACTGAGCTAAACTTCTAAACCTTTAAAACAGAACTTGAGAGGCATCTTAATTCTCAGTTAAAAAAAAAAAGAGAGAAAACGAAGAAAACTTTTCACTTATCTTATACTTCTATACTCTCTTTTTTTTCTCATTTCTATTAAAATACAAGTTCACTAGGCTTTTTTATTAGAGTAAATATCTCAATTTAATAAATTATTGGATTATTGCTTTTATAAAAGTGCACATAAAGCTTTCGCAGGAACGGTTAACGATCATGGTTAATGAAAAAGGAGAAGTTAAGATAATCTTTATTGTACGGCTGACTCAACACGTACATTTTCTACTGTGGCTCATTCTATCTCCGCCTTTCCACTAACAAACTAACGATAAAAGTTGCCAGGAGAATTTTTTTTTTCTCTTTTCATTAATACACCTACTTCACGTTAATCAAATCCTTTTCCTTTTGTTCTTTTTTTTTATTAGTAAAGAACAATATTGTCATTTTGACTTTCACTTTTATTCTCAATTTCATTTTCATTTATTCATACCACTTTTTCATATTTCGTATTTTAAATATCATATTTCAACTTTTCTTCTTTTATCACTTTGATAGTTATCTTCTTCTTAAAAAGAAAAATAAACGTAACTTTTTTTATTGACACAAAAAAATAATTTTGTTTTTCTCAGACTTTTACCGTTATCCCTAATTGCCAGATAAAATTTTGACTTTTTCCCTGACTTTTAAGAATATTTGGATTCACTCTCAAAATTATTAGGAACTCAAAAAAATGTTCTATTACATTTATTTACAAATTTCTTTAATTGTAAAATCATTCAAAACCATAAATATCTTCTTTTTTAAATAAATATTAAATCATTATTATTATTCTTTCATAGAATTTAAAATTTTACCAAAAAATTCAAACTTAAATTTTTTGAAATTCAATATTTTTTAAGAAAATTATTATATAATAACATAAAGAAAACAATCATTTCGGTTCATCGACTCTAAGTTAATGCTATCTTCATGATTTATAATTTATACTTCCTTAAAATTTTTCAAGAAATATTAAATTATGTACAAAAATTTTAAAAAACATTCAAAAGAATTCAATTATTTTGATAAGTTATAAAGCTAAACAATTTAATGCCATTTTAAATGAATTTCTTGAAAAACAGTCGTTTTTAAAATTTTTTTGCAGGAATTTTATTACATTTCACAAATAACTAAATTTTTCACTGAAATTCAAATTTTTTCAATATCTACTGTTTTAATAAAAAATTATCAAAATCTTTAACTATTTAAAAAAAAGTAACAAAATTCATTACAAGAATTCAATTATTTTCGTAAATAGTAAAATTCTTAACTGGATTTTAATTATTTAAAAAAAAGTAACAAAATTCGTCACAAGAATTTAATTATTTACGTAAATAATAAAATTCTTAACTGAATTTCAATTATTTAAAAGAAACCTAATAAAATTAGTTTCAAGAAATGAATGATTATTGAAAAAAATAATATTCTTCACAAGATTTCAATCATTTAAAACAAAATTTAAATAAAAATTCATTCCAAGACTTCAATTATGTTTCCATAAATAAGTAATAAAATTATTCACAGAACTTCAAATATTTTTAATACAATGTTAAGTACATTTTTCAAAAAATGTAGTTAATTTCAAAAATTTTTGTAAAAATTCTTCGAAAAAAGTAAATAAACAATTATCAATTATTTTTAAAAATTTTTGCAAAAGTTAATAGAGAATTTTCAAATTCATTTGTTGTACAATTCAATTTTACGAAATTTTAATTATTCGGGAATTTTTCAATTAAATATTTATAAAATAAAAACATGAAACAATTTTTTCAAAAATTCAATTAGACTTTTGAAAAAAACAATTATTTCTAAAAATGCACGCTTTATAATGCTTTTAATATTTTATTATTACGAATATAAAATTTTATCAATAATTAATTAGTTAAAAACAATTTTTATTAGATAATGCTACGATAATTCAATTATTTAAATACAAAAATGAAAAAATTATTGAATAAATGACTATTTCTCAAAATTAAATTCTCGTAAGGAATTTTATTATTTTTATTTTATTTTTACAGATAATTTGAATTTTTTTAAAGAATTTTTTTGAAGTTTTCAAGAATAATTATATTTGTCGAGCAATTCGGTGAAAATAGTGTTAAATATAATTGAAATTCTATAATAAGTTTTCTTATTTATGAATATAATTGAATTTCTGTAAGAAAATGTATTATTTATGAAAATAATTGAATTTTTTACTGAGAAAAATATAAAGTAATTTTTATTACTTTTATAGTAAATCATTTCTCGTAACTTTTACTATTTTCGGAGTACATTTTACTACGTTAAAAATATATTAGTAAAAAATTAGTAAAATTTGCTTCAAACGTAGAAAAATTTACTCCAAAAGTAGTCAAAGTTGCCAGGAATGTTTTACTAAGTAGTAAAATTTAATATATTATTTTCTCCATGTGGGGAAGAATTATATTTTTTTAAAGATAATTGAAATTTTGAAAATAATTTTAAATAATTTTTGTACATAATTTAATGTCTGCAAATATTTCTAACTTCTTTAAAATTCAATTTTTATGTGTTTTTAACTAAAATTCTTCTATAAATCCATGATTTTTAATAATTAATTAATTATATATTAAACAATTAAATAAAACTAATTATGAATCCCTCAAATTAAATTTTTTCCAGTAAAAAAATGAATACTTGTTAAAGTGAAAGTAAAAGTGAAAGCGAAATTTTTCAAAGTCAAAGTAAATATTTCTAACTTCTTTAAAATTCAATTTTTTTGTGTTTTTAACGAAAATGCTTTTATAAATCCATGATTGTTAATAATTAGTTAATTATATATTAAACAATTAAATAAAACTAATTATAAATCCCGCAAATTACATTTTTTCCAGTAAAAAAATTAATATTTGTCAAAGTGAAAGTGAAAGTGAAAATGAAAACGAAAGTCGCAAAAAAAAACCAAATCGCCCCCCAGGTGGGATTCGAACACCCGACTCTACTACCAAACTTGCGCTTTCAACTGCCTTAACGACTACGACCAAAAAAAAAAAAATTAAATCTCAAAACGTACAACAAAATAAACTTCTCCCTTTATATTTGTTTCTCTCTCTACAAAACTATACAAATTACCACAAATTTCACAATTACCTTCATAGAATAAATTTGAAAGAGAAAACTCACTGGTTCTTTTCAAAGCGATAACAGAAAAATTTGTAACACAGAAAGGTGGAGTCATTTCTTACATGCGAGACTGGTTTTCGGATACCGAGAAACAAAGTGCAAGCGATTCGTATAGGGAAAATACGAGTGAACGTTTAAACGCACCATTAGTCTGAAATTTATCGAGGGAACGTAATAAAGTTCATCCGAGACTTGCCGCACACACACACACACACATATTCGTAGAGCATTAGAGAGAAAGAGAGACAGAGAGAGAAATATATATATAGAGAGAGAGACACAGAGGAAGGTAGAATTCGAAGCCATTCAAAGTCTCACAATTCACAATAGGAGCAAAGGACACGAAACCGCGACGCATTGACCACTCAACATCAGTATATTCTGAACGTGTGTTCGAGGCATAACCCAGCGCAATGTCATGAGCTGCTTATTCCTATATATAGCATGCCACAGTTCCAGGCCATAACCACAGTAGATATGGTATCCGTTTTATCCCTCGGTATGGCGTAACAGTACTGCCAAAGTTCTCTCCGCTTACAATCGCATCGTCCCGACTGGCAATTCGAGCCAAGTCTTTGGCGAACCACCTGCTAATGTAGTGCCTCCCACGATAACATCCAAATTACACCCACTTTAGAAAGAACCATTTTCATATCCGCTCAAAACTATCCATCAAAATTCGCAAACGACAAATTATACCATTCATTTAGTTAATATAGTCAAAATTAATCTCTAAATTTACATTTTTTCTACTACAATTCAAATTTTAACCTAAAAAATGTGATTTCATTGTAATTCAGGTTTTTGGAGTCGCAAAATTCGAATTTAAAGTCAGTTTTTCAAAATTTAAAATGGCGAATTCGAAAATTTTTAATTTCATCAGATTTGCTTGAAACTTGTTACTCAGGGGTTTTCGGGGTCTCTGATTACGAATCTAATGTCAGATTTTTAAAATTCAAAATGGCGGATCCAATATGGCGGTCGAGAAAATAAAAAATCCAACGGATTTTTTTAAAACTTGTTACTTGGGGGTTTTCGGGGCCGCTGATTACGAATCCAATGTCAGATTTTGAAATCCAAAATGTCGGACCTAAAATTCGATCAAATTGCATGAATCTTGAAATTATCCGCCATATTGGATTCACCATTTTAATTTTGTAATTCTGACTTCATATTCGTAATCAGCGACCCCGAAAACCCCCAAGTAACGAGTTTTAAGCGTATTTGATATTCTTTTACCAATTTGAATTAGTAACATTTTTTACTAATTTTTAGTAGTTTTTCACTAATTATTAGTAGAAAATTACTAATTCAATTAGTAGACCGTACATTATACTATTTCAAATTAGTAAATTTTCTACTAATAATTATTAAAACTAAAAAAACCACTAAAAATTAGTAAAAACAGTTACTAATTCAACTGGTAAACGAATCCGCACTATTTCATTAGTAGAAAACTACTAATTCAGATTTAGAGAGTACAAAGATTTACAAAGTATATAGGAAATCTTTTCAAAATTCAATTATCACAAAACATTCCATCTATAATGCTTTTAATATTCAATTATTAACTACAATTCATTTTTTAATCAATTTTTTTTTATAAAATTCTACGAATTTCCATTATTTAATAATACAAAAATAAGTGACCTACTAAATAATTGATTATTTCTTTAAATTTAATTTTAATAAAATATTTTATTAAAATTTTTAAAAAATAATTAACCTCTTTCGATTTTCACCGTTGAGAAAATTCATGAGCGAAAATTATTTAAAATGTTACAATGAAAATTAAATTGGCGCGTTTCGTAGATGGAAATGATGTTTTAATTCTGAAAAACATCAAAATCGCATCTCCGCGCAATATAATTGTTAAAATATTATTTTATTAAATAATATATTATTAAAATTATTAAAAAATGTTATATTCCCGCTTGATTTATTTAAATTGATTTAATTTAGGAGAAGTAAAATTTTGTTTAAAAAATTGAAAAAAATTTATTTTGCAATAACTTTTATAAAAAAATATTTTTATTTGTTTTTTGGTAAACCCATTCCTAAGGCCAAGTAGAAAAATGTTTTTTCAATATTTGCATTTTAAAAAAAGACTTTATTTTTCGTGAAAATTTCAAGAATTTTGACCCATATTTGTCTTTTTAAAGAAATTTGGTTAAAATTTGGTTAGAAACAAATGACATTTGAAATTTGAATTCCTTTGAATATAATTCTTTACAGAAATTCAATTATTTGAATAATGTTAATAAAATTAATTGCAAGCATTCAATTATTTTCATAAAATAATAATAAATTTTTTCGCAGGATTTCAATGATTTTTAATACAATAATTAAATTTTTTTTTAATATTTAGTTGTTTTAGAAATGTTTTATAAAATTCGTATTTTAAATAACTTGACAATTTTTCAAAATTTTTTTAACATAATTGAATTTCTAAAATTATTTATAATTTCTCCAAAAATAAATATTTTCTACGGTTTTGAACTATAATTCTTCTTCAAATTTTTATTTTTAATAATTAATTCAATAAAAATTCAATTAAAATTCAAAAGAATTTTAATTATTAAAATTTTTCTAAAATTTCTAGTTGAATTATTTAAAAATTAAGATTTTTTAAAATTTCAAATTGAAATCTTCCGACATTTAGCTATTTATAAAAATAATGAACACGACTGTTTTCAAATTCAATTACAATTTTGAAATATTCAAGTTGGAAAATTAAAATTTCAAAATATGAAAAAAAAAATTTTAATTGTTTTTACAGTTTAACATTGAGCCCCATTCTTTTTTAACATTATTAATTAAATAATTTATAAATAATAATTTTGATAGTTCTTTAAGAATTAAGTTATTTAAAGTGAAATTATTGGCAGATATAGAAAAAATTGAATGTTTTACATTACATTTATAATTATAACTTCTCTCCTGTTTATCCTATATAATTGACTTTTATAACTTATCCAAAAAAACGTGTTTTAAAATACTTGAAGTAATATAAATATTTATAATTGTGATTACTTTCATTCACCGTGACTAATTTCCATTTACCCTTTAAAAAAAATCATTTTCTTTTTTAAGGGGAAAATAAAAATTAATTGAAATTGAGAAGAACAATTTCTCACTATAGAAATAATCGAACCAATAAATATTTATCAAAGTGAACGTAGAAATGAAAGCAAAAATTCAAAACTCATTTCTATAATTTCCATTTAAATACATTTTCTTTTTAAAAGGAAATTTTTTTTCAAATTTATAGACAAAGAAATTTTTTTTTTTAGAAAATTCAAAAGAAAATAAATTTTAAATAAATGTCTCACTACTCTTTATATCGGAATTAGTAAAAAGGTTTACTATAATTTCAATAAAATTTACTAATCCAATAGCAAAAAAATCAGTTACTAATTCAAATTTATAAACATTTTTACCAACTCAAATTTTAAGTGATAAAAAGAGAAAAAATTTTACCGTAATCTCAAATTTCTGGAAATATTTGTATAGTGAAAAATATTCAATTCATTAAAATATACAAAACGTTTCGTTTCCTCTTTGCCCAAACAGAGTGCGACTTTTATTGATGATTCTTCAGAGACCTAGAGTCTAGCTTTCTTTTATTAAACCGCAATTTAAATAAGAAGGAGAACTATTTTTTCTACACTTGGTGAACGACTCTGGAAAATTTAGAATTAGATTTAAGTTTAGTGTAGAGATTGTAGAGGTGAGTTTTCGTGACAAAGAGGCGAAACACTCGTTTCGAAGGAATTGTAGAAGAGGTGTGTCTAGAAAGGATTAGATGAGATTGGAAAGGGGTGGTAACCAAAGAAGTTGTAAGTGGAGTGGGAGAGAAGGGCAAAAGAGAGTAGAAGAGAGAAAGAGAGCGAGAGAGAGTTACCGAGTGGTGGTATCTAATATGCATAATAGTGTCTGATTCCAAATTTGCATTCATGCCTGACCGAATTACCGTATTTCACCCGGTCACCAGAGCGTGGGGGCTCTTTGGAATGGAGGTTTACTATCGACTCCATTTCTTTCAACTTGTCTGGACCGTAGGACGAACTACTCTGGGAATACGCTCCTGCATACGTTGCGAAGCTTAAAAGGAATTTCTCTGTCTACAAGAGGAAAATTTCATTTAAATGAGAATCATAAAATCCGCAACCGAAATTCAACTCAAAATATAGAAAGGAATTGATTTCCCAATATAAATTCTCCCCTCTCTTCCCAATATAAATTCATTACAAAACATTCTCCCCACTAATAAGAAAAATTTCTTTCCTGTTTTATATTGTGACGTTGCAATATATTGCAAGTCCCAAATTAAAAATTTTAATTTAATTTCTATTTTATATTTAAAAAAAAATTTAATTATACTTTATCTCTGGAGGTTGCCCGAATTTCCAAGAATGAATCATTATTATTGTATATCAATTAAATAATTAATTTTTGTAATTTTGTCTCTCTTCGAGTAACTTTGGGATCGAATTAAATCACTTGAAGAATCTGAAACATGCCTATATTCTGTTTTACTTCCTGAATCAACTTCATATCTTCTAGTCGAACCTCGGAATTCATTGGATTATCTATTTCCTGTTTTCTTTATAATTTGGATTAAACTTTATAAGAAAAGAAAATAAGAAATTTCCATTGTTTCGAGAAGGTTTATTGTCGATCTTTGGCTTCTCTATTTATCAAGCAACAACCTCTTGAGCTCAGACCTTGAAATAATCGTTAATATTTTTGGTGTTAGAAATCATTTTCTTCAATTGCAAGAACTCTAACAGCCATCCTTTTTAAGATATTTCCGGAGAGGAATGACAATAATTCACCATCTACTGGACCGAATTGATTATTATTTATCAATTCAGAAGAAAGAATTTATTTAAATTTAAATTTTTAAATATATTTGTTCAGGGTTGCCACAAATATTTAATTTTATTTTTCCCTGATTTCCAGATAAAATTCGCACTTTTTTCCTTACCATAAAAAATATTCTGATTCACTCTAAAAATTATTAGATACTCAAAACAATGTTCTATTAAATTTATTTACAAATTTCATTAATTGTAAAATTATTCAAAAATATCAATAACAAAATTTTTAAATAAGTATTTAATTATTACTTTTCCACAGGAATTAAAATTCTTCAGAACATTCAAATTCAAACCTTTTTGAAACTCAACAATTTATAAGAATATTATTACAAAACAAAAAAAAGCGATCACCTACTTCATGTTTTGTTATAATTTAAATAACCATGAAATTTTTCAACAAAAATTTAATTATTTATAAAAATTCTAATAAAATCCTTCGCAAGAATTCAATTATTTTTAAAAGTAGTAAATTTTCTAAAAACAATTCAATTATTTAAAAAAATTGTAATAAAATTCGTTACAATAATTCAATTATTTTCATAATCAATAAATCGATTATTCATTAATTTCATTTTTTAATCAATTTTTATTAAAAAAATTCTAGAAAAATTCAATTATTTAAATTGAAAAATAAATTATTTATTGAATAATTGAATGTTTATTAAAATTGAATTCTTTTAAAGAACTTTATCAACAGATTTTTAAATAATTGAATTCTTTTGACAAATTTTAATAAAATTTTTAAGAATAATTACATTTTTCGAGCAATGTGATTAAAATATTGTATCCAAACTTAATTAAAATCCTGCGATGAGTTTTATTATTCATGAAAATAATTTTAAAAAGGTTTCAAAAATGTTATTAAAATTTTTCTAAAATAATTGAATTTCGGTGAAGAATTTTATTATTTAAAAAAATAATTGAATTCTTAAAAGAGAACTTCGTTTAATTTTTTTCAATAACTGAACTCTTGCGACGAATTTTATAAAATTCTTTTTAAATAATAATTGATATTTTTCGAAAAATTATTTGAAATTTTTTATATTAAATACTTGAATTCCTGTAAAAAATTTTATTATTTATGAAAATAATTGGTTTATTTAAAAGAAATTCATTAAAAATTTTTTTTAAATTATTGAATTTCTGTGAAATTTTTCCAAGAATTTTATTAAAGTTTTTAAAAATAATTGAATTTCGAGGAAGAATTTTATTATTTATAAAGATTATTTAAATTTTGACGAGAATTTTTAAAAAACATTTAACATAATTGAATTTTGGAGAAGAATTTTTTTATTTTTAAAGATATAATTGAAATGACCAGTTTTTTTTCTAATTTTTAAATATATTTGAATTTCCATGAAAAATTGTATTACTTTCGAAATTTTCGAACTAAAATTCTTTTATCAATCTAGTATTTATGAAAATTGTAAAAATTATTCATTACATAATTCATAAGTCCTAATTTTATGATAGTTCTTTAAAAATGAATTTATTTAAATTATTTAAATTATTGTCTAAAATAGAAAAATTCGAGGTTTTGTATTAAAATTCGTGGTTATTTTTATAGTTTACAAAGCAAACTAAAAAACATCAAAATAGTGTTATTAAAAGTTGTATTTTTTGAAAATAATTGAAAGTTTCATCTTTCACCTAGTGACTTCCAGAGAGGAAACATCGCAAAGTTTAATAAATTATAATTTAATTTTTTTCAATTTTATAGTTTATTCTAAAAGTAAATTCAATTTAATTGTGAACTTAATTGTGAATTTAATTGTAAATTTAATTTGGATTATTTTCTGAGTTCAAGAATCCTCTTTTGATTCAGATGAGACAAAAATTTCGATTAAAAGGAAGAAATTATAAAAATTATTAATATTGTTTTTCTTCGATTGAATATTTGTAAATTTAATTAGTCCCTTTTAATTTAGTCCCCATTCATAACTTGGAAATTCGAATGAAAGAGCGAATTCTTTAATTTTCTATAAATTCCCTTTTTGGATCCCGAATTCTATTTGTTATTCCCTTATTATTTTAAAATTGTAAAATGTATTATTTATTTAAAATTTTGATATTTAAAATATATGTATTAAATTTTGAATCTTGTCTTTTTATTTTAATTGGTCTAATCATTAATTTCTTTCAGTCGATCTCCCCCCTCTGTTTTATCCAGTATAGGGCTGAGTTAGCTAATAATTAATTTGTGATCTCTTTGTATTTAATTTCAATCCTTGGATGGATTTGGCGCCCGGCAAATTAATTTCATTTTTTTCATTTATTCGAATTAAATAAAATTTACGGTCACAATATCGAAAATGTTTTCTTTATAGAATGTCCCTAAAATCACTTTAGAAATAATAATTTAAAAAAAAAATTCTTTAACAAAGAAAAAAATTAGTTTTTTTCCTAACAAAAAAACATTTTCCACTTTAGGAAAGTAATGTTGCGGAATTTAATAATGAAATAATTTGATGCTGTAGGCAGCAAGAAAATCGATGAAACATCGATTACGTGACTGAATATATATCATTGGTATTAAATTATAAAATGTCGTTGGTGCTCTTGTGGCTCATTTAATGGATAACCGATCATCGTCATATACAACTTTTCACTTTGATCCAAAGAGAGAGTGAGAGAGAGAGAGAGAGAAGTGGAAATTTTTTGCTGCACAACTTTGCGAACAATGATATCAATGGAAATTTATCAAAGTTTGATGAAAACCAGAATGCGATAAGAAATACGTGCGGCTTTAAAACTTTTTAAGGGTCACTCAGAAAGGTGGAAGATCGGAGATCGAAGACGATTTAACGAGGTCACAGATTTTATCAGCATCTTCTTTGATCGCAAAGCTTCAAGTGGGGTATAACAACTCCTTTCATAATCAGTTATCTGCTGTATAAACTTTGCAATGTAGGTGTGCTGACTTCTTTAGTGTGCTTATGGCTATAGTATATATAGAAAGTTGAAAGAAAGGGACATTTTATTTTTTTTCCCTCCTTTTTATCTATTTACTTACTTCTTTTATGTGTTGCACTTTCTTTAAAAAAAAAAACACAAAGTATTTAATTCTACTCGGTCTTATTTAAGTGTTTCTTTTACAGTATTTACTCGAACGCTTATTTCAAAAGTGGACAAATAGTGGAAAAATAATTTCACTCGGAATGGAATAAACTGATTATTTTTCACTCTTGTTTTCTGAATTAAAATTTTAATTTTCCGATTTGCAGATAATATTTCGATTGTTTCTCCGTTCGTAAAGAATTCAACTGTAAAAATTATTAGAAAAAAAAGGTTTTATACAACTTCTCCAGAATTAATGATTTTGACTAAAATTCTTACGTAAGATATTTTGCAATCTTCTAAGTAACAATTTTCAATTAAAACAAAACATTTCGCTTCGACTATATAAATGGTAAATATTGTGCCGCAACTTCGAAATCAAATATTTATGCTCGCTCTCAGAAAACTCAATTTATCAAACAACTATAAAAATATGGTTTTCAGTTTTAGTTGGGAAAAATAAAACGAGAAAAGCGTAATCCATCAGCCGAGATTAGAAACCAATAATGGAAAAGTGATATTAATCTACAGCGTTCCACAATATAAAACTGCAAGTCGACTATTTTCCTTCCGCAAAAGTACGTTCATGACCGTTTACTCAAGATAAAGTAAAAGAATGAAATCGATCAAATCTACCTGGAAGATTTATTGTTATCACTTATGACGCTAACCGATTTCAACCATTTCTCATTTGAAGAGCCAAAAAAAGAGGGGAAAAGAGAAGGAGCCAAAAGAAGAAGAAGAACCGGAAAAAAAGAAAAAGTAGCATAAGCAGAAAAAAATTATGAAGAAGAAGAAGAAGAAGAAGAAAAAGAGCAAACGAAGAGAGAAACTTTTTCATGAATCCCGAACTTTACTGTTTCGACATACAGACAACTATAAGAGATCAAGTGGGTAAAACTAGTAGGAAATTTAATTCTGTAACCACGATTGCTTCCAGAGATAACTCCATTCGTTTATTGACGGGAAAACTGACTGCCGGAAGGCTGTCAAAACATTCAGAGCGAAAATCCCTGGGTATAAGGCTCACCTATCGGAAGCTTCAACCACCACACGTGCATCAAGTATTTACAACAACAATGAAAAAAAAACTCCCAAACATAATAAATAAAAAAAAAAAAACGTGAATATCAGTCTGAATTGCAAAAACAATATAATGTCATTATCGAGAGCAGTGAAGTAAAGAAAATCGCTTAAATGAAAATAATTCATCTTCTAATACAATACAGAATTGGTTATATTTTTATATCAAACATATATCGAAAAATACATGTCTCTTCAACTTTACGTTTGCGTCAATTCGAGGAAAAATCTTTCATCCCCATATTTTTATCAACGACAACCGAATATACTTCTTTAGAGGGAAAAACGTTAAACTACTATATATTTTTGACATTAATCCTTTCAAAATAAGTATATAAAATCCCCGGACTTTTCAAAAAGAGAATAAAATCCCCACTTTCAAGAAGAGAAAATATTCTTTTCTATTGAAACAAAAAAAAATTTCAAAGCCACATCAAAAAGAGAAATTTCTCTCCCAATTTTATCCTCTTTTATTAACGCAATTTCGACTGCAAATGAAACTATCGTATTCATAACTTCTCTCAGATTTATTCCATATAATTCACTTTTATAACTTATCCAAAAAAAAAAATGTGTTTTCAAATACTTAGAGTAATACAAATATTTATAATTATGATTACTTTCACCTTGACTAATTTTCACTTATACTTTCAGAAAAAACCATCATTTTTTTTACAGGGAAATTAAAATTAATTAAAAGTTAAAAGAACAATTTATCACTATAGAAATAATCGAACCAATAAATATTTATCAAAGTGAACATAGAAATGAAAGCCGAAATTCAAAATTCACTTCGACGATTTCCATTTAATTGCATTTTCATTTGAAAAACAAAAAATTTATGTTTCAAATTTGGAGACAGTTTTTTTTTTAAATTCAAAAGAAATCCAATTTTAAAAAATTGCTCACTACTCTCTAAATCTAAATTAGTAAAAAGATTTACTAATTTGAATTAGTGACTACATTTTTGCTTTTTAATTAGTGAATTTTACTAATAAATAGTCATTTCTACTAATTTATTAGTAATGTTTACGAATTCAAAAGCAAAAAGTCAGTCACTAATTCAAATTAGTAAACATTTTTACTAATTCAAATTTAGAGAGAAAGACGAAATCGACATATTTTTATTTTCATCTTCAAAACGAAAATTAAATTAAAAAAAAAATCATTAAACTAAAACCGTAAAATTCGCAATGTTAAAATAAAAGAAAAATACAAATCTGTTACATCTATAGTAAAAAAAATTAATTTATAAGAATGAAAAATGAAAGTCAAAATAAAATTACATTGATTAAAAATTCCAGAAAAAACGTAAAATACGTTGAAACGTATAAAAAACGTATGAGGCTAAAGTCCACAACGTTTTTAAAAACGAAAATAAAAAATAATGTAACATTATTTTTATTTTTAATTGTAAATCATGTTATTTTTAAAATAATTGTATCCTTAGTAAACAACTAATTGCTTAAAAATTAAAACATATGAAAATTAACAATGAATTTAATTTAAAAACATTCTTTTTGAATTTTTTGTTTTTAAAAACGTTGCGGACTTCAAATTCGTAAAAACGTCTACATCTTAGACACTAATTCTTTCGAAATAAGCATAAAATTTTCAAAAAGAAAGTTTTATCTTTAAAAAATTTCTTTCGCTATAACAAAAACTTTGAATACAGCAAAAGAAAAATTTCTTTCCCAATTTGAGATTACCTTTTTTTTTATCAACGTAATTTTACGAGCACAGAAACTATCGTATTCATAACTTCCCTTATATTTATTCCATAATTGACTTTTATAACATGTGTAAGAAAAAATAAGAAGAAAAACTTTAAAATACTCACAGAGTAAATGAGATTGCGTCATAAATTATTGGCTGCTACTAAGATATTAAAAAAAGAACTCACCTGAAACATAAAAGAATAAAAATTTTTAGTATATAAAATTTACAGCGATTATATCAAAGAGAAAATATTATGAATATTTAATTAATAAATCAATAATTTAATAAGTAATAATAAACATTGACATTATGAAATAGTGCCATAAATTTGGTCTGCAAAATTCCGTTGTCAAAAAAAAAAAAAATTAACACGAAAGCACAAATGTAAAAAAATTGTAAACCCTAAAATTTATCCAATAAATTTACCAACAACAAAAAATTTCTACTCTTTACACAAAAAATACATCACGTATTTATTTACAAACAACAGATGGAGCAGAAAAATAAATACATTTTGTCCATGACAAAATAATTTTCTTTTGTAATAATTTCTCTTTATATAATTCATATTTCATATTACAAATTGTCTTTCACATTAAAATATTGTATATTTTTACTGAAATATTATTTTCATTGAAATCAAAATCAGTGTATTAAATTTCATATTAATAGAAAAAAATTTAAAACATATTCTAAATGAAAAATTATTTTTACATTTTGTGAGAATAATATTTTTACAGATTAAAAAGATAATATTTTTTAATTTGAATAATATTTTTATATTTAATAAAGAAAAAAAAATGTTGCCAATAACGACTTGATAGAATTAAAATCGAATAAAAACCGTAAAATATAAACTCTAAGCTTGGAGTATTAAAGAAAAGAAGAAAATCTTCGGAAATTGTGTCCGGATATTCATTAAACTTCTTTCAAGATTCTTATCTTTATTTCTTTTAAATCTATTGTCTCACGAGCAGCAATATTTGTCCCTCTGTATACATATACCAATAACTTTTATCGAACAACTTCCAAATCATTTTTTTTTATTAAATTTTTATTATTTACGTCATTATTATTATAATTATAACAATGGTAATCATTACAATTATTTAAAAGTAATATTAATGATTATTATTATTATTATTATTATTATTATTATTATTATTATTATTATTATCATTTTATTTTTATCATGATTATTATAATTAACTTTAGTAATTATGCATTCGAAGTGAGTTTTAACTTATTCAAATTTAGAGAGTAATTATTATTATTGTTGGTATTAATTAAAAAAGTTAGTTATAATGAAAATAATAATTTATAAAAATGATAATTTTATAGAAGTAATTATTATTATTATTATTATTATTATTATTAATCATTACTTATTACTATTCTTTTATTATTTACTAAAAATTCCAATTACTATTATTTTTATTATTATCACTTAAATTTTTTTTAATTCAAACGTGGTTGTAAAGATGAAAATGTTTTGAAACAAGGATAATGAATGAAATTACAAACCAAATTAAATTTTACGGATAAGAAGTAAATTTTGAGAATCTAATTAAATCTGTCTCCTGAATTCTAAAATAGAAATCCAAGTGAGGAAATTTATGTGTTGAAAATTGAGTTTTAATTCAATCTAAAATGGCATTTCAACCTAAACTAGATTTGATGGAAAAGTTTAAAGTTAGAGCTCAAGCCCGACGCCTCTTATTATTTTAGAATTAGACTCCAAGTATTAGTTGATTCTCTTGTTACTGTAACAATTCCAATTTCACTCATTGTTATTCGTCAGCGACGCTTGTATTACTTGTTAACTAATATGAATGCACACATCGTGCATTAATCACAAGAAATTAATACTAAAATATTCATTTCAAATTAGTGTCTAATAATAATTCAAGTTTCGCATCAAAAAAAGAAATTTAACATTTTTAATTTATTTAAATGTTTGTTTACTTAAATTTAATTAGATTTAATATTTACTTGCTCAGCAGCGGCAAAATATTTTTATACCATAGAGAATTAAAAATTTATTCAAATTATAAAATTTCTTTTAATAAATAAACAAAATTGAAAATTAATTATTAACCATTTTTAGTTGACTAACCTTTTCTCCAAATGCAGAAATTTTTTTTTTTTTATAATTGCTAAATTGAATTACATTCAAAAATAAAACAATTTTTTAAATTTATTAAGTATATCTAATTATATTTGCACAGGAATTAAGATCTTTTAAATTGTTTCAATGTAAGATATTTTTGAAATTCAATTCTTTCTAAAAATTACAAATGTAATTTTTTCAAAATTCTATAATTTTTTATTGATGTTTTTAAATAAATTTATTTAAAGCTCTAATTATTTTAATTCAAATAAAAATGTAAATATCATCACAGTTCTACAGCAATTAACATTTTCAAAGATTCTAATTTTAAAATCTTTAAAAATTTAATTATTTCTAAAAATTCACACTACATCACTTCCAATATTTAATCACAATATAAAATTTTAACTGAAATTAATTTTTATTAGAAAGTTTTATGAGAATTCAATTATTTAAATACAAAAATAACTATTTTATTGAATTATTAAATATTTCTTAAAAAATAATTTTTATAACAAATTTTATCATTTTTTTTTTAAATAACTGAATACTCTTTAGAAAAATTTTAATAAAATTTTCCAGAATAATTGTCCTTTTTGAAGAATTCAATGAAAACTATTGTATTAAAAATAATAGAAAATATATTAATTAAATAATTGAATTCATGGAAAAATTGTATTATTTTCGAAAAAATAATATACAAGTAATAAAAAAATAAATGTTGTAAAAATATTATTTTAATTGTTTTGAAGAGAATTTGAATTTATACGAGGAATTTAATTTAAAAAAAAAATAATTGAATTTTTTTAAAGAGTTTATCACAGTTTTTAAAAATTAATGAATTAAATAAACCAATTTTGTTAAACTTATTTCTAAAAAGTAATTAAATTCCTTCAAGAAATTTTATTCAAAATTGCATTAAAATTAATTGAATTTTTCCAAAGAATTTTATAGCTTATGAAAGTAATTTAATTCCTACTACGATTTTATTAAAAATGTTATGTGAAGAATTGAATTTTCGAAAATAATATTCAAATAGAAGGTAATAAAAATATATAGATTTACAAAAAAATGTTGAAATTAATTTAATATCAATCAAGAATTATATTAAAATTTTTTGAAAATAATTTTATTGTTGCAAATATTATTACAATTTTTGAAAATAATTAAATTCTTTCAAAAAAATGTAATATTTTAAAAATAATCATTAAATTCTAAGAAACAAATGTTATAAAAATTTTGTAAAACAATTAAGTTCTTTTAAAAAAAATGTAATACATTAAAAAATATCATTTAATCCGACTAAACAAATGATATCAAAATTTTGTAAAATAATTACATTTTTTGAAAAATTTTAATAAAATTTTAAAGAAGAATTGCATTTTTTGAGGAAATTCTTTCAAATTTTATTAAAAATAATTGAAATCCTGATATGAGTGTTATTCGTTATAAAAAAATGTATGAATTCCTGCGACAAATTTTATTAGAAATTTTTTTTTAAATTTAATTTTTGATGAGATTTAAATAAAATTTTAAATATAATTGAATTTCTCTAAAAGTTTTATTATTTATGGAAATAATTGAATTTTTTTCGAAGAATTCAATATAGTTTTTTAAAAATAATCAATTTTTTTGGAAAAATTTTTAAAAATAGATATTAAAAATAATTAAATTTGAGCAAGAATTTCATTATTTAGGGAAATAATTGAATTCTACAAAAAAAATGTTTTACAAATTTTTTGGAAATAATAATTCAATTGTTTGAAAGAATGTTACTAAAAATTTTTTTGAATTGTTTCTAAGAATAGTACTTCATGTACGAAAGGGCAATGACCGTTTATATGTACACTGAAAAAAAATTTATTTGATTCAAATAACCGATTATTTGTCTATAATCAAATAAATATTTACTTGAATCAAATAATTTTTATTTGAATCAAATAAATTGTATTTGAATCAAATATTTCAGTATTTGAAGCAAATACTAATTAATTGATTCAAATAAAAATTATTTGATTCAAGTAAATATTTATTTGATTATAGACAAATAATCGGTTATTTGAATCAAATAAATTTTTTTTTCAGTGTATGTATGGATAAATAAATAAATAAAGAATTTAATGAAAATTTTTCAGAATAATTTTTTTATTACAATTATTATCGAATATAAACTGGGACAAATTTTCAAACATTGAACAAAGTAGCTTTTAGTGTCATAAATGTAGAAAAAAGTATCCAAATAGTATCAAATCTTGAAAAAAGTAATAAATATCAGATTATAGTAGGTTTTAGAAGATGAGTACGTTTGCTTGCTATTTGAAAAGTAAATTATTGTAAAGTTAACAGGAAATTTAGATTTAAAATTGAAAATTAAGTAACTTTTTTTTCTTTAAACAACAAAAAATATAAATTTTTTCCCGAGATAACCAGAAATCAAGTTATTATAGCTAGAAATTTCTTTGAGAACTATACACAGGACAAATACTTGAAGAGAATATAATTTATGCATGATTTGGGATTTGAAGCCAGATGACATATATATCGATGTATATAGATCAAAAACTTTCAAAGAATATTTCCATCGATATCTTTTTTATTTCAATTCTTTTCCTTGAAGTAAAGTTTATAAAAGTTTACTCTGATGGAACTAGTTAAAAAATAATACTTCACTCTTTATAAAGTGCACGTATTCCCCTGGACTTGAGAAAAGTTCACTGGCAGAGATGAAAGTTAGTGAAGAAACGTGTGAACGGACCAGATCCATATAAAATTGGGCGAAGAAGAAGAAGAACAAAAAAAAATAGTAAGAATAGAAGGAAATGCAAGGTGTGTGTAGGATTCTTCAGCGATGCGAACAGTACGTTTTTGGCCAGTGTAGAAGAAAATCGACATATATAGGAGGGGATAATAATAAATAGCTCGCGGGACAATAGCTATTCTATATAGCAAATAATTTTCAGAACTTTCTCTGCAAAGAGCAGAATGAAATGGGGAACGGCGTGGCGGCGGGATTTAAGTTTTGCGGGGTAAAATCATAAATTTTGTCATTTTTCGTAAAGTTTTGCCCTTTGGGACACTGTAATGGCACTCAACGAGGCGAACAAAATCGTTTATATTGGAATATGAGGGAAACGAGCGATCGAACAAATGTCCAATGACGATCGAAACTGTCTATATGTATTTTACAGATATTACTTTGAATTGCTCGAGGCAGTAAAGTCTAACAGAGTTTTGACCTAACATTAGCCCCTGAATGCTATCCCACATACATATATATTCCATCGTATATACGATAGAATAATCATTAGAACTAGTGAATGTTACGCAAAGCACACACTATATATATATATACACTGTGATGCCTGTTTTCGATTTCAAGAAGCAGACCTCTATACAAGGGTACAAAGACCGGCTTTTCAAACTATATTCCCATCTAAACTATATTTGAGTCCAATTTATAGCTGGTAATTTCCAAAATTTCACTCCATACCCCTCCAAAACCCAGTTCATTACTAATTATTCTTCACGCAGCAATGCATTGTCATCAATTTTCTCTTTACCTCCTCACCTATATAACTATTTTCTCTTTGCCATTTCAAATTAATCTCTAAATTTGAATTATTAAAAATTTCCACAAAATTGTTCATAAAATTTTACTATTTTTATAGTAAAAAGAAAAGGCAGCAAGGAGTAAGAGACCAAAAAGTTGATAAGTCCATTTTTTAAAAAACTGTTACTTTGCATTTTCCGAGAATGTTAATTAATTAAACTTTCAAATAGTCACTGTTACATTAAGAAAAAAAATTGTCAATAATAAATTATATAAATTTTAAATTATTTGTACTTAACCAACAAGATTTAAAATTTTGTTTTTTTTTAACTAAGAAAATGACCAAAATTATAAAATTCATTATTTATAATGCACTTTAATTAATAATGAGACTTCAAAGTTCAAAAAAGTATTCTGATATAAATAATTTTGTATATATTTTTTCCCTTTTTTGAAATTAACTTTGGTTATGTGTCAAATTGCATTTGTTTAAATTTCTCGAAATAGTAAAAAATGGACTTATCCACTTTTGGCCGCTTACTCCTCAATTAAGACCACAAAATTTGTTCACTTAATAAATTAATAAATATTACCCCAACATTTTTTTTTTTTTGAAAAATAGACTGATGTTTACGATCTGATTATAATTGTTGTACAATTAAATATTGAATTACAAATAATATTGGAATAGATTAAATAAATTTTTTTCGTTGATCAACATTGTCGACTTCAACTTCGTTAATTAAGATGCAACATTTTTAAGGATGGTCAATGCTGAATTTAAAACTGATCTTAAATTAAAGTTTACTTTTTACTGTTTATTTAGTTGTCATAAATTTTTACTAAAGTTTTAGTCGAAAGTTAGCAGGAATTAGTATGTAAATTTAGAAAATAATTTAAACTCAATTTTATTAATATTGAGATATTAAAATGAAATGACAATTTAAACAGTCTTCTCTCATTTAAACTGTTCCTACTCAGGATGTCAATTATTTTCGTTCAACAAAATTCCCGGCTATGACCTAATTTTTTGTCCGGCTTTTTTTCTCATCACATTTTAATTTTAATTTGATTTCGAACAAAAGTAAATCTTTAAATTTTTTGACAATAATGTTTTTTTTAATAATTTTAATTGAAAATCAGGGTCACCACTTTTTGTAGAAAATTGAATTCCAGGTCAATTTTTATTAATTTCCCGGTCAGTATATAATAGATTGAAACGATATTTTCATTTTAAAAAATTAAATTTATTTCTTAAAATTGTTTAACATTTAAATAAAACAGAAAAGATTTGAATTTTTTAAAACTGAAAAAAGTTTAAATACTAAGTAGAATTTTTTGAAATTAAAATTCCACGAAGAAAGTTGGGGACATTTTAAAAGTAAAATTAAAAAAAAAATTACGGTTTAATATCAAATTTCCCGGTTATCCTGTTAAAATTTTTGATTCCCGGTCATTTCCGGGTCAAGCGGCTACCTTGAAAATTTGGGAAATAATTGAATTAATCAAAAATTTTTTCCAATTTTTTAAAAATAATCTTGCCTCTTTATAATAATTGAAAATTTTATTTTTCAATCTTATTAAAATTATATTAATAATTGAATTCCTGCAAAGACTTTTATTATTTATAAAAATAATTGAATCCTTCAAAAAAATGTTATTATTTATGAAAATAATTTAATTCTTGTGATGAATTTTATTAAAATTTTTGTAAACAATAAATCAGTAATATTTAATTATTTACTTAATAATTAATAAACATTTAATTTGTTCAAGAAATTAATAAATATCACTTATTTGAACATTCAGAAATTTGAAATTATAAAAATTTAAGAGAAGTTCAATAAGTATAATTATTATATAATAATAGAATAATATAATGTTTAGAAGCAAAGAATTGATTGAAACTTGTAAAAGGGACTTTAAATTTCTAAAATAAAATTATAAATACGGTCACTAACTTCCCTTTATTATTCAATTATTTTTTATAAAATCTAAAGAAATTTCAATTAATTATTTCCAAAATGTTGAAACATTTCCTTATAAAAATTCAATTTCCTTGAAACAATAGAATTGGAAAATTACAATAATATCTTATTTTTCAGATTTAAAAAAAAAATTTGCAAAGGTTTGGTTTTATTAAACAATTTTAAGTATGTATATTTTTTTAAATTAACTAATAAAAATTCTAATTATTAATCTTCGCCCTAGAAAACATGAATACATTAAAAAGTGACTCTTTATAAAATTCAATTATTAAATCAAAATACTTTAAAAATTCTATTTGTTAAAAAGTTTCTAATAAAATTGTTTAACAAATTTAATTACATATTTTCATTTTTTTTGTCTGTTTATAAAAATATTTAACAAAATTTCTATTAACTCCATAATTTTTTTAAATTTTTTTATATAATACGTTTGAATTGGTGACTGATTTTTTTACTATGAATATAATTATTTTTAACAAATTCAAATTTACAGAACAATATAAATATCTAAAAAAATTGAAATAAAAAATGATTTTTGAAAAACAATTCGAAACAAAAAAACTACTGATTTTATTCTATAGTTTTATTTTAAATACCGATTTTATTATTAGCAATATAATGATTGTTTGAAAAAACCTATTATTATTATTATTACGACTGATACAAAAATTTCCAAAATTAATTTTATCTGCCTAATACCATCAATCATTACTAATTTCAAAACACCAAAATTGAACTAATTCTCATTAATTATTGCAGGTTAAACTACGCGGGATTCACATAATTATGAAACAGTGCAACTCTTAAGCGTAAAGTACTTGATTTTGTGCAAATTATACACATGATACTGATATGATTATTTGCAGATATAATGATTCAACAATTAAATCAATAAATAATATAAATTAATAAATTTTCGGTAATTTACAGTTCTCTATATAAACTCATTGACTATCTGTTTCGGCTAATTTTTAGATATTTCAGCTAACTCAATTGATATTGTTTTGAAATTAATTATTATTAGCTAACACAGCTAGCAATAATTATAAATAATAATAATAATAATAATATATAAAAACAGATAAAAATATCTAATAGCTAAAAATGAAATAATTACTAGATGCTAATTATTGTCGGTTATGACTAAAAAGTAGCTATCCATTTGCAATTCAATTCATTTGTCTACGAGAATTAATTATACTTCTTACAATTTTGACTAAAATGACCCCGAGAAATAAAATTCATTCTCTTTTATTCTAATGATTCCAAAAATTGACATAATTAATAATTTTATTTGAATTAATAAAATGTGGAAAATTCATAGAAAGAATTGTGGAAGTTTAGAATTTTTTATTCAAGAAAAGTAGAAAGAGTTTTAAAGTCTGACCTAAACTGTCTTACGCTATTTATCAACTTAGAAAAACTCTGGTAAACTTTCTTTGATTGGAACTGATTGAAAAATTACAGACTCATTGAGGTTGTGTCTGACTCGAATTGTCTTTCACTACTGTTGATCACATTACAAGAAATCAATGAGTTGTCTTATTGAAAATTACTTTTACCACTGATTTAAAATTTCTAGTTATTAGGAATATTTTCTTCTGACTGAAATTTATTTTTTCTGATTTTTGCCTAAATAAAGAAACATTCATTTATTTAGTTTTACTAATATACTGTTATTTACTATTGATTTATAAATATGAATAAGTAATTTTTATATTCTTACATTTTATTTCTACATTTTTATTTCTTGTTATTACATTTCTATTTTAACTATACTACACTACATTATATTTATTTTTCTCTATTTCTGCTTTTATATATTTATATTTTCTTTGTCTTATTTTCTCTAGGTATTTTATAAAATAATTTAAATAATTGTCAAACTTTTTAGTTAGATAATAGGAACTTTTCATAACGGACTGAATTCCATCCACTAACTCAAAAGTATAAAAAATTTACTCTCACTGCTAGTGATTTAAAAAAAACAAAAATTCACAAAAATGAAATATTTTTTAATTAAAAACTCTCATTAATGAACATTTTTATTAAATAAAGTTGTTAGCAATTTAAAAAAAAATGAAAAACTTTACACTACCGAAAATTTCAGATGAATGCAAACTCATCTATATTTTTATTTAGAGGATCAAATTCCAACCTAAATCCCGATTTTTTATACACTCAACTAACACCTATCGAAATTTTATTAAACTGCAAAAAAAAACAGAAATACATCGATACATAAAAACAAAAAACATCAATTTCACCGAAATGAACTTTTTTCACAAAAAAAAAGAACTAGACAAAAAAATCAAACGAAATATACAATATTTTTCCAATTTCCAATTATAAAATTAAGTATATAAATAAAATGATTCTTTTACCCTTAATAACAAGAATTACAAAAGTTAATGATATAAGATTTTAATGAAATTGAAATTGTAAATTATTCTTGTATTATGCAAGTAGTAGTTTCGAAAACTTTATATCTCTGAACTACACGTGTCGAGCGTCACACGTGTTGAAATTCAAACAGAACTAAATATATGTATATACATATATGTATGTATATTTGCAATGTTCCCCCAGCAAATAGAATATTCCAAGTAGATTCGTTATTTGAGAGTGAGAGAGAGAGAGAGAGAGAGATGCAGATAGACATTTCGGTCGTATAGGAATCGGTAACAGAATCCAATTAAATTTCCAACAGAATTTCCAAACTGGGACAATAACGCAAATATTCTCAAATATTCTAAACCTATATAAAATCCTTTATAGAGAAAATTTCTCACATTTCACTAAGCATTGAGAATATGACAAATTTTAATTAAAACCTTTAATATCAAGATGAAGACTACACGAGAGGAGAGTCTTTCATGTTTCAAGACTTTCTGCTAATTAGAGCTTATCAAGTTTACAACTTTGACATGAAACACACTCTATACACTCTATATACATGTATATATTTGTTTGTATATATGCTGCAACAGACGATGCGTAACATTTAAATTCCCCCAACTGAAGTGAAATCGAAAGGTGGCTTTTAATCTTGAGAGGAGGCAAGGTGGCAGGGGGTAAATAACTACAAAGTTCCGGATAAGTTATTATAGTGTAATAACACTTCGTCAGTGTGTTCGGCCATGAGTAATTTGCTCTTTCAGTGTGCCACACATATTCCATAGAGTTGGTAGCATGCATGAGGTAGGAAGATGCACCTCACTCTGGACCTTAGGAAGGTTATACTGTTAGTCTTTGAAGTCTGGTCTTATAAGGATGAGCGCACAAGCTTATTGGCGCCTCTACTGACTTACTGTTATTACACAACCCGAGTTTGTGACGGTCTAAAGGAATTAATGCCACAACATCATGATTGCCAAAGACATCCATATAACTTTCAAAATGAAAGCGTTATATTGCCCTACATTCAAAAAAAGAGAGAGAGAGAGAGAGAGAGAAAGAATGAATAAAATAAACAACTCTCTAGTTATTTAAAAATACAAAAATTCCTTGTAGGGAATGCAGGGTGTATACTATTTTTGTTTAACAAAATTTTGTTACGATTCAGCTGCAGAAATTATTAGGCCATTTGCTAGCACGACATTATTTTTCCCACATATATATATATATGAAAACAAATTTATTTTCTTTCAATAATCCATCACTTGAATCTAATTTTCTTATAAACAGAATTTCATTGAAAAAAAATTATTTAGATCCAATAACCGATTACTTGTCTATTATCAAATAAATATTTCATTGACTCAAGGAAACATTTTTCGATTCAAGTAAATATTTTATTACAAAATCATATAACCGATTACACTGAGAAAACGATTTATTTAATTCAAATGGGTCAGTCCATTATATTTCACCTGAAGCCGTTGTGGCCTATTTTTAAAAAAATCTCATAATTTGTAAAAATGATGTTTAATATCCGTAGATTTCATTTTTGAGAATTATTTTATAAAATTTTTTGATTTAAACATAGAATTTGAATTTTTAAGTTGAGTTGCACAGAAAAAAGGTTAGATTGACAGTTATGAAAATTTAATAAAGAAGCATGGAAAGAATTTAGATTATACAAATTTCTTTATTGGTATTTGTTAAAAATGAGCTAATTTACTTGTATAAATAGATTATTATGTAAACAAACCCAAATTAGTAGATAAAAATTGATTTCAAAACTTAACTATAAAATGTCAAAAGTCACTACATTTTATTTACACTTTTCTAAAAAGTATATAAATATTTAAAAATTTATTACTATTTAATGTAAAGTATTTTTAATGTACTTTTATAATATGTGCTAACTTTTTAATTTTATAATATAGAAATATAAAAACTTTTACCTTTAGTATTGAGTGTTTCATGATTTTCAGTGATTTTAACCATTTATTTCTTCTCAGGAGGTTAATCAAAAAATCCAATTTTTGTCTTAATATTTAAGTTTGGCCTTCTTTTTCATTCTATTAAATTTTGGTGATGGAGAACGAACTACTTTTAAATTTAAATTTAGTTTAAAAAATCTGCTGAAAAAACGTATTTTTTTGGTTAAATACAAGTAGATTTTTGCAAGACTATTGAGATAGCCAACTTCAGTGTTATAAAAATACTTGCATTTTAACCAAAAAAATGCGTTTTTCAGCAGATTTTTTAAACTAAATTTAAACTGAAAAATAGTTCGTTCTCCATCACGAAAATTTAATAGAATGAAAAAGAAGGCCAAACTTAAATATTAAGACAAAAATTGGATTTTTTGATTAACCGCCTGAGAAGAAATAAGTGATTAAAATCACTGAAAATCATGAAACACTCAATATTAAAGGTAAAATTTTTTATATTTCTATATTATAAAATTAAAAAGTTAGCACATATTATAAAAGTACATTAAAAATACTTTACATTAAATAGTAATAAATTTTTTAATATTTATATACTTTTTAGAAAAGTGTAAATAAAATGTAGTGACTTTTGACATTTTATAGTTAAGTTTTGAAATCAATTTTTATCTACTAATTTGGGTTTGTTTACATAATAATCTATTTATACAAGTAAATTAGCTCATTTTTAACAAATATCAATCAAGAAATTTGTATAATCTAAATTATTTCCATGCTTCTTTATTAAATTTTCATAACTGTCAATCTAACCTTTTTTCTGTGCAACTCAACTTAAAAATTCAAATTCATGTTTAAATCAAAAAATTTTATAAAATAATTCTCAAAAATGAAATCTACGGATATTAAACATCATTTTTACAAATTATAAGATTTTTTTAAAAATAGGACGCAACGGCTTCAGGTGAAATATAATGGACTGACCCAAATATATTTTGTTTAAATCAAACTTTAAATATCATTGCTATACAGTCAAACATATTTAAGTTTAATTAAAACATATTTATTGGTTCATTTAAAAAAATAATATATTTAATTTAAACATAAGTTGTTGTTGATTTTAAATTGTTTATAATCAACTTTTAAGTTTAAATTAAACATAAAATTTTTAAACATATTTTTTGTTTAAAATTTAAATCCAAACAGAAAATATCTTTGAATTAAATAAAATTATTCAAACAAATAATACTTTTGAATTAAAGCAATAAATATTTTCTTTATATTGTGATTAAGCTTACAAACTTATTATTTCAATTAAACAAAATCACTTAAAATTATTTTTTTTATTTAAATTAAGTATAACGTTGTCTCAGTGTACTTTTCTATTATCAAATAATTATTTACTTAAATCAAATAATTTTTATTTAAATCAATCAAATGGTATTTGAACCAATAATTTCCGTACTTGAAACAAATACCATTTTATTTAGTCTAAAAAATATTTTTAATTACTTGATTCAAATAAATATTTACACTAAAATAACAATGTGTTTGAATCGGACATAATTGAGCCCTCGGAAGCAATAACTCGATTTGCGCGTGAACGAAAAATTCAAGCCAGTCAAGCCATCAAGAAGTGAAAGTTCTGGGTTCAATTACACCCAGAAAAAAATATTCAACTCAGAAGTAAGGGTGTCTACTATTTTCGTTTAACAAAATTCTCCATTCTTCTCGGTTTTATTTCTCATCAAATTTAAATTTAAATTTGATTTTAAACATGAATAAATCTTTAAATTTTTTGAAAAAAATTTTTTAAATAATTTTAATTGAAAATTTGGAAAATAAATGAAATAAGCAAAATGTTTCTAATGTTTCTAATGAAATTCTTTAACAAATTTAATTACATATTTTCAGTGGAATTTTAAAATATTTCTATTAACTCCATAATATTTTAAAATTTATTTACATAATACGTTTGAATTGGTGACTGATTTTTTACTATCAAGTTAATTATTTTTAACTAATTCAAATTTAGAAAACAGTATAAATATCTATAAAAATTAAAATAAAAAGTGATTTTTTAAAAACAAGTTAAATTAATAAAACTTTTTTTAATTTTGGTGAAAAAATTCACGGTTTGGTAAACAATTTCCGGCTAATTCCCGGTCAAATTGAATTCCCAGTTTTCAAGGATTTCCCGTTTAGTAGACACCCTAGGAAGAACATAAATATTTCGTTTCAATTCAAGTAAATTCTTTACTATCCCTATTAAATTATAAAAATATAAATATTTCTCCCGAAATATAATAGTAATACACTGTAAAAAAAAGGAGTTAAATTTTAACTCCCCAGGGAGTCTATAAAAGTCGCACCCAATTTGGGAGTTAATGCCAGGGGAGTTAAATAAAAGGAGTTAAAATTTAACTCCCAAATGCTAACTCCCCATGGAAAAAATAACTCCCGCGGGTGTTAAATGAAGGGAGTTAAAAATTGACTCTCTTTTGGAGTTAATTTTTAACTCTAAAAATTTAACTCCCTACTCCCGAGTCCGTTAACTCCCTAAATTTTTTACAGTGTATTAAAATAAAAATAGGTATAGCAAAGTTACAATTCATCGAACAATACTTAATTGTCCATGAAGCTTCTTATCATTAGGAATTTAAGTAGTGAGAGTCAATTTCAGACAGGCGTAATTTCTCAATTATTTTAAATTAGAAAGTTCCATTCAAGCAGAACTTTTCGTAAATTTTTCTAATTTGGAAATAAGAGGAGAATTAATTAAATTAGTAAAATAATTTCAGTCCAACCTTGAAGGTTCTTTTCTTCCTCTGATTGGAAAGCTTTCGAATTAATTTCCTTCTGCTTAATTTTATTTATTCTTTCTCTTTATATTACTTGTTTCTAATTATTTTATTTTTTTATATTTATTTTTAATAGAAATATTAATTTAATTAATTATTAATTACCTTATTAAATACACTGAGAAAAAATTGTTTCATTTAAATAATCGATTATTTGACTATTATCAAATAAATATTTACTTGAATTAACTTGAATCAATTTTTTTAAAAATAAAATTCAGTGTAAGAATTCAATTATGTTTAATAGAATGTAAAGAAACTTCAATTTCTATTATAAAATTTTTCAATTATTTGTTCATAATAAAAATTCAATTATCTTCAAACTATAAAAAAAAATATAGAAATCTAGTAAATAACGGTATTAGTAAGACTAAATAAATTAATGTTTCTTTATTTAGGCAAAAATCAGAAAAAATAAATTTCAGTCAGAAGAAAATATTCCTAATAACTAGAAATTTTATATCAGTGGTAAAAGTAATTTTCAGTAAGACAACTCATTGATTTCTTGTAATGTGATCAACAGTAGTGAAAGACAATTCGAGTCAGACACAACTTCAATGAGTCTGTAATTTTTCAATCAGTTCCAATCAAAGAAAGTTTACCAGAGTTTTTCTAAGTTGATAAATAGTGTAAGACAGTTTAGGTCAGACTTTAAAACTCTTTCTACTTTTTTTGAATAAGTAATTCGAAATTTCCACAATTCATTTTATGAATTTTCCACATTTTATTAATTCAAATAAAATTATTAATTATGTCAATTTTTGGAATCATTAGAATAAAAGAGAATGAATTTTATTTCTCGGGGTCATTTTAGTCAAAATTGTAAGAAGTAAAATTAATTCTCGTAGACAAATGAATTGAATTGCAAATGGATAGCTACTTTGTTAGTAATAACCGAAAATAATTAGCTTCTAGTAATTATTTCATTTTTAGCTATTAGATATTTTTATCTGTTTTTATATATTATTATTATTATTATTATTTATAATTATTGCTAGCTGTGTTAGCTAATAATAATTAATTTCAAAACAATAGAAATTAAGTTAGCTGAAATAGCTAAAAATTTTCTGTAATGGGTACACCTACTTTTTAGCTATATCTCTAAATCTGAATTAGTAAAAAAGTTTACTAATTTAAATTAGTGACTGACTTTTTGTTTTTGCTTTAGTAACTTTTACTAAGATATTAGTAGAAAGTACTATTTAATGGTAGAAATTACTATTTATTAATAGAAATTACTATTTAATGGTAGAAATTATTATTTAATAGTAGAAATTACTATTGAATAGTAGACATTATTATTTAATAGTTGAAATTACTATTTATTAGTAAAGATTAATTTTTATTACTGTAAATTGTTATTTATTAGTAAAATTTACTAATTCAAAAACAAAAACAGCTAGATTTCTTCCCCCTTCCCCCAATGCATTTTTATAGAGAATAATAAATTACCTGAAATTAATTAATTCATAATATCAGTCACTATAACCGTTGAATGATTAAATGCAAATAATCATATTAAAAGCTTGCGTATAATTTGCACGGAATCAAGTAGTTTAAATCAAAGAGTTTCACTATTCGTAATGTGTATCCCGCGTAGTTTAATCCACGATAATTAATGAGAATTAGTTCAATTTTAGTACTTTGAGGTAGGTGCAAATTTCAACGTACATTTTTGAAATTATTTTTTCCCTAATTAATTCAAATAACCTTTCAAAGGAAACTTGCATAAAAACATTAAATTAAGGACAACTTAAGTAGAAAAGTAAAATGAATAAAACAAATATATTTTCATATACAAAATATAAAAAAAAATCCTTGCATTTTCAAACCAAGTTTTATTTTATTAATTTATTTTATATTTCCTAAAAAGATGAAATCTACTCGTGAACTATCCAAATCATCGAACAAGTCATTTTCAGAACATCGAAAAATTATAATTGAATTTATCCGATAAAATTCACAATAAACATTGTATTTAATTGAAAATTGACACAATTAAAAAAAGAAGTAATTTACCAGCGAAAAAAAAATGCAATCAGACATAATGGATGAAGTTGACTAATAAATTTCGATGCTAAACAAATCACTTTTTGCTAGTCATCAATCAGGATCAGTAACACGATTAATTGTATTGGACTGTATTTAAGTCGTTGATCCCCCTTAGCGAGAGACTTCTAATAAGAAACAATGAAGACTAAAAGGGGAAAGATCGAAAGAGAGAAAATCAGAAAGTGAGCGACAAAAAAAGGGGGAGCAGCTTTGATCATGAAAAGAGTTTAGTCACGTCTAAAGAAAGACTTTTGTCGATTAGGCGGTGAAAGGTCATTGATGCCTCGCCATGATCATATCGTACAATTCTCTAAAGGGGGTGAACTGAGGGAATCATCAAAAGAGAGAGACAGAGAGAGAGAGAAAATGAAAAAGGAAAGAAAACTCCGAGTTTCCCAGACCGAAGCGGACGTGCAAACGATCGCCATATTGACGTCTTCTTCATCCACTTTCATAAGAAAAAAAAGGGGCCAAACGAAATGAAGAAAAAAAGGCAGGGTTGCCACGCTTTGCTCATTTCAAATTCCCTGACTTTTTCAGGTTTTCCAGATTACAAAACGTAAATTTCACAAGGTTTCTAAAAGTACATTTAATTTTTGCCAATTAGTTTCAAATAAATATTTAATTGCATTATTATTTTTTCATAGTTAAGATTTTTAACAATTTCAAATTCAAACCTTTTTGAAATTCAATAAAATATAAAAATATTATTGTCAAATATTATTGTACCATTGAAAATTATTACAGATGTTATGGTAACTTCTTTAAAATTATTTTCATTTGAATTCAATTATTATTTTCCAGAATTTTTTATTCAACCAAAATACTACTTTATATCAATTATTTTTATTAATTTTTGAAAAAATTCTTTGAGAATTTTCAAATCCATATGTTTACAATTCAATTTTACAAAATTTTGATTACTCAAATAATTACTAGAATTAATTTCAGAAAAATTTAATTAGACTTTTTGAAAAAAATCATTTTACAGAATTGTTAATTAAAAGAATATAAAATTACGATTTTCCAACATAATTTGAAACTTAAAAAATTGAATTATTTCTAAAATTTCAAGCTATAATATAATTATATATAATTATAATATAATTAATATTCAATCATTAACAAAAAATTTTAACTGAAATTCTTATTTGAATCAATTTTTATTAGAAAATTCTAAGAGAATTCAATTATTTAAACACCAAATTAAATAATTTATTGAATAATTGAACGATTCTTTAAATTTGAAGACTTTTAAAGAATGGAATTTTGAAGAATAATATTTTTCGAGAAATTTGATTAAAAATAATTAAATCCCAGTACAAAAATTTTTTATTAATAAAAATAATTAATTATTAGGAAAAAATTTATAAAAAATGTAAATAATTAAATTTTTGTGGAATTTTTATAATTTATGAAAATAATTAAATGTTATGCGAAGCATTTTATTAAAATTTGTTTTAAAATAATAGAATTCTTATAAAAAATGTTTAAAAATAGTAAATATTGAAATTATTAAATTGATGCAAATTTTCGAAAATAATGAAATTTTGGTCAACAATTTTATTAAAACTTATGAAAATAATTTATTTTTAAAAAGAGAATGTAAATTTTTATGAAAATAATTGAATTTTAAAAGAGAATTTAATTATTTATGTAAATAATTGAATTATTGCGAAAAAGTTCATAGAAAATTTGTAAATTGAATTTTTGTGAAATTTTTGTTACATATAAAAATAATTAAATGTGTGTGAACAATTTTATTAAATTTTTTTTTAAATAATTGAATTCTCTTTAAAAAACTTTGTTAAAATAAAAGATTTTAAAAATCATTAAATTGAGAAAATTTTTTTGAAAATAATTGAAATTTTGCCAAGAATTTTATATTAAAATTTTTGCCAAACATTGAATTTCAGAGAATTTTATTATTTATAATTTGTAAAAATAATTAAAATTTTGGCGAATATTTCAAAAAAATTTTAAATACCACTGAATTTCTAAAAAAAAATTTTATTGTCTTTGAAAATAATTGAAATTTTGCCAATAAATTTCTTAAAATTTTTGCCAATAATTGAATTGTGGTGAAGAATTTAATTATTTATAATTTATAAAAATAATTGAAATTTTTGCGAATATTTCAGAAAAATTTTGAATACCATTGAATTTCTAAAAAGAATTTTATTGACTTTGAAAATAATTGAATTGTCTTGAAAAAACTTTGTTAAAATAGTTGATTTTAAAAATCATTAAATTGAGAAAAATTTTTGAAAATAATTGAAATTTTGCCAAGAATTTTATATTAAAATTTTTGCCAAACATTGAATTTCAGAGAATTTTATTATTTATAATTTGTAAAAATAATTAAAATTTTGGCGAATATTTCAAAAAAAATTTGAATATAATTGAATTTCTAAAAAGAATTTTATTGATTATTTAGAATTTTTTTCTGAATTCCGTAAATTGAATATTTTTCCAGTATTTTTAATAAAATTCCCAGATTTCCCTGAACAATTCTACTTTTCCTGACTCTTCCCTAACCTGTCGAAATCCTGTCAATATTTTTCATTTAGACAACTGGTAAATGTACTTTTCAAAAAGTAACAAAATATTATTTATAGGTTAGGAAAAATATGAATGTGAAATTTGTGGAAAAAATACAATAATTTTCAAGAAAGAAGTAGATAAAAAATTAAAATCAAGATTGAATGAAAAACAATTGTCTAAGTATAAGACAAGAGATAACAAGATAAAAGACAAAATTTTTATCTTAATGTTCACATACTCAAAATGTGAGTCAAAAATATATCTTCTCAATAACCTGAGCTATTCATTTTTAGGGATATATCATTTTCATGGTATCTAGTCAACTTTCGAAAACAACAATTTTCCGGAATTCCGATCAAAATTTCTCGCCAATTCCATGTTTTTTAAGATTAATAAAATTTCCCAGCATTTCCACGTTTTCACGTTGCGTGGCAATTCTTGAAAAAGAAAGAATACATCTCTCGCAGTTTCAGAAAGGTCGATTCAGATTCGTGAAAAGTTCGATGATTCTTTGCTGCAATTTTCAAGCTAAATGTTCCTTTTTACTTTATCTACGTCTGATGGTGAGCTTGCGAAACGAAATACCTCGTCCTACTTAAGAACCAATCTCCCGGGCAAGATCAGAAACTGCATGGTAACTGAGTGGGAGTGAGAGAGTGAGAGATATATAGAGAAGAAGGGGGGAGAGTGAGGAAAATGAGAGAAGGGGGTATAGAAGAGGGAAGCTTCTTGCTTTCAAAGCGATCCTGGTTCAAATTGACAACGTCATTTGTAGTTGCGGAAGACGTCAAGTTCCACAGGAGGAAGGTTTCTCATTATCTAGATGATTACGATGCAAAGCGGAAGTAATTATTACTTCACTAACCGGCCATCTCCAGTCACCTAACGAACCTTCAGGAGGCTACACGTTTTATGCGGACAAGAAAAAAATAACAACAAGAAAAAGAAAATACACAACGTAAATAAGAATTTCTTCATACTTTCAACAAACTTTCAGCCTCGATTATTATTATTCTTTACTATAAAGGTAAAAAACTTCATTATAAGTAAAAATATCTAAGAAACAACATTTTTTTTCCCTTTCTGTTCAAAGAACTCTTTTGAGAGATCAAAGAAATTAGTCCTTACTCTTCTTTTTCGCATGAAATTTATCGGAAACTTATTATATAAACACTGATAAAAATGGAAGTTTCAGGGAGAAATCTCCAAGAAACAAACGAGTGTAATATAAAGTGACAAAATTTTTCAAGACAAAAGATCGGATTTCCTTCGTGGAAAATCTCATTCAATGAAAAATAAGTAGCTTCAATTTAAATCAGTAATATCTCTCGAGTTTCATATTTACTCTCTCAAGTTTCTCTCTTCGAGACAAATCTTGATTTAATTAAAAGTGATTAAAGAAAAAAGAATCTATTCACCTATTTTGTAATTTTAACTTTTAATTCACTTTATAAACTTTCTGTATTTCTTAATCCCTTAATATCAAACAATTATTAGTTACTAAACTTCAACAAAAAAAAAATGTGAAGAAAGAAAAAAAATTAATTTTTCACTTAATTTATTTTTCCAATTCAAATTGTATAATAAAAACTGATTTAAAAAATGTTCAGATCAAACATATTTAATATACACTAAAACTATTTTATTTGATTCAAATAACTGATTTCTCGTCTATTATCAAATTAGTATTTATTTGAATCGAATAATTTTTCTTTAAATCGAGTATATAAAAAATAATTTTTTTAAATCAAATAAATTTTCAAATAATATTCGTTCATGAAAAAATATTTAATTGACTTAAGTAAAAATTATCGAATACAAATAAATATTTATTCAATAATCGAAAACTAATAAAAATGTTTGATTCAAAGAAAATATTCTCTAAGTGCTTTCTTCTTTAATATTTCAAAACAATTTAATATAAATACAAAAAAAAAATTTCCAATATAAATTGCAAAAATCTTTTCAGTTGAACTTAAACAAAATGTTTGATTGAAATAAAAATGTATCTCACTGATTTCGTTTTTAATTTTTATTCAATGTAAATTCAAAAGAAAAAACCAATTCAACAATAGTCGATACATTTTACAGCATTCATAAGCAACAATTGAGAACGAAAAAATTACTATTCCACTAAATCTTTTATCAAAAAGAAATTATCGCAAAATATCATCAACAATTAAAAAAGACACTCATCTTCCCGTCCGAGAGACTTTCGACATATTCCACATAATTTTTCACTTTCTCAAACTAAAGAGAGAAAGAGTATCGAATAAATTAAATTTAAAAAAAGGAATCTAATAAAAGGAATTAAAAAATTTTTTTAAAAAGAATCCAATCTCTTCCATCAATAAGATAACTTTAAAAAAAACAGTTTTTCGTAATTAGTGAGCTTTCGCGTATATTAATGCAAAATTAATTTATTCTGCCTTGTTAAAAGAGATTCAATTATGGAAAAATCTACGCTTTGAAAATTCTTTTTAAACTGAAAACAAATTAGCCTTTATCTTGAAAAGTTTTTAATGAATCCTATCAAAATAATAATAATAATATTAATAATAATAATAATAATAATAATAATAATAATAATAATAATAATACTAATAATAAAAAAAATAATAACTATATTTAAATTCAATTTTATTAAAAAGAAAAGTGCGTAAAAATAAAGAAAATCACCATTCGATTTTCAATTTAAAAAAATAGTATCATTATATAATCCCCAACAACCTGAATATAATTTGCGTTTAATTTCAGAATATCCGAGCAATATGGAATATTAATTGCTCTTTCGGAATATTACAAAATATTCTCTTATAACTTTATCGACAAAGTGTGAGAGAAATGACCAGATTTCATACATAGACACATGTATATATATATAAATATATATATATATATATATATATATATATATATATATATATATATGTATATATTTATATGTATAGACATATACGATTCAAATTAAACTTCTCTAATTTCATGAAATTCCAGCTTTGATCAATCTACTAATTAAACTTCGCAATAACTTTCACTTGAAAACATTGGTAATTGACTGCAGTAAATACATCAGATCTTAAGACCCAATATCACTTTATATAATAATTTTACAATTTCCCCCACATCTTCAATCAAATTTAAAGTTCACTGAACTCCCAAAGCCAAATGGATATAACAAAAATTTTAATCACTTTAATCCCAAAGAGTTATAATTAAAAAAAATGTAATCAAAACTGTAGACAAAAAATAATGAATATAAAAAAATCATAAAAATTACAAATTAGCTAAAATAACGCGCGCGTGAAGTTTTTTCTTTCATTGGAATTGAAAAATTTAATTATTCAGAAGAATTCTACTCAAAATCTGTATTTTTCTAAATATATTCAGAAAAGTCAGGAAAAAGTCAGAAAATTTTGTCAAAAGTACTGAAAAACAATATTCAATTTCGAAAATTCGAATAATTTTTTATTTAAAAATTCAAAAAATAATTGGATTTTGTAAAATGTTGGTTTTTAATTTAATTTGAGTTTTAAAAAATTTAAATTTTCAATCAATTTCAGTACAAATTTTGAAGATAATTTAGGTTTACGAAAAATTTTAATAATTCAAATTCTTATAAAATTCGTTACATTTTTTTAATACATTTCATTCATTATTAAAAATAATAATGGATGAATTTTACTTAAGACACTAAAAAAATTGAATTTTGGAATAATTATAAATGATTCCAAATACTAAATTATGTTCAAAAGTTTTTTAAAAATTCTCGTCGAAATTTCAATTATATTAAAAATTGTTAACAAAATTTTTGGCAAAATTCAATTATTTAAAAATTTTTAATAAAATTCTTGCCAAAGATTCAATTATTTTTAAAAATTTTCCTCAATTTCATATAAATTCTATTTACAAATTTTTTAGAAATTTCTTTCTTCTTAAAAATGTTATTAAAAATCGTCAAACGAAATAAATTATTTCGGATTATTAATATGGTAAAAAATAAATGTTATTTTAAAAACCTGAAAAATTTTCATTTCTTAAACTGAAAAAATCAGAAACTTTCAAATGAACAAATGCGTGTCAACCATGATCAAGTGTTCAATAAATTTCTCAAGCAAAACAAATAATAAAATAAAAAAATTTCTGCCCAAAATTTCGAATAAAAATAATCGTAATATATTTAAATTATTTGAAAATAACTGAAAATATTATTAAAAAATTGGGGTATCCAAAAATTGTTTTATTTATTTATTTCTTTTATTTCTTATTATTATTTCGATAATATAGTTTTTAACATACAAAAATTCTGTAAATATTTTTTCCAAAATAAATATCAAATTTCTTAATAAAAAAATTGATTTATAACTTTTTTTTCTACTCAAAACTTGTACATTGTTTATAAATTGTCATTGACAAGCAGAAAATGTAAATTCTTAAGGGACATTTAAAATCGAAATCAAACTTATTTTATCAAGAAACATATATGCATTTGCAATTAAAATTAAATTAAATATTAAATTAATAATTACTTCATTTCAAGATTCAATAAAGAATTCATTTCAACAATGACTTAACAAAGCTTAAAGTTTTATTACTTTCTTTATGTTTTTAAGTTAAATAATAAAAAGCAGAGACAATTTAATATCGTGGCACGCTACAATAAAAAAGGTATTCATTCACAACAACAAAAGTGGGGAAAAACGCATAAAAAATGTAATTAAAGAGATTTTTGCTCGGAAACAGTGTTTTTTCATCAAGTTTAAAGTCTAACAGAAACTGCAAAAGAAATATAAAATTGCGACTGCAAAATTTACATGAAACATCTTATATTAAGATGTTTGGGTTATTATAATTTTCAAGATTTATGACATTTCGAGTAAATTTTTTTGTTATTTCTTTTTACTTTCTTTGCAAAATATTTCTTTAAATCTACTCACTTAGATCAAGAGAAATATTTACAATGAATCAAATGTAATATATTCGTGCTAAATAAAAATTTTATCTCGCAGTGTACCAAACTTTTTATTTATTTTACATGAAAACTTCAATGCGCAAAAATAAATTTTTTAGGTGGAAATAAAATTTTTGTTTGAATGAAATAAAATTGATTTGCAACAAGTTGAATTTATTGGTAACAGATAGAATTTATTTGTAACAAATAGATTTCTTTCTACCATTTTTTAAAATATTTTTTTTTTTTATTTTTTTTCATTCTGACGAATTTTTACTTTTATTTTAATAGTATTTTATTTTTTCTTTCATTTTTACTTTCACTTTAATAATTTTTTTCATTTTCATTTTGAAAACTAAAATAAATAAAAGGTTTTCACTTTTCATTCTTTTTTTTCAATTTTTAACTCGGACAAATTCATTGCATTATTTCCATTCAAATTTTGAGAAATTTTTGTTTTCAGCAAAATGACTTTTTTTTTATTTATTTTCTTTTTAAATTTTATAACAAAATTTAATTGAAAGTGATAATGCAAATTCGTCACAGTGAAATAAATCATTAATTCTTATTAATGATTTATTTCCCTGCGACAAATTTGCATTATCACTTAATAAACATAAAAATAAACGTCAAAGTAAAACTGAAAACGAAAGTAGAATAAAAATTCTGTCAAATAAAAACCAAATTAAAGTGAAAATGAAATTCTGTCAAAGTAAAAGTGAAAAATGAAAATAAAAATAAAAATCTATCAAAGTAAAAAGTAGAACTAAAATAAAAAAAATAAAAAACTCAAAGTGCAAGTAAACACAAATATAAAATTCAAAATAAAATTCCACAATCGACCCCCTGGCCAATTCAAATCGAAAAACTGAGCTAAAGAATAAAAAACAATTTTCCTCCTATCATCGCTCTAAAAAAAAAAAAGAATCCTCTTACAATATATCTTAATCAGTGAATTTAACTATTCCTCCACTTTTTTTTAAGTGAAAGAGAATAAAAGAAGTGTCTCACGCGAATATTTTAAATAATGAAATTTCACATGAAAATCCTCTCGCCTTTTCCACTCGACGAGAGTCTAGTTCACGACCCACTTCCCTTGCCTGAGGCTCGACATAAAGCTCTACACCAATGTGCACACAGAATCATTTGATGCGGTATACGAAGGTACCTTTGGGTGTCGGGAGCTATACGGAAATTCAGTTCATAGTTACCCTGAACGGTCCTTGATTTATGCACAACTCATGTGTGCGTGTTCAACATATCTATACCTAATATATCTGTATATACCACGTATATATTTATATATACATATATAAATTTATATACGAATGCACGTGTCTATACGTATATATGTATCTGTGACGTTTGTAAGCAAGTATTTATATATGTGTATTTGTGTATATGTGTATATGTGCATTTGTGAATTTATGTATATGTGAATATATGCACATGTGAATATATGTATATGTGAATATATGCACATGTGAATATATGTATATGTGAATATATGTACATGTGAATATATGCACATGTGAATAAATATACGTATATGTGAATATATATGCACATGTGAATATATGTACATGTGAACATCCATATACGTACAAATATGTATATGTGTATATGGGAATATTTAAATATGTGTATTTAATCACATGTGCACAAGTGTATTTGCCTATATGTGAATATATGTAAGCATATAAGTCTGTTTATAACGAACACACGTATATATATACATGTGAAACGGCATTCTTCATTAAGGAGGTACCTTGATCCTCATATTAATTGCTGGAACACGTTGCCTGCAGCTTTCAGTTTTGCGTACACATAGACAAATATAAACCCATTTATTTATTATATATAAATGTACTACCCCGTTATATGTGAATTGAAATTTGTCGTTGTATAAGTTTTACTATTACAAGTGTGGTGTTCTGGCTACGAGCAAACAATGCTACTCCATACCGTCCATTCAAGGTGATTCTATAACTCATTCGTTAATCCAGACACGTCCCAAACGATGTAGTCCCATCTATACTCTCTCTCTCTCTCTCTCTCTCTACCTATGTATATAGATACTGTAGTCCTTTATGTGTAAACCAAGGGAGTATATTTCTGCATCAAGTGTGTGAAACCCTACCATTCAAATTGTATCGTCACGCAGGATATCTCCCTCCCCCCCCCCCTTCACCCTGTCATCAAGTGCTCGCTCCATTGCAGACTACAAGTCTATATCGTTCTCAATGGGCGGAATTCCCTGAATACAAACTGTTTCCGAGTTCCTTTAAATGTATATATATATATATATATTTATATGTGCATGTATATATATATTCATATGTGCATGTATATAAAAATGGCAACTTTCGAAAAAAACAGACCCCTTTGGGATCATCTTAATGAAGACAAGAGTAAAATGTCTAGAGAGCACGCTATACGAAAGTGAATCATCAAAAACTGGTGTAAAAAGTTCGAATACGAAAAAGAAATATACATGTTTACGTTTCAATCTGCGTGAACACTCTCATGCAAATTGGGAAATATTGAAAAATTTAGAAAAGCAAATATAAGACAACAAAGAATTACTTAAAAAAAAGAGAAAGTATCAGGGTGTCTAGCGAACTATGATTTTCAAATTCCCGACAAACTCCCGGATTTCCCGGAGCTAAAACTAAATTATTCGTGGTTTTTTTTTTAAAACATTAATGACTATACTATTAAAATTTCATGATTTTTTAAATACAGAGGTTCCTGGATTATCTCAACTAATTCAGACAGGAGTTGGTTCTGATAATTTAGACATTTCAGTTATTTTCGTTTATTTTTATGGATAAATGATTGTTTCTGAATTAATTTGCACTCTTCAGTAACATTTATGTCCTGTTTTATAAATATTTATATTAAAAGTCACTGAGGTTCAACTGCAGTAAATTATAAACATTGGGATTTATATTTAAACTATTAATTATCAATTTAAGACTTTAAAATGCTTAAACCTTATGCAACAATTATATATAATTGTTGCGAAAAAAAATTCTTGTTTTAAGAGGATTCCTCTTATTTCAACACAGAAAAAAATTGGACTCATTTTTATTGCAACTCATAATGAGTTTATGTTAAATGACATAGAACGTGGCGACATCTACGAGGTTCATTTTTGTTGCAGCTCAGAATGAGTCACTTTTCTGACTCATTTTGAGTTCAGTTTTTTTCTGTGAATGCATATTTTTCTCTTGTATATCACTGAAAAAAAAAATTTCTTAATTTAAGAATATATACTACAAAATTGGTGCCAAGGATTTTTCCCACTTTAATTAAGTAGAAATATTCATACAATAAGAATATATTCTTAAAGTAAGAATATTTCCCACTTAATGTAAGTTGGAAATATCCTTGGCACCTTTTTTTAATATATATTCTTAAATAAAGAATATTTTTTTTTCAGTGATGGACCAAAAAACGTCCTCTTATTTTAAGAGGATTATTCTCAACTTAAGAATAATTCCTCTTAAAAGTAGAGAAATAGTCTCCAATGAAGAGAATTAAATTAACTTTAATATTTTTAATGAATGGATATTTTCCAAAATAATTATTAGTTTTCTATCAAAAAAGTAGTAAAATTCTTACATTCTATACAATTTTTATTTTTTACTATTTATTAAGTAAACGAATTTACATTAATTAATTAGTAGAAAATTATAAATTCAGATTTAGAGAATAAATAGAAAATGCCAAACTTTGTCAAACATTGCTAAAAAATCTTAAATAGTTAAATTTTACTAATTTGTAGTAATTACTAGTAATTTTCATGACGGCTTTTTCCCGATATTGATTAGTAAAATACGTCAAAATATAAATAAAATTTTTACTGATTTCCTAACAGAATTTTTCTAATCACTAGCCATTCTTATTTGATAAATGAAGAACTAAAACTGTTTTATCGACTTTTATTAACGCACGTCTACTAATTATTAGTAAAATTCTACTAATAATTAGAAAAATTTCACTTATTGATAGTAAAATCATTATTAAATAATTTGGTGTGATAGTTTTCTTCATTTCATTATTAACTTTCTACTAATTTAGATTTAGAGAGTATTCTCAAGGATTTCAGTAGAAAAGTCAATGTGTAGTCAGACACATCTTTCACATATAAGACAACGCTTTATTGAAAATAATATTAAAAAAATTATTGTTACTAATTTTTCTTTGTTATCTACATTAAAAGATACAACTAATGTAACTAACTATATTTACTTATATTAATAATTTAGTTAGATTTAAAAAAGATTACTAGTTACTCTCTGAATTCCAATCAGTAAAACTGTTTGCTAATTTGAATTAGTGGCTGACTTTTCCTTTTTGAATTAATAATTTTTATTAATAAGTTAATAGAAATTACTATTTATGACACGAAAAAAACCTTTAACTGCAACAACGATAACTTTAGCTAAAATAGCGAATGTATTTATTGCAATAACTAAAAATTTCGCTAATATAGTGAAATTTGTAGTTGTTCCTGGTGAAGATTTTTTTTCGTGCAGTAGAAATTAACAATTAAAAAGCAATTAACAATAAAAATTATTATTAGAGAACAAATAACAACTGCATACTAAAAAATAGTAATTTCTACGAAGTTATTAGTAGAGTTTATTAATTTAATAGCAAAAAGCCAGTCAATAATTCAAATTACTAAAGATTTGTACTAATTGAAATTTATAAATTAAAATATAGTTAAGTCAGCTATAATAAAGTGGGTAAACGAAAAGTTTAAAAATATTTTTCTTTCCATTTTTTAATTAATAATCATAGACAACGCTAAAAAATCTCTTCCCTTTATTACCAAACCCTAAGAATCATATTTTCTTTTATTAAAATTCAGTATCTTATTATTTATTTCACAAACACAGTATTCCAATTGCTCATAAATTATTTCCCACTCATTAGTATTACTTTTAATGATAAAAAAAAATCACAATAGCTTCATTTAATTTTTATCAGCCAAGCGTCGACAAAGTCTTGAACTCTCAATAATAAAAACACCGCAAGAGAAAATTGATATTTAAATAAATAAGTGGAAAATATCATGTCTTCTTGTCAGACGTAAATTTTCGATATATCAGCAAAAATGTCAATTTCTCGCATATCAGACACAATAACATCTCATACATAAGTAATCTTCAACATCAAGAATTTAACAGTAAAATTTAATAACAATAATAATAAACAATTTTCCCTTTATGCATTATTTCAATATCCGTCTATTACAAATAAATTTCAAACACAAAAATCTAACAGTACCATACAAATGCCTATACATTCCACTTTGAACGCGAATGCCTTTGAATCTTTCATAGGATTCGTTGAAATTCAAAGCCGATATTGTTTCAAATTTCTTCTTCTTCTTTGCCGAGTCAGACATTTATTGTACATAATATATTCACTACCAGACGAAAAAGAAGAGTATTTTAAATTCGTTAACTTCAACTATCCATTTTTTAAATCATATTCAAAAATTTATCAAACTTGTAATTTTTTGCAGTTTTATTTTTAAATCTATTGGATGTATAAATCCAATAAATCTAATAGAATATATATACATCTAGTTAATATATTTAGTTTATACATTTTTATTTATAAATCTACTATAAAATATATAAAAAAAAACCTAATAGATACTATTGATAATAAACATTACAATACTACAGAAAAATATTAGAATGTTATGAATCATCTACATCCACATCGTTTGAAATGAAGATGCATACAACAAATATTTTTCTATCATTAAAAACTGAATTTATAGGAAAGAATCAAATAAAATATTTACCTTTTATTATATTTAAAATGAACTGACATTAAAAACCATCTTTACAATAAACATACAAGCTTTTAGACAGAGATTATTCATATACATAACAACAAAAGAAGTTTTCTTATATACATACACGTATGTATGTATGTATGTATGTACATATATATTATTATGTTTTCAAATGGAACAAATAGTTAACTGAATGAGAAAATCTGACCGAGTTATCTGACAAAAACCAATTTCTATAGAAACCCTGGTATAGTTCAAGAAATTTATTTCACAAAGTTGGAATAAACTACTTTCGGAAATAACGTTTCTTGATGCTTTACATGAAGCCTAGTTTGAGCGACGCATTGTCTGTCGTCCAAATTCAAGACACTATCTTTCGAATGCACTCTTTCTTCAAAAACAAACATGTTTCTATCTCTCATGAATACTAAAAATTTATTGCCTATGTTGAATTCAATCACAAAATTGACTTCTGAATATTAAAAACAAAAAAAAACGATAACAATAATAGGCGGTACTAAATTAATCATATATATGACAAAAGAAGATCTCTCAAATTTTGAATCGGATAAAAACAAATAAGTTTACTTTTCACAAAATTTTATATAAATACTAATAGGAAAAAATTAAAGTGAAATAAATTCTTACTTAATGTCGTTTCTCAAAGATAAAAAATCACTTTTTACGGATTATTTTTTCTTTTCTTCAGATTAAAAAGAAGATAAACCAATGAATCAATGAATTGACAATATTATGAATTACGAATGAAAATAAGTGAACTTTAATTCAGAATTAGCGGAAAGTCGAACAGGACTTAAAATTAGTAAAAATTTCAACTAATTTCCAGTAACTTTTCTCGAAAAATCAAATGAATATCGAAAAACTTTACAAAGAAATACTGGATATTTGAAAAATTTAAATTTCCTATATATTTAGATACCACTGTTGCCATAGATCGGGGAAATCAAGGAATTTTATCAAAAGTACTGAGAAAAATACTAGAACTATTACAAAAATTTTGTTTTTTGGTTTTTAAAAATATTTTTAACAAACTAAAATTAACTTAACTTCAAGCCTTCAATTTTGTTACGAATTTTATTTCACCTCAAGAATTAAGGTCGATTTTAAAAAACTAAAATTTTTTAAAGAAATTAAGGGTAGGATACACCTACATTTTCAACTACACGAAGAAAATATTTTAAATATTCAATAAAATTTTTTTAGCATTTAAAAAAATAGTTTTGAGGTTAAGAATTTGAAAAAATATGATTATTATTAAATTTTATAAACATGGACTTTTTCAAAAAAAAAAAAATGTTTTAGTGATGAAAACAAAATTTGATAAAACATTTTTTTTTAAAAGTTCATGTTCTGAAATTAGTTCGAAAAAAAACAAATGATTTTTCTTATAATATAATTTAATAATATTGTTTTTAATTCTTAACCTGAAAACTATTTTCTTTTTCTGACCATTGAACCTTAACAAAAAATAATTTAAATTTTTTATAATTCAAGTCAAAATTCTAACAAAATCAGATTTCTGAAATTTTTTATTTAATTCCATAAAGCTACATGAATTTTTAAAAAAGTTCATGATATTTATTTATTTATAAAAGAATTTAAATTTAATAAATGAAAAATAATCGAATTTTATGAAATGTCAGTTACAATTAAACATTTTTATTTAAAAATTAAAGTGTTTCGAAAAATTTAGTTTAAATTGATGAAAAATTTGGTTTTTAAGATGGAATCTGATGGACAGTCAAATCAAAAGTTTTAGTCTAATGTCATAATTTCGTAATTTAAAAGAAAAACCCAAAGTACCTACATTTTATAAATTTGTCTTAGAGAAAAGGCAAAGAATTTCATTTTGAATATTTAAAACAATTAAAAGTTGCATTTGAATAAAATTACAATTTTCTGCGAATAAGCAACATTATACTATAAGAAATTAAAAATTTATTTTGACTTTAAAAAACATGAAATTATAGCATTGGACTAAATTTTGTTACGATTGTTTGTCCGATTCTACCTTAAAATATTTCAATTTTATTATTCTTAAACGATAAATAAATGTTAATGAATAAATTATTGAAAAATTTGGAAATAACTGAAATTTCCTAAAATTCTACTATACGAAAAAAAATCTTCACCTGGAACAACTATAAAATTCACTATATTAGCCAAATTTTTAGTTATTGCAACGAATACATTCGCTATTTCAGCGAAAGTAATCGCTGTTCCAGTTGAAGGTTTTTTTTACATGTAAAAACCTTTTTTTTAAGAATTGTATTGAAATTTTTTATAGTAATCTAGAAAAATTAGTAGCAAGAACTCAGGGAAATGTTAGGAAGATAGAAAAAAACCCAGAAGTCACTAAAAATCTCCAATTCACCAAATATAGATAATTATGTTATAATTATATAATTATAATTTTATTAAAAAAATATAACTCGAAGGCAATTTAATTTTTAACCAATAAAGTACATCTCCCATACACTAATCTTAGAATAAACAGTAAATTTCGAAATTCCACATTTCATTCATTTCCCAAATGCACTATTTTACAAAGACAAATAAAAAGGAAACAACCTAACATTTTATTTCGGGGGAGGAAGCAGAAAGCCGGGGGGGGGGGGTGGAGTAGGGGGAATTGTAACTCTATACACCATCTATATTGTATATTGTCCAGAAAAGTCTTGGAAAGTTAGTATCTTGATTCAAACCACGTTTCAGTGATCCGCAACGGGATACTGAAACCTGATGCTATGTATTTTATGTTTTTATGACTCGATGACGTTCAAAAAGAATGATCTCATATCTACTTCATCCTAACAGCAAATAACATTCTTGATTGTTCTTATTTATATCGACAGCCAAAAAAAATGCTCTTCATTTCTATATTAAAGTTACGTTAAAATCGTTTGTCCTCAATTCTTCAACGTCCCTTTAACGACTTTAAACCTTTAACATAACCTACAAAAAGCTCAAATTCATCAATAAAATTAATAAATATTTTTATAATTATTAATTTTATTGATAAAAAGTTCCAAAAAATAATTGCGTTCAGTTTTTAAAAACATTTTTGTTTCAATTTTCTCTTTCCTTTTCGGAAGGGGAGGTTAAAGTATGAATATAAAAAATAAAAAGAAGAAATCAATATAAATTATTCAATTACAATAAAATTAAGTACAATTATTCAAAACTGAACTTCAAATTAGTAATATTCATTCATCCTGTCAGCAAGACATAATATTCTTCATTGCTGTTATTTATATTGACGCCTCAAAAAAATCTTTTCACTCATATATCTAGTTAAAATTATTTGTCTTCAATATAAAAATAAAAACACTATAAAAGTCAATATAAATCGCAATTATCACAATTATTATTAAAGTGAAATAATTCCAAATTCAGCTTCAAATTATAATAATATTCGTATTAAATGAAATCATCATTATTTGAAATAAAGGAAAAACGGTTTATTTTGAGGTATTATCGTTCTATTTTTATTTTAGATAGTATATGTATATTTTTTATTATTTAAATTTTCATATTTTTGTTAAATAATAATAATACGATTTTATTAAATTTTTATCTTTCGATTTCCAATACACTGTAATTATTTAAAAAATAAATATTTTATTAATCTAATTATTAATTATTATAATGTAATTATTTTAAATCTTTCTATTTTATTTAAATAATTCAGGTTTTTTCCTACAAAAAACTGTTTTTCAATTTCTCTAAACTGTAAAATAATTTGATAAAATTTGATAACAATTTTTAATTGTTACGCAAGAAAGAATTTATTTTCTAAATTTCTGCATCGAGCATTTGACTATAATACAAAATTTTTGAAAATATCTTTTTCAACTTTTAAGAACTGCAATCGGAAATAAAAAATTCGGCAAATAAATCTATTCGGAATTTTTAATTAGAAAAATTGTCTGGAAACCACTAATAATATTCTCAGAATTCAAGGTTCGAGTTACTAATTAAATAAACATAGAAATGGCGACAGAATTCTTTACATTGTTTGGCCTTCCTCAACCTACAGATTGCTATGTATAATGCACAATCAATAAAGGTTATTAGAACATCTATCTAGACATACATCGCATTATTGGTTTTCCTAAACAAATTCAAATTCTATTCTATTCTTACTAATTACAAATAATATTAAATAAAAATAATATTCGATATTGGAAAAATATTATAGATAATACAAATAATATAAAGTATCAAAAATAGTATAAAATAACAAAAACAGTATAAAATAAAAAAAATAATATAAAAACAACAAAAATAGAATAAAATAATAAAAAATAGTAGAATATACCAAAAGTAGAAAAAACCGAAAATAAAAATAATACAAAATAATAAAAATAGTTTAACAATTCTTTCTTAATTTTTTGACAACGAAAATTTACAACTTTCAATCTCTGGATTAAAAAAAATTTTATTTTAAAAAGAACGATTAGAAAAAAATATTAATTAAAAAACCAGTAATCAATAATCAAAAGTTTTCTAATAATTCTAATTTTCTAATAAAAATAATAAAAAACAGTAGAAAATACCAAAAGTAGAAAAAACCGAAAATAAAAATAATACAAAATAATAAAAATAGTTTAACAATTCTTTATCAATTTTTTGACAACGAAAATTTACAACTTTCAAGCTCTGCATTAAAAAAAAACTTTATTTTAAAAAGAACGATTGAAAAAAAATATTAATTAAAAAACCAGCAATCAATAATCAAAAGTTTTCTAATAATTCTAATTTTCTAATAAAAATAATAAAAAATAGTAGAAAATACCAAAAGTAGAAAAAACCGAAAAAAAATAATACAAAATAATAAAAATAGTTTAACAATTCTTTCTCAATTTTTTGACAACGAAAATTTACAACTTTAAAATTCTGCATTAAAAAGAAGGCAACTTTATTTTCAAAAGAACAATTGGAAAAAAATATTAATTAAAAAACCAGCAATCAATAATCAAAAGTTTTCTAATATCTCAGAAAAGGCAATAACAGTGTATTGGAAATCAAAAGAGAAAAATGTAATAAAATCTTCTGGCTTATAGCCAAAAACTGAAAATGAGAACAGGAACTCACACAATTTTTTTATATTTATTTACATTTACTTTTTATTTCACAAACTGGGTTAAGTAATTGAAATATTACATCCTATATATTCCATCACTTACAAAAACTATTTATTACACCCAAAAACCTAAATCTCAAATCATACAAAATCTAATTTCCCAAAGAAAATCAAATCATCTCCTCTTCCATATATATATCGAATTTTCAATTTAAAAAAAAAAAACTAAATTATTAAAGAAAAAAAAATACTATCTATACTTTTCAGTATAAGAAAATTTCATGTAAATCACTCTAAAAAAAAGCTCGTATAAAAATGCGCATATACTCGTATTTTTACGATGAATATTTAAATTTTATCTAAAAATGTAATACTTTCTTTTATAGTCGAGTGCTTGCACAGCTAATGGACTTGAAGTAACTTTTCTCTATTTTTAAAATAAAAAAATTGCCTTCAGAGAAATAAACATTCTAGTCTTCCTTTCTTTCTTTTTTTTTTAAGGACAGAAAACAGTATAATTTGAACAAAATATATCTATTTTCCTGGAATGCACATGTGCCACATCCGTTTCTCCTTGTTGAAATTACGAGAGACTTCCGTGAACGGAAAATTTCTTGTTGTGGACATGGATAGAAACCTCTTTAGGGGTTTCGTCCAAGAAGAAAACCGTATCAAGTAAGCCCATGCGAATATATATATATATGGGGAGGAAAAATAAAAGAAAATCCTAAGGTATCGCTAGAAATATATATCTATATATATATATATATATATATATTGTGTATGTACCTACAAAAGGTACTTACTTTCAGCACCAATGCGGATATAGAAACAACCACTTTTTCGTATCGTATTTCGATATATAGATCCCACCCAAAGCTTGTACGAGGCAAGTTCTCGATACGCAATATCGATACATATTTCTCAACGATCACCTTTGGGAGCTCTCTTATTCTGTTACGATTGAGCTGCAGAAATTATTAGGCCATTTGCTAGCACGACTTTATTTTTCCCATGTATATATATATGAAAACAAATTTATTTTATTTCAATAATCCATCACTTGAATATTATTTTTCTTATTTTAAACAGAATTCCATTGAAAAAAAAATTATTTGGATTCCATAACCGATTACTTGTCTATTATCAAATAAATATTTAACTCAAACAAACCTTTTTCGATTCAAGTAAATATTTAACTAAAAAGTCATATAACCGATTAATTTTCTATTATCAAATAAATAATTTACTTGAATCAAATAATTTTTATTTAAATCAATCAAATGGTATTTGAACCATAATTTCCGCTCTTGAAGCAAATGCCATTTTATTAAATCAAAAAAGAAATTAAAAATATGTGGCTAAAGTTTCGAACGTTCAGATAAACGAAAATTTTTATTCACATTAAGTGTTTTTAAAAATTGCTTTCCAAAAAAGAAAAATAATTGAAATTAAATAATATTTTGTTAAGAATGAATTTGTTTTAATTTAAAAAATAATTTTTTTGTAAAGAAATAAAAATTATAGAAGAAGTAAAAACTATGGTAAAAACATATTGTCGTTCATTTGAACGTTGGAAACTTTAGGAATGTTGAAAAATTATTTAATTCAAATAGATATTTACACTGAAAAACAATGTTTTTCAATCAAACATAATTATACCCAGAAAAAAATATTTAACTGAGAAGTAAATTTACCGGTTGTCCTAATTTTTTCACAGTTTTATTACTCATGATATTTAAATTTTAATTTGATTTCAAACATAAATAAATCTTTAATTTTAAAAAAATGTTTTTTAATAATTTTAATTGAAAATTTGTAAAATAATTGAATTAAACAAAGAATTTTTTCCATTTTTAAAAAATAATCCTGCCTCTTTATAATTGTAATTGCAAATTTGATTTATCAATTTTATTAAAATTATATTGATAATAATTGAATTTCTACAAAGAATTTTACTATTTATAAAAATAATTAAATCCTTCCAAAGAATGCTATTATTTATGAAAATAATTTAATTCTTGTAATGAATTTTATTAAAATTTTTTTAAATGATAAGGCAGTGATATTTAATTATATACTTAATAAGTAATAAACATTTAAATTGCTCAAGAAATAAATAAATATCATTTATTTGAACATTTAAAAATTTGAAATTATAGAAATTTAAGAGAAGTTCAATAATTATAATTATTAAATAATAATAGAATAATATAATGTTTGGCAGCAAAGAATTGATTGAAACTTGTAAGAGAGACTTAAAATTTCTAAAATAAAATTATAAATACAATCACCAACTTTCCTTGATTATTTTCAAATAATTTTTAAAAAATTCTTCTGTCTAAATTTGAATTAATAAAAATGTTTACTAATTTGAATTAGTGACTGACTTTTTGCTTTTGAATTAGTAAAATTTACTAATAAATTAGTAAAAATGACTATTTATTAGTAAATTTTACTAATTCAAAAGCAAAAATTCAGCCACTTATTCAAATTAGTAACAATTTTTACTAATTCAAATTTAGAGAGTTTAAAAGAATTCAATTATTTTTCAAAAAATGTAAAGAAATTTCAATTACTTCAAAAATTTTCAATTATTTCCTTATAAAAATTCAATCGTCTTGAAACAATAGAATTGAAAAATTACGACAATCTTATTTTTCAGATTAAAAAAAAAATTTTGCGAAAGTTCAATTTTATTAAACAATTTTAAGTATGTATATTTTTTTCAATTAACTAATAAAAAATTTGATTATGAATCTTCGCCGTTAGAAGTACGAACACATTAGAATATGACTTTTTATAAAATTCAATTATTAATCAGTTATTGAATCAAAATACTTTAAAAATTATATTTGTCCAAAAGTTTCTAATGAAATTCTTTAACAAATTTAGTTACATATTTTCAGTGGAATTTTACAACATATTTCTATTACCTTCATAATTTTTTTTAATTTATTTAATTTTTTTAAGTTTGAATTTGTGACTGATTTTTTACTATGAAATTAATTATTAATAACTATTCACATTTCAAACCCCATATTTTCAATTCATTGTTATTAAAAAAAAATAAATATACAACAAACACACTCTTTACTACTTTTGTTTTTACTCCCCATTATAACAATTATATACGAAAACCAAATAATTTTAATAATGCAGAAACAATGAATAATATTTCATTTTGTTAATAAAAACGAAAAATTTATTAAACTTGTATTCAAAATGTATAATTTGCGAAAAATGTTCTTTTCATTAATAATAAACGAACACAGAAATGTTAAATATTATGAAAAGGATTGTTTTATTGTCAAACTTTTATAATTCGCCAAAAACTCTCTTTTATAGCAGTTTATATTTTTTTCTAACAAAAAAAAATTTAATTAAATTAATTTAAATTTTAACAAAAAAATTTTATTCATAAACAAAATGATTTAAACGTAAAAATATTGAATACATTAAACACAACTAAATCAAAAAGAATCAATAAACTAATTCTAATTTTATATTTAAAATCATTCTTCCATTTTTTAATTTTATAATTTTTTTTTAAATTCCTTTTGTAATTACATTTTTTTAATTTTATAATTTTTTTAAATTCCTTTTGTAATTACAAAAAATTGTATTAAGTATAACTAACTAAAGCAATAAATATTTATACGATAATACTCAAGTAATCGATTATTCGAAAGGAATAAAACTTTTCCCAACGTCCATCAATCAAAAAAGAGAAAAAAAATTAAAATAAATAAAATATATCATCGTCTATTGATATATATATATATAGAAACCGGGATAAAAAAAAGGAGCAACGATTCTCACCCACCCCTCCCTGGCTTTTCTCGAATATTGGAAATCTCCAGATTCTGCGTTTCATGATAAGAAGAACCTCCCAGTATCATATACATATATCGAGGCCTATTGAAATCAAATCGAAATATCCTTTTCGCAGGATCGTCATCTTCGAGTGTCAGCTTCGATTATAGCTAACGTATTTCAATAGACGTCCTCGATAATTGAATTTTACTTTCTGAGAAATAACGATTGTGATTCGAATATATATATTCAGACGAAGAAAAATAAAAGAAGGTGTGAGGCAACGAGATTCGAAAAAGAATCAATATTATAAATTTTAAAACTGTCCTTTCAAATTCTTTAAACAGAAATAAAATATCAACTCTAATCTTGACTTCTATAAGGGTCCGTCCATAAATTACTTCCGATATTTTTTTTAATTATTACCCCCCTTCCCACCTCAGTCTTCTCCAATTTATAAACGACCCCCAAAATAAATTTTTTATTTTTGCAACAAATTAACAAAATTTACTAAAATTAAAAATCCAAACTAATCTTCAAAAGTTTCATTAAAATTAATTCCCTATAAACTTTAATTTAAAACTTATTTTTCCAATAAATAAACAACAAAAATATGAAGAAAGCAAGGCAACTTACAATTTTACAGCAAATATAACGACAGCGTTTAAAAAGATAATTAAATTTTAAATTCATTTAATAAATGAAAATTATAAATTGAAATAAATAAAAAAAAAAGCTGATGAAACATCTGATGCTTAGTTTTTATAATTAAAAACGATTCCTTTAATAAAACTTACGATGGAGTGTGGGACAGAAAAAAAAAAGTTTAATATAAAACAGTGGAAAAATTGTCGAAAAAACGTGACTCGAAAATTACCCAGAAACATATAACTTTTAAACGTACATATTTCACATTTTGAAATATTCATGAAACGTTACGCTACGAGAGAGGGCAAGTTTTTTCTCATTTTTTTCTCCCTCTTTTTTCTATAATAATGAAATACAAAACTCTGCGTGAAATCTGAATTCCTAATTATGTTTGCCGACTTCTATCGTTATACTTAGCATGTAACTTGTGTACTCTTAATTATCAAGCTTTTAAAAACAAATTGAAGATTTTTAATTTTTAATAATTTAAATGATGATTAGAGTAAATTACAGAAAATATTAATCTGGTTTATCGAAAATATTAACGTAATTAATAGAAAATATTTATCAACTTAATGGAAAATATCAATCAATATTATTAATATTATATTATTATATTATTGTAAATATTATAACATTTATATATTACACATAATAAGTAAATATTATAATTAATTACATTAATACTACTGAGAATATTTTCTATCAGCATTTTCACTAAGAATTTTTGTCTGCATTAGAATTGAAAAGTACGAAATTTATTTCCGAGGGGAATCGAACTTCTAAAATTTAAGGCACATTTACAATTTTTTTAATGTTCTGCAAAAAATTTACATGTCATTTTTTATAAATTTAAACTAATTACTAATGTAACTAAATAGGGTTAGTTACATTAGTTGCATTTATTAATGTGAATAACAAGGAAAAATTAGCAACAATATTCATTTTTGAATAATATTTCCAATGAAGCAAGGTTTTATTTGTGAACTCTTTAAATTTGAATTAGTTAAAAATAACTAATTTGATAGCAAAAAGTGAGTCACTGATTCAAATAGTAATATTTTACTAACGAAATAGTTAATAATGACTAATTAATTTATTAGTTAAATTCACTTTTAGGTTATGTAAAAATGACTGAAATTTGCAGTAACTAATTCAATTAGTAAAATTTGACTATTTTTTAAAGTTATTTATTTACTTATAGTTAGTTATTAACTACTAACAATTAGTTATTTTTTACTAACTGCTGAAGCAAAAAGTCAGCCACGATTTTATTAATAATTAGTCATTTTTAACTAATTTAGATTTAGAGAGAAAGATGCGTCTGACTATACATTGACTTTTCTACTGTCATCCTTGAGATTACTCTGTAAATCTGAATTAATAGAAAGTATCTCATGAAATGTAGAAAAATGGTTAAAAAAATGATATAACAATAATTTTACTAATTATTAGTAGAAATTTACTAATAATTAGTAGACCTGCGTTATTAAAAGTCAATGAAAAAGTTTTACTTATTCATTTAGAAAATTAGAAAAACTAGTAAATAGTCAAATTTTACTAAGAAATTAGTACTTACATTTTGTTGTATTTTACTAATCAATATCGGGAAAAGTCGTCATGAAAATTACTAATAATTAGTAAAATTTCACTACTTATTAGTAGAATATTACTATTTCAGATTAAAATGTTTGTCAAAATCTGTCATTTCTCATTTAATCTCGCTAATTCTGAATTAGTAGCTTTTTATTAATTAATTAATGCGGATTCGTTTACCTGGTTAATAGTAAGAATTTCACAACTTTTTTAAAAGAAAACTAATAATTATTTTAGAAAATATCCACACGAAAAAAAATCTTTACCTGGAGCAGCTACAAATTTTACTACGTTAGCGAAATTTTTAGTTCACGCAATGAATACATTCGCTATTTCAACTAATACTCTCGCTAATTTAGCGAAAGTTATCGCTGTTCCAGGTAAAAGATTTTTTTTTCCTGCATTCATTTAAAATACTAAAGTTAATTTATTTAAGCAGTAAAATATTTATTAATTCATATGTATAGTAAAATATGCATTAATGAAAATAGTAAAATAATTATAAATTAAAATAATAAGGTAAAAAATTCACTAAAAAAATGTATTTTATTCAAATAACCAATTACTTGTCTATTACCAAATAATTATTTATCTGAATGTAATAATTTTTACTAAAATGAAAGTAAATATTTTAATAATAGACAAGTACATTTTTTAAATTATTTTTACTATTTAATTTCCCGTGTAGAAATTTCGCTGGGGCCCTGATCAGGGCCTGATAGGTCCGACCTATTAGGGAATGAAACGCCGCGCCCGATGTGGCCCTGATCAGGAAATCCACACTTTCTTGTCGCCCTGATCTGGCCCTGATCAGGCGCGGCGTTTCATCCCATACTACGGCCCTAGTAGGGTAATTTCTGCATGGGTTGTAACATAAAACTCACACTAATTTTTAATTTGAAAAAATTCAGACTTAATTAGGATGATTTAAAATTTTATAATTTTGTTAGGGGAGGGATAATATTTTTATTTTACAACATTTTAAACAATTAAAATTTGCGTTTAAATAAAAATTACAGTTTCTTGTCAATAATAAATATACCCTCTAAATTTTAATAAGTTAAATGCATATTTTTAACTGAAAATCAGTGAATGCCTTTTTTGTATCTTAATTAGTTAAATATTACTGATTGTTAATTAAAAAATAGTTAATTTTTAGTAAAAAATAACTGATAATTTAGTCAAACTCACGTCATTTTTTGAAATTTTGTATGAATCGGAAATAAATTTTAAAAACAGTTCTGAGTACCTTCATGTTTAGAAAACAGCTTTTCTTTAATAAAAAAAGCTCCAATTTGATTTTTAAAAAAACCTAAACTTCAAAATAGCCTCCAAAAATTGTTTTAAAAAATTGTAAACGTCAGCGTCGTTTTTCAAGACTCAAATTTTTCTGAATCGGAAATAAATTCGAAAAAAGTTCCAGAGTTAAAAAAAATCAACTGAAATATCAGTTATTTTTAACTGAAAATAAATTATTTTTAACTAACTGTCAATAGAAATATTACTATTTGAATTAGTGACTGACTTTTTGCTTCTGAATCAGTTACTTTCTACTTATTCAAATTTAGAGAGTACGTTAAATTTTTATGTTACTTTTATTTGTTTCTTTTTAACAGTAAATTGTAATACTTACTAAAATACAACTTCAAACTGTTTAAAATATTGAAAATAAAATGCGCTCCCATTAAAATAAATTAAATTTTAATTTGTCATTTTTTTAAAAATACCTAAGCCTCAAAATACTCAACAACGAAAACAAAGAAAATGGCAAGCTTTTAAATAGAAAATTGTGAAAAAATCGAATTTTTTTTTATTTTAATGAAAGATGTCTTTATTTATGATCTAATATTAAGAATTGTTATACATTGAAATATTGAGTTAAAAATAATATTGAAATAGATTAAACAAAGTTTGTTTGATGATCAACGTTGTGAACTTTACACTGAGAAAACATTATACTTAACTTAAATTGAAAAATAATTTTAAATGATTTTGTTTAATTGAAATTAGTTTGTAAGTTTAATCTCAATATATAGAAAGTATCTACTACTTTGATTCATAAATATTATTTGTTTGAATAATTATATTTAATTCAAACATATTTTCTGTTTGGATTTTAATAAAAAATCTGTTTAAAAATGTTATGTTTGATTCAAACTTAATAGTGAATTTAAGATAATTTAAAATCAATCACAACTTATGTTTGAATTAAATATATTCTTTCTTTAAATAAACCAAAAAATGTGTTTCAATTAAACTTAAATATGTTTGACTGTATAGCAAAGATATTTTAAGTTTGATTCAAACAAAATAGGTTTGAATCAAATATATCGTTTTCTCAGTGTAACTTATTTGTGATTTCTCTTATTGAAATAAAATTCTCTTGAAAAGAATAGAAAATACTCTTCGATGAAGAGTAATAATTCCTGATTTAAATACAAAATTCAAAAGGGATTTTCCTCTTAATTGAAGAATATTTTTTGTATCCAGTGTGTTAAAGAAAATAAAATTCGTCCGCAAAGAAAAGAAAAATCGACGAAAAAAAATAATAAAAATTACCAAAAGAAACAAACTCCCAGTGACTTGAATTAAGTTCCAGTTAACTATTCTTAATTTTATGAAATATTAATGTCTCAGGAAAGTTGTCGACATGAACGGGAATTGCACGGCTGGTGTGGTACGGAAAGTTGGTGAGTGCCAAGGATAAGAAACGTTGGTGAATAAGACGAGGGTAAGGCCATCGCTCTCCGTCGATCGAGTTGGTCTGTATAGTCATTGGTATCAGGGAGAAATTGAATTTCACGAACCGATTAGAGCAGATACTCTCAATGTGTACAGTCAGATGAAAAAGAGCGAGAGAGAGAGAGAGAGAAAGAGGAGAAGACTTTGGAGGAGCATCTCGAAAATGTTCACGAATAGTACATGTATCGATTTGTACTCTTTGCATCAACTATACACTGTTCCTTGAAAGCTACATTCCCCTAGTTTCCATATGTATCTATGCATCTATATATCTATACATCTATACATTTCTATACATCTATACATCTTCAGATCAACATACATACATATATGTATGAATTGGATCTTACCTATATACGAAATCCCTCCCTTATTCAAAATCCTAATATATTTCCTACTTCTTCCCTCGCTCTCTTTTCTCTCCTTTTTTTTGTATTTCTAATTCTATACTCGTTTTTGTATACACAATACAAACATACACAATTTATATTATACACAATTTATACACACACATATATATGACATGCACACAACTGCAAGTTCTCACGACTAATATCTTGTCGACATTTCAGCGTCGAGTGAGCGATCGTAACGTTTATACCTTACATCCCCGGCACTGAATCAGAATCGAATTGAGAGGGCTTGGTCAATCAGGATACGAGACTTGACTGGAATACAAATTTCGCGACGGTCAATTGACTGTCGTTCTCTCCATCCGGAATATAACGTCCACCTACTGCGAACGGAACGAGTATATTTCAGGAAATGTAAATCCAATTTCCAATGTAAATATACTCTACATCTGCATAAATTAATTTACCCAAGGAAACCGACATAAATTAGTGACCCAGATGAGATATTCAACATGTCACGAAATACAGTTATTTTTCAATATTTAAATTAACAATTTTCCTTTCTCTCTCTCTCTCTCTATACATATTTTTTTATTTACATATATATATCGACCCTTCTTTTTACGACTATTTAAAAACACAATTGAGTATATGAATCTATATATCTAAAAAAAGCAAAGTAAACTCGATAATTTATTCTTGATAATGATTCTTACTATACTCTCTAAATCCGAATATATGAAATTTCACTTGTTATAAGTTGTTCTCTCAGCCAATGAGTGCAAAATGCTTTCTTTATATTCACTAAGAAAACGATTTATTTGATTTAACCATATTTTGTTTAAATCAAACTTAAAATATCTTTGCTATACAGTCAAACAAATTTAAGTTTAATTCAAACATATTTTTTAGTTCATTTATAGAAATAATATATTTAATTCAAACATAATTTATACACTGAGAAAACATTATACTTAATTTAAATAAAAAAATAATTTTAAGGGATTTTGTTTAATTGAAATTAGTTTGTAAGTTTAATCTGAATATATAGAAAATATCTACTGCATTGACTCAAAAGTATTATTTGTTTGAATAATTATATTTTATTCAAAACATATTTTCTGTTACGGTTTAAACAAAATTTATGATTAAAAATTTTATCTTTGAAGCAAACTTAAAAGTTAACTACAGATAATTTAAAATCAATCACAATTTATGTTTGTTTTCAATATATAATCTCATAAACTGAACCAGAAAATATGTTTGAATTAAACTTTAAATTTGTTTGACTGTATAGCAAAGATATTTTAAGTTTAATTTAAACAAAATTTGTTTGAATCAAATAATTTTTTTTCTTTGTGTAGTTGATTTAAAATGATTTATTATCAACTTTTAAGTTTGAATTTAAACATAAAATTTTTAAACATATTTTTTGTTTCAACTAAAACAGAAAATATGTTTGAATTAAACATAATAATTCAAACAAAAATTATTTTTAAATCAAAACTGTCAGATTGAAAAAATAAGGTACACTAAACATGGTTGTTTTAAATTTATAAACAACACTTTTTCCAATTTCGCCATTTCGGAAATATTGAAAGCGGTCCGGTTTGCCCCACTCTCCCCTATTAATTCAAAAATTTCATCGCAATTCTTTGAAAAGAATTCAATTATCTTAATAAATATCAAAATTTTTCACAGAAATACAATTATTTTCAAGAATTTTCATAAAATTTATTGCAAAAGCCAAATTATTATTTTCATAAATAACATTATTCATCACAAGAATTCAATTATTTTCACAAATATTAAACTACGCAGAAATTCAATTCTTTTGGAATATAATTAAATTCTTTGCACGAATTGAACTATTTTAAAAAAAATATTTTCAACATTGTAATTATTTTCATTAATAGCAAAATTTGTAGCCAAAATTCAATTATTTACAACAATTTTAATATAATTCATGTCAACATTTTATTTGAAAAGATTTTTTACTAAAATTCTACACGAACATTAATCAATTCTTTAAAATAGAATTGGCAGGGATAGAATTTCAGAAATTTAATTATTTCCTAGAATAATACATTTATTCTCAGGAGTTCCATAATTCGGATAAATAATCAAACTTATCACAGAATTTCAATTTTTTCAGTACAATTTTAATTAAATTTCTCAAAAGAATTAAATTATTTTTGAAAATTTATTAAAATTCGTAGAAAAAATTCAATTATTCAATAAATAATTATTTCGTATTTAAATAATTTAAATTTCGTGGAATTTTCTAATAGAAAATTAATGTAAATATTAATATCGATTTTTAAAGTAAAATTTAATGAAACTTAACATTCTCATAAGAATTTTTTTTTAAATTAAAAAAATTAATTGTTTTACTAAAAACTCTTGGAAATTACATTTGAATAGAGATGAAGAAATAATTTTAAACAAGTTGCAGTAACAATTTTCATATAAGTTATTGAATTCCAAAAGGTTTGAATTTGTTACTTTTGAAAATCATAATTCCTAACTGGAAAAATTATATTCATCAAATATTTATTTTAAGTAAAACTATTGATGTTTGCGAATAATTTTACAATGAATGAAATTAGTAAAAAGTAAATAAAATTGAAATAAAACATTTTTATGAGTATCTAACCATTTTTTGCATTGTATTTCTAAACATCAAAATGATACCAAAAAACATATCAAAATAATTGCGAAGCAACGTTAACTAATTTTTACAAAAATTGACTTCTTTCGAAGAAACTTTTACTCCAAAAATAGTAAAAATTGACAAAAATGTATTGAAGTTTCTATCAGTATATGTTTTACCATAAAAATAGTAAAAATTACTATATATATATTCTATTTTTCTGTGCCCAAAGAAAGTATTTTCAACTCTACAAAAATAAAAATATACCAGGAAATTGCGGTTTCTCATAAATGAGAGCTAAATTAATATTTAATGAATTCAAAAATAAATTTCTTCCACCACTCAAGCTAAACTAAATAATAAATTAAAGAATATATTAACAATTACAAGACTCCAAAAAAAAACTCCTTATTAATAAGTCAAATACCATTGGCAAGAAGAAACTAAGAAGAAGAAGAAGAATTTCAATTATATTCCCAAGAGGAAGAGAGAGAAAAATATGCAGTGCCAAAAATTAAAAAGATAAAAATAGAAAAAGAGAGTAAAAGACAAGAAGATAGCGCAGGTAAGATGAAAATCTAAAAGGAGAAAATCTTTTGCATTTTTCACCTGGTATACGTATTTAGATGAAAATGAGACTACTGATGCTTCCCAAGGAGCATCACGTATAAAAACAATTTTTCAAATAATATCTTCAAATACAATCTCTCCCCATTCGAGTTGGAATATTCTTCAAATGCCAAATATTGTAACCGTCGAAATAAAAATTCATCTTGCGAATCAAAAATGATAACCTAATATATCATCAAAATTATGTGATATCCATGAAGATGATTGATAACACTGATATCGATTTATAAACCATAATAATCTTTCTTCCAGGAAAATATAAATCAAAAGGTCACTTTTGTCGATAGAAAAATGTTTGTAAAATAATTCAAAATATTCAAAAAAAAAAATTCAATTTATTATGCAATATATTTTTACGCCCCAATCTTCTAAAATATTGTCTGACTACTTATAGTTAAAAAAAATTATTAGTTATTAAATAACGTCTGACTACTTAGTTAAAAAAAATTTATTAGTTATAAATAAAGTAATGAAAAGAAAATTTAGTCACTTTAACAAACATTAAAGAAGATTTTATCAAACTATTTTATATTTATTTATTTATTTTATATTTATTTTATTTTTACTCCATTACTATTGACATTCGTGCCTTTTGACTTTAAACGCATTTACTTCAATAGAAATAAAAATAAATAAGTAAATAAATAAATAGTATAAAAATAGTATAAAAATAAATTTAAAGTAGAAAGAAATATAATTAACTGAATTTGAGATATAAATAAATTATATGCATCATTAACTGACTTTGTGCAATTTAAATAATCTAATTATCGCCTAATTGAAATTAAAAGAGTAAATATTTAACTTGGAAATCAGAACCAGTCTTCAATTTTTTTTAACCATTAATAGAGAATTAAAAAATGATATTCGCATAAAAATTTTAATATACATTTCAACTCAAACATAATTTTCTCCAATTACGATTTATTAAAAGAAATAACAAAAATGATGAAATAAAAAAAATTTGATATTCACGATCTCGACAAATTTCACCAATTAAACTATTCGGCATTTGATATTTAATCAAAGTCGAACGTTTCTCTTATAATTCAGTTATAAATATTCACTTTTTAAAGCATTGTATTCAATATAAACTTTAAAATACAAATTTAATTTTTCCTTCCATTAGATTTTCATTAAAAAAGAAAACTGAGAGTTACATATGAAATTTATTTTTTTTTATCTTAAAATTTAAAGTGAAATGCTCAACTTTAAAAAATCGATCGCTAAACACTAGACATGCATCGATAATATAAATTTTTTTAAATCTGACTTTCGCGATACAAAAAAATTACTTAGTTATTGCCTTAATACTATTTATCAATAAAAACAAGATAAACCAATTTTTAATTTTATTGAAAGTTTTTTTTAAAGTTAATAACTTTTGTTAAAGAAAATGACCAATTATAATTTTGTTTTAAATTATAAAAATATATTTAATACAATTTCTGCATATTGCTCGAAATAGAAATGGAAAATCGATCCCTCAGGTGGATTTTAAGAATATTACATGTTCTTTCATAATACAGAATAACATTCAATTTTAAGAGTATGAGGTTTCAAATAAAAATGTATTTTTAAACTTAACTTTAAACTTCATTTTATATTAAACAATAAAATTTTTCATTTCCAATCAAGTTTTTTATAAAAAAAATGATCAATTTTTTATTATTCACAATTTCACTGGTTAGTCATTTTTTAAAATAATTAATTGAAAAAAAATTCTGAATATTGCCAAGGAAAATATACCGCTTTTATTTGTATTTTTAACGAAATAATTTTTCAAAAACGAAATTGATGAAACGTTCAATATTTAATAATATTCACCTTAAATAATTTTTATGCTGAAAATATTACTATTTGAAACAATAACTGACATTTTACTACAAAATTAATTTCTTCATTTAATAATTTAAATTAAAAACTAATTTTAGGAATCATAATAATAATTATAATAATATAATTAAAATTTTTGTTACGAAATTAATTTTTAAATTTAATAACTCAATTTAGTAAACCAATTTTGCAACAAAATGTTATTTATTTATTCAAATAGTAATATTTTTAGTTAAAAACAATTGTCAACTAAAATATTTAATATTTAATATTTACTAGCGAAGTTAACAAAAAAATGTCATCTTGTTTTCTGATAGTATAACTAATTGATATGGTTTCTTAATTAAGCTTAATACCATCTACGAAACGTTAATACTTAAAATTTTTCAGAAATTTAACTTCTAAAAAAATCTAATTCACACTAAAAATGATTTGATACTTAAAAAATACTTCGAATACATTTATTTCTGGATAAGTTCAATTTTGAAAACTAAGTATTAGCAAAATTCAAATATTTAAAAAATTTCCAATAATATTCTTTGAAAAACAAATTATTTTTAGAAATTTCAATAAATTTCTTTCAAATAAACTCAATTATTTTCAATACAATTTTACGAAATTTCAATAATTTCAAAATTGTTTAATTAATTAATTTTTAAATTTTAATTGTGTCAAAAAAATGTAATTCAAACTTTTAAACAAAACCTAATTATCCCGAAAATTAAATAAAACTCTTCAACATTTAAATTATTGGAAAAATTTAGCTTTCAAATCTTTTAAATTTCAACTAAAAATTTTGTTTCTCATTATTTCTTTCTAAATTTAATAATTTTAGGTGGATTTTGGATTTTTTAACACCAAAAACTATATTCATTAATTAAATTATTGCTCTTTGTAAAATTAATTACAAAAAAAAAACAAAATATTTTCTATCATTTAAAATTTCACTAAACGAAAGAAAAATTAATATTAAATTTTGTAAAAGGACATTTAACAATTTGAGAAAAAATGCGACAAAACAAAAAATTTTGATATACAAAAAATACAAGAAATACAAAAAATACAAGAAATACAAAAATACAAAAAACACAAGAAATACAAAAAATACCAAAAATCGAATAATTATATGAAATTTAGTAAAACTATTTAAAAATTTAATTAATGTTATAAATAATATATATAGTTTAGTTTTCACATAACTTTTTTTCATACATATAGTTTAATATATTTTTTTACATAAAAATTTCGCTTTGTCACTTTTTTTCCAAAATTGTAAAATACTTTTTATAAAATGTAATATTTACTTTCGTTCAGTCAGAAATTTCGTAAACTTCATTTCAATCTTACCTTCAAAAAAAAATATTTACATCCAGAGGACAATTTTATTTAAACGAAATATAATTTATATTAGAGTTAGAAATAAACGTACATTTCTCTCAAAGCCTACTAAATTATTTGATTTTAATTAAAAATTTAATTCGACACAAAGAAAGCTTCATAGATCTAATCGTAGAACTAATTATGAAAGGAATTCTATTATTACTAGAATTAGCAGGGAAGCGAATCTTTGTTCTCGCAATCTCGATTTTTTTGAGGTAAAAATAGAGAGATTTGTCACCACATTACGAGCAATTGTACTGAATGAAAATTTATAATTGTTATTTTCTTATTGGCCCATCTTTAATTATTTTTTAGAATCTAAATATTATTCATACTACATTATAAGTACTTTTCACCCATTTATTATAGGTACTGAATAAAAAAATAAATATATGAATCAATTGAGGAGCAATTTTTCAAAAGTTAATAAATCCATTTTTTGTAAAATTGAGATAAACACAAATTTAAAATATTAAAATCTTTAGAAATCTATTTATCACTGTTCAATTTAGAAAAAAAATTTATTAATAAAGAATTTTCAGTTTAAAAAATATTTTAGCCTAACCTTGATGATTTTTAATTTTTATCTTTTTATTAGAAAAAATTATTAAAACCTTTAAATTCCCCATTACAAATAGAATTTAATTACAAACATAGCATTTTAAATAGAAAAAATATTAAAAAATGAATAATTTATAACAATTTTTTTACATTAAAGATAATTTTAATGGTTATGTGAGAATTGTCATTTGTTTAAATTTCTCGAAATGACAAAATTGGGATCCATCAGGTTTTGAAAACTTACTCCTCAATTAATTATTACTTTTATTAAAATTCAGTTATTTTCCACTCATAATTTCATTGTCAGAAATATAAATTTTTTACTAACAATTTTATTTCTAGTATTATCAATTTTGACCCAATAATTTTTATTTTTAGTAATGTCAATTTTACCCCAATAATTTCTTTTTTAGCAATATAAATTTTCGCCGAGAAAAATTATATTTTCAGTTTGAATTAAAAAAAAAAAATCGTAAAAAACCACAATTTCCAACGCAAAAAAAAAACTAATAAAAATGTGTAATAATTTCTTTTTTTTATAGCGTTTCTCTCACCGAAAATACGACCGGCAACAACGGTGTCGATGATTAACCAGACGAAATAAGCATAGATAATCCCTCTATGTTTACAGGCATCCATGCTGACGGAAGTTTTATTACACTCTCGTCGACGTGAAACGTGAACCATCATTTAATTTTATCAACACCGATTCGACGTGTGAGGGTTCTTCCGGTAGAGTGCCTCACATTCTAACGTATTTAAATCAACGAATGCACGGCTGTACATTTGCGTTTGCTTGCCCAAGTCAGGAAGCACAAGGTTCCGACCAATGTGGCTCACATTATTCACCGAATTCATTTGCACTCACACTATTGTTTCAAAGTCTCACGCTAATTGTCCCTTTTCAAACAACCACTCTAGTCCCTTCTTCCCAATTTCAATTTTTAACAAGTCGCACAGTCTCTTTATTATAGAACCCACAAATTGTTCACAAAACACAAACTGCACTAAATTTTTATTTTTCGGTCCAATCACTAATCTCTTTATACTTCTAAACTTCTTCTTCTTCTTCTTCTTCTTCTTCTTCTTCTTCTTTCACCTTATTCACAAATATTTAATTTCAAAAAACACTTTTCTACCTATACACAGATTTTCTTTTCAAAACACTTTTCCTCCGGGAAAGAAAACAATCTTCTATTATTTTTCCTAGAGAAAAAATCTTTCTAGTAAATTGGCAAAATTTGCCTACACTGTGTGTGTGTGTGTTTTTTTTCTTCAATCAGAAACCGCACAAATTTTCTTCTTTTTCCACATCGAGAAATGAACAAAAAAAGGAGGCAAAAATATCCCACGTGTATTTAGAAGCAAGCACCTAATGACATTAGGATAATAAACATCAAGTCTTTTCACTAGTGTATTCTTATTTAGACCATTGGAATCAGTTTTTTGTATTCATTGCGAAAAAAAAAACTTTTGGTGAATATCATGCCTGAATGATGATACCACCGCGTGTATTAAAGGGCTTTTCCATGATTAAAAGTTGATGAGATTCGATTGAGCAGAGAGGCTGGGTTTGAAAATTTTGAGGGATGGAGTGAGAGAGAGAGAGAGAGGAGCTTTTTGCGAAATTAATCGCGCTGTCCTGTTGGGAATATCATCGATGGACGAGATTTTCAATTGTACGATACAAGCGTGGGTGCTTTGGGGGTGGTGAGAGGAGAAAGAAGGAGAGAAACAGGAAATGGGAGCATAAACAAGAGAGAAGGTGCATATAGGTTAATTATCCATGCGCGGCAAAGTCGCTGATCTCGGTGAGTCGTTATATCAACGATACGATACACTTGTTGCGAATGACTAATTTCACTCGTGCAAGAAGAAAGGAGAGCCTGGGGAAAAGTCTTCTCACATTCACCAAAGTTTCTCCCTCTTTTTTTTTTTTTTTTTTATTTTATTTTTTTTCTATTTGTCACTTTTATTAAACGTTTCACGTTTGAAATCACTTTTTTCCGCTACTATCCTCGTTATCGACAAGAGGAAACAAACTTCTCATTTGAAAGCTGAAAAATGTTTCTCAGATTTAAAATCAAACTTATTCTCGTTTCTTCATTTTCTACTCTCTTAATTCTACCCCATTTTTTCCTTCTTCTTTTTTCTTCTTTCTTTTTTTCTATTTTTCTCTTTTTTCTTTTCCTCTTTTTTTCTTTCTTTTTTTCCCTTTTTCTCCACTAAGTTTAAAACATAAAACCCAATTAGCAAAATCGTATTTTCAATCAATAGCCCAAAAAAAAAAATCCACCAATAAAAATGCTGCAGCAGTCTTCAAGAAATCTGCTAATGAATATTTTTCGTAATGTTTTCATTTCTCGACTACAAAAATATACTGATATAAATATTAATGAATTCTGACACTGCGAGACAGAGAGAGAGGCCGCAACGGAATTATTTTCAATTGCTCAATGTTCCATTGCGGAGAAAAGGGGGAATCCTCCTTCTTCCATTGATTTGCTTAATGGGAGACTCAATTGAAAGGGACTCATTTAGCATGATTCATCTCGAGACATTTTAATTACGCGGGGTTTCGACTATGAAGCAAATCAACTCGAAAAATTTCTACTCTCTAAACTCGAATGAGTGAATTTCACATTTAATCGGATTGCTCCGCATCAGTTGAAAAAAAAATCCCACTAGACTAAAATGATAAAAGTTACAATTTAGGGCGCAGAAAAATGAACGCAGAAAGTATAAAGAGATACGAAAATTAAAAAAATATCTCGTTACATTTGTGAATAATTGATAAATTCAATATTTCTGAAAGTAAAAGAATTATTAAATTAATAAATTATTAATTTAATGCTGTTAATTTAATTAAAGAAATTATTAATTTAATTAACTTAATAACATTATTAATTATTTATTATTTATTATTAATTATTAATTAATAAATATAATTTTTTTTAACGTTAATTAGGTCTAAGTCATTACGGCAAAAATAATTTTCGTTCAGTAGCACAGTTTTTCTAAGTTTATTAAATCGAGGCAAAAAAAATGAATCAAAAGCATTACGAAGCAACATTTTGATTCGTCCCTTGTCTCAATTTCCTTAGAAAATCTGTGACAACTTAAAAATTTTAAATTAACGATAAATAAATATCGAAAATGAAAAAAACCACCAAACAGTGAAAAGTTCATAAAATTCATATTCGGAGTGAAAATTCTTTTAATTTTTAACATTTTTCTATATCGAAAAAGATGTTGATATTCAAGACGAGAGAGATTCTTCTCGAGAGGAAAAGAAAAATATACAGTTTCGGGATGTACGCTAGTAAACTTGTGCTGGACAAAAGAAAAACTTTTCGGGTGTATTATTCTTTATTGTATTCCACAGACAAGTGAAGGCAAGAATCGCACAAAACTTGAAAATCCCCCCCCCCCTGTTTTTCTCTCTTTTTGGACATCTCAAATCAAGATATCCGCGCTCCGGAAGCCTCGGTGTGCCTCAACCATAACCGAAGATATCGTTGCGCAAGATGAATGTAGCGCGAAAGATCAAGAGAGTTGGAGAACGGAGAAAAAGAAGAAAAAAACTCTCGGGGAACTTCAAGAAAGTAGAGAAAAAAAACAGTCGAGAACAGAAAAAATAGTGGAGAAGAAGGAAACGAAGAAGAAAAACCGCAAGGAAACCAAAGAGAAAAAAAAACCAACGGGAAATATAAATCCTTTTATAAATCCAAAGAAAAGGAAAAGAAATCGAAAAACAAACGAAAAAAGAACGAAAAAATAACGTAAAGAAAATGAAAACAAACGAAAAACAAAGAAGAAAATAGAAATTTTGCAAAGAAAGGAAAAAATTCGAAAATAAGAAAAAGAGGAAACAAATTTTGTGAAAGTTCTTCAAAAACTTGAGAACTATAACCAAAAATGAGGACCAAAAAATGAGGACCAAAAAATGAGAACAAAAAATCGAAAACAAGATGGAAAGAAAATAAAAAATTTAGCCTACAAAATAGAACGAAGAAAAGTTCTCCAAAAACTGTAGGGAAAACCCAAAAATAAGGGGAACATAAGAACCGACAAAAAAAATGTTTGACAACCAAAGCAGTAAGAAAAAACTGGAGAACAGACAGAAAAACTTCCAAATGGTCGACAAATTTCAAAATCATAGAGAAATTTGAGAACCAAACGAAAATTTTAAACCGAAACTTCGAACAGTAAAAAAAAAGGAAAAAAATCCAATAGGAACCAAACTTGGAGAACACAACCAAAAAATTCGATCCAACCGAAGAATCGAAAAAGATTAACGAACCAAAACCAGAAAACAAAAAAAAAATAATAAAGAAAACATTAAGAAAATAAAGAAAAGAATAAGAAAGTAAAGAAAAGAATAAAAGACTCCTTAAAGAAACAATTGGAGAACCACAAAACAAACTGGAGAACCAAAAATTCAGGAAAAAACGAATAAAACCAAAAAAAAATTATTCAAAAACCTCACTAGTACATCCAAGACACAAAACCAAAGAAAAAAATTCCATCAAAAAAACAGAAAAAAATTAAACTAAACAAAAATTACCACTAAAGCAAACAAAAAAAAATTAACCATAAAACCCCCAAAAAAATTAATTCCAAACACCTCAATGAAGAAACGAGAACAATAATTCAATTTCACGATAACAACTGAAATAATTTTCAAAAATTTTTTTTTTCTTTGATGTACGCAAAAATTATCCTTCATTTAGAGGAATTTCGTAACAGGAGCGTCGCGACGCTGCGCGTCCCGCGGAATCACGATCCGCACTGGTACGCCATCGAGCGTTGAGAAACTTCACCATTGCCCCTTGACACCCACCACCCCTCACACATGAAACACCCAACCCTCACCAAAGCCCGTTTTCCTCATTCCATATCCCCTCCCGCGCGCTTTTCAACCCCATCCCACCCAACCTTTAGTCTTCCAGCAACGGACTTCATGCGCATGATGGAACACAGGGGGTAGCGCGCGAGCGCATGGGTGTCTTTGAATCTTTGGCAAGGGGTTAACGAAAGGGAGTCACGGTGGGGTGGGGCAACGGGGGGGAGGGGGAGACGATGTGGGCTTCGAAGAGTAAAGGGATCATGTTACTCGTGGTGACGATGTCAAGAATGGAAGGAGTCATCAGCTATGTAGCCTTTTTTTTCCTTTTTTTTTTTTTTTTTTTTTATTTATTCTTTTCTTTGTTGTCAGCTTGGCTAGATACTTCGTGATCTTTGACGGCGTTTATTTAGATAACATCACTTGAGTAAAGGCTAATTTTTTAATATGACGATAACAGGGCTCGGATCGTCTTTAAGACTCAATAAACTCTCTAAATCTGAATTAGTAGAATTCTACTAAGAATTAGTAAAATTTTACTAATTTTTAGTAATTTTCATGAACGACTTTTCACCTTTTTAATTAGTAGAATATTACTAATTTTTAGTAAAATTCTACTAATGTTTTAGTAGAATTCTACTAATTAAAAGTCACTCCCAGCTGAAAAAGTTCTAAATTTTAGTGATTTTTAATTAGAAGGAATATAAATTTGGTAAAATAATTTTTTTAACATTATAGTTATGTATGGTTACAAAGTTCAATGAATTTTATATATTTAAAGGATATAAACAATTATTTTGGCCTAAAATTTGTTGAAAAATATTATTTCACAAATTTAAAGTTTTTCTAATTAAAAATCACTAAAATTTAATAGTATTTATGTAGAAATTCTATAGAATATTCACTAGAATTCATATAGAACGATTCTATAGAATGATTCTAGTGAAATTCTATAGAACTTTTTCAGCTGGGCTTCTTCACTAAATGAATTAGTGAAACTGTTTTATCGACTATTAATAAAACAGTTCTACTAATTGTTAGTAGAATTCTACTAATCAATTAGTAACGCTCTACTAACAATTAGTAAAATTTTACTAATTGTTAGTAGAATTATTACTAAATCATTTAGTGGACGACTGTTCACCATTTCATTAGTAACTTTCTACTAATTCAGATTTAGAGAGAAAGTCGCTTTAGTCGCATAAATTCACAACAAAAGTCACGAAAAGTCGCATAAAATTTCCGAAAAGGTCGGAAAAAAGTCGAATGAAATTTTAGGGGAAAAAAAGCCGAAAAGGAAACACGAAATTGTCAAAATTGTCCTAAAAAAATCACATTTCTCGCCAACACATACTTTAACATCAAACAATCTGGAATAATATTTAATAAAATTTAATAAAATGCATGGCAAAAATTTAATCAGGTATTTTTAACATTTAAAAAAAAATCTGTTCAAAATTTCAATTATTTTTATAAATAATAAAATTCTTTTCCAAAACTCAAATATTAAAAAAATTAATTTAATAAAATGCCTGTCATAATTTCAATTATCTTTATAAATAATCAAATTCATCCTCGAAATTCATTTATTTTAAAAAGTAATAAAATTCCTCGCAGAAATTCAATTATTTTCAAAATTTTTTTTTAATTTCTTTATAAATAATAAAATTCATCATGGAAATTAAATTATTTTCAAAAGTTCTGATAAAATTCTTTGCAAAATTCAATTATCTTAAAAAATAAGAGAATTCATGGCAGAAATTCAATTATTTAAAAAAATTTTTTAATTCTCCCCACAATTTCAACTATTTTTAAAAATATCAAAATTCTCCTTCAAAATTCAATTACTTTTAAACATTTAAAAAAAAAATCTGTTCAAAATTTCAATTATTCTTATAAATAATAAAATTCGTCTCTGAAATTTAATTATTTGCAAAGAATTTTAATAAAATTATTATCGAAATTTTAATTATCTTTATAAATAAAAAAAAATTCATCCTAGAAATTCAATTATTTTCAAATTCTTTTTTTTATAAAATCTTATAATATAAAATAGTGATTTTCTCACTTGGCCATCTTTAATTATTATAAAACATGAAGATGAAGTCGAAGACTCGGAGTGATCGTATTTTTCATGTTTTATAACAATTTTTTATAAGTAGTTTAATTTCAAAAAGGTTTGAATTTGAATCTTTTGAAGAATTTTAATTCTTATGGAAAAATAATAATTAAATATTTATTTAAAAAGAAGTTATTGCTGTTTTTTTGGAAAATTTGAAAGAAATCTGTAAATAAATTTAACAGAACATTTTTTTTTACTAAAACTTTTTTCTTTAACTTTAATTTTCTAAAAATTTTAAAAATTTTAGTCGCATTTTACAAAAAAAAATCTCGAAAAAGTCGATTAGTCGCATCTTTTCACAAAAAAGTCGAAAAAAGTCGAAAAAGTCGCACAATCCGAGCCCTGCGATAACTGTATAATCTTTTAAAGATTCAGTGAGGGAAAAATTGATTCTCAATCAACAAGGTTAGCATTAAAAAAAATTTCCCTTTTCCTGATTTTCAGACAAAAATTTGACTTTCTCCCTGATCATGAAGAATACTCTTGTTACACTCTAAAAACTAACAAAACTACACTTTAACAAATTGCTTTTCCAAATATAATGAAAATTCTGAATTTTTTTAAAAATACCTATAATTTTTTTACGTTTCTTAATTAAATTTAATTATTTGAACAACTCGTATCGTATAGTAAATGCCAAAATATTTCTAACAGCAACTTGAATTAAAGTTCAAAATTTATTTCAATAAAAGTTGGCTAAATTTTCAATTGTTTCAATTTTTTAAAAATATTTTCGGAAATAGAAGTATTTTAAAAAAATTTAGTTTCATTTTTTCAAGATAGATAAATAAAAATTTAATTTAATTTAATTAATTAATTAATTTAATAATTAATTAATTTAATTTAATTTAATTTTTTATTATTCTCTATTGTTCGACATTTCTTAATTAAATTTTTCAAAAAATACTTTTTTTAAATAAAAATTTTAAAACTTTTTCATATTTATTGTTCCCGAGGAATTAAAGTTTCAAATAATTTCAATGAAAAACCTCATGAAATATAATTATATCTAAAATTTGCAACTGTAATTCATCCAAAATTCAATTATTTCTTTAGAATTTCAAATAACTTTTGCTTTTCTAAAATTTTCAAGGAATTTAATTTAAAAACCTTTTAAAGTTTAATTAATTCCTAAAATTTCAGTTATAACGGTTTAAATATTAAATTTTTTGTTAATTTTAACTGAAATTTTTGTTATAACAATTCCTATGAGAATTCAACTACGAGAATTGAATTATTTAAATAGGATAATTTTTGTAAATTCATAAAATGATATAATTTGAAAAATATAATTATACTTAAAGACAATTTTTAAAGAGTAAAAAATAAAATTCTTTAAAATATAAAATTTTACAGAATTTCCAATTGTTTAAAATTTTTTAAAATTATTATTGTGAATTCAAGTAAATTTTTCTATAAAAAATTTTAATTACTATTTTTCAAAAACCTATTTTTTTTAAATTTCCAAATTAAATTTTTCAAATTTTGATAACTTTTGTAAAATAAATATTTAACTAATTATTGTTCTTTATTTGCTTCAAATTTTGAAATACTTAAAAATTTAAACTGCATGTCTTACAAAATTCAATTAATTTTCTAGAATTGTTGAATAATTAATTATTTTTTCAAGTTCACTTAACTATATACAGTACAGTATTACAGTAATATAGTACATATAATTAATTATTATTGTTAGTTTATTTTCAACATTAATATAATTCTTTGAGAACTTAATTTTTCAACAAAATTTCAAATGGTAAAATCTTTGTAAAAATTCAATTACTTTTAAGTTTTAATAAAATTTCATAAAGAATTTAATTTTTTTTATATTTCCAGCTGAAAAAAGTTCTATAGAACGATTCTATAGAATTTCTTCATGAATTCTACTAAATTTCAATTTTATGTTAATGTAATATTAAATTTCACAATTGATTTTAAAGCCAAATTTTGGAAAAATTTTATATATCATCTAAATTTAAAAAATTTATGAAATTTAGTAATCTTACAATAATATAATATTGAAAAAAATTATTTTACGAAAGTTGTATTTTTTCTAATTAAATAGTAATAAAATTTAGTAGAATTCATGTATAGTAAAACTATAAAATCGTTCTAATGAAACTCTATAAAATTTCACTAGAATTATTCTAAAAATAATAAGATACTCAAAAAAATTATTTTCGAAATAAATATTTAATCAGTATTATTTTTCCATAAGGATTAAGATTTTCAATATTTTCAAATTTAAACCTCTTTGAAATTCTACAAATTATAAGAATATTATAAACTTTTAGTTCTGTTGAATAAATATTTTGTTTGAAAAAAGAATTCAATCACCTAAAGCAAAATTTTTACTTAAACAAAACAAATGTTTAGTTAATTGTATAGCAATGAATTTATTTGGTTGATTTAACCAAAGCTTTCTTTTCAATAATTTTTTTCTCCACACATTTTCCAGATCAATACTTATAAAATTCCATTCAAACATTTTAAAAACATTCTGGTCTAATAACTACAGTTTCAGCTCTAAAAATTATGTTAAATTTCCAAATACCAAAAACTAAATAAGAATTAGGAACCAAACATTTTTTCATCCTTAGATTTTTATATGAGATGATATAAAAACATTTTTTAATTTAAAATTAAACGTTTCTTAAAAATATTTAATATCAGACAAAATTTCAGAAATTTTTTTTAATTAAAAAAATTACAGTTTCTAAACTATTGGTATCAATAACAAATTAATTTGAATTAGTAACATTTTGTACTAATATTTAGTAGTTTTTTTTACTAATTTCCAGTAGAAAAGAACTAATTCAATTAGTAGAACGTATTTTTTACTATTTCAAATTAATTAACGACTTACTAATGAATTTGTAATTTTCTACTATCAATTAGTAAAAAATTCCCAGAGATTAGTAAAAAACTGTTACTCATTCAATTGGTAAACAAATCCACACTATTTCATTAGTAGAAAACTACTAATTCAGATTTAGAGAGTAACTACAGTCGATAATCAGTAAAAGGATGAAAAATTATTTTTTGGAAGATATTTATCTTTTTTTTATTAACAATTATAAATAAAAAAATTGTTTATTAGTCTCTAAGCTACTACTAAAACAATTCCATATAAAATCCGGGTTATCAATATTAATTTAATTTATAATTTATAAAAAGTAACCACAGCCGATAATCAGCAGAAGATAAAAAAATAATTTTTGTTTATTAATCGAAAATTCAATTTGGTCTGACAAAAAATGGGATTAAAATATTTAATCATTTTTTTCATTCAATATTTTATTTATTCCTTTTTTGTAACGTTTTACCATAATTTTATAATTGTTTCCATAATTTAATAAATTGAAAAAGTAAAATTATACAGATTATACATAATATACCAACATTTTAAATATTTATTTATAGTTGAAAATTATTTCCAAAATAAAAATTGGTCGATTGATTTGCAATTCTGAATTAAAATATTTATTCTTTTCATTTTCAAGATAATAAAATGATTAATTTAGTTGAATGTTTGTTCGTCCAAATTGACGAACCGATAATCTGATTGAGTGAAAATTATATGTAAAATTAATTGAATAAAAATTTAGTCAATTCGGTTAAATAAACTTTAGAAAACCATCCTGTCAACATGAAATTTTTATAAGCATCTATTATTTAAAATGATTTGAATTAAAAAATTTTTTTTTCAGAAAACAAGAATTTAGAATCGGAATTATTGATAAAATCTTAAGAGGGAAAAAGTTAAAATCCAAATTTTTAAAAATTGGAAAAGATAAATACATATCAATGTGAGGAGATAATAATTTTTGGGAACCGTGTTCAGTTATTTAATTTTTATGTATTTGAAAAATATCAAATACTTGAATTTGTTTAACACAAGTTTGAAAATTGAAGCATTTGTTTCAAAAACAAGTTTATAAATAATATAATATTTGTAAATAAATATAATTCAACAATTTACCTTCGAGTCAAAAAAGACGAATAAATAAAAACTAACCTTCTTTGGAAGCGAGAAAGAGAATTCAGTAGAGGAAGAAATATTTTTCATATTTGTTGAAGAGTCCATTTTCACGACAAAGTATTTGAATCGATAAATGCACAAAAAAGTAGAATAATTTTAAATAAAAGACAATCTGAATTAATAAAATTGCAAAACTTTACTTTTAAATTAATAAGTTGTTTTCATAATTTAAAACTCGGCATCTGTCACGAATTTAATTTGATAAAATAGAAAAGAAAGTAGAATAAGTTATTGCTGATATTTAATTTTTATGAAAAAAAACTTCCTTTATGAAGAACCAAAGTATTCTAATAACATTAAAATTAATCATTTTTGCAGATAAATTGTTAATTAATTTCATAAAATTAATTTTAGTTTTTCTTTTACTTTAGTTTTTAACTTTAATTAATTTAATGTTAACTTTACTGTTCATTTAATGTTATAGTTCAAATTTCACTGCAAAAAAATTGTATTAAATCAAAAGCGAAAAATAGTATTAAATTAAAAATTAAAATTAACTATATTAAAAATAAAATTTCTATGAAACATTATACAAAAATTTCTATTAAACTTTATACAAAAGTTTATATGAAACCTTTTAAATAAAACTTTATAACTAATTTGAATTTCATTCCAATTTACATTTTAATGTTAATTCAAATTTTTACTGCGATTCAAATACTTTTCAAAAACACGCACTGATTTTATATTTTTTTAAATTTGACTTTCAATCCTGTTTCCAAAGAGATGGCTCTGAAAAATAAATAAATAAATTTGTTATTTGGCAATAATAAACTGAAGAGTTTGAACTCATTAACTAATAAAGTGATTAATGACAAAAATAATTAAGTATATAATAATAGAACGAAATAATTAATAATTAAAACCGGATAATTAATTTATGGGTAAAATGTATATTTATAAAGATAATTTTTCAATTTTTCAATAGAAACTTACGGTTAGAGCCAAATCCCTCAGGTTTTGACGCAAAATATCAAGATCGTCATTTTGCCGTTGGATGAAATTCGAGGAAATAAGCAGATGCTGAAAAAATATATTTATAAATAAAAATAAGAAACAATTATTACATTGATTCAGCGAATTTACTAAAAGCAAACTAATGAATTTTATTTTTCTTCAGTTAAATGTACAAAAAATAAAAAAAAAATTGATTTTTATAATTTTAAATAATTTAAATTAAATTATAAATTATAATTACAAATTATAATAAATAAATCATATAAAAATAAATAAAATACAAAATTATAAATCATATATAGGTTATAAAAAACTAAAATTACCTAAAATTTATTTGTTTGTAAATATGTTTACAATTTATTTAATTAAATAGCAATAAGATTAAAAAGTCTCAAAAAAATTAATTAAATAAAAGATTAAATGTTATTTTTATTTTGATCTGGTTTTAAATAAATTGTTTAAATAAATTTCAAAATGGAAAATTTAAACAAATTCTTCTATTATTTAAAATACAGTTGTCAATTTAATCATTGTACTAAAAAATCAATTTTTATTTTTGAAAGCAAAAAATATTTAATTAGGAAATATTGACAGAATACTTTTCAATAAATAAACTATTTTCAGTCACAAGTTGCAATTTTTTAATTAAAAAAAAAAGAGATAAATAATGAAATAAAGCTTTACTTTATTTTATTTTTGCAAGAAAAAGAAAAATATTTAGGAAATTAAAATTACAAAACAGGAGATTAACTCTTCTGGAAACAAACAAATTTTTAGGTTATAATAATTATTATTAATATTAATTCGATAGAAAGTTCTTTGTTTCTTACTTTTAAAATCATTTTCCTCTGCGATATGACAAACTACTTAAGACATAATTCCCCGGAGATCCCTTCTCTAGGTAAATAATCAAATTTCCATTTTCACGTAACCAAAACAGGTTCTTTGGAAATTATGAAAATTAACTTTGCAAAAAGACCGAGTCCCTAAATCCCGAAGCAGTTGCCTATATATCATCCTTCTTGGCTTTGAGGGAGAACTGCAACAATAAAATTCATATTCTTTGTTTAAAAACAATCGTACTTATCATGTGAGATACTCTTATGCTCCAAATACCGACTGCGTGTAAAAATTTACCGGCGGCCATTTTGAAAAATTCGCCATGTCAAAAAATTTTCACATTTTTGCATTTTAAATATAAAAAAAATATCTAGATGAATGACTAGAACGAATAATACTTTTGAAAGGCATTAAATTTAAGCAGGATCTAAAAATTTCTAGACAAAATTGAACGATTCTGTCGATTTCGATCGATTCGCAAAAGCGGCATGGCCGAGAGCTGTATATGCATCTCACATTTTTACAACGAATCGATATTCCCATCAGAAAGAAATCATAAATAATCATTTCCCACATGGAATATAACAAGTAAAACCAAGAATTTTTTATCTAAACGAGAAATAATTTACCTTTTCCGAGGAAAAATTCGGAGCTCCGAACCGACGCCATCATCTTTTTAACAGGAATAAACCTGAATGAACACAGTAACACTGAATGCCCTGTGATTGGAGGAAAATCATTAAGGCGTCAGTTTTCGTGATTCTGATTGGTGGACAATTTACAGTAACAGAAGAATGTAGAAAATATACTAATTTTACATATCATAGAACAATAGCTCTTATCAGTATTTACCCTATTTGTAATTGTTATTAATATAAGACTAATTTCCAAAATAATAATCTATTATTATCCCCTCAGCAAAGGCGGAAAAGTTGAAATGTTTCTACAGCTCCGGTTATTTTTCTCCCAGTACTGCCAACCACTGAACAAAAATAACACTAGCGACAATTTTTGTCCACTTCGGATTCATACAAAATGGCTGCCAATTGCTGAAATACGTACTGTGTGTTATTATACTTTGTTTAATATGCTCTAAATAAATAAAGTTTTCGTCACTTTAATCGAATTTTACCGAATTGTATTAAATTAATACATGTCATAATTATATTACTGCAAGAAAATAAAAGAAAGTTTTTGGATGTGTGTTAATATCCTGAAAATCAATAGTGAGTATTTCTCTAATGTCAATTTTTATTATTTTTAATTCTATAAATTAAATTAAATTTTCACATGTTTCTTCATAATTGTTACTGATTTATTAACAATATGAAAAGTGCATTTTTTTGTTAATTTCTGTTTATTTTTGCTTCTCTGGTTGAATGAAAATATTTAACACGTTTGTCGTTAAAAAAACGCTGCGTTAAAAAAAATGTTTATACGTTCATTTAGTATTAATAAATAAATAATATAATAATTCAAAGTATTAATAAATTTAAAAATTATGTTTTTTTTTAAATTTCTTTCTTATTTTTCTCCTTGATGATTTAATTATTTATTAAAATATGGTCGAAAATTCTAATTCTTGGAGTAATTTGTTACTTTTCTGAATTTATTGATCAGAAGAAAAATGTTCTTAGATTATTTTAAAATACAATCCTTCCTCTGAGGAAGCAATATTAATGTTAATATTTTAAATAAGTGTAAGTAAATAATTCAAAGTATTAATAAATTTTAAAATTTCGTTTTTTATTTAATTTCTTCCTTAATTTGCTCCTTGATGATTCAATTGTTTCTTTAAAAAATTGTAAAAAATGCTAATTCTTTGAATTATTTGTCATTTTTCTGAATTTATTGAACAGAAGAAAAATGTTTTTAGATTATTTTTAAATACAATTTTTCCTCTGAGGAAGCAATATTAATATTAATATTTTAAATAAGTGTAAATAATTATTTGAAGACCTTTATTATTTAAATTCTATGAAATTGGAAATTTTTGTTATTAAAAATAAATACAATAAAATATTTTCAGATGGCGAATCCTTTGGCGAATGTGCCAGTATCACAGATTTTAAAAAATAAGAGTCAATTCGAGGACGAACCAAAGAAAAAAAGTAGAGATGATTGGCGCAAGGCTAAAGAATTGGAGGAGGCGAGAAAAGCAGGTACTGCACCAGCTGCCGTTGATGAGGAAGGAAAGGACATAAATCCTCACATTCCACAATATATTAGCTCAACACCCTGGTACTTTGGTGCTCAGGGTCCCACATTAAAGCATCAACGGCCACAACCTGAACGTCAAAAAGAATTCAGTGGAATTGATGATTGGTATATTCGAGGGCAGCAACCGACACGTGCTGTTAAATATCGAAAAGGTGCCTGTGAAAATTGCGGTGCCTTGGGTCACAAACGTAAGGAATGTTTCGAGAGACCGAGAAAAGTGTTGGCAAAATTTTCACAAACACATCTTGCCTCCGACGATGTCACACAACCGGATTTATCACTTGATTACGATGCAAAACGTGATCGATGGGCTGGTTACGATCCATCCGAGCATCGTGAAATTGTCGAGGAATATCAAAAAATTGAGGAAGCAAAAAAAGAAATACGCGCCGAAAAACTGAATGCTGGTGACATTGATGATCAAGATTCCGATAAGGATGAAGATAAATATGTCGATGAAATTGATATGCCTGGAACTAAAGTCGATTCCAAGCAGCGTATCACTGTTCGAAATTTGAGAATTCGAGAGGACACGGCAAAGTATCTTCGTAATTTGGATCCCAATTCAGCATATTACGATCCGAAAACAAGATCCATGCGTGATAATCCCTACGCAGGAACTGATAGAGAGTATGTTTTCAAATTGAACTTTAGTGTTGCAATATTTTTTTCATTCTATCAATTTCTGTTAACTAATGGAAATAATTTATTTTCTCAGGGTCGACTATCAGGGAGAGAATTTCACTCGTTTCACTGGAGACACACAGGAGCACGCAACAGCTCAACTATTCGCCTGGGAGGCCTCTGGACGAGGTTTAGACGTCCATCTTCTTGCGGAACCAACGAAACTCGAACTACTGAAAAAGGAATACGATAAAAATCGTAGTGAGCAGAAGAATAAAATCAAAAATCGTGTCATCGAAAAATATGGCGGTGAAGAACATCTTGATGTACCGCCTGCACCTCTTTTATTGGCCCAAACTGAAGAATACGTCGAATATAATCGAGCTGGTAAAATAATTAAAGGTCAAGAACGACAGGTAATTCGTTCAAAATACGAAGAAGATATCTTTCCTGGCAATCACTCATCCGTTTGGGGTTCATATTGGCGAGAAGGTAACTGGGGCTTCAAGTGCTGTTACTCGTTTCTGAAAAATTCTTACTGTACCGGCGAGTCCGGTAAATTGGCCTCCGAAGTCCCAATACTACCATCCGTCAGTATGGAGAAACCAATTCCCGAACAACCTCCTTCTCCCATAGAAGAGAAAAATCAAGACGATGAGGAGATTATTCAAAAAGAAGAATCTTCTGAATCGTCATCAGATTCAGAGAGCAGTGATTCAAATTCAGGCGAGGACAAAAGAACAGTCACTGAGAAAAAGACTAGCAGGGAGAAAAAATCGAAAAAGAAGAGAAAACAAAAGGAAAAGTTGCGTTTGAAAAGAAAAATGAAGAGCGAAACTAAACTTCAAGAAGCACTGAGAAAGGAGGAGGAAAGTCAACGAGAAGGTGAATTAATGATTAAACTGGGAGACAGAAATAGAGCATATCATAGTATGTACGAAGCAAAGGAGCCAACAGCTGAAGAAATTGAAGCTTTTCAAATTAAAAGATCCCGCGTTGAAGATCCTATGGCTCATTTTACAAATTGAATGTAGATTTTTCTTTTTTAAGAAAATTACTTTTATGTAAATAATTATTCAGTCACCTATCAGTAATTGTCAATATTATACATTTCTCTTTAATTTAATTTAATTTTTTTCTTTTTTTTTTGTTTGAAAAACAAAAATATTTTCTTGAATTATGGAACGAAATTTAAAACAAAAGTAGTAAGAAAGGAAAAGTTCCGCATTTCCTAATTATAATTTTCTTTAGACTAGTAAATAAAATGAGTAAAAAAAAATACAAAAATCAGTAAAATAAAATAATTGCAAATAATCCACTTGAAAATGTTTTAAATAGAGGAATGTTACTGAAGGTGATCTTTTTTTGTAAAATATACAAAATAAACTAAGATTTCAATAAATATACGAAAAAGTTTTACGTCTGTTTAGCATATATACTAAAGTATATTGAAGTATGAAAGAAATGTGTATGTATTAATTGTATATTTTTGTAATATAGCGTAAATAAATGCTAATTGAAATGTATTTAATTTTCAATATCTAAGAATATTTATTTGAATTCCTTTGAAGAATGTTATTAAAATTTTTCAAAACTACTCAATTCTTTCGAGAAATTTTTATTACAATTATATTTAAAACTTAATTTAATTCTCGCAAAGAATTTTTTAATTTGTGAAAATTATTCAATTCTTGCGAAATTCCTGGCTATGTAATAATTTTTTCCCGGTTTTTTTCTCAACAAATTTAAATTTTATTTCGAACATAAATAAATTGTTTAATTTTTTGAAAATATTTCTTTATTAATTTAAATTAAAAAATTTAGAAAATAATGAAATAAAAAAAAAATTTCCAATTTTTTAAAATCACTCTTGTCTATTTATAAATAATTGATAAATTAATTATTCAATTTTGTTATAATTATATTGATAATAATTGAATTTCTGATAAGAATTTTACTATATTTATAAAAGTAATTAAATCCTTCTAGAGAATGTTATTTATGAAAAATTTAAATAAAATTCTTTATAAGAATTCAACTATATTTAATAAAATGTAAAGAAATTTCAATTATTTCAAAAACTTTTAATTATTTGTTTATAAAAATTCAATTCATTGAAAAATTTCAAAAATCATATTTCTGAACAAAAAAAAATTTCGAAAAATTAAATTTTATTATCCAATTTTAAGTGCAATATCTTTTTATAAATTAACTAATAAAAATTTTAATCATTAATTTTCGCCCTTAGAAAGATGAATACAATTAGAATGTGCCTCTTTATAAAATTCAATTAATAATCGAATATTAAATTAAAATACTTTTAAAAAAATTAAAATTCTATGTGTTAAAAAGTTTCTAATGAAATTCTTTAACAAATTATATTTAAATTAGCGACGATTTTTTCTATTAAATTAATTATTTTTAACTGATTCAAATTTAGAGAACAGTAAGAATATCTATAAAAATTGAAATAAAAGGTAATTTTTTAAAAACAAATTCAAGTAATAAAACTTTATTTACGAATTTCTTTCGTTTTTTAAAACAATCGTGTCTGTTAATAATTGTAATTAAAAATTTATTAAATTATCGAATGTTATTAAAATTTTTAGAAAATAAATTCTTTTCAGAATTTTATTACATTTTTTTAAGTAATTCAAAGAATTCAAAGAATTTTATTAAAAGGTTGAAGGCTGTTTTTTATAAAATATTGAAGAGTTTCTCTAATTTTTTGTAATAATCGATTTTGTTAATAATTGTTATTTATAAATCTATTATTAAAACATTGACGTAAAATTATTGATAGAAAATTATATTCATTTGAACAATTTTCTAGGAGTTATTGTAAATAAATAAATTTCTCTAAGTTTTTTAAAAAAATAATTGTAATGAAAAATTTTGAAAATAATTAAAAAAGACGAATAATTTCTTTCTACTGTTTTACAAAAAAATCGTGTTTATTAATAGTTGTGATTAAAAATTTAGTAATTGATTTTTATTACAAATTTTAGGAAATAATTTGATTCTTGTCAAAATTTTATTGCAGTTTCTGTTAATAACTAAATTCTTTAAGAGAAATTTTATAAAAATTGTATTGATAATAATTGACTTCCTATGAAGAATTATAGAAAATTTTTTAAAATATTAAACAGTAATAAGTATTTAGTTAATGAGTGGACTTTGAAAATTTTAAGTCTAAAATATATTTCACATTAAAAAAATGTAACTTGCATAAGACTCACTAAATATATATTTAATATTTTTATTGTATAGTGTAAATATAGAATGGTTTTTTAATCGAAATCAAATATTAATGTAAAAATTTGTTTCATTTTATACAAAAGCCTTAATCTGCTAAAATTTATTATACATTATAAAATAGTTTAACAGCGAATTCGTCGAAGAATTCATTATTAAAAAAATAATTATTTGACATTAAAAATGTTCTTTAAACTTATTATTACCTATTTTTTCTAAATTCCTTTTTTACCTTTATATTAGTTACAGTGGTAACTACTCCATAGAAAGGATCTCTGTTTCTAATATTTTGAGGTAAAGGTATTTTACTCTGCTCGAAATATTCAGGTTTTGCTTTGGGAATGGAATTAAGTTTCTGTCTTACTTGAATAATTCCAGCAGGTTTGATATTCACTGAAAAATAAAAATATATATTTAGAATAACAAATATTACAAAAATATCGAAATAATATTCGAATATTATTATTATTCTCTAGAAAAATTATTAATATATTTAAAAATTAAATACCAGTCTTATAAGATTGTGAGTCTTCTCCTGTGCTTATAACACAACTTAAATTTCCTTTTGCTTCTCGATGAGTTGCAATGTAGCGATTTTCTCCTATTTTCAGCTTACTTTTTTCTGTCAATGACAAAACTTGTCCTGCGAGTAATTCTGGATTTACCTGAGAAAGAAAAGTATTCATTAAAAAATTGAAAACAAAATTTAGATTTCAGAAGTTTTAAACGTTCAAAAAAGAATAATAATGTTTACTTACTGATTTTGGTATCTCCATTAAGAAAATTTCGTCGTTTTCTCCTAAGTCATCCAAGTTAAAGGTACTTTGAATTGTTGCAGGAGTTAATCCATCTGCTTCGGCTAATTCCTCAAGCTGAAAAATAAATTTTATGTACAATTAATTTTGTAATTATTAAAGACTTGTTATGTTTGGAAATAAAATTTGTGCCATATTAATTATTTCTGTAAACTTACATTATGAGGTCTAGGTTCTACATCAACATTTTGTTCTTGAATTTTTTTAAAATAATCTCTACCAGTTTCATGGACAACATTGTTTGCTTTTTTTAAAATTCCTTTTGGATTTTCATTTGAATTTAAAGATTTTGAGCTTGGTGTTGGTGGTTGAACTTCGAGATTCAAACTTATGGATTTTCGTATTTTTTTCTTCTGCAAAGTCTTCTCATTATTTTCACAGTCCATAATCACTAAAGTTTCAGATAATTTTGAATCCAAATCCGATGTTAAATCATTTAAATTTAAATGATTCATTTGATTAATTTGCAAAGTTTTCTCCTTCATTAAACTTCATTAAACTTGCGGGAATTCATAAATCTCTTATTAGATTTATTATTACACCAAAATTAGTATAAACACAGACAAAATTAATTTTCTCGATTTTTCACAATATTGTTATGTATTTGACAAAAAGGTTTAATTTTATTCAAAATATAATTGAAAACAGAAAAAAAACAATACTTTTGGATCTTTTAGGTTATGAACACATGTGGTAGAGAGAAAATATACGTAAATATAGGTAAAATGGTTTACTGGATTTTTCGTAAAAATACGAAATTATACGTATTAAACGTATTTACCGTGTTTACAAACGTATATATATAACACAATATCAAACGTCACCTAACCTCAGTTTATTAATTGTCGCATTACGAAGAAAAAATAATATAATTATTAAACATCTATTTATATATTCTTAATATGTTTAGGGGTAAGTTTGCTTTATATTTTTTAAACATTAAAACAAAAATTATTAAAATTGTTGCAAAACTGTTAAAAAATGGATTCAAAACAACTGACACAATTTCGTTTTATTTATGTTTGGAAATTCTCCTGTCAAAATTATAATTAACGATTTACCGTAAATCATAATAAATAAATAGTAAATATTACAATCTATTTAACAGTTTTCTGTGAAAAATATTTACCCCTTTGTTAATAGGTAGATAAATATATATGTTATGTCCTAGACATCATACTATGATGTAATCATCAATTTTAATATATAACTCAATTAAAATAACATCTTTATTATTTTGAAACTGTATTTCGATGTATTAATAAATGTTTCGACCTTTAAAAAAATCATCTCGTACATAAATATGATAAACAAATTGCAAAATGAGTAAATTTTCTACAACTTGTTTACTTATTTTTATAGAAAAACATAATGACAGTGTAATTTTAAATTTGAGTTTGATGTTTTTTTATATTTATTGATAATCATTCTTTTAAAAATTTATTTTATAGACTCGATTCCCACGAATGTAAATAATTCAAATGTTCAATTACCATCATCATCATCGTCCTCATCGTCAGGAAATTTCCAATCAATTAATCCCGATGTAAATCAAGCACTTCCTGGAGAAAGTTCCGAATCTGAATCTCAAAGATCAGAAAATGTAGACAATGATAATTCAACAGGAAATTATCGTGAAAATGTAAATAGAAGAATGGAATTTTCCGAAATAAATTTATCAATTCAAACTCCTGAGAATCGAAATAATACACTCAACAATGAACAGGAGGATCAAGCATCATTAAATTTTGATGACAGTCAACCGCGTGTTAAACGACGATGCATCGAGCATCCCTATTGTTCACAAAGAACACTTTCGTGGAATTCAAAGAAAAATTCGCCAAGTGTTTCGAATTCAAGGAATGGGGAGAAATTTTCAATTTCCAAAGAATCAAGTTGTTGGGAAAAATTTACAAAACCTTCCACATTGGAGAATGAAAAACAACTAAATGTTAATGTACCAAAAGCAGGTACACCAGTGACAATAAATACAATTAAAAAAGCTGGACAATATTTACTCGGTCCATTAATTGGTACATCGCCAGTGAAAAGTATAGTGCAATGTTTAGCTAGACGTGTAGGAACTGATAAATTTTACACTATAAAAATTTTAACATTAAAAGATGATTCTGATCATGAAACTCAGGATGATAGACAGGGAAAAATGCTTCTACACGCTGAATTTTCATTATTAAGTTTACTTCAAAATCAGGATGGTGTTGTTCATCATCATGGATTTTTTAAAGTTAGTCCCCTTTCAAATTTTTGTTCCCAAAATTTGTTTTCTGTTTCGAATTTTCTATTTTCATTTTATTTCCAGGACTGTGCCATGGAAGAGAAGAAAACAGCCACGGGCAATATTTATACAGGAAAATTAAAACGTCGCTTGTGTCTTGTTCTGGATTGTTTGACATCTCACGATTTCAATCCAAGAAATGAAGAATTGCTCAATCTTCAGCATCACGTTATAAGGGAGAAAAAATTGTCCGAAAAGGAAACTCTCTTAATATTCTACGACACCGTTAGAATTGTCGCTTGTTTACATAAAAGAAATATTGTTCATCGTGATCTTAAGCTCGGTAATCTGGTTATTAATCGCAAAACAAGAAAGGTAAGATAATTTCTATTTTTTCCATTTGATAAGAAGAAAATTTTTACTTTCGAATAAAAATCTTTTCCTAAATTTTCGTTTATTAAATAAATTCAAAAATTAATTAAATTCTTCCTTTTTGCATGAAATTAGGTAACAATAACAAATTTTTGCCTTGGTAAACATTTGGCCAGTGAAAATGATCTTCTGAAAGATCAAAGAGGTTCGCCAGCTTATATTTCGCCTGATGTTTTATGCGGAAAGCCATATTTAGGAAAACCTTCGGATATGTGGGCATTGGGAGTTGTACTTTTTACAATGTTATTTGGTCAATTTCCATTCTACGACAGTAGCCCGACTCAATTATTTAGTAAAATAAAAGCAGCTAATTACAACATTCCAAAGTAAGTGTTTCAATATTGCAGCGGTAGGAGAATTTTTTTTTCAAATTGCAACAAAAAAGAAATAAAACACAATTGGAAATTATTTTCAGTGATGGACGAGTCTCGGAAGGAACAATTTCGCTTATCAGAAATCTTCTAGTTTTACAACCAAGCAAGCGTTTAACAGCATTGCAAGTTTTGGATTCTCTTGACACTATAATTGCGACATTTAGAGCACCAATAGTTGTCGATGAAGAGGATCAAGTGGTTCCTGAAATGACTGAATCCACTGAGGAAACGGAAGAAAAAAAGGAGGAGAAGAAGGAAACTGATAAAAAGTCGTTGTCGGATTTCTTCAAACATATTACGCTTCAGGTATGTTCATAAATCATTTAAATAATTATAACACATTCACATTTTCAATTATTCTTCCAATTGATGAAATTCTTCGCAGAAATTCAATTATTTTCAACTTATACTATTCACATAAAATTCCACAAAAAAATACAATTACTTAATAAAAAAAAATGCAATTAAATTCTTTGCAGAAACTCCAATTATTTTCATAAGTAATAAAGTTTTACAGAAATTCAATTACTTCAAATGCAATTTTTATAGAATTTTTTTCAAGGAAAGAAAAAATTAAAAAGGGAAAAAATTAATTATTTTGAATAATTTTGATAAAATACATATTAAATAATAATTTATTTATTTTCAATTCAATTGTAATTATTTTTCTTAAATGAATTTCATTACTTTCCAAATTCTTCAGAAAAATTATTTTAATAAATTGTAATAAAATTCTTTACAAGGAATTAAATTATTTTTACAAATAGTAAATATCTTTACATAGATTCTATCATTTAAAAAAATTTAATAAAATTCATATCAAGAAATCAATTATTTTCAACAAATTTAAGAAAAACTTAAATTATTCTCCCAAACAAGTTATTCTCCGAAATTCAATTATTTTTAATATCTACTCTTTTAATGAAATTTTACAAATTAATTCAGCTTTTGAAAATAAAATTTAATATTATTCTACGAAAAAATTTAACTATTTCCATAAATAGTCAAATTTCCACTGAATTTAAATTACTTGAAATACAATTTTTATAAAATTTTGGGAACGAATTTAGCTATTAAAAATTATTTTTATTAAACTCTTCGAAAAGAAATCAATTATTTTGAATAATTTTGATAAATTTTATTTAGACGAATTCATTTTTTAAAAAATACTATTGTAATTATTTTCCACAAATGAATTATATTATTTTCAAAATTCTTAAGGAAAAATTATTTCTAAAATTGAATTACATATTGAAGAAAATTGTAATAAAATTACAAGCATTTAATAAAAAATAATAAAATTCGAGTCAAAAATTCAATAATTTTCATAAATAATAATAGTTTTCGCAGAAATTCAATTTTTTTATAAGTATCTATATTTTTATAAAAATTCTATTTTAGAAAGTAATTAAATTTCAGAAGATTTCTAAATTGCCTGTCTTTGAAAATTTTAATTATTATTAAACTGAAATAATATTTAAATGTTTATCACAAAAAATCATTTATTATTATCCAAAAGAATTATTAAAGTTTTGTTTAAAAATTTCAAAAAAATAATTGAATTTTAAAAGAATTGCAATTGTAATTTGTAGAAAGAATTAAATTTCATAAATATTTTTCATTGAAATTATTTAAAATATTGATTCGTTTAGAAAAATAAATATTTAAGTAAGTACTTAACAAAAAAATTATTAAAGTTTTCGATAATTTTAATTTATCAATTAAGAATAAAATTAGCGTTCCGAAAAATTGTAATTAAAATGTTTTGAAGTTAATTAAATTCTCTTAAATAATTTGAAAAGATTAAATTAAATTTGCAATTAATTGAAGATTTTGTCAAATTTAATTGAAATTTTTATATTGTAAAGAATTTTATTTTTTCAATTAATTTTAAATATAATCATACTTTTAAAAAAATTTTGACTAAAAGTTCGGAAAACAATGTGATTTTAGTAAAATTTAGAATTATCAGAATTAAAAAAATGTTAATTTTTATTGAGGGAATCCGAACAAATTAAGAAAAATATTTAATCAAATTTTTGTGAATCGACTGAAAAGAGATTTTTTTAAGTCGTCAAATTTAATTTTGGATTGTTACTTCTCACAAAACCTTTTTCATTCTTAAAGCTATTTTTTAAATACTTTTTTTATAAGTAATTATATCGATTGCGAAGCCTGAAGAAATAATTTAATAAATTTCTTTTTAAAGGAAAAAATGCATCAAATGATGAAGCAACCAAGTCCAATTTTATCGCGTCCGAAACCATACGGTCAAATACCTCTTTATCGAATTGAATCAGATGCGAGAGAATTGACACAAGCGGAATTAAATAAATACAAGCATTTAATTCCAAGAGACAATCAAAGACAACATAATTCTAACAGACGCATTGGATTTCCTATACCAGGCACTAGGAGTAGATCGTCTCAAAACCAGGTAATAAACATTTTCTTTTATTCCAACACTCATAGTTATAATTTTACTTAAAAGCGTATCTTATTGTTTCTTTTTTGTTTATTTTTTAGTAGTAAAAAAAAATTTCTTGGCAAAAAAATAAATTCGACAGTAAAATTGTCAACTGCCTTTAAAATTTAGTTCTCAATTAAAAAATTTATTTTCAAACAGACCACCAATCAAGAGCAAAGAAGAGACTCAAATAATCAACAAATTGGAACAAATGACACGAATCCTGCAACGAGTAATTTAGCCACAAATCAATCGCCAAATTCTCAATCATCATTAAATTTGTTAAATTCTCTAATTCGACCACTTGTGACAAATTCAGTGAGTGGTTTACGAACGAGACAAGAGTCGCACTCGTCCAATACTTCAACATCATTGACCAGACCGACCGGTGATCCAATTAATCGAACACAATTAATGAGACAAAGATTATCACTGAACCATTCATCTGATATGAGCTCTCGATCGAGACTAATGTCACAGACCAGTACACGTGAGTATTTTCCCCTTTTGTTTTCTCAGATCAGTTAAAAAAAAAGTGTCATTTCAACTAAAATCTCTACTAATAAAACTTCAATTTAGTTTCCAGTAATTCATCATCACTGCCGGAAAATTTAAATCGAAATACTCACTCGACAGAGGAATCGAATCGTCCTCGTCATGGAAGAATTCAAGCGGACATGAGAAATTCCGAATCACGTGTCAGACAATCAAATTCACGATCATTGTCAGCGTCCTCAGTCTCAGCGCTCACCAATAATTCAACATCCAATCATACGACATCAAATTCCGACGAAATATTACGTGACATCAATCGATCGGTGCCCGATTTACGAAATCGAAGTCAACAAGTCAGTTTTCGCGAGGCAATAGTCGATCGTATTATTAATTCCAGCTTGCGTATGCATCAACGTCAAATTAACATTATTGAACGTCGTCTGGCTTTTCAGAGAAGAATCTCAAGCGCTGCCTCCAGTCAATCGAATTCAAATCCAAGGGATTTTTTGTTATCTCGAAGAGCATCTTCATTAAATAGACATTCACCGTACGTTATTCAGTCGATGAATAATTTACGACGATCCGATTCTAGCTCAAGTAGATCTATTGACTCTATTGTAGGATATGCTCGTGATGTAAATACAAGTGACAGTCGAGTATTGCGTCTTTGCCCAGTAAGAAACGATCAATCGCGAAATAATTCAATGAGCGTCGACAATCCAACTAATATTATCAACAATCACGAACAACTTGTGCAAAATCAATCAAGTTTACCTGCGAGAAATTCCAATGTTTTTCGTCCCGTCAATTCAAATCCCACGCAACAATCCTTTAATCACACCAATAGTCAGAATGACAATGTTTTTAACTTTCTATCAAGATTGAATTCAAATTTCCCCTCCAATGACACGTCCTCGAATAATTCAACGAGTTGATAACTGAATTAATTTTTAATCTCTTGATATAAAAATTCGAAGAAGTAAAACAAAAATGTACTTGACTATGGGTAACGGGTAGAGTATTGTGAATATATTTATAAAAGACAATGGTTTTCTTTTCTTATAAATTTATAATATAAGAAAACATTGAGACCAAAACTTAAAAGATCAAGTTTACAATGAAAAATTTCCTTTAATTTGAAATTATTAACTATTTAATTAAATAATTTGAAAATTATTTACCTAGAAATAATAATAAATGTTTTGATATTCTCAAACATAAAAAATATCATATTTAACTAAAATTCAGTTCTCAAGCAAGGAAGTAAAAAAAAGTCACCAAATAAAATTTGTACCGAATGCTTACTTTTTAATAAAACAAAAAGTAGAATGTCATGCAGTTTTTTTTTGTCTTTTAATTCGTTAAGTGTTTTATAATAGTTGATTGTTATGAAAAATTCATCCCCTTTTTTCTCAATTGAAAAAAGCGTTATTTTAAAAATAATCGCAAACATTAAAATTTCTACACTTTTTACCCATTTTTTAATGAATAAAATTTTCTGACCGCTTTAAATGAATAAAATCATCTGTTTTATAAACAATTTTTGATGACAATGAAAAATAATATAACAATTGATAACTGCGCAACAAAACAATAGAAATTTTATAATATAAAATTATACTGTTTAAAAATTAGTCATCTGAAGAAAATTGAAAATTATATATTATATTGAAAATGAATGTTTATTAATAAATCCAAAATCAATTTCTCCATTAATCGCATTTTTATTGAATTATCATCTATCACTATATTTATCTTTACATAAGATATTTTAATTAAGGACATTTGACACATAATTATGACATCGCGAATCGAATCATTAAACATTCGTAACATTCTTATTTTTACATTAAAAAATTTAATATATATTTTTTTAATTTACAAAATAAAAAAAACATTATTAACAAATTGTTTTTTTTGGTGTTAATTTCAAAATTAATTATCAAAAAATACACGAATGATTTCAAAATGAAGTTAATAGATTTTTAATTTATCGAAATTTGTTTATAAATAAATAGAATATTATAGACTTGATTGGTGACGTCACATTATTTAACACGTCCTTCAAAATGAAAAGAAAATTTTCATTTCTTTACGCATTAAAAAAAATACAAGTTCACTATTTAAAGAGAAATTTAAAAAAAATCCTTTTTTTCCTTTTTAAATGAGTTAATTGTGTAATTTTACATATTTACACTCGATTCACTAAGTTCAAAGTAAAGTAAATATCTGCCACATACCGCGTGACACATATAATTCTAACACACTCATAATATAACTGACATATCTATCGACTTTTATTCGGTTCTCGTATTTAGAATTTCTTAATATTTCTTATGCCTTAAACATTATTAATGTTGTTTGAAAATCTTAGTTTGTGATTTTTTGTTTCTTGTAATATTATTTTACATCCTTTTTCCTTTTTATTTAAACTGTGAATAAGAAATTTTACGAATCAGTTAAAGAGAAAGATACGTAAAATTTTTTATTCAAAACGAAATTTGTTTTATTATTTTAAAGCACTTACACTTAATTAATGTTCTATCAATTTCTAAAAGAAACGAAATCTTAGTAATTTTTTTTTTATAAAATAATTCTTCCTCCTAAATAGAATATTATCTACTCTGCTTTTTTTGCAAAATGCATTATCATCATTCTTATTATTATCATCGTCATTATTATTAATGCAAAGCTGTACAGAGCAGATTTTATATACGGATTATTATTTTTTTTTCTTATCATTATCATTATTATAATAATATTATAATTACTGTACACATTAATCGGCTATAATTATATTCTAAACATGATTGACTCAAAAAAAGTTGTTACTTCTTTTTTGTTCCTTTTTAATATCTATCAAAATCATATATAAATATGAGTAAATAGAAAAACAATCATACTTTCGTCATTAACTTATTAAAAAAGAAATGATATAGGCAAAATAATATTTCATAAATTTCATATACGATGTGAATCGATGAATTGATTGCACATAATTATTATAAATTTCTTACAACGAGCCGTCATTAAAAAAATAGAAATAGTCAATAGATTATATTATAATCGAGATTGTTTTTCTATTAATCTCTTTTTTTCAAAGGCTATTTTTTAATAATGTACACTAAAAAAAATAATTGTCATGTGTACGTAATTTAGACTTTTGATGACAGATAAAGCAATGTTCGTGCTTTTTTTGAACTCAGTAGGTACTTGTAATTAATGTAAATTATACATTGGAATTGAAAATTTGTTCCTACTTTCTTTTTGTTGATCAAGTGTCCTTTGTAGGAAAACTATACGTTGTCCGCCATTGTTTAGTAAGTCTCATCACTACGCTTCGAGGATGACGATGTAACAGACGATGAATTTGCCTAAAATGAAAAGAAATCAGCCTTAGAAATAGTTTTCGTATAATTTAAAAAAAAAAGATTTTTCTTATTTATTTAAAATAGTACTTATTTTTTAATTTTAACAGTAATTGTTATTATTTAAAGCAATATTTTTTTAAATAGCAATTATTACTTGGTATCAAAGATTATTGCTAATTATTCTAATTAATAGAAAATTTATAAATATTTAATCACTAGAGCTTTATTTGATTTGAATAAACTATATTTGTACTAACTTCTATATTTGATTTTTAAAATTAATCTTTGATTGCGTCAATAATTACTTAGTTAAAATATTTCACGTTATTAAATAGTCAATTATTTGAATCAAATTTAATTTCCAATAGACTTTAGAATAATAAAATCAAGTCGAAAGAGCAGAATTATAATGCAAACTTACGGCATATTTTACAATTTTCTCTCTAAAATGTTTAATTTATGTTGAATAAATAATTTTCAATTTAAATTATTGATGTTTCTGTATGAAAACAAAATCCAATCAATCAAAAAATGTAATTTTAGAAATGTTAAAAATTTAGAAACTTTGATTCAAATAAAATAAATTTTAGCTTTGGGGTAAATTATAAATTAATTATTAACAAACCTAAAGTTCTTAAATAGCAAAACAAAATTCTTTTTTAAAATTAAAAATGATTGTAACAATTTCTTATTTAAAAAAAATGATTTTTAGTTTCTCACCAATGGAATAAATATGAAAAAATACTCTCAATTTCTTGGCTTAGGTATTTATTACTTAAAATTTAATTTAAAAATAGTTTTGTAACACATAATTGAAGACTATCTAAAAGCTTCAATTTTTAATCGCTTACACACAAAAGATTTTTCATACTTTATTTCTCCTAATAATCAGTTCTTAAAATTAATTAATTTCTTTATTTACTTGTAAAACTACTTGTAATGAAGTCGTATGTTCGCTTCAATTCGCTCATTTAGACTAAATTGATTCAAAGTGAATTAGAAAAAAAATACAAATCAAATGATTTATCAAAAAAAAAAGATTTAAAAAAATTTCTTGAATATGTAAATCAGTCCTTATATAGTCTCTGATGAATGTTCGTAACGTGAGATACTTTTTTTCTTTTAATCGAATCTTTTTTTATAAACAAAAGAATCGATTAAATTACAGATGCATAATAGATTAAAACGTCAACGCCTTATATGTAACTGTAAAAATAATGAATAGAAAGTTGGAAAACAGATTTTTTTTTATCTTCTTAGACGAAAAATATAGAAAACCTCAAATCTTGTAACACTTTTTTGCACAGCACAGATTTGTCTACATTATTTTAATAAATATTATATTTTAAAAAAAGGAGAATTACTCTGATTACAATTTAGACATACAAAAAGAAAATCACTCATTTCTTTCACACAATTCATATTTTCGTGTACATTTTGAAAACCTATTTGACAATTTTCATTATTACAATATAAATGAATAATTCTTATTCAACATTTTCATACGACAATGTTTTTTCAAAACTATGTTACAATAATTACATTTTGAATTATAATTAAGAATTAAAAAAAAGCAATATACTGCTTCTCGATTGAAATGAGAAAATTTGTTTCTTTTATAATAAAAAAAATATTATAATACGACAAAAAACTATTCTAATGAAGTGTGAGCAAGAAGTACAATAAGCTTTTGTAATTTGAAAAAAAAAATCAGAAATAATAATTTTCAATCATATATATAAAAAATATATATATATAAAAAAAAAACAAGTCTCGATAAAACGGATCTTTATATTTCTATTAATTAACTATTATATTATTATTAGCATTCAGAAAGGCACAAAATGTTAGTTTTAATGAAGAAAAAAAGAACAAATCACAAAGAACAGAAGTGTAACAAGATAAACGAAACAGTTTTTCTCGATCCCAAAAAAAAAAAAAAATGAAAAAATTTATTTGACTGGGGAAAAAAAAGAATAATAAATATATGTATAAAAAAAAGGTCTTCCACCTCTTATTATAGAAATCTTGAATGCCGTTGTGTAAATATGGTTACAAGAATAATTAGAGGTATCTATACCTTACTTTCTGTTCCACTTGCAAAACAATATTTAATTGTGGTGGATTATTATTGTTTGCTTACAGCTTGACCACTAGCTGTTGTCGTTTGTCCGCTCTGTTGATTTTGGCCCCAATACTGCTGATTGTAATACTGCTGTTGGTTGTTCCAACTGCCCCAATTTCCATTGCCGTAATTTGACGAGCCATATCCGGATTGACCGTAACTACTTTGTCCGTAGCCTTTCCAATTGCCACCCCATTGCTGTTGGCCGCCATCCCATCCGCTGCCTCCTTGATTCCATCCTGATGGTTGACCTCCGGACCAACTTCCCTGCTGACCTCCCCACCTGCCAGACGACTGTGAACCTTGGTAACTGCAAAAAGCATTTTCCATTTCATTAAAATTTTCCACGTTTTTTCTCTTCTCTTCTCTCAATTTTATTTTATCTCAAATTTAAAGGATTTGAATTTTAAAACTGAATTTTTAAGAGTTGTGAATTCAATATTTTTTGTGAAGGAAACTCACCCTGATTGACCCCAACCTCCGGAACGTGACGAAGATCGATTGCGATCGTTTGAGGACCTTCTGTCATTGCCTCCTCTTCTGTCAGAGCGATTGTGTTGAGAACCTCCTGGACCTCCTCGTCCTCGCCAGTTATTGGGACCTCCGTATCTCATGTGACCGCCACGTTGATTTCTGTCTCTCCATCCTCCACTGGAACTTCCGCCACCACCGCCGCTGCCACCTCTCCAAGATGAATTACGATTTCTATCTGAATCTACAATCAAATCATTCATTAGAAATTGTTGCAAAAAATTATTACAGAAAATTATAAATGCAAACTTTTGTACAAAATTTTAAACTGAAAAATTTTAAATACAAAAGTATTAATTGCAAACTTATGCAAAGAATTTTAAATTGGAAATTTTTAAACATAATTATAAATTCTAAATTGTAGGACAAAATTATCAATTGCAAATTGTTATAAAAAATAAATATTATAGAATTGTCCTATATGAATAAAAATTGTAAGAAGTATTCTTTAGTAAAAAAATAATAAAGAAACAATTTTTTAAAATTATTTTTACTATACAAATGAAGTCGAAGTTTTAAAATAAAAATGTCACTTACATCCAGAACGCCGATTATCCCTTTCGCGGTCCCGATTATCCCGGCTAGATCTTCCATCGCGATGATCGGCTTTCTCGAAACGAGAACGTTTCTTCTCATGTTGCTGGCCAAATCCAGCTTCTTTAGCTTCTTTGTTGTATTTTTCAATTAAGGTTTTAGCTTCCTCTTCACCTTGTTCAACGTACTCGACAGCATTGAAGGATTCGCCAACAGTCGGGGCCACGAAATTAGCTGAAGATTAAAAACATTGAAATCTTAATAGTTAACTTTGACATAATTGATAATTAACTTTACACATCTTAATTAGTGATTAATAGTTAAGACAAAAAAGCCGTCCTTGGATTGACTTTAAGGCGCAAAAACATCGATTTAGTCAATTCAAAGTGATAAAAATGTTTATTTTCCTCAGAATTTTATTATTTTAAAGTCAATTTTTCATTTCCCTGACTTTACCCTATTTTTCAGAATTTTTTCTTAACCTTCTTTCTTTATCGCAATAAATTCAATTTTCTTTTTATTGTAAAATCCAATTATTTTTAAATAAGTTTTTGATGTTTCTTCAATAAACAATATTTTTCTTAAAATTGTAATAAAATTTGTTAAAACAACATTTCCGATTCTGAATTTTAAAATAAGTCAAAAAAAGACAAATTCAATTATTTCTATAAATTAGAATTCTATCTCTCCCAAATTCAATTATTTTCTAGAATTTTTAACTAAATTTTCATTCAAAAGATTAATCATTATTTTAAGAAATTTAAATATTATTTACTTATTTAACTTAAATACTATAATGATTATATTTAAATTAAATGACAATTAACCATTGAGATTTCAAAAATTTTAACTTGTAACCTTCTGACATTTAATCATTCTTAAAACTTCCTGGTGTAGCTTTTTTTAAAAAATATTTTTTTTTAGAATTTTTAACAAAAATTCTCCTTAGAAATAAGTTATTTTTAATAACTTTGATTAAGTTCTTCTAGAATTTGGCAATTTCGATTAGTCGAAAGTCTTATTAGGTAATGCATATAATTAAAAATTCAACTAATTTAAAGAAATTTGAATTAAAATTGTTTAAAAAACTAAGTTGTTTAGAATTTTTAGTTAAAGTTCCTCAAAATTGAATTTTTCGAAAATTTTAATTTAAAACCTCTTGGAATTTAATTATTTCTAAGAATTTTTATAGTAAATTTTCGAATATTGGCGAATTTTCACAATTTTTAACTTAATTTCTTCACTAAATTATAAATACGTCTTAGAAAATAATTCGAGAATTAAATTATTCAAATACAAAAATTTGATTTTTTTACGAAAATTACAAACTACTCATGGCTTGCTTTAAAGTTTTCAAAATGAAAAAAAATGAAGAACAATTTATGGTTTTTAGCATTTTCAAAGGAGATTAAAAATCAAAACTGTAGTATTTCGAAAAATATTTCTTTAGTTATTTTTCACACCATTAAAATAGAAATATTTTGTATTTTTCTTTAAGTGTTATTTTCTCGTAATACGGAGAAGAAATGTCGAAAAAGTCACCAGAACCCTGAAAAGGGAAAAAACAATTCAAATTAACGTACCTTTCATTTCCTGAATAGTACTTTCAATGGTTTTATGTTCGACATATTCTGGTTTGTTTGAACGAACTTCATATTCTTCCTCCGAAGGTACAATGACTATTGCTTTTCGCTGGAATCCTTGGAAGTGTCGCATTTTACGCTTCTGGGCTGTTAAATATACGTTGTTCTGAAAACAATCGATAAGGAAAACATTAAACTCATTAAATGGCGATTAAAAATTTCCAAACATTTTTAAAAATTTAGATATTGAATTTTTTAATGAAATTTTCTAATCAATGATTTTTTTCATCAATCTGAAAAAACATTTTCAAAAATTATTTTTTCTATTCGAAAGAAAGGAAATTTGGTATTTAATTTCAGTAAAATCAACTGGTGATAAACTGACCTGATCAAGAATGTAATTACGTCTCCTTCTAGCGGCAACATCGACCAATTTAGTTAAAGCCCTAGAGCATTTATCAACGATAACTTCCCATTTTCCTTGATGATTTGCTTTACGTGGCAGTCCCATAACTTTCATTTTCTCAATTAAAGCATTCGTTCCAAGAATGTTGTACATTTTATCAGCATTCTCAGCAGCGTACTTGATGGACCAATACGTCTTACCGGAACCAGGTAAACCACAAAGCATCAACATTTCGCAATCCTCACGTTTCTCCGGCCTCTGCGGTCCAAGAATACGATCATTCACATCAACCTTTCCAACGTAGACGTAGTCATCTAAAATTGTACTGCTCCAAGCATCCTCCTGTCCAAAATTACAAACAAACGTGCAATTTTTCGTTAAAACATGTGGATATAGAGCCTTATCGCCAAGCTCCGCTTTGGGAATAATGAAAGCAGGTCCTGAACTATTTCCATTAACAGTATACGATATTTCGACATTATCTGAATTCATATCGAGATAACAGCCAACAATATCATCTTTACTAAAGCTTTCGCCATAATCGGAAAATTCATTGTTTGTTGATTTTTTGCCAGTTCCATCGTAACCGTAACTCAATGGCTCTTCGCCAAGTTGCATTGATGTTCCAATTACTGACCATCCAGCACGCAATAAATGTGCATTCTCCTCATCTTGTATGGTAATTGGACAATTTTCCGTGATTTTAACCTCGTAGAAAATTTTCCCCTTATTAAAACCATAAGTGGCACGTGCACCGGCCCAAACATAGCCGAAACCATCATTATGCATTGGCGTTGCCGAGAAGAAACCTTCCTTCTTGATAATTAAATTCAAATCCGAATCGTACCAAGACAATGCCATTGCGCTCGCTTCCAATTCAGGTTCCTCCTCAGCTTTTGGTGTGAATGCAATTTTTCCTGACTCATCATCGGGACTGGCTGAACGTTTTCGTTTTCGATCCACTTTAATATCATCGTCCTTTTTCATTTTCTCACTCTCCTCGTCCTTATCCTTCGATTCGTTCTCATATTTATCAGAACTATCCATTTCCTCATCGAAATTCTTCATTTCCTCCTCGTTTGTAATTAGATGTGCATAACAACCTGGATCCTCTTCATCCTCCTTCATTTCAATGTCCTCCGTAAAGTCCGTGACATTGTCTTGTCTATTTTTCTCATCACTTTGGCTTAATTCTTCTTTTTCCTCCTCAACTGGAGGTTTTGTTTCCTTTTCTGATTTTGAATCCAATTTTACGGGAGTTGTTACTGAAGGTTTCGCGGGACTTGAAAGATTGGATTTTACAATTTTGTGTTCCGATTTTTCTGGACTCTCCTTGGTTGGTTCCGATTTAACGGGACTGTCTTGAAGAGACTTGATTGGACTTTGTTGTGTAAGTGGAACATTTTTAATTGGACTCTGAATTGGTGATTTAGCGGGACTCTTTTGAGATTCTTGGATAGGTTTAGCTGGTTCTGTACATTTTGCCGGACTGACGACTGTTTGTGCAGATTTTACGGGACTTGCTTTTATTTCTTGTGGTACCTTCACGGGACTTTCCTGTGGGACTTTGACGGGGCTTTCTTTCAATTCCTGTGGGGCTTTGACGGGACTTGCTTTGACTTCCTGTGGGGCTTTGACAGGGCTTGCTTTGACTTCCTGCGGGGGTTTAACAGGACTTGCTTTAACTTCCTGCAGGGCTTTGACAGGACTTGCTTTGACTTCCTGCGGGGCTTTGACAGGACTTGCTTTGACTTCCTGCGGAGCTTTAACAGGACTTGATTTCACTTCTTGTGATGCTTTAGCGGGACTTGTTTTTACTTCCTGTGGGGCTTTGACAGGACTTGCTTTAATTTCCTGTGGGGCTTTGACAGGACTTGCTTTAACTTCCTGTGGCGCTTTGACAGGACTTGCTTTAACTTCCTGTGGGGCTTTGACGGGACTTTCTTTCACCTCCTGTGTGGCTTTGGCAGGACTCTGTTTCACTTCCTGCGGGGCTTTAACAGGACTTGATTTCACTTCTTGTGATGCTTTAGCGGGACTTGTTTTTACTTCCTGTGCTACTTTGACAGGACTAACGTGTGCCTCTTGCTTTTCAGGGCTGACGTTGACTTTTTCAGTAACTTTTTCAGCAGCTGCTTTTTCAACTGGTGCTGATTCTTCTTGTTTTTTGGAAACTTTCTTGGGAAGTTCTTTTTGTGGTGAAGCTTCCTCGCCGGCTGTTTCTGTAATTGTCGGCAATTCGTGTGCCTTCTCGACGACCGGCGATTTAACAGGCGGTTTCTTGTCAGGAGTTACGGCCCTGGCCGATGATCTAGTGCCCCCTCGTGTTGGAGTTCTCGGCACTGGTGAATCTTGAACATCCTGTGATTCCTGGTGTCTTGTGCTGCGCATCGGCCTTGACGGCGTCTTCGCCGGTTTTGGCGGTTCTGGCGTTTTTTCACGTTCATTCTCTTGCTCTGGACTCGAATCCACTCGTTCAGTTGGTTCTGAAATAATTCCAAATTAAATAGATTAAAAATATTCCAAATTTGAATTTTTCTATTCTAAACCATTACGATTTTATACAGTAAAAGAAACAAAAAAAAAATTTAATAGAAACAAATTTTAATTATCGATAAATATTTGTTTATTAGAATGACTAACAACTTTAGAAAAAACAATATTTGAGGTTAGTATTTGTCATATATTTAAAACAAAAAAAACAATAAATAAATACTATTTATAAAGTTTTAATATAACCGCAAAATTTAATTTAACCAGAATAAATACCCTATAAAAAAATGATTAAAGAATCAATATTTCAGGTTAATAACAATTGCATTAAATAAAAAATTGAAGGTAACCCAAAGTAACAATAATAGACAAATAAACCTACAATTTCAGTCAATATTTTCTTTACATTGTTGAAAAAAGGGTCAACATAATAACCAACTTGCAAAAAAAATATATTTCCTAAAAAAAACAACTCGAAGAAATATAAATTAAAAATCAAAAATATCTCTACATAAAAACATTAAACCAAAATCAAAAAGAACTCTATTAACATCATCTAATTAATCAAATTGCAAAATCAATATTTAAAAAAAATTATACGATTCTCGTGTGAACGAGGTCAGATTATTAGTTTTATGGTCCACCCTGTAGATAATTTCAAAACAGTGTTAACATGGCAAGCCATGAAGCTTGAATCAACAACAATCGTTGGTACATTGAGAGAGACTTGTTGAACCAACGTTGTTAAACGTCATAAACAATAAAACATAATCGTATGGAAAAATTTAACGATATTTATCAGTATATTATAAAAAAAAAACTTACCATTGCCAGACTCGTCGTCTAGCGCCTGGCGAAGCCGCTCAACGAGGACCGCCTTGTTACCCTTTGTATCCAGGCTTCGTTTCGAAAGCTCGGATCGTAATTCGACTACTTTTAATTTTGCTGGATCCATGATTTATGAATTCATACAGTTTTTAGAAACACACGCACTGTTTTTTGATGAAAATGCTTATAAAATGCTCACACACGCACCACTGACCCGCGTTGCATACACAATATGGCGGTACAACAAAGTACAACACACTTGCAAACATCGAGCGTTATGTATTACTAAAGGCGCTCGTTGATTGGTGCTACTCTACCACTTGACCGAACACCAATTTTCATTGGCTATTGAAATATAACCACAATTAGCGGGAACAAATTGCAATTACTCTTCAAAATTTTCATTGGTAACTTAAGGGCGGGTTTCTCTTTCATTGGTTAATTGTCCTGTCTTTTAAATTTAATTGGTTTTTATCCACACTGTGCAAGAAAAAGGGAGCGAAATTTCAGTATTTACCAGTATTTCCCTTTATTGTTTGGTTGTGAATTAATTAGTGTTAATTAAAATCTGATTATGTTCATAATCATATAAAAATTTACAATTAAAACATTATTTTCACTTTTTAACGATTTTAAAATACGTTAAATATAAAATTGTGCGGTTAAATAAGTTTGATTTTTTCGACTGTGCATTTTGAGGTTAGGTTGGATAATAAATTAACAACATTAACAATAATTATTTTTTAAATTTTTAATCGGAATTTATAAACTAAATTGTAAAATAATGTAAAGAAAATAAACGTAAAATTTGGTGATAAATGTATTAAGCATTTTACTAAAAACTTAAGAAAAATTCAAAATTTACAAATTGAAAATAAAAAAAATTTTCTAGAAAAAAGTAATTGCAAGAAAAAACTTCAATTTTAATTAAAGAGCCGGCACCTATCCAATGAGTACGGAGATAAAATAGAATTGACAGAATTCGGCCTTCTCATTGGAGTTACATTAGTTACATTGTTTTTGTATTATTTACGAAACATTAGTCATTCATTGTATAAATGAATAATTATTTCGTTCTTTTTCCAAGAAAATTGAATTTACAAGATTTGTTGTAAAAAATATGGATTGGACACAGTGTTAAAAAAAAGGCTAATCGCTGAATAAATTAAAGCAATCAAGAAGTTTTGGAGTATTGGGTCGCGATGAGCACCAACACATTGAATTTTTTCATTAGTATTTGTGGGGTCAGTGACGCACGCACAGTGGCAGGCGCGGTGTGTTTTTATATTTTTAACAATAATATGTGAATTTCACGAAAGCTGACGATCCGCAGTCGAGGGCTCTGCACCAGAGTGACTATTATTTTCGGTAATTCCATTATTTTCTGATTATCTAATCATTAAGTAATCGAAACAATGAGTGATCTGCGAATTATGAACGAACACCATCGTTTAAACGCCATTTTGTGACCACGCATTCAGACATAAACACCAAACTTTCTAATTCTGTTGATATCCATGCGCGATATATCCTAGTAAAGTCAACTAACATCTTTTTACTACATTTTACTATGTTGTAAAAAGCATTTTAAGACAAATGCAAATCAATGGGAGTCATATTACAGTGAACTTTTTGGCGCCAAATTTTTCTTGTGTAAAATTACTTGCCCTATCTATGTCAAGAAACAGCTGTCCGTCAAACATTGATAAAAAGTTTTTTTGACAATTGTTTTTTTTTCCGATAAACAGTCTTCTATTTAGATATTCTATTCAATGGAATGTTTGACCAGTGTAACTGGATCGCAATGATAAGATTGGTACGTTAACCGTCATGTGATCACTAAAAAAATGTTTCGTATTAACAAGTGTTTTTTATACGAATTACGGGCTTCAAGTCAAGGTCCGAATTCTTAAATTCACTCATAGTACTACGTTAAATTTGGATATTTCAAGTGATAAGAGAATCAAGTTTGTTTATTGAATAGAGACGTCATGCAAGAAATTATTTCAGATTGAGTTCATGTTCTACGTATTATTATTATTATTATTATTAAATGATCATTTTCATTTTGCAAACAAATTTCGTATTTATTCCTTTCTTTTTTTTGTAGTATTGTCTTTTTTTAGAACATTTAATCGAAACTGACTCTGTTAATCAATCACGTGAAATTTAAGGAGTCAGAATCATGCTATTTTATTTTAAGAGAATTGTAGATTATTGATTTCAAATATTACGTTTTATTGTAGGAAAAAATATTATTTTCATACACTCAAGCTACTGCAGTTTAAAATGAGATAGAAATTCTATTGAAAAAGTTTGTGACAATTTTTTCTAGATTATTATCGTGAAGCTATTATTTTTATTTTAATACTGTTGCTTTTTTATTTTTTTGCTCATGCTTAGAAACATGTATGTCTATTATTTTATTTTTTAAACTAGTTTTAATTAATGAAATATTGATAAAAAATATTCTGTGCAACTAATGAAATGAAAATGTTTTTAATAGACCTGTTGGATGTCAGAAAAGAAGAAAAATGTCAGGTGATTCAGGATGGAATGCAGTAATACACCATCCCTCGGAGCTGGAGTTACAGAATTGGAATTGGGATGAAAATGACGGGGAACCTGAGAGGGAATTACCCTCTACAGTCGACATGGATGCGATAAAAGGAGGAAGCTGGAATCCAGCTACTGGACCAAATGGTAAATTTTCATTTCAACTCTTTTTTAATTATTAAGAAAGAATTGTTTTCCCTTTTTAAACCTCAGGGGATTAAATTCATTTTAAATAATAATGTTGCCTTCTTTTCAAACATTGAAAATCATCGTCTAAAAATAAGCCTATAGTCCTCTACTAAAGATTGCATAAATTATTAAAATCTAAAGCTTGAAATTCATTATTATGCTACGTACGAAATACTGTTAAAGCCCTTTTATCTCATTAATTCAAATTATATTCAAATATTACACTTATTACAAAGCATGTGAATTGTATTGTGAATAATTATTATTCATTGATTATTTAGGAAACGATTCTATAGATTCCGAGGATGATTCGGAATCTGATGAAGACAGCTCGGGAGGGACCGAAGGCAGCTGTTCATATTCAGATTCTAATACTGAATCTGACGATGAAAGCAGCGGTGAAGAAGAGGACGATACAGAATCAAATTCTGATTGTACTTCTAAACACAGTGAACAAACATTTTCCATTCGAGAAACAAACTTTGAGCAGGTAATGTAAAAAACAGAATAATTCATGAGTTTTCGCAATGCTTGACTGTTTAAATAATTGTCAAGTCGAAGAGCACCTAAAGATCGTTTTTCAAAAATACGTACTAATAATTACACTTTTTAAAAACTGAATGAAGAATTAAAAAAATTGAAATATGTATCTACGAGTTACGAGTCTAACAAATTTTATGTTAGTTCGAAAGTATCATTTTTAAAATATAACTTTTTAGCCTTTTTGAAATTATTTTTTATTTTAATTCAAAGTGATGATGAAAAAAATGTTTTCTTTTATTTAATTTTCTTTATTTTTAAAAAACTTTTATGTTTTCAAAAGAAAGAATTTTTTTGAAAATATTGTCGAACGTGAACTCTGCACATTTACATAAAAAAAGAAAAGAAATAATGAGAGAAAAATGACCAAAATTGTATCACAAATTAAATCTATATTATAGGGAGCTCTAAAACTTAAGATCGCCATGAAGGCAACAAAAAAAGAGGATAAAGATAACTCAAAGTGTGATAGAAGCAGGCGAAATCTTTCTAGAAGAACTAAGACACCTAGTCGCGTTGCTAAGGTAAATGAATATTATTTTACACTTTTTTAAAAATTACTATAAACTTATTATTATTATTTATTAAAATTATTTAAAACAGTTTTTAAAAAAATACCTTATCATTTTATAATTTTATTATCAAAATTGGCAAAACATTAGCTTACGCATCGCTTATTTATATTTAATAATGCTTTCTCTTCGAAAAAATCGACGACTTTTAAAGGAAAAAATTAAAAAAACAAAACAAAACCTCTGAGTATCTTAAATTTTCGTTAGAGACAATTTTCCCTAAAAGAAGAATATCGAAAACAAAATATAGTGTTAATTGTAGTGTTAATAATTGACTAATTTATTTATTGCAAATTGTTGATATTCAGGCTTCAGGTGATAGTACTGATGATTCGGATTCTTCAGTTAGTCCAGTGCCACAGTTTTCTCAATCACAGGCACAGCTTCAGTCATCACAACCGCAACAATCACAGCAACAGCAGCAGCAACTACAACAGCAACCACCACAACAACAACCTCAGCAGCAGCAACAACAGTCTCAACTTCAACAACCTTTACAAGAAATAAATCAAGAAGATTTGGCCGCAATTTTACCCGACGAGGATCATGAAGATGCGCCATTTGATGGTTTCGAGGATTCGGAAAGTGGTCGTTTAGTTTCAAAAGCAATTGAGCGAATGTCACTTGGAGCTGATTCTGATTCTGGTGAAAATACCGATCAAATCCCCGTACCTGTTTATAGTTCAACGTTATTGCAACAGTTTGTCGAGAAAACTGCATTACTATCGGAACCGCGAAAGAGGCGAAACAAATTGGTGAAGAAACTAAATGAATCCGAATATGCATGTGTGTCGAATGTTTCGCCCGACTCGGGCATTCAGTCTGTTGACAACAGTCCATTACATTTAGCGATTAGTCCCGTGAGTCCACAGGCACCCTCACAATCACCAGTTCAAATAGCATCGAAACCAGCTGTCAATGTTGACAGAGTTCTTTATCCGCCGAAACGAAAACCCGGACGACCTGCCAAATTAGTTTCCACACAACCACGTGGACCGGGAAGGCCCAAATTGAAGCCGGAAATTGCCGCCAAAATCGAGAAACTTGAGAAAAGTTCAAATGAATCTCAGGAAAAAAATTCGATTGAAGTCCCTTGCGCAAAGCAAAATGTACAGTGCAAAACTTTAACTTCCCCACCGGAATCACGAGACACTGGTTTTAACAAAAAGTCAAAAATTAAAAAACCCTGTCCGAAGAGTGAGTCTGACGATGCGAAATCAGCAGCGCCCAAGAAGCTTGCCGAGTGTGAAAAAGTTTTGTCCACACGTAAAAAGTGCCTCAGTAAACCGATCGTCGAGAAGCGAACAAAAGAAACGGAACAACTTAACGAACGCCCGGAAAAAAGTAGGGAGCCAAGGGAGAAAAGTAAAGAACTGCGCGAAAGGAGCAAAGAACAACGAGACAAAAGCAATGAGCGGACGGAGAAAATTAAGGAACACACGGAAAAAGTCAACGAACGTAAAGAAAAACTCAAGGAACAGAGGGAGCTAAGTAAGGAGAAAAATAAGGACCCGAAGGAAAAGAGTAAAGACCCAAAGGAAAAAACCAATGAACCGAAGGAAAAGTCCATCGAACAAAGAGACAAACACAAGGAAACGAAAGAAAAGTGTAACGAACAAAAAGAAAAAGTTAAAGAACAAAAGGAAAAATGTAAAGAACAACACGAGAAAAGTAAGGAACGAAAGGAGAAACTCAGTGAACAACGAGAAAAGAGTCGGGAAAAATTAAACGAACACACAGAAAAAATTCAAAAACCGGACAAAAATAGTGAACGAAGGGAAAAAAGTGTCGAGAAAAGGGAGAAAAGCATCGAACAGAAGGAGAAAAGTGACAAGAGATTAAGAAAGGACAAACACATATCTAGAAAAGAAACCGCCGAACTCCCATCCGAAAAACAAGAAAAAGTCCTCTTAAATCGAATTCCAAGCGAAGAAAAATTACCCAACAATAACAAAAAGAGTACAAAAGAAAATCGACTAGATCCAACGACCAGCAAAAAGCAAATTCCCATAAAGAAACCAGTAGCACCAATCTCAAGGCGAGTCCTCAAAGAAAACAAAAGCAACAAAAAAACTCCCGCAAATCTCGAAACAAATGTCGCTGTCCAAACAGTCATCTCCCTCCCCGTGACAATTCCCCTCCAAACCGAAAAAATCGATTTCGGCCGAAAATACCAAAAGCCCGACTCAAAGAATCAAAGCTCCCATCATCACAAACACCGTCATCATAAACACTGTCGAAAATTAGTCGTACCACCAAAAACACCCGTACGTGTCGATCCATTTATCGTTCAAGAACTTGAAAATTTAATCGAAGAATTCTCAAAATCCTGCACATTAGGCCGCAACAACATCACCTCAAATCATTCCGAATTACCGCAAATATTCCGCGTCAAGAAAATCACGAAAAAACGAAAAGGAAGCGAAATCAATTCCAATGAGGATCAAAAGCTAAAGCGCCGATTGAAGAAGGAAAAAGTCCCATCTAATCCCGACTCCAAGAGTAGCACAAATTCGGGTTCAAACTCAAGTTCCAATGAGCAACGACTACCATTGAAAAAACGTCACTACCACGTTTCCAGTCCGCACAGTTCCCAAAGTTCCGGCGCCAGTTCCGAGACAACCAACAATGACGCAAATTCCACCGAGAGTCACATCGAGGAAGCCATTGAAGCTACAATCAATCGCTACGGCGGTGATTCGTCAACAGCCGCACCAAAAGTTCCCGTCACCCCGAAGAAGAGGCATCGCGACACCGAGGAACAATCGCCAGAAAAACTCCCCACCGAATCCAATGAAACCCTCCCGCCCTTAGCCCCAATCGCCGAACTAAATCCCCGACGCAAGAAAAAGATCGTCAAAGATTTACGCGTCACTGTCACGAAATTGGCCCCCGACGCTCAAATTGAAAAGATCGACAAAACTTCCTGCACCGACAAGGGCATTAAAGTGGAGAAAGCAGGAAAAGTCGAGAAAACACTCCCCGAGAAAATAACCCCAAAGGAAAAGGCGGAAATCACGAAACCAAATTTAGAAGTGAAAATAGAGTCTAGTAAAAAAATCGAAGCAGTGACAGTTGAGAAGGGTAATTTGAATCTACCGACTCAAAAGCAAGGACCCACGATTGTTCTGAAGAAGAAAGCACGCAGGAGGAAGGCAATTAATCGAACAGGCTTTCCCACTCTAAAGAAGAAGAAAAAGAAGAAAATTGTCATTGAACCAACAATCCTAAAGGAACAGATTCTCCCCATCGAGGAAGTAACCACTTCTGCATTAAACGAAGAAGAAGAAAAAGAAGAAGAAGAACTGAAACCTTCGAATGACACCAAAACCGAAGAATCTTGTAAAGAACTCCCTGACGATACAAAAACGTTCGAGAACGTTGAACCAACGCCAATACCCGAATTTTCCCGTCACTGTTTTCTGGACGACGATTCATGTCCAGCGGCAATGTCACCGTCGAAAGACTCCCTTGAATGTGACGGGACAAGACCCTGCGATAAATTATGCCCGGTGAAATATGAAAAAGTTCAGGACTCGAGAATTTATGATGAGAATGCAACACTCGAGGAATCATTGGAGAGATATAATTTAAGTCAACGTGTCGCCGTATTAAATGAGGAGAATCTCAGGAAATTGGAACGTAGTAGTTCGCGTGAAACGGTGAAACACGAGTTATGTAATAATAATTATAGTCACAAGCGGAGGAGAGGCTCGGCGAGTCCCTGTAATTTAACGATTAGAAATATAAAACGATTGAAAAATGCCGGCTATGATACGGAGAGTGATGCGGTGCCAAGTAGCGATTTGGCGAGTGATGATCATGATTTTGGCAAGCAGGGCAATACGATACGTGGTAAACGAAAGCAGCCGAGATGGAAGAAACGCTATTTACCAGCTGGATTGTTTTCCGATTATTTCAAGGAAGACGAGCCGAGAAAAATTAATAATTCCGATAATGGAAAGAATAAAATGATTTACGATCCTTCGGAACATCCTCATGGTTTACTACCGCCTCCCTATCATTGCGGGAAATTTTTGAGACAGAGAAAAATTCCATTTCAATTGCCCTATGATTTGTGGTGGTTGCATACGCATTCTCGATTGCCGGGACGGGATTTGGTTCCTTCTTGGAATTACAGGTATTATTTATTTTCTAAATCAATAATTATCAATTAAAAATTTGTGTGTAACCAATTATTACAATTGTAATAATTATAATGATTACTAATTAATATTAGAATAATTATTATTTATTAATTAAATTACTTAATTAATAATTATTCTAATATTAATTTATAAACATTTTTATTTACTTCCTTACAGGACTAGAACATTATGGTTTTTTCGACTTATTTTCGAATTAAAATAACTTAAATCAATTTCATCAATTACAGACTTTGCACTCATCTACAAAAAGCTACTTTTTACTTCTTTTTTACAATTTGCTACTATTTAGAATTTTTTTATACTTGTTACACTAAAAGCTACTTTTCCTTTTTTTTTAGATTTTACTCTATTTCAAATTCGCTAATAATTAGAATAAAGAAATTATTCTCTAAAATTGAAATAGCATTTTTGGAAACAATTCAATTATTTTCTCAAAATTCTTGGAAACGATTCATTTATTTTCATAAATAATAAAATTCTTTGGTAAAATTCAAATAATATTAAAATAAAATTGTAATAACAATTCCTGGAAATAATTCAATTATTTTGAAAAATTTATAAGGAAATTATTATTTTTTATATCTATTTAAATAAAATTTTACAAAAGAATTCAATTACTTAAAAAAAATATTTTGATATACTAATATAATTGACATTTTCATACAAATTATATAATTAAATAAGTTAAAAATTATTTGACTAATATAATTTTTCTCAAAAATTCAATTATTTGCATAAATAATAAGATTTTACAGAAATTTAATTATTTACAACAGTTTTCATAAAAAATGCTTTTAAAAAGAGTTTCCTTATTTTCCAGGATTTTAATAAAATTCTTTGCGAGGATTGAACTATTTTCACAAATATTACATTTTCTTACAAAAAATATGATTATTTATAAAAACTTTTGGTAGAATTTGTTGATTTTAATTTTTAATAATCTTTTTAAATTTGTAAGACTGAAAGCTACATTTTTCTTTTTTTTTAATTTGCACTACTTTAAATCCATTAATAGTTAAAAAAGAATGATTCAAAATTGTTAATAAAATCATTAGAAACGATTGAATTATTTTCAAAAAATTTGAAAAAAATTTTTTACAATTATTTAATTATTTTTACAACTACTAAAATTCTTCGCCGAAATTCAATTACTTTTACAAATACTAAAATTCTTCGCTGAAATTAAATTATTATCATAAATAATAAAATTCTCACAGTAAATTTGATATTTGAAAAAAGATTTGAATACAAATTTTTAAAAGATATTAATTTTTAAAAATACAAAATTCTCAAAAAAATAAATTGTTTTGAATAATTTGTAATTAAAAATTTCTCAAAAAAGTTAATTATTTCAATAGATTTTAATAAAATTCGTTACTAGAATTCAATTATTTTCACAAATTTTGAAATTATTGGCTGAAATTAATTGAACTCAATTAATTTTCGTAAATAAATTATTTAAAAAATTTTGTATACAATATTTTTAACAAAAATTTATTTATAAAATTCATTGCAAGAATTCAATCAATTTTACAAAAAATAAAACTCTTCACTGAAATTCAGTTATATAAAAAGATTTTTTATTTTTAGTAACTTAAATGAATTTTTTAAAAAATGTAAAAAATTTTATGAAAATTCTTCGAAGGGAATCATTTATTTTTTAAAGTTTTTATACAATTCTTTATAAAAATTTTATTATTATTCTATCGATTATATTATATTTTTGTTTATCAATAATTGTATTTTCGTAGAACTTTTAAACAAGGATTCATTAAAAAATGAATTTTTATTAAACTTTTAGATAATAATTTATTTGTAAATTTTTTTTATTATTGTGTGAATGTTTAGAAATAATCGAATTTTAAAACCGTAATTAAAATTTTTTTTTAAAATATTTGAATTTATATATAAAAATGTTTAAAAAAATTAACTAAATTTCTAATTAATTGGACATTTTATCAAATTTAATAGAAATCAATTTTACATTTTAAAGAACTTTTTTTTTATTTTTTATTTTATTATTTTTTTCACTTTAAAAACTTTAATGAAAAACCATAAAGATTTACAGTTTGCAATCTTAATTTTTATTATGAAAATTTGAATTTCGAGTTTTAAATAATTTAATTCTGAAATATCTTTCCGAAAAGTATTGTAAAGTTTAATTTAAAAGTTGTTTACAAAATGTATTAATTTAAAGGTGAATATTTTTATTGAATGATTCTGGAAAATAATCGAATATTGGAAGAGTTATGGTAACATTTTGTTAAAATAACAAAGTTTTTATGGTTTATAAAAACCAGAAAACACCAAGAATACAAAATTTCGTGTCAATCCTAAATAATTAAATTTCAAAACGCTCACTTAAGAAAATAATTTTAGATTATTTTCTTTAATTAAGGTCAGTTCACGTTTTTGCACTTTGAATCGACTACAACAATTTTCTTAGGTCTTAAAGTCGATCCGAAGCCTATATTTTCTTATTTATTTACTTTTTATTTTTGCTATTTTCATGTTCTAAAATTAAAAATCAGTTTGATGAAATGTCTCTTCTTTTTTCTCTGCAGAAAAATTCGCTCGAACGTTTATTACGACGTGAAGCCAACAACATTATACGAGTCGCAATCATGCGAATGTAAACCAGAAAGCGCCTGTGGTGATGAGTGCATTAATCGAATGGTCTTCAGCGAATGTTCACCACAATTCTGTCCATGCAGCGAAAAATGTAGAAATCAAAAGATTCAAAAACACGATTGGGCACCGGGTCTACAGAGATTCATGACCGAGGTGAAGGGCTGGGGTGTGCGCACACAAAAATCCATCAAATCCGGCGAGTTTATTCTTGAATACGTTGGAGAAGTGGTTTCCGAACGGGAATTCAAATCGAGAATGGCAACAAGATACGCGAACGATACACATCACTATTGTCTTCATTTAGACGGTGGACTCGTGATTGATGGACATCGAATGGGCGGCGATGGACGATTCGTCAATCATTCATGTGAACCAAATTGTGAAATGCAAAAGTGGAGTGTCAATGGACTACCACGCATGGCATTGTTCGCCTCACGAAATATTAATCCCGGTGAGGAATTAACGTACGATTATAATTTTGCTCTCTTCAATCCCTCCGAGGGACAGCAATGTCGATGTGGTAGTAATGGATGTCGTGGTGTTATTGGCGGGAAAAGTCAACGAGTTCCAAGATCAGTCGCAGCAATTGTTCCCGCTCGTGTCGATTCAACGGAGAGAAAATCAGTTGGTAGACCGAGGAAGAATATTCGTAAATCTAATCTTGTACAGTCGACAAATTCAAAAGGTTTGTGCAAGTCACGGAGAATTGGCGAATCGAATATTGTAAGTGCTCCGTTGATAAAGCCAATGTCACATCAGCAGCGTTGTTTCGCTCAGGAGCATCATTGTTTCCTCTTGAGAAATTTGGAGAAAGTTAAACGACAAAAATTGCAAATTAGTCAAGTTCCACAAGCGGGGAAAATCAGAACAGTCGTTCAATCGGCGAAGGAGAAGAATGGCATCGATGCGAAATCAACGTCCGATGCATTTTTATCGCAACTCACGGCTTTGACGAATACCAATGCGCGAACTGTGCGCACTCGACGATTGGCGCAGGCTCAAGATGATCCGGAAGTTCACAAGACTGCTAAGTTAGCTAAGGTATTTTTATTCAATATTAGAAACATTCCAATATTCAATCAATGACATTAATATTGTAAATCGGAGAGAAAATACTAATTTTAAATTTGAAAAGAAAAACATCTAACTTTTGAATTATTTTTCTACTTTCAGGTTTTAAAGGATTTGTATTCGGTTGTTGCGACAGCAAAAGACGAGACTGATAAACTTTTATGCACACCATTTATGACTCTACCTCCGAAGAGAAAATTATCGGAATATTATGATAAAATACAGGATCCAATTGATCTGACAATGATTGATCAGGGTATTGGAAGTGGGCATTATAAAACTGCCGAGCAGTTTGATCAGGATTTAATTAAGCTCTTCGATAATAATGTTAGATTCTTTGGACGTACGTCAGAGATTGGTATTGCGGCGGCGAGATTGAGGAAACTTTATCTTGGCACAAAGGCAGACTTTGTTTATGCTATAACCGAAGCAACTGGTCTTCCACCGTCTCAAGGCTTTTTGCCACCTCAAGGATCCACTGCAGGCGAGGAGGATGTGATTCGCTGCATTTGTGGACTTCACAGGTAAAGAAATATTCCCAAATCAGCCATATCGAATTTAACATCCATTACTTATTTAATTCTAAAACAAACAAAAATTAAAAAAAAATAATTCTATTATCTAAAATGTATGCAAAGCAAATAACTGAAAATTGTTTTTCAAACTTAATAATTAATTAAATTAATTAATTTTCCAATTAATTTTAGAATTTACATTACTTTAAATCCGCTAAAAAGAAAAATAAACATTCTTTTAATTAAATTTTTAGAAACACTTAAAAAAACTGAAAAAACTTCTTTAAAGCAATTGAATTATTTTCAAAAATTTTAAAAACATTTTCAGAATTCAGTTCTTTTCCAAAGTAATATGAAATTCTTTGCTGAAATTAATTTTTCTTCAATATCTTTTATTTTTATAATTTTACACAAAAGAAAAAATTCACAAAACAAAGAAACAAATTTCACAATTATTAAAATATTTAATAAAATTCCTTGAAAAACTCCAATTAATTTTAAAATATTTTTTTAGAAAAATAAACTGTTAAAAAAAATGTTTATAAAATTCTCCGAGAGGAATCAAGCAATTTTAATAATTTTAATAAAATTTATTTATGAGGATTAATTTATTTTTTATTTTATTTTCACAATTATAATAAAATACTTCATAAGAATTTGATTATTCAAAAAATGTTAATAAAATTTGTTGCAAGAATTTAATTCTTAAATGAAATTTATTTTATTACAATTGGTTTGAAACTAATTAAATTCTCAGCGAAGAATTTTACAGTTTTTTAAGATTAATTGAATTATTTTGAAAAATATTATCCAAATTTCAGAAAATAATTGAATTCTTTAGAAAAAGTATTGTAAAAAATTGTTTTAAAAGTACCTAATTTAAATCTATTGTGAAAATTTAATTTTTTATTTTTTATTGAAAAAAAATTCAATCTTTCGTGAAGAATGTTTTTATTTATTCGATAAGTAACTATTAATAATAATAAAATTCTTCCGAGGAATTCAATTATTTTAAAAAATTATAAAATCTTTCAGAAAAAATCAATAATTTTTAAAAATTAATAAAATTCTTTAGAATATTTCAATTATTTAAAAAAAATTTATTCAAATTCTTCAACGGAAAACTATTATTTTTATAAATTTTGATACATTTTTCTTGAAAGAGGAATTTAATTATTTTCATAAATAATAAAATTTATCTAAGGAATTCAATTATCTTCAAAGATTATAAAATCCTTCAGAAGAATTCGATTGCTTTCAAACATTAATAAAATTCTTCAAACAAATCCAATTCTTTTCAGAAATAATAAAATTTTTCAAATGGTTCAAAGGATTTTAATCAGATTTCTGGATAGAATTCAATTATTCTTAACAATTTTATTAAAAGAAGAGTTTGATTCTTTTCAGCAATAATCAATTATTTTCCGAAATAATAAAATTCTTCAAAGGATTTCAATAAAAATTTTTTTTATAGAAATTGATTAGTGTTAAAAATTTTGATAAAATACTTTATAAAAATTCATTTTTAAGAAACATTCAACCATTTAATTAATTAGGTATTTAATTTTGTATTTAAAATAATTTAATTCTCGTAAAACTTTCTAACGGGAATTGATTTAAGAATTTCAGATAAAATTTTTAATAAAAGTTGAATATTATAAGTGTTGTAATATGAATTTTTAGAAATAATTATATTTGAAAACATTTTTAAATCACCTGTCTTGAAAATTTTAATTTTTGCAAAAATGTGTAAGGGGTATTTAAATATTTATCATAAAAAATTAATTATTTATTATTTTCTAAAAGAGTTATTGAAGTTTTTAATAATTTTATTTACTTAAAATTATATTTAAAAATTCTCAAAAAAGGTACAATTTTTAGAAAGAGTTAAAATTCAAAAAGTTTTTGGATTTAAATTATTAAAAATATTAATTCCATTGCAAAAATAAATATTTAGTTATATGTTTAACAAAAATTATTCAAGTTGTGAATTGTTTAATTTGAAAATAATAAAAGAAATAAGTCTTAAAAAATTGTAATTAAAATCTAAAGTATTAGTTAAATTGTAGTAAATCATTTAAGAAGATTGAATAAAATGTGTAATTAATTTTTTTTTTTGTCAAATTTAACTGAAATAAATTTTATGTTCTAAAGAATTTTATTTTTTCAATTTTAAACATTTTTTTTAATAGAATCGTTTTTTTTAATTTTATTTTTTCAGTTTTAAACATTTTTTTTAATAGAATCGTTTTTTTGAAGAATTATGACTAAAAATGTAGAGTTGAACTATCAGGATAAAAAAAGTTAACATTTTTTATGAAAATCGGGGAAAAAGTCACGGAAATACTGAATCAAATTTTTCGTTAGTTACTTTTTATAACTTTTTTTACTTTTAAAGTTATTTTTTGCTACTTTCTTTTAAAGAGTGAATTATCAATTTTCATCATAGTCTGTATTTAAATATAAATTAATTTTGAATTTTGCAGAGATGAGGGATTGATGATTCAGTGTGAGCGCTGCTTAGTATGGCAGCATTGTGATTGTGTGAAAGCTGACACAAGTGCTGATTCGTATTTGTGTGAACGTTGTCAACCGCGAACTGTCGATTTGGAAATTCCATTGGAGGGCGAGGAAGAAGAGGATGGAAAGAAGCATTATATAACACTTCTACGTGGTGATCTTCAATTGAGGCAAGGAGATACTGTTTATGTCTTACGTGACACACCCGAGAAGCATACATACAAAACCATTCAGAATCCTGATTACGAGCAAATGGACATTTTCCGGATCGAAAGACTTTGGAAAAATACCAAGTAAGCTAATTTTTCGAATATTGAATCACATTAAATTAAATGAATAAAATTAAGAAAATAATACGTTAATAATATAAAATGATATGAGAGGAATAAAAAATAGAATGAAATAAAAATTATCAATTTTCAGGGGCGAGAGGTTTGTGTTTGGTCACCATTACTTGAGGCCACATGAAACTTATCACGAGCCAACGCGTAAGTTTTTCGAAAACGAAGTTGTTTGCGCGCCTTTGTACGAAGCCGTTCCTTGCGACCTGGTGGCAGCGAGATGTTGGGTCCTTGATCCCAGTACTTTCTGCAAAGGTAACAATCTATAAACTTCACTATCACTTTCTTCCATATTTTCACAGAGAATAATTGCCATTAATAAATAAATTAGAAAATCTGTTTTTATAAAAATAAGTAATTTTAATAAAACAAAATTTATAAATTATCTAAATATAAACTTCAGTAAGTAATCGGGAGAAATTCTAATCGAATTATGATTTTATTTACATGTCGATTCAAATTTATTTATTAGGATCATAAATTATTATTTTACTTATGTGACATTTTAAGTTAATTAAATTCGAAGTATAAATTATTATTCTATTTACGTTATACGATTAAAGTTAATTTCATTTTCTTGCGAAGTATTTGAATTTTATTGTATTTTTCATTAAAGGTCGACCTGTTGGATCATCGCCTGAGCATACTTACGTATGCGAACATCGTGTTGATCGAGCTGCCAGATTATTTACAAAAGTTGCAAGATCTAGGCATCAAGTTTGTACAAAACCTTACGCCTTTGAAACATTTCCAGAAAGGATCAAACATTACCGAACATACTTGGTTCGTATTCACTTATTTAATAATTTTATGTATTCCAATCGAAGAGAATTAAGATGAAAATAAAAAGTCATTAACTAATTTTAATTAATAATTTTTGAATGAAATGATTAATTTTTACAATTGATTAAATTTTAACACAGCCTCACAGTTTGGATGGTATTTCTGGTGCGAAAATATTGAAAGAGAAGAAAAAGAATGGCTGCCAGGAGGTTGAAAATAATGGTCAAAAGGCAGAAACGCGAGAAGTTACTCGCAATAATAAAGAGCAGCCACCAGTATCTCGACCATCCACGACAAAGACGAGACGTCGCTCAGCCGATAATTTAACAGTGCCTACTATTATTGTATCTTACGCTCAGGTAAATTTTTATCCAACAACCTCTTTTCTTTCCAGAAATTTTTATTTGCAATCATCTGCAATTTTTATAAATTTCATATTAAAAAAAGAAGACAAAATTACAATCGTCTCGTTTTAATATTGTTTCAAACATGGCCTTGAATCGAGAATTATTTATTACTAGCAAATGTTACGCACGGAACGTGATATTCCATTTATTGTTATTATGCAACTTACACAATTTTTTATTTCAAAATCAAAATTTTAAAAATTCACTTAAGTACAAAAATAATTATAGTTGTTTAAATTTTTATAAATAGTATATTTTTAAAAATAGTACAATTGTTTGCAAAAATTAAATTATTTTTCCCAAAATTTTAATAAAATTTCACAAAAGAATTTAATTATTTTCTAAAACTTTAATAAATCCTTCTAAATCATTCAATTATTCTTTTAAATAGTAAAATCTTTGTAAAAATTCAATTATTTTAAATTAAATTTTACCAAAGAATTCAATTTTTTCTTAATTATAAAATTTTTTAAAAGCTTTCAATTATTGTCAAAAACTTTAATAAATCCTTCGAAATAGTAAAAATCTATTTTTAAATATTAAAATCTTTGCAAAAATTCAATTATTTTATATAAAATTTCCCTAAAGACTTCAATGTTTTCCAAATTCGTTATAAAATTTTTTTAAAATATTCAATTATTTTAAAAAAATGTTAATAAATCGTTCGAAATAGTTTAAATCTATTTTTAAATATGAAAATCATTGCAAAAATTATATTATAATAATCGACGTAAATTTCCCTAAAAATTAAATTTTGAATGAAATTATTCAAAAATTCTAGAAAATTAATTGAATTTTAGAAAAATTGCGTTAAAATTTGTAAAATATTTAAAAATTTTAAGCAAATAAAAAACAATAATAATTAGTTAAATATTTATTTAACAAAAGTTATTAAAATTTGTAAAATTTAATTTGGAATTTTTTAAAAAATTAGAATTTTGGAAAATAGTAATTAAAATTTTTTGAAGAAAAAGTACTTGAATTCTCAATAATAATTTTAACAAATTGAAACAATTCAAAATTATGTAAAAATTTATATTTTAAAAAATTTTATTTTTTCCTTTCAAAAATTGTCTTTAAATATGATTATATTTTTGAAATTATGTCATTTTATGAATTTACAAAAATTATTCTATTTAAATAATTCAATTCTCGTAGTTGAATTGTGGTAGGAATTGATTTAACAAAAATTTCAATTAACATTTTAAAAAATAATTAAATCTTTAAACCGTTATAACAGGAATTTTAGGAATTAATTAAATTTTAAAAGTTTCAAATTCCTTGAATATTTAAGGGAAGCAAAAGTTTAAAAGTCTTTAAATTTTTATTTTAAAAAATTATTAATAATTTTTCTTTAAAAATTATTAAAGTTTTTCAATCATTTTATTCAAAAATTCTAAAAATAAAGAATTTTGGATGAATTACAGTTGCAAATTTTAGAAATAATTATATTTCATGAGGTTTTTCATTGTTGAAATGATTTGAAATTTTAATTTCTCGGGAAAAATAAATATGAATAAGTTTTTAAATTTTTGTTTAACAAAAAGTATCAAAGTTTGGAAAAATTTAATTCAGAAATTTCGAAAAATTGTCTCTTGAAAAAATGAAACTAAATTGTTTTGAAAATAATTGAATTTTAGTAAAGATTTTACTATTTAAAAAAATAATTGAATTGTTTAGAAAAATATATTTTAAAAGTTTCTAAATCAATTTAATTCTTTCGTGAAATTTTATTTAAATTTTTGAAAATATGAACAACAATAATTAAGTTTGTTCTTAATAGGTGAATTTTAAAAATTTCAATTATGAAATTATTTTGAAAAATTTATATTTGAAAATAAAAAAATTCTGTAATTTGCATAACAATCAAATTGAATATTACTTCCGCTCACTAGCGCACGTAACATTTGCTACTTATTTATATAGATTATTTTTACATAATACAATCTTCATATTCATTCTATTTTTAATTTAAGTTTCAACTTTTATTTTGAATTGAAATATTTTGTTTTTGAATAATAAAAAATGAATATAATCTATTTATTTCATCTAATTTTAATTTATTTAATTTATCTAATTGTTATGTTTTTTTTCTATAGCGGGAAGAGCAAAGGAAGAGACTGAATGGTATTCTAATGAATCTTCTACAAAGAATGCCAAACAAGAAAGATCCACTAGACTTATCATTTCTTCTCGAGCGAAATAGAAGAAATCGTAAAAGACCTGGTGGACTTAATCCGTGACACTGGGTAATGACATGAATTAATCATATTTTAATTATAATTCAATTTAAGACATTTGTAAAAAATTTTGCGAGAGAGAGAGAGAGAAAATTTTACGTGCGCAAAATTAATTGCGTATTTTTATCAACAATTACTTTACATAATATTTAGGTAAAGATAATTCAACTATTTATTAATTATGGGCAAGAAAGCAGTGCATTTTGATGATTTTTTTAAGGCACTGTCTCTTATCTTCTTCCTCTTTCTCTTTTTGATCATTTTGAAATGCATAAAGAAAAATGAAATTATGCCCTTTATATAATACTTAGGTACATTGGAACTAAAATGTAAAATTAAGTTTATTTTTTTTTTTGTTTTTTTCATGGTGATGTTTATTTTTATTTTTTTTTTTTTGAAAGAAAATCGTGGTTTAATAAACTTGCCTCTGCCTTTGAGAAATCAAGGTTAAACATTTTTATCTGAAGCTTTAATCAAATTTTAAATATCAATGTTGCAGTTAAAGTTTTTTTTGCCAGAAATTTTCGCATTACGTTATAATCGTGATAATATTGAGTTTATACTTTTAATTTCGCATGAATTAGCGAAAACGCTATTTATAAAGTCATATTTAATTGACAATTTTTTTTCTTTTTTTTCCTAGACTAATTTTGTTTATAGAGTTTGATTTTTAACTATTATGAATATAGGTTTTGGATCTTTGAAAAATGTTTTATATTTTATGAAATATTAATGAACTCGCAGTAATAAGTTATTTGCAAATAATATTCATATTAAATTAGTTTAGTTAGGAAGTGTTTTTTTCGATAGTTTTATTGATGCTATTATTATTAATTATTATTATAATATATTATTATTATTATATTAATTTATATTATATTATTATATTGTCAGTAATGATTAATATAAATTATTATTATTTACTATTATGATGATTATTTTTATTATTACATTATTATTATTATATTATTATTAATAATATTATTATTAATATTATTATTATTAATATTATTATTACCTATTTTCAATATTATTACTAGTTATTCTTATTAGTAGGTATTATCAATAATTAATTTTAGTAGTATTTTATTTGGCAGCGGTTGTATTTTAAGAAAAAAAAATTATCCTATTTTTTGGAGATTTCATATAATTATTTAAAGTTTCAAAAATTATATATTTTTTAAAGAAAAAATTTGGAAAAAAATGATTTATATTTATAGGAAAAAAACTTTTTCGAAAATTCTTGTCTATTGTGTAATTAACGATTAAAATATATTTTCAAATAAGAAACAGATGAAAAGTAGAGTTTGAATTTATTGAATTGAAAAATTTCAAATTATCTTTTTCAAAATTTTAATACTATATAGTAAATATGTTACGCTTAATAAGTATATTATTGAGTTTGTTGAGAAAAAAATGGCCATATTATGAAAGAAGCTACAAAATAATAATGTTTAATATATAATTTAGAAATTTAAGTTGATAGTAAAAGAAAGGCATGGTAAATGAATATTGAATTGCGAAGGAAAAAAAAGATTCGTAACGAGAAAATAAAGTAAATAAATATATATATATAAATAAACTTATCTAATCTTACATAATCTTGAAAAAAATTATATTATAGATATATTAATTTAATTGCACGTTAGAGCTAGTTTTCAATTTAATATTGTGACCCGAGGTTCCGCTGTGAAACACATTATTTAATGTATATGGATAATTGTACAGAGTTATATTTGTAAATTATTTGTATGCTTATCCGAAAATAAGCTTTATTAGAAAACCAAGACAGTTAACTGTACAAATTATACAAATATACAACAATATCGTGAGTGTGAATCGCACTCGATTGCACAACAGTAGTATTATATTTTTCATAGACCTGATACAATCAGAGATGTATGTAAAATAAATAAAAAAAGAAAGAAAGAAATGAAAGGAAAGGAAAGGAAAAGAAAAAAATTCTAGCTAAATATAAACGTTTTTGAAATTATTATTGTTGCAATCAAAATGCGTTGACTCTTGTTTATTGTACATCATAAATCGAAAAATGAGTGAGAAGCGAGAATCATTGCAGTTTTAAAGATGCTATTCTGTAAATACACAATGTTATGACATATTTATTATCATGCTATTAGATTTAAAAAAGAAAGAAATGCGCTCATTTTGCGTCAAAAAAATGTGAGTATGAAAAATGAAAGTATGTCTGAGAGGAAAAATGAATGATACAAAAAAAAAATTTTTTCATTATTCATCAAATTTCATTAATATGGCAATTTCATATTATGACAATCCTGCTTAAAATTTGTTGACAAAAAAAAGAAAGAAAGAAAGAAAGAAAATTTGTGATTGGGTTCAATATAAAATATTTATCCGTCCCTAATCATCTTTATATTAATATATTATACGATATTTAATTTTTATCGTTATCGTTAGTCAATTTTCAATGAAAATTTTAAACAGGAATGTTGTAGACGATCCAAGAACCAGATTCAGTAAAAAAAACGTAATAGAACATCTATGTATCTAAAATAGTCTTTTAGAGTAAATCAAAAAAAAGTCATGTAACAGCTGCACACATAGTGACTCAAGCTATTAAAAAGAAAAACAAACTTCGAATTGGCAATAAAGTATTTTATTACTGAATACGTTATTTTTTTGGACCCTTTTCATGTATTATCTTTTATCAATTATGATCACGAATTAAAATTACAATTTATATTCTCATTCATTTTTATTATTAAATTTTAAAAAGTAGTTAATTGTACCAAAACAATTATTATCGTAGTGTTTCTAATTTTTACAAATCAAATCAGACTTATGTCAATACGCAGTACATTATGAATATTAAAGATACTTCATTAACAAGAGGCGCTTTTTGGATTCTTCTATTTTTCAATTATTTTCTCTTGCTTTCTCAGAATTCAACTTTAATTCATATAATGAAATCAATTCTGATATTTTGGAAGGTACACTCTCAATAAGATGATTCAACACTAAATTAACATCTCTATCTAATTCTAGCTTAAATAAATTATCAAAAAATAGAATTAGATTGGCCATATTAGTTTTTTCATTATTGGCATCATCAAAGATATCAGGAATCATTTTCAGACTTTGAATTTTAGTCAGTGTATGAGAATTATTCATTGCAGAAGAAATAATATTGTAGAATTTCCTTAAATTTGTCAACTCTGCGTTTAATGTATTTGTATCGTTGATTCGTGCCAAATCATTGGACTTATCCTTGAACCATCTTTGCGAAGATCTTGCTACATTAACAATTTCGAAAATTAAATTGTAGTCAAGCGATGAAGATTTTAGGCATAATTCTATTGTTTTTGAAATTGGAAAACCCATATCCTGATGAGATGACCAGCTTATGCTTTTGGAGTTATTAAGTGCTGAAATAATATTACCATCAACATCAGCAGAAGTGAGTTTCCCTGCAGATTGCGGTTGCCAAAAGAAGGTGACACGTTGCTTATTATTTATTAAATACTGAAAAAAATCTTTTATGTCTTTGGATATTGAGAAATCAGAGTCTAATAATGTCTGAATATGATCGTTCATTAGTCGAATAATGTCTTGATTACCATTTACATCCTGGTGAGGTATGTTTGAGACAATAACTGATATACTTGTAGACACATTTTTAAACGTGCCATTAAAATATTTTTCTAATTTTTGTAAGAGCTCTAGAAATGGGTAATACATTTCATCTTCAATATCTTCAAAGTTGATAATTAAAATGAATTTTAGATTTTTCACTTTTCTTGACAAATGATGCAGATAAAAGGAATTGCTCAATTCTTGCTTTTTATCTTCAGTTTCCTCAAATCCAGCGGTATACCAGATGTCCAAATTCTGTAATTCTGGCCTTGTTGACCTCCATTTGGTAGGAATTTCACTCTTTGACAACCGTCCATAAACAATTTCTGGTCCTTTAGTATTGTTGTTAGCTACTCTTATTCTTGGGCTCTCATATGTATTAGGTATGTAAACTTCCAATTCATTGCCAATTAAGTAATTAATTAGTGCACTTTTGGCGTTTCTTTCATTTCCTAGAACAATTACCGCATTGTTATTCTGATCTCGAGTTGCTTCTTCCATACGACGCTCCCCATCGAAGTAACGTTGTTTCAATTCATTTAATTCTTCCTCATTAAAGTAACATGCTTTGCTTCCAATGATGAAACTTAGAAAGCAGATTAATGCCAGTCTTATCATGATGGATAAACAATGTATTGCAACTTTTTCCAGTTGATATTTTAAAGAACTGAAAAGTATATTCAAAATTTTTAGTCCTAATAAGTAACATTGAAAAACTTTCGATTGTTTTAAATTCTCAAAGTCAAATTATTTCTCAAAAATAAAAAAATCACGATTTAGAAATTAAACAATGTAGATTAAATATTAAATTAAAAAATTGAAAAACCTTAAAATCTTTTATAAAAAAAATTCCCTTTTAAATTAATGAGGTATTTATGTTTGTTACATGCTTGCTAACTGTCTCGAACGTAATTTTTTTTTGTTCTTTACATAATTATTTATTTTAATACCAAAGAAGTTATAATGAAAAAAAATTCCAAGATAATCGAAAGCAAACAACAAACAAATTTCAATTATTTAAAATAATTTTCTCTAATTTCATGATTTTTAATATCTATTAAAAAAATATTTGTTTAAAAAAAATTCTTATCAATAATTCAATTATTTTCATAAATATAATAAAAACTCTTCCCAAAACTTTAATTATTTACAAAAAAATGTGCAAAAAAAAATTCTCATCAACATTTTTAATAATATAATTGAATTTTGAAGAATTTTTTAAAAATTAATTTCAAAAAATTTTCGTATTCGCAATAATTTTTATCATTTTCAATCAATTATTTTCTAAAATGATTAAAACATAACGATATTCAATCGTAGTATAAATTTTTTCGAAAGAAATCGTTATTATATTTTTTATAAAATTCGTCGCAAAAAGTCAATCATTTAATTTAAAAATTTGTTGAATTCAATTTTAGGATATATTCAATTATCTATTCAATAAATCGTTATTTATTTTTGTATTTAAATATTTGAATTCTGCATAATTGATTTAAAAATTAACTTTAGATAATGTTTTGAAATAGTATATAATTAATTCTTAAAAAGTACCAAAAAGTGGCTTTCAAACTAAAAAAAATAGTAAAAAGTAGCTATCAATGATTATTTACAAAAAAAAATTAATTCAAAAAATATTTAATTGTAATTTTAATTATACAAAAATAATTGTAATTACACAAAAAATAATTAATTGCAAAGAATATTGTAAAAAATATTAAATTTCGTGAATTATTGAATTCTTACAAACGATTTTATTAGTATTTTTAAAAATCATTGAATTTCCAAGAAGAAATTTTTTATTTTTGGAAATAATTTTTTTTTATTTATCCACATAATTGAATTCTTTTGGAAGAATTTTATTCAAATCGAAAAAAATAATTGAATTATTTCGAAAAAGATTTAATTAAAATTGTATTGAAAATAACAGATTTCTTTTAAACAATTTTATTGAAATATTTTAAAATAACTGAAATCCTGTGAAAAATTCTAATATTTTTATGATTAATTGATTTCTTCCAAAGAATTTAAAAAAACATTTTTTTAAATAATTGATTTCTTCGAGCCATTGAAAATTAATTATTTATTAATTGAAATTGAAAATTAATTTAAATTAAATTATTTTTCGAGCAAGTAAAATTGTAGAATTAAAAATAATTGAAATTATCAAAACTAATTGAATTTCTAAGGAGAATTTTATTATTTTTATGAAAATAATAATTTAATTATTGAGGAAAATTTTATTAAAATGTTTTTAAAAAAATTGAATTTTTGAAAAAAAATGTTTTTTTTAAAATTAAATTCTTGCAAAGAAAAAAAAATTTATTCAAATAATTGATTTCTTCGGGGAAATGAAATTAAATTTTTATAAGAATAATTACATTTCCCGAGGAATTCAATTGATATATTCTTACCGCCTTGATTTCAAACGTATTCGTCTAATTGATGAACAGGAAGAATTAGTCGACTTTCAATAGTTCTTTTTTGATTTATGCTCAATGGCACGAAACGTTCCGTATTTATTGTACATTTGTATATCTCTAAATTTTATTTTTTGTTGACCAATAGAAAAACTACAGGTGTACAATTATTAGATTGCTAAAAACAATCTTTTTTTGATATGAAAAAATTATTACTAAATTTTTTCTACTTTAAAATAAAGAACTAAGTTTCTTTCGTCAATTTTTTTTTCTTTACGATAAAAAAAGGAAAAAAGTTAATATTAATTTTCGTTTTCAAAAAATAAACTGTAAACTTTTTTTTTAAACTGTTAACAATTTATTTTCTCTTTTTATAAAAATTACTAATAATTTTTTTTCCCTTGATGAAAAATTGTTAACAATTTTTATTTGTTTAAATAATTGTGAGTCATCTTTACAAAAAACAAATATATACAATTCTTTTTGTTAGAAGTTCTATAGAGAGATTTTTTGAAAAATAATAACCTTCTTTTGGTTTTATAAAAGAATAAAAAATTATATATTTAAAAAAAAAATTATAACAATTTGTTTTCTTTCTTTTTTTCCTATAGATTTTGTCTAATTTTGTACTTATTTTTTTTATTGTCCGTTGAGGCCATTTGCGATGCGACGTTATCAGAAAAATTTCACGACTAATTTAAATTTTGTTCTTGTGCATTTTCAAGGCAGAAAAATTATTTTTCTCTTCATTTAACGAAATATTGGAAAATAAAAACAAAAGACGAAATATACAAATTTAAAAATTGAATATTCAACCTTTAGGGTTTATTTTAAATTCATATTTTATCTTTAATTTTATTTTATTGTCTATTTCTCTATTTCTTTGTATTTTTTTAAATAAAAAAACGGATTGTTTACTCTTTTTATGAGTTAATAAGCATCATACATCTATAAACAACATTAAAAAACAATTGTTTATTCAATTTGTTTTATTATTTATAAAATAGGTTGGTTCCATAAAAATCCGTTAATATGAGACAAGTGGCGCCAGAAAATGGACCTACTTTTTGGCGCCACTTGTCTCCTATTAGCGGATTTTTCAGGAACTAATGGCTAAATTAAATTAATTGTTTTCTCTATTTCTTTGTATTTTTTTAATAAAAAAACGGATTGTTTACTCTTTTTATGAGTTAATAAGCATCATACATCTATAAACAACATTAAATACAATTGTTTATTCAATGTATTTTATTATTTATTTAATACGTTAGTTCCATAAAAATCCGTTAATATGAGACAAGTGGCGCCAGAAAATGGGCCTACTTTTGGCGCCACTTGTCTCATATTAGCGGATTTTTCAGGAACTAATGACTAAATAAAATTAATTGTTTTCTCTATTTCTTTGTATTTTTTAAATAAAAAAACGGATTGTTTACTCTTTTTATGAGTTAATAAGCATCATACATCTATAAACAACATTAAAAAACAATTGTTTATTCAATTTATTTTATTATTTATTTAATACGTTAGTTCCATAAAAATCCGCTAATATGAGACAAGTGGCGCCAGAAAATGGGCCTACTTTTTGGCGCCACTTGTCTCATATTAGCGGATTTTTCAGGAACTAATGGCTAAATTAAATTAATTGTTTTCTCTATTTCTTTGTATTTTAAAAAAAAAAAAAATGGATTGTTTACTCTTTTTATGAGTTAATAAGCATCATACATCTATAAACAACATTAAAAAACAATTGTTTATTCAATTTGTTTTATTATTTATAAAATAGGTTGGTTCTATAAAAATCCGTTAATATGAGACAAGTGGCGCCAGAAAATGGACCTACTTTTTGGCGCCACTTGTCTCCTATTAGCGGATTTTTCAGGAACTAATGGCTAAATTAAATTAATTGTTTTCTCTATTTCTTTGTATTTTTTTAATAAAAAAACGGATTGTTTACTCTTTTTATGAGTTAATAAGCATCATACATCTATAAACAACATTAAATACAATTGTTTATTCAATGTATTTTATTATTTATTTAATACGTTAGTTCCATAAAAATCCGTTAATATGAGACAAGTGGCGCCAGAAAATGGGCCTACTTTTGGCGCCACTTGTCTCATATTAGCGGATTTTTCAGGAACTAATGACTAAATAAAATTAATTGTTTTCTCTATTTCTTTGTATTTTTTAAATAAAAAAACGGATTGTTTACTCTTTTTATGAGTTAATAAGCATCATACATCTATAAACAACATTAAAAAACAATTGTTTATTCAATTTATTTTATTATTTATTTAATACGTTAGTTCCATAAAAATCCGCTAATATGAGACAAGTGGCGCCAGAAAATGGGCCTACTTTTTGGCGCCACTTGTCTCATATTAGCGGATTTTTCAGGAACTAATGGCTAAATTAAATTAATTGTTTTCTCTATTTCTTTGTATTTTTAAAAAAAAAAAAATGGATTGTTTACTCTTTTTATGAGTTAATAAGCATCATACATCTATAAACAACATTAAAAAACAATTGTTTATTCAATTTGTTTTATTATTTATAAAATAGGTTGGTTCTATAAAAATCCGTTAATATGAGACAAGTGGCGCCAGAAAATGGACCTACTTTTTGGCGCCACTTGTCTCATATTAGCGGATTTTTCAGGAACTAATGGCTAAATTAAATTAATTGTTTTCTCTATTTCTTTGTATTTTTTTAATAAAAAAACGGATTGTTTACTCTTTTTATGAGTTAATAAGCATCATACATCTATAAACAACATTAAATACAATTGTTTATTCAATGTATTTTATTATTTATTTAATACGTTAGTTCCATAAAAATCCGTTAATATGAGACAAGTGGCGCCAGAAAATGGGCCTACTTTTGGCGCCACTTGTCTCATATTAGCGGATTTTTCAGGAACTAATGGCTAAATTAAATTAATTTTTTTCTCTATTTCTTTGTATTTTTTTAATAAAAAAAGGGATTGTTTACTCTTTTTATGAGTTAATAAGCATCACACATCTATAAACAACATTAAATACAATTGTTTATTCAATGTATTTTATTATTTATTTAATACGTTAGTTCCATAAAAATCCGTTAATATGAGACAAGTGGCGCCAAAAATTGAGTCTAATTTTGGCGCCACTTGTCTCATATTAGCGGATTTTTCAGGAACTAATGACTAAATTAAATTAATTGTTTTCTCTATTTCTTTGTATTTTTTTAATAAAGAAACGGATTGTTTACTCTTTTTTTGAGTTAATAAGCATCATACATCTATAAACAACATTAAAAAACAATTGTTTATTTAATTTATTTTATTATTTATTTAATACGTTAGTTCCATAAAAATCCGCTAATATGAGACAAGTGGCGCCAGAAAATGGGCATACTTTTTGGCGCCACTTGTCTCATATTAGCGGATTTTTCAGGAACTAATGACTAAATTAAATTAATTGTTTTCTCTATTTCTTTGTATTTTTTTAATAAAAAAATGGATTGTTTACTCTTTTTATGAGTTAATAAGCATCATACATCTATAAACAACATTAAAAAACAATTGTTTATTTAATTTATTTTATTATTTATTTAATACGTTAGTTCCATAAAAATCCGCTAATATGAGACAAGTGGCGCCAGAAAATGGGCATACTTTTTGGCGCCACTTGTCTCATATTAGCGGATTTTTCAGGAACTAATGACTAAATTAAATTAATTGTTTTCTCTATTTCTTTGTATTTTTTTAATAAAAAAATGGATTGTTTACTCTTTTTATGAGTTAATAAGCATCATACATCTATAAACAACATTAAAAAACAATTGTTTATTTAATTTATTTTATTATTTATTTAATACGTTAGTTCCATAAAAATCCGCTAATATGAGACAAGTGGCGCCAGAAAATGGGCCTACTTTTGGCGCCACTTGTCTCATATTAGCGGATTTTTCAGGAACTAATGGCTAAATTAAATTAATTTTTTTCTCTATTTCTTTGTATTTTTTTAATAAAAAAAGGGATTGTTTACTCTTTTTATGAGTTAATAAGCATCACACATCTATAAACAACATTAAATACAATTGTTTATTCAATGTATTTTATTATTTATTTAATACGTTAGTTCCATAAAAATCCGTTAATATGAGACAAGTGGCGCCAAAAATTGAGTCTAATTTTGGCGCCACTTGTCTCATATTAGCGGATTTTTCAGGAACTAATGACTAAATTAAATTAATTGTTTTCTCTATTTCTTTGTATTTTTTTAATAAAGAAACGGATTGTTTACTCTTTTTTTGAGTTAATAAGCATCATACATCTATAAACAACATTAAAAAACAATTGTTTATTTAATTTATTTTATTATTTATTTAATACGTTAGTTCCATAAAAATCCGCTAATATGAGACAAGTGGCGCCAGAAAATGGGCATACTTTTTGGCGCCACTTGTCTCATATTAGCGGATTTTTCAGGAACTAATGACTAAATTAAATTAATTGTTTTCTCTATTTCTTTGTATTTTTTTAATAAAAAAATGGATTGTTTACTCTTTTTATGAGTTAATAAGCATCATACATCTATAAACAACATTAAAAAACAATTGTTTATTTAATTTATTTTATTATTTATTTAATACGTTAGTTCCATAAAAATCCGCTAATATGAGACAAGTGGCGCCAGAAAATGGACCTACTTTTTGGCGCCACTTGTCTCATATTAGCGGATTTTTCAGGAACTAATGACTAAATTAAATTAATTGTTTTCTCTATTTCTTTGTATTTTTTTAATAAAAAAATGGATTGTTTACTCTTTTTATGAGTTAATAAGCATCATACATCTATAAACAACATTAAAAAACAATTGTTTATTTAATTTATTTTATTATTTATTTAATACGTTAGTTCCATAAAAATCCGCTAATATGAGACAAGTGGCGCCAGAAAATGGACCTACTTTTTGGCGCCACTTGTCTCATATTAGCGGATTTTTCAGGAACTAATGACTAAATTAAATTAATTGTTTTCTCTATTTCTTTGTATTTTTTTAATAAAAAAATGGATTGTTTACTCTTTTTATGAGTTAATAAGCATCATACATCTATAAACAACATTAAAAAACAATTGTTTATTCAATTTGTTTTATTATTTATAAAATAGGTTGGTTCTATAAAAATCCGTTAATATGAGACAAGTGGCGCCAGAAAATGGACCTACTTTTTGGCGCCACTTGTCTCATATTAGCGGATTTTTCAGGAACTAATGGCTAAATAAAATTAATTGTTTTCTCTATTTCTTTGTATTTTTTTAATAAAGAAACGGATTGTTTACTCTTTTTTTGAGTTAATAAGCATCATACATCTATAAACAACATTAAAAAACAATTGTTTATTCAATTTATTTTATTATTTATTTAATACGTTAGTTCCATAAAAATCCGTTAATATGAGACAAGTGGCGCCAGAAAATGGGCCTACTTTTGGCGCCACTTGTCTCATATTAGCGGATTTTTCAGGAACTAATGGCTAAATTAAATTAATTTTTTTCTCTATTTCTTTGTATTTTTTTAATAAAAAAAGGGATTGTTTACTCTTTTTATGAGTTAATAAGCATCACACATCTATAAACAACATTAAATACAATTGTTTATTCAATGTATTTTATTATTTATTTAATACGTTAGTTCCATAAAAATCCGTTAATATGAGACAAGTGGCGCCAAAAATTGAGTCTAATTTTGGCGCCACTTGTCTCATATTAGCGGATTTTTCAGGAACTAATGACTAAATTAAATTAATTGTTTTCTCTATTTCTTTGTATTTTTTTAATAAAGAAACGGATTGTTTACTCTTTTTTTGAGTTAATAAGCATCATACATCTATAAACAACATTAAAAAACAATTGTTTATTTAATTTATTTTATTATTTATTTAATACGTTAGTTCCATAAAAATCCGCTAATATGAGACAAGTGGCGCCAGAAAATGGGCATACTTTTTGGCGCCACTTGTCTCATATTAGCGGATTTTTCAGGAACTAATGACTAAATTAAATTAATTGTTTTCTCTATTTCTTTGTATTTTTTTAATAAAAAAATGGATTGTTTACTCTTTTTATGAGTTAATAAGCATCATACATCTATAAACAACATTAAAAAACAATTGTTTATTTAATTTATTTTATTATTTATTTAATACGTTAGTTCCATAAAAATCCGCTAATATGAGACAAGTGGCGCCAGAAAATGGACCTACTTTTTGGCGCCACTTGTCTCATATTAGCGGATTTTTCAGGAACTAATGACTAAATTAAATTAATTGTTTTCTCTATTTCTTTGTATTTTTTTAATAAAAAAATGGATTGTTTACTCTTTTTATGAGTTAATAAGCATCATACATCTATAAACAACATTAAAAAACAATTGTTTATTTAATTTATTTTATTATTTATTTAATACGTTAGTTCCATAAAAATCCGCTAATATGAGACAAGTGGCGCCAGAAAATGGACCTACTTTTTGGCGCCACTTGTCTCATATTAGCGGATTTTTCAGGAACTAATGACTAAATTAAATTAATTGTTTTCTCTATTTCTTTGTATTTTTTTAATAAAAAAATGGATTGTTTACTCTTTTTATGAGTTAATAAGCATCATACATCTATAAACAACATTAAAAAACAATTGTTTATTCAATTTGTTTTATTATTTATAAAATAGGTTGGTTCTATAAAAATCCGTTAATATGAGACAAGTGGCGCCAGAAAATGGACCTACTTTTTGGCGCCACTTGTCTCATATTAGCGGATTTTTCAGGAACTAATGGCTAAATAAAATTAATTGTTTTCTCTATTTCTTTGTATTTTTTTAATAAAGAAACGGATTGTTTACTCTTTTTTTGAGTTAATAAGCATCATACATCTATAAACAACATTAAAAAACAATTGTTTATTCAATTTATTTTATTATTTATTTAATACGTTAGTTCCATAAAAATCCGTTAATATGAGACAAGTGGCGCCAGAAAATGGGCCTACTTTTGGCGCCACTTGTCTCATATTAGCGGATTTTTCAGGAACTAATGGCTAAATTAAATTAATTTTTTTCTCTATTTCTTTGTATTTTTTTAATAAAAAAAGGGATTGTTTACTCTTTTTATGAGTTAATAAGCATCACACATCTATAAACAACATTAAATACAATTGTTTATTCAATGTATTTTATTATTTATTTAATACGTTAGTTCCATAAAAATCCGTTAATATGAGACAAGTGGCGCCAAAAATTGAGTCTAATTTTGGCGCCACTTGTCTCATATTAGCGGATTTTTCAGGAACTAATGACTAAATTAAATTAATTGTTTTCTCTATTTCTTTGTATTTTTTTAATAAAAAAACGGATTGTTTACTCTTTTTATGAGTTAATAAGCATCATACATCTATAAACAACATTAAAAAACAATTGTTTATTTAATTTGTTTTATTATTTATAAAATAGGTTGGTTCCAGAAAAATCCGTTAATATGAGACAAGTGGCGCCAGAAAATGGGCCTACTTTTTGGCGCCACTTGTCTAATATTAGCCGAATTTTCTGGAACTAAACATTTTATAATAAAAATAATTTTTTTTGTATTTTGTATTTTTTTCTAAAAACTATCAATTGTATTCTTTTAATAGTTGACAAGGATTAATTAATTATTTAGTATTTTCCATATGAAATCTAATTTTTCGATGGCTACTTTTTTACAATTTTTTCAGTCTTCGATTAACTTTTTGCTTCTGTTTACAAAAAAAAAAAAATTATTCTATGTATCAAGAAAAGGGGTTATTAAAGTAAACTTGTAAATATTGACTTTCAGCATAAAATGCTAATATGTATTTACATTTTTTTTCATTAAAATGATACAATTATTGTGACAGTGATAAGTGTAAAGAACTACCCATTCTCTCTTCTTACAGAATATATTTTGAAGACGATCTAAATGGAATCTGTTTAAAAAAAATACTTCTACCCATTCTGTACCAACCTAAGAATTTTTGCTAATATTACACTAATCGAAATTTTTAGTGTATTTATAATTATTTATTTTTTAATTATTTTGTTTATAATATAATAAATTTCTTTTTTTGGTACTAAAATTCTTTTCTTTTTCCTTCTATTTTCTCATTTCACAAATAAGCATTATATATTGTGAAATTTATTTGAAAAATTTTCAAAATACAAAAAAATGTCCAAGTAGATGCAGAACAGGGTAGTCGAAAGAAAATTGTTTTTTTATCTATTTTTTCCGTCATTATTATATTATACATATACAAGTGAATATACATATTTTGTGCTTGAACTGTGAAAACGTTCTCGTTTTCTACGAAGCAATAAATTTGAAGGACGTGAATGAGACCGATAATTGAAAATTCTTAAATAACGCATTTTCGCTCTGATCTTTCTCTTCTTCATCTTCTTTATTTTTTGTTTCTTTAAAACTACGCTTATTTAGATATGTAGAATATAATTAATGCTTAGAATGCACCGGAAACGTGAGCATTTTATCACAGTCTAAGCATTGCATAATATATATTTATATATTTATATTTATAAAATACTAATTCGCATCGTACATGGACTAGACTCGATTGCTTATCGTTAACCACAGTTTTTTCTTATACAACTTGTAAGAAGAATTATTTAAATCTGTGGAACACAAAATTAACGTTTCACTTGCAAAGTTAATTTTCAAAACAAAAGTTCGAAAAAAACTTCTAAATTATATTTTTCTAAATTATAATTATTTGAATAATTTAAATAATACAATATTTGAATTTTTCTATTATTTTGTATAATTGCATTTAAATTGTAAATAATTATTAACTTTGCAAAGAAACATTTTTCTTCTTTGTTTTATTCAGACAATATGGAAGGCTCGTTCGGCTTCACTTTTTTTCATCTTCATTTGCGTAATATATACTATGATACATAAATAATGCATAAATTAATTAAGTACTAATTTTACAAACTTATTAACAAATTATTGGCAAGACTGGATTTCAGATGGACAGAAAAGACGTTGAATCAATCCTGATTAAATAGACAGACTGACTAAATTTACATCATTTTTTTTTCTTTTCATATTTAATAATTCTTCGATAGAATTTTTAATCCTTATAATTTTTTTATTCCGTCTGATTACAAAAAATGATTGTCAGTAAATGTATATAAATATAAACTAATAACCGTTATATTAGTAATACTATAAATTATTCTTATTTTATACTTTTTGGTAAAATGTTCAATTGAGCAACTAATTGTTACGATAAATTGTCTATCTTTGAATTAGGAGTGATTCACTGCGTATATATTTTGCTCAGTCTCCTGAATTGTCGTGGGAAAAAGAATTCTTGATCTGCCAATTTTCTTTTTTTTTTTTTTATTTCTTTGAGACAAAAACAATGTTTTCTACTATTTTTTTCGAAGGAAATTGGTGAATTTTTTTTTACAACAGGCATTTCCTTATAATATTGGCAAATGGGTACATAATTATTTCACAAAATAGAGAATTTACGTAAATTTCTAATGAAAATTGTTTTGTGAAAAATATCAAAAATTTAATAAATTAAAAAGTGATAATTAATGTTTTAAAAAAGGGAAAAAATGTAAAATTACAAAACGTAAAAATTGTTCTTTACTATCAATTGACGAATTGGAAGAAAAAAAATTTTTTCGTCAATTAAAAATTATTAAAAAGAAATGGAAAATTAAAAAAATTAATTAAATTAGAAAAAAATAAATAGAAAAGGAAATAGAAAAAGAAATAAAATAGAAAATAAATAGAGAAAGAAAATGTAAAATCTCCAGTTTGTGAATAAAAATTTAGTACAATTATTGCTCCAACGCCAATAATAAATACATTATAACGACGTGAGATTTATCTTTAATTACTGTCTTTAAGTTAGCTAACACATATCACAGAATACGTATTATCCATGAGAAAATTTTTATTAACATAGGGTATAGAGAATTTTTATTGTACAAAGGGGCTATTTCAAATATTTAAAATTCTAGATTCACTAATCAAGAGGAATTGTAAAAATTGCTACTAATAAGCTATTATTTTATCGCCAACTGATAAAAAAAAGACTCGGACCACAATTAATTCCAAAATATTATTCCTTCTTTGTAAAATTCGTCTATCAATATTATTATAAATATTTTTTGATACCGTTAAAAATACTAAACCATTTCCATTCAATCTATCATCTTTATTATTTACTGATTTCTTCTTTTTATAAAGACATTTCTTTAATTTCTGTATTTACTGACTGTTTTTCAAAAATTATTTCCGTCATTTCGTTATCTAAAATTCAAAAATGAATCCTTTTCTTTCTAAATTAATTTTTCGACTTTCTTGTAGATAATATTAACTTTCATAGGTAAATTGTAATAAATTTCAAAATTTCAAAATTGAATGAAATTCAAAAATTCCTCTTTGCTTAAATATTTCCTCTTTCTTGGTAGATATATTAACTTTCATTTTACGTAAATTCTAATAAATTCCAAAATTACACATGTATATAAAGCTTTAAAACTTATAATTGGAAAGACGACGTTCTCTGTTAAAAAAAAATTATCAAGAAGAAAATATTACTGAGCGCGTGTCTCTAAAAAATTCTCAATTTGCGGATAATTATTTGCAAGAAAATATCGCGCTTTGGCTTTCTATTAAAAAATGTTTTTTTTCCTGAAAAAACTGCATTTAGAATAATGAATACTATTGTGTATATAATATAATATTATTCTTTTTTTTTGTCTTTTAAATTGCAATAGCGGTAGAAATATAAAAATGATATTTTTACTTCAGGGGGCGGGGAGGGGAATTGATTCTTTAAAATTAATCAATATTATGGATGAATCGATGCAATGTACTTCTTTTTTTTTGTCGTACGACGTTGAAATAGTATGAATGAGTATATTACAGAATTGTACGAAGTCTTCTTATTATTTAAGCGATATTATCTGTATATGATACAAGCGTGCGATCGCTAACCCGTTTTGGAGTGATTAACACGGTCTTGACACCTGCAACAGGGGAAAAAAATAATTCTGTTAATATTTTTTTACATTTACATATTAAATTTACAATTATTATTATTACTATTTATCACAATTTAATTAAATATTCATTAAATACTATTTATTCTTGATAATATATTATTAAATTATTATTATTATTTATTTCGTTATAACTATTACTAGCAAATGTTATTAATTATTCTTCATAATTTTCTAAAATATTAATAAAAGTCTTTAAAACAATTCAATTATTTTCATGATTAATAATAATTTTCGTAAGAATTTAATGCTTTTTTTAAATAATCAACATTTTCCGAGGAATTGAATTTTTTTAAAAAGAATTTTAACTGAATTGCTTGAAAGAATTTCACTTAAATTTAAAAACGATTAAATTATTCAATAAAATTTTAATAAAATTCTTTAAAGACTTCAATTATTATTATAAATACTAAAATTTTACTGAGAAATCCAATTATTTTCAATGCCATTTGAACTAAATTCTTTGAAAGAATTTTTATTCTTCTTTAAAGCTATTCAATTATTTTTAATAATTTTTATAAAAGTTTTCTAAAGAATTAAATTGCTTAAAAAAATTTTAATATAAAATTCTTGAAATGAATGCAATCATTTAAAAACTTTCAATAAAATTTTTTTCAAAATTTTAATTATTTTTAGAAACAATAAATACATTATTTCTTATTGAAATTCAATTATTTTTATTGTGAATAACATTTGTCGAAAGAATTCAATTATTTTTTTAAATTTTAATAAAATTCTTCACAAGCTTTCAATTATTTTTAGAAACAATAAAATTATTCACATAAATTTAATCAATTTAAAATACAATTTTAATAGAATTTCTCAAAAGTGTTAAATTATTTTTGTAAATAATAAAATTATTCGTAGGAACTCAATTATTTTCAAAACAAATTAAACAAAATTTTTTGATTCAATTAAATTATTGATAAGAATTTTCTTAAAATTTGTCAAAAGAATTCAATTCATTTTAAAACTTTTTAATAAAATACTTTTAAAAATGGCATTTATTTTCAAACTTTTTAATAAAATTTCACAAAAGAATTGCATTATTTTGAACATTTTTAATACACAATGTTCAATTATTTTAAAAAGTTTTAATGAAATTCTTTACAGATATTTAGTCCTTTTAAAAGTTTTTAAAAAAATTGTTTATCAGAATTCAATTAATTTCAGTACAAATTTAATTAAATTTAAAAAAAAAATTTAATTATTTTCAAGAGTCTTTTCTTTAAAACTATTGGAATTGTTGCAAAGAATTTTATAAAAGTATGTTAGATAATAATTAAATTTTTCTAAAAATTGAATTGTTTCAAAGGAATTTTAATAGTTTTAGAAGAAAGTAATTGAATTTTTCCTAATAATATTGTTAAAATTTTTTTAAAAGTTGAATTTTTTCGTGAAATAATTGAAACATTGAAAAATTGTTTCGAAGGATTAATTTTTTTTAGAAAAAAATTGTACTGTTTTCAAAAATTTTTTAACGAATTAAAAAAAAAATTGAATTTATTCGCGGAATTTTATTGAAAATAATTGAACTTTTGCAAAAAATATTATAAAAATATTTGAATTCTTCTGAAGAATATTCTTTATGAAAATAATGTAATTCTTACAAAGAATTATATTAATAAGTAATAAATTCTAATAAATTAATTATAAATATTTCTTATTAATTTTACTATAGAATAATAATTATTTTTAAAAATTTTAATAAATCCTTTGAAAAAATTCAATTATTTTTTGAAAAAATTAAAATCTTTGCAAAAATTTAATTATTTTTAATAAAATTTCACGAAAGAATCCAATTTTGTTATAAATTTTTTCGAAAGAATACAGTAGTTATATTCTTAAAGAATATTTATTTGAAAAAATTTTATTACGAATCAAGCAAAAACTTGGTTTCTTTCGTAAAATTTGGTTGAAAACAATTGGAGTTTTGCAAAAAATGTTTTTAAAAATAATTGAAATCTTCCGAAGAATGTTAGGTATGAAAAAAATTGAATTCTTTTGTGAAGAATTATATTAAAATTATCAAAAATATAAGCAATAATAATTATGTACTTAATAAGTGAATTTTCTTAATTTTGATTATGAAATTATTCAAATAAATATTTTGTAATTTGCATAATAATAATAATAAAAACTTGAATATCAAGAACATTTGCTAGTTGATTAATAAATTTAATTGATAATTAGAAAAAAGGGAAATTTACCTTGATTGTGAACGTTAGATGAGTGTCGAGACGATAAAAAGACTACTGGTTGAGTAGGGTGTTAGTCACCTCAGAGATGGACAGCAAAGGACTCCCAGCGTCCGGTTTTGGATCTGTGGGGCAGCCGGACCCATCATTGAGCCCGACGACCCCACCACGTGATGATGCGTTGGATAATACAAGACGTTGTTGTTGTTGTTGCTGCTGTTGCTGGTGGTTGTGCTCGTCGTGGTGATGGTGGTGACGTTGCTGATGATGGTGTCCGTTTCCATGGGGATGGACATGTTCATGCCCATGTCTAAGCCCATCCCTACACCCGTTATCCCTGCCGATGGTAACGTGCTACAAAGCAGAAAAGTCTAATTAAAATCAAGTGAAAATAATCCTATCATATTAATTACTATCCTTTTATTTATTCTCAATTAGTGTCGCTAAATTGTTCAAAAAAATTAGTGGAGATTAATTAAAAATTAACAGGATGATTTGATTCATTTTTATTTTATTTGCAAGAAAATTGCCTTAAAACTACGCCTTTTCATGAAATGAATTAAATTAAAATTAAATTACTTATTGAATCAAACTTTTTTTATTTATTTTTTTATTTTTTCTTGTTTTCAAATTTTTACTTTACTAAAACTTTGAACGCTTAAACGAACGACGATATTTTTTTACTGCTTTTAATTAGAATTTAAAACAAAATAATTTTGTATAATTAACAAATTAATTCTAAACTAAAAATTTAAATCTTATTCTAATTAATTAATTAGTTAATTTATCTTTTTTTTTCTTTATCTTACAAATTTTCAGGGTTTTCGCAAAAAGAAATACAGAACAATTTTTTTTTTTTTGAACAATTTTAACTAATTTTTCTTTTGCAATTATAATTTATGCAATTTTAATGAAAAATGCAAAAAAAAACATATTTTTTCATTATTCGGGAGAATTCGATGAAGAGAAAAATAATTGTGCTCTATAGAAATAAATTTTGAAGAATTGATATACGGATTATAGAAGTGTGTTAAAGAATTTGGAAACGGTAGTAAAAAAAATTTATTTAAAATTATTATTTTCTGTTACTTCTGTAAATTTCATTTAAGTTGTTAAATGATATTTTAGTTAGACTTTTTAAAAAACTCATGAAAATTTGACACTGGAAAAATAAACAGTTTTAGTCAAACAGTTTAAATTTCCATATAATCGAAATATTATTTTTAAATTCTATTTACACTTTTTTTTTTAAGTTATAACATTTTAATTTAATTGTTTACCTTATTCTTTTCTAGGTACAGAATTTCATACAAATTAATTACTTTTTGCAAACACAATTCGTAATTTAATTTAAAAAATTTAATAGTCATAATTTAGAAATTTTTAATTTTAAAATTGGAAAAAATTTCTTAAGCAGTTCTTAATCTTTTTTATAATGGACACGTCAATTAATTATAATACCAGTCGATTTCGAACGGACGCGATAAAAAATTGTAAATTTTACAAAACGCAATATTTATAAATAGCAAAAAAAAGAAAAAATACCAAAATAATTGGAATTAATTTTTCCATTCTTTCTGTAAACTTTGAATTGAAATAGAAAAATTGAATTTGTTCTGAACAAGCAAAATCTACTGTATAAAATTTATTTAACGAGGGATAATTTGTTAATTGTGAAAAACAGTTGTTCCTGAAATAATCATCTGAACTAAATTATCCTATTTATTTGTCAAAATTCAAAAAATTAATTTCCTCTGGTTTAAAATTATTTTTTGCAATTGAAATCAATAACTTATAAGTAAATTCTAATCTTTAAAACTTAGAATTAATTTTTCTAAACAAATTTTTGAAAATTAGACTTTGTTTTTAATTTTGGGAAAATAAGAATTATAGTTCAATTATTATAATGATAGACAATTAGAATTAATTTTCATTCTAATTTTTAAAAATTAAAATTAATTTCAATTACAATTTTTGAACATTTGACTTAATTATCTTTACAATTTTAAAAATTGGAAATAAAGTTTGTAATAAAATGTTTGAAAATTAGAATTTTCATTTCAAAATAAGAATTAAATTTCAATAATTATTGTAATTTTTGACAATTAGATTGAAATTTCATTCTGATTTTTGAAAATTTGAATTCATTTTAATTCGAATTCTTGAAAATTTAAATTAATTTCAATTGAAATTTTGAAAATTGGAATCAAAATTTTGCATTGAAATTTTTGAAAGTTAAAATTCTTTTCACTCAAATTTTGGAAAATATGAATTAAATGTCAATAATTGTAATTTTTTTAAATTACAATTACTTTCAACTCTAATTCTTGAAAAATGAAATTAATTTCAATTGCAATTTTGAAAATTGAAATCAACATTTGCAATGAATTTTTTTAAAATTAAAATTCTTTTTCATTCTAATTTTGCAAAATAAGAATTAAATTTCAATAATTATTGTAATGTTTGACAATTAAAATTATTAATTTTCATTCTGAGTTTGGAAATTAGAAGAAATTTGATTTCTAATTTTTTAATTGCAATTTAAAAAATAAGAATAAAATTTTGCAATCAAATTTTTGAAAATTTTAATTAATTTTAATTGCAATCTTAAAAATTGGAATAAAATTTTGCAATCAAATTCTAGAAAATTAGAAATTACTTTTAGTTTTGAAATTTGGAATTTAGAGTCTAAATTAATGAAAATATTTTAGAATTAATTTTAATTCTTGCTAATTAGATATAATTTCAATTCCAATTCTTGAAAATTATAATCAATTTGAATTTTGTTTCTTGAAAATTGTAATTAATTTCAAATCTAATTCTTGAAAATGAAGATTCATTGTTGAAACTAAATTTTTGAAATTGACAATATTGACTTTCATTTTATTTTTTTCAAACTAGTGTGTCTTTCATGTTTATTTGTTAAAATTATAATTAAGTTTTACTAAAATATAATTATAATTTTTTTTTAAATTAACATTTGAAAAGAAATTTTTGTAAATTAGAATTAATTTTTATTCTGATTTTTAAAAATTCGTTTCTTTTAATTATAATTCTTAAAAATTAGAATTAAATTTGAATTTGATTGTAATTTTTGAGGATTAAAATTAATTACAATTTTTCGAAATTAGAATTAGGTTATGAAATACTCAAAATTATTATAATTCTAATTTTCGAGTAAATATTCATTTAGTGACGCAATTCATTTAATTACTCAATATCGAATCAGTTAATAATCAAATTTACATCTAGACATTCTTTGTTTTCAGAAAATTTGTAATCTCTGCCTTGATAAAATGTTTTTGATCGTTTGATGCGAAAAAATGGTTGGAAAAACAAAAGTTTTTCGAAACTTTTTTTCGAGTCAAACCAAGAATCAAGAAGGACAACTAGACGATTATTTCCGAAATGACCCACAAGAAATGGTCTTTAATCGTGCCAAAGATTTTGACAGGACTCAATTGTTCGAAAAAAGAAAAAAAAAGTGATAATGGATTGTGCAGAATTGAAATACGAAAACGAAACCAGAAGAGAGACAGTAATAAAGAATATAAAAAATGCAAGTGTCACCGACCGTCCGACTCGACTGGCACCCGGCAAATAAAGATTGAGTGAGTTGACGGTGACACTCACTGGGACGTGTGCCTTGGTGGTGCGGGGTGGTGATGGTGGTAAGGATAGTACTGGTAGTGATGGTGATGTTGGACTCCTTGCCATACCTCGGAGCCCGTGTCCCCATGACCATGACCAGGATGAGCGTGCGTGTAACCGGCAGTTGTTCCATAGTGAGCAGTGGTAACAACAGGATATTGCAACTGTGGCGGCGGTGCTTGCTGCTGCTGCTGCTGTTGTTGTTGCTGCTGCTGCTGCTGAGCCTGCATTTGCTGATGATGAGCTTTCAATCTCGGCGGACTCGGTGCTGTTGTCTGATTTGTCGGCGAATTACGTTTCCATTTGCAATCGCCATTAATTGAATTCATTTCGGCGAGTGATTTCAGTGGATCGCCACTGTTGGAGTTGCCGGAAATGGAGGCGTTCACCGAATGAGAGGATCTCGTCGAGCAGGGTGTCGGTGGACTGTAGGTGCCGTTGTTCTTCGGTGAGGTGCGATTTGGTGGTGCGCCCCACATGAGGACAGTTTGTCGTGGCGCTTCACTGCCGTAGAGATCGGGTTTGATGTCCTCCATTTTTGGAGTGAGAACGCCATTCGCCGCTGACACGGGCGAACTGCCCGCTGAATTGCTCGATGACGCTCCCTCGAGGGACTGTCGACTGCTGGCTCGGATGACGTTCATGTCGCCGGCTGAGTGAATGGGTCCGCCTGTGACGGGACTCGGTGCGTAGGGGGAACTTCCAACGCTGCCCGGAAGTCGGGTGTCGGTGTAATTGTACTTTGGTGATTCGCTGAGCTGTTGGCAGTAGATCTTCTCCTCGGTCTTGTTGCCCAGTTGGTGACTGTCGTAGGTCGGTAGGGAGACGTCGATGAAGCCGTTGTAGGCGGTTGTTGTGTGATACTCGGGATAATAGGAACCTAGGGGTCGATATTGGAAAATATTTTCCGTCGCTGTTAGGTACCTGGAAAAAATAGTTCCTCATTAGAAAATTGAAAGGAAATGTGAATAATTAATTATAGTAATTATTTATTTATCTAAAAAACTTAGAAATGGGGGAGAAATTCACCTGTTATCGAGAGCAGTTGTCGGATAGAGTGTTTGGTGATAGTTGCTGGTGTGACCGATGTAGGTGGTTAAGGAGGGATCGGTCGCGGTTGCAACGGCAGCTGGTGCATAAGGCGTTGCGTACATTGGATTGAGATTGCTGTACGCTGCAGCAACGGCAGCTGCGGCACTCGTGTCGGCTGTCAAGTAGTCGACTGACGTGACTGTTGGTGTTGCGGGTGGCGATATCGACGATTGATTCGACAATTTGGTGCGCTTGTTTCGACAGGTCGACAAAAAATCCCTCAATTGTGTTTTGTAACGCCTATTAACACGCTGTGGCGTTGGTTGCGCTGGAATTGTTGGTGTCATCGTTGAACCCGATAGACTGTCGCTATCAGAAAAATAACTGTTGGTTAGTCCTGCGTCCAGGTAGCTGACCTTGAAGTCCATTGTTCTCTTTCCTAATAAATCTCTACCTTCCTCCTCCCTGTAATTCAATTTCATATCATCAATATAATTGGAAAAAAACCAAAACATATTCAATTTTTACACGAAATGAGTTTCTTTCATTTTTAAATAAAATTAAAATTCCAAAATCATTCTTTTGGAAAATAATAATTAATTAATTTTTCATTGTAAATGTTCATAAAAAGTTCAAATGTTTATTCTGGTAACAATTCTTCGATTCCAAATTTTTCCAAAGTTCAATTATTTTTCAGATTTTCAGTAAGAATTCGTCAAAAATACGATTATATTAAAACAACATTTTTTTAGTGCAAAAATGAAATTACAATATAGAATTTATTTTTAAACTTGACAAAATTTAATCAATTTAAATTGTCTTTGGGAATTTAACTGACTTTAAAAAATTTTAATTACACTTTTTCAAAAGACGAATTTCTTAAATGATTGAATTTTTTTTTTTTTTGAAGAATATTCTATTAAGAATTTTGAAAATAAACAAATTTTGTTAAGGAAAATTACTACTATTGTACTGAAGATAAGCAAATTTTATCACAAATAAAAATTATTTTCTTCCTTTGGAGAATTTTATACAAATTTTTTTAAATAATTAATTTCTTTTAAAAAATGTAAAGATTGTATTCTAAATAATTGGATTTTTAGGAAAATTTTATAAAATTATTTCGTAAATTATTTTAATTTTACATAGAATTTTTTTATGAACTATTTTAATGTTATATAAAATTTATTTACAGAATTAAAAAAATATTTCTTACATAAGAGGTCGATGAGTGCTAATGACAAAGTCAGGTTTGGAGTTTTTGTACACTAATCTCGAACTAGTTTGCAACCATTGCCAGCCTCCGTCTTTCGTTTGAAATCTATAAGCGATCATACCTGACGCTCCTGTTTTGAGTACTGAAAAGAGAAACAAATCATGAGAAAAAATTCCAAATCAAAATTCAGAATAAATAAAAATTGATAAAAATAAAAATTCCTTTTTTCGAAATAGAGATAGAGAAGAAAATAGATACTTACATTCTTGATGAGCACTGGCAACGTACGCCAAATCATCGTAATGAACTAAATCATAACCACCGAGATTAGCTAATTCCGTGTCGGAATAACCGAGAAGCATTTTTCCCCGCTGGTCCATTGAGACGAGTGCAAGATCGAGTTTATGTTTGCTTTTGAACATCACTTCCTTCTGTGGTACTTCTAACAATGAAGGTGGTCCAAATGGAGTGCAGAGAGCGAACAAAGCTAATGGTGGCTCCTCAGTTTTTCGATTCTGTCCATGAAGCACTTTCACTCGGCCCCTAATGTCTAATCTCTGAAAAAGTAAATATAGAATTAATGATAATTGTTTTTTTTATTTGCTTATCATTTATTTATTAATTTACTTCAATGATATAGAAATTTTTTTAAGTAGTATAAAACAGTTTTGTTCGGACAAATTGATTGTATTCTAAGTTCTCTTATATAAAAGTAGTAAAAGTTAATTTATATTTTTCTCTGTGTATATTTTTGTGAGACTTCTATTTATCTATTATATTATCCATTATTTATATATTAATATTATAATCGTATTCTGATTATCTGTTCGCAGATTGCAATTAGTTATTTGCTTTTTTATTTCTTAACTTATTAAACATAAATAAAATAATTAAAATTGTTATTAAAAACATCATTTATTGTTTTAAATATTTTCAATTTTAATTGAAACTGTTGCATTTTATCAAAAAAAAAGTTGATATTCATAACATTTTTTCGAAGAATTTTATTATTTAGGAAAATATTTACATTTTTCGCAACGAATTTTATAACGAATTAAAAAAAAATTTAATTCTTTCGTGGAATTTTTTTTTAAATAATTGAATTACGTCAAAAAATGTTACATACTTCGAAAATTAAAAAAAAATTGAATTCTTTTAAGAAACGTTATTAAAATCGTATTCGAAATAATTTAATTTTATATTAATAAATAAAATAAAAAATTTTTTTTGAAAAATTAAATGAAACAAAATAATTGAATTATTATGAAAAACTTTTGTAACGGATTTAAAGAAAATTAAATTCTTTTGTCAAATGGTTGAACAGTAATTGAATATTTTTGCAAATAATTTTTAGTATTTTAAAGTATAATTAAATTGTTTAAAATTTTAGAAAATAAGTGAGTTATTTTTGAAAAATATTTTTTAAAATTAAATTTTTTCACGAAAGAAAAATAAAAATGAAATTATTCCATTAATATTGTATAAGAAATGCTTAAATTTTTGCAAAGAATTTTTCAAACATAGTATTATTTTTTCAGTAAAATTAAAAATAGTAAGAAAAAACATAATTCAGGGGTTAAAGTATTATTAAGTCAGGTAAGAGATTTTGAATTATTTTTTCTTGAAATTAATAATTTGTGATTATTTTGCTATTTGTTATTATTGATTTTTTAAGTTAGTTAGTTGAAAAACAATTTTCGCCTGTTATATTTTTTGATGAGAAGATAAATATACCGACAGTGGAAATATTTACACATGCTATTTATAATATTTATACAGGCACCGTTAAAGTTAATTTACTTTAAAAAATTTTTTCTCCAGAGAATCTTTAAGTGGGTTCATATAGAGTACTCGTCGGTAGTTAATGTACTCGCCGAGGGTTTACAGAAAAAAGCAATTATCTTCGAAGAAGAGGTTTATTAAGAGGAAGTCTTAGACTCTACACTCTACAGTTAGCAGTTCAGTTTGCCCTTATAGCATATACACCCTCTTATTTCCTTTCTTTCCTTCTTCTTTTTTTCCTCTTTTCTTTTTTCCTTCTCTTCTTCTTTCTTCTATCCATGCCTTCTTTTTCCTTTATCCATGTTTTTCCTTTCCTTTTATTCTCTTTTCTTTTTTCTTCTATCCTTATCTTTTTTTTTCTTCTATCATTGTCTTCTTTTTCCTTTATCCACTTTTTCTTCTTTTCTGTTTCCTTCTCTTCTTTTTTCCATCTTTTCTTCTTTTCTTTTCTCTTTTTCCTTCTTTTATTTATTTTCTATTTTGCATTTTTCTTTTTTCTATCCTTCCTTTTTTTCTTCTTTTATTATTTTCTTTCTTATTCTCTCTTTCTTTTTTATTTCTCTCTTTCCTTATTTAATTATTTTCTTTTTTTATTCTTCCATTTTTCTTCTTGTTTTTATACTTTTTCCTTTTTCTCTTTTTCCTTCTTGCAATTTATATTCTTTTTTCCATTTTTCTTTCTTTCATTCTTCCATTTTTCTTCTTGCCTTTCTACTTTTTTTCTTTTCTCATTTCTTTTCTCTCCTCCCGCACTCTTTTCCTCTTTCTTCTTTCCTTCTCCATTTTTAACTTCCTTTCCTCTTTTCTTTCTTTTTTTTTCATTTTTTCTTTCTCCCCATGTTTTTTCTTATTTCCCGTCGTCCACACCGCGGGACGTGTCTCTTATCGACTCGTTCTTTTCCCTTTACGACAGTGAAATTATTAATTACTGTTTTGTACGTCGGCACTTTGTCCTTGTGAGCGTGGAGAAACAGGCGCAAGGACCATATATATATACTGAATGAGTTGGCTCGCTCACCAAAAGACAAAAATTGCTCCGCAACCAATCGCTCGCGGTCACCATGCCTTCATTATACTAATTGTCGTTAATGCAGTTGACAAAGGAAAAAAATTTTCACACGATTTTGTGTGATTTTGTGATGAATATTGTTATTTATAAAAATAATTGAATTTTTGCGATGAATATTGTTATTTATAAAAATAATTGAATTTTGCAATATGTTTTATTAAAGTTTCTGATAATATTTGAATTTCTGGGTAGAATTTTGATGATTTCTTCCTTTCTGAAGAATTCAATTCCTATTTTGATAAATATCAAAATTCTTTTCAGAAATATAATTATCAAAAATTTTCATACGATTCATTATTTTCAACAATTTTTATAAAATTAATTATTTTCGAGAATTTTCATGAAATTCATTATTTTATAAAATTCAATTATCTTCATACGTAACAATATTCATAAAAAAAATTCTATTATTTTCAAAACTAACTTTTCTATAAATAGCAAAATTTACAGATTTAAATAAAATTCATGTCAAAATTCCAATTATTTTCAAAAATTTTTCTTAGTTCAATACAAATATTTTCTAAAATAATAAAATTTTCACAAGTAATTAATTATTTATGATTTTTTTGTACAAATTTCTTTGCAATAATTTAATTAGTCAATAATTTTAAAGGATTTAAATTATTCTAATAAATATTAAGATTCTCTTCAGCGATTTAATTATTTCCATAAATAATAAAAATCATCACAAAATTTCAATCAGACTTTAAAAACAATTTTAATTAAATTTCTCAACAAAAAAAAATTATTTTTCAAAATTCTATTAAAATTCGCAAAAAGAATTCAATTATATATGAAAGTTTGTTTGATAAAATTTTAATTTTGAGAAACATTTAATTATTCAATAAATTAAATTTTTTTTATTTAAATAACAGAATTGTAGAATTTGCTAACAAAAATAAATTCAAAAATCACTTTCCATTAAAGTTTTAGATAATAATTGAATTCTAGGAGAATTTACAAATATAATTGCGCAATTTTTAGAAATAATTGAATTTTAAAAAGGATTTAAAATAAAATTTTTGCAAATCTAAATTTTGATTACTTTCAAATTCAAAATTCTGTAGAGCTACTGGTTTAAAAAAATTTTTTTTTGTAATTATTACAAGCTTTTATTTTCTATTGTATATTTGATTGAAGAATTTCCGGACAATTAAAATTTCGTAAAATTGAATAAATTGTAAGCAAAATGAATTTAAAAATTCTGCAAGTACTTTGTTAAAAAAATTATCAAAAATTAATTGATGTGAAGAAGAAGTTTAGTCAAAAATTCTGGAAAATAAAAATTGAATTGAAATTATGAAAATAATTTCGAATTATTTCACACTATGAAATTCATCAAATTAAAAGAATGTTCTTACATTCTTATAATTTGATGAATTTCAAAAAGAGTTGATTTTAAAATATTTGAACATCTTAATTCCTGTGCAAAAATAATAAAAATTAAATATTTATTAAAAAAAGGAGTTACAGATACTTTCGAATAATTTTACAATTAAAGAAATTCGTAAATAAGTGTAATTCGATTTTATTTTAAATCGCAATTTTTTACTTATCTCACAATTCTTAGAATGAATCAGAATATTCTTTAGAGTCTGCGAGAAAATAACAATTTTCTTTAGAAATCAGGGAAAAATCGAGGAAAACAAAATTAAATTTTTGAAGTCATAAAATTTTTATTTAACTCTTTTTTTGGTTTTCTTGATTTAACACAACAACAATTTTATTTCTCTTTTTTTATTTTGTTGCTTTAACAAGAAAATATTTACTTTACTTTTTTTTGGTGTTCTCGTTTTAGTAAAATAATTTAAAAAAAGAGTAAAATAAAATGAAAATTCTTTACTAATAATTTAATTTACTTTAATTATTAATAAATAAAAAAAAGTGTTTAAAAGCTCAACTAAGGGTAATAACAATTAACGCAATTATTATTAATTTGGAATGCAAAAGAAACTGAATATTTTTCCTAGAAAAGAATTACAATTAAAAATTTCAAAAGAAAATAGTGATTTTTTTTAATAGTTCCTTCTCGCGTTCATAATAATTATGAAGAGGTGAATATAATTTGCTTCGAAGGGAAAATAAGAAGCATTCCAGTATCAATAGGGAGTGTGTGTTATTCCGTGAATCGATAAAAGAAGAAATGGTGTATATGGTGCCCGGATGCATTGAGATAGTAGACGTTATACGGCTTTTTATTTCATGAAAGTTGAGAATTGCATACGAATCGACATAATTATAGGAGTACGTACCAGAAAACCGGATGTGTTATCCAACAGACAGCGGAACCGCACCGTGAAACTTCGCTCGAGAAGGTGGCTGTGTTGCGGCGAGAGAGCATCGTGGAGAGGAAGGGTGGCACTCTCGGCCGGGAGGAATGAATTCCACATTAATTGTCTCTGCAATTCTTCTCGATCTTCACTATGCACCAATTCATAGACACTCTGATGCACAATGTCCGACTGAAATTCATGAAAAAAAAGAACGAAATTAGTATATTAAAATCATTTTCTTCTTTACTATTTAAAAAAAAAAAATTTCTTATTTTTTTACAAAATAATTAAACGAGGAATATTTTATTCATTATTTTACAATAAATTTTAACTCAATTTTCCAACAGGAAATGATTAAAAAATTACCTTTTTTACTATATAAATCAAAAATGTTTAACTGGTGTCCGACTATAGAAGACAGTGTCCTAATACTAAAGCATTCGTTATTTTTCATTAAAATGTTTAAATTTTACTAATAAATAGTAATAATATTTAAATTTAAATTAGTAAATTTTACTAATAAAGTAGTAGAAATTAAAAATTTCTAAATTTAAATTAGTAAACTTTACTAATAAATTATCAGAAATTACAATTTATTAGGAAAATTAGATAATTAGTAAAAATATTTGCTAACATGAATTATTATTGACTGAACTACTATTTAAATTTGAATTAGTGAAAATGTTTACTAATTTGAATGAGTGACTAAGTTTTTGCTTTCGAATTTTTTCTTTTTCGAAAAAAAGAACGAAATTATTATATTGAAATCATTTAAAAAAAAAAAAAAATTTTCTTATTTTTTTTACAAAATAATTAAACAAGGAATATTTTATTAATTATTTTACGAATCATAGTATCGGAATATATTGATGCAAACCATTTTCAAGCAGCGCAATGCGTAGCACAAATTTTTGTTGATAATTAATTATAAATATTATAACTTATACGATTTAAATATTACATTATAAATTTTAATAAAGAATTCAATTTTCCAGCAGGAAATAATTTAAAAAATTACCTTTTTTACTTTATAAATAAAAAATGTTTAACTGGTGTCCGACTATAGAAAAAAGTGTCGTAATACTGAAGCATTCGTAATTTTTCATTAAAATGTTCAAATTTTACTAATAAATTAGAAGAAATTAAAAATTTCTAAATTTAAATTAGTAAATTTTACTAATAAATTAATAGAAATTAAAAATTTCTAAATTTAAATCAGTAAACTTTATTTATAAATTTATTAGTAAAATTTACTAATTCTAAAGCAAAATATTTTTAAAATATTTTTACTTATTCAAATTTAGACAGTAGCTAAAGATACGCGGCGGTATTCCATTTATTATTATTTTGTAAATTAAAAAAATTTACTTTTTTAAGAAAAAACATCATTTTTTTAATTGATAACAATTTCAAAATTTAAATAGGTCTATTTATTTAAGGACATAATATTTAATATTTTTGTTTATTATATTTTGTAAAATTTCTCAAAAGAGTACAATTATTTCTAAAATTATTACTTAAATTAAATTCAATTAATTTCATAAACTTGAATATAAATTCAATTTTATTTCAAATTTTTAAATAAAATTTTCGGAAAAAATTCAATTATTCGCAAATATTCTTGGAAAAAATTCAATTATTTTTATGAATTGGAAAATTCTCCGCAAGAATACAATTATTTTCATAAAAAAGAATTCTTTAATGGAATTCAATTATTTTCAAAAATAAAAAAATCTTTCAAACGAAGTCAACTATTTTCAATACAATTTGAATAAAATTTCTCGAATGAATACAATTATTTTTAAAACGATTATTTAAATTTAATTTTTTTCAAGATTTTTGATAAGAATTCAATTATTTTTAACAGTTATGATAAGAAAATTCTTCGCAACAATTTAATTAGTTTTATAAATTGTACAATTCTTGGCAAGAATTAAATTATTTTAATACAATTTTAATAAAATTTCTCTAGCAGGTTAAATTATTTTTCAAAAAATTGTTATAAAATTATTTTAAACAATTCAAAAGTTTTCAAAAGTTTGTAATAAAATTCTCTGTGAAATTCTCTTATTTTTAAAATATTAAATTAAAAATTACTTTTAAAAAACTCATTATTTTTACGAAATTTAATGAATATTCTTAAAAAAAATTGTAATTTTTTACAAAAAATCGAATAAAATTGTTTAAAAAAATTTAATTTTCTATGAATAATTTTAAATTCTTTTAATACTTCAATTTACTTTTTAATTTTAATTATAAATACCTTACAAGAATTCAATGATTTTCACTACATCGACAGTTTAATTATTTCTGAAAACAATTAAATTCTTAAATAAAATTTTATTAAAGTTTCTTTAAATAATTGAATTCTTGCGAAAAAATCTACTATTTCTACAAATAATTGTAATAATTACAAAATTGACATTTTGCAAAAAAATGTATTACAATTAATAAAAATAATTGATTTCTTAATAAAATTCAATTACTTTCAAAAAGTTTAGAAATAATTTATTTTAAAAACTCCACTTTCTTAAAAAATATTTAAGTAAATTGTTAAAAACAATTCAACAAAAAAAGCAAACAGCAACTAAATTCAAACTGCGAACTGCGGAATACGACGATTGAATTCAATTATTAATTTATAGATTTTTGTTTTTGAATTACTAATAAATTAGTAGAAATTACTATTTTTATAGGAAAATATGTTATTTAGTAAAATTTTACTAACATACAGTAATTTCTACTAATATATAGTAATTCTTAATGATATATTTTTCTAGTTTACTAATTCAAAAGTAAAACTCAGTCACTACTTCAATTTAGTAAATACTTTTACAAATTAAAATTTAGAGAGTAGATTAATTGAAAGATATTTATTTTCTAATGAATTTAAATTCTTAACGACTAATTTAAATTAGTACATATTTTTAGATATTTACAAATTCAAATTTAAGTTTCAAATTTAGATTTAGATTAATTGATAGAGATTTACTTTTCAATAGACTTAAATTTTTATCAACGTTTTTAAATTAAAGTAACTAAATATTAAATTTATTTAAATGAAAAAATAAAAAATAAATGAAATTTATTAACTATCTTATTTTATTCATTTAAATTCTTCATTTATTGGAATCATTTATTGACTTCATTTTTAATTTTATTTTAATTTAATTTATATTTTATTTATTATGCTAAGAAACTCTTTATTCATTATGTAGATCTATTATTGTATTAAGAAATACTCTATACGTATTATATTAAGAAATATTCATATATATAATCAGATATTGGAAATATTTTTCTTAATAACATTTTAATAGAGAACACGTGCTATAAATTCTTTATCGTATTTTGTTTTCAGTGCTTCTAACATTGGAAAATAAAATTATTCATAAAATGTACTTTATCAAGTTGTTATATTCGTATATAGTACTTTTTTATCTCTACATACATACATTATAAGTTACCGCGTAGTTATAATATAACACATTTCTCCATATATATAAAAGAAGATATTGTACATTATTCTTCGAGTGAACTTAATTATGAATAAATTCAAGAAAGTAAAGTTAGTCTATTCAAGCCTCGTATTTAAAGTTATACACAATTCTTTAATATGAAATGTAGACTGTATGTTAATGACCATGATAAAAGGAGTAATGTCAACTGAATACTATGCGCACTAACTCGCACAAATTGACGAGATTTAGCACTGCCTATATACTTTGATTTAAGGAAAAAAATTACTCTCAGCTTAAGACAATAATATATAATTTTGAAAAAAAACATTTTTCCTATTTCTATATATTATTATAATTTTACCACTGTTTTTCTAAGAATATGTCAAAATTGAGACAAAAAAATACACTGAAGAAAAAACATTTTTTTATTTCTATATTATTATAATAAATTATACTACAGTTTCTCTAATAATATAAAATTGAGACAAAAATTAAATTAAAAAAAATTTATTTGATTCAAATAACCGATTAATTGACAATTATTATCAATTAAATATTTACTTGTATTTGTATTTATATTTGTATTTTTGTTTTTTTTATTTTTTGTATTGTTTATTGGAGTCAATTAAATGGTTAAAATCATATTTGCTTTAAATACTGAAATTATTGGCTCAAATATCATTTAATTGACTCCAATGAATGTTATTTAATTCACTTAAATATTTAATTGCTAATAGTCAAGTAATCGGTTATTTCAATCAAATAAATTTTTTCAGTGTAATTTTATTGCTTCATCGCATCAATTTAGCTACGTTTTTTGTCTCAATTTTATATTCTCGGAAAAATTACAACACAAATGAAATTTTTTTTATTATACTAAACATTGAATTCAACAATCAATTCCGAGTCAGGTTTCTTTCAATTTAATTTAAAAATTTTTTTTTTTAATTTAAAAATAAATATTCTCTAAAAAATATATTTGAATTAATCATATTTTACAATTGAATCAACCGAATTTTTATTAACTGAAACTTATTCTCCTTTTAATCAAAAATTTAAATAAAGTTCCGTTGAAAAATGACTAAAAATGACTATAAAAAAAAATATTAGTATTCAGTATTTACTCTTTTTTAGTTTTGAAATATATTATTAAGTATAGTTTTAATGTTTCCTACACTGAAAAAAAATTTATTTGATTCAAATAACCGATTATTTGATTATTATTAAATAAATATTTACTTGAATCAAATAATTTTTATTTGAATCAATTTAATAATATTTGTTTTAAATACTGAAGTATTTAATTCAAATACAATTTATTTGATTAAAAAAAAATTATTTGATTCAAGTAAATATTTATTCGATAATAGTCAAATAATCGGTTATTTGAATCAAATAATTTTTTTTTCAGTGAAATGAAATTTAATTAAGAATGTCGAGAATAAAATTTAATTATGAATTATTAATTTTTTTAATGATATATGTATTTTAATTTATTTACCAATAAAATAGAATAATAAATAAAATAATCAAATTTAATTTAATAAATTTTCATTTCCTCTATTGTTTAAATTGCGTCCACTTTTATTGTACTGGAAGTGTTTATTTGTAAAAAAAAGCGCTGGTCGTGTTCGTGGTTCATCTTTAAGAGTTCGTCGTATATAAATACTGGTCATAAATCACGAATAGACAAAAGTTATAGCCAATGACAATTTTCTAAGTCCTATATAGTTGTTTTAAGTTGCGCGGGTCACGATTTTCGTGTTATTGTACGATACCGATGTATACGTGTGTATAGTTCTCATGACACAATGTGCAAAGCCATTTATTTCCGGCGCCTTGTTCACCGGCAATCTCGATTACTCACAATCGGTAACATCTTGAATAACACTCTACACGAAATTCTTATATATATGACTGTGGAAAATACAATGAAGAAATATGCAGGGAATTTGTTTTTGCCGAAATAATTATTAGAGACAGGTTGGAGGAGATTTGTAGGAATTATTATACGAAACCTGCTAGAGTTGCTAATCGGACAATTATCTTATTCTTATTGTAGAATAATAACGAAAAAAAGTTACAATTATTTTTTTTCTTTTAATTTATTTGTTTTTACTTTTTTTATTTTATTCTTTATTTATTTATTTATTTACGAGCAAATTTAATAATTTATTGGTAATAGAAAATAATAAAATTCTGCTTTCGAGGAAATTTACTTTTCAATTTTTATGATAAGTACTTCATATGAATTAAATGATTTTCAGTACATCGACAATTTAATTATTTCTGCAAACAATTGAATTGTTAAATAGAATTTTATTAAAACTTATTTAATTAATTGAATTCCTGCGACAAAATTTATTATTTCTTCAAAGAATTGAATGTTTGGAAAATTTTTTTAAAATAAGTAATTTTTTGAGAAGAATTTTATTAAAATTGTCTTTAAACCAATTGAATTCCAGTAAAAAAATTCACTATATTGACATCTTTTAAAGAATTTGAACAGAATTTTGCTAAATGTAAAGAATAATTGAAATGTTAAAGAGAATTTTTTTTTAATTTTTGAAAATAATTGAATTTCTGTGCAATTTGTATTATTTCTGAAAATAATTAAATGTTTCAGTGCAATATTGCATTACAATTTTTTTTTTAATAATTGATTTCTGCTGGGAAATTTATTAAAATATTAATTATATTGAAGACCATTAAAAGTTGTCCAACTTTTAAAAATAATTGAATTTTAGAGAAAAAAATTTGTTATTTATCAAAATAATTGTAATTTTGACGAAAATTATTCTTCAAATTTTTGAACATAATTAATTTTTCTATAAATTCATCAATATTTTTCAATAATTATTAAAATTTATATTAAGGAATTAAATAAATTGTGCAAAAAGAATTTGAATGATTAACATTTTGCAAAAATCTATGTTTTTAAAAATTTCTAATTAAATTCATTGAAAATTAAAATTTTCTAAAATTTCAAATTGAAATCTTTGAAAACTAAAATTTTCTAAAATTTCAAATGAAAATCTTTGAAAATTTAAATTTTCTAAAATTTCAAATTGAAACCTTTGAAAATTTAAATTTTCTACAATTTCAAATTGAAACCATTGAAAATTTCAAATGGAAATCTTTGAAAATTTAAATTTTCTAAAATTTCAAATTGAAACCTTTGAAAATTTATATTTTCTTAAATTTCAAATGGAAACCATTGAAAATTTAAATTTTCTAAAATTTCAAATTGAAACCTTTGAAGTTCATCTATAAATAAAAATTTTAAACGCAATTTTTTAAAAATAGAATTAATTTTGAAATAATTAAGTAAAACTACTCATTCAATAATTAATAATAAATAATTTTATGATAGTTTATAAAAAAAATTTTAATTAAAAATATTTAATTTCTTTTATTTTAAATATTGCTGATATTATTTTAAGAAGGTATGTAAGAAGTTAACCGCACGCTTTAGCGCTCGAATTGTTGCTAATAAAATAATAAAACATAATTCATTGAAAAACAAGAAAAATTCCAATATTGAATGCACTGTGCGCATATAAAGAGTAAAATATATTCAATAGGACTGAAATATATCGAAAAAAGAAAATGATTAAAATTTTTTCAAAGGAAAAATATTTACGCTCTTGCAGACAGAATATAATTTACATGAAAAAAAAAATCTTTTTATTATATTTAAATTTGTCACGTGCGTTATATTTAAAAAAATGTTCAATACAATATTACAATAATTGTCGCATTGATTTTATAAGGAAAAATCGTTGCCATATATTTTATTATTGTAAAATAAAAAATATTCTTCACTTGGTAAAATAAAATATTCTCCATTTTTTTGTTAATAAATAAATGAAGAATTTTTTGTATATAAAAATCTCTCGCTTAAGATTGGTCCAATGAATTATCCTAGCGCTCCACAGGACAACAAACTTAAATGCCTCCTTGTATTCCCCGCTGAGCATCCCAAAGGTGACTGTACGGTGCGTTTGTGTGCTCTAATTTTAATTAAAGTTAATGTGCGTTCTTCATAGTATCTAATTGGCTGTGCGAGCCAAGCGATTATTCATCACCGGAAGATGGATACGCTATTCTTTTCCCTTTTTATTCTATTTTTTTTTCTTCATTTCTTCATATTTACATATTTTCAAGGCGAAACGAGAATTATCGAGAATTATTGATAAGGAAAAAATTTTATATTTAATAAAAAATACATCAAAGTGGAAAATATTTTATATTTGATTAATTTTCGTTTCGATTCAGAATTAAGGTATTAAAATAATTATTAATTTACTAATTTTTTATTTTTTAATTTTTAGCAGTAATTAGAAGTGATTATTTATTAGACATTTTTCTGTTCTCAATAAATATATTCGTCAACATTATTATAATATTATAATAATCGACATAATCTGTCTTCACCTGAAATTAGCGTTGTTTTATTACAATGTTTTGTTTTTGCAGTTCAAATTTTTAAGTGTTTTAAAATTCTAAGTAAATAAAGAACAATAATTAGTTAAATATTTACTTTACAAAAGTTATAAAAAATTTGAAAAATTTAATTTGGAAATTTTAAAAAAATTAGATTTTTGAAAAATACTAATTAAAATTTTTTAAAGAAAAAAGTACTTGAATTCTTAATAATAATTTTAACAAATTGAAACAATTGAAAATTTTGTGAAATTTCATATTGTAAAGAACTTAATTTTTTTCCTCTTTAAAAAATTGTCTATAAATATAATTATATTTTTGAATTTTATATCATTTTATGAATTTACAAAAATTATTCTATTTAAATAATTCAATTCTCGTAATTGAATTCTGATAGGAATAGATTTAAAAAAAATTCAGTTAAAATTTTAAAAAATAATTAAATATTGAAACTGTTGTAACAGGAATTTTAGGAATTAATTAAATTTTAAACGGTTTTGAAATTAAATTCCTTGAAAATTTAAGGGAAGCAAAAGTTTAAAAGTATTAAAATTTTGTATTTTAAAAAATTATTAATAACATTATTCTTCTTTAAAAATTACTAAAGTTGTTCAATAATTTTATGAAAAAATTCTAAAGAAATAATTGAATTTTGAATGAATTACAGTTGCAAATTTTAGAAAGAATTATATTTCAAGAGGTTTTTCATTGAAATTATTTGAGATTTTAATTCCTCGGGAAAAATAAATATGAATAAGTTTTTAAATTTTTGTTTAACAAAAAGTATTAAAGTTTTGAAAAATTTAATTCAGAAATTTGGAAAAATTATTTCTTGAAAAAAATGAAACTAAAATGTTTTAAAAAATTCTTCCATTTGCGAAAATAAATTTAAAAAATGGAAACAATTGAAAAGTTTGCCAACTTTTATTGGTAAAAATTTTGAATTTTATTTCAAGTTGCTGTTAGAAATATTTTGACGAGTTGTTTAAATAATTACATTTAATGAAAGACTGTAGAGAAAAATTATATTTTTTTTAGAAATTAATCATTTTCATTAAATTTGGAAAAGCAAATTTTGATAGTAACAAAGGAAAAGAAAATTTCTTGTAGTTTTGCTAGTTCAATAATATTTTTCTATCAAAAAAATGTCTACCAATTTTTTTAATTTATTTTTTTTTTGCATAGGTATTAATTCTTTGCAACCGTCCTAATTTTTAGTAGGAGAATATTAATATTTTGTTTTAGCAAAGTTTTACTTTTACTTAAGTTTTAGAGAAAAGTTTAATTATTATTTTTTATCCACTACTTTTTAGTGGTAATAAAATTTTCTATTATTTAAGAAGTTTAAATTAGGTTTTAATTTTTTTTTCTAAATTTATAATTCAAATTTCTGTTGAAAAAACTAAAATAATTGAATTTTGGAAAAATTGCAAATACTTTTTAGCAGAAATTTAATTACTTTCAAAAGTTATGAAATTCTTCTCATAAAATTCAATTATGTTTAAAACTAAAAAAAAGTTCTCGTCAAAATCCCAAATATCTTGGTAAACAACAACATTTTTCCCCAAAGTTCAATCATTTTAAAAAATGACAATAAAATTCTCGTACTAATTTCAATTATTTTCTATATCTACTATTTTAATAAAATTTCCCAGAAAAATTCAATTATTTTTAAAAAAAGTATTGAATTTGGAATTTTTTAAAGTCTTAATTTCTGTGCAAAAATAATAATAATTTAATATTTATTTTTAAAAAAGAAAATATTGATTAAGTTTTCATTTTCTTTTTCTAAAGTTTCAGTGAAAAATGACAAAAATTTATTTATTGTTTTGTTATTTATCTTTATTTATTTTTTGCTTAAATATTTTATATTTTATGTTTTTATTGATAGTTTGTATTATTAGTTGACACTATAAACATAACCAATTTTCCACTAGTACAATACTGCTATTTTTTTATTAGATTTAATTTTTTGGAGTGAACAATAAATAAACTTAAATTTTCAATGATCAATTTTACTAATTTTGATCAGCAAAATATTTTGTAGCAATTTTAATTTTTTTTTATTACAGACAGTTAAAGTAAAAAATGACAAGATTTTAATTAGCTCAGAATAATTATAGTATTCACTAATTTTTAGTGCAATATAAAAATATATAATTCTAAATTGTCTATATTTGGTGTAAATAATTAATTTTTGAGCTTTTTAATTTAATTTAAATTTTATTTATTACAGACAGTTCAAGTAAAAAATGACAAGATTTTAATTAGCTCAGAATAATTAGTATTCACTATAATTTTTAGTGTTGTAAAAATATATAATTTGGAATTGTCTATATTTGGTATAAATAATTAATTATCGAGCTTTTTAATTTAATTTTAATTTTTTTATTACAGACAGTTCAAGTAAAAAATGACAAGATTTTAATTAGCTCAGAATAATTAGTATTCACTATAATTTTTAGTGATATAAAAATATATAATTTAAAATTGTCTATATTTGGTATAATTAATTTTCGAGCTTTTTAATTGAATTTAATTTTTTTTATTACAGACAGTTCAAGTAAAAAATGACAAGATTTTAATTAGCTCAGAATAATTAGTATTCACTATAATTTTTAGTGATATAAAAATATATTTACTTTGGAATTGTCAATATTTGGTATAAATAATTAATTTTCGAGCGCGCAAGTGAGTTGAATGAGCAGTTACCTTATATTATCAGTCAATTGGAGTTCTTTACGGGATCTCATTTAAATAATCCTAAAACACGCACCGGTGGACCGAAAGGCCATATTACGGATGGTTTTACGACCGTCCCTTGCCGTTAATTAAGAGCTCGCAATTATTTAGTCGAAACTTTGACGCACCCCCATCGGCAACGAGCGCGCATCTCTTTCACTCTCTCTCTCTCTCTCTCTCTCGTACTCGCGCAGCATCCACGATCTTCCTGTCCCCTGTACCGGTTCGCTTGATTTACTCTCCTCTCAAGAATGAACTTTCTTCGATTTCTTTTCATTTCTTTTTCCTTCTCCTCTCCTCTTTTTTTACCTCTCATCTCCTTCTCTTTCTTTCGTAAATTCTTTTAACCGAGATGAGTTTAGTTTTTAAAATTTTACATTTTTTTCAATTTTTATTTTCTTTTCTCTATTTAACTATACTAATTTTAAATCAATTTGCTCATTACTATCAATTTAAAACCTTTAAATTTTCATTCCTCTTAACTCTTTAATAATTCTATAAGAATTTTCCGTTATTTCAATTTTAATCCTATGCGTTTTTTTCAATTTTTATTTTATAAATTTAATTAACAATTCCCATGAATTTTATTAAATTCTCAATTATTTTAATGTTTATAGATTTTAATTAATTTTCAATTTTAATTCTTTGAATTTTATTTTTAGTTTTTGGCATTAATTCCAAAGAATGTTTTTTCTTTCTCAATTTTATTTCATAAATCAATAAATAAATAAAAATTATTTAACTTTAAACTACAATTAGTCATAATTTTCCATTTTCATTCTAGGAAGTCCATTCAAAATTCTCACATTTAATTCTATGAAATTTTGTTCCAATTTTCATTCTACAAGAATTTTATTTAACATTCCATCTTAATTCTACGATATTTATTCAATTTGCAATTTTTTTTTAATTTTCAATTTTAATTCCACGAATTTTATTTAATTTTCAATTATAATTCTATAAGTTTTATTAATTTCTAAACGATAATTCCATTAATTTTATTTATAATCAAAATTATTATTAACAAATTAGTCTACGTATTTTATTTAATTTTTATATTTAATATCTGCAGGTAATCCCTTAGAAAAAAATTTTCAAACTCAATTAAGCAACAAAAGTAAAATGCAACTTTTGTACTAAATTTCTAGAAATAAGAACCAGGGCTCGATACTTCGTTGCAGTTTTTTTCTATTTTGTTTTCATTAGTTTTGATTGAGAAAAAAAGAAGATTGAAAATAATTCCACTATTTTTTGATATAATTGGAAAATTTTATTTTCATAGTTTTGGATCGAGAGGAAAAAATAAAAGAGAGATAGAGAGAGAGAGAGAGAGAGAAATGTACACATTCTATTATTGAAAGCGTTGGTAGAATTAATTTAAATCCGACATTCATGTTAAAGCAATAGGAACACGATTCGGCGTGATCAAAGGTTCGCTACAAATTGAAACAAACCAGGCACGTAATAATAATTAATCCGCAGGGCGCATTAATAGCAGGCTCACATATCACCGTGTCTCGGCATATAGCTATGTCTGCAAGTACCCACGTGCAAGCACACGAGGTTTCCTCCAAGTTGAGCTCTCAATTATAGCCAAGAATTATGAAGGCAAGCACGGTCCCAAGATCAGGGGGAGAGGGCGAAGGGCAAAGAGCACTCTTTTTTTTTTTTTTATCAATATTTCATTATTTTCACTCGAGGCGATCATCCGATTTAACCATTATTAGTGCCCATTCAATTGTCCAAATGTGTCAAGTAATTCATAATCGACACCGCAACATTTCCAACACAGAAACAATCATTTTTTTTACCGTTTGGCAGGCGATATTCCATTCACATTCCGGGAATATTTTCGATTTTCCGTTAATGAAAATTCTTAATTTCTTAAAAAAATATCATTTTTCTTATGGTTTTTCATTAAATTTAATTGTTTGAACAACTCGTATAGTAAATGCCAAAATATTTCTAACAGCAACTTGAAATGAAATTCAAAATTTTTACCAATAAAAGTTGGCAAAATTGTCAATTGTTTCAATTTTTTAAAAATATTTTCGGAAATAGTAGTACAGTAGAGACTCTATTATCTGGATATTCGATTAGGTATCCGGACAAATTTGAAATTAAAAAAAATTTTTTAATATAAAGTTTATAAGGTCTCAAGCCGTTAACTTCTATTTTAAATCCCAACTCAATTACACGAAATGTTGCGTTTTAAAGTGTTTTAATGATTTTAAGAAAATGTTTATGTAAATATTTTGAAATATTTCTAACTAAGTATTTATTAATGTTGACTTTAAAAGTTTTAGTTTGTGTCAGTATTATTTTAATACATATGCAAATAAATACAAAAAATTATGAATCAAAAATTTGTTTAATTCGTACTTTACTCGATTATCCGGATAAGTGCCTGCATCCAATAGTCCCGATAATGGAGTATTTACTGTATTTTTAAAAAATTATAGTTTCATTTTTCCAAGAAACAATTTTTCGAAATTTCTAAATTAAATTTTTCCAAACTTTAATACTCTTTGTTAAATAAAAATTTTCAAACTTATTCATATTTATTTTTCCCAAGAAATTAAAATTTCAAATAATTTCAATGAAAAACCTCGTGAAATATAATTCTTTCTAAAATTTGCAACTGTAATTCATCCAAAATTCAATTATTTCTTTAGAATTTTTAAATAAAATTATTGAACAACTTTAGTAATTTTTAAAGAATAATGTTACTAATAATTTTTTAAAATACAAAATTCTAATATTTTTAAACTTTTGCTTCCCTTAAATTTTCAAGGAATTTAATTTAAAAACCGTTTAAAATTTAATTAATTCCTAAAATTCCTGTTACAACGGTTTAAATATTTAATTATTTTTTAAAATTTTAACTGAATTTTTTTTAAATCTATTTCTATCAGAATTCAATTACGAGAATTGAATTATTTGAATAGAATAATTTTTGTAAATTCATAAAATGATATAAATTCAAAAATATAATTATATTTATAGACAATTTTTTAAAGAGGAAAAAAATAAAGTTCTTTAAAATATGAAATTTCACAAAATTTTCAATTGTTTCAATTTGTTAAAATTATTATTAAGAATTCAAGTACTTTTTTCTTTAAAAAATGTTAATTAGTATTTTTAAAAAACCTAATTTTTTGAAAATTTCCAAATTAAATTTTTCAAATTTTTTATAACTTTTGTAAAATAAATTTTTAACTAATTTTTTTTTATTTGCTTAAAATTACGAAATACTTAAAAATTTGAAGTGGAAGTCTTCCAAAATTCAAGTAATTTTCTAGAATTTTTGAATAATAACTTTTCTTCTTTTGATATATTAATTTAAACTATAAAACAAAACATTGTAATAATAAAACAACTTTAACTTCAGGTGAGGACAGATTATGTCGATTATTACAATACTAGCAACAATTCGCGTGGTTAAATTTTTCTTTCATTTTTTAAATAAAATTATGAATTTTAAAAATAATACAATTTCGAAATTTTTCATTCAAATTTTTGTTTAAAATACTAAAATAATTCAATTTTGTAAATAATTGCAAATAATTTATTTGCAGAAATTCAATTACTTTCAAAAGTAATCAAATTCTTCTCATAAAATTCAATTATATGCTTAAAACTAAAAAAAAATTCTCGTCAAAATCCCAATCATCTTGGTAAACAACAAAATTTTCCCCCTAAGTTCAATTATTTTCAAAAATGACAATAAAATTCTTGTAATAATTTCAATTATTTTCTATATCTACTATTTTAATAAAATTTCCGAGAAAAATTCAATTATTTAAAAAAAAATTTAATAAAATCTTATACACAAACATTTAATTATTGTCAAAAATATAAAAAATTTCACAAGAATTCGATTATTTTCCATTTTTTATAAATTTCTTCGCATTAATTCAATTCTTTTCATAAATTTTTAATTATTATAAATTATTATAAAACATGAAGAAATCAATCACTCTGAGTCTTCGACTCGGTGCAATCACTATCTTCATATTTTATAGCAAAATACTTTTAAAAGTTGTTTAATTTCAAAAAGATTTGAATTTGGAATTTTGGAATGTCTTAATTCCTGTAGAAAAATAATAATAATTAAATATTTATCTATAAAAAAAAGAAATCATTGATGTTTTTGAATAATTTTACAATTAAAGAAATTCGTAAAAATGTAACGGAACATTTTTGTTTGAGTAAAATTTTTTCCTTTATTTTCTAAAAATTCAAAAAATTTTATTTTCAATGAAAATTTGTAATTGCCAAATAAAATTTATAAACATTTGTTTCGTTTATATAAAAAAAATTGAATTTTATTAAAACAACTATAATAAAAAAATTGAAATAATGTAAATTATTTTATTATGAATTTTAATTATTATGAAAATTGAAAATTTTCTATAAAAAATATTAAGAAACGGGAATATGTAGTTTTTTTCCGAAAATAAAAGAATAAGTTTGTGAACAATATTGTTATTGAGAAAAGAAAATTATGCATAAAATGGGTATTTATTTACTATTTCTTAGTCATAATTTTTTAACAAATTTTATATTTTTTATTAATAAGCAAGAGGAAAATTTGCAATAATGTAGATCAGTCAAACGAAGTTTGTTAAAAAAAGCATTATAGTTAATAATTATGGCAATATTCATTTATAATTATTTATAAAATTTTTTTTTTTAGTTTAAGAAAACTATTTAAAAAATGGAAAAATAAAATATGGAAAGAAATATGAAAAATGGAAAAAGTATGAGGAAAAAATATGGAAAAAAATATGGAATATAAAAAATATGGAACTATTAGAATATTACAAATAAAGGAGTATTAAAAATAAGGGAGTATTGAACATAAGGTTCTTTTAAAAGTGTTTTACTAAAAATTACGAATTATCAAAAATCAGGGTCTATTAACTATAATAAGGGATGGTTTAAAAAAATTTTTTGACGGAAGAAAACAAATTTAAATATGCTTACATTAGTGAACAGAGTGTTTAATTTTCAGTGTTTGTCTAATATGGAGAAAAAAGATTCAAGGGATGGAAAATGGACGACCATGGCAGTGAATGATGCGCGTGTAAACGTAACAGACACGTCACGGCAAAACTCAACAAACACGTCGCGTGACCGTTTCATGCCGTTGGGTTGTTGGACGTGATAACAAAGAGAGATCGAGTATTAACATTGAACGAGTTATGATGTTAAAGTGCTCTGGAAACTCACAAGAAAAAGCCCTATACAAAATGCTATTCTTTTTTGAAATTCACTCCATGTTTCTTCATAATATAAATAAATTTCAATATTTTTTCTCTCCTCATTCAATTTTTTAATTTCGCTCCACAGAGGTCCACAATAACATTTCGACATATTCGACTCAAAGCCAACGTTAAATTTTAATTGTCCAATAATTTTTTATTAAATTAATTTAAATTTAATAATTTTTATTGTTTTAAAACAAATTTAATAATTTTTATTGTTTTAAATCAAATTTAATAATTTTTACTGTTTTAAATTAAATTTAACCATTTTTTTGTTTTAAATAAAATAAAATAATTGTTATTGTTTTAAATTAAATTTAACAATTTTTGTTGTTTTAAATCTAATTTAATAATTTTTATTGTTTTAAATAAGATTTAACAATTTTAATTGTTTTAAATCAAATTTAATAATTTTTATTGTTTTAAAGTAAATTCAATATTTTTTACTACTTTAAAATAAATTTTATTCGACTTTAAAAAAATTATTACTTCGTTCAATCAAAAGTTTTATTCAAATCGAATAAAATTCTTATATTGAAAATAATGAGATAATTTTTTTCGAAATTGAAAACTGGTGTGAAGCATTAATTTTGTTTTTTCAAAGAAAGCATAAATTAAGTGAAGTTAATTTTTTTCTAGACTTTCATATTTCAGTAGTTTACTATCTGTGTTAACTAATGTTATTAAATTAATTGTCGGGTTACCTGATGGAAGCCAAGATAACTCTCTATACTGTGGGTTGCAAAGAACACTTCTCCGTCGCAGGTCAATATTAATAGAAACCCATTCAGAGCCTGAAAAGAAAAGTGAATAACATTATTCTATGAAAACTATTTTCAAACATCGAGTTTCAATATATTATATTGTCAAAACGATTTTTCTAGAAATAATTAAAAAAAAATCGAACCCTTCTATTTAGATTGAAAAATTACAATCAATACATTGAGAAGAAATGTTTTATTTTTGCAACAAAGGAATAATACATTTTTGTTGAATAAATCTTTATTTTTCTCGCAGCTAAAAAAGAAATTTATTTATTAGAAATAAAAATTATATTTCTTTTTCCAAAACAAATTTATTTATGCCAGACAAAAATGATATTTCTCCCTCATAAAAATAGGTTTGGTTCAAATAGAAAATTTATTTCGCATCGAAAAAAATTTATTTGGTTCAAATTAAAATAATTTAAAATTATTTTATTTTTATTTATAAAATAATTAAAATTTGTTTCGCACCCAAAATGATTTATTTTGTTAAAATTAAAATTTTCTTTTGCCCCTAAATAAATTACATTTTTTCTGAATAAAATTTACTGCTGCTAAATAAAACTTTAGCTTAAAACAAATAAAAAGGTTAGTATAGTTATTTGGTTCAAATAAAAATTGTATTTTGCCCTAAACAAAAATTCATTTGGTTCGAATTAGAATTTGTTTCGCAACCAAAATGATTTATTTTGTTAAAATTAAAATTTTATTTTGAGCCTAAATAAAATACATTTGTCTTAAATAAAATTTACTGGTGCTAAATAAAACTTTATCTTAAAACAAATAAAAAAGTTAGTCTAGTTATTTGGTTCAAATAAAAATTGTATTTTGCCCTCAAAAAAAAATTTATTTGGTTCAAATTAAAATTTGTTTCTTACCCAAAATGATTTATTTTGACCCAAAATAAAATACATTTGTCCTAAATAAAATTTACTGGTGCTAAATAAAACTTTAGCTTAAAACAGATAAAAAGGTTAGTCTAGTTATTTGGTTTAAATAAAAATTATATTTTGAACTCAAAATTTATTTAGTTTAAATAAAAAATTTGTTTTTCCCTCAAATAAAAAGTTTATCAGTTAATTGTTTCAAATAAAGATTATAGTTCATTCAAAAAAAAATAATTTATTTGCTTTAAATAAAAATTTTATTTCAACTCTGAAATAATTTATTTAGTTCAAGTACAAATTTTAATTCCTCCCAAAAAATTTATTTAGGTCAAGTACAAATTTAATTTTCTCCCCAATAAAATTTTGTATCAGATAGAAATCTTTTTAAACAAATATAAAGTTTAGAAAAATTTAATTTGTGTTTCCAAAAAAAATTATTTGTTTCTATTTCTAAATTGAATTTGCATTCGAACCAAATATAAAACAGTAAACCATGAAAAAAGTAAATATGTACATTTATTTATGACAAACATGTTAATAATTTGCTGTAAATCAAAAAATTTCTCTTGGCGTGGTAAAAAAAACTAATTAAGACAGTCCATCGAATTTGACTGAAATAATAATTTCCACTAATTACCAAAAATGATTAATCACCAATTAAACAAAGAGAAAAAGAAAAGAATAAATCAAGGGAGTAAAAAAGTTCCAATAAAGGGTGTTTTATTCCCCTACTGGAAAATCGAGTATATATACATAAAATAATAATGGATACCCCAAAGAGAGACAGATTCGCATGCGCGTGGATGCTGCAATTTGATTGGTTGCTACAGGGGGTGAATTTCGAGATTGCGTACAAGTCACAGAGATGAGGTCGCGATGCTCGTATAATATAATGAATGAAATACAACGCCTAGAACGAAATAATACTTTTTTTTCAAAAATTCTTTTCTAAATATAACTCACCAAACCGAATTTTAAATAATGGAAAAATTTAATTTTTCCTTCTTTCTTGGAATACTAAAAAAAAATTCTCTCTTTCGTTTGTCAAATTATATTATAGAAATAGAGAAAAGAAAATTGACCTCTAATGAACTTTTTGCTTCAACCCTTTCTTTTTAGATTTTAACATGATGTGTTGGTATGTGTACACAAAATGTATTATGTGAATTTAATTGCAAGAACACGCCTCTTGACACAGTTTTTAAAATAAAAAAAAAAATATGAATTAAGAGAATAAAAAGAACACTGGACGATATGAAATCTTTATCGTAATATCTGGCGACATTTTTCGTTAGATATACACCCTTCTGACAGTGTAAACCACGCCCCTGGAAGGACCAATCGCAAGTGAGATTAACTTTTAAAACACCATTTCAGAGAGCAATGGACGTTCGTCATATACATTGCTATACTGATGCAATAAAAAAAAAATATTTAATTTTCTTACAAAAAATATTTTTTTATTCTTTAAAAAAATATTTATTATTCTTTCAAAAAATATTTAATATTCTTTCAAAAAATATTTAATATTCTTTTAAAAAATATTTAATTTTCTCTTTCAAAAAAAAAAACATTTATTTTCTTTCATACAGATTTTTTTCGGAAATTCTGAAAGTATTTTTTTTTTACGCAGAAAGTTTTTCATTTTTGTTAAATTTTTATTAGTTTACTTTATTTCTCTAATTTTATTTACTCAGTTGCTCTCTAAATTTTAACAATTAAACTAATAAATTAGTGTAAGTTAAAATTTATTTGTAAAATTTACTGTGAAGAGGCAAAAAAAGTAAATCAGAAAATTTTATTAATTAAAAGAAATTTCTACTAATTCATTAGCAAAATATACTAAATCGTTATTTGCTTCTATTTTAATACCGAAATCAGCTCTAATTTAGAACCTTTTTTTTACAGTGATAAAACTAATAATTAATATAAACTAATATTTTTCTTATTGAATTTTTTTAATGCTAATTAGTTTTTAACATAGTAATAGAATTTTTCCTCACTAATTAATTCAAATATTTCATCAATACGTGATTGAAAATAGAACAAAAAAATTATTTTCTGAATTTATTTTTAACTAATTAATTATAAAATGTTTTTTAAATTATAAAGAATTCTTTGGAGATAGTTATTAATTATTTAAATAAACGATGTTAAAAAAAATTGCCCAAGTTATTAATTATTATTATTATTATTAGTAATTGAAAATTGTATGGAATGTTTTACATAAAAGAATTCCTGTCCAAAAAAGTATAAATAAAGAAATCAGTTCATTAAATAATTGCCCAAAAATACCGCATCGAAACATAATGTATACGTTATATGCTAACATTAAATATATTATACAGTATATCCATAAGAGAATCGATAATTCAGTAATGACACTGAATTATTTATAGAAAAGGTAGAATAATTACCAACAAAAATATTTCATTAAGAATAAAATCTAAAAGTTTCTCGCTTCGAAAATTTTTTACACGAAACTTTCACGTATATATAATAAATATTATAGCCCGCAATTGATCAACCAAACGGAGATATTTAATCATTATTATGGCTTATAATTGACCTAAATATTACGAATTAATTTCCTTCTCTCCAACTCTTTTGTCAAACATGTTATTTTATCATCACTGTGTAGTTAATTTTTACCCGCAAAGATCGTTTACAAAGTTTCGTAAAATTCTCCTTTTACTGTACAGAGAAAACATTTTTTCTAAAATTTTTTTTTCTAATATATTCTATTTATTTAGAAACTAATATTTTCTAAATTTTTTTTAGTAGTTAGTTTCTTCCATCTACTAATACATTAAATTTATTAACCAATAAAAAATTTACTAAATTTTTTATTCGACCAAGATTCGAATCGTGAAAAAATAATTTTTAACTCTCTAAATTTTAATTGGTATTTAAAAATGTTAACTAATTGGAATTATGAACTGACTATTTGCGTTTGATTTAATACATTTTTTACTAATAAAAATTAGTATAGAAATTACAATTTTTAATTTTTTGTTATGTATTTTTTGTTATTTTTATTACAATATTTTTTTTATTTATAGAAATTTAAATTTAGAAAGAAGGAAAAATAAATTCTATTTTATAAATCAATTTTTTACTTACTAATTAATTTTTGCTAAATTTGTAGTTGATAAATAAATTTTACTAAATTGTAAATTTATTGCTCAGTAGATAACTGTTCAATAATTTAATAACACATTTATTCACTCATAATTTTTTTACTCAATAATTAATAAAAAATCTTTGATTAATAATTTTAGATTTGTAATCAGCGATTTTGGACACCTTAGAATAGCAAATTTCGGAAAAATCCATTAAAAATGTTTTTTTAAACACACTCTTAGGCCGAAACGGCAGAAATTTCGTCGACAGCCAAGGGATTAAAACAAGTTGTTGAAAATTCAACGTTTCAAAATTATTGATGTTCTAATTAATAATTTTAAAAAATATTAAAATATTAAAGAATTTTTTTTATTACTTTTAATAATTTTATAAAAAATTATTGCATTATTGCACACTGAGAAAACAATATATTTGAATCAAACATAATTTTTATCTTTGTACTACAGTCAATCAAAAATTAACTTTGAATTAAACATAATAATTTTGTTCCAATACCTAATAAATTTGATTAAATAAAAATTATGTTTAATTCAAACATATTTGTTTGCTCTCTAAATTTGAATTAGTAAAAATGTTTATTAATTTGAAGTAGTGAATGACTTTTTGCTTTTAGTTAAAAAATTAGTAAAATTAGTAAAAATTACTATTTATTTAGTGAAATTTACTAATTCAAAAGCAAAAAGTCTGTCACTTCACCCAGAGAAAAATATTATTTAAACCAAATATATTTTATTTAAATTAAATAAACGTATATTTGTCTCAGAACCAACTAGAATTTTTGTTTGACATAAATAAAACATATATTTTTGTCAAATAAAATTTTATTTAAAACAAAATAAAATTTATTTAAAACAAATAAAAAGTCTAGTTGGTTCTAAGACAAATATACCATTTCTCTGGGTGTAATTCAAATTAGTAAACATTTTTACTAATTCAAATTTGTAAATATTTTTACTAATTCAGATGAAGAGAGTGGTTAACTACTTATTTTTGATTTAAAAAAACTTTTTTCTCAGTGCAAGGCTATGGCGATTACAAGTCGCTATAAACTTGCAAAAAGAAAGTAAAATACAATACACAAAGAAAAAAGAGTATATATACTATACAGTGCCGGCCAAAATTGTCAGTCCACCCATTTTTAAATGGAATGAAAAAAATTTTTTAACATTAATTTTATGAAAACTAAAATTTCATTCGGTTTATATTTTGAAAGACGATAAAATTTTGAAAAGAATAAGACCTTACAGAAGTCATTTGACAAATATTTTTTCAAGATATTTTAAAAAAATCGCCATTTTCAATGTTTTACAAAAATTTGAATAACTTTTAAAATAATAAACGCTTTTTAATAATCTTAGGCTTATTTTAAAGGTCATTTTCTACGGAATAAGAATTACTTATAGTCATTAACCTGCAATTTTTTTCTTGGAATAAGCATGACGTCAAAATTGGACAAAAAAATTGGAAAAATTTGAAATCATTTTTTGTACTTAAAAACTATTCTAAAACATATATAAAACATGATATGATGTAGATTTTTCAAGAAAATTTAATAAAAAAATTTATTTAAAATTTTACAAATTCTTTTTCTTTTAATATTATTTCAAATTTTTCAAATTTTTTTGTCCAACTTTCACGTCATGCTTATTCCAAGAAAAAAATTGCAGGTTACTGACTATAAGTAATTCTTATTCCATAGAAAATGACCTTTAAAATAAGCCTAAGATTATTAAAAAGAGTTCATTATTTTAGAAGTTATTCAAATTTTTCTAAAACATTGAAAATGACGATTTTTAGGAATATCTTGAAAAAATATTTGTCAAATGACTTCTGTAAGGTCTTATTCTTTTCAAAATTTTATCGTCTTTCAAAATATAAACCGAATGAAATTTTAGTTTTCATAAAATTAATGTTAAAAAATTTTTTTCATTCCATTTAAAAATGGGTGGACTGACAATTTCGGACGGTACTGTACAAAAAGAGAATATATAGACGCATAAAAAAAGAGTACATATACTCTATACAAAAAAAAAGGGAGTAAATACCATAAAAATGACAGAAAAGAAAAAAAATGTATATGTTTACTTAAAGAAATATATGTTCCTCTACAGCCGTCATTAGAATAGTTGAGAATAGCAAGTTAACCGCAAAGAAGGAAACTTTTTCCTGGACATGCTGGAATAACAGAGGAGAAAGTTGCGGAGCAATGGATGGATATAGTGGAGCGATATTCATATTGTGAGTATGTCTGGATAATAAGGGGTATAGTTTGGCAATAGAGAGAGACGCATGAGAAAGGGTCGAAAAGCTGGTGGATATATCCTGAGCTCTCTGTGTGAAAGGAGCGCGCGCGCGATCAATACGGGAAGGACTAGCGGTGCCAGACCAAGGCGAGCCCGCGTCGCCCACCTAGCCGACCTAACCTCACGTGTATAATCATCCAAAACCCCATCCCACGCACGGAACCAACCTACTCTTACCTTCCGCCCCAATATACTGCACTGACTCACCGTGCGCGTTTGCCACTCTACTGTCTATATGTTCTGCAGTATAAAAGCTGTATGAATTTGCAAAGCCCTCCCTCCCTCCCTCCTTATTCTCTTATTCTATCACTTCCGTGTGTGTTCTACATTTTCGGGGCTTTCTCCATTTCCATTTCAAGTCTACGATAACGTCTACTTTCATTTTTTTTACAAATATTTTTTAAATACTTCATTTCGATTTGTAAAATTTACCAATTCAAAACAAATTCTTTTTTTTGTTAACTATACAAAAAAGTATACCTTTAACTGGAACAGTGATTATTTTTTGCTAAAATAGAGAAAGTATTCGTTGAAATAGCGAAAGTGAAGGGTGGCATGACAAAAGGGGTCAAGCAACAATTTCATGATTTTACAGGAAACAAAAATAAAACATTTAAAAATTTTCCTGGTCATTTAAGAAAAATCTAAAAAAAAACCGTTTCGAGATATTATTTCGCTTTACCAGTGGAAATACAATTTATGGAGATATAAACCTACAGATTAGTGAGAAAAATAAGTAAAAGTGAACCATTTTGGGGTTACGTCAAATGCCCATATTTTCTTTTAAAATTAATTGTTCAAAAAAATATACAGTTTAGAGGAAAACTGGAAAATTAATTTGTTAATTTTGAATTGATGAATTAAATGCAAAACAGTTTGATTCAAAGAAGTTGTTTGTTTTCAAGAAAAATATAAATTAAATACTTATTTTTAAAAGTAAACAGTAACGAAATTTTCAAATGCAATCTACAATGAGGAATATTTAAAAATTAACTGAAGAATAATATTTAGGTTGTTGAAAATTAAATGATGGATAAAACTAAAGACATAAAAACTTCTAGCAAAATTTAATATTATATTTAATAATATTAAAAATAAGGAATATTTTTAACCATATTAACCTATTCATAATAGTATTCATTTCTTTTGTTTTTTAACTGAATTGCATTGTAAGTAGAAATTTAGGCTATTTTTTAGTCTTATTTCTATTAAAAACAAGTTTAAAAAGACAGTTTACAAGAAAATCCTTTTAAAGAAATGTGTAAAAGAATTTACTTGATTTGTTTATGAAAAAATCTCAATTTCGAAAAATTGTGGCTTGGCCCATTCAAGTATGCGCTGCAATAACTAAAAATTTCACTAATATAGTGAAATTTGCAGTTGTTCTATAGGTGAAGATTTTTTTTCGTCTTTCTAAAATGGGCGATACTCGAGAAAAGTTAAGTATAGTAATGGTTAGACATAGTCAGACGTAGTAAGAACAATTGAACCAAAGGCAAAATTCGAAAAAATACTTTTTATTTACTCCCTTAGAGAGATGAAAACTCATAAAAATATAATTTAAGTACAAAATGTTGGACAAAATTCGAAACTATTATTTTTCTCATATATTAGGGTGATTAAATTTAAAATGTCATTTTTGATGCTACTAACTTTGATTTTTCGATGTTGGATTTTGAACTTAACGATACTCTATTTTGGTTGACTGAAATATATATTGGACCAAAATAATAGTGGTCAAGCAGGTGCGTATATGCACATTTTAATTTTTCATCAGGTGAAAAACGATAGGCAGAAAATATAAGAAATTTTCTGATTTCATTTATTATTTCCTGAAATAATTTCTTACAACTTTAAAGAGTTAAAATATTTCTAATTACAACAATGAATGTTTCGACATGACTTGAAAAAAATATTTGTAATAAGTTTTCCTATAAATTATATACTTTTGAAGACCAAACAAACATATGAAATTTGACATTTTTGAAAGATTTCACTGACAATCTTTTTTGAATGATGAGAATAAAATCAGCTTATAAATTACAAATCAATATCAGATTTTCATTAACTACATAACAGAATTTTAAGGGGACACCACTAACATTTTGCTTCTAATACTTTTGCCAAATTTTTTCGCAGAATTTCTGGCGACTAAGAATTGTTAATTTAAGTAAAAGGAGTGATTAAGAAAATTAATTGACTTCAAAAACTTTTATATACACTGTAAAAAAAGGGAGTTAAATATTAACTCCCGAGGGGATTCTATAAAAGTCGCACCCAATGGGGAGTTAATGCCAGGGGAGTTAAATAAAGAGAGTTAAAATTTAACTCCAAAATGCTAACTCCCCATGGAAAAATAACTCGCACCGGTGTTGAATGAAGGGAGTTAGAAACTAACTCTCTTTTGGAGTTGATTTTTAACTCGAAAAATTTAACTCCCGAGTCCGTTAACTCCCTAAATTTTTTACAGTGTATATGAAGTAGTATTCCAGATTTTTGAGCAGGACATGAAAATGACATTTTAAATTTAATCACCCATTAACTCTCGTTGAGTTTAATGAAACTCGTGAAAACTTAAGTAGTAAAAGTCAGAAATAGTCAGACATAGTAATTTTTCTGTGAAAAGTAAATGCGCACAATTGGAGGAGCGACGATGCGGAAAACTTTCATAGAAGTATATAGAATGTACAAAACATTAAAGTTTAATAAAGTTTAATAATTTATTTATAAGAAATTAGCAAACAAACATGTTTGCAATCGAATTTTAAAAAAAAATTAATGTAAAGTAAATAAATATCTACTCTCTAAATCTGAATTAGTAAGATTTTTTACTAATTTTTAGTAGTTTTTTACTAATTGCTAGTAGAAAATTACTAATTCAATTAGTAGAACGTATTTTATACTATCTCAAATTAGTAAATTTTCTACTAATAATTAGTAAAAAACTACTAAAAATTTGTCAAAATAGTTACTAATTCAATTGATAAACCAATCTGCACTATTTCATTAGTAGAAAACTACACTGAAAAAAAATTTATTTGATTCAAATAACCGATTATTTGACTATTATCAAATAAATATTTACTTGAATCAAATAATTTTTATTTGAATCAAATATTTCAGTATTTGAAGCAAATATTATTTAATTGATTCAAATAAAAATTATTTGTTTTAAGTAAATATTTATTTGATAATAGTCAAATAATCGGTTATTTGAATCAAATAAATTTTTTTTTCAGTGTACTAATTCAGATTTAGAGAGTAGATACAGTACCGGACAAAATTGTCAGTTCACCCATTTTCAATGGAATGAAAGAAATGTTTTAACATAAAATTTATGAAAACTAAAATTTTGTTTGGTACAAGTTTTGTAAGATGATAGAATTGTAAAAAGAATAAGACCTATTTGAAGTTATTTGGCCAATATTTTATTTAGAAATTTATAAAAATTGGTATTTTTAATGTTTTACAAAAATTCGAATAACTTCTAAAATAATAAACGTTTTTTAATTATCTTAAGTTTTTTTTAAAGGTAATTTTCTGTAGAATAGGAAGTACTTATAGACATTAACCTGTAATTTTTCTTTCATATAAGCAGCACGTCGAAGTTCGACAAAAAAATTCAAAAAATTTTAAATAATCTTATTAAAAGAAAAATAATTTTCAAATTTTAAATATATTTCTTTATTAAATTGTTTTAAAAAATTTGCACTATATTATATTTCATATAATTTTGAAAATAGTTTTCAGTAAAATAAGATTATTTAAAAATTTTTATGTCTCACTTTGACGTCCTGCTTATACGAAGAAAAAAAATTACAGGTTAATGTCTATAACTAATTCTTATTCTGTAGAAAATGACTTAAAAGAAGATTAAGATAATTAAAAAACGTTTATTATTTTAGAAGTTATTCGAAGTTTTGAAAAACATTAAAAATACAAATTTTTATAAATTTTTAAATAAAATGCGGGCCAAATGACTTCTAACAGGTCTTATTCTTTTTACAATTTTATCATCTTACAAAACTAAAACTATAACAAATTGCAAAACTCGAAATTTCTTGTCCTAAGTGAAGTTTATGAAATACCAACCATTAATCGTTTAAATAATGTTTAATGAATTAATTTTTAATTTTTTAGTATTAGCAGATATTATACTCGTGAAAAATTGCACAATCCGATAATTGAAACAATTTCTTTTTAATTACTCTCTTTGGGGTTAGACACAAACAATGTCATTTACTTCTAATATTTTTATCGGCAGTAGTAGAAACAAATTTTAGTCAGACAGTTCAATTTGATTCTAGTCTTGTTATTGTCAGTAGTGAAAGAAAATTTTTACCAAACTCATTTTCTAAATAATGTAATTTTTATCATTTTTTAGCATAAATATTAGCGAATAATTTTTTAAAATTATATTTATATAATATATTTAATATTTTCACGTAAGTAAGTTCTGTAATGAAAAATGACAAATAAAATCTACAAACAGTGAAGATTGTTTTCATAAAAGAAAAAATGTAAGTTTCATTTTTGATAGAATTCACCGACACTATATCTGTAGAATATTTCAGGACAGTAGTTGAAGTCAACTTTAGTCGAAGGTTTCAAATCATTCTTAAAGTTAGTTTTAGTAGTAAACGTTAATTTCAATCAGACGTTTTAACAGCTTCAACCTCTCTGTCAGTAGTAAAACAAACTGTATTTCAGACAAAGGAATCAAAACATTCACAAATTTAATTTCAGTAGTATAGACAAATTTTAGTCAGACATAATTTTTTAATATTTTAATATCTTTATATTTCCAAAACTCCTATAATTCTATTTTATAATTTTTTCTATTCACTAAATCAATTGTAAACATAATGTTTAATATTTTAGTAATTTAATATTTTAATACTGTTAAGCATTTTAAATATTTATTAATTATAAATTAAAAAAACAACTGATTTTAGTAACAAAAGACATTTTTAATCAGACACGATATTGTAAACATTGCAATTTCAATATCCGTAGTAAAATATAATTTTAGTCTGAAATTTAAAAAATGTAATTAAAAATTAATTTTTAGTAGTAGTGGTAAATGGAAGTCAGACACAAAGTAGTTGAATTTTTTTTAATTTTAACATAAAACACGTAATTAATCTGTCCTTTTTAGATTTTTTTAAATATAAGTTTTAGTTCTAACCGATTATATTTAAGTTATATACAAAAGTGTCGAATATTTTAAATTTTAATCTCAGTAGTATAACTTAATTTCAGTCAGACGGTAATTCAAAATTCAGTAGTATTAGTAAATTTAAGTCAAACACAAAGTAGTAGAAATTTAAGAATTTTATTTTCAGTAGTAATAGAAGATTTTAGTCAGACATTTTTATATCTTTTTTGCATTAGAATTAATTTCAGTAGAAGCAGAACATTCATGTCAGACACAAAGTTGTTAAACTTCTTATAATCGTATTAAGAAAAGTTTTTCCCCATCAGAACTGTAATTTTATAATAAGTAGTCAAAGTCAGTTATAGAGTCAGACAAAACAAGATAGTTTCAATATGCCAAAAAAACATGTTTTATATTGAAATATCTTTTAGATTCAAAATCAATTATTTTAATTATTATAGATTATTTACAAATATGGTAATAAATATTTATAAATATAAATAATAATAAGAATAATAATATTTATAGGCAATATTATATTCTAATTCTAGAAAAGCGAACTAATAATAATAGTAATGACAGTGAAAAAATAATACTACAAATTTGCACTGAAAAAAAATTCAAATTTAAATAACCTATTATTTGACTATTATCAAATAAATATTTACTTAAATCAAATAAACTGTATTTGAAGCAAATATTATTTAATTGATTGAAATAAAAATTATTTGATTTCAGTAAATATTTATTTGATAATAGTCAAATAATCGGTTATTTAAATGAAATAAATTTCTTTTTCAGAGTAAAAATAGTGAAAATAATACCTATAAAAGTATAAATAATAAGAAAAATACAAATATTAGTAAGATTGTGTTTAAAGACGAATTCGTAGAGAAAAAATGGCAAAACTCTGCTTTTGCAATACAATAACAGATATCTGTGTCTAGTATTCAATTACAGTGGGACACGTATATATCCGAATGAGAAAGGATTGAATCGGAAGTAGGATGTCATGTTCAAGGTTAAAAAATAGCGTGTCGGTCCTGGAGATGGCGAGAAGATTAAAGTAGCGACGTACGCGCGCACAAAACGATCAACGCGGAAGCACGTTGAATGCACGACCAGCGGAACATAGACATGCAATCATCAGCAACAAGTAAGATCCTAAAGCACGAGAACAACTTGGTGGCAAACTTGCTTGGCCGCCGCGCCATGCTCAACTGCTCACTAATTTCACTACGTCACTAAATACACCTCAATCGATTCTCACTTCGTTCACACCTTTTTCTCTCGTGCATCAAAAAACAAACCCCACTCTCTTTCAAACATAAACAGATTCACAAACAGAAAGGGCAAATTCAATCTCACACTGTTTACTCTACGGCTCGCACGAAATTTTAATCCAAATTTTCTCAAATTCCATTTATTCCCTTTCTTCCATATTTTTTATTTTTTCCATCGCAGTCAAACATAATTAATAAATAAACACAACTCTTTTCTAATAATAATAATAATAATAAGAAGAAGAATAAAAATAATCTAATAATTATTATCACTAGAATTAAAATAAATTCTATTCCATTTTTTCAGGATTCGAGTAAAACATTCATAACATTTAAAAAAAATATATTTTCAATTCTAAACTTATTGTATTGAAAATCAATGACTTCTTGCAAATTTGAATCAGTATTAATTGAAGAAATTTGTTATACGGATGTTAAAATTACAAAGCGAAAAAAAAACTGTTTTGTGACCAAATTTTGTTTCTACTGCCTATATAAATGACCATTACTACTGAAAGTATTTTTTTATTTTACTACTTTTATAATTTTACAAAACATAAAACTTTTCTTTAAATTTGAATTAGTAATTATTACTTTAAGTCTTTGCTTTTGAAGTAGTAAATTTTTTTTATTACTTTTTGACAAAAATCCAATTCTTTCAATTTTTTTTACGAATATATTTAAAATTACATTCAAAGTATTTTGATTTTCAAATAGAATTTTTTTTTAATATATTGAGAGTAATTGAATTATTTTAAGTGAAATATGAATTCTTGTTAAAATTAAAGTTTATATTTATTGTATTAAGAATGATTGATTTCTTGCAAAGAATCTTTTAAAAAATTAAAAACGAATAATTGACTTCCTTTGGAAGTTTTTTTTATTTTTGAAAATAATTGAATCCTTACGAACAATTTGATTAAAATCTTTCAAAAAATCCTAATTAAATTCTTTTGAATAATCTCTTTGAATTTTTGTATTAATAATCGAGTTTCTTTAATAATTATAATTTTTAATTGAAAAAATAAAAAACAATTGCATGTTATTAAGAAGAATTTTATAAAAATTATACTGAAAATAATTGAATTCCTAAGAAAAATTTTGTTACATATAAAAATATTTTAAATTCTTACGAACAATTTTACTATTTATAAAAAATATTCAATTGTTCTGAAGAATTTATTAAAAGTTTAGAAAATAAATGAATTTTTAGCAAATATTTAAAAATAATTAAATTCTTTCGAGGAATTGTTTTTAATTGATTTTAAAAGAATTGAATTTTTGCAAAATATTTTACTATTTATAGAAATAATTTAATGTAATGAATAATTACATCACATTTTAAAAAGTTAATTAATTGTTTCAAAAATTTTATAGAAATATTAAAAAATTAGTGCATTTTTCCTAAAAATTAAATTAAAATTGTTACGAAAATAATAATTGAATTTCTGTAAAGAATTTGATTAAAATATGATCGAATATTAAAAATAATTGAATTCATTAGAAAAATTTCTATTATTTTCAGAAAATAATTCAATTTTGTCAATTTTTTTTACGAATATATTTTAAAATGACATTCAAATTAATTTCTTTTAAAAATTTTTTAAAAATATTTTCTGAATAATTAAATTATTTTTCGTGAAATATAAATTCTTGTTAAAATTAAAGTTTATGGAAATTTTTGTAAATAATTAAATTCTTTTGTGTAATTTTCTTTAAATTGGATTTAAAATAATTTAAATTCTGCAAACTATTTTAGTAATCATAAAAATAGTTGAATTGTTTTGAAGAGTTTTTAAAAATTTTAGGACATAATTGAATTTTTATTTATTTATATGTATAACAGTTTTACTGAATTTTATGTGTAAATAATTTGAAATATTGTAATTTTTCCGAGAAATTCAATTAAAACGGTTTTAAAAAGAATTAAATTCCTACTAAAAATTGTACTTTTAAAATAATTGAATTCATCAGGAAAATTTTTATTATTTTTTAAAAATAATTTAATTATTTCAATATTTTGTCGTTTTCCAACGAATTGAAAAAAATTAATTAATATTAATAATATTAATAATTAATTTTGTCCTTAATAAGTGAATTTTTTAATTTTTTATTATAAAATTATTAAAAAATTAATATTTAAAAATAAAATATTCTGTAATTTGGACAACAATTATAAATTGAATATTACGTCCCGCGCGCTTATCATTTGTTAGTTTTATCAATAAGTAAACAATTAATTACTGAACAACAAATTTTAGTGTCAGTAAAAATTACAAAGTGAAAAATTAATTTATAAATAAATAATTTGTTATTTTCTTTATAAAATAAATTTTATTCTCCCTTGAAAATGATTCTCCCTCGTTTCTAATTTTGGTCGCGTATTTGTCAAATACGCGATAGTAATTAATTAATGCAGATTAATTACTAAGTAAGTAAGGATTAAGTAATAAACTAATTAGTAAAAATTTAACCAGTAAAATATTCTGTAGTAAAAAATTCTTTATTAAAAAATTAATCAGTTAAAAATTCTTTAGTAAAAAATTAATCAGTTAAAAATTCTTTAGTAAAAAAGTAATCAGTTAAAAATTCTTTCGTAAAAAATTAATCAGTTTAAAAATTCCTTCGTAAAAAATAATGAATCATTAAAAAATAAATTATCAAAAATAAAAGAGTAAAAAATTTAATTAAAAAAAAAATTCATTAAGAATTAAATTACCTACCACATAAATTTTAGAAGGAAAAAAATGTATAAATTCGTCGATATAATTTAGCTATTCCTAGATTATTCACAAGAATTTATGTGCACATATCAATATAATCGGCCTAAATATTGCGAAACCTTGGAAAAAAAATGATTAGGATCAAAGTTTTCACATGAAAGGTGCATGTGCACATAATTACTGAAACATTTACGGCAGAGTGGGTAATCGGAGCAAATTTAACTTTATATACTTGAAAGCTTTCTCAGCGACCGTCTTATACACACATAATATAATATATATGTGTATATTATCGAATCAGCGCAAAAGAAGGTGGATTAATGACGATCAAAGGAAGCGTACAAATATATATACAAGTATAGCTCAAGAACTGACGTTCAAGTAAAACACCATATAGGCTAATAACCTCGTGATGAAAAAAAGTCCCCCTTTCGAAATTAGGAAAACAGCTGAGCTTATTATAAAATCATTAGTGCGAAACAAAAGGGCTTTTGAATTATACACATTGCTACTATATACGAAAATCAACTCACAAATTTGCTTTCTTTCTTTTTTTTATCTCTTTTATTTATTTTGTTTCTCTCTTTTATGTATATTCTCTCTCTATGTATTTCCCTTCTTGATGTGAATTCTCTCTCTATTCTCTCTCAGGTTATCATTTTACAATTTTTCATTGAAGAACAAAAATTACTTTCTACATTTGAATTAATAAAAATGTTTTCTAATTTCTAGAGAATTACTTTTCGCGTTTGAATTAGAAAATTTCAGGTACTAATAAAATTATTCAAAAGAGTACAATTATTTTCTAAAATCTTAATAAATCCTTCGAAGCATTTCAATTATTTTTATGAATAGTAAAACTCTTTACAGGAGTTCAATTCTTTTTGAAACAATTTTAATTGAACCCCTTTAGAAGACTTCAAATTAAAAAAAAATTAATATAGTTCGAATAAATTTAATTATTTTCTAAAATCCTAATAAATCTTTCGAAACAATTTAATTATTTTTTCCAAACAATAAAGTTCTTGGTAAGAATTCAATTATTTTAAAAGTACAATTTTTTTGCAGGAATTCGATTCTTTTCAAAACAGTTTTAATTGAATTCCTCGGAAAAATTACAATATTTCAAATTATTTACACATAAAATTCAGTAAAACTGTTATACGTATAAATAAATAAAAATTCAATTTTGTCTTAAAATTTAAATAAATTCTTCGAAACAATTCAACTATTTTTATGATTACTAAAATAGTTTGCAAAATTTAAATTATTTTAAATCCAATTTTTAAAAAATTACACAAAAGAATTTAATTATTTACAAAAATTTCCATAAACTTTAATTTTAACAAGAATTTATATTTCACGAAAAATAATTTAATTATTCAGAAAATATTTTTAAAAAATTTTTAAAAGAAATTAATTTGAATGTCATTTTAAAATATATTCGTAAAAAAAATTGACAAAATTGAATTATTTTCTGAAAATAATAGAAATTTTTCTAATGAATTCAATTATTTTTAATATTCGATCATATTTTAATCAAATTCTTTACAGAAATTCAATTATTATTTTAAAAACACCTTTAATTAAATTTTTAGAAAAAATGCAATAATTTTTTAATAATTTTATACAATTTTGGAAACAATTTATTTTTTAAAATGTTATTAAATTTTTCGAAATATTAAATTATTTTTATAAATAGTACAATTCTTTGCAAGAATTCAATTCTATTCAAAATAATTTAAAACAATTCCTCGAAAGAATTTAATTATTTTTAAATATTTACTAAAAATTCATTTATTTTCCAAACTTTTAATAAACTATTCAGAACAATTCAATATTTTTTATAAATAGTAAAATTGTTCGCAAGAATTTAAAATATTTTTATGTGTAATAAAAATTTTCTTAGGAATTCAATTATTTTCAGTATAATTTTTATAAAATTCTTCTTAATAACATGCAATTGTTTTTTAATTTTTCAATTGAAAATTAAAATTATTAAAGAAACTCGATTATTTATACAAAAATTCAAAGACATTATTCAAAAGAATTTAATTTGGATTTTTTGACAGATTTTAATAAAAGTCTTCGTGAGAATTCAATTATTTTCATAAATAAAAAAAACTTCCATAGGAATTCAATTATTCTTTTCTAATTTTTTTATAAGATTCTTTGCAAGAAATCAATCATTTTTAATACAATAAACATAAACTTTTAATTTTAACAAGAATTCATATTTCACTTAAAATAATTCAATTATTTTCAATACATTAGAAAAGAATTCTTTTTGAAAATCAAATTACTTTGAATGTAATTTTAAATATATTCGTAAAAAAATTGAAAGAATTGGATTTTTGGCAAAAAATAATATAAAATTTACTAATTCAAAAGCAAAGACTTAAAGTAATAATTATTAATTCAAATTTAAAGAAAAGTTTAATGTTTTGTAAAATTATAAAAGTAGTAAAATAAAAAAATACTTTCAGTAGTAATGGTCATTTATATAGGCAGTAGAAACAAAATTTGGTCACAAAACAGTTTTTTTTCGCTTTGTAATTTTAACATGCATATAAAAAATTTCTTTAATTATTCTAATTCAAATTTTGGAGAGAAGTTTTACTTCCTTTAAAATTGAAAAAAGTAAAATAAGAAAATACTTTTAGCCCATTGGGATAGGTTAGACCAAAAAAAATTTCTTTTAATCGAATTTAATTAATTTTAGTTAACATTACATTAAATCGAAAAAAAGATATTTTAAAAAAAAATTAAAATTTTGAATTTAGATATTTTTTGAATCAGAATTTCTCCGTAAGACAAATTTATATTTTATCAAGTTAAAAAAAATTTATATGCCCACTTTTACAAATAATAGCTTTAATAAAAATTAATTCGTTCCAAAACGACAATTCTTAATATTCATAACAAAAAAATAAGGAAAAAATATAATAATAAAATAATTTTTCAACACATAATTTTTTTCTCAAATAAAATAATATCTTTTTTTCCGGCACGTTAGCAAGAATGAGAGTTACTAACCTGAAGGAACATTTCACCGTCGAGGTGATGATGGTCATAAGCAGCGAGCGCTGCCAATTCTCTTGCTCGATAATGCGAATCATGGTGAGAGTTCTCCTCCTTGTCCTTATGCATTACCACTGCAACAAAAATTCACAAAACGTGAAATAAATCGACTTCATCTCAAATTAAAATCTCATCTTTTCAACTCGAGGGAAAAACTTTGTCGCAACACACACATATATAAATTATCAAAAACATGTAATTTTTGCAGACAGAAAAAAAACCCATTTCATTAAGTCCAATTTCCTTTTAATGAACTCTCATTAATAACAAGGTAATTTTAAATACGAATCTACACTAGGAAATTTGATTCTCTGTCTAATCAAATTAAGTGAATTAATATTAATTTGATGTATTTATATTTAATTAAATTAAATTAAAGTTTATTAAAAATTAATTTAAATTAAAGTTGATTAAAAATTAATCTAAATTAAAGTTGATTAAAAATTAATTAAAATTAACTAAATAAAAATTAAAATTCATTAAAAGTAATTAAAATCAATCACAAAATTAAAGAATTTTTTAAATCTTTTTTTCAGTCTTTTTTATTAAATTTCTATTGGCGCAAATTTAATTAAAATTGTAATATAATCAGTCATTATCATTAATTTCTTATCTAATTAGAATAAATTAATTTAAAAAAATTTAATTATTAGCCATAACTATTAATTATAACTATTTATTACAGTTAACTTAATTATAATTATTATTGTAATTTGAATAAATTAATTATTATAATAATTAATTTGATTATTAAAATATTTTTTCATCGTCATAATTAATCAGTGTCAAAACGTCTTGTTTACACTGGAATGGAAATTTTTTTTTCTCCTATTATTATCGCGTATATATCGCACATTCAGAGAAATATAATTTTACATATGCAAATTACTTGAGAGAATGAAATCAATATTTTCAACCCTTTCAAGAAAGGGTCTTTTCTTGCGGATCCTATTAACTATACCAGGATTAAATTTCAATGTTGGCTACTAGCCAGCTTTAGGAAACCAATACTTTCTTAAGAGTTAAGACTAGTACCAAAGCGTCTGTGTGTTAGATTTTTCGATAAGAAATCATTTTCAAGTGTATAAAATATAAATTATACCGCTTCGACTAGTATAGTCGTAAAGAATTCGAGAAATTTCTCAAATTAACATTATTAAAAGTTGGAAAAATTATTTTTTAAATTAATTTTTTATTTTCTGAAATATCTTTTTCTTTCTTTCCATTTTCCGGAGAAAACTACGTATTTACAAAACCTTTTTCAAAATAAAAAACAAAAGTAAAAAAAAATTAATTACTAATTAACAACAAACAAAATTTATCAAAATTTAATCTTTTAATTAATTTAACTTATTTAATTTGACTTATTTAATTAATTTAACAATCTTTAAAACCAAATAAAATTTATTTATTATAAGGTTTTGAACATTCAATTTCAATCTACAATGTTATCTAAATTTCATTATTAAATTAGATTAACAAAGAATTTTTACAGAGTATTTCATCAAAATTTTTTAAAATAACTATAATCTTTCGAAATTTTTTTTTTAAAGAATTGAATTTTTCGAGGAATTAATTTAAAATTTTATTAAAAATAATTGAAATCTTTCAAAGAATTTTGTTACTTAGGAAAATAATTGAACTTTTGTAACAAATTGTATTAGAATTTTTTTAAATAATTGATTCCTGAAAAAATTTTGTTCTTTGTGAAAATAATTGAATTGTTTCGAAGAATTTTACTCCAATTTTTAAAAGTAATTACATTTTTTGAGAAATTAATTTAAAATTGTATTAAAAATAATTGAACTCTTTCCAAGAATTTTATTATTTAGGAAAATAATTGAATTTTTGCAACGAATTGTATGAGCATGTAATTAAATTCAAGAGAAAAGTTTCGTTATTTGTGAAAATAATTAAATTCTTTCGAAAAAATTCAATACAATTTTTAAAAATCTTTGCATTTTTCAAAGAATTAATTTAAAATTTGATTTTAAATAATTGACATTATGCGAAGAATTTAATTATTTTTGGAGAATGCAATGAATTCTTGCAACGAAATGTATTTAGAATTTTTTTTAAATAATGGGATTCCAAAGAAAAAATTTGTTATTTGTAAAAATATTTTAAAACTCTTTCGATGAATTCTAATACAATTTGAAAAAATAATTGAATTTTTGGGACGAAATTTATTAATTTTGTCTTAAAATAATAAAATTTTTCAAACGAATTTGATTTAGGACAATAATTGAAATCATGCAACGAATTTGTTTACGGAATTAAATTCTTTCAAAGAGTATTAACAAAATTTTAAAAACTAATTGTATTTTTTGAGTAATTAATTTAAAATTGTATTAAAAATAATTAAATTCCTTCAAATAATCTTATTAAAGTTGCTTTAAAAAATTGAATTCTCGAAAATAATTTGTTATTTCTAATAATAATTGAATTTCTTTAAATAACTGAAAAGAAACTTTTTAAATAATTGAATTTCCGGGAACAATTTTACTATTTGTAAAAATAATTGAATTCCTTCAAAAAATCTTATTAAAATTGTTTTAAATAATTGAATTCAAGGAAAAAAATTTCGCCGTTTGTAAAAAATAATTGAATTCCTTGAAATATTTTTAAAAAATTGAATTCAAGGACAAAAATTTGTTATTTCTAATAGTAAATTTCTCTGTTTGTAAAAATAATTCAATTCTTTCAAATATTTTTAAAAGAATTAAATTTCTGGAAACAATTTTGCTGTTTGTAAAAATAATTGAATTCCTTCTAAAAATGTTGTTAAAATTACTTTAAAAAATTGAATTCTCGGAAATAATTTTGTTATTTCTAATAATAATTGAATTCCACCAAACAATTGAAAAGAAGTTTTTTTAAATAATTGAATTTCCGGGAACAATTTTACTATTTGTAAAAATAATTGAATTCCTTCAGAAAATCTTATTAAAATTGTTTTAAATAATTGAATTGAAGGAAAAAAATTTGTTATTTCTAATAACAAATTTTGCTGTTTGTAAAAATAATTAAATTCTTTCAAATAATTTTTTAAATAATTGAATTTCAGGGAACAATTTTGCTCTTTGTAAAATTAATTGAATTCCTTTAAAAATTTAATTTGAAATTATTTCAAATATTTGAATTCCCGGAAAAAATTTCGCTACTTGTGAAAATAATTAAATTCTTTCAAATAGTTTTTAAAAAAATTTGCTAAATAATTTAATTGACGAGAAAAATTTTGCTGCTTGTAAAAATAACTGTTTTCCTTCAAATACTTCTAAAAAATTCTTCTAAATAATCGAATTCTCGGGGAAATTTTGTTATCTGTGAAAATAATTGAACCTGGTTATAATAAAATTTTCAAAATAAAAAACAATGCAAAATCACTAAATTTAACAAAATTTATTCTCTTCATTAATTTAGCAAAACTTGAACCAATTGAAATTAACTTAAATAACAAATTTTTCCTTTTTATTGTCATCCCCATTTCTTCGTAGGTATAAAAAAAACCTTTTTCGAAAAACAAAAAAAAACAAAGTGCCAAAAATAAATATTTGCGAGAGATAAGAAACGTGTTTTCGTCTCTCCTTCTTATCCCCTCACTTATGTCCTCTATCTTGTCACTTTTAAGTCGCAACATTGCTATATTATTTAGTGGCGCGGTGATCTTGTAAGTTCTAATTACGGCATGCATATTAAATAATATGGGGAGGCAGGTGTATGAAAACTGCAACGGATCGGCCCTGTATTATAGGGGTCCCGAGAGGAAGTGTCGCTCACATCCTGTCACATATGTCGCGCGCAGAAACCAACGATTCGTCGTCATATCAAACTTTGATCACCAGCAACATACACGCTGATTTATGCGCAATATTAATATATTATATTATTTTTTCTCTAAAAACAAAAAAAAAAAAAAAATTAATTCCAAACAAAATGTTCTGCGCTCACGCACTCAAAAAATTAGTTCCGCCTTTTAATATTTTAAGCATCCATTTAATTTCCTTAATACTTAATTATAATATTTAATTTAATCACCCCATATAAAAAAATAAGGAGAACGAAAAATATTCTTTATTTTTTGAAGTTTGTTAAAATTGTCCCTTGGAAAAAAAATTGTTTCCTACTGTCCTCCTGATAACACGCAGTTTAAAAAAAATAAAAGAAAATAAAGAAAATAAAAGAAAAAAAGAAAATAAAATAAAAAAAATAATTAAAAGCAACGCTTTTGATTAAAAAAAGTAAAAGTAAAAATTTAGACTTAATTAATTAATGAATACTGTAAAATTAAAAAAAAATACAATTATTTACTATATTATTTTTTTTCGAAATGAAAAAGAAAATTAGGAAAAAGATAGTAACTGTAATAAAAATCTCGAAATTTTTTCAAAGGGAAAACTTTTCTTCAGTCTTTGATGTGTTTTTATTTTTTTTTCTGTTTGTTTATAATTATATGGATCGATATAATATAGTTTACGGGGGTTTCTATCATCGGAGATCATTTGGAAATAGCAGGAAGTCCATCGAAGGGAAAGGAAAGACTAATCGCGATCGTTGGCGTGTCACCGGTCATTGCGGCCTGTTTGGCACGTGGCCATCGACCCCACCTATAGTGGCTTTCTTATATATCTTTTTATCTTGACTTCCCCTTTTATAGCTAATTTTAATATTACAATTTTTTTTTTTTACGTCGGAGATAGAAAGAAAGTCAAAATTATTGAACGAATTTCTTCGATGGGAAACAAAAAATCACGCGATATATTTAAATATCAGGGTTTGCGCAATTGATAATTATATAATTGTAAAAATTTAGGAAAAAGTAGCTTTCTAATGATGGAGAAAAGTAGTAAAAAATATTTATGGAAAAAATCAATTTGACAACAAAAAAACACGATTCAATCGATTCATAAAAATTTAATTCAGTATTTTCCTGTCTTTTACCATATTTCTATAAAAAATATTTTTTTTACTATCCTTGTAATAACTTAAATTTTGTTTTTTTAAAGTTCAATTACTTTCCAAATTATTACTTATAGTCCTTCAAAAATACAACTATATTTCAAAATAATTTTTAAAAAAGAAAAAAGAAAAATATTCATTGCTTTTCAAAAGACTAATTTTGTGAATAATTTTTAAATTAAATTATGCATAAATTGAACAGTTTTTGGTGAAAATTTTTCAAAAATACGACTATATTTCAAGATAATTTTTAAAAGAGAAAAAATTAAAATTTCTTTACAACAATTTCTTTCAAAAGACTAATTTTGTAAATAATTTTGAAATTAAATTATTCAAAAAAAAAAACAGTGTTTGTTGAATATTCATCAAAAATACGACTACAATTCAAGCTAATTTTTAAAAGCAATATAATAAAAATTTTCTTTGCTTTTCAAAAGAATAATTTTGTGAATAATTTTTATATTAAATTATTCATAAATTGAACAGTTTATGGTGAAAATTCTTCCAAAATACAACTATATTTCAAAATAATTTTTAAAAGCAATAAAATAAAAAAAAATGTTTAACTTTTCAAAAATGTAATTAATTTTAAATAATTTTTAAATTAAACCATTCGAAAATTGAGTATTTTTTGGTTAATATACTTTATTTTTGTACAGAAATTAATATTTTACAAATAATTTAAATTCATAAAATTTTATTCTTTCTCAAAATTACAACTGCAACTCGCCTTTTAAAATTGAATCATTTTTATGAAATTTTGAAATAAAATTATTCAAAACATTAATAATTCTTATGAAAAATATAAAAAATAATTCGTTTTTAAGGGCATTTGAACCACTATGACGTCACAATGTGTGAAAAGCATGAGTTTTAAAATTGTGACGTCATAATGGTTCAAATGCCCTTAATGATAAATATTTAAATAAAATTACAGATTACAGCAAATTAAAATCTTCAGATAGGCAATTTAAAAAAATTATTGGAAATTTAATTATTTCTGAAAATTCATATTGTATTTTTCAATTTTTATCTACAATTTAATCTGAAATTCATTATTATATCAATTCTGGTCTGAAATATCGACGCGAATTCAAATATTTAAATACAAAAATTAAAAATTTTTTCAATTATTGATTATTTCTTAAAAGAAAATTTATACAGATTATTTTATCAAAATTTTTAAAAATAACTTCATTCTTTTGTAGTGTTTTAATACATTTTTTAAAAATAACTGCATTTTATTAAGAATTAATTTAAAATTGTATTAAAAATAATTAAAATCTTGAAAAGAATTTTATTATTTACGAAAATGATTAAATTCTTTCAAAGAATTTTAATCCTTTAAAAATACTTGCAGTTTTTGATGAACTAATTAAAAATTTTATTTAAATAATTTAAATCATGTATTAAAATTTTTTAAAATGATTGAATTCCAGAAGAATTTTGTTATTTGGGAAAATAAATAAATTATTTCGAAGAATTTCCCTACAATTTTTAAAAATAATTGCATTTTTTGAGAAATTAATTAAAAATTTTATTTAAAATAATTGAAATTTTGTAAAGAATTCAATTATATTGAAAAATAATTGAACTCTTTCAACGAATTGTATAATTAAATTAAATAATTAAATTCCCTTTAAAAAATTTCAATTTTTTGAAAATAAATGAATTCTTATAAAAAAATGATATCAAAATTATTTATTAAAAACAATTGATTTCTTTTGAAGAATTTAAAAAAAAATTAAATAATCAATTTATTCTGAAAAATGTTATGAAAATTATTTTTAAAATATAATTGATTTTCTCTAAAAAGTTTAATATTTAAAAAAATATTTACAGTTTTTGAAAAGAATTTCATAAAAAAAATTTTTAATTAATATTGAATTCTTCTTTAATAAATGTAGATATTGCGAACAATGGAATTTCAACGAAGAATATCATTATTTATCAAAATAATTGAATTCTTGCAAAAAAAAAAAATGTTCTAAAAACTTTTGAGAAATTTTTTTTATTTTCAATTTTTATGGAATTAATATAATATTAATATATACAGCACACATTAAAAAATCCTCCCTAGAATATTTATATTAGACGTATACAAGTCCATGAAAAAAAATGCCCCCTACGGTCGATTTTACACCTTGCATTCCTTTTCCGGTTCTCAAGGACAACAAGGCTTTCTACTTTTTATATTTTCATCTTTCCTCCATCTATATACTGTTAATTATACCTTCTTTCCTCTTCAAAAATGACAGTTACTATCTATAACTATTTTTTTTCCAACCTCACTGATTCGTTATCTATGCAAAAATTTTTGATACCATCTGTTTCGTTGTTTATTGTAATTTTTTTTTAACGTTCCACTCGATTTTTTATTATCAGGCTATAACCTTCATTACATTGAATGACAATTTTTTTATTTTATTCTTCTAAAAGTTCAGTAGTTATGAATTTTTTTCAACACAAATCTTGGCAAATTAATAGTTCGCTAAAATTTTATTTTTCTTGCAAAAATTTTTACAGACGACGAGAATTGTCATTAATTCAGATTTATAATTAATATATAAAGCAAAAAATGTTATTGTGAGAATAATATTGTGTTTTTGGTTCACATTTATAACGCTTTTTATTTCTATAATAAAAAAGAAACTATATTCATTATTTTGTAAATAAATAATATACGACTATTTGCAATACTATTACGAATGTTTTTTAATACTTTTGATACTATTTTTTATTCCCAAGTGATCATAATAATGACTTATAATAATGATAGTAAGTATTAATAATAATAATATAATAATAATAATAATAATAATAAAATAAATAATAATAAAAATAATTATAATAATAATAATATTAGTAATATTAGTAATAATAATAATTCTTGTTTTGATAAAGGTATTTTTTCTCGGTTAAAAAGAAACTGGACAGACAGATAAATTACAAGTTCAACTCGAGTGCATTTTTAAATCGAAAAGCAATCTATAATTAAAATTTTGTTTCAGAAAAAAATCTGTCAATTTTAATTTTGTGAGAATATTATTAAATTTCCGTTACATAAGTGTTTAAAAAAATTTTCGGAAATTAAATAACGAAAGCAGTATAACAAAGTTGGGGAAATTTAAACTATAAACAATTTTGAATCATTAAATTGTTTATTATTATTAATTAAATATTATTATTATTTTTAATTTATTATTATTATTATTTACAATTATTATTGTCATTATTTGAATAAAATATTATCATAGAAAAACGCAGCAAAGTACACAACAGCACAAAGAAAAAATAATTTAACTGAATAAATAAATTATAAAACTGATTTTCGAAGAAAAAATTTTTTTTTCTAAAACTTCATTCAAAAATTAATCATTTCATAATCTTATAGACGTGTGTTGGGTAAATAAACAAATAGAATCAAAAAAAAGAAATTTTACGCTTCTTTGACTGACTTTTGTGATTTGAGTGACTGTTCAATTTCCAATCGTTATACAAAAAAAAAGCAGGAACTTGACTTGTTTAAGGCATCATTAATCATAATTCGATTCGTGTAACTGTGGAATAATATGACTGAATTAATCAATCACTTAGCTAGTTTTAAGTAAGCTGTAGGATTCTCCTCTTTTTTTTCTATTTTGATAGAGTGTGAGACGCATGTGTCGATGAAATTAAGTGCAAAGTCACCTCCAAGATGTATAAGTATACTATAATGTGTGGAGGAAGGAAGAGCCCTTAGAAGGAAAAAAAAATGGAAAAGAACGTGCGCGCTGCTTTCGTGCCTTTACAAATCAGCAGAGTCATTATTTGCACTCAAGTGTCACATCTCTATAAAGCCTAAGTGCAAACGATCGATTATATAAAACTAAACGCGCGCCTTTGTGTACCTCTCGCTTCCCGCGCGATCACTTTCCACGATAAAATAATGTTACTTTACGTTTATTCATTATTCACGAAAAATATTGCTTTTTAAGGGCAATTTTTTTTCTCGGCACTCGATGTCTAATATGTACCTTAAAAATTAAATATTAAAATTAAATAATACATTTATTATTAATTATTAATTATTAATAATTAATCAAGAATAGGGCGAGAAAATGTAAAAAATAAAAGAGTGAAAAAATGTAAAATAAATTCAAGAAATTAATTCATTCATTCATTCATTAATTTTCGATGTTTTGTTATTTTAAGGAAATTTGAACCATTATGATATCACTATATGAGAACAAATGCTTTAAATAAACTGTGACGTCATAATTGTTAATATGTCCTTAATATTTTTTAATTTTTGTAACTTTTTATTTTTATACTTTTTCCATTTTCGAATCCTTTGCATTTTTTTTTAAATTTCGGTAGATGTTTTTTTGTATGAATATTGGAGAAGTTTGTTTAACAAATTGTTTTTTATCTATTACTGCCGTTGCGATGTTCCAGTTATCGTCCTTTTTTATTTTAACAATAAAAATTTTGGAAAACTAATTGAAAACTAATTTAATTTAATTTAATTTAATTTAACTAATTCCTTTGAAAACAATTAAATTCTAATTTTTTTTCAGTTACCGTTCGTTTTTATTTTGACAATAAAAATTTTCGAAATTGATAAATTTTGATTGATAAGTTAATTGATAAGTTTTCTCAAAGATAACAATTAAATTTCTTTGAGCAATATTATTATTCTAGAAAATTTTTGAATTCTTGTAAAGAAATTTTATGAAAATTTTCTAAAATAATTAAATTCACGGAAAAAATGTTATTATTTTAGAAAATAAGACGATTCTTTCGGACAAGTTTAAATAACATTTATTGAAAACATTGAATTTTTTGAGAAATTAATTTGAAATTTTATTTAATTAATTAAAATCTTGCAAATAATTTTATTATTAAGCAAAATAATTGAAATCTGTCAAGGAGAAGTTTTATTATTTGGGAAAATATAATTAAAGACCTTGCGTAGAAAAATATTAATATTGGAATTTTTTTAAATAATTGAATTTACGTAAAAAAAATTTGATATTAGTAAAAAATATATGAATATTATTTGTAAGGAATTTTATTAAAATTTGTTTACAAAATTGAATTCATTCAAAAAATTTTAAGCCATAATTGTATTTCTTGAGGAATTAATTAAAAATTTTATTTAAATAATAAAAATCTTAAAAATAATTTTAATATATTTTCCTTCCTCATCTAGAGAAAGTATTTTTATAATAATTGCATTTTTTGAGTAATTAATTGAAAATTTTATTAAAAATACTTAAAATCTTGAGAAGAATATTATTATTTAGTAAAATAATTAAAACCCTGCAAAGAAAATTATTATTTACAAAAATAATTGAACTCTTGTAGCGAATTGTTTATTAGAATTTGTTTAAATAATTGAATTCCCGACAATAAAATTTCTCATTTGTAAAAATAATTGAATACTACTTGCAAATAATTTTATTGAAATTGTTCATAGAATATGGAATTCTTTCCAAAAATTATAATAAAATTTGAAGAAATAATTATATTTCTTGACGAATTAATTAAAAATTGTATTCAAATTTTATTCCTTCAAAGAATTTTATTAACGTTTTTTTTTAAATTGAATATTTTTCAAAAATATTTTATTTATTGAATTTTGAAAATAATTAAATTCATTTGAAGAAAATGATGTCGAAGTATTTTCAAAATAAATGAATCCCTAGAAACGAATTTTATCAAATTATTTGAAAATAATTGATTTTTTTAAAAGAATTTTGTAAACATTTTTATGAAAATTGTATTTGAAATTTAAATGAATTTTATTGAAAATTTTATTATTTTGGAAAATAGTTGTAGCTTTTAGTAAAGGTTTTTGTTTTAATACATTTTTTATAATAAACTGATTTTTTTTTGAAATTTTATGCAAAAAAATTTTTAATTTCAGTGAAAATTTTATTATTTATGAAAATAGTTGTAGCTTTTTGTAACGGTTTTTCTTTTATTACCTTTTTTTTTAAATAAATAACTGAATTTTTTGGTGAAATTTTATGAAAATATTTTAAAACAATTGAATTCGTTTGAAGATTGTAATTAGAATTTTTTAAAAATATTTTAATTTTAATGAACAAGTTTTATCAAAACTTTGAAAACAATTAAATTCTATAATATAAAATTTTATTATTTTTAAAAATAATTGATTTCTTGCGAAACATTTTCTTAAAATTTAAGAAAATAACAATTAATAATCAAATTTATTATGAATTGAATCAAAATCATTATGTTTAATTAAAAGATAATTTTTAGTTGACTGTACAACAAAGATAATTATCTTTGATTCAAATATATTGTTTTCTCAGTGTTGGAAATATTTTTTAAAAATTTATTTTCAATTCTAAATGAGAAAAAACAGCTTTTAGTGTAACAATTCTAAAAAAAAGTATTTTACTAGATAAGCAAAGGAAGAATTCTTATAGGGAACGTCTTAATAATGATTACTGTGCTTTTTATCAAAGGTAATTAAGAGACGTGAAATATAGTTCCGAGATCGCGAGAGCGTTTTCAAAAAGAGCAGAGAGGGAGAGAGATAGAGAGTGGAAAAAAAGTAAGAGAGATAAAAAAGGGAGTGAGAGTGAAAAAAAGAAAGAGAGATAAAAAAGGGAGTGAGAGTAAAAGAAAGAAAGAGAAAAAAGGGAGAGAGAGAGAGTAAAAGAAAGAAAGAGATGATGAAAGAAAAAAATAGAGAAAGAGAGAGAGAGAGAGGGGGGGGGGAATTAGAGAAAAACACCCCACACGACGAGAATATAATTGTATTAATGTAATAATATGATCGAGTGCGAGAGAATACGCTCAAAGGGCGAACATGGAGAGCAAATGTCGTGTGCTTCGTTCCAGAACATGTACGCACTATGTTTTTACGGAGTAATCCGTCAGGTAAAAGTGGGCTGATAATGCAGGAGCAAGTCAGCCCCGCCCTATCCCTGTTACCACGATAAAAATCTCTCATTACGCAACGGAGCGATAAGCCTCTGCCGCCGAAGTCCGTTGTGTCTCTCTCGCAAAAAGGGACTGACTAATAAAGCATGTGGGGCGTTTCATGTGAAATCAACGTGCTCATTTCCCTCGCTGCCTCCGTCTTTAACACCCATTTTTTTCTCTTTTTCTCTTTCCTTCTCCTCTTTCCATTTCAATTCATTTTTTCTTCGTTATCTTATTATTTTTATTTTTTTTTTTGGAAACACGTTCAATTTAAAAATCATCATCGCAAATGTTAAACAATTATTTTACATTCTCCCTTTTCTTTCATTTTTTACAATTTTTTTTACATTTTTTACAAATACAAAAAAATTGAATTTTTTAATACATTTTTTCTCTCTTTCATTTGTGGAATTTTCGAATTTATTTTACATTTTTTAACTCTTTTATTTCTTACATTTATTCACTCATTTATTTCTTACATTTTTTAATTCTTTTAATTTTTACATTTTTTCACTATTATTTTTTAACATTTCCTGAAGTTGTTCGAAAAAGTTTGCAGTCTAAATTTATGTAAATTTTTGCACCCTTGCTTCTTTACATATTATGTAAGAAAAAAATCTACCTCTAGGAGGATTCGAACCACTTTATTTGCGTCCAAGCGCTGCCTTAACGACTGCGACCAAAGAAGTACCTCGAATAAAATGTCATTTATTTCAAGTTCGAAACTCTTTTTCAATTTTTTTTTCTCTACATTTTTGAATGCTTTGGAACAAATACTACGAAAATCATGAAACTTAAATCAATAATTCTTGAATTTTTAAGAAAAATTTTTCAAAATTCATAGAATGGAAAAGAAAAAAAAAATACTTTTATTAGTAGCAGTAACTTTTAGAAGAAAAAGAACGTTATCAGTCAGACACTTAGGAAACAATTATAATTAAATTTCAGTAGACAAAGTCAATATTAGTCAGATAATTAAATCAAACTAGAAAATTTAGGAAAAAATTATAATTTAAATTAAAAAAAAGAAAAATTGGGAAATAATCGAAATTACTAAAAATAGAATTGATGTATTTAAATTTTAGTAGATTAGTTTTTGCCTCCTGAAAAAATTTAACTTCAGGAGGATTCGAACCACTTAACTAACATCTCTACGCGCTGCCTTAATGATTGCGACCAAAGTTCTATCTTAAAAAAAAAAATTTTTTTCTTTTTTTTTGAAACTCTTTTTCTTCGTTCATCCCTTATTTCCAAAAAAGTGAATAAAGTAAATATTTAAATCATCTTGAATATAAAAAAATTATTCTTAAAGTTGTTACAAAACATTTGCTACGTAAATCGAAGCAAAATAAATAAGTAATTTTTCAAAAGTGAGACTCAATTTAAGTCCTTTAAAATTTACCTCTAAGATATTTTTTTTCTAAGGCATTTACAATCTAATTATAATTACAATTTAAAGAAGAAAAGATTCAAGAAAAGAAAAAAAAATAATATAAAAAAATGGAAATAACTTGAAAGGGAATTTATTTTGAAACTGTTTTTTTGCATCTACATTTTTTTTGGTGTATTTTGTGAATAAAAAAATATAAACCCAGGAGGTTTCGAACCACTAAATTTAATTTCCTAAGCGATGACTTAACGACCACGACCATGAAAGTACCAAAGAAATTTGGAAAGAGAAAATACAATTTCCTTTTTGTAAAACAAAATCCCAACTCCCTCAAAAGATCAAAATACCATAAAAATTAAAAACTTAACAAAAAGCTAGTAATAAATAAAAGAATAATTCAAAATTCACTAATTAAATGTGCAGAATGTCCTCTTGTAAAGTATTGCAAAAGAAATATTGATATTAAAAGCGTGTCAAAAGAATTTGTAATTGTAAAAGTCATACAGGAAAGTTGTTTTTCTTTTGTGGAAATTAATATGAGAAAGAGAAGTTTTTATCGATGGCCATCGCACGCGAAAGAAATCATGGATGAGGAGAGAGAGAGAGTGAGAGAGAGAGAGAAGGTCGTGAAAGGAGCGAGTATTTAAGTCTAGAGCGATATGTTGAATATAGTGGGATCGTGATCTGTGGTCAGCTCGTTTCTTAATAAAGCCATGGTTATACTTTATAACCCATCGTAAATAACAATTAGCGAATATGCGGTAAAAATGACGTTTGTTCATGATTTATCGTTACACCCCGGCGGTAACTAACAAACTAACTGTGAGATTAATAGCTCGGGACGGACTTGGTAAACTTGTTAAATATTTGTTATCTCTGCCAAACCGGCAGGTAGGTATGACTTTATTTTCGTTCAACGTTCAAAAATTTTACAGGTGTCCCAATGGACCCGCCTTCCAATTATTCCAACGCCATACGTGTAGTTGCAAAAAATTTAAAAATTATTTTCAAACAACAAGTTTTTCGGAGAGAAATAATTATTCTAAACACGCGGATTAATAGAAAGAAAATTTATTTAGGAAACAAATTGTTATTCAAAAGAAAGTTATTCAGAAGAAAATTATTCAAAAGGATATTCTACAGATGAAAAATATTCCAAAGGAAAAATTATTAAAAACTATATAATTATTAATTAACTTTATTAATTTCCGTATTGTTTCATTCATTCTGTCTGCAGTTTGGACCTAGTTTCTGTGTATGCTTTTGTTTTTTTTTTCATTCAAAAATATTTTCTGACGAATCGAAAATATGCCCAAGTTTTTTCATGGTTCATAATAAAATAATATTACGAATTTGGAAACTTTTGAAAAATTGTGATTAACAAATAAAAAATATGCTCATTTTGTTTGTTATATGATATTTTCTATAAAAAAATTTCTTTGACTGATCTAAACTATTATGCAAATTATTCTATGAAATAGAAAAATTCTATTTCATAATTTCAATGGTTTTAGTAAAATTCAAAGTTTTTTTTTAAAATAAAGGGAAAAAACTGTTTATAAATTATATTTGTCAATTAGAAAATTTAATTGAAAACTTTTGAATTTTTAGAAAGTAAATAAGAAAATATTTTATTGAAAAATAAAAAATTCCGTTAAATTATTCGTAAAAATAATTTCTTTTTAAAAATTTTGAATATGTGATTATGATTTTTCCATAGGAATTAACATTTTCAAAAATTTCAAATTGAAACGTTTTTGAAATTAATCCGAATCCAAATCGAATAAAGTAAAATTTACTATTTTACCAAAATCTTTAAAAATAATTGTATTTTTTGGGAAGTAATTAAAAATTGTATTAAAAATAATTAAAAACATGTGAAAAATTTTATTGTTTAGAAAAAAAATTGAATTCTTGCAACAAATTGTATTTGAATTTTTTAAATATTTGAACTTTTTGGAAAAATATTTTATTCCATCATTTAAATACAAAAATAAATAATTCAAAGAACAATTAAATGTTTCTTAAAAATAAATCTCATAGAGAATTTTTTCAACAAATTTTACAATAATTTTAATTCTTTCCATGAATTTTAATAACATTTTTTAGAATAATTATATTTTTCGAGGAATTTGATTAAAATTGTATTAAAAATAATTAAAATTCTGCGATGAGTTTTATTATATTAAAAAAAAATTAAAATATTCAGAAGAAAATAATAAAAACCTTGTTAATTTTGGAATTCCTGTGAAATTTAAATTATTCATGAAAATAGTTTGCCAACAATTTTACTAAAATCGTTTTTAAATAATTGCATTCTTTTTAGGTAATTTTATTAAAAAATAAATATTAAAAGTAAAATATCAAAAAACATTGAAAAAAGTTTTTTTAAATATTTGAATTTTTTCCATAATTAATTAAAAATTTTCAAAACAATTGAATTTCGCACAAGAATAATTTTATTAATAAAGATCTTAATAAAGATTTTGTCTAAAATTTTTTTGTAAATTTTAAACATAATCGAATTTTGTGATAAGATTTTTTTAACTCTTAAAAATAATTCAATTACAGCAATCATTTGAAATTTCTTCAAAATTCAATTTTTTAAATGTTTTTAACTAAAATTCTTCTATAAATCCATTATTTTGAATAATTTATTAACTATGTTTCAAAAAATGCAATTAATTTTAGAAGATAGTTAAAAAATAATTAATTAACTTTTTTTTGAATTATTAAAATTTACCAAAAATCGAAGTTCATTAAAATTTCAAATTAAGTCCATTCGACATTGAAATTTTATCAAATTTTAAGTTGAAACCGTTTGAAGTTGATTTATATTTTTTTTAAAATTGTAAGCGCAACTTTTTAAAAATTAAATTAATTTTGAAATATTTGAGTAAAATTATTTATTAAATAATTTATTTATTTTATGATAGTTGTTTAAGATTTAAGTTAATTAAAAAGAAATTTTTGTCAGAAATTGAAAAAATAAAATGTTTTGTTTTAGAATTCGTGGTAATTTGATAGTTTATGAGTAAAACAAAAAATACACAAATATTCAGAAAGTTTTTAATAAAACTATATATTTTAAATCGTATTTTATTTTTAAAAAAAATTTTTTTTAATTAAAAATGAAATGAATTAAAAATTTCATTAAAAATGAAATGAATTAAAAATTTCTTTAAAAATGAAATGAATTAGAAATTTAATTAAAAATTTACATTCTATTAAATTAAATAGAATGTAAAATTAAAATGTTACATTCTATTATTTTTTAAAATTGCTAATTATTATATTAAAAAAAAGTGAGTGAGAAGTCAGTCGCGCGCGAACTGTTTGCTAGATTATAGTAGTAAATATCACAAGAAAATTAAAGTGAATATGGAAAGTAAAATGCATATTTAATTGAACACAAGAAAAATAAAAATTTGTCAAATTTGTAACAATGTTGTGCAGGTCAAGAATAAAAAAAAATATCCCCATGCAGTAAATTTTAACTTGTAAACCATTTTGCGGAAATGATAAATTTCACCTACATTTATGTAACATACGCACATTTGTTTGCAATATTTGCGCGAAGAACAAAATATTTATCGTTCGCGATATTATATAGAAAAAGAAAAGAGAAAAAAAAGAAAAATAAAATAAGAGAGAATTCGATAAATTGTTGGTCGGTGGGGGCTTAAAAAACATTTTGAACGGCTTGTAAAGGTAACTTGTCGAGGCTCTCTGCGGGTGTGAGAATATGGAAATTGCACGCGGTTTACGCGCGCAGTTATAGAGGAGAAAGAGAGTTGAAGCGGGCGACAAACGAGTCTGGCTTAATGCACACGCGTATCTTCCATATTTTGTCAAGCTCGTTTACTGTGACTGTCAGAACACTAGGAACTTGTTGAAAAATCGAGACGATTCATTCTTGTTAGATGGTGCGCGCAAACACACGATCTCTTTTGCTTTATATAGAAAATAATACAAATGCGATTTGCGGATATGAGTTCTGGACGACGGGGCTTTTCGAGAGTCTCGTAGGGAATACATTTTTCAATAAAAAAAAAAAATAATAATAATATGTTATGAGTAAGAGTTGCGTATTTAATTTCTTTCTTCGCCTACTCAAAATAAAGTTAAATATTGAGAAAATGTCTTTTAATCTCGATTGTATCGATGACCGAGTGATAAAATTATTATTTTATATTATAAGAATATATTGTTACTGTAAATTCTTCAAAATTATTTCTATCATTTCTTCAAAATTATTTCTATCATTTCCATTGTCATTCATCACTTCTACATTTAAATTATTATTTTCTAGAATTTCAAACAAAAAATCTTCTTTAAATCAATTATTTTTAATCATTTTTGAAAAAATTCTTTGACAATTTCCAAATACACTTGTTTAGAATCCAATTTTACGAAATTTCAATTATTCGGAAATTCTTCTATTAAGGGCATTTGAACCATTATGACGTCACAATTAGTGAAAAGCATGAGTTTTTAAATTGTGACGGCATAATGGTTCAAATGCCCTTAAATAAATATTTGGTAAATAAAAAATTAAAAATAAAAAAATTTCAAGTAGAAATGAAAAAAAAACTTTCTCGAAATAATTGATTCTTCTACTGAATTGTTAGTTAAAACTTAAAAGTATGCAAAATTCAGATTTTAGAAGATTTTAATTTGAAAAATTGGAAAAAATTTAATTATTTATAAAAAATAATTGATTATATGTATAAATAAATAAAAAATTCACGTGAATAATACTTTTATTATTTAATTATTTTCTAAAATTTTAACTAAAATTCATTCAGTTTAAAACATTTTTTATTGGAAAATTCTACGATAATTCAATTATTCAAATAAAAAATAAATAATTTATTGAATAATTGAATGTTTCTTAAAATTAAATTCTCATAAAGAATTTTATTAACAAATTTTTAAATAATTGAATTCTTTTGACGAATTTCAATAAACATTATTTAAAATAATAATATTTTTCGAGAAATTTTGATTTAAATTGTATTAAAGATAATTGAAATTCTGCCATTTGTTTTACTATTCATTAAAATAATTGAATTCCTCAAAATATTTCTTAAAATTCATATTATAACGCTTCTATTATTCAATTATATATAATCTATTCATTTTTGCTTCATATTCATTTTAAAATCATTTCTTGTTGTAGAGATGTCTACGAGAATTCAATTATTTAAATAACAAATAAATTTTTAATTGAATAATTTATTATTTCTTATAAAGTTAAATTTACAATTTTATCAAAATCTTTAACAATAATTGTATTTTTGAAGAATTATTTTAAAATTACATTAAAAAAATTTTTAATATTGTGAAAAATTTTATTATTTAGAAAAATAATTGAATTTTTGCAACAAATTGTATTTAAATTTTTAAAATAATTGATTTTTTTTTAAACAGTTAATTCAATTATTTAAGTACAAAAATAAATAATTTAATGAACAATTGCATGTTTCTTAAAATTGTATCTCGTAAAGAATTTTCGTTAACAAGTTTTACAATAATTGAATTCTTTACATGAATTTTATTAATTTTGAAAATTATATTTTTCGAGAAATTCGATGAAAATTGTATTAAAAATATGAAATTTATTATTTTTGAAAATAATTGAAATCTTTTTAAAAAATTTATTATTTATGAAAATAATTGAATTATTATAAAGAAATTTATCAAAAAAAATTATAAATAATTAAATTCCTGTAAAATTTGTATTATAATGGCATTTTTGAGGTATTAATTTAAAATTATTTTAAAAATAATTGAAATCTTATGAAGAATTTTATCATTTAGAAAAATAATTGAATTCTTGCAACAAATTCTATTTGAATTCCTAAAAAAATTATATTATTAATGGAAAAAATTGAAATCTTTTTAAAACATTTATTATCTATGAAAGTAATTGAATTATTATAAAGAAATTACAAAAAAAATTTGCAAATAATTGAATTCCTGTGAAATTTTTATTATTTATGAAAATAATGAAATATTTGAGTAGAATTTTACAAAAATTTTAAAGTAATTGAAATCTTTTAGAATATTTTATTAAAGTAATAGATATTGAAAATCATTGAATTAAGAAATTTTTTAAAAATAATTGAAATTTTGCTAAGAATTTTTTTTTAAATAGAGGAAAAATTGAATAGAAAAAATTTAATATTTTGTATTAGAATTCGTGGTAATTTCATATTTTATGGGGCAAATGAAAGACCCAAAAATTGAGAATTTTGTTACGAATTCTAAAAATATCAACTTTTCCCAGCACTTTTAATAAAATTATCCATTTAATTAACTTTGGAAAAAATCAAGACAGTAAATAAAATTAATGAAATTTGATTTCCTTTGAAATCAGTGAAGCAATTTAAATCAGAACGATCCTTTTTGGTTTGGTAACACAGGCGTATTAAGCACTGACTAATCCACTTAAAGTGGGTATCCAGTGTCATTGAATGCGGGGTAAGGTGTTTGGTTTCGAGGCAAATATAATCGCCAGACATGACACTTAATTCGCAAATCTCCTCAGAGCGAAAAATCCGATTTGAAAGGTATGATCTTCAGTTGAGACTCGTCGAGATGCTTTGCATCAATTTTTAATTACTATATTTATCATAATACGTAAATAAAATTTAAAACAAAGATATGAAATTTCAAAATATTCAATTTTTTTAAAAATAAATAAAAAGAAAATAAATATTAAATAATTAAATTAAATATTAAATATTAAATAACGATTTTAAAAATTTGGTTAAAATAAGATTTTTTTCTGTATGATAGCAAAATAAATATAAAGTAAATAAGTAAAATAAAAAAGAAACTTTTGAAAACCATAAGCCAATGAGACAAAATTTCCCTTTTCATTAAATTATTAAATTTCAAATTATTCAAAAATAAAGAAAATGACGATATAGAGGTGACATTGTTATAAAAAAATTTTCTCAAACAACAAGATAATACCTTTCATTGTAGACCTTCACGTTAAAAAGTAAATTGAGAAATGACTGTCATTAAAAATGAGTAAAAAAGTAATAAAATTTCAACGAGGTGCGACACGCATTTTTACCAAGAATCATAAGCCATGTTAAGGTGAATTTTATGACCCGTGGTAATAAAGTTGATTATTACAGTTCCATCTCACCAATATATGACATAAAATATCAGATCATAAACAATGTCAAATCTTTTTGGCATATCTTGAATTAAAAAGAAAGAAAAAAATAGTAGCGAATAAAAACTACAATCAAATTTCTTCTAATCAACTAATCAAATTCTTGTGTATATATATAATTATATCTAAAAGAAAAAAATGATAATAAAATATTGTTTTTAATTTATAATAATAATAATTATGTAATTATAATTATGTAATTATAATTATAATTATGTAATTATAATTATAAATAAATTATAAAAATATAATAAATTATCATAAATATTTAATAATTATTAATAACATTTATGCACCGAAAAAAAAGTATTTTCAAATTTAGAGAATTCCTCTTCTTTTGCAGCATTTTTTCCTCTCATATACGGGCACTAAAGTTTTCTTTTATAATTGAGAGGATTTTCCTTTATTATATTTGTTATTAAATGTCACTTTTTAGACAGGTTAAAGTTGCATTCAGAAAAACAAAAAGCAACTTAAAAATCTTCTTTTTAGTATAAATTTGTTTCATTTTTAGAGGAATAATTTCAATCCAAGAAGAAATATTAAAATTAATCTTTTAGTTAAAAAACTGTCAAATATAAACAAAAATTCCTCTTTTTTACAGATGAATATTCGTATATTGAAAATAAAATGTGAAAATAATTGTTGAGCGGAATTTTCTTCTCACTCTGAGATTTTATTTTTTTCGGTGTGTCAATATTATTACTCTGTTTTTTCTCTTAATTGGTTCGTTTCATACTTTTTTTTGTTATTTTCACTTTTCTTAATCAGCGTTGCCACACAAATTTAATTTTATTTCCCTCATTTTTCCTTGATTTCCAGACAAAATTTTGACTTTTTCCCTGACCCTGAAGAATAATCTGAATTATTTCGAAAATTATTTGATACTCAAAAAAATGTTCTATTATATTTAATTACAAATTTCTTCAAAAGTTAAATTGTTTCATAACATCAATATTTTCATTTAAAATCATTATTTTTTGTCGTAAGAATATTAATACTATAAATTCAAATTTTCAAAAATTGTAAATCTGAACCCATTTCAAAATTCAACTATTTCTAAAAATTCACGCTTTTAATATTCAATTATAATTAAAAATTTTAAGTGAAATTTATTTTTTAATCTATTTTTATTGGAAATTTTTTCGAGAATTCAATTATTTAAATACAAAAATAAATAATTGAATATTTCTTAAAATTTAATTTCTATCGAGAATTTTATCAAAATTTAAAAAAATAATTGAATGCTTTCGGTGAATTTTATTTAAAAAATTTTTAAATTATTGAATTTCTGTAAAGAATTTTTTTTTGGTAAAAATACTTATAAATTCCGGAAAAAATATTATTATTTATAAAAATAATTAATTTCTTTTGAAGAATTTTATTCAAATTTTAAAAAAAAATTTCATTAAAAACATTGAAAACAATTAAAATCTGGCTAAAGAATTTTATTAATTTTTTAAAAATAAAATTTATTATTACAAAACAATAATATTTAAAAAATTATTATTTACGGAAATCATTGATTTGTTGCGAAGACTTTTATTCAAAATTTTTTAAATATTTAAATTGCCATTAAATAAATGTATTATTTGTGAAAATAATTAAATTCTTAAGGGCATTTGAACCATTATGACGTCACAATTGATGCAAAGCATATATTTTAATGCTGTGACGTCATAAAGGTTCAAATGCCCTTAAGAAGAATTGTATTGAAAATAATTTAATTGTATAATGGGAAAAATTTATTAAAAATAACATTTTATTAGCTAAACCTTGTAAAGAATTTTGTCAAAATTTTTTTAAATAATGGAATTTTTAAATGAATTTTATTTAAATTTTTTGAAATAATTGCATGTCTCAGAACTATTTTTTTCAATTCTCAGAATTTATTTGAATTATTTCTAGAAACCTTTATAAAAAATAAAAAATATTAGAATTCGAGGAAAGAAATTTATAAAGAATAATTGATAAGTCATTGAATTTCTATGAAATTTTGTTCAAATAATTGAATTTCTATGGAAAATTGATTTAAATAACTGAATTTCTATGGAAAATTGATTTAAATAATAAATATTAAAAATAATTGAAATGAGGAAAATTTTTGAAAATAACTGAAATTTTCACAAGAATTTTATTAAATTTTTTTGAAAATAATTGAATTTCGCAGAACAATTGTGTTATTTATAAAGTTAATTGGAAGTTTGACGAGAATTTTTTTGAAAATCATTAAATTTCTTGAATCAGTTGTTCTGAAAATTTTTATTTAAATTTATTAAAAGTTGCAATTTTCGAAAATTTTAAATTGAAACCTTTGAAATTTTCAACTATTTATGAGAATTGTAAACAAAACTCTTTTGAAATCCAATTGATTTTGAAATTTAAAAGTAAAATTATTCATTAAATAATTTCTAAGTAATAATTTTATGCTAGTTCTTCAAGAATTATTTATTTACAAAGAAATCATCAGAAATTGGAAAAATTTATGGTTATATGCACAAGAGATTTTTAATATCTTTTATTCTTATGATTATCTACACTGAGAAAACGATTTATTTGATTCAAACGTATTTTTTTAAAATCAAACTTAAAATATCTTTGCTATACCGTCAAATAAATTTAAGTTTAATTTAAACATATTTTTCGGTTCATTTATAGTTCATAGTTGATTTTAAATTATTTATTATCAACTTTTAAGTTTGAATCAAACATAAAATTTTTATACATAATTTTTGTTTCAAAAAAAAAAACAGAAAATGACTGAATTAAACATAATTATTCAAACAAAAATTATTTTCGAATCAAAGCAGTAAATATTTTCTATATATTGGAACTAAGCATTCAAAATAATTTCAATGAAACAAAATCACGTAAAATTATTTTTTTACTTGAAACGAGTATAATGTTTCATCAGTGTATGGCTTCTAAAAATATCTTAATTATAATAATATTAAAAATGATAATACTGAAATGGTATTAATAATAATAAAATCGGGAAATCATAATAGTAAACAATAAAATGAAAAAATGTGCTTTGATATTGTTCTTTTTGATAAAACTAGGTCGCTGATGTAATTTAAAATTGCAAATGCTGTCAAGTAGAACGTAAAATGTTGTTAACATGAACGTATGTATATGAACAATCAAAGCAACTAGAACCCATACAGTTTGATGCTCTAGTAAATAACACTACAAGTGTGTTGTTTAAGCAACTATAATGAGTTTGCAATCAATTTTAATAAGTTACTTTGAAAAAACTTTAATGCCACTGAATATTATTAACATGCTAAAAACTGTGCTAGATTATTATTCTATAATAATATAAAGCGTGAATTCTCTTCTTATGCCTATACAAAATGCGTATTTCTTATGCCAGTAACATTTATTATTGAAACATCACTCTACATTTCAATTATACTGAAAGAAAATTTATTTCATTCAACTCGTCTGTTATCAAATAAATATTTACTTGAATTAAATAAAAATTTACTCTTATCAAATAAATATTTACTCGAATCGTATAAATATTTACTCGAATAGTATAAAAATTTACTCGAATCAAATAATTTTTCTTCAAGTCAACTAAATCATATTTCAAGCAGTAATTTCACTATTTTTGAAGCAAACAACAATTAAATTGATTTAAATAAAAATTATTTGATTCAAAGTAAATATTTATTTAATAATAGAAAAATAATAGATTTTTCCAATTCCCCTCTTTCATTAAGTGCCAAAAAGCATGTGTTAATTTTTCAGAAACAAGAAAATAATTGTCATAATAGAGCGAAAGAATTGAAATAATTAGAACAAGAAAAGAAAAAAGAAATCCGAACACGTGGTGCCGCGTGCCACGAACACTATACGCGGAAGAGGGGGGAATTTTTCGAGAAATATGGGCATAGTGACAGGGGTCGAAATCCAGTTTTAACTACTGGTTCGTGCCACACTTGATTCAAAGACGAAATCTATAAATCGCGCCATGGGATTGAGGCGAGATATCCATCGCACGCTCCAGGCTTAACCCAGAAATCAATCCCAACGAGCATACAAAATGGAAATTAATGATATACCCTTTTTTTTTTTGATAATCGTTCGACTACTGAATTTCTATATAGCCATCTATTTTCCCGATAGAGTGCGAGAAAAATAATTTCCAATAAATTAATTTTTATTGATAAATTAATCAATTTTAAATTAAGAAAAATTAAAACTATTTTCATAAATAATTGAATTAATTTTAATTAAATTAATTAACGGGATTAAGCACAAAAATGTAATTCTGTTTTTCCCTGATTTCCAAACAAAATTTTGCCTTTTTTTCTGACTCCAAAAAAATATTCTGATTCACTGTAAATGTGATCAAACAAACTCAAAAAAAATGTTCTAATACTTTTATTTGGGTATCTCTTTAATTGCAAAATTAGTCGAAAACTTCAATAGTTTTCATTTATTTACACGGAAAAAAACATTCAAATGGAACAGCGATTACTTTCGTTGAAATAGCGAAAGTATTCGTTGCAATAACTAAAAATTTCGCTAATATAGTGAATTTTATAGTTGTTCTGGGTAAAGATTCTTACACGAAAGTATTTAAGTAGTAAACAAGTTTACAAAAAATAAACGTCCTTTCGTAAAAATGTAGTAAATAAATTTTATTTCAAATAAATATTTAATTAATATTATTTCCCATAGAAATTACGATTTAAAAAAAATCCAAATTGAAACTTTATCAAATTCAATAACTTATGAAACTATTGTTAGAGTAAATTGTTTAAAAAATTTTTCGTCATTTCAATTCAATTATTATTTTCAAAAAGTTTTAATTAATATCTTCTTCTTTAAATCAATTATTAACTACATTACTTTTTAAATAATTTTTGACAAATTTCTTAGACAATAATTGTCAAAAATTAGAAAATTCTTTGACAATTTAATTATTTAAATACAAAAATACATAAATCATTGAATAATTAAATATTTCTAAAAATTGAATTCTTTTTAGGAATTTTAATAACATTTTTATAAATAATTGCATTTTTCGAGGAATTCGTTTAAAATTGTGTTTAAAAATAATCGAAATTCTGCGATAAGTTTCATTGTTTATGAAAATAATTCAATACCTAAGAATAATTTTATTAATAAAAATAATTTAATCTCTGGAAAGAATTTGTATCTTATTTATAAAAAGAATTTGAAAATAATTGAATTATATGTAAAATTTTTATAATTTTAGAAAATAATTAAATATTTGTGTAGAATTTGATTAAATTTTTTGGTTAATAATTGAACTCTTTCGGTAAATTTTATTAAAATACTACATATTGAAAATTATTGAATTCAGAAAAATTGTAGGAAATAATTAAAATTTTGACATTAATTTTATTAAAATTTTTGAAAACAATTGCATTTCGGAGAAGAATTTTGCCATTTATTAAAATAACTGTAATCCTGACGAAATATTTGCTATTTATAAAGATTATTGAAAATTGAGGAGAAATATTTATAAAAAATTCTAAATTAGTTGAATTTCGTCGAAGAATTTCGTTATTTCTAAAGATTATTGAAGTCTTGACTGTGATTTTTAAAATTTTTGAAAATAATTGATTTTTTGATAAGAATGTTATTACTTCTCAAAATAATTAAATTCTTGTAATGAATATTATCGTTTATGAAAATAATTAAATTTTGCAATGATGTTTTTGTTTAAAATTCCTGACAATAATTTAATTTCTGGTAAGAATTTTTATATTTATCAAAAATAATCGTACTCTTTGGAAGAATTACAAATTAAAATTAGACAATTAATAAATTAAAAAATTTTTTTGAAATAAATAAATATTTAAATATTAAAAATTCGTATAACTTCAACACAATTGAAATTAACATTTTTCAAACAAATTATTTGTAAGTATAATAATTTTATGATATTTCTTTAAGAATTCAGTTATTCAAAGTAAATTGTTGTTAGAAATTGAAAAAATTAAAGGTTTTGTAGAAATAAAAAAAAATTTTTTATATTAATTTCTTTTTTTAGTTTGAGACAAATAAAAAAGACACTGCAAAATTTTTCTTATTAATTCTAAACATTTAATTTTTTCCAATACACTTTGAATAAAATTTTCCTAATCAAATTCTACTTTCTTTGAGTTTTTCCTAAATTCTCTGACCTATGACAAGTGTGATAAATAAATTTTAATTATTTTTCACTGACTTAATAGTTATAATAATAAAAAATAAAATCAATTTTTCTTGCAACGTAAAAAAATTAATTAAAAAAAAGCAACAATTATAATAAGAATGCTGAAATTCTAGAAAATATCGATTACATTCATTTTAATTAAAAACAAAATTATTTTCAAATAAATATTATTTACCCTTCAAGTTTAAACTCATTTATATTTTTATCTCGAGACATCTTATCTAACATAATTTGCAGTTAATTATACACTCGTATATAGTCAATAGTTTCTAACTCGAGTAGAATTATGGTAAAAGCTGTCAGTTCTATAGTCAGATATATAGAAGCTTTTTTTAAAGTTATAATTTTTCGACGCATTGCAGCTGCCAGTCACTATAATTTTCTCTATCGTAATATAAATCCGTTTGTGTGTTTGTGAGTATAAAGAAAAGAAGCAATATTGAATTTAAAATATTAAAAGTGAAAAATTCTTTCTTTTCGCCTAAATTGCATATATACAATATACAAAACTTGATGGCAGTGATAATAACAATAAAAAAAAAAAAAAAAAAGACGAAAGAGAGGCCGAGTGCTCGCATGACGGCGCAATCCTCCCGATTTACACCTTTGAAGCGCGCTCGAGTCTCGAGTCATTCTTCGTTGCAACTCGATAAATCCTTTCGTCATGCACCGTCGGGCACTAAATCTTTCGTGTGCAAGTTCTTTAGCAGATATACTTTATTAAAGGGAAACTATATATTTATTTTAGAACATTTCCTTGACTGTAATATGTGAATCATTTCTTATTTTTTATTCATGTTCTTGCTTTTTTTTTATTTATTATCCGCCTAGAGATATTTGAAATTAATTTTGATTTAAAGTTATTCTTTTCTCACGTCTTCATTCATAGTTGAGTGTAATTAAAAATTATACTTTAATGCAAAAAATACTCGGGGCATAAAAGAGCTTTTCCTTTAAAATTACACTCCTATTTTAGGTTTTAGCCGATTCAAAGTTCAAAAAAAAGTAGGAAAATCTATTTATTTTATTGGAAGTGTTCACAAAAATTCGATTTTCTATAATATCAATTTGTTATGTGTGAATGTTTCTTTTTAAGAAATAAAGATAGGTAAAGTCCATAATTTGATAGAAAAAGGACGAAAATTTCAAAATTGTGTGACATAATTTGGAGAATTTTAGAGAAAAATTACAAATGATTAAAGAAATTCAACTATTTTCAGAAATACTAAAATTCCTCCCAGAAATTAAATAAAAATAAAAACAAAAAAAAATCTCGTCAAAATTTCAATTATCTTTAGAAATCATAAACCTCTTCTCCAAAATTCAATTATTTTTAAAAATTTTAATATAATTCTTGGCAAAATTTCAATTAGTATTAAATAAATTTTTTCAATTCGATAATTTTTAATATCTATTTTATTTAAATAAAATTTTCCAAAAGAATTCAATTATGTAAAAATTATTTTAAAAATTCTAAGCAAATTTTCAATTATCTTCATAAAAATAATAAATATTTCACAAGAATTCCATTATTTACACATTCTGTAAAAATTTCTTCTAAATAGTTCAATTACTTTCGTAAATAAAATTCTCTTTAAGAATTCAATTATTTTCATAAACAATGAAACTCAATGCTGAATTTCAAAGGAATTTCTCGAAAAGTGTAATTATTCTGAAAACATTTATTAAAATTCGTCAAAGAATTGAATTATTCTCTAATTCTTTTTTTTATTTAAATAATTGAATTCTAATAGAATTTTCTAATAAAAATTTGCTTAAAAACGATGTACATTAAAAATTTTAGATTATAATTGAATTTCAAAAGCAATTCTATCATGAGTTTTTAGAAATAATTAAATCTTGGAAAGCTTTTATATTAAAATTATTGAAGATTTTAATTTTTCATACTTTTAGCTAACAATTCTGTAAAAGAATTAATTGTTATAAAAAAATTTATTTAAATTTTACTTGAAATTATTTTCTTAAAGTATATATTTTCTGATACATTTATAATTGAAGAATTTTCAAATAATTGAAATTTTGGATAATTGAATTCTAAAAAAATGAATTTAAAAATTCTCAAAGAACTTTTTGAAAAATTTTATTTTGAAGAAATTACAATTTATTGCAGACATTCAATTATTTTCAACAATTTTTAGTCAAATTAGTATCAAAAATTCAATTATTTCCAAGAATTTTTCTTAATTCAATAATTTTCAATATCTACTATTTTAATAATAATTCCCGAAGGAATTCAATTATTTAAATAAGAATTAAATAAAATTTTACACAAACATTAAATTATTTTCTAAAATAGTAAACATTTCACATAATTCAATTATTTAAAATTCTTTTCATAAATAGGATTAAAATTATTTCCAGAGAATTCCTTATTTTTATTAATAAAATTGTTCTTAGGTATTCAATTATTTTCACAAATAATGAAACTCATCGCAGAATTTCAATTATTTTTAAATACAATTTTTATCGAATTCCTCTAAAAATGTTATTATTCTTAAAAATATTTTTTAAATTCCTCGAAAGAATTCAATTATTAAAAATTTCTTGATAAAATTCTTTATGAGAATTCAATTTTTAGAAATATTTAATTATTCAATGATTTATTTATTTTTGTATTTAAATAATTGAATTGTCGTAGGATTTTCTAATTTTTGACAATCATTCTCTAAGAATTATTTGTCAAAAATTAGTAAAAATTAATGTAGATAATAATTGATTTAACGAAGATATTGGTTAGAAATTCTTGAAAATATAAATTTAACTGAAGTGACGAAAAAATTTTAGAATAAGTTACTCCAACACTATTTTCATAAATTAAATTTGGAATTTTCAAAAATCGGAATTTTTATAGGAAAATAATAAATTGATTAAATATTTATTTCAAACAAAGAAAATTGCCATTTTTCAATAATTTTGCATTTGAAGAATTTCGCAAATAATTTAATTTTAAAATTAATAAATTTTTTTAGGAAAAGTTTAATTGACTTTTTCTTATATTGTTCAAAGTTTTTATTTTCAAATACAATAGAAATGAAGAATGAATGAATAATTGAAATTTTGTAAAATCGAATATTGTAAACATTTGATTGAAAATTGTCAGAAGACTTTTTCGAAAATTAATTGATTTTGAGAAGAAATTTGGTTAAAAATTGTTAAAAATTATACTAATTGAATTCAAAGGATAAAAATAATTTTAAAAAAGTATAATATTCTTATATTCTTCAAATTCATTGAATTAGTAACAATGTTTAGTAACTTGAATTAGTGACTGACTTTTGCTATTGAATTAGTAAATTTCAGGAATAAATTAGTAGAAATTACTATTTATTTTGTAATCTTTTACTAGTTAAAAAGCTAAAAATTAGTCACTAATTCAAATTAGTAAATATTTTTACTAATTCAGATTTATAGATTTACCAATCCAAAAGCAAAAAGTCAGTCACTAATTTAAATTAGGAAACACTTTTATACTTATTCAGATTTAGAGAGTAATATAAAATAATGATACTTCATTCTATAAATTATTATAGAACATTGGAGAAATCGATTTAGAGTCGAAGACTCTGAGTAATCGATATCTTCATGTTTTATATAGTTATGAAAAAATTTAATTTACTGTTTTAAGTATACTGGAGCTTCACTTATTTTCAGTCTCACTTATTTGTAGTCGCACTCATTTTCACTATTTCCAGTCTCACTTATTTTCACCTGAAAGGTTCTCCGCGCACACTGAGAAAAAACATTATTTGATTCCAACAAATTTTCGTTAAATCAAACTTAAAATATCTTTGCTATACAGTCAAACAAATTTAAAGTTTAATTCAAACATATTTTCTGGTTCAGTTTAAGAGATTATATATTGAAATCAAACATCAATTGTGATTGATTTTAAATTATCTGTAGTTAACTTTTAAGTTTGCTTCAAAGATAAAATTTTTAATCATAATTTTTGTTTAAACCGAAACAGAAAATATGTTTGAATGAAATATAATTATTCAAACAAATAATACTTTTGAATCAATGCAGTAGATATTTTCTATATATTGAGATTAAACACACAAACTAATTTCAATTAAACAAAATTGTCGAACATTATTTTTGTGTTTCATTCAAGTATAATGTTTTCTCAGTGCATTCCCATTGGTTGATGTTCAAGAATCCACCAATCAAATCAACTCGAGTGCTAAGTTTCAGAGTGAAAATAAGTGCAACTTTGCCTTTCAATTTGTGTTGACTTGGTGAAAATAAGTGAAACTCCAGTGTAAAATGTTTTCTTATATATTTCACTCTTGGACTGGTTACAATTATTGTCAGCAATTGGTCCCTAATTTTTCCCTTTTTGGTCCGTAAAGTCCGTATTTTTAAATACTTTCACTCCTTCGAGACCTGCATCAATCAAAAAGCAGAAGAAATTTTACTTATTTATATTTATTTTCTCCCTTTTATGAAAATCCCCGCGCATGTTTGCTGAGAGAATGAATTGAAGCATTATTATCATTTTGTTTACCAACGAAAAATAATGGGAATGAAAAAGAAAGAGAAGAGAAAAAAAAGGCGAGATATAGAGAAGATTCTTGTGTACTTATAACATCAGTCCAACTTAACGCCTCCCTTTGCCCAAGTGTATATATATATATGTGTATACGTATATAGATATCGTGAGATACGCCAGGTGCGCCTCTCTGGCAGAGGCGGTGGCCACGTACGATAGATTTACAGCTAATCATTTTACACGCCTATTCCAGTCCCGCTCAGTGAAATATCGCGGGCATTAACTCTCGAGGGCGACGTTGGATGAAGCGGCCGAAATCGAAACCCCGGAATAACTCCGCCTTATAGAGTTGCCTTGCCTGATGCGCTTTCGCACTCAAAGATATCTTATATGTACATTTATTCCAATATCGAATTTTTATTTCTTGTATTCATTCATCCACCTTTATCATTTCTTCACTTTCTTTCATTCGATTTTTTCCATTTTTTTCTCCTATCGAGAACATGAGTTCGTTTTATGTTATATTGCATATCACATCAATACAATTACCGCATTCTTTTTTCACTCTCCCCATTTATTTCAATGGTTTACAGAAATTCTATTTATTTATTTTTTTTTGTTATTATAAATTCTACATTTTTTTTTATTTATCGACACAGGAAAATTTATTACTGCTTTCTTATCAAACTTGTTATTTTTTAGCAGACAAAAAAAAATTTATATTGAATTAGCTGTTACTTTCCTCGATTTCAAAACAAACAAAAACAAGTTTTCTTATTCTTGTTTTTATTATCAAGTTGAGAAAAAAACGTTGGGGTTACAATTTCTATTAGTAAGTCTATTTTTTAAAATTTTTAACCACTGCTTTTGTGGAAGATTTTTATAATCACTGCTCTTTAAATTTGAATTAGTAAAAATGTTTACTAATTTGAATTTTTAATAAACTACTTTCTAAATAGAATTTAACAAAAGAATTTAATTATTCACAAAATTATGAATATAATTCTAAGCAAATATTTCATTATTTTCATAAAATAATAAAAATTTCAAAGGAATTCAATTATTTATACATTCTTTTAAAATTTTCTTCTAAATTGTTCAATTTTTAATTTTTTTTTATTTACAATTTTTTGGAAATATATTCCTATACAATTCCATTTTTAATACAATTCTAATAGAATTTCTCGAAAAGTGTAAAAACATTTATTTAAATTCGTAAAAGAATTTAATTATTCAATAAATTATTTTTTTATTTAAATAATTGAATTTTAGTAAATGTTTACTAATTTGAATTAGTGACTGACTTTTTGCTTTTAAATTAGTAAAATTTACCAATAAATAGTCATTTTTACTAATTTATTAGTAAAATTTACCAATAAATAATCATTTTTACTAATTTATTAGTAAAATTTACTAATTCAAAAGCAAAAAGTCTGTTATTAATTCAAATTAGTAACAATTTTTACTAATTCAAATTTAGAGAGTAAGTTCTAACCTGAAGTCTGATTTTTAAAATTCAAAATGGCGGATCCAATATGGCGGCTACTTTTTTTAAAAGTTGCTCAGATTCGCTTGAAAAATCATTTAATGTGAATTACTTTTGACATAAAATCCATTTAACGTCCATTTTATTTCATACAAAAATTCATTTAACATACATTTATTTGACACACATTGAAATTTGACATAAAATTAATTTTACATCAATTTAATTTGGCATAAAAGTCAATTAACTTAATTCTCATTTGACATAAAACCCATTTGACGTAAATATCATTTAAAAAAATTGTCATGTAACACAATATTTACTTGATATAATTTTTATTTGACATAAATGCCATTTAAATTCGTTCTCATTTGACATAAAATAAAATACACAAGACATAAATTTCAATTGGTATAAATGCCATTTAACATAATTCTCATTTGATAGAAAATTCACTTGACAATTGACATAAATTTCCATTTGGCATAAAAATCATTTAACTAATATCTCATTTGACATGAATTTTAAATAGGAATAAATGCCATTTAACATAAAATTCACTTGTTATAAATTTCAGTTGGTATAAATGCCATTTAAGATAATTTTCATTTGACATAAAATACACTTGAAATAAATTTCATTTGACGGATAATTCATTAAACGTAATTGTCATTTAACGTGCAATTCGATTGAAACAGATTTAATTTTTCATAAAGATCATTTGGTCTAATTGATTACTTTTAAGATTCGCGTCGATTTCTTTTATGTCAAATGTAATTTGTGTAAATTGAATTTTATGTCAAATGAGAATTTTTGTTGAATGACTTTTATGTCAAATGAAAATTATATTAAATTACATGTATGTCAAATGAAATTTACGTCAAATTAAATTTAACAAATGAATTTTAGGACAAAATAAAATCAAAGCAAATGTATATTATGTCAAATGCCATATTATGTATTATTATTTTATGTGAAATAATATGTATGTTGAATTAATTCTATGTCAAATGACAAATATTAAAAAAACTTTTATGTCTAATGAAATATATGTCAAATGGAAATCATATTAAATGCTATTTCTGCAATATAAATTGTATATATTTAATGAAATGTACGTCAAATGAATTTTAAATTACAAATGTTTTTTATACTAAATAGATTTTGATATTTGACATAAAATTCATTTTTCATCAATTTCATTTGACAAAAAAAGTCAATTAACTTAATTCTCATTTGACACAAAACCCATTTGACATAAATATCATTTAACATAATTCTCATGCAGCATAAAATTTACTTGATATAATTTTTATTTGACATAAATATCATTTGACACAATTTTCATTTGACATAATAATAAAATACAATAGACATAAATTCCAATTGGTGTAAATGATATTTAACATAATTCTCATTTGACAGAAAAGTCACTTGACAAATTTACATTTGACATAAAAGTCATTTAATTTATAATTTTTATATATAGATAATATAATCATGTTAAATGGCATTTACACCAATTAAAATTGATGTCTAGTCTATTTTATTATTATGTCAAATGAGAATTGTGTTAAATGGAATTTATGTCAAATAAAAATTATGTCAAGTAAATTTTATGTTACATGAGAAATAAATTGAATTTTTAAGATGTAACGTAACATTTGACATAACGTCAAATGATATAATGTTAAATAGTGTCATGTCAAATAATATGTCATGTTATGTGTCTCAATAATAACTCTTACTTTTAGTCTACTTTTGACTGAAAACGTTGACATTACACTAAAAAAAATGTATTTGATAATAGTCAAATAATCGGTTATTTGAATTAAATTTTTTTTTTTCAGTGTAGAACAATTTTTCACTGATTTTTAGCCTTTAGAGTTTAGAGTATAATTTCAGTCAAAAAATAATACATATCTACTAAAATAGGCTTAATCTAATTAGCCTAAAAATATAGACTAAACTGTAATCTTCTTGCTTTTAAGATATAAATACTTTCAAGGCAGAAATTTTGTTTTAAAATTAAGGGCAAATTATTTTCTTCCAATTCATGCAGAATTACGAGAAATCGGAGAAAGAGAGAGACAGCAGAGAGTGAGTGAAGATAACTCTATACTTTGATGCAAATTACAAGTTCTCGGATTGAAATCAGTATTCACGGATAAGGTAAAAATAAAACGTAACCCTAAAGGCAGAGAGAATGCACGCCGTCAAACTTGCTTTTTATATTAAAAATAAAATGAAAAATAAAAGTAAATAAAAATAAAAGAAATAAAAACAAAAAAAAAATGGAAACAAAACAAAATCTCAGACAAGCATGAAAGTTGAGCCGAATCTTTTTGGAATGGGACGTGCCGAAGCAAAAGCAAGTGGCTCCCGAGTTACGCGACTCGAAAATGTGTCCGAGTTCGTTACCTGGGATATGTTACCCACGCACACTTCCCCTCCACGACTATGTATATTGAATGTATTAATGTGTAAAATCTACAAAATGTTCCAGTTCAGTTGAGTTTGCACCTGCGTTTATGTCTATACAGAGAAATTTCTCATTTGTATTGGAGGAATGTGCATGTATATCAAGAAACTCTTCAGAGATGCTTTCGATACTTCAGTCCTCGCAGTTTTGGGTGTCTGCATATATACCACATTCATGGAACGGACACTCGAGACTCGTATTCTTTTATTTCTTTCATTTAAGATGCGCCTCCTCATTCCTTCAGCTGATTTTCTGCGGAATTTGGTTTAACGACTGGCTCAACTGCTTTTATATAGATACGTGAGAAAACTTTTCTCTTTGCAATCGAGAAATAACGGAAAGGAAATTTTTTTCCCCGATATATAATATATCAGTAGATAACAATGGTATTTTATTCAGCTAACAAAAATTAAATTTGTGGAAAGTCATCCGTTATACTAAAGAAAAGTAATTACGTAGTAATTTTTACAAACTAAAATTAAAGAAAATTGAAATCATAGCTTAAATTTATAATTTAAAAGTTAAATTTTAAATTAAAGTTAAAATTTAAAAGTTAAAAATCTAATTTTTGTTTTGCCAATGGATGACTTTCCACAAATTTAATTTTTTAATTAGTATATACTAATTTGTGGTAAAATTTACTGCGTTAATCCTTTTTCTTGTTATTTATCATTTCAGTAGCTTTTTAATTCACTCTAAATTTGAATTAGTAAAAATATTTACTAATTCAAACCAGTGACTGACTTTTAGCTTCTGAATTAGTAATTTTTACTAAAATATTAGTTAAATTTACTAATAAAACATTTTACTAATAATAAGTAATTTTTACTAAATTATTAGTTAAATTTATTAATTATTAGTCAAATGTTTTAAATCAAAAACGAAAAGTCAGTTACCAATTCAAATCCGAAAAACAATTTTTTGTTGACTTAAAAAAGTGTAGTTAAAGAAAAACTGATTTTTGTTTTCCCTTGATTTCCCGACAAAATTTTGATTTTTCCTGACCCTAAAGAATATTCTGATTCACTTTCAAAAATTTATAGATACTCAAAAAAATGTTCTATTACATTCCTTTACAAATTTCTTTCATTTCAAAATTATATGAAAACATCAATAACTTAATTTTTAAATAAATATTTAATCATTATTATTTTTGCATAGGATTATAGGAATGAGAATTTCAAAAATTTCAAATTTAAACATTTCGAAATTCCATAACATTTATTTAAGAATATTATTATTTATATTATATTAAACATGAAGAACTTGATCAATATCCTCATGTTTTACAATAATTAAAATTTCTATAAAATTTTTCAGAAAAAAGTTAAATATTTACAAAAATTTTAGTAAAATTTTTCAAAAGATTTCAATTATTTTAAAAAAGTAAATAATAATTCGTTGCAAAAATTCAAATATTTTTATAAAGAATAAAATTCGTTGCAAAAATTCAATTATTATCCTAAATAAACAAAATTTTTCAAAGAATTTCAATTATTTTAAAAAAGCAAAAAAAATTCGTTGCCAGAATTAAATCATTTTTATAAAAAGTAAAATTCGTTGAAAAAATTCAATTATTATCATAAATAACAAAATTTTGTAAAGAATTTTAATTATTTTAAAAACAATGTTAAGTAAATTCTTCGAAAAATGTAATTATTTCAAAAAATTTTATCAACATTCTTCAAAATTCAAATTTTCAAACATTTCAAATTAAGTAATTCATTGAATAATTCAATATTTCTCAAAATTGAATTCTCGTAAGAAATTTTTAAATATTTAAATTCCTTTGACAGAATTGATTAAAATTTTAAAGAATTTTACAAGAATTTATTTATTTAATTACCAAAAATAAATAATATAATATGTTGAATAATTAAATGATTCCTAAAATAGAATTCTCGTGAAGAGTTTTATCAACAAATTTTTAAACACATAATTGAATACTTTTGTCGAGGTGTAATAAAAATTTAAAGAATTTCTGTAAAAATTTTATTATAGTTTTTTAGATATTTGAATTTCAGTGAAAATAATTGAATTTTTTCAAAGAATTTTATTAAAATTTAAAGAAAAATAATTAGTTTATTTCTAAATAATTGAATTAAAATTATATTAAAAATAATTATAGCTTTTAAAAATATTCCAAAGTTTGTCTAGAATTTCATCAAAATTTTTGAAACTAATTGAATTTGGAATTTTGTATTTGTATTTTGAGTTTTGTATTATTTATGAAGACAATTGAAATTTTAAAGAGAATCTGGAAATTTTTTTAAATATAATTGAATTTTCGGAGAAAAATTTTGTTACTTTTGATATTTTTTAAAGAATTGCATTTCTGCAATTATATTTGGAACTTGTATACAAAATTAATTTTTTTCAGTTTTTTAATCTAAAATACTTCTATCAATCCTTTATTTTTTATAATTTTAAATATATTGAAAAAAAATCAACTAATATCAGAAGAATTTTAATTAAATTAAAATTTTTTAAAAATCTATGTTCTTTTAAATTTTTAATGAAATTTGTTCGAAATCGAAGTTTTATACAAAATAAAACCTGTTGAAGTTCATTTATTTAAGAATAAAGTTATTTAAAAGGAAAATTAGAAAAAATTAAAGGTTTTCTATTAGAAATCGTGGTAATTTCGTATGTTTTATATGGGAAACAAAAAAACGACAAAAAAGTAAGAATTTTCTTATAAAATTCTCAAAATTTACTGTTTTTCAGACTTGTGACACAACACTATTATAAATTACCAAAAGAACCAAAATTCTGATTGTATACCAAAAACTTGGTTTTTAGTCAAACATATTTAAGTTTAATTGAAACATATTTTTTGGTTCATTTAAAGAAATAATATATTTTATTCAAACATAAAATGTGATTGATTTTAAATTAATTATAACCAACTTTTAAGTTTGAATCAAACACAAAATTTTTAAACATATTTTTTGTTTAAATCAAAACATAAAATATGTTTAAATTAAATATAATTATTCAAACAAATAATATTTTTGAATCAAAGCAGTAGATATTTTCTATATATTGAGATTAAACTCACAAACTAATTTCAACTAATCAAAATCTCTTAAAATTATCTTTTTAATTTAAATTAAGTATAATGTTTTCTCAGTGTATGTTAATTTTTCGACTTTCATAATTTTCAACTTGAAAGTATAGATATATTTATATAGTAGATTTTTGTTCTGATATAAATGGGAATTGAGAGCGAAAGGTAATTTTTCTTTGTTGCGACTGTATATAAAGGAGTGACACTCATTACAAACACGGTGACAAAAAAAGAAATACTGATAAGAATAAGAGTGACAGTTTGAATAAAGTAGAGCAGGATAAAAGGGAGAGAAAAGGAAAAAAAAGTGAAAAGAAAAAAAAGAGAAAATGAAAAAAAGAGAAACAGAGAAAGAAAGAGAGTAGGAAATACAGAAAAGCGGAATGAAAGAAGGAGAGGGAAATAGAGAAAAACGGAAAGAGAGAATCAGAGAGAAAGGGAAACAAGGAGAGAAGACATGGAATAAGAAAAAAGGGGAATTTGGAACGAGCTAAACTGACAAGAACATTTGTCGGAACGGTCGGAGGGCGCCGTGGTATCGATTACGTTCTCTCTTTTCCCTCTCTCTCTCTCTCTCTTTCTCAGTCACCTTATATATATATAGAGAGAGAAAATGAGTCGAGAGAGAGAGAGAGAAATATAGGTAAAAGCACTGAATATCAAGTTAAAGTATGATGATAGTTGATACGTGTAAAACGCAACGAGCCACCTCTAATGTTCCCAACGACCCTCTCCACGCGGCATGCACACACAGTCATCGTAACTTACTGGCGAACGTTGGCGCAAGAAGGCCCGAGACGAATGGCAAAATAAATCTGTAAAGCGAGGAGAGAGAAACCGACCTGCAAAATACTTCTTATTCCAGCAGATTGCAGAAGAATCACGGTCGGGGGTTTTGACAATAAATTATTCGTCAAGACAAGAGATTTTTCTTAAAAAACAAAAAGCTTGGTTCAGTTTCAAAATTATATATTATTTTCCAATCAAACGAATGATGAAATTTAAAACCCATATCGTCTCTTTATTTTCCCCAAGGACTACTCTTTATTCTTACTTATGGAAATTAATTCCGTGTGCTTAATTAATATTCCCGGATTATTAATAACACACGAATTATTTTATAATTAGTTATTTCATTCATTCCGAATTTAAACTTTGTACTTGACTGAATTTATTGTTTACGGGATTTATTTTTAATTTAACTGCCTAATTTTGTTATTTTCTTAATTCGGAATTTAATTGTTTAATTTATGATTTATTTAATTTAGAATTTAAATTATATTTTATTTTTTTGTTGACCCTAGGAAATTATAGAAGAAGAAAAAGAAGAAATTATATTGAAGAATTACAAATATATACGTTCATTCGTGAAAAGTACGGGGTTGCCACAAAAAATTAATTTTAATTTTCCCTGATTTCCAGACAAAATTTTGGACTTTTCTCTGACCCTGAAAAATATTCCGATTCACTCTGAAAATTATTACATACTCAAAAAAAAATCTATTACATTTATTTACGAATTTTTTAATTGTAAAAATTCACGCTCTAACGCTATTAATATTGAATTATAATTTATAATTTCAATAAGTGAAATTCATTTTAAAATCAAATGTTATAAGAAAATTCAACAATAATTCAATTATTAAAATACAAAAATAAATAATTTATCGAATAATTGAATATTTCTCAAAATTCAATTCTCATCAAAAATTTTATCAACAAATTATTAAATAATTGAATTCTTTCGACGAATTTTAATTAAATTTTTAAGAATTCTACGAGAATTCAATTATTTAAATACAAAAATAAATAATTTATTAAATAAGTGAATATTTCTTAAAATTGAATTCTTATCAAGAATTTTATCAAAATTTTTCAAAATATTCAAAGTAATTAAATTCATTTGACGAATTTTAATAAAATTTCTATAAGAATTCTACGAGAATCCAATTATTTAAATATAAAAATAAATAATACGTTTTTAATAATTGAGTATTTCTTTAAATTGAATTTTTATGATGAATTTTATCAAAATATTTCAAAATAATTCAATTCTTTCGGCGAATCTAAAAACTTTTTTTTAAGAATAAATGGAATTTTCTTTCATTTTATTTCAAATTTTAAAAAAATTAATTGTAATTTCAAGATAAGTTTTTTAATTAATGAAAATAATTGAATACTTGTAACAAGTTTTATTAACAAATTTCATAAATAATTGAATTCCTGTAAAGAATTATATTTCGAAAAAAAATTAAATTCTAAAAAAATATAATTATAAATGAAAATAATTATAACTTCTTGTGAAGAATTATATTTAATTTTTTTTAAATACTTGAATTTCTCAGAATTAAATTTTTTTTTAAATAATCAAATTCCATCAAGAGAGTTTATTAAAAAATTGAGAATAATTGAAAACTGACGAAGAATTTTATTAATTTTTTTTTAATAATTGAATTCTCGAGAAAAGTTTTATTATTTATGAAAATAATTAATTTCTTGTGGAGAATTTTATTCAAATCTTTTCAAATAATTGAATTCCCATAAAAAAAATTATTATTTGTGAAAAAAATTAAATTCTTAAAAAGAATTGTTTTGAAAATAATTAATTGTGTAGGAAAATTTTATTAAAATTGCAATTTTATTAACTAAATCATTAAAAGAATTTTGTCAAAATTTTTTTACGTAACAGAATTTTTAAGAGAATTGTATTTAAATTTTTCGAAATAATTTAATTTTTCAGAACTATTTTTTTACAATTCTTTGAATAGGATTTGCATTCTTTTGAAAAACTTCACGAAAAAATGAAGAACAATTGCATTGGTTTTGAAAGAATTCATAAAAAAATGGTAAGTATTTGAAGTCTTGTGAAGTATTTACTAAAATTTTGTTTTAATAAGTGCATTCTTTTGGAAATTTTTATTTAAATAGTACATATAAAAAATAATTAAAATGAGGAAAATTTTTGAAAATAATTGAAATTTCGACAAGAATTTTTTCGAATTTTTTTTGAAAATAATTGAATTTTAGAAAAGAATTTTATTATACTTGTAAAGATAATTGAATTTTTGACGAAAATTTAGAAAAAAATTTTATCATAATTGAATTTATGCAAAGAATTTTATTAATTCTTTTGAAAATAATTGAATTTCTATAATCAGTTGTTCTTAAAAATTCTATTTGAATTTATTACAAATTTTATGTTTGTAAACATAAAATTTCAAATTTCTAAACTTTCAAATTCTAAACCTACTATGAAGTTTATCTATTTATGAAGATTGTAAACTCAACTCTTTTAAAATCCAATTATAATTATGAAGTAAAATTATTTATTAAATAATTCATATGGAATAACTTTATCATAATTCTCCAAGAATTAAATTATTTAGAAAGAAAGTATTGTCAGAAATAGAAAAAATTGAAGGTTATAAATATAAATTATGAATTCTTAAAATTTACATCTTTCCAATACTTTTATTAAAAATCCCTGATTTTTTCCTGTTTTCCCTGACGAATTTTAATTTCCTTGATTTTTTCCTGAACTGTGGCAACCCGGAAATGAATTAATAATTAAGCAACCCTCCCCCACGAGGAATCACATCAAGCACCTAATTGAGTTTTCCTATATAGCTTAAGACATTAAATAAAGATGTATATATGTATAATTGGCCTGAACGAAAATTGTTTAGTGTGAAGCTGTTAATTCGTCTATATGCGACTCGTTATCCGCTTCTTGTTTTAATAAGAAAATTTACGAACATATATGCTTTCTATATGTATGCGAACAGATGAGGATCTTCCCCACAAAGTGCGTTAACAAGCAGAAAATCAGACGAGAAGAAAATACGTATCCATATAGTGGTCGGTGTGTATATGAGACTCAAATATATGTGAGATCGCAGAACGCAGAGTGAAAGATAAAGAATACATTACTCTCTCTATACGCTGTTGTAAATAAGTAGAGGAAACTTTGCGATTAACGTATTTCGCTAGAGGAGCATATTAAAATCATAATTTTTTACGGTACTGCTGTTCAACTATTGCATAGATATATACATAAACATTCCTGTGTGTTTTCTCGAAGCTATTGCAAAGATTATTTCCAAAATTATTATTATTTAATTGTAAAAGGAAAAAGTATCAAAAATTTACTTTACCAACTTTTACTAAAAAAAAAAAAAAATTAAACTGTTTCGAGTTTATCTTCTTCTTCTTTTGATTTTTGACAAATTTCAATATTTACGGAGATTAAATTTTACTTCACTGTGAATTAATTTTATTATTTTTATCCACAGTAACCTCAAAATTTACATAAAATTCTTAGAAACGATTCAATTACATTCAAAACTTTTAGGAAAACTTTACGCAGTAATTCAATTATTTTCCTATAAATGTAATTAAATTCTTCGCTATCAAATTCAATTATTTTCAATATCAACTCTTTTAATAATCGAAACAATTTAATTATAAAAAAAAAAAATTCAAAAAATTCTTCGCAAAATTCAATTATTTCCATCACAAGAATTGAATTATTTTTAATATAATTATAATTAAATTATTCAACATAAATCAATTATTTTTTAAAATTTTAATAAAATTCATCAAAGGAATTCAATTATGTAAAAAAAATGTAATTCAATTCTTACAGAAAATCAATTATTTTCGTAAATACTTAAATTCTCGGCAGGATTTCAATTATTATTAATATAATTTTAAATGAGTTTAAAAAAAATTAAATAATTAAATATTTCTTATAATTAAATTTTCGTAAAGAATTTGGTCAACATAAATAAATAATTGAATTCGTTTGACGGGTTTTAACAAAATTTTTAATAATTCTACAAGAATTCAATTATTTAAATACAAAAAATAAATCATTTGTTAATTAATAAATATTTCATAAAATCGAATTTTTTAAATGAATTTAATGAAAATTTTTCTAAAAAATTGAATTGTTTCGGTGAATTTAAAAAAAATTTAAAGAATAAATGCAATTTTCTATAATTTAATTTAAAATATAAAGAAAAATATTTAAAATTCTACAAGTTTTGTTATTTATGAAAATAATTAAATTCTTGTAAGAAATTTTATTAAAAATTTTTTTTTTAGATTATTAGAACGGGTGATATTAAAAATAATTAAATTTAATTTTTTTCATAAATACTAAAAATTTTCGCAGGATTTCAATTATTATTGATATAATTTTAAATGAGTTCATCAAAATGTGTTATTATTCTTAAAAATTTTATCAAAATTCGTCAAAAGAATTCAATTACTTAAAAATTTGTTTATAAAATTCTGTTGCATTTCTTAGCAAAATTCTTAGCAAACATTAAATTTTTTTTTAAATTATAAAAATCACATAGGAATGTAATAAAATTTTATTAAAAATTTCAATTATTTTCGTAAATATCATAGCGAAATTTCAATGATTTTCAATTCATTTTTAATCAAATTCCTTGAAAAATATCATTTTTAAAATTTTGTTTTAAAATTTGCCAGAAGAATTTTAATATATAAAAATTTGTTGATAAAATTCTTCATAAGACTTCAATAATGACAAATATATTTTAATAATTTAATAAACATTGTTTATTTTTGTGTTCTAAATAATTGAATTCTCTTAGAATTTTTAAAAATTTTATTAAAATTCGTCAAAAGAATTGAATTATTTAGAAATGGTTTGGTAAAATTCTTTACAAGAATTCAATTTTCAGAAATATTAAATTATCAAATAAATTATTTATTTTTGTATTTAAATAATTGAATTCTCGTAGAATTTTCAAGTAAAAATTGATTTTAAAATGAATTTTAATGAAAATTGTCGATAATAATAATTGAACATTACGAATATTGTAGCATGTATTTTTAAAAATAATTCAATTTCAAATGATTGTTTCAATTGAAATTCTTTAACTTTTAATTGTTTGAAAACTGTAAATAAATATTTAAGGGTATTTGAACCATTATGACGTCACGAAATAAGAACACATGTTTTTTTTCAAATTGTGACGTCATAAGGGTGGAAATTTCCTAAAATATAATATATCTTTAAATACTTATTTTAGAAGGTTAATATTTTTTAAGGATTCTAAATAAAAATTTGGAATATTATTGAATATTTGAAAAATTCAATATATTTGTTATTTTCAAATCAATAAAGGTAAATATATTTTTTATTCAAATCTTGAAAAAGTTGGGAAAAAGAATTACAGAATAAAATTTTTGTAAGTTTAGTGAATCGATTAAAATTAGTTATTAGTAAAAAATAGTTAATTGTGATTTAATTAATTTCATTATTCACCAAAAATTTTAGTCATTTTTAAATAACTGAAGAGAAAATGTAACTAATAAAAATTGACTATTTTCAATTTTATTAATAAAATTAATATTTTATTAATAAAAATGTTGAATCAATGAATAACTTATTTTTACAATCAATTTAATTATTTTAAACTAATTCAGGTTTGAAGAATAAATGCCATGTTACTTTTCAAAAAGAATTAAAGAAATATTGCGAATATTGCAAGTTAAAGTACCAGAAGAAACCACAAATAGTAAATATTTGCAAATGAAAGTGAACGAAAGTTTACAAACGAACTATCTGTGCTTTCGTGTCAATAATCAAACAGATCGTGTCTCATCCCTAACATCCGAAACACCATCCAATTATCCACACCCAATAGTTGTCAATACAGAAAAATACTATTGCAACTTTAAAAGATATCACTTAACAAAACAATAGAAAAAGCAAACAGATGATAAAGACATTCCCATTTAAAAACCAAATGACACAAAGAAGAATCATCTGTTTGATGGTATTAACCCCAGGGGGGAGTCAGTCAGTGGAATACAATTCTTGCGAGTTTTTGAGTGAGCATCATCATCTGTAAATGGAATCTAATGTTTTCTGAAGGGTGGGAGTGGAAAAGCAGTGTGATGAGTAGATTCCTGGTCATTTTATATCCCCACAGCCATATACCTGTCGGTGGCTGTCTTTATTTCTCGAGTCTATATGGCTTTCAGCTGTTCTTGTCTTTCGACCTCTACTGCTTGGCCGCTTACCTCGTGCACAAGGAGGGCCAGGTGGTATCGATGCGATCGTGCCATATGCTGCGCCCTCCGAAGGGGGTCTCTCTCTCTCTCCACATATATATATATGTTCAATATCTAGACACAAGCTTTCTAATTAATTCTCGCAGGCCTTTGTTCTAACGGAAACGAGTCAACGAATCACTCAAAAGACTCACTGATTAAAATCTATCTTTTCGATATATATCTTTTCAATTCCGGCCACTTTATAGGGATACATATCTAAATTCACCCCCCAGCTGAATAGACTTTAAACCCCCTAGTTAGTTTTTAACTTTTTAGCTGCATATAATATGCGCCAAAAAAGAATATGATTTTAGCTGAGTCACTTTTTTTTACATTTAGGGTTAATTATAACTTTATCGCGTAAATGAATATTCAATTTTTGGTTCTTATTGCCTTTTAATGTATTTTCACGTAATTACTCTTTTAGTTTTAGTGCTTTTGACTTTATAATTTCACTTTTAGTGCTTTTTTCAAATTACAATTATTCTCTATTTTCTACAACCAAATAGTTTAATTCCGTTAGTATAGAATGTTTGTTGTCCCAACACTAAATTTGTGCGAGAAAAGTGCAACAAAATTTCTGGGGAATAAAATTAATCTGCAACAGTTTAATCCCTCTAGGATTAAATTAACACCAGAAAGGATTAAAATAATCTATTTTGGTGTTATTTTTAACTAGAAATGAAATTTTATTTTAAATAAAACACCATAGTCAACGATTTATAAAAATTCAACGAATTTAGTTTCTCCAGGAAAAATAATTTGTTAGTTCCTAACTTAGTAACATAGTTACTAAATTTAATTGTGTTCAAAATTTTTTAAAAATTCTCGTCAAAATTTCAATTCTCTTTATACATAATAAAATTCTTCTCTGATATTCAATTATTTTACAAAATTTTTAATCAAATTATTGTCAAAATTTCAATTATTTTCAAAAGTTTTCTAAAATTCCATAATTTTCAATGTTTACTATTTCAATAAAATTTTCTAAACGAATTCCATTATTTAAAAAAAATTCAATAAAATTCTACACAAACATTCAATTATTTTCATATAAATAATGAAAAATTTTACAAGAATTCAATTATTTACAAATTTTTATAAATATCTTCGCTACAATTTAATTATTTTCATAAATAATAAAATTTCTACAGAGATTCAATTATTTTTATAAATAATAAAATTCTTTTAGGATAATTAAATTATTTTCATGAATAATAAATCTCATTGCAGAATTTCAATTATTTTTAATGCAATAATTTTAATCAAATTCCTCGAAAAATTGAATTGATAACATGTTTTATGAGAATTTAATTTCAAGATACATGAAATTAATAAATTATTTATTTTTTTATTTAAATATTTGAATCGTAGAATTTACTAATAAAAATGGTTTTAGAAATGAATTTCATTTAAAAATTCAGATTATACTTAAGTATTAAAAGAATTACAACGTGGATTTTTAGAAATAATTAAATTTTGAAAAAGTTTTAAACTAAAATCATTGAAATTCTTACTTTGTCATATTTTTGACAAAAAGTTCTGTAGAACTAATTCTTTTGAAAAGTTTAATAGAAATTTTATTGAAATTACTACAAGTTTTTATTTTTCAATATATATTTAATTGCAGAATTTTCGAATAATTGAAATTTTGTTAAATTGAATTGTAATCGAATAAATTTGATAATTTTCATAAAACTCATCGCAGCGTTTCAATTATTTTTCATACAATTATAATTGAATTTCTTGAAAAAAGTAATTATGTTCATGTAAGTTTTAATAAAATTCGACAAAAATTTGAATTATTAAAAAATTTGTTACTAAAATTCTTTATGAGAATTTAATTTTGAGAAACATTTAATTATTCAATAAATTATTTACTTTTGCATTTAAATAATTCAATTCTTGTAGAATTTTCTAATAAAAATGGTTTTAAAAATGAATTTCAGTAACAATTTTAGATTATACTCATAAGTATTAAAAGCATCATAACGTGGAGTTTTAGAAATAATTAAATTTTGAAAAAGTTTCAAACTAAAATCATTCAAAAATTCTTAATTTTTCATATTTTTGACAAAAAATTTTGTAGAATTAATTCTTGTTAAAAGTTTAATAGGATATTTATTGAAATTATTTCAAATTTTTATTTATCAACATATATCTAATTGCAGAATTTCCGAATAATTGAAATTTTGTAAAATTTAATTGTAAACGAATAAATTTGAAAATTCTCATAAAACTTATCGCAGCGTTTTAATTATTTTTCAGACAATTATAATTGTATTCCTAGAAAAAAGTAATTATGTTCATGCAAATTTTAATAAAATTCGACAAAAGAATTGAATTATTAAAACATTTATTACTAAAATCGTTTATGAGAATTGAATTTTAAGAAACACTCAATTATTCCAAAAATTATTTACTTTTACATTTAAATAATAAAATTCTTGTAGAATTTTCTAATAAAAAATGATTTTCATTTCATAAAAATGAACTTCAGTTAAAATTTTTAATTATAATTGAATATTATCGATATCTTCATGTTTTATAGTTATAAAAAAATTTAATAAATCAAAATTTCATTCCTTGTAAAAAATAACACCAAAATTGATTATTTTAATCCTTTTTGGTGTTAATTTAATTTACAATACTTTTTTAATACCTCACGCTTTTTTATGAAGTTATTTTTTCGGTCAAGAAAATTTAGATTAGCTCAATCAAACTTTGATTAGAATTAAATAAATAACAGAAAAAAATATGAAAAAAGAAGCTCTTGTTTGTCTCACTCAAAGCTCGTTGGGACAACAATAATTATACCTTATCCAAACGAAGCAGTATTATTTACTTAAATACCAACCAAACATTTCAATATCAAGAAAATATCTTTTGTAACCATATACATATAACAAAAGTACAAAAACTATTTTGAATTATCATACAAAAAATAATGTTCCCTAAGAATAGAGAGAATATTCTAAATAAAGGCAATTTTTTTGGCAAAAATTAATTATCGTCAGGGCATTAACGAGAATATAACAGAGTACAGGACAGTTCATAAGTGACGTAAATTTATTGTTTCCCCGATTCGGCATCGTTGGCAAAAGGGGGATGAGTTGCAACCGCAAGGGTAACTCAGTCGCTCCGGAGAGAGAAATTGCTGTGCCAGTCTGTGTAACCGACACCAGTCACTCGTTTCCCCCGCATTTTCCGCCATTTTGTGCCACTTGTGCCTCTCGCTCTACAGACCACCACCCCTAATACTACCATTTTTTTTCTTCCTATTTCCTCCCTTTCTTTTCATACTTTTCTCCGAAAATAAAACACAAATGCTATCAAAGAAGAAACAAAAATCTGCTGTCCCAGAAAAAAAGAAAGAAACTTTTTTTTTATGTTATGAACCTAAAACAGTGTGTTTCTCTACAAAAACAGAATGAAAAAAGGAATGAGAGAGAGAAAAAGAAAAGCGTTAAAACCCTAACGAGAGAAATATCGGAAAACGATGATAATTACGCAAAAATTTATTGGATTTACAATTAGCGATAGATTTTATGGATCATGATTTCTATTTTCTTTTGTTGTTGTTGTTGCAATAAAAACACCATATTATTGTTTGAGAATTCCAGCACTCTCGAGTATGAAAGTATGTATAGCATGTCGAAGGGAGGAAGTTTATCGTTTCATGTACACGCGATGATCGTCACGCTAATAATTATCCGCTCTGTCAAGTTGAACTACTCCCTTTATTGACGTTCATCCATCAATAGTTGTTAAAGAATTACTCCCACGTCAAATGCCAAATATGAGAGACAGGAGCTGTTATCCGTTACATATCATCAATAAATGCATCATTATTTTTCACTTATAGGATATACATTTCAAATAATGTACCGCAAAAACTGTTTGGTTCCATAAAAAATCGTTATCTTTTCTCCCAAATAAATATTTCCCCTCTGATGCAAACAAAATCTCTTTGTACTCAAAAACTGTTTATTTAGGAGAATCAGAATTCGAACAATCCAAGTTACATCGTCCCAACTAAATTTTGTATTTAATAAAAATGTAGAACAAACAAACAATTTCCACTTGTGCAAATCAAAAATCCGAAAATACAAATTTTATTGTCCCAACTATATTTTTTATTTGGTGAATGAAACTTTTATTTTATGAACTGTTTAATTCGAACAATGAAAAATCCGAGAATACAAATTTGATTGTCCTAACTAGATTTTTAATTTGATAAATGAAACGTTTATTACATGAACTGTTTAGTTCGGACGATCGAAAATTCAAGAATACAAATTCTATTGTCCCAGCAAAATTTTTAATTCGGTAAATTAAACTTTTATTTCATGAACTGTTTAGTTGGGAGAATAAAAATCCGAGAATACAAATTATATTCCCCCAACTAGATTTTTTATTTGGTGAATAAAACTTTTGTTTAATGAACCAAATTGTTTAGTTGGGACCCAAAAAAAAAATGATAACTTTTATATTTTTGATAAGCATTTTCATTCAAAAGTTTGCAGTGTGAGAGTAAAATTTATTTTTTTCTATACACTCTTCTGAAATTTCAATTTCCAGACTCAACAGATTCAGAAAGAAGAATAAGAGAAGAGTTAAAAAAAGAAGGAATGACTAAATAATGTGGAGGCATTAAATATATGTGACTTGACGCAGAGATAATTTGTCGTGATAATGTTTATGGAATTCGTTGCGCGGTCAGGGATCACAGAATGAACAATGGTCAAATTAGCTTTTTTCACTCCACAAATTCCGGATAGAGGTGATTAGCAGAATTTTGTAATACCTTATTTTTAATGCGCTTGATACAATAGGAGAAGTTTTGTTCAATTCAGAACGCAAAATGTGTCATTAATCATTACACATGATTTCTAATTATATTTATTTACTGCTTAAAAAGAATTCACTATTTTCTGTATTTTTTCCGTTTCTTTTGCTTCTTTCATGCTGTATAGAAAGTATCTTCAGTATTAGATTTTACGTAGTAGGTACTGCAGATATTATTTTTGTTAAAAAGTGTTACATTATTTTACTGCATAGTTTAAAGAACGTGTTTTTTCTTAATTTTTTTGCTGTACCCATGTATGGAAAAGAAGAATTTTCCCAAAAGCATAACGAAAGGGACGCAATTTTCTGAATAATGCTACAAAGAAGTGAAAAGCATAACAAAAAGAGCAGTTTTCTTTATAGTATGCAGTAAATTAATTAATAGCGTTTATAGAAACTATTCTAAACTATGTTCTAGATTTAATGAATTTTCATTGGATAGTCGCAGAAATATTGATGCAGTTTTATTTTTATTTAAGACTATTAGGGGACTTATTTCTAGTTCCTATTTATTATCTCAAATTACTATCTCTGTTCCTTAATTTTATGCTCAAGAGTCAAGACCTTTCTAAACAAAGAGAGCAAGTAAAGGCACATCTCTGTATGACATGATATTTGTTAATGATGATCCTGTAATTGGTCTTTGAGACTGTTGGATTTATTGAATAAAGAATAAATAAATAAATAAAATAATGTAGAGCTTACAAGAACCTACACTATTCTGTACAGGATGCAGAAAACTAGTAAACAGAAATGCAGAAAAATATCCTTTTTTGTCTGGTATGTAGCAAAGTAATAAGAAGCTTATCGAAAAGTGCTCTTTTCGGTACAGAAAAAGAAATGGATGGAACAACCATTTAGGTTTAAAAATATGGGATACCCATTTAATTTATTTACCGCACATCCATTATTGTTCTAATTGACACATTAATTTTTGTGGATACCACATCCATGGAAGATGAATGAACAGTTCGTATCCGTGTAAATGGATGTCCCAACAATTAGTACCCATTTCTTTGTATGAAAACATGTTTTCGCTCATGGTACACAACAGCCTTAATGACAATAACATTAATTTTTGTGGATACCACATCCATGGAAAGTGAATGAACAGTTCGTATCCGTGTAAATGGATGTCCCAACAATTAGTACCCATTTCTTTGTATGAAAACATATTTTCGCTCTTGGTACACAACAGCCTCAACGAATAATCACAAACACTATAATTATCGAAATAATCAATTCGGAAACGAAATGCTAATAAGAAACCACGACAAGGAAATAAAAAGAAGTGTCAGTAGAGATTGAAGAAAAACCAAAAGTAAATTGAAATTGCAAGTGTTCTTATTGGATGCTAGAGGGTAGGTGGGAAGAATCGTATATATTCTAGAATAAAGTAAGCTAAGCGAGACGTCTGCATGCAAAGGTGTCTTGTTCAGTGGGTCAGGAGTGCCAAGGAACCTTCGGTGCTCCCGGCTGATTGTTGCGTGGCACACGGTGTAGCATGACATGGCACAGCATGATGTAGCGTGCAGTTGGCGCGATGCGTGCAGTATGTATGTTATTCAGCGGGTTTTGCGCGCTCGCTACTGCCTCTCTCGTAGAGACCGACCGTGGCCCGTCAGCGTCAGCCAGGACTGCATGGCCAACACGTAACCGCCCATATTCAACTCCCTTTAAAGTACCATATATATATATTCACACCAAACCACCCTCACTCTCTCTCTCTCTCTCTCTCTGGTTAACACCATCAGTCTTTGCATCACAGTGACACGCAGCGATAATCGCAATCCGTTAACCTGACGTTCACTCTTCGATCCATCAGTCCGATTCATTTATCCACTCATCCATCTACCTATTCGTCCGTGCATAACCATCAGACGTATGACGGACAACTCACCCTCTATTATTGTCATAAATTAAAAAACTGCTCTGTACTGTTGTTGCAAAGGAGCAATCCATCACGGAGCAACAGTGATAACACCTTTGGTATGTCTGCACATTAATTCCACTAGGGGAGTTCTGTACTTTTCCAGATTTGCGAAAACGAAACAATCTGATGTCCAACCAAAGTTTATTAAAGTGGGTCAGGAGTATCACTCGTTTGAATGAAACAAAAATGTTTTCTCCAAAACAAAATTTGATGTGCTAAAGTTTTGATCTATCAACGAAATTTAGATTACCAGGAGCAAATTTTTGTTACAATCAAATAAGAAAGAAAACCAACTAAGAAAAAAATTCTTACGGTTGTCCCAACCAAAACTCATCGTTTTTATGGTCATCCATTTCAGAAAAAATTGTTTTGTCAACAGAATTTAGATTGTTCCAAACAAACTGTGGTTGAGATATAGTATATAACTATAAAAAAGCAATATTGCATAGAACGGAAAAAGTACCACATCAAACAGAAAAAAAATCGAAACATCTCTTGTTGAGAATCTGACAATTATTCTCAAGAAATTGATGCCGTTATTAAACGTGTAAATGGTATCTCATAAACAGAAACGCTATAAAGCGTAATTCACTGGACATTTCTCATTTCTTATAATAGCTATATGTGTACACTCTAAAATATCTTCCAAAGGATTTCTCCCTCCCTCAGTGAATCTCTTTCTCTTTCCCTCTCTTTCTTTAGAGAAAAGAAAAGACAAAGAGATAGAAATAAATCCTTACAAACCAAAGCACGTAGTTACTTACTACGTACTATAAATACTCGATTGTATGTGTATATGTGTAAAAACAAAGTTGTAATTTGTACATGTGCACATACAGAATTGCATATTTAGCTTCTCTGTACATTACGTCACACTATTTTCGACTAATTTTGATCCCTTGAAGTGTGACGTAATGTATAGACGACTCCTATATGTGTATATGTGCAAATACAAAATTGCATATTAGTACATGTGCAAACACAAAAATTGCTTATGTGTACTTGTGCCAACACAAAAATTGCTTATGTTTATCTGCACAAGTACAAAAATTCCATGTTTGTATATGTACAAACCCAAAAATTGCGTGTATGTATATGTACAAACACAAAAAATTCCTTGTTTTATATGTGCAAACACTGAAATTGTATATGTGCATATGTGCAAACTCAAAAATCGTATACGTGCGAACATGTACAGAATACGAAATTGCATACATGTGAACGTGTACAATTTTACATGTGCCAAGGGTATAAATACACAATTTCAACTCGCACATGGTTTATAATACGGATAAACGTGATTTCCCATGGTGGTCTATAATATACGCAACTGATGGCGCCAGTGAACGCTGCTTTACACCTACACGGCTATGCAATGTATGTTTATTCGCTTATTCGCGCAGTTTGTACGTAATATGTGCGCACAGATCTCGCCAATAGGATACGTGTGCCCACTCGAGTAATTAGGAGAAGGCCGCGACAATACATTATACAACGATACCATCTCAAGTTGTTAGAGCTTTAAAACCTCCACCAAGTTTCATATTGCACGCTCCATTTTGTCCCGAAGGCTTATAAAAGGATCAAGTCAAAGGTCAAGAAAAGAGGACAATCTTCCATTTATCATTCGGACTCTGAGGATTAGAATTTATTTTCCCCTTTTTACTCATTTTTTCCATTCATTTACTATTTTTTACCATTTATTTACTATTCTTTCCCTTCAATTACTATTTTTTCCATTCATTTACCTTTTTTTCCATTTATTTACTATTTCTAAAATCTCAACTTCCTGTTTCTAAGAAATTGTACCATTAGTGGCTTTTTAAACGAAATAATGAGCGTCATTGGTAAATTAGAAAAAATATTATTTGAAAGAAAAGAAGGAGCAAAGGCTCATAAGAGAAATTGATGATTACTGTTTAAAATGTTTTCTAGTAGCTTATTTACTAAGTACGTATACGACTACGACCACAACTGGTTTTTGTATACAACACGAGGCAATGTTCAGATTACAACAAGATTGTAAAGCAACCGAAATGACTAGTAACAATTAATATTTAATATTTACCGCCAAATCAATACATTCACAACTGCGAGTAAATTGCAAATGTAAAATATAATCCCCACATAATTAGTGTACTTGAGACTTTACTCCATGCACAATACACGTAGGAGTAGAGAGAAACATATCAGAAACATCATTTTCAAACTCGCTGCTAATTTATCAGGCTAATTTACGTCTTTTCCTGCTGCAAAGTTTTAAAATTATTTCGTTTCTAAATTTCTTCTTCAGAACAAAATACAATCTTTTATATGTGAGACACAACTATAAACTTTGAAAAAGCAGAATTAAATTCTCAAAATTTAGTTTTTTGGAAAAGTAAATACGGAATTTTTAATTCAACACAGTAAAACGTGAGGTGTTAAAATAACACTAAAATGGATTAAAATAATCTGCAACAGTTTAATCACTTTAAGATTAAATTAACACCAAAAAGGATTGAAATAATCTATTTTGGTGTTATTTTTAACTATAAATGAAATTTTAGTTTAAATAAAACACCAAAGTCAACGATTTGTAAAAATTCAACGAATTTAGCTTCTCCAGGGAGAATAGTAAGTTAGTTACTAAATTAGTTACTAACTAACTTAGTAACATAGTTACTAAATTTAATTGTGTTCAAAAATTTAAAAAAATTCTCGTCAAAATTTCAATTCTCTTTATGAGTAATAAAATTTTTCTCTGATATTCAATTATTCTACAAAATTTTTAATCAAATTGTTGTCAAAATTTCAATTATATTCAAAAGTTTCCTAAAATTCCATGGAATTTTTATATTGCAAATTATGCATAATTTGCAATATCTACTATTACAATAAAATTTTCCAAAATAATTCCACTATTAAAAAAAATTTGAATACAATTCTACGCAAACATTCAATTATTTTCATATAAATAATAAAAAATTTTACAGGAATTCAATTATTTACAAATTTTTTTTATAAATTTCTTCGCAATAATTCAATTATTTTCATAAATAATAACATTTCTACAGGGATTCAATTATTTTTAAAAATAATAAATTTTTTTTAGGAATTCAATTATTTTCATAAATAATAAAACTCATTGCAGAATTTAAATTATTTTCAATGCAATTTTAATCAAATTCCTCGAAAAATGTAATTATTCTTAAAAATCTTATTAAAATTCGTCCAGAGAAATTAATGATTTAAAAAATTTGTTGATAACATGTTTTATGAGAATTTAATTTCAAGAAACATGAAATTAATAAATTATTTTTTTTTTTATTTAAATAATTCAATTCTCGTAGAATTTACTAATAAAAATGGTTTTAAAAATGAATTTCAGTAACAATTTTAGATTATACTCATAAGTATTAAAAGCATCATAACGTGGATTTTTAGAAATAATTAAATTTTGAAATAGTTTCAAACTAAAATCATTCAAAAATTCTTAATTTTTCATATTTTTGACAAAAAATTTTGTAGAATTAATTCTTGTTAAAAGTTTAATAGGATATTTATTGAAATTATTTCAAATTTTTATTTATCAATATATATCTAATTGCAGAATTTCCGAATAATTGAAATTTTGTAAAATTTCATTGTAAACGAATAAATTTGAAAATTCTCATAAAACTTATCGCAGCGTTTTAATTATTTTTCAGACAATTATAATTGTATTCCTAGAAAAAAGTAATTATGTTCATGCAAATTTTAATAAAATTCGACAAAAGAATTGAATTATTAAAACATTTATTGCTAAAATCGTTTATGAGAATTGAATTTTCAGAAATACTCAATTATTCCAAAAATTATTTACTTTTACATTTAAATAATAAAATTCTTGTAGAATTTTCTAATAAAAAATGATTTTCATTTCATAAAAATGAATTTCAGTTAAAATTTTAGATTATAATTGAATATTAAAAGAAATATAGAGGGAAATTTTCGGAAATAATTGAATTTTGAAATTAATATTTTTTAAAAAGTTTAATTTAATTTTTTTAATATTATTTGAATTTTTTTTTCTAATATGCGCATTTAATTAAAGAATTTAGGAATAATTGAAATTTCGTGAAATTGATTATTCAATTATTATTAAAAATAGTAGATATAATGTAAAATTGTATTTAAAAAGTTTTGAAGATAATAATTCAATTGAAAAAATGAAAATAATTTTGAAGAAGTATAATGTTGTTATAATATAAAATAATGATTTTATTTCTTGGTCATCTTTAGTTATTATAAAATGTGGAGAAATCGATCACTCTGAGTCGCAGACTCGGAGTTATCGATTTCTTCATGTTTTATAGTTACAAAAAAATGTAATAAACTAAAATTTCCTTCATTGCAAAAAATAACACCAAAATTGATTATTTCAATCTTTTTTGGTGTTAATTTAATCTGCAACACTTTTTAATACCTCACGATTTAACTGTGCGAACAATAATTAAAAATAAAAAGAAATTCTCTCTCTATCATTGCGGAAAATAAATTAGCCACGAGTTGAAAATGAATAAATCGGCAAACCATCTAAAGTGGACAATTAAAAAAAATTTCGACCAAGAGTTTTTCCATTTCGCCTATCTATGGTTTCTTACGCAGCTGCGTAATTACCGCATCGGAACAAAACGCGCGCGCATCTACGGAAAAGGATGTCGAAGTGGCATAATCATCGCTCCGATAATGATTGTGGGCTTCTTATTACGGTGCGAAGCTCTCTCTCTGTATGGTTATGGATACGGTTCGATTATCGTTGCGATAGCTGCAAGATTCATATTTTATTACGAACATAGAAATCTGATATGGACGCGGCTATATACACTAAAGCGTTGTTACTGCTTTATTAGTGCCCTTTATATGCACATATTTTTGTCCTACCACTATATATATATACACAAGCACATACGTACGGCAAAATCCCCATTCATTGCTTCGGCGAGTAAAGTTAAATTACATTTGATTATTTGCGCAAACGAATGCATTATATACTTTTTCATTTCTCACTCCACCTCTTCTCTATATATGCGCTACGAACCTTAATTAGACGAATTAAAATGGGACAAAAACAATCAGAAAACCCATTTTTGCTTCAACAATAATTTATTCCCCTCGTGTTTACTTTATGTGTTTAACTAAATGTTTTAATCTCTTCTACGAACACTTGTCACTTTTAATTACACAAACCATATTCTCCAACAAATAATGCAAACGAGCAAAAAACAAATTTATATTTTCTCTAATTTACCCAAATGGAAAATATTCAATTCTTTACCACTCATTTTTTTCGTGACGGTCACTTTATTTTGAAAATATTATTCAAATTACTTCCTACAAATTACAATTACTTACTACTTATAGTAACAAACAAATATTTACTTTGAATTAAATAATTTTACAGGTTTTCAGCGAAAAATTCTGTACTGTAAGAAATAAAAAAAGGCATCATGATTTCATAGTTTGTAAGTGAAACAAAAAAAAGAAACTTATTTTCAAATGGCAAAAAGTTGAAAATAATACAATTACTATTGTGTTTAGACTCGAATTACCTCTCGCAAACTCTATGCATTTTTTCCTATACTAAAAGAAAAATAATTAAGTTAAATGATCCAGTATGGATATTATACTGTAAATTACTTCTATGTAAAAGAAAATGATTCATTTATCAGAGACTTGGCGATTAATTAACGGAAATTATATGCGAGAAGATATTGTCAAATTATGCACTGCTCGTTATCTAATAGGAATCTCCAATATATCTGCATATAAATTGTGTATAAATTGTGTATATGATGTCGAACTTTTATTTCAATCCCTTTATTCTGATTTTTTTTTTTAATACAGATGGCCTGGAAAAGTTTGCACCTTACTTTATTGTATGCGCGAAATGTGTACATATATATATAGCTATATATACATATTGTGCAGTAAAATGAGCACACTAATTGCTACGATTTAGTTTATAATGGAAGCAATTATTTCAATTAAAAATATGCCTCCGCGTACAAAATGCAGTTGCCTTTTTTTTAGCATTTTATTGCACCGACTTGTGCGCGATCACATACGTTTTCGTGCGCGCGTGCACTTAGTTTCAATCCGGATATACACATTCCTTCTACACTCTATAAACTTAAGTTAAAGTAAATGCGGGCACGTGCCGTCCTTTTTTTTTGCCTTTTGCCTCAACTGTTACGCGAAATGCACATTATTTCATTGAAAAACCTTTCTTGGAAATTGTTCACTAAGTCCTTTCTGATCGCTGATGCAAAATTTTGTTTTTTTTGACAAAGATTGGCCATGTAAATCATTTAATAAATAATTTTAGTTAAATATTTCGAAATTACTCGAGTTTTAAAAGAATTGAGTTTAGGATTTTCATCAATAGATTAACATCGAAAGGTTTTAATTTAAAGTTCTGTGAAGAATTTTATTATTTAGAAAAATAATTTCTGCAATCGTTTGTAACTTTTCAAAAATTAGTATTTTTTAGTGTATTTGATCTAATTTTTTTTTAATAACTCCATAATTTTTAATAATTAAATTCAAAAATTGAAATAAATTTAGAAAAATTTAAATTAGTAAAACTTAAAAAATCGCAGTTCTTTAAAATGTCTAATTAAATTCATTAACAATTAAAATTTTTAAATTTAAAAATTCGCTTTTTAATAAATTTAATTAGAAATTAATTTGAAATTTTTGAATTTTTACTGAATTTAATTTGAAGTTTTAAAGAACATCGGTTATTTAAAACTTTTAATAATTCAAATTCTTCTAAATTTAGTTCAATTTTTGAATTTAAAAATTTCAATTTTTTATTTATTTAATTAAAAGTTGTAAAGAACTTAGATTTTTGAAAAGTTTCAATACATTAAATTCTTCTGAATTTAATTCAATTTTTGAATTTAAGAAATGAATTTTTAATTTAAGAACTGCATTGTTAAATTTAAGAATTGAATCTTAAAATTTAAGAATTAAATTTTAAAATTTTAATTTTTAATGATTTTAATTAGACGTTTTAAAAAACTTCGAGTTTTAAAAAGTTTTAATAATTTGAATTCTTCTAAGTTCAATTTAATTATTGAAAATAATGAATTTATAGAAGAATTTTGCTTTAAAACAAAAAAAAATGAATTTTAAAGAAATTACAAGCGATTCCAGAAACTAAATTTTTTTCAAACGTAATAAAATTCTTTACAGAAATTAAATTATGTTCAAATTTTTTATTTTAATTTCTCGTCAAAATTCCAATTAACTTTGCAAGACATAAAATTCGTCTCGGAAATTCAATTATTTGTAAAAGTATTAAAAGAATTCTTGGCAAAATTTCAATTATTTTCAAAAGTTTCCCTCAGTTCAGTGATTTTTATTATCTATTTTAATAAAATTTTTCAAAAGAATTCTGAGATTTAAAAAAAATTTTGATGAAAGTCTACAAAAACATTAAATTATTTTCTAAAATAATAAATTTTTGACAAGGATTCAATTATATTAAAAATCATAAAATTCTTTTTAAGAAATTAATTATTTTCATTACGTATAAAATGCAACGAAAAATTTCAATTATTTTTAATACAATTTCAATTTTAATAAACATTGAATTAATGTTATTTAATTTTTTTTCATTAAATTAAATTGAATTCTCATAGAATTTTCAAAAATTTTTGCTTAAAATTTACTTTTTTTTTAATATTAAAAATTTTGCAGAAATATAATTATTGTCATAAATGTGAACACAAAATTTCGATTTTTTTTTCAAATCAGTTTTAATCCAAATTTCTCGAAAAAATTTAATTATTCCTAATTTTTTTTAAATTATTCAAAAGAATTTAATCATTCACAAATTTGTTGGTAAAATTTTTTAACGATAGTTTAAATTTAAGAAACATTCAATTCTTGAAAAATTGTTTATTTTTAAATATGCATCTGAAAAGTTGAATTCTCGTAGAATTTAAAATAAATATATATCTAGAAATGAATTTTAGTTAAATTATCAGAGAATAATAATTAAATATTAGAAGCATTAGAGCATGGATTATTAGTACTAATTGAATTTTGAAAAGGTTTTAAATTAAAATATTTGAAAGACTGAATTTTTCATACTTTTAACTAACAATATTTTGTAGAATTAATTTTTTTCGAAACAGTTGAATTTAAATTTTTTTAGTGAAAGAATTTGAATTTTTAATTTTTTAATAAATGCTGAAGAATTTCGGAATAATCTTCATTTTGAAAAATCGAATAGTGAACAAATGGATTTGAAAATTCTCAACGAACTTTTTTGAAAAATTATTAAAAATAGTTGATTTAAAAAAATTTTAGTTAAGAATTCAAGAAATTAATAATTGAATTAAAGTGATGAAAATAATTTTTATTACATTACAGTAACAATATTTTTCTAAAATGAAAATAATAATTTTATGAATTATAAAACATAGAGACGTAGATCAGTGCGAGTCGAAGATTCCGATTTATTGATTTCTTCATGTTCTATAATAAATATTCTTATTAGTTATTAAATTTCAAAAGGTTTGAATTTGAAATGTTTTTAAATTCCAACTTTTAAAAAAAAATTTATTAAAAATAATTGATTCAACAATTATTTTCTAGAATTTCAGTAATGTGGAGGAAAAAGCTATTTTTGCCTCTATGGAGTAAAATTAAAGAGAAATATTTTGCATAATGATGAAATTATTTTATCCTTAATAGAACAAACATTCTGCACGATAGTTTACGGCAATTTGTAGCTGCTCCCTTTAATCATGAATCATTACCTGTTATGAACCATGTACTAGTAGTTTAATGAATCCATTTACAAGATTTATCATCATCGCTGAAATACAGGTTCGTTAATACAAGTTTTCCTCCGCGTGCGAAAAGAAAACCGAAGACGAGGCAGAAAACAGAAAAAGCAAAGAGCAGCAAAGGAAGAAAATAGAAAAAGCAAAAGTCAGCAAAGGAAGAAAATAGAAAAAGCAAAAATCACCAAAGGAAGAAAATAGAAAAAGCAAAAAACAGTATAAAAACAAAAAAAGAAGAAGACAGAAAAAGAAGAAAACAAAAATAGAAGAAAAAAAAACAGAAAGAAGAAAAAAATGGGAGTGTTCGCTATCAATGAGTATGAGTAAAACCGTTTTTTTTATGGTGCGTATCTCAGGAGAGACCGGGAATGTCGAGACAGCTGCGAGACATAATGATTGTGCGCGCGGCAAGTTGCATTTTTCGACTCTCTCTCTCTCTCCCTCTCGATGAATTTAATCGATTACGACGCTTACGCGATCGATGTATTGAAACCGTAATCATTACACATGTTTGTAAAATGCGCGCATACACGTTTCCACTTTGTGATGTTGATCGCAAAGCCGGTTCACACTTTCATCCATTAATAACGTGTATGCACATAATATATCGAGATGCGATTTCTTTCCTAGAATTTGCACCAGAAAATTTTTATTTATTTTTTTTCCCCCATCCCCATATCCCTTCTACTTTCAATGAACCAATTGTATAATTAATTTTCCTTATATTACAACATATTACTCGACGCGAGTAAAAAATAATTTCATACACGTTTGCTAACATGTTATTTATAACCAATAACAACTTTACAAATCGTTTTGGAATAAAAATTTCTTTTTATGACTGCACAGTCATTTCACTCGTCAAAAAAGTAAATGCAATTTTTAAAAAATTGCACATTAAATTGCATTTTTTTCTCAAATAAAGATCATAACCCCAACAAGGTTACTACAAAAATTTAATTTTGTTTTTCCCTAATTTCGAGAGACAAAATTTTTTGTTTCTTCTCTGACCCTAAAGAAAATTCTGATTCACTATCAGAATAATTCTCAATTTATTCGAAAACATGAATAGGTTTTAAATTTTAATTAAAATAAATATTTAATCATTATTATTTTTCTCTAGAAATTGGGATTTAAAAACATTTCAAATTCAAACCTTTTGAAATTTAATAACTAATAAGAATATTTATTATAGAACATGAAGAAATCAATAAATTGGAATCTTCGACTCGCACTGATCTACGTCTCTATGGTTTATAATTCATAAAATTATTATTTTCATTTTAGAAAAATATTGTTACTGTAATGTTATAAAAATTATTTTCATCACTTTAATTCAATTATTAATTTCTTGAATTCTTAACTAAAATTTTTTTAAATCAACTATTTTTAATAATTTTTCAAAAAAGTTCGTTGAGAATTTTCAAATCCATTTGTTCACTATTCGATTTTTTAAAATGAAGATTATTCCGAAATTCTTCAGCTAAATATTTATGAGAAAATTAAAAATTCAAATTCTTTCACAAAAAAATTTCAATTAAACTGTTTCAAAAAAAATTAATTCTACAGAATATTGTTAGTTAAAAGTATGAAAAATTCAGTCTTTCAAATATTTTAATTTAAAACCTTTTCAAAATTCAATTATTACTAAAAATCCATGCTCTAATGCTTCTAATATTCAATTATTATTCTCTGATAATTTAACTAAAATTTATTTCTAGATATATTTTTATTAAAAATTCTACTAGAATTCAACTTTTCAAATACATATTTAAAAATAAACGATTTTTCAATAATTGAATGTTTCTTAAATTTAAACTATCGTTAAAAAATTTTACCAACAAATTTGTGAATAATTAAATTCTTTTGAATAATTTAAAAAAAAATTAGGAACAATTACATTTTTTTTCGAGAAATCTGGATTAAAACTGATTTGAAAAAAAATCGAAATTTTGTGTTCACATTTATGAAAATAATTATATTTCGGCAAAATTTCTAATATTTATAAAAAAAATGTAAATTTTTGCTTAAAATTTTTGAAAGTTCTATGAGAATTCAATGTATTTTAATGAAATAAAAAAAAATAACATTAATTCAATGTTTATTAAAATTAAAATTGTATTAAAAATAATTGAAATTTTTCGTTGCATTTTATACGTAATGAAAATAATTAATTTCTTAAAAAGAATTTTATAATTTTTAATATAATTGAATCCTTGTAAAAAATTTATTATTTTAGAAAATAATTTCATGTTTTTGTAGAATTTCATCAAAATTTTTTTTAAATCTTACAATGCTTTTGAAAAATTTTATTAAAATAGATAATGAAAATCACTGAACTGAGGGAAACTTTTGAAAATAATTGAAATTTTGCCAAGAATTCTTTTAATACTTTTGCAAATAATTGAATTTCCGAGAAGAATTTTATGATTTGCAAAGTTAATTGGAATTTTGACGAGAATTTAAAATAAAAATTTTGAACATAATTTAATTTCTGTGAAGAATTTTATTACGTTTTGAAAAAATTTAGTTTCTGGAATCGTTTGTAATTTCTTTAAAATTCAATTTTTTCGTTTTAATTATTTTCAATAATTAAATTAAAAACTTTTACTAACTTTAGAAGAATTCTAATTATTAAAACTTTTTAAAAATCGAAGTTTTTTAAAACTGTTAATTAAATTCAGTAAAAATTAAAAAATTTCAAATTAATTTCTAATTAAATTCATTAAAAAACGAATTTTTAAATTAAAAAATTTTAATTGTTAATGAATTTAATTAGACATTTTAAAGAACTGCGATTTTCAATTTTTGAATTTAATTATTAAAAATTATGGAATTATTAAAAAAAAATTGGATCAAATACACTAAAAAATACTAAATTTTGAAAAATTACAAACTATTGCAGAAATTATTTTTCTAAATAATAAAATTTTTCTCAGAACTTTAAATTAAAACCTTTCGATGTTCATCTATTGATGAAAATCGTAAACTCAATTCTTTTAAAACTCAAGTAATTTCGAAATATTTAACTAAAATTATTAATTAAATAATTTACATTGAATAAGTTTATGATAGTTCCTCAAGAATTAAGTTATTTAAAAAGAAATGTTTGTCATAAGTAGAAAAAATTGAAGGTCACCAAAATACAGAATTTTCTTATAAATTCAAGATATTTTAATTGTTTCCAACACTTTTTAAAATAATAATTCCTGACTTTTCCCTGAATTGTCTCACCAATTTTACGTTCCCTGACTTTTTCTAAATTTTCTGACTTTCCTGACCTGAGAAAACCCTGTCGAATATTGCCTTGAATTAACAAAAAATTTATTTCAAAGAAAATGATTCTTTCAGATTAAAATAATTTTTCAGGAAATTGAATAGTGGATTGTGCACTGAGAAAACATTATACTTAAATGAAACACAAAAATAATGTTAGACGATTTTGTTTAATTGAAATTAGTTTGTAAGTTTAATCTCAATATATAGAAAATATCTACTGCATTGATTCAAAAGTATTATATGTTTGAATAATTATATTTAATTCAAACATATTTCCTATTACGGTTTAAACAAAATTTATGTTTAGAAATTTTATGTTTGAATCAAACTTAAAAGTTAACTACAGATAATTTAATATCAATCACAATTTATGTTTGATTTCAATATATAATCTCTTAAACTGAACCAGAAAATATGTTTGAATTAAACTTAAATATGTTTGACTGTATAGCAAAGATATTTTAAGTTTGATTTAAACAAAAATTTCTTTGAATCAAATAATTTTTTTTCTCAGTGTGTACCAAGTGCAGAAAGAAGACCTTTTCCAAAGAGTTTGCAAGTGGCTGCTTGAACGAAGCGAGAAGTTACATCGAAAAAGAAAAACATCTTCTTTCTGCCTTTTGAACTTATTATCTAATTTGATCAGAGAGACGTTTATTGAAATATTTTCCTTTTGACAGAAATAGAATTGTTGAAATATAACAAAAGTATCTAAATAGTAACAACCGTCGTAAAAAAGGTGATAAGTATATACACGAAGCAATGACGAAAATCTAAAATCAATTGAATCTATAACCGCAAAATGCATAAAACTAAATAAATTGAGATTCGTCTATTGAACAAATGTAACAATTTGTTTTTCTTTTCCGCTGACTGCGCGCGTCAATTAAAAAGTTAAACGACAGCGGTACAATTGGGCCTTTGTTCTTGTCTCGATGATCTCAGTTGGTGTCGCATGTATGGGTACTCGGTGGGTTATCAGAAAGGAGATTAAGAAACGAGTAGTAGATTCATCGAACCGTTAATTCGTTCGGGTAGCAACATGCTTACATCGCCTGCAGGTGCGAGAACACATTGGGAAATGCAAATAAGCGTAATAACGGGTATCCTATCGGCAAAATATATCTACCCCGAGGGTCGATGGTCTACTACCTTCAACTTTAATATAAGATATGTTATCATACTTTCGTATATTTCGAAGTCGTCAATGCACTTGAGTCTTCAACTCTCCGTTTTATATCCGTAATATCAACGAAAAATTCCTATATACTTATAATGTTTCCAAAAAAAAACCTGCAAACGCTTCCAAAAATTTCTTCTTTCCCCGCATTTCCTTGTATAATTACCGTCTAATCTCACTGCTTCCATCTAAATTGGTTTAATTTTCGATATCATTAAAAATTAGCAGAAGAATTATAAAGTTCGGATAAAGTTCTCATCATGAATAATTTTTCGTTTACGAACTATTAACTTTTGACAGTAGTATAATAATTAAATCGGAAGATATTTTTCAATGTCCTCGAAAACCAGCGACCATGAGAGAAAAGAAGGAAAGGGTTAATTGCAGAAATCCCATTGTAAATGGTCTGAGTTCGAAGAATGGTTGAAGAGAGAAAAGAGAGATTTGCTATCGGTAGAGTCGGGACCAGTGGGGAACGAGAGACACCTCTTGGGTTCACACCCGGTTTCCAAGTTTTGCCTTCATCTTCTTCGTGATGGTTTTCTTGTCCGCAGTGTTTTACCTTAACACAAGCCATGCATTAGCTATCCACTGGATCCGAGGGTGGAAGGAGCAAATCCTCGTGTCTCGCTTGGAAAAGAATCGGTGTAGCCTGCAGTGGTTCTAATTAATTTACATAGCAGAGCATCCAGAGGGAATGAGACTAGAAGAGAGAGAGAGAGAAGAAACTCTCATGCTGGAAAGAGGAAGCTTCGAAAGATAGTGGCGATCGGTTGGCTAGATGACCAAAGACGAACCAAACGATTCAAGTGTCGATCCCTGACCACGAGCATGCCTTAAAACCGTTGATATCTCTAGAAGCTGAATCTCACCCGTTGAATCAGTGAACACTCGTACCACTTACCATTCCTATCTCGAGCGAGAAAGAGAGCCACTACTGTCCTTAAAAAAGCGACTAAGCAAAACCTTGATTAAAAAGAACCATCCGTTTTTGAATATTCACTGTAACAATTATTTTTAATTTCTACTTCAATTTTTTTTTGCCTTTCTTGACGATCGTTAATTCGCGATTCAAACACTGAACCTACATATCTGAAATAAACTCATTGAAACAACTTGGATGACCAAAAAAATCACAAAAACTATATTGAATGTTGGGGAAGATAATTTAATCTTTTTTTCCAACAAAAAGTAGTCTAATTGGTTTCTCTGAAAAATAATCTACACACAGAGTTGTTTTTGATGCGGGTAAATTTCGGTAGGGTAATTTTAGTGAGGATAAAAATTCTATAACAGAAAATTTACCTTACTTTCGGTAATAAATTAACACTTCCGAGGTAAAGTTTGATGCAGACTCTTTTAACACTGATTTCAGGTTGAAACAACACCCATTTTTTTCTGTGATATATTGTTGTAAGAGTATAAATAAAATGAATGCATATTGAGACCAATCTGAACTTGCAGAATTTAAATATGAGGAAATGCTTTCACTTTAAGCACCGAAATGATTTAACGGCTTTCAAATAAAGTATTGAGAATTATTAAACTAACTACATTCTGATTCATCATGATCTAACAAATATGTTGAAAGTACAGTAAACAATTTTCAGCAAAAATTATTAAGTACACCCAAATATTATAGACAAAAATTTATTGGAAAAGAGACTACACTAAAAGATTCAGATGTATCATTAAAAGATTATGATTAAGAGATTAACAATGTTATTAACATCACATACAACAGATTTAAAACTTCAGTTATCAAGATAATTAATTAAATGCTATACACCCAGAAAAATGATTTCTTTGAAACAAAAAAATCGTTTTTTCAAACATAGTCCTTGAATTAAAGATCAAATTTGTTTGAGTTAAAAAAAGTTTTCTTTACGTTTAAGGAAAACAATTTTCAAGGTTTTTTGAATCAAAGAAATTATTTCTTTGAATGATACTTTTGATCTAAAGAAAAATTTCTTTAACTAAATTTCGAAAATTATAATTATAATTCCTCCAAAATTCAATTACACTGAAAGAAACTGTATATTAAATTTTGTAAAAGTATTCTACAATTTAGGGAAAAAGTGCAACAAACCGAAATTTTGATATAAAAAATACGAAACTTTAAAAAAATGTATGTAGAGTTTAGTAAAGTTATATTAAAATATTTAAAATTGTATTTAAATTCTTGATATTTGATATAATTATACTAAATTCGACATAATTTTTTTTTTCGTTTAATATTTTTATATCAAAGTTTCGGTTTGTTGCACTTTTTCCCCAAATTATAAAATACTTTTACAAAATTTAATATACATTTTCTTTCAGTGTATGTATTTTTAAAATTTTTAAATCAAATTATTAAAAACCAGAATCACTTTATTTCGTATTAAAAATTTAAATATTACTACAGTTTTACAATAATTAAAGATTTCAATTTAAAAATCTTTTCAAATTTAATTAATTCTAAAAATTCACACTATAATACTTCTGATATTCAATTATTATTTAAAATTTTAACCGAAATTCAATTTTAAATAAATTTTTAATAGAAAGTTCTACACGAGATTTAAATTATTACTTAAATACAAAAACCAATAATTTTTTATTAAACAAGTCATTATTTTTCTTATAATTGAATTCCGATAAAAAACTTAACCAAATTTTTTAAAAATAATTGAATTCTTTCGAAGAATTTTAATAAATATTTTAAGAATAATTATATTATCAAAGAATTCATTTAAAACTGTATTTTTAAAACTATTTAAATTTCTCAAAGAAATTTTATTTAAATTGTATTGAAAATAATAGAATTTCTTTGAAGAATTTTATAATTTTTGTCAATAATTGAATTCTTTGCGACCAATTTTCTTAAAATCAAAGATAATTTTTGACAAATGTTCGAAATCAATTTAATTTCTACGAACTTTATAAAAATGGTGATAATTGAATTCTTGTAAAAATTTTATTATTTTAAAAAATAATATGAAATGTTTGCAAAGAATTTGCTTAAAATTTTTTTTTAAATACTTGATTTTCTTTGGGAAACCTTAATATTAAAAATGTAGATATTAAGCATATAAAGCTACTTTTTTATGAAAACTTTTAAAATGTAATGAGAAAAGTCTGAGCGGTAGATAAATTTCAATAATTAAAAAATTAATTATTATAAACCAGTTTGAAATTATCAGTTGTGTTTTATCATAATTTATTCTTAAATTATTAAAACTTTTGCACATTCATGCCCTTCTTTATTACATTTTAGATTTTGTTACAAAATTTCAGCTCAATTTATTAATTATTTTAAAGGGAAATGTGGTCGAAAACATTACCATTTAATTTCTGTTAAAACATTTGAAAGAATTTTATTAAAATTTTTTTAATTGTTTTTAAAAATATTATTGAAAAATTTAAGAAAATGATTCTTTTATTACAACTATTAGCAAATTTTAAGTTATAAAAGTACTATTAAATAGTTTTCTACTTCTTAGGTGAATAAAAGGAGTAAAATTAGTTCAAATCCAAACTTTGAGGTTAAAAAAATACTATTAAATGGTTTTCTACTTCTTAGGTGAATAAAGGGAGTAAAATTAGTTAAAGTTTGATTACTGAAAATAAGGAAAAATAGTTTTCGATGCTTAGTATCGATGCCAAATTCAGGAGCCTAAAAAAATCATGTTTCATTCAATTATAAAATATGTTTAATCCAAACGTATTTTTTTGGTTGACTGCTTATTTTTTAATTAAAAAAAATTTTTCTCAGTGTAGTGGCAAATTGGAAAAAGTAACAAATAGTAGATTTAAATAGAGAAGAGTACGAAACCTGGAACAGAGAAACACCGCCTCAGTTCTTCAAACTCTGCCGCTGCAGGTACAATTTTCTAGTTATTTGAATCCCTAATAGAGGCAAAGACTGAAGACGGTTTAGAATTTCCTCAAAAAAAAAAACAAAAAAAAAATGAGTTTCAAATTTCCAACGGAGAGGAGTTAATATAGAATAATTTTGAAGAAGCACTCGAGAGTATAGGCAAAGGTCAGTGAGATGGAATAAAAATAAAATGAGTAGGCAGAATAGGACTTGTCGAGGTGTGCTGGAGCAACAGTAGCAACAACGACAACAACAAGTGCTCTCAGAGAAGTGAGAAGAAGAAGGTGAAGGGTGAAGGTGTGTAAAGAAAGCGGCAAGTGTATCGGAGCATCGGACGACAGTGCACAGCGCCTGGGAGTCTGGTCGAAAGATTCGAGCTCCGACAATGAATACCTACCTATTAAAGTGGTGTGAACAATACAAGAGACTGCTACTAGTCCTACAACCCTACAACCTTTACGAACACATGTAGAGAGAATCATTTTATAGACATGCACCTAAGGCGCATATACATATACCCACGCGCTCGCCACGAGAAGACCCGTCTCTCCTCGCACCCATTCTTGGACCTGCTCCCTACCGTGATATACTGCGAGATGAACGATACGTGCGCGCCCATGGACCTGCCGAGCTAACTTGCATATCATTTTGCCACCGATTTCCTCTATCATCTTTTTCTTATCATTTATACTTTACTTCTAATTTACATGACTTGCTTCTTGCTTCTCTGCAATCAGCGAGTGTGCTTTCTTTTTGTTTTGTAAATTGCAAAAAAATTTTTGCAATCTTCTGTATCTTCTGTATTTTTTTAAGACTTTGCTGCGAACTTGTACTTTTCTGCACTCTTTCGATTACTTTTCTGCATAATATACCGAGAAGTGTACTTTTTTTAACGCTTATAATTACTTTGCTGCATACTATTCGAAGAAAGTTTACTATTCCGAACGATTTTTAATACTTTCCTGCATACTATGTAAAAAAGTGTATTTTTTTGCATTTCTTACTATTCTTTTACTGCATAGCATGCAAAAAAGTGTACTTTTTCCTAATCTTTTAGTGTCATATTAGTATCATTTTTATTATTATCAGCAAACGTTACGCGCGCAGAATGTCCTAATCAATACTATAATGCAAATCACAAAATTTTTTTATCAAATATGAATTTTTTAATACTTTAAAATTGAAACTTTAAAAAAAAATTCAATAACTAATTTACTAATTAAATATTCTCGTTTATTAATTTCAAAAATTTTAATAAAATTCTTCTCAAGAATTCAATTATTTTTATAAATGTTTTTATAAATTATTTATACATTATTATTATTATTATTATTATAAAGTTTTTTGAAAAAGATAAATTATTTTTTAAAAGAAAATTTTAATAAATTCTTCGCAACAATTCATTTTTTTTTTCGTTAACAGTAATATCTTCGAAAAAAATTACAATATTTTCAAAAAAATTCCACTTGAAATCAATTCTTCTTGTAATGATTATTTAGAAAATATAACAAGAGAATTTAAATATTCTCTAAACTTGTAATAATTCATCGAAATAATTCAATTTTATAAAAAGTAAAATTCTTCGCAATAATTCAATTATTTTCAAAAGAATTCCTTTTTTTTAAATTCGTTATAAAAGCTTTCAAAAGAATTAAATTATTTTCTAAAATTTTAATGCATTTTATGAAAAAATTCAATTATTTTTAATAGGTACAATTTATTTAAAATTTCTTAAAAGAATTCATTTTTAAAAAAATTTTAGAAAACATTCTCTTACTTACTACAATTTTAATGAATCCTTCGAAACAATTCAATTATTATTATAAAGAGTAAAATTCTTTGCGAGAATTAAAAAATTTTCAAAAAAATTAAATTATTTCCTAAAATTTTAATAAAATTCAATAATTAAATAATTAAAAACTTGAAAGAAATTCGTTATAAAATTCAAGAGAAATTAAAGAGAATTCAATTATTTTCTTAATTCGTTATAAAAACTTAAAAAAAAAAAAATTATTTTCTAACATTTTAATATATTTAAAAAAAAAATCAATTATATTTATACAGAAAAATTAAAATTCTTTGCAAAAATCCAATTATTTTTAATACAATTTATTAAAAATTTCTTCAAAGAATTCATATTTAAACAAATTTTATAAAACATTATCTTACTTTCTACAATTTTAATGAATCCTTCGAAACAATTTAATTATAATTATAAAGAGTAAAATTCTTTGCATGAATTAAATAATTAAAAACTTGAAAGGAATTCCTTATAAAATTCAATTATTAAAAAAAATTTCACGAAAGTATTCAAGTTTGTTTTATAAATGTTATTAATTAATTAATTATTTATTTTCTAAACTTGTAATAAATTAATCGAAACAATTCAATTTCATAAAAAGTAAAATTATTCTCAAAAATTCAATTATTTAAAAAAAATAATTTCACTTAAGAATTCCATTTTTTTCTTCATTCGTTATAAAAACTTTCAATAGAATTAAATTATTTTCTAATGTTGTAATAAATTTTTTTTTTAAATTATATAAATTAAAATATTTTTACAAACATTAAATTATTTCCTTAAATTTTAATAAAATTCAATAATTAAATATTTAAAAACTCGAAAGCAATTGGTTATAAAGTTTAATTATTTTCAAAACTTTTAATTAAAATTGTTAAAGAAAGTCCATTATTAAAAAAAATCCAAACAAATTCTGTAATAAGAATTTAATTACAATTTTCAAAAATTTTAACAAAATGCTTCACGAGAATTGAATTATTTTCCTAAATAATACAATTTTTGGAATTAGTTCTACTATACTCAAATTTTTTAAAAATTAAATTAATTAAATTTTTTTATGAAATTCTTTGCAACAATTCGTTGATTCCCAATACAACAAATTTAAAATGAAAAATATGTAAAAAGAAAAATCATTTAGGAAGTTAAGAACTACAAAAGCAAGCAACAATTAACTTCAAATTCCGAATAGATTTTTCCAAATAAAACGATTATAAATTAATACAGTTTTATTTCCATCAATCAACATGATTCAAACTTCAAAATTCGCAAATACAAAATTTCAAATTCTATTCTTATAATATGCGAAAAATAATGTGAATCAATTTTATTGGCACCCACTTATATCGACTTGGCAAATTACACAACTACAGGTAATTTCATCGACTGAGAATAGAGAAACAGTAGAACGATTCATATTCCAAATCGGTCAGATAATCAGTATAGTCAAATAAGTCAGAGATTGAACCGAGAGATTATTCTCAAATTAATAGATAAGATTCGTAATGATTATTAGAAGAGATAGAACCTAGTTTATTGTCTTGAAGGCTTCTATACTTTTATGGGTTGTATGATCTAGTTTTTTGATAAAAATAAACAACGATCGTTCACTGTGAAAAAAGAATAGAAAATTTTACTAAATAAGAAAAGTATTTATTCTGTAAAAATTTTTTAATCTACACTTTTCAGTTTTAGTACAAGAATATTTATTGTGTTGAGAATTTTTTTTCTTCTCCTGGAAGTAAATTTATTACTAGAAAACTAGTTTGAAAATACTTTTTGAAAATGGGTAAAATTACGTGCAGAATTGTAATATTTAATAAATAAATATTTAATTTAATTAAATAAATATTTAATAAATAAATATTTCATTTAATTAAATAAATATTTAATAAATAAATATTTCATTTAATTAAATAAATATTTAATAAATAAATATTTCATTTAATTAAATAAATATTTAATAATAATATAAATAGTTAACGAAAAATGATACATTGTATATCAAGTGCGAAAAGACGATTTTTTCCAGCGTGTTTTTAAATTGTTTACAAACTCGTCGAGAATTATCTTCATTTTGCTTTTTATACTGGTAACAATTTTTTTTTTAGCTAGAATATCATTTTTAGACTATTTTAATGAATAAATGTAATTTTGTATGTTGCTTGCAGTGTGGAAAAGTACCACTTTCCGCACTGTTTGCGATACATTAATAAGGATGTTTCTACATAGTTAGGACCAAAATAATAAAAATGGCGCAGAAAAATACAATTTTCCGAATTCTATGCAGCAAAGTAATGAAAAGAGTACAGAAAAGTACAATTTTCCTCATCGTACTCAGCAACGCAGTAAAAAGAAATGCTCAAAATTACACTTTTCTGAATTGTATGCTGGAAATTAGTGAAAAATATACAGAATTTAATCTCTATTTTAATTTCCGTATTTCCAAAACTTTCAATACCGTTTCTTTTCAGCACATATCGAGTACGTTTCACAGCAGACAAATTAGAAAATATTTATTCAATTTCTAAATAAAGTATAAAAATTACAACAATTTATAATACTGATTTGACATGTTTTGAAGGAGAATAGGTCAAGAGCTACTAAATATGCGTCTGGCAAAAATAACTTCATTTCAATATATGAGATCGATATGGGGGTCTAAAGAAGAAAAAGATGAACTGGGGGGTTGGTTGCGGTATTGTTTTCAAGTGGCATTGTTTTCTAAAAGAGGTAACGAGTGAGTCGCGTGCTTCGCAAAACTCGTAAAAACTCTAATGTATCTCTTTATTCCCCGGCAAAACTATTAATAAATTTCCGATAAATATGATACGATATGCCAAACAGTTTTGACAATAAAAAAGAAAACACGCCTTTTGAAACTATCTTCAAATACCATGAAGCAAAGAATAAAACCATTTCACCTGCTTCAAAATACTTTTATCCAAAACAAGTATTAGACGTCACTAAAATTAGTATAAAAATTTAGATCACTAAAATACAAATACTTCCATTTTTAAACAAACTACACTGTAAAAACACTGCAAAAACAAGTATCTTAAAAATTAAAATACATTATAATCACTTTTAAAACATCTTATTTTTCCATCTTCTATCTTAGAAACTAATGGAATTTAAGATGCATTGGATAACTTTTTGGAAACAACTTAAAAGTACGACTACCAAGGTATCTTAAAATAAGATGCCTCTTTTTACAGTGTAGTAATAATTTAGTTCTAATTAGTGAATATTCCTGCCACTGATGTGAATTAGTGACTTCATTTTTACTAATTCGAAGAAGAATGCTTCAAGAATAAGAATAATAAGAATGCTTTCCAACAAGATGCGTGTAATAAAAAAAATAATTCTAACGGATCCAAAATCTCTTGTTTTCAGGGGACAGAAACTGATATATATCCGTTAATTAAATCGATTAGGAAGGAAATTATTCGAGTATAAATCTTACCTTGGAAGTAACTTTTGGTGCGTAGATAACTAACACTGAGCCTGAGGATGCTGAGGCGATCCAACTTGCTAAGTATGTTCTGCTCGAAGGGAAGTAAGGAAGCTAAAGTATCCAGTTCAGCGTTGAGACGTTCACGATGCCTCTTGCTCGGATTCGATTTTGTGACTCCATCCTTTTGAGGTGGCTTCAAACTGTAAAGAGAAGAAATCAAATCATCAAAAATTGCACACTTTAAAAAAAATCCAAAAGTCAGAGAAAAAGAAGAAAAGAAGTAAACGAAGAAAAATAGCCCAAAAAATAGATAAAAAAAGTAGAAAATGATGAAAAACTGACGAAATTCACGAAAAGAAAATAAAAGTCATCAAAAGCATTATTAACATTATTATATTATAAAGTTGAAGAGTTATTTCCGACGTTCTCGTCGCATTTGGAAAAAAAAGAAGTCGTTGATAGAGTTCAGGACAGGTTTGGTTCTTTAACGCGACGCGTGACCCTTTTTCATTCTCGCCTTTTGCATTGGAATAATTAGCTTTGTTTTGCACGAGTGCGAGAGCGCGGCCGAGACAAGAAACAAAAGCCGCTTCTCTCTGGTCGTCCTAATGGCGTCCGAACCAGTCCAGTTCAGACAACGTTCCAAAGTCCAATCCGGAACGAACCTCCGCCCTCGGGAACCTCGTCGCTGGTAATGGATTTTGTGTCATCTGATAATTAATAGAGTTCTCTGACGCTGCTGGGCGGCGATACACAACCTCATTCATCACGCTTTCTAACCCCTAAGCATTTTAATTAAAACCACTATTTTTACAGCCTTTCCACCCGGCTTTGCACTTCCTTCCTGAACGCCGTACCTACTATTCCATCTCCTTCTCTCTTTCTCTCTCTCCATACACCACAAGAACAGTATAATCTCCTTCGAGTTATTATACACATCCTCCTGTGACATGTCTTTTCAGTGATTATTGCATCTCTATTATTTCTTCTGTTGTCGTTTTGAGTTTCTTTTGCGGATGAGAAGTTTTGAGTAGAAGACTAAATGCTGCAGGACATGGGGCTACTTTAATGTGCGTATAGATTAGTGTTTTTACTGCATTTTCGTAATGTAAGAAGTACGTAAGTAATTAAGAGTACACTTGGAAAATTATACAAAGCAATCCGTTAAATATTTCCAAAGTTAGATTCCAGTTTGTAAGCATTATCGGAGCTTTTGTCTTTTTAATAATTTTTGGTTGTTTGACCGTATGATATATTTTGTTTAATAATGATAAGGCCTAAATATTTGTCTTTTTGCCTGTTGTGAGCCAGACCAAAAATAAGCTCTAGAAGGTGCTAAAGATGTAGAAGATTCATTACATGGACCTGGAATAAACGATTCAATGTAAATTGAAAAAAAAATGTTTACTATGAGAGGAAAGTTGTTCTGAAACCTTTTTTGTAAGCTTTTTTTACAAAACTATATTTTTTTAAAGTAGTGAGTAAGATTTCCGGAAAACGGCTAAACTGCTCAGTCTCAGATTTTTATACGATAAGAAAGTTATTATCAACGTTTATAAAAGTGTATTTTACAAGTAGGTAAATTTGAATAGCAAAAATACTAAACATTAAAAGAATAAGATATTTAATAAAGTTGTATCAAGTATCAAAAACTTTTTACAAATTTTAATACACACGGAAAAAAACTGTTCTTAATTTTAGACGATTCCTCTTCTTTTGCAACATTTTTTCTTCTTACATATGGGCACCAAATTTTTCTTTTTTCATTGAGAGGATTTTCCTCTTGCGTTTTTTCTATTGAACGTCACTTCTTAAACAGTTTGAAGCTGCGTTCAGAAAAACAAAAATCAACTTTAAAATCTTCTTTCTAGTATAAATTTCTTTCAATTTGAGAGGAATAATTTCAATGAAAGAAGAAAGATTAAAATTTATCTTTTAGTTAAAAAACAGTCAAGTATAAATAAAAATTGTTAAGAAGAATTTTGTATCTCACTTTGAGATTTTACTCTTTTCGGTGTAACTTTACTAAATTTTTTATGAATTTTTCTAAAGTTTAGTATTTCTGATATCAAAATTTACATTTGTCGCATTTTATTCTACACTTGCAAACTATTTTTATAAAACTTAATAATAACTTTCTTTCCGTGTACACAAGTTTTTTAATTATATTTTTTAGTAATTATTCAGTGGTTTTCATAACTGTTTTTTTTAAATAGTCAATGTTCATTCTATTGTTTAAAATAAATATTACTTCTTTTTGTAATTTATTACTGCTTCCTCATATAAAGGAAGTATTGTAAAACCAAAATTTTTCAAGGTCGATTTTTTAACATATCTTTATGTTATTTGACCTCAAGAGTTCAAAAATGACATTTTAAAAAAAATTCATTCTGCATGTGTGTAAACATCATATTTTCATAAATATCTCCAAATTATAAAGAGGTTTTGGGCTGAATTTTTTTTACATTGTAGGTCTCACCTGCGGACATAAAATGAGAGTACTTTGAGACAGATTAATAAAGTTTAACTATATATTTTTTAGATTTTTAATTTTTCAAGGAAACGTTTTTTGCCCATAACTTTAAAAAAATGTTAGGACACCTATGAATGTTTTTCACTAATTTTGTAGAGTTTTTTTAAACGCATCTTTTGAGCTCTCAATGAACATTTTTCGTCCATATTCACCGGAGATATTAAACTTTTAAAAATCAAAAATTTTGGAAAATAAGACTTTTTTGAAAATTTTGTTGAAAAATGTAGAAATAACTTTGAAACTATCATTGTCATCTTGTAGAGCATTGAAAACGCTTCGATTGACCTATTTTTGAAGCTAGATTAGAAATAAAGAAATTATTGATATTTTAAAAAACAGAAATTGTGAAGGAAATTTTTTTTTTTGTCGAAGTATTAAATAAAGAGAAAAAAATATTACAGAAATTAACTATAATTGTTGAAAATTTATACTTTATTGTTATTAACATCTCTATGAGGAAGCAAAGTGTTCATGAAATAAACACAACAAGATTTACGAAAACGAATGAAATAAGTACCAAAATTATAACAAAAATGTATAATTTGTTAGCGGTTTTTTATAATTGAATTAAATATAATTTTTATTGAACCAAATTTTTTTATATATTGAATCAAAATTATTATGTTTAATTCAAAGATTTTCTTTTTTTTTCTTCTTCGAAGAAAAAAAATACAAGAAGTAGAGAAAAAGCTCAGAATTTTCAGAAAAAACACAAAAAGTACAGTAAAAATACGGAAAGTGAAGATAAAGCACAGAAAATACTGTCAAAAAATTCTGTAAAGTAAAGTATAAATTAACAGAAAGTAGAGAAAAAGTCCATAAAGAAGAATAAAAAGTACTGAAAATACAGAAAAAGCACAATAAAAAGTACGGTCAATAAAAAAAAAGAGAAAAGTGTGGAAAACATAGTAAAAAGTACAGGAAGGAGAAAAAAGTCCAGAAGATACAGAAAAATATAAGAAAGAAACAAAACTATAGTCAAAAGTACAGAAAGAGAATAGTATAAATTACAAGAAGTATAAAATAGAGAAAAAAGCACAGGAATTTTAGTAATAAAGAAAAGTCCTATAACAAGACTTTTTTGTCTTTGTAATACATACTATATACGATCTTGAAAATAAGATTCCCAATCAGTTATAAATAGTACTATAAGAAAAAGATTGAATGTTGCTGGAAAAAGTATTCGACTGTGGGGGGGAGGAGGGTGGCATACGGAAACGAGTATAGGAGGCAGAGATGAAAACAGGAAGAAAGGCAATGCATATTAATAAGGCAACACTGTGCGTATCGATCGCAGTCAGGACTCTCGGTGGTTTTAGAGTCAAGCATGGTCGGATGCGCGCGATCGACCGGGCATGCACACCAACAAACTTCTCTTTTACACCAACATACATATTGGTAACCAACTCTTTACCATAAAACGACTTTGTTATATATTTATATCTATCAACTTGAGCTCGTGCCAAACATCGCATTTCAAGGTTTTCTTATATACTTGGCTCAAAACTAGTCCAAACACGTGTGTGCGAAAATATCTCGATTTAATTACAATAAATCCAACGAGAATTTTCCCTCCTTCGCCTTGATTATACTATACTTTTCTTTTTAATTAATTCGAAATTAAATTTTCTCCTTAGGATTCTTATTTATTATGTACTTTTCTTTCAGAATTAAGTCGAAATAGGAAATCTCCTTGGAATTTTTCTTTTTTTGGTTCTTATTTACTATTGTAAATAATTAAAACTGGGAAAATAGATTCAAAAGTGCTAGTGTGGGGATAAGTCATAACGTATAGGCTGAGGGTTACGAAACTAAATTTTTCTTCTAAATTAAGGCAAAACGAAATTTTCCCTCTAAAGGGGTTTTTTCCATCTAAACTACGTAGCCTATTTTTGGGAACCGTTGCTATAGATACAGTTACTATGGTTACCGAATCTATATAATAATGGTTGCTATGATAACCGTCACCATGGCAATAGTTGCTATAACCTAACGTAACGTCCCCTATGGGGGCCGTTAGAGAAACTACCAATAAACATGGCTCAAGTCTAGCTATAAATGTTTCGACCCGAGGCCCCAAAATCCAAAACAAGAACGATTTCTAACTAGAAGCAAAACGAAATTTTCTATAATTCAAAAAACGAAAATTAAAAAATGAAAACGAAATTTTTAATATATGAAAAAGGAACGATTCCTAACTTGAAGCAAAACGAAATTTTTAATTTAAGAAAAAGGAAAAAAAAAAGGAAAAAGGAAAAGCAAAACGAAATTTTTAATATAAGAAAAAGGAACGATCCCTAAATAAAAACAAACCGAAATTTCATTCGATTCGAAATTACTAATTCGACAAAAAAGAAAATGTTTCGCATATAGGAAGTGCAAAATTTGCCTGCATTCTGTATACATGTACAGAGTTTTCAAAGAATAACAGAAGTAGACATGCAAAAAAAGAAGAGTATAATGAAGATATACTAGAATTGAAGTTGATAGTGAGCATTAGTAGTACCGCGTGTCAGTAATTCATTAATAAATTCACGAATATCTCATGCACTATGACTTTACAACCTACATACCTACTCATGCAATTTCACACATGGCGTGCAAACGTGCGCCTGCGAGTTTACGAATTATAAGAGTGCCTTTGCATTGTATTAAATGTCTCGATTAGTGATGCAAAGATTCATATGCGTTAACTGGACCACGTCAAAGATAAATACGCGCGCATTTCTTCCTCTTTATTGACATGCAAATGCAGCAATAATAATAATATCCGCATTTATATTCCTCTGCACTGAGAAAACGATTTATTTAATTCAAACATATTTTATTTAAATCAAACTTAAAATATCACGACGCTGAAGTCGACAACGTTTATCAATGAAAAAAATTATTTTCTTAATAAATTTAAAAAAAAAATAAAGTAGCAATATTGCCATAAAAATATTTAGAAAAAATAGATTAATGTTTATGTTATGATAGTAATTGTTATATAAATAAATATTAAATTAAAAATAATTTTAGAATAAATTAAACAAATTTTTTTCGTTGATCAACGTTGTGGACTTCAACTTCGTAAAATATCTTTGCTATACAGTCATAAACAAATTTCAGTTTAATTGAAACATATTTTTTGTTTCATTTATAGAAAAAATATATTTAATTCAAACATATTTTTTGATTCATTCATAGATATAATATATTTAATTCAAATATAATTTATAGTTGATTTTAAATAATTTATTATCTACTTTTAAGTTTGCATCAAACATAAAATTTGTAAACATATTTTTTGTTTAAACCAAAACAAAAAATATGTTTGAATTAAACATAATTATTCAAACAAAAATTATTTTTGAATCAAAGCAGTAAATATTTTCTATAAATTGGAATTAAGCATACAAACTAATTTCAATGAAACAGAATCACTTAAAATTATTTTTATACTTGAAAGGAGGTATATTGTTCTTTAGTGTGTGTTTTTGTTCAACATATTTAAATTTAAAATCATCCATTATTTTCCTAATCATACAATTCAGATTTTTTCTAAAAAACTAAAATTAATTGACCCTGAAAAAACGAAAATCTCTTAAAAATAACAAATCTCCATGTCTTCGGGGCCAATTTTTTTAATTTAGAAATTTCCGCTCAATTGGGGTGTAATTTTGTAATTCGGCTTTGACTCCGTTCTTCAAATCCTTGCTTCAATTAAACCGTGAATTTATTATTTATTTTATTTTTAAAATATTCCAAACAAAAATTTCTTTTAATTATTACTTGAGAAATATATTGTGTATAAGTAGATGGTAGATACTAATAAATGAAAAAACTTTTTTCAGGGTTTAAGGGGTCACTGGAGAAAACTATCTACTTATTTAAACTTAAAAGAAATCCTTTTATTTTAAGCGGATTTTCCTTCATATTTATTCCAAAGGATTTTTCTTATAATTTCTATTATTTTTTTATTTCAATTTTTCATACGCTTTTTTAATTTTTTGAAGAATCAATTATAAACTTTATTTTGAAAAATTTTAGTTCATTCAAAAAGTAAGAAATTTTTAAAATAGTAACACTTTATTTTTTTTACCATTTTCAAATTATTATAAGTTTGGAAGAACGTCAAAAAAAGTTTTTCCTCTAAAAAAGATCAATCTTGATTAGTTTAGAGTAAGAATTTCAGAAACGAGTCACCTTAAGTATAAAACTTAAATATTTTTATTTTTTCCAAAATTATTTTGTTTAAAGATATTTAATTTTAATAAACAAAAAAATTTATCTAATTATAAAAAACCACTTTCTTCATGAAATTTTAATTTGAAAAAAATTTAAAACTTGTCTGTTTTCTTTAAGCGTTGAACAATTTTAAAAAAATAAATTAAATGTTTAAAAATAAAAATATTGCAAATTTTTACCACATTTAAAAAACACCCGATGAAACATTTTTTCAAAATTTGAAGAAAATCTATCAAAAATCAATTTTTACAAGAGTAGTAGCCGAAGAACAAGCTCATTCCACATTTTTCGTATCAATTCGTTGCAATTCGATACTTTTAGGTTAGCAATGACTGAAAAAGAAGATAAGTTATTTATTAAGTTTTTGATAAATTAAATAAATTAATTAAATATTTAAAAAAAAACATTCACAAAAATTGCAATTAGTTTCAATTCGATACTTTTAAGTTAGCAATGACTAAAAAATAAAACAAGTTATTTATTAATTTTTTGGCGATAAATGAAATAAATAAAAATGAATCGCAATTAATTAAATATTAAAAAAAGGAACCATTCACAAAAATGGAAAATTGAATAAAAAACAGAATATTCGAAGTAAAAACCCTTCAAGTTTGTCAAAAAAGAAATAAAGACAGAGGGTATAAATTTTTGAAAATTTAATCGATCAGACAGTAGTCCAGGTGATAAGGGTAATAATTCCCCTGGCACAAGCTTATTACTATATACACCTTTAACAGACGCAACTTTTGCCCTCGCATTAGGCAGGTCGTGTATATACACATATATATACAGATACCAATCGAGTCCACGAAGCGTGAACACGCGGCAACGCACTCGAGAGAGGGTGGTGGTTTCACCTCTAAATCAAACGACTGACATATTCCTCATAAGTTTCAAATTGAAAACAACATATTTTCTTCGAACCTTTTCTCCATTTCCATAAAAAATGGAAATTTATTATCATCCAAAATTTAATTCCTTGATGCAAGCACCAGGCGCAGCTGATTTAATTTCAATAGTAATAAGTCTGGTTCCTGCATCAAGGTTTTCAATTAATTATAATAATAGTAAATTCCAAATATTTCAACTGTTCCTATTTTTGCAATTTTCTGCTCTTAGAAAATTAGTAACACCGTGAAAAAAATTTTTTAATTAAACAATTTTTGAAAAAGTTTAATACGTTTTTTCTCTTAATTAAGACAAAAACTACGAGCTATATAGGATTTTAATAATAATAGTAATAATTTAACGAAGGATTAAAGTGGTTCATTGATGGATTATTTTTACAAAATATTTACTAACGATTTGGTCCTATTTTATAGGAGGTCAATAAAAAATAGTAAATATTTAACACCCAGTGGAATACAATAAAAGTCACACCATTCTTCAATTTTTTACAGTATATACAGATTTATATCGCAATTAAAAAATTAGTTGAAAATTTAATTATTTTAATCTGACACATCTTAAAATTTTTTAGAAATAAATGGCATCGGTAGTAACGACACAGTTTTCATGAAAGTATTAAATTGATACTAAAGTGGATCAAATTGGTGTTAAAAATTTGGATCGACATTTTTGGTATCATTTCGCTGCAATTTGATACTTTTAAATTAACAATAATGGAATAAAATTTTTCGAGTAAAAAATCTACTCCAAAAGAGAGTAAATCTAGTAATTTTTAACCACTTTATGAAAAGTAAGTCTTATATCTGAATTATTATTATTTCTATGAGGAAGCAAACAAGTATTGATGAAATGAACTCGAAGAAAATTAAAGAAACACACCACAGTTTTGTTGAATGTATCTAATTGATAGTAAAATGTAGTAATTTGATATCAAAAATTTGGATCAATTTTTACCTTGATCTAAATTTTTGATATCAATTCTGTTTTTTCACTTATTTTGCAATTGTAATTAAAATTGTAAAATAATTCCGAACAGAATACTACAATGAGAAAACAATATACTTGAATCAAACATAATTATCTTTGTTATACAGTCAACCAAAACATATTTTTTTATTAAACATAATAATTTTGATTCAATACATAATAAACTTGGTTCAATAAAAATTATATTTAATTCAATTATAAAAAACCGCTAACAAATTATACATTTTTGTTATAATTTTGGTACTTATTTCATTCGTTTTCGTAAATCTCGTTGTGTTCATTTCATAGACACTTTGCTTCCTCATAGAGATGTTAATAACAATAAAGTATAAATTTTCAACAATTATAGTCAATTGCAGTAATATTTTTTTCTCTTTATTTAATACTTCCACATAAAAAAAATTTCCTTCAGAATTTCTGTTTTTTAAAATACCAAATAACTTCTTTATTTCTAATCGAATTATCTTCAAAAACAGGTCGGTCTAGCGTTTTTTAATGCTCTACAAGATGATAATGATAGTTTCAAAGTTATTTCTACATTTTTCAACAAAATTCTCAAAAAAGTCTTATTTTCCAAAATTTTTGATTTTTAAAAGTTTAATATCTCCGGTGAATATGGACGAAAAATGTTCATTGAGAGCTCAAAAGATGCGTTTAAAAAAACTCTACAAAATTAGTGAAAAACATTCATAGGTGTCCTAACATTTTTTTAAAGTTATGGGCAAAAACGTTTTTTTTTTGAAAAATTAAAATTCTAAAAAATATATAGTTAAACTTTATTAATCTGTCTCAAAGTACTCTCATTTTATGTCCGCAGGTGAGACCTACAATGTAAAAAAAATTCAGCCCAAAACCTTTTTTAATTTGGAGATATTTATGAAAATGTGATGTTTACACACATGCAGAATGAAATTTTTTTTAAATGTCATTTTTGAACTCTTGAGGTCAAATAACATAAAGATATGTTAAAAAATCGACCATGAAAAATTTTGGTATTACAATACTTCCTTTATATGAGGAAGCAATATGTTTAATTCAAATATATTTTTTTGGTTAACTACTTATTTTTGAATTAAATACACTGAAAAAACTTTCTTGGAATAATTCAACTACTATTGGGTAGTAGAGTGACAGGTAGTTGAAATAATTACTTTTTCATTTAATGTATAATACTGTTTGTATATAGTAAATTGTACTACTTCTTATGTCGTTAAAAATTTAGAATTGAAGCAACTAAGAAAAGTAGTTAAATTTTAAAAATAACTACACAATCTTGTTGCATGCACCAACAGCATTAACTATTTTAACTATACTTTTTGATGGTAAACACAAGTTTTTTTTTAATATCTTCGGGGACTTATCGAACTAAGGAGAGTAGTTAAGAAGTATAGTCAAATTTACAAAGAACTTTTTTGAGTGCTGAAATTTTTTCTCCGTGTAATATAACAAGTATAATAACTTCTTTATTAATTTTAATAATTAAAATTTAAATAATTTATTAATTATTAGTGGATGAGATAAAAAAGAGGAGTAAATGCGTTTGGACTAAAAATATACGAACAGTAATAGAAAAACAATAGTCATTTATTTTAATTCACTCAGCCAATGTTAACGATGACCAATTAGCGTAAATCCCCATTTCGATACTATACTAATCGTCTTGAATTCGAGATCATTATAACAAAAAACTCTCTCCTCCTCAGCAGTAAAGCTGCTAAAGAAGCTGTTATCAAAGTGGATCCGCCATTTTGTATTTTATAGCAGAGTTAAGCTCTCCCTCTAGTGTAGTTACCGACTCACTCTCACTCTCTCTATATGTATGTGAACACATAGACATTTTATGCTCTCTCGCTATCGTATAGGTATAAGCGTTGCGGGTGGGTGGACGAAATGGTTGGAACGAGGGGGGCCGCGCAAGCGCTATCGAGGGTGGGTCCACTATGGATTTTCGAGAGCAGATAACTATATAGTCAGTTCCGGGGTGCTGAACGAGGAATATGGCAGACAACATACATTACATTTTTAGGGACTCGAGAACCATAATATAATGATAGAAATTCTAGGACCCTCTCTCTTTCTCTCTCTCTCTCTCTCTTTCTCTCGTTAATCGAAATTTATTTCTAAAAGGCCTTTTCACTCCCATTTGGTATTATAAATATAAAAGATAGCCCATTAGAATTTCCAAGTAGTACTTTATCATTTTTATTAGGGCTTTTTAATTAGCTCAAAAACATTTTTAGACTTTTTTTAATTAGATACACCTTAAGGTAAATGTCCATTTAATCAAGATGAACAAGTTTACACTTTATTTAAAACTTAATAAATTCATTTCTTTCATATTTTTCTTTCTGCCTACTTGAAATATTACTACTATTATCTAATAATAAAATAATAATAATAATAGTAATTATTATCAAAATTGTAAAAATAATAATACTGCACGCTCTCTAAATCTATATTATAGTTTATAGCTAAATTAACAATGACAATAACAATTTAAATAGTTAAAATTAACTAATTATTAGTAAAATGGCGGTTGACATTTTACTGCAGCAATTAGTCAACAATAACTTATTATTAGTACAGGTAATTACTAAGAATTAGTAAATAAATAAATAACTAAAACTAAAAATTATCAAAGTGAAAGTAGAAATGAAAGTAAAAATAAAATTTCATTAAAATAAAAGGAAAAAACGATCAAAGTGAAAATAAAAATAAAATTCTCTATAAAAGTAAAAATGAAAATAAAAAAATAAGAAGAAAATTCTATCAAAGTGAAAACGAAAGTAAGCATCCATCGAAATGAAAGTAAGAATGATAGTGAAATTTCAAAGAAGCTTTTTACGTCCGAGTTGTTTTTTCAATTAATAGGTAAAAAATAATAAACTTTTTACACGAATACATTCGGACCAATAGTTATTTAATATTAAATAATAATAATAATTTTTATATTAAATAACTATTAGTCCGAATGTATTCGTGTAAAAAGTTTATTATTTTTTACCTATTAATAGTGAAAGTTCAAAATAAATTTTCGTAATCTAACCCTCAGGTGAAGCTTGTTTCTGTGTTATAATAAAAATAATGACAAAAATAAAATAATAATGATAGTTATAATAATAACAAAACCAATAATAGTATTAGCAACAGTAACAATAAATAGTAACAAAAAAATAAAAACAGTACAAAAGATAATAAAAATAGTAACAAAAATAATAGTAACAATAACAATAGTAATAAATTTGAATACATCAGAAATTTCGACTGTAATTTTCCAATTTTAGTGAAGTAACAATTTAGATTTCATGAAATTCGTGACATACGCCTGGGTCTCGCTTGGTTGGAGAAATGCTATTAGTTTCAAATCGAAGACTAGCAATTTACGAGTCTCGAATTTGAACATACACAGCCATATGGTCAATTCTTTGGCTCACAGGATGCAGTATTATACAGACAGACGAGAATTGGCTTTTATATTCACTCACAAATTTCACCAAGTGAAGTATTATACTTATCCTAAGTACATTTCCGGTTGTATTTCATTTTTTTATCAGTTTCACCATATATATATTCCTTCCTCTTTATATATATATATATATATATATATATATATATATATATAGGTTAAACACCTCTGCAACTTGTGTTTACGACTCTCCCGTAATACGCACCTATTGTGCGTGAAAAAATAAAAACTTCACAGCACAATTTATTTCATATTTTCAATTTCCATTCGTCTTTTGTGCGCCTTTAATAATTATTTGCGCAATTTATTATGTGAAATACGGACTACTGCAATTTTAGTCTGGGAAATATTTGGGTCAGAAAATATTAGTCTACAAATTTTTAGAGTCTAAACAAAGTTTTAGACCAAATTTGTGAAATTGAAAAAATTTCAGTCTTCAATATTTTAGACTCAAAAAGTTTCAGCACAAAAAATTGAAGACTATAAAAGGTTTCAGTGTAAAATTTTTTAGATTAAAACAGTTGTAGTCTACTAAATTTTAAATTAAGAAAGTTTTAGTCTACAAATTTTTAGACTAAACAAAGTTTTAGGCCAAAAAATTTTTAAACTAAAAAAGTTTCTGTCTGCAAAATTTTAAACTAAAAAAGTTTTAGGCCAAAAAATTAAAGACTATAAAAGTTGTAGTCTACAAATTTTTAGACTAGAACAGTTGTAGTCTACTAAATTTTAGGCTAAGAAAGTTTCAGTTTACAAAATTTTAGACTAAAAGAGTTTAAGCCCAAAAAATTAAAGACTATAAAAGTTTTAGTCTACAAATTTTTAAACTAGAACAATTGTAGTTTAATAAATTTCAGACTAAGGAAGGTTCATTTTCAAAAAATTTAGATTAAAAAAGTTTTATCCCAAAAATTAAAGACTATAAAAGTTTTAGACTACAAATTTTTATATACTAAAACAGTTGTAGTATACTAAATTTAAGTTTACAAAATTTTGTAGACTAGCAGATTTTTTTAATCTCAAAATTTTTGGACTAAAACATTTTTCGTCTTTGGTAGACTAAAACTTTTGTAGTCTTTAATTTTTTTGGACTAAACATTTTTTAGTCTAAAATTTAGTAGACTCAAACTTTTATAGTAAATAATTTTTTGGGACTAAACATTTTTTAGTGTAAAATTTAGTAGACGAAAACTGTTTTACTTTTACAACTCTTAGACTAAAACTTTTACAGTCTAAAATTTTTTGTTTTAAAACTTTTTTAGTCCAAAAATTTTTGCAAACTAAAACTTATTTAATCTTAAAATTTGTTGTGCTAAAACTTTTTTAGTCTGAAATTTTGCAAACTAAAACTTATCTAATCTTTAAGATTGTTTGGCTTAAAACTTTGTTTAGTCTAAAATTTTATAGACTAAAACTTTTTTAATGTAAACTTTGTAGACTGTCTAAATAGTTTACAGCTGTTTTTTACCAGAAACAGATAAAATTACGCTAATATAGATAGAGAGGAGGGGGGGAGAGGGTAAATTTAAAAAAAAATGTCTAACGTAATTTACGGAAGGCAAAATATTTTTTGACATTTCAAATAGACAAAAGAATCACAAAATTTGAAAATCAGCTGCAAAGTATTGCTCGAATATGAAGTCAGCAAGAGAATAAAGAGACAGAGAGGAGGAAAGGGACATAATTTGACAAAAAAGAATGATGTTATACTTATGCGAAGTACATTTCCGGTTGTATTATTTTTTTGTACCACTTTGACGATATTTTTTTCGAATATGTAGGCTACACGCGTTCAGAAAATAAAGTCACAGCTGTTTCTAGAGACTATCATCATTTTTGGCGACTTGATTTTCTTTTGATGAATGTTTAAAAAAAAAAAAACAAAAAGAACGAGAAGAGGAAAGATATTGTAGCGCCGTATGGCGTAACGGTAGATCGAATTAAAGTGAGATTAGGATAGGGATCTTCGGAATGCCGTGGGCCTGGCTAGGAGCTCACTTAAAAAGTCGTTAACGGATATCGAAGAAACTAAGAGAACTCCACGCCTGACCCTAGTCAACTGAATGGCGTGCGAGTTTTCGATCTTTGATTTCAAACAAGTTCACGAATCAGAGTCGAAAAAAAATATTACCCGCATTTTTCCTCTCTTATTATTTCAACACTTGTATATCGAAACAAAAAATTACTGATCACAATAATATTGTTGCTTTGAGATTTCTTTCGAGAATATTTCAATGAATAAGGGTCAAAATTTCACGAGTGTTCCAAAATTAAAATCGAATGTTTTCAAATCGGGCTTGCACACAAGATTTGTGCGACTTAAAAAAATTATAGTCTGTTTGGGTTAAGGACTGAAGGGAAAGAATAAAAATATTGAGTTGACGCGATTGGGGACAAAAAAATGGGCGAAAAATAAATTTCCCATCACATGAAAGGTGCAGAACATGTTCTATTAGTAGACGCATCGAAATTCATTCACAGAAGCGTCAGCTGTGTATTCATCTATGAAGTATTGCATGTAAACAGATCATTAATAAAAAATCAAAGTTGCATGTCTAGCGACGTAAACTTGAAACGAAATTAATTGCAGACTTTTAGGCACATTACACGCATTTCATCCGTGTAACTCTTAATTCCGAATATCGCCTCTAGATTCGAAATTCGAAAATCAAAATTCAACAAATCGCAAAATTCGTAACTTTTACTCGAATTTTCAAAAAAAAGAAAATGTTTATAAAATCATTTGTAACACGCTCCCAAGAAAGGTACCTAAGAAGCAAACATATTGTAGATTCGGTTCGTGTTTTAATTTCGATTAAAAGTTTAATTTTAATTATTTGAATTTGAAACCTGTCATTGAATATTTTGGATATTTATTTATTTATACGTACTAACGGGCATTAAAAGCCCTTTACAATATAATGAAGACTTGAAGATCAATAATTTAATTAATAATTGTACGCCCTTTCTGTAGTTTCACATAACCTCAAATTTTTTGCTTCTTAGGTACCTTTCTTGGGATTAAATTTTCTTTCTTAATGCGTAGACGTACATATCTACATATTTAAATATTACATGAAAGTACACTTGGGGTATAGACAAACATTACTTTAAAATTCACCTTAATAATTTCCACTTTCATGTATAATTTAGTAATCAATTTTGTTCTGTGCCAACTCAACAAACGTGAGTCTTATGCATAGTTAAATAATTCTATATACCTGTGAAACTATGGCGATTATCTTTATACACGTACGGCCTCTCTTTTACTTTTTCTCTCTCTCTCTCTTTTCCCCTCTTTCTCATTCTATTTCTCTTTTTCTCTTTCTATGTCCATATATATACATATATACAAAACAAGTGATGGAAATGACTCTGTAATGTTGACTAACTTGTCACAATTTGTCGACGCTTAGTGTTAATTAATATTCTATATGGGTCACCCATTCCAAGAAGATCGAGATCATTATTCCAATTATCGCCATACACGTACATAAACTTTCCATAATAAAGACATATAGGTGCGTATGAATATTATTGGCGTCATTTGGGTAAATCTGGTTCTCTCTCTCTCTCTTTTATCCTTCTCTTTTTCTCTTTCTCTATAATTCTTTCTCTCTGTCTCGACTCATTAGCTGTGAATATGGAGGAATAAACTGTCAATTCGCAACTAAATTACGAAGCCGATTTCTGAATCCGATAACATGCCCGCATATAAGATGAAAGATATATATCTTGCGTTGGCGAACAAGAGAGACGCCAAATCAATGCGCTGACAGATTTATCGATTTATACAGAACTTGCGCTCCAATGACGTAAGAATATCTCCATCTGTTTTTTTTGTTCTACAAATAATCCTTCCGTACAATTTTTATTTTAGATTACTGCAAGCATTACTGCGAACTGTGCAGAAAAGTGTATATATCAAAAAAGTGTCACTTTACTCCCTGTTTTCCGCGTGGAAAATTTAATTTTAAATGTAAGTGTTCCAAAAAAGTCTCCTAATAGGGTGTTACCTAAAACACAATCCGCAGAAAGAAGATGTTTTCCGATGAGTTTGTAAGTGGCTCATCGGAAATCATCTTCTTTTCCCACTAGTTCCAAAATCCACTATTTGTACCTTTTCTTTTTAATGTTCGACACTTTTTGCACCAAAATTGATAAAAGCAACAACAAAAAACAGAATGTTTTATAAATTCTGCTAAAAAGTCGTAAAGAACAAAAAAAAAGGTAAAAATAGATTATGGAACTATTATTCACCGATAGTAAATATATCTCGTGGATGAAATTCGCTATACAGGTCGCAGATAGAATCAACCATAGATATTACAAAACCCAAACCAAAAAATAATTACAATGCCTCGTGCTTAAGAAGAAGAATAAGAAGTTTAAGTAAATCCATGTGGCAGAGAGCAACACAACACAACACACGTGCGGGGATATATTGGTGCGGATGTGAAATTCAACGTTGGCAAAGGGGAGAGATGGTCGATAGGAACCAAGGTGGCAGTAGGTATGTGCTATGCCGTAAACAAAGCCAGGCGTGGGACGTCCACGGGAAACCCTCGCGAATCTCCTTTAATTGCGCAGATTGAGATCCGATTCTTCTGTAGCGATACCTCCGATTTCTCAGGTAATCGAACCTTTTCGATCGTTCCGTTGTCGCTCTTCTCGCTAACTTGCCACGAATTAAGGGACATGACTCCTACTCAAACTCGTCTCTTTTTGCCATTCCTTTCTCACCCATTGCTATTCCCAATCAAATCCCATTGGAATTCATCACAAAATTTTTGTTTGTAAAAACTAGAATTAATTATTCAACATAGTACAGTGGGTACTACGGATGATAGCTGCTACCTAAAGGGGTCTAGGATTGGTAATTTATCATCAGACTATGATTCTTTTATCCAAACTGTTAATGATTTATTGTTCGAACAATATTTGTTCTAATACTTGTTCTAATACTCGTTCTAATACTTGTTCTAATACTTGTTCTAATATTTGTTCTAATACTCGTTCTAATACTTGTTCTAATACTTCTTCTACTAATTCTTATAATACTTGTTCTAATACTTGTTCTAATACTTGTTCTAATATTTGTTCCAGTCATGATGGTACAGACAGAGATTGCAAATAAAACGCACTCCTAATGTACTAAAGTGGATATGTTACGGATGATGTTGATTTGCAATTTGACTACTAGATTAAGAGGATAATGTAGAAATGGACCTCTCACCTTCGCACGCACGTTATACGACCTTTGTCGCGTGGCAAAACACTTCACACATCTCACGCTTAGATCTGTTTTCGACCCGCTCATAAATTTGCCCACAGACGAGAATGGCTACCTGTATTGAAGACAAGGATCAACGTTCAACAATAGCCTATTCGGTTGGCTGAATGCGCGTGCCCACACACAATTCCTAGGAATATTTTCCCAGCTGTCAAAGAGATAAAGCCAAAGTCATCAATTTCAAAATCACCCGCACAATTGGCCAATTCAAATTGATTACAAGCGCCACAAGCACCTATCATCATCAGCATTATGTTTTAAACTTTTCGTCATTGTTACAAATTTCTCGCTATAAACAAAATGGTTTGATTTTTCGAACAGTAGAGGATAGTAGAAGCTGGCAATAGACAAAGTCTAAAAAAGTGTGATCCAATCCCGATACAATGAGTAAAGATCTACAAATTCTTTACTAACTCTAGTCCATGCTGCATTTAGAAAACAGCTTTCAACCGAATAGGCTAGATTCCTCCATATGCGGAGAAAAAACCCTACAAGGGAAAAAAGAATACGTATCCAAAAAAAGAAAATAAGTTTTTGTGGCGAACGACGATCCCAAAACCATTTATCGGGTGTTGGCCTCCTATACCCGTCGGTGAGAGAGATTAGTGCCTCCTTCATATTTTTTTTTGTTTCTCGCTCTCTTTCTTTCTCAACACTTCTTTTGGACTCGAAGCAACGTATATCTGTTCAGTGTCTCTTATATAGATATAGTCCAAGTGCAAAACAAGGTGCTGGGCACTCGATCGTGTGGCTACCGTAAATGTAAATGTCCAACGTTTCGCATTAACATATGTCTCGCGGACTCATTAAGTGGAAAATTAATTATCTAATGGAATCGTTCGCCCTCTATTCGTAGCGATACCTCCCCCTCTGAATGTGTGTCTCTCACTCTTCGAAGAGATATGGAAAAGTCAAGGAAGCCAAGATTTATCACCGCGCGAACCTTATAGACCTCGACAATGTACTCCTCTAAATTTACATTGCAAACTAAATTCAACTTTTCGAAACATCTTCTTCAGACCAACAGCAACAACATTGTACAAGTATTTCGTGCTTGATATCTCTCACGTTTTTTTTCCCTCAAATTTATACATTTCTCCTGGATAAAAAGGGAAGTGTTTTTCAAAAAAAGACACTAAGACTCACGCGGAAGTTGCCTCATCATCACAAAAAAAGTATTTCTATCTTTTTACTCCTTATTCATCCCTAACAAAATACGAAATAAAAACTGATAAATCATACCGGACAATCATTAATTCCAGAATTAAGAAACTATTTTCTGGAAATTTAGGGTTCTTTCTAACTAAGAAGATTTCTTTATGTCACCTTGTAAAACAGTTCATAAAGTTCCCCTCCATGAAATGGAACAAATTCCAAAAAATTGACAGATTAAAATTTTGCCCATGCGGCGCCAATTGATGAATTATCCCGTATTCCGCGTGCGAGTTTATATACCACGGCAATCAGTAAAAAAAAGGGCGGGAAGAAGATTCGAGGATCCAGAGAGCAATTATCCTAATGGATGCAAAGTCGCACCCTGCTCCTTGCACCCGAAATGGTAATGAGTCGATATCACCGCATACCAGGACCTTGTTCCTCCACTTGAATCTCATCCCAAAGGAACCACACTTGCAAAAAAGGACGTTTGCTTTGTATCATTCCTATTACAAACCTAAACTCTTCTTTTTCTCTTTTACACTCCACTCTCGTATTCTCAACATCTCAGGACCTTCCACTCCAGATCTAAATTCCAAGATCTCTCGAATTCAAATTTACCTTCTCTCTTAACCAGGCAAATTCTCTGATGCTGTATAAAAAAAGAGGGCATGGGTCAAAGCGATCTACTATATTGAAGTCTAGAAATATAAAAACAGTTCTATTTTTTATTTCATGGATAAAATTACTTAAAATCAAATCACAATTAAAAGGTTTAATTTTTGTTAGAGCCTGTGACGAACGGACTTTGTCACAATTTATCCTTGCGGGGATAAAAAAATGAAATACAAAAAATAAGAGTACCATAACATAGGAGTTTATAAATAGTACAAATTCAAACCTCGCTTCAGCTGTATTAATAAAAACGTAAAAATTAAATGGAACATAAATCCGCACTTAATGTCATTAACTTTTTTGGCATTTGTGTTTGACAACAGCTATGAAGACACTCAAAGAACAAACTGAAGCAGGATCCATACTGTCCAATAGTTCCGAAAGACCACAGGGTTCAAAAAATTTGGTATTTATCCAATTAAACTTATTTTTTGGGTTCTTAATACATTATAATATTGTTACGTAACAACCTTTTGTTTATTTATTTAGAGTCCTTTATTTCCTAAATTGACATTTCGCCTTACAAAAAGGGATTCTCATCCCACAGGCTGATTAAATAGTCGGAGAGGAGGACGGATTTAAGGGTATCAAAATAATTTTGTGTACCACTCCTTCAAAATCATTATTTTAATAACAATTCAATTTGTTTATAACAGAGACTAAAGCTATTTTTTCTCTAGTGAGCGCGGCGCGAGTTTTATCGACTATTGTATATCAATAGGTTAAGCAGGTTGAAATGAAAGAAAATATCTTCCTAAGCATGAACACTACCGACGTTACCAGGCATTCAAGCGACCAAGACAATATCTAGCAAAGACTTTAAACGGCTTCGCACTTGTCACCAGACTGAGTTATCTCGCTTGTTCCGAGAAAGTGCTCCGGGTACAACAGTGGCAAAAACACAAGGTGGCACGACCTATGCTACAAACCAGAGTAAAGCATACATATAGATAGATATACCTTTATATGTATATAGCCTACCTGTTTCGCTTCTCTCTTTCTCTATATACTATATACACACCTCAATATCCTGATGCTTTGCTCACGATTCGCAGGAATCCCATGCAATTTACGTTCGGTGCTTGTACTCTTCAATTTTTCCGCATTTTATACCTCAACTCATTGCCCCGCGCTCGCTGACGTTTAGGATAGTATCATGAATTACGTTTATAACACGCGTTCACGCACAAATTTATTTTTTTCATTTAAGCGGAAAATAATTAATCTCTGATGTTATTTTATCACTTTGTTCTGATTTCATTATTCAAGATTCACCGCAAACATTTCTAAAAACTTTTGTTTCCTTCATTTTCAATTCTTCGGTTGTAAAAAAGATTCAATCTGATAACTCATACGATGGTTTGCCCCAAAAAAACTTAACTTTGTTTCCCCCTGACTTTTCCCTGATTACTAGACTGAATTTTAACTTATCCCTGACCCTAAGGAATTGTGAAATTATTCAATAACATCAATAACTTTCCTTATAAATAAATATTATTGTTTTCCCAAAGGTAATAAAATTCTTCAAAAAATCCAAACTTTTTGAAATTCGACATAACTTATAAGAATATTATTTAAAAATAAAAACTTCTAATAATTTTCACTTCTCGAGAAGAATTTCGCTATCTATTTATAAAAGTAACGTAGATCTTGTCGAGAAGTATTAAAACAAATTTTTAATAATTTAATTTATCCACAGTATTTTATTACTTTTCAAAAAATAGAAAGATGGATTTTTATATTTATCAGAATAATGAAATTTTGAAAAATAATTATTTATGGAAATTCCTTAAAATAATTGATTTTATAATAAGAATTTGTTTTTTACTATAACACGCGGAAAAATTATAAAATTACTTAAACTAATTTTATAGCAAACTATTTCTGGTAACTTTTAATACTTTCAGAGTAAAATTTGCTACATAGAGAAAAAAGAATTGTTAATATAGAACTAGCAAATTTTTGTTGTTGTCTTTACAAAATCTTTGTTACCTCAACAGATTTATTTTCATTAAATAAATTTGTTTAAAAAAAATTCTATTCGACAAAAATAAAAAAGATAATTAAATAAACACAAATTTTATTTAAATTAAATTTATTTGAAACCTGGATCTTTGGGTGAAAAAGAAGTTTTATTTTTTTAAAAAATTATTGATACTGCTCGTAGAATTGTATCAACATTTTTTTTCAATAATAAAATTTGTTGTTAAATTTCATGAAAATAATAAGTATTAAAAATTGTTGAATTCCAAAAAATTTTTGAAAATAATTAAATTCTTTGTTATGAATATTGTTAGTTATGAAAATAATTGAAATTTGTAACGAATTTTATTAAAAATCTTTAAAATAATTAAATTTTTTCCGTGTACGTGCGAAGTAAATTCTACTAATTTTTTACAAAAATGTTCTTTGAACGTAGTAAAATTTACTTTGAAAGTTCGAACGTAGAAAAATTTACTCCAAAAGTGGTAAAAGGTACTTTATATTTTGTTTCTTAAAGATAATTGAATTCTTTTGGAGCATTACTTAAAAATTATTGAAAATAATTGATTATCAGCAACGAATTTTACTAGTTTATTAAATAATTAAATGTTTCTTAAGATTAAATTCTTTCGTCGAGTTCTAATAAAATTTTTAAGAATAATTGCTTTTTTTGAAAAATTAAATTTTTTAAAATTATTTCAAAAGTTTTAATGCGAAATAATCTTTATTAATAAGAAAATATTTAACTAAAATTCAATTATTTTTAGGAATTTTAATAAAATTCTTTGCAAAATTCAATTATTTTCATAAAGAACAATTTTCATCACAAAGAATTCAATTATTTTAAAAAAATTTTCACATATATTTTGTCAAACATTCAATTTCTTTCCGAAATAGCAAAATTTTTCACAAAAAATTCAATTATTTCCAAATTTTTTTGCAATTCAATAATTTTTAATACTTATTTATTATTTTCATAAAATTTGACAAAAATTTCATTATTGGAAAAAGTTTAGATACAATTCTACGAAAATCTACAACTTTCGACGAAAAATAAAATTATTTTCATATATAGAATAAAATTTCATTTAATCCAGAGAAATTTTATATTTGGCTCAGAATCAACTAGACATTTTATTGGTTTTAAATAAATTTAATTTCGTTTAAATAAAATTTCCATGTGACTCAAATATTTTTTTTTTATTTATGTTCAATAGAAATTTTATTTAAAACAAATAAAATGTCTAATGGAGGTTTTGAGACAAATATATATTTATTTAAGTCAAATCAAATATATTTGGTTTCAATAATATTTTTTTCAAGGTGTACAATTAACCAAAAAAAATTGAGTTTAAACTTTTAAAATAATTAAGTAATATCAAAAACTTCATTCTTGTCAAAAATAGAACAAAATTAAAGGATTTTGTATTAGAATTCATGGTAATTTCACAGTTCAACAAGGTAAACAAAAAAAACACAAAAAATCTGAATTTTCTTAAAAGTTCTAGAAATTTAATTTTTTCCTAAGTACTTTTAATAAAAATCCGTGACTTTTCCCTAAATTCCCTGACATGTGGCATAACCCTGTTATACTACTTCATAGGGATTTGCACGAAAATATGAAGGGCGGGCAAAAAAGTGCACTTTTCAGTATTGTTTGCTATGGACTACTAAAAATTATTTGCAAGAGTACATCAAAACCCCCAAAAAATATTGACCACCAAACACTAAAAATAACCAAATTTCATCAATTTTTAGTCGTTTCACTTAATACTTTTACTATTCCAAAGAAGCTTACCACTGTTCCAAGTAAAATTTTCCATTCATGCGAGAAAATTACCAATAATTTACACGCCGAAATTAAGTACAATGATTCCGCAACAAATTCACAAAAGTTGAAGAGAGAAAAAGTTGAATACGCAAGAGTTAAAGACAGTAGAACAGAAAATAAACTGAAACACGAAATAATACTCTAAATCTACAATAATATAATAAAAAATAATCTAAAAATAGCAGAAAGTAATAATTACTGCAATGAACTCACGAAAATAAGTCACTGAAGTTGATCGGACGATGACAACTAACCTACTGCAAGAAGAAGGGCAAAATCACTGCTTTTGTACACCGTAAATGCATTGATTGAAATGTAAGACAGTGAAGGGTGGTGGTTCGCAATTTGACACCCACTGGAAAGTGTAGTATTTTGTAGATGTACATGGGCTTTTAGAAACCAAACCTTAAAACCCATAGCTCCCCCAATTCTCATTGATATTGTACCTACTTAATGATTACAAGCCCATGACTAATGTTTGCAATCAAAATCCACTCACCAACTGTGGTAGGTTTCAAACAGAAAGAATCATTTTTTAACCCATTTCAGCAAAAAATTATTAATCATAGTTGACATTTTTTTTCAAACTCAACAAAATCGTTTTCCTTCTATTATTTTTCTATGAAATAAAATTCAATTCCTTGACTGGTAATTCGAAGGTATCAAATTGCAAACGAATTGATATCAAAAGATTGGGTTAAATTATGATTCAATCCACACTTTTGGTGACAAGTTGGTACAATTTGGCATGCATTTGATACAATTTTTTTATGAATTTGATGCAATTTGGTATGAATTTGGTGTAATTTGGTATCAATTTGATGCAATTTGGTATCAACTAACAGGAATTTTGTATCAATTTGATACAATTTGCTATCAATTCGATTCAATTTGGTAGCAGTTCGACACAATTTAGTACCAATTCGAAACAATTTGGTAAAAATGTAATAAAATTTGGATAATAATTTGATACAATCGGGTATCATTTCGAATCTAATTTTAGTTTCAATTTAATCAAACCTAGTATTAATTTGACCCAATTCAACATCTACAAAAAAATCCCCCATCACAAAAAAATTAATTTTCTCTTCAATAATAAATTTTCAAATTTCTACTCTTGCATAATCACAACCACAAGGAACATTCCTCTCCTTCACACCTAATCTGCTTACTTCTCGTGATACGGATTCCAAACAATCGTTAACCAGCTTTGATTTAACGACATTTTTATCCGCACTATAAAAGGATCTCATCGAGAATCGGCTTTGGAAATTGAAACCCCGGGTGTTTTTTTTCTAATTCATCTCTCCACTTTTCATTCAAACACAATCATATGACAAACGAAAAATTTCAACAACAAAAAATCAAAGAAGGAAAAAATTTCAAAAAATTATCGAAAAAAATTAAAATGACCATAAATTACTGAAGACTAAACTTCCCGAATAAAACGAAATTTCCGAGAATAATTAAAAAAAAAGAGACTTGACTATGTACACACATTGGTGGTTACAGTACATCAGTGGAAAAAACTATTGGATTATTCGAAGCAAACAAGTAGAAAAGCCGCGGTTAGCGGGCATCAGACTGAGTTTGTTGGATTCGGGATCAAAGTAATCTTATTTGTCAGCTAACCTGATCAGCCTATCCTAGCTGGTTAGGGGTGGGAAAACCACGCCCTGTTCATTGAGCATGCTCCCGTTTGATAAGTGTCAAAAAATTTTCAAAAAACCTTCTTTTTAGAAAAAAAAAATTTTTTTCCCCCAGCTCAATTGAATCGAAAACTCAAAAAATCATCACATCTCTAAAATACAGTAAAAATTTGCCAAAACAAAAAAAAATATGGGATGGAAAATTTTATCCAAATCTTCCCAAATAATATCCAAGTGCAAGAAAAATTAAATTGTAAATTTTCACTTCTTGTTTCGAAAAAAAATTCCTTTTTTACAGCTTAAAGTTTGGTTAAATTCATTTATTAGAGTGAAACACGTATTTTTTTCAGCGACAGCTGAAAGATTTGTCGAATATTGAACAACCCTGATGTTATTCGAGAAGCTTGATCTAATTAGCATCCTCTGGGGTAGAATTTGCCCTTGGTCTGACAATCCGTTGACTCTTAAAGCCGAGATAAACTTGAACAAAAAACAAGTTACGCCACAAGCCACAAATTCAGGTAGAAAATTCGAAAAATTTCACTCTAATCAAATGTTTATTATTATTTTTCCTTTCAATGTTAATCAACAATTATTCTCTTTACATTAGTGAAAAGTTGTGCGTTTTTCGTTTTCGGAAAATAAAAAAAAACCAGTGACCCGCTAGACGTCGACTCACGACGATTGAACGATGTAACTTCAAAGAGTTACAATTCACACGAAAGTCGGATTTTTGTACACAATGAAGAAGCTTTTTTCAAGTTTTTCACTGAAAACGAATTTGTATATTTTATCTAAAGTCAATAGGGAAACGATACTATTTGTACAATAGTTTTATCCAATTTTGATGTCAGTGAATTCGCGACGAAAAAAAACGTTTTTTCAACCACTGAGAAAAATAGGTTTTTTTGATTCCAAATTTTTCTTAATTTCAAATTATTGATCAAAACACTGAAAAGCGTCTTCTAGGGGAAAAGTTTCTGAAAAATTTAAATAGAAAAATATTTTTTTCAAATCTTTGATTTAGAAAATTTACGAACAGGTAGTTTTGTAAACAATTCAAGTGCATTTAGTCTTTAAAACTGAAGTCATTGAAAATAAATTTCAATCTTAACATTCTACGTTCGTAATTAAAATTCAGAAAGTATTTTTAGTCAATTAGAAATTTTCGATTAAGTAAAGTATAAATAATAAAATGTGACGTGGTTCCAAAGAAAAGTATAGCTAAGAAGCAATGAAGCTGCAAATGGCACCTAATTATCAGCACCAATTTAATTTTGGAAATTAAGTTTTAAAGTTAAACATTTTTTTTAAACCCAATATAAAAAAAATTCTTTCTTTATGTAAATTAATAATAACTTTTCTCCTTATATTTGAAGTCCTTTTGTACGAAAGGGCACTGCCCGTGTAAATAAATAAATAAAAATATATTGTAGTAAATTTTGTAAAAATTTCACAATTTCTGGAAAAAGTACCACAAACCGAAATTTTGATATAGACGATACTAAACAGTGAAAGAAATACTAGGAAATTTAGTAAAGTTATATTAAAATTTAACTAAAATTCCCATATATGATATAAATAGAATCTATAACTAAATTTAACAACAATTTTTTTAATGTTTAGTATTTTTAAAATCAAAACTTCGCTTTGTCGCATTTTTTCCCCAAATTATGAAATAATTTTACGAATGTTAATATAATTTTCACTTCGTCAAAGTATAATTGAAAAGCAGAGTAATTTTATAGGTTATGTTCGTGTTAGTTTTAACTCGATTAAAAGTCTCTTTTTGATTATTTAAATTCAAAATCAGATTTTATAGAATATTTTGGGCGTAAAGAAGAATTGCCAATGAATAATTCCCACTAATAATTGATTCTCTTTCTGAATTTTTACACCAAAAAACACGAACATAACCTAAAAGTTCCTTTCTTCTAGTTTTTAAGCTTCTTGGGAACCTTTAATTAGAGCGCATATCAAACAAAAATAAAATAAATAATAAAAAAATCCAAATAAGTAAAATTTAAACAAAGTTAATAAAAAGTGAATAAAATTAAATACGGTACTAAAAATTTTTCGAAAAGCGACTAACAATAAAAGAAGTGGGCATTAGGGAGAGAGAGACAAGAGGCAATGATAGGTTTTAAAGTACCACATGAGAGGCGAACTGTTCGGGGGCAAAATAGAAATAGATTCCAGGACGATTGGTCCTTTTAAAGATGATGACCTTTACAACACTCTGTCCGTGTAGTTTGACTGTTCGACCAAGATGACGAGCTCACGCGACCGTTAAAAACCTGACCTAGCCAGCTTTCTCGCACGGGCCCCTTTGCACGACGCGCGTCACGCCATCGTCCGCGCGTGGCACCATCAAAGAACAACGGTCCTTATTTTTTCCCTGGCAACAACAAGTCTTTTCTTTTTTCTCTTTTTCTTTCTTCCTCCCATCACAATCCCAATCACAATTGTCTCATTTTCAAACAATTTCACAAAAAAAAAAAAAATCGCTAATCTCCAATTACTGTTGTAAATCTGTTTTCTATACCAAATTGCCTCAATTTCAATCAGAGTGTTTACTGATGTCAAACTGTAAACCATTATTTTCAGCTTGATTAGGGAAAAAGGAAAACAATAAAATTACAGAGGTCCATATTAGGTCGTTTCTTTTGTTTCAAAGCAAAAACGAAATATTTCTACACTGCTTTTTTTTATTAATTTCTAGTAATACAACTAATTTTTGTTTTATTACTAATTTTTTGTTTAGTAACTAAATTTTATTCTCTCTAAATTTGAATTAACAGAAAGTTACTAATGAAATAACGAAAAGCTAGCCTTCCACCAAATGATTTCGTAATAATTTTACTAATAAATTAACAAGTAGTCAAATTTTATTTAAAAAAATAGTAAAATTTCACTAATTTTTAGTAGCTTTTACTAATTCCTTAGTAGAATTCTACTAACAATTAGTAGAACTGTTTTATAAATAGTCGATGAAACACTTTCACTAATTCATTTAGTGAAATAAGTCACTTTTAATTTATGGAATTCTACTATAACATTAGTAAAATCTACTAACAATTAGTAATATAAATAATAATAATAATAATAATATAAAATATCCAATAATTGAAAAAGGGAAAAATCGGAGAAGAAAATTGCTAAAAATTAGTAAAATTTTATTGTTTCATATAGTAGAATTCTACTAATTCAGATTTAGAGAGTTGACTATATTTTGAGTGAAAAATTACTAAAATTACCGAGAGGAATTTATTTACTTCGAATTCAAGTTTAAGGACTAAAAACTCTTGAACTAATTTGAAAATGAGAAGAAGTTTAAAATCGACAATAATGTTCATATGAAAGAAATAACTTATTGATATAAATATTTCCAAAAATTAGTAACTAAATAAAAATGCTTTAACAAAAATCGAAAACTTGAATTCAGCATTTAGAAACATTTATTTTTTTTCTGTCTGACTTGATATTATTATAAAAAAAAGTTTAATTGAAAGAAAAAATAAATATATTTCGTTCACTTCAATTTCCAAAACTTCAGGAAGATAAAAATTCAATAGTTCCTTTTTTAGTGCATAAATAATTTTTTATTGGATTACTTTAATTCTAATCATTTAATAATTTAAAAAAACACTAGAAAATAATAAAAAAAAAAAATAACTTCTAAATATGAAATAGTAAAAAAAAACATTTATTGCTATGATTCAGTGACTGAATGTTTGCTTTTTAATTAATTAGGGTACACTTTTTAAAATGTATTTTCTAACTTTTTATTTTTTAAAACCTTTTTTTCTAATAAAGGTGAATTTCAAAAAAACTTTTTTCTAATGATGCTGAATTTCCATTTTTCCATCTTCTAAATAAAGGACATTTTCTAACAATTTCTTTTTCTAATAAAGGTAATTTTCAAATTTTTTTCAAACAATATTCAATTTTTATAATGACCATTAATATGTAAATTATTACAAAATAAAATTTATGAATATTTTTTAATTCTACAAAAAAAAATACATTTTGTTAAAAAAAATTGTAGAAAAATAGAAATTATACTAATTTTTCAACAAAATTTTTTAATAATTAAGTTAAAAATTGTAATTAACAAATATAAAAATTATAAGGATTTTATTTCTAAAGACATTTAACATTTTCAAAAAAAATCTTTATAAATATATAAATTTTGAATATTTTGGTATAAAAATGATGCAAATTATTATTTCTTTTTTTCAAACAAAAACAGAATTTTGTTAAAAAATTGTGATAAGAAACACTAATTTTATCAAATTTTTTCTACTTTTTAATTTTCAATTAAAGTAATTTTCAAAATAACTGAACAAACGTAAAAAATGGAATGTAAAACATTTGAAAATTTTCTTTTCATAAAGAAAAAAAATATAAAAAAATTGTGATAAAAAATAAATGTAAAAAATTAATTATAAAATGAATTTAAAAAGAAACCAATGAACTGTTAAATTTTTTAGATGAATGAAAATAAAACCATATACGTATGTAAATTCTTTTGAAATGGAAAAAATTACTTAATTTCACTAATTAATTAGTAGAAATTACTATTTATTTTCAAAATCACTTATATTTATTAGTAAAATTTACTAACTCAAAAGCAAAAAATCTGTGACTTATTTTAATTAATAATGATTTTTATGCAGATTAAAATTTATTGTTTATTAGTAACTCTACTAACTCATAATAATCAAAGAGTCAGACACTTTTTTAATTTAGTAAACATTTTAAATTTTTTAATTAAAATTTGGAGAGGAGCTTGTATTGAATTGTTACCAATATTTGGATTAAATTATGATTCGATTCTAATATGAATTAATGTTAATTAACATATAAACATAAATTAAAATTAATATAAAATTATAATTTAATTCAAATTTGTTCCCAAAGTCCACTCAACTTTTTATTTACTTCAAATAAATTTTATTTAATTCAACTAAAAGAATAAAAATTAATAAAACTAATAATAATAATTAATAATAATTATAATAATTTAAAAAAATATATTTTTACTTAATGCAAATAAATTATATTTGGTTCAAATAAAATTTTTCTCCAGATGAAGTTTGTAAAAGGTTATTCCTTCAGGTGTGCACCCTGAGAAAAATTTTTTCTGAACCAAAAATAATATATTTGAGTTTTTTATTCTTTCTCTGAGCCTATTAAATTATAAGTTCGTTTTAAATAAAATTATCTTCGATCCGAAAAAATTTTTTATTTGAACCAATTACAATTTTCTACGAACGAAATAAATTTTTAATTTTTCAAATTTTTATTTGATCCAAATACAATTTATTTAAACCACATAAAGTTTATTTGAACAAAATATAATTTACATTTAATAAAAAGTTCATAAATAAAAAGTTTTCAACAAATAAAAAGACTCAGAGTCAAATATAGCTTTTTCTGGTTGTAAAAAAAATACCGTTTCTTCTTCAGCTGTCATCGAGAAAACTTGATTAAGATCTACCCGACCCAATAGTAAAAATAAATATTTTATTTCTCCCAGTTTCGTATTATATTATTTATCAGAAACTCTGTCTCTCTTTTTCTCTGACTATTCTATTATTTATCATGTAGAAATAACGGTACTTGCGTCTGTGGTTTTGCAAAGTGATGCAAAAAAAAGGGAGAATTAATAATGACTGTCATCAGGTTCAATATATATATATATATATATAAAGTCTCCCTTTCATTGAAGCTATAAGTTTTTCGCTTTTCCCTACTCGATGGAGAAATTATTTGTTGGGAAGCATAAAACCTATAACACAGTGGCCGCGAAGACCCATTGTGTTTACGCTCTTCGCAGAAAACAACTATGACCAGCAGAAAACTTTAATACCAGGTAATGAAACTTTCTATAATGCGTTATTAATAAAAACTTATTTTGTTACAAGATATTTTCTTCTATAGAAGCAGCGGACTTAACTGTGGGAAAGGCGTTTCACTGCTGGAGTGCAAATGCCTTAACGATTCCAATTCGAGATTTTCTTGTATATATCCAAGAAAATTTCTTTATTCCCTATATATAAATAAATGGGAAAACTATTCAGTTTCATCATCAATATTTTCTCTACATTTTTTTTCTTCATTCGGTAATCAAGCAAACAAAAATGTAGACGTACTAAAAGTTAGTTACTAAAAGTACATGACACGAAAATAGTGTAAAATAAATTACACAAAATTGTGCCTTCATTACATTTAAACCATAGAATAAAATAAAGTTACTGTCTTTTTTCTTTCTCTTTAAAAATTGTTCAGACAAAAATTTTACTGTTCTCAATTTAAAATTAGGATCACTGTCTTTAGTCGAAAAAATATTTATCTCCATTTAATCATTTTTATTTGAGGCAATTATATTTTTATTTAGTTTTTTTCTTCAAATACTGAAATTATTGGTTCAAATAAAATTTGAAATTGATTGGAAATTAATTTGAAATTTCATTTGATTTTAAACAAACTTTATTTGATTTAAATGAAAATTACTTTTATTGAACAATTTTTCTGAGGCTCTAAAATTGGGACAAAAAATTAATCAAAACGTTGCTTCGAAACACTTTTGATTTGTTTTTTTGTCTCAATTTGATACCCAAAAACTAAGTTTAAAAAATTTAATTCCAAACCTTTTTTAAATTTAATTATTTCTAAAAATAGCTACTACAACTTTTCCAAAATTCAATTTTTTTCAATAATTTTAACTGAAATTCTTCTCTGAAGCAATTATTTTGAATAAAAGAAATTTCTTTTAGATTTAGAATCTACTTATTTAAATGGACAAGAAATTAAAATGCGCCTAAAATTTAATTGCTCTCAGTACACAATATTACGAAATTTCGATTTTTCGACATTTTAAAAATAAATTAAATATATTTTCATAAACTCAACTAAATTTGATAAAAATTTGAATTAAAATTCGTCAAAAAACTAACTTTTCTAGAATTTGGAAATTATAGTTACTCAAAATAAACTGAATTTAATTAGACAGTAAAGTTTAAAATTATTTTAAATATATTAATAGTTTTAATTATTTTTTGTTTTTGAATTAAGCAAAATTTTTTTCAGTGAACCTTTTGAAATTAAATAGTTAGCAAAAGTTAATACCATAACTCCTCAAATCTTCAATTATTTTCTAGAATTTTTAATTGAAATTCTCTAAAATTTATTATTTACCATCATTTTCAAATACTCAAGAATTCAATTTATATAAATACAAAAATTAAATTTTTCTTTGTAAAAATTGCGAACTGTAAATTTTTATAAGTTTTTGTAAAGTTTCTGTAAAAAGAAAAAATATTGGAGGACAATTCCAAGTTTTTAGAAGTTTTAAAGAACTCAAAAGACCATAATTTTTGTATTTAGTATATATTTTTTTTAATTTAATCAATTATCAACTCCCTGAAATTTTTACGGAGCTGACAATTTTTCGTTAAAAAAAATTAATCTGTATTTTCAAAATATTCAATTGATAATTATATTTTCCTTATAAAAAATTATAGATATATTTCAATATAATTATATTTACTTACGAAATAAACTCGTCAGGAAATAAATGATGTTTAACTCACCTGAAACAGAAACAAAAGATATTTTAGAATCATTAACAGAAGAATTAATAATTAAAACAAATAATTATTAAATAATTCGAATACATTAGTTTTAAAAATCAATGGATTTTTCACTACCTCCGAATTAAATTTAACTCAAAATTATAATAAAATTTACATTAGACTGAATTTCCTCTAAAAATATAATCAAAACTGAATACAATAAAAAAATTGTTATTTCCAGAATAACATTCCCGATTTCCGACTGAAATTCTTGTGTAAAAGTTGGAACTTTATAGAAATTAGCTCAAATCGCGAAATAAGTGGAATTTTCCTGCAAAATGTGAAGAAAAAATCGAGAAAATCGTATTTTACCAAAAAATATGTCGGTAAAAGTCGAAAAAATCATACTATCCAAGGCCTGAATTTAATTGACACAAATAAAAATAATTTGATTCTAATAAATATTTATTTATGATAACAGACAAATAATCGGTTATTTGAATGAAATAAATTCTTTTTTTCAGTGTAAAATAAAAAAAATACCAAAGAATTGTGTTGCAGACGAATTCTTGCGTATATATATATGTATCAGTGGCGAGTTATCTTCAGGAGCACTAAAAACAAAATAGGTCCGACGTCTGTGCCCTGAGGGTCTACAGAAACGGATAGCCAACATCATCGCGACTCGCGATAAATAAGCACTTTCGTCTGAATGTTTTTCCAATCGTTGATTAAACAAAAAACCATTGCTTTTTGCCCCATTTAATTTTTATAGATAACATTTCAAAAATCTAGACTATTAATTTGTTTCAAATAAAAATTTTATAGTCAACAAAAATATAGTTTTCTTTAAACCAAATAAAATTATGTTCCTAAAGTTTCGAACGTTCAAATGAACAACAATATTTTTTTTACTTCTTCTAATTTGTATTGCATTAAAAAAATTGTTTTTAAAATTAAAACAAATCAATTCTAAATTAATTGTTCTTCTAAAATAATTGTTTAATTTCAATTATTTTTCTTTTCTGAATAGTAATTTTCAAAAACACTCACGCTGAAAAAAATTTCGTTCATTTGAACGTTCGTAACTTTAGCCGAACAATAAAATTTTCTTTTAACTGAATAAAATTTCGTTTACACTGAATAAACTTTGCTTTAAACCAATTTAAATTTTATTTCAACCAAATTAAATTAAATTTAAATAAAATAAACTTTATTCAAACAAACCAGTATTTATTTCAAACAAATAAAAAGTCCAAGTTAGCTCAGAATGAAACATCAGTCCTAAACTGATTTTCGAAGCAAGGAAAAGAGAAAAAGAAAAAAAAATACAGATAAAAATAATGGATACTTTGAAATTTTGCTGTTTGTCTTATAATTATCTAATGCGACAGCAAAAACGTGTTTATAACCAAACCTACATAATATAGAAGTTAATAACAGCGTTTTAAACCCACATCAATAGTATTCCTTTTTTTTTTCTAAAAAAAGAAAAATAGCAAAAAGAAATCGATGCCAATTTCTTGGTTCTATTTCCAAACGAGGGGGAGGTTTTTAACAGAAAAACCAAAGAGAGAAAGACCATTAAATTTTACTACCGTGTCATTGAAAAAAAAAACCTGATAATTATTTGACGAAGCAACAATAAAATAAAAAAATTTTTTATCTCTTATTTAGAAAAAAAAGGTAACAACAACAAACAACTCATTTCTCAGGAGTTGAAAAATACTCTTAATCTTTCGAGAGGTGCGCGCAGTGATGACTCCTAGCGAAAGGGATGAGTTGGAAAACGAGAGAGAAGGAATAAAACAAAGATTTTAAAAGAAGGAAAGAGAGAAAAAGAAAAAAAGAGAGAGAGAGAGAGAGAGAGAGAGAGATGAGAAGAAAAATTCAGAAACAAGAGGAAAAAAATGAACTACTGCTCTGGTCGCATTAAGTTTATTACTCTGAGGTTTAAACACCGCGACCTCTGCAGCTGGTGAATATACAGACTTACGTCTTGTAGTTTGCCCGTTTCGAATTGGGTATAAGGTAATCAATAGTCTACCAAAGCTGCCAGTTATGACTCTTTCTTCTTCTCCTTTCTTTCTTCCACCACTGCGTACACACTCTCCTTTGCCTTCCAGCCCGCCTTCTTTCGCGAAACTCTTCTTTTTCAATTCCCTTCACATTGCTCGCTCGCTCATTGATTTTCGACTGCTTTTTCTCCTCTACTCCCTGGCCCGGAATTTTTCCCATATTTTCGCTACTTTCAAGTGGTTAACGCATTCCAAAAGTAAAATCAAAATTTGAAAAATTCACTTATTAAGTAAACATTTAATTATTATTGTTTGTATTTTCAAAAAAATTTAATTTTCTTTAATAATAATAAAGCAATAAAATAACTCTTTGCAAGAATTTAATTGTTTTCAATAGAATTTTAATAAAACCCCACGAAAGAATTTAATTAGTATTTTTTATTTTCTTTATTTGTAGCAAATATTTAGTCTTTGCAAATATTGAATTCTTTGGAAAATAATAATTCTAAAAGTCATTTAATCCAAAAATTCAATTTAAACAAACATTCAATTATTTACATATAGATAATAACATTCTTCGAAAGAATTCTATTACTTTCATAAATAGTAAAATTATACGCAGAAAAAAATTATTTTTAATACAATTTTAATAAAAGCCCACAAAAGAATTCAATTAATTTTTAAAATTTGCATAAATCCATTCAAACCATTCAATTATTTAGTAAAGTCTTTACAAACATTTAATTCTCTAAAAATAATTCTAAAAGTGATTTAATCCCAATAATTCAATTATTTCTAATAATTGTCTGGTAAATTTAATTTAAAAATTCCATTATTTTCCAAATATTTAAGAAAATTCTCGTAACATATTTTCTGTTAAAATTTTTTTTAGTTGTAAAATTATTCGACACCATTAAAAACTTCTTGTTTTGCATAAATATTTAATTATTATTGTTTTTCGATAGAAATTAAGATTTTTAAAAATCTCAAATTCTAAAATTTTTGAAATAAAACTGAACTTTATAAAAGTATTTGTTATAAAATAGAAAGATATGTCGATTATTTTCTCCGAAACTTAAAAAATAACAATTTGTTTATAAAAACTTTATTATATTAATTTTTTTTAAATATACTCAAGAATTCAGTAAAATTTTTTCGAATTTTTATAAAACTTTCGAAAAAAATTATTTATTTTCCAAACGTCTAATAAATTCTTGAAATCAATGAAATTATTTTAAAAAATAGAAAAATTCTTCGCAAAAATTAAATTATTTCTATAAATAATAAAATTCAAAGTTTTCTAAAAATAAGGGGAAAAGATGTTTATTAATAAATTCTATTTGTCAATTAAAACTTTTAATTGAAAATAATGCAAAATTAAAGCATTTAAAATATTTATATATTTAGTTGTAAAATTATTCGACATCATTAATAACTTCTTTTTTACATAAATATTTAATTATTATTTTTAGATAGAAATTAAGATTTTTAAAAATTTCAAATTTAAAGCTTTTTGAAACTAAACTTTAACTTTATAAAAGTATTTATAACTGTTACTTATTTAAAATTATTTTCATCATTTTAATTCAATTGTTAATTTCCAGAATTTTATTTTTTTAAATAATTGAATTCCTTAGAAAAATTTTAATATATTATGAAAACTAATGAACTGTTTATGTAGAATTTTATTAAAATTTTTTAAAAACAATTTAATTATTTTTCGGAAATTTTGTTAAAATAGTATAAATAAATTGAAAATTGTTGAAATGAGAAAAATTTTTTGCAAATAATAATTTAAATTTGGACAAGAATTATTTTATTGATATTTTTTGGAAAAAATTCAACTTTGAGGTAGAATTTTTTTATTCATAAAGATAATTAGGATTTTGGTGAGAATTTTTTTTTAAATTTTGAATATAATAATTGGCTTTTATGAGAAGAATTTGAATACTTTTTAAAGTAATTGAATTTCTACAATTATTTCGAATTCTTTCAAAATTGAATTTTTTTAGTACTTTCAACAAAAATGTTAATTATAAATTTTTAAATTTTATTGTTTTTAAAATTCCTAATTTTTATTTAAAAAAATAAGCTAGAAGTTAGCGCGTGCTATAGAAGTAGTAAATATTATTTAATATTATTTAATTGGTAAATATTATTTTGTATTACATTAACCACATGTTGCTGTTTGAAATTCAATGTTAATTTTTTCGCCCACTTTTCTCTTTAAATATTTAATAAATAGTGCTAAAATTTTGTAGCAAAGTCTAAAATATAATAAAGAAGAGCAGTGATGTGCAAAGGTTTTAATAAATTCAAAAAATAAACTATAATAATAAAACACTTTGAAATCGATAAATACGAGAAATTGGTTAGAAGTGATCGTGGAAACTGATAATTTTAAAGTAATTGAAAATAAACAATTTTTAAAATATTAAAACTTTTGCACATTCTATTTTATTGTATTTTAGACATTCGTACGAAATTTCAGCACTAATCTGGTAAATATTTAAAGAGAAAAGTGTTTAAAAAAATACCATTGAGAACCTAAGAATCACATGCTGTTATTAATTACTTCTTATTTATTCTTTTAATTTGAATCAGTTAAAAATCAAAGTTTTTATTAACAATCAGTGACTAACTTTTGCCTTCTGGATCTGTAAAAAGTAACCGATTGTCAGTGAAAAAATGTGTCACAAATCTAAAAAGAAGTATCCAAATACTTAATCCAAAATTGTTACGATTACAATTATTTTTGTCTCAATTTGATATCCTTAGAAAAACTGAGAGAATCGTAAAAAAAGAAGTAAATAGTAGATGATTATAAAAGCCTGCTCTAGAAAAAAGGTAGAGTAGTAAATAATTCCCTAAAGCATCAACCGACACAACTTTATTCCCTAGAATTAAAATTATCCCCCAAATTTTTGAAGACACGTATGAGAATATTCACATAAACCCCTCTGCTTCTTTATTTCGGAAACATTCCTTTAAAAAAAGTGAATCTTGTTAAAATAATAAGCTCGGAGTTGGCATTTTTTTTATTGCTTTACGCAATCACTTAATGACACCTACTTATTTAGTTATCATTCCTAATGACGAAAATAACCGGATAAGCCCGAGAGCTTATAAATGTTACATATTCTATTTACATTCATATAGAAAGAGAAAATACCCGCACACACAATTGCAATAATCATCAAGTTACATTGTTCCTTTTGTTTTCTGAATTTGTAATAAATCAAATAAAATCAGACCAAAGTGAGCGCTGTAATAAGCGATCCATTTGTACGGATAATTTGCCCACTTTTTTCTCTTATTTTTCTGTTTTCTGGTTTGTATTTTCCTCTTTTTTTTACTTCAAGGGCGTGTGCGCGCGGGGACGAATAATGCATCTCACCAGAAGACTCCCGACTAAACTTATAGTGTTCGCTTGAATCTGTATAATGGTTATGGCCGCTAATGGCCACGTATGTCTTATATGCCTCCCTGTGAGACTCGAATCGAAAACCGACTGTTATAACTGCGGCAATGTGCCTTGAATGCAGATGCCATATTTGTATGGATACTATATCTGGATGCAGCATCTACGATTTGCCAGTTAAATATCTCATGATGTAGGGCACTTTAGAATTAAATTTTTCGAAAAAGTATTGATGGTGTGTACATATGTATAAGATGAGGCTTTTGCTTTACTGCCCGCGCTGTATAATAACTAAAAGCATAAGAATATATGCGGCTTTATAGTTATTATACAGCGAGAGTTGTTTAAATATAACCTGAGGTCAAAGATCAGGCACTCTGTGACGAGAGGTAGTGTATGATATGCCACCTTGTACGCCCTACAACGCAATGGAATACACCTATACGCTAACCAATTATCCAACACTGATATTTATGAGATTCGAATCGAGATTGAAACTACACTCACCTGTCCAATAATTTATGATTTATAATTAAAAACTGCTGGACGATGTTCCACCTCTTAATTAGCTATAAAATTACGATATAGAATCATCAGGTCTTCATCATCATTATCATCAGCGTCGTCGTCGTCGTCATCTTTTTTAATTCATTTTTTCCAGTGTCATTCACACTACTTCGGTAATCATACACACCAAAAAGAAAATCCCATACTAATATCTTTTCAAAAAAGATATTCCTTAAAGATTCCTTAAAGATGTTCCCTTGGAACAGTTTTTATTAATATCTACTTACAAAAATTTCTAGTAGGTTTGACTACTTTTTAACTACTCTGCTTGATACAATAGGTCCTCAACTGAATTTCAAAAGTTATATTGACTATTACCGAAATGTAGTAAAAAGAACTGAAAATGTAGTTGGTGTAATCAGATTTTGTAGTTGTTCTTGTAATTTAACTACTTTTTTTAGTCATCTGACCTATTACAATTGTCCAAACAGAAAAGTAGAATTTTTAATAGGATCTGATTTTTGTTTTGTATCACTGAAAAAAATTTGATCCAAAGCTTCAACTACTATTACTTAGTTGAGTAGAAAGTTGTTAAATTAATTACTTTTTTAGTTATGGGAACAATTTTTGTGTAGTGAGTTTATTACTTTTAATGTAGTTAAAGAACAATAGTTCAAATATTTATTGACTATTGTTCTTTAACTACATTAAAAGCAGTAAACTCAACTACACAAAAATTGTTCACATAACTAAAAAAGTAATTAATTTAACAACTTTCTACTCAACTAAGTAATAGTAATCGAAGCTTTGGATCAAATTTTTTTTCAGTAGGTAATAAAAAACAAAAATCAGATCCTATTAAAAATTCTACTTTTCTGGTTAGACTACGCAAATATAATTTTTGGATAAGGTATACATTTAACATTATTGTTCTAGCAAAATTAACGGCAGAATTCAACAGTTAATTTAACAAAAAATTTAATTTGATTTAATTTAATCTAACGTTTAAACCAAAAATAAAATCCTACAGATATTAAATCAAAAGATATGAAAATAAAAAACCAAGTTTAAAAAATTCTCAAATTTCTCGAAAGGAATGCACAAAATTCACTTTTCGACCTATGGGCATTATAAATGTGAGAGAAATTATCGAGTGCGTATATATATATAGTCAGGAACTCGGGCACTCGTCAGACCTGCTTGGAACATCATAAAACTAACTACCGGTCGTTTCGTGATCGATGGTTTAAAACCTTCCTCGTTGATTCTTAGTTTTTGAACGATCCATCGCCCCCGCCTCTAGATTCCCAACCAGGAACACTTCCTTGAAAATTATTGTATTCTTTTCTTTCAAGTTTCTTTTTTCACTTTTTTTCTATATTTATATAATTTCTCAAAGAGACGCTGATTGGCAAAAAGGTGGTGACGACGCCTCCACAAAGAATTCAACAATTTTTTCCTATTTCTCGCACACAATCAGTATTATTACTTTTAGAATTTACTTTTTTTTTTTTGAAAAAATATTTATCTTTATTTTGATTCACGGTAAAAATTATTAATACTGAAAAAAATATTCTATTACATTTACACGACTTTCCTTAATTGTAAAACTATTTAAAAACATCCATAAATTTTTTTCTAAATAAATTTTTCATCATTATTATTATTTTTCCATAGGAATTAAAATTTTTTTTAAATTCAAATTCACACTTTTTAAAGTTTTATAATAATTTAAACTTTCATAAAATTTTTTAACAAATAATTGAAGTATTCACAAATATTTTAATAAAATTTATGGCTAGAATGCAATTATTATTATAATTAATAAAATTTTTAACATCAATTCAATTATTTAAAAAAAATTCAATAAAATCCGTTGCAATACTTAAATTATTATATCCTAAAGAATAAAATTTTTCCCAAAACTTAAATTATTTTTAATATAATTTTAAAGGAATTCGACAAAAAATGTAATTATTTTTAAATATTCTTTGCAAGAATTCAATTATATTTCACAAACAATAAAATTTTTCGCCGAAATTCAAATATTTTTTAAATTTACTATTTTAATAAAATTTTCCAAAAGAATTCAATTATTTAGAAAAAATGTTATAAAATTCAATTCAAGAATTAAAAAATTTTCCTAAATAATAGTATTCTTCACAGAATTTTAACTGTTTAAAAGAAAATGTAATAAAAATTTGTTGCAACACTTCAATTATTTCCCTAAAAAATAAATTTTTTTTACAGGATTTCAATTATTTTTAATACAAATTTTTAGATAAATTCTTCAAAAAATGTAATTTATTTAAAAAATTGTATCCAAATTCTTTAAAAGAAATAAATGAACAATTACTAATTATTTTTAATAATTTTTACAAAAATTCCAAAAAAAATTTTTCAGATTCATTGGATTACAATTCAATTTTACGAATTTCGGATTATTCGGAAATTGGTCACTTAAATATTTAGAAACTAAAATTTTTAATTATTTTAAAAAAACAAAAATTAAACTTTTTCAAAATGCAAATGTTTTTAAAAATTCATGCCATAATGCTTTTAATGTTATTCAAATATCTAAAATTTTAACTGAAATTCACGTTTAAAAACATTTTTATTACCAAAATTCGACGAAAATTCAATTCCTTAAATAAAAAAATAAAAAATTATTTTATAAACGAATGTTTTACACAGCTGACTTCTCATAAAGAATTTTATCAACAAATTTTAAAATATTTTTATTTTTTCGACGATTTTTAAAACAATTTTCTAGAATAGTTCTATTTTTTAACGAATTCGGTTATAAAATTCTTTGAAAAATAATTGAAATTCTATGATGAGTTTTATTATTCATGAAAATAATTGAAGCTCTGTAAATAAATTTTATTATTTTTGAAAATAATTGAATTTCTGTAAAAAATGTTATTATTTTTGAAAATAATTGAATTATATTGCGAAAAAATTTATTTAAAAAATTGCAAATGGTTAAATTCCTATAAAAATTTTGTTATTTATCAAAATAATTGAATTTTGGAAAGAATTTTATTCTTTTGGAAGATAATTGAAATTTGGACAAAGAATTAAATAAAATTTTTTTTTAAATATAATGGAATTTCTGCAATAAAGATTTGTACCTAACTGCTCTAATATACAATTTTTTAGTGTTTTTAACAAAAATTATTCTATAAATTAATATTTTTCTACAATTAACTAAATATATATTTATTAAAAAATTAAAGAAAACTTAATTTTAAATACTGAAAATTTAATTTTTTCAGTACTTTAATAAAAATCTCTGAATTTTTCTGATTTTTCTGAACAATTCTACGTTCCCTGATTTTTCCCCAAATTCCATGACTTGTATCAACCCTGTTATAATTATTATTTTGTCATATTTAATTTATTTTCAAAGGATTTTCATTAAATGGAAATGTACAGAAGATAATTACTACATTCCACTAATGTTACTAAACATAAATTTATTTCAGTTGAGTAGAAGTATATTTGTCTCAGAGCCAAGCAAATTATTTATCTCTTCAAAATAGAGATTATAGTCGACCCAAAAAAAATTTTTATTTGAACTCAATAAAATTTTCTTTGAACCAAATAAAATTTTTCTTTGAACCCAATAACATTTTCTTTGAACCAAACAAAATTTATTTGAACCAAATAACATTTTTCCTGAACCAAACAAAATTTATTTGAACCAAATAACATTTTCCCTGAACCAAATAAAATTTTTCTTTGAACCCAATAACATTTTCTTTGAACCAAATAAAAAATCTGGTTGCTTCTGAGTAAAATATATCTTTTTTCCCAATGTACACCTCACAGTCCACAATACCAAACGAATTTAAAAAAAAACAATACATTCAAGAAGAATTAAAAAAAAGAAGAAAAGAAGAACGCAGTAGCACCTTCTGGAGAATCACTCTCTTAATGGAGTTAACCCCGACTAACCTACGTGAAATTAAAATGTAGAAATTGATCCGAGACGAATCGGAATTATTGATCCGCTTGGTTTCAGGTCGGCCCTGAGTGTTTCTTACATATAACTCGATAATAATGTCGAACAAATTTCCTTGCCAGATTTAGATTCGGTATTAAATATGCGCCTATGCGGTACATCCTCCCTTTTTTAAAAGCGAGCAATAAGAGCGCGCCTCTCTCCTCTCTTATTCTATAAGTAGCGATCGAATTTCTCATGAAGAGAGAGAGAGAGAGAGAGAAAAAAAAAACATTCGAGAAGAAGAAGAAGATGAAAAAAAAAGAAAAATTCAGCGGCAGGGTAAGCGAAATACAGTAATTGCCGTTACGAGCGAACAATGAACGTTTGCAGTATCGATAAAAAAAATTTTAACTACTACAAGAAGTAGCCAAGGCCTGTGGGAACAGTACTTAAAACTCCTGCACTCTATAATTTTTGCCTGCCCTTTTACTAATCGATATTTATCAAGACGTAATGGCAACGAAATGGCAAATTGATGAATATCACTTTTCACAAATATTAACTATTAATTCCTACAAATTATCAATGTAACATGCATTACACTTGCACACGCCCTCGGAAAATACGAATCTCTCCGTTGTTTTCACCGATTTCTCTTCTTTACGTCTTTAAAAAAAAAAATCTATATACACAGAGGAAAAATTAAATTCTTTATTTCAATCAAATAAAAACATTTTTGTTTCACTAAAAAATATTTTTCTTTAATTTCAGCATGATGCAAATGTGTCACGCTCCGAAAGAAGGTACCAAAGATGCAAATAATTTAAGATTATGATTTTAATTTTTTGTGTAAAAATACACAAAGAGAAACAATTATTAACTAAAAATTATTGATCTTCAAGTCTTATATCGAAAATATTCAATGAAAGTTTTCAAATTCAAATAATTAAAAAATAAACTTTTAATCAAGATAAATCTAACACGAACCTAGCCTATAATTCATTTGCTTCTCAGGTACCTTTCGCGTCACATTTTTTTCAGTGAGAAAAATTCTATTTGGTTCAACTAAAATTTTTCTCTACGTATATAAAAAAAAGTTAAATTAAAAAAAATATTTTTTAGTGAATAATTCATTTGCTTCTTAGGTACCTTTCGCCTCACATTTTTTTCAGTCAGAAACATTCTATTTGGTTCAAATAAAATTTCCCTCTACGTGTATAAGAAGAAAACAAAATTAAATTAAAAAAAAATATATTTTTTAGTGAAACAAAAATGTTACTTTATGAATGTTTTTGCATTATAAAATAACTAGAAAGTTGTCTATGGAGCGTGTCGAAGAATAGATTACATAAAATTGATACATATAAATATAGCCGGGGTTCTATATATAATGGAAAAAATCGTTTTAATTAGAAAAAAAAACGCATAAGATTTCTTTTTAATAATAAGTAATGTTTTTTGTTTACTGAGATATAACGCCTCATAGTAGGTGCGCACTCGTTCAGTACGAGAGTATTAGGCGATGAAAGCCGTAGAGTTTTACATAAGAAGACACTTGATCTAACCACCCGAAGCCAACAAAGAATAACGACCCATAATCATACGTAAACTTGTATGGAAATATTTTATGACAGGTTTCGTTAATCCCAAAATGTGTAAATTGAAATCTATCTTTATTCATCCTTTACGCACCCGGAAATAAAAGATATATACATTTGACTCAGAGTCAATTAGAACTTTTTATTTATTTTAAATAAATTTTATTTGAATTGAATAAAATTTTATTTTAAATAAATTTTATTTGAATTGAATAAAATTTTATTCAATTCAATTTTATTCAATTTAAAAATAACTTCTTTCCTCTAAATTTAAATTAATTACATAAATAATACTAATTTAGAAGCAAAAAGTTAGTCACTAATTCAAATTGAAATTTTCCTACTGATCATTTAATTCAAAATACCTGACTGTCAGTTAAAAACAATTGATCTTTCGGTTAATTTTTTTTAACTGATTCAATAAGTACGCTTTAACTAATCGTTCAATTATATTTTCTTTTTACTGAAAATAGTCATTTTTCCACTGACCTTTTCAAGTTAAAATTTTGACTTTTTCCATAACCTTAAAGCATCTTTTCATTCACTCTAAAAATTATTACATTCTTAAAAACAAATATTCTTTTACATTTATTCACGAATTTTTTAAATTGTAAAATTATTCGAAAACATCAATAACTTCACTTTTAATTTAATTTAACTTTATTGGAACAAATTTAAATAAATATTAAGTCATTATATTTTTTTTCCATTGGAATTAAAATTCTTCAAAAGATTCAAATTCAACAACTTAAGAGAATATTATTATAAATCATAAAGAATTCTTTATTCTCTTAATTATTTTGATTAATTTTTGAAAAAGGTCTTTAACAGTTTTTACATCCATGCTTTTCAGTTCAATTTTACGAAATTACGATAATTAAGAAATTCTTCAATTAAATGTGTATTAGAAAATAAAAACTAAAAAAATTTTTAAGATAAAACCCCGATTATATTTTTTTCAAAAGAATTAATTCTACTGAATTGTTAGTTGAAATTATGTAAAAAATCAGACTTTCAAAGAATTGAATTTGGAAATTTTTCAAAATTTAAATATTTCAAAAAATACTCGTTGGAATGCTTTTAATAATTAATTTTAATTAAAAATTTAAAGTGAAATTCATTTTTAATTCAATTTTTGATAGAAAATTCTATACAAGAATTTAATTATTCGAATGCAAAAATATATAATTTATTTGATAACTAAATATTTCTTATTAAACTAAATTTTCCTAAAGAATTTTATCATCAAATTTTTCAATAATTGAATTTTTTTGAAGAATTTTGGCAAAATTTTTAAAAATAATTACCATTTTGCAATAAGTATTATCTATGAAAAAAATGGAATTCTTAATCAAATTTTCTTATTTATGAAAAAAATTGAATTTTAGCAAAGTCATTTATAAAAAAATTAAAAAAAAAATTTTTTTTTAATAAAAAAAATTTTAATAAAACATTTTTTTGGTTTAGTAATTAAATTCTTAAAAGAAATTTTATAATTTATAAAAATAATTGAATTCCTAAAAAGATTTTATTATTTACGAAAATAATTGATTTCGTGTGAATTTTTCATTACTCATGAAAGTAAAAATAACTATTTTTAGAAATTTTTTTTAAATAATTGAAATTTTGATAAGAATTTTATTTAAAAAATTTATATTTATGAAAATAATAGAATTCGTGTGAATTTTTTGTTACTCATGAAAATAACAATCATTTTTTTTAGTAATTTTTTTTAAATAATTGAAATTTTTGTAGGAATTTTATTAACAAATTTTTTTAAAATTCCAAAAAAATTTTATTATTTATAAAAATAATTAAATTTTGACAAAGTGATTTTTAAAAAATTGTAAATAATTGAATTCCTGTGACATTTTTATCATTAATTATAATAATTGAATTTAAAAACAAATTATTATTTATAAAAATAATTGAATTTGTAAAAAGAATTTTAGTATTTACAAAAATAATTGAATTATTAAAAAGAAATTTATTATTTACGAAAATAATTAAATTATTGTGAAGAAATTGATAAAACATTTGTAAATAATTGAAGTTGTGTGAATTTTTTATTATTTATGAAAATAAAACTAATTTAAAAAAAATTCTTTTAAATAATTGAAATTTGTGCAAGAATTTTATTAAGATTTTTTAAAATAATTTCTAAAAAAAATTTATTTTTTATGAAAATAATTTAATTTTGGCAAAGTGATTTGTAAAAATTTTTTAAATAATTGAAGTCCTATAAATTTTTAAATATTTATTAAAATAATTGAGATTTTTGAAAAAAATGTTATTATTTATAAAAAATATTCGAATTATTGTGAAGAAATTTAGAAAAGATTTGTAAATAATTGAATTCATGTTAATTCTTTGTTAATATATTATTTTATTATTTTAATATTTGTTATATTTATTAAATTTCTTTTAAATAATTGGAATTTGGAGAAGAATTTTATTATTTATATCTAAAGATAATTCAAATGTTGACGAGAATATTTCAAAATTCAACATAATTCAATTTCTGTGAAGAATTTCATTGGTTTCGAAAATATTTGAATTTCTGCAATTATTTGTAACTTCTCTAAAATTCAATTACTTTGCAGTGTTTTTAACTAAAATTTTTTCTATAAATTAATTATTTTCAATAAATAATTATATATATATATATATAATTAAAAAATTTAACTAATTTCAGAAGAATTTGAATCATTACAATTTTTCAAAAATCTAAATTCTTAAAAATTTTTAATGAAATTAATTGAAGATTAATGAAAAAATTTTCGCCCTTATAAATGTTTCTCCATAATTTTGCCTCACCATTAAAAAACATTAACTCTAAAATTTCTAATTTTAAGTAAAATTTAATTTTATTATTATTAATTATCATAATTTTACTGCAATCAGTGACTTATAAATATGTTTCCAAAAAAAAACTAGTTCATTTGATATAATGATGAACAAGACATCAGAAAATATTAAAAAGCACTTTGTCACAACATCCAACATATCACGAGGGGTGGTTCATGATTTGCACATTTTTCGCCCCACCGATTGGTAATGACACACAAGAGGGTGTTCTCTATTGAAAAACTATCGAGCCAATCACAAACTAATCTGCACCCCTCGATAAAAATCCGATTACATAAAAGGCGGAGTAACAAGTCTTCAAAAAGAAGAAAAAAAAGAACCCTCGAAAATTCATCGCACAGATTTCGCGCATATAAATCGGAAAATTAGTCTAATTCATAAAAAAAAAACATTGGAAAATTATAATTACAAACTTGTACATCGCATTGGGGGGAATTTGAAAATTATATATAATGAATCGTGGATATTAATTAACGAGTGATTTGTGTTTGAATATAAGACAACATTTACCCTCATGAATATATCGTAGAAAATGGCCTTGTAAACCTCCTTGACCTGTGTGAGCTGTGAGCAAAGTGTCTAACATGAATATAGCTTCTGGGTCGACACCGCACCGCACCGTCGCGTCGCTTCAGCTCATGATGAGAGATTGGCACGAGTAATTTGAATCATAACTTTATATGCAGATGAGCGAGAGAGTAGTGAGTGAGATGGTGTCGTCACTACACGACTAGACTGGGAATGAAAGTTTTGCATTATATCTTGCAAAAGGCGTGAGGCAGTATCAGTTCAGAACGATAAGAACACGATGTGTCTTTGTAGAGTTGGACTTGTGGCCGCGTGTCTACTATAATAGGCGCATAATGGTCGTCATGTATCAAACGGGATTACGTGTGGGTAATTACATTCGGCATCGTTCACTCGTGCCACAGGTATCTGCATATGTACTTCGCATTGCATAGATTTTAGATTCTAATTCTCTACGTACACATAACTCTCGATATAAATGTTTCCTATAAGAAATTCTTTTTCTCTCTACGCAAAAATAAACCGTATGTACCATATATCCCAACAAAAACAATATTTCATTTAAAAAGTTTCCCCAAGTAAACAGTTTTGCAAATGTATAAACAATTTAGTGAAGTAAAAGTTTACCAAGTCAAATTTGTAACAAATTTAAAGTACACCGCACTAAATATACACAGTAAAAAAAAGTCTTCTTTAAAGGCAGAAAAGCAGCCTTAAATTAAGATGCAACATTTTTAAGCCAGCCTTAAATTAAGATTTACTTTTTACTGTGTACCAAAAATGGCTTTTGGTTAAAATTCTTAAGATTTTCAAAATAACAGAAAAACTGATTCATTTTTGTTGCATCTCAAAATGAGTCTTACTCATTTTTCATGCGTATCAAATTGAGTCAGATTCTTACTCAATTTGAGATCGAGTTTTTTCTTTGTTTTTTAGTTGAAGGTTTTCTGTTAAAAAAAAAAACTCAAAATTCTCGACCAAAAAGTTTGTTAAAAAATTGGGATTATAAACAGTATTTTTGATTCAGAGAGCAATGATTTTGAGCTTATAAATAAATTATAACTGGTTCTTTGATTGGGACCCTCAATTTTAAAATGTTGTCATCAATACTTTCATTAATTACATGTTAGAAACACTAACATGTACTGACGCAGAGATCTTAAAATTACTTCAAATAGAAATTTTCTATTAAGACAAATTAACTGTATTTCATTAGACACTTAATAAATTAAATTTTATATTTTGTTACAATTCAATATTAAAACATTAGTTATAAATTTTACTTCACTATAATTGTTTGAACATTTGCAAAAACTTTGACTTGGGGGAGCTTTTTGCATTAAAGATATTTTTGCTCGAATTAAAATACTTTTTGCATCATTAAAAATATTCTACGGAAACTTAAGTTACTGTTTAGTACTTCAGGCTCTACGTTTGTCTAAATATCAAAAACGTAATTTTTTAGAAAGAAACTCAAATAAAAAATTTCTCTTAAAAAAATAATTAAAAAAAAAATATAATGAAATTTTCTAAAATATATATCGAGATTGTAACCTGTTTACAAATAGTCTAGAGTATATTGCAAAGCCATTTAGTAATGTATGCTCTAGGTTTCCCTAAATGTCAAAAACTCGCTATTTTTCTTTTTTTTGTTTAAATTCTATAAAAGTATGAAAAATATTGAATAAACTTAAAAAAATTCTTTCATTTCTCATTTTTTGTCCAACAAAAAAAAAATTGATCAAAATAACTGTTTCGTGAAATCTGATAAATTTATTTTCTCAGTGTAAAAGTGATAAGATACTCAGAAAAAGGTTCTATTTGCATTTATTTACGGATTTTTTTAATTGTAAAAATATTTGAAAACATCAATAATTTCCCTTTTAAATGAATATTTAATCATTATTCTTTTTCCATAGGAATTAAAATTCTTTATAAGATTCGAATTCAAACCTTCTGAAATTCAACAACTTATAAGTATATTATTATAAAATTATTATTTTATATAAAAATATTGTTACTTTAACTTCAACTAAATAGCATTTTTCAAAAATAATTAGTTTCAAAGAATTTTTAATTTAAAATTATGAGAAATTCAGATTCTTTTAATATTAAATTTTTATCTAAAATTGTAACGTAAATTCATTTTTAAAACCATTTTTATTAGAAAATTCTACGAGAATTCAATTATTTAAATACAAAAATAAATAATATATTGAATATTGAATGTTTCTTAAAACTGAATTTTTTAATTAAAATTCTACTAAAAAGCAATTATTTTCAATAATTAAAAAAAAAAATCCTTGGGGAATTATTAAATCCAATTTTACGAAATTTTTTGCTATTCAGACATTCTTCATTTAAATAGATATTTGAAGATAAAGGCTTTTAATAATATTTTACAAGAAATTCAAATCAACTTTTTCTAAAATAATTAGTTTCACAGAATTTTTAATTTAAGAGTATGCAAAAGTTCTGATTTTACAAGATTTTAATTTGAAATCTTCTCAAAATTTAATAACTTCTAAAAGTTCACGTTGTAATGCTTTCACAATTATTATTTAAAATTTTAACAGAAATTTATTTTGAAGGAAATTTGTATTAGAAAATTCTACGAGAATTAAATTATTTAAATATACAAAAATAAATAATTTATCGAATATCGAATGTTTCTAAAAAGTGAATTTTTAGAAAGACTTTTACTAACAACTTTTGAAAATAATGAATTTCTTTTAAGGAGTCTAGTTAAAATAATACACAAAATTGAATTAAAGAATTTTATCACAACTTTTGAAAATATTTAAAAACTTTTGAAGAATTTCATTAAATTTTTAAAAATTATTGAATCCATAATGAGAAGAATTATGTAATAATTTATAAAAATAATTATATTCATGCGAAAATTTTTTTTTTTATTTTGTTTGAATAATTGAAATTTTGACAAGAATTTTTTTTAATTTTGTGTAAAGAATTTTATGAATTTTTAGAAAGTAATTGATTTTTTGCGACGAATTGACACGAAATGAGTGTTTGTTTAAAAAAAAAAATCTCTCCAAATCTGACTGAGGGAAAATTCACTTGAATGTGTCAAAAGTTGTCGGCACGTAAGAAAATAATTACTTGGACGATTTTCAACACAATCTGATTGTGAGTGAATTTTTAATCATTAAAATTATAAGAGAGATGGTATGAAATAGTAACCTGCTTTTTTCCCCTTCTTCCTGAGAATTGAATAATAATTTTCTACATTGGAATAGAGCGCCAAGTAATGAAAGTTTCTTTGCTAAACTCGGCTCAACTCTTTCTGTGTATAATGAAAAAGCGTCGCAGAAAAATGCAAGAAATTTATAAGACGTCGGGCTTACCTCGATTCCCGGTCTGCGGGGAATCGGAAACCGCCATAAATCACTAGACACGCGCCGTACCATTCTTGGCGTCGGATACCATAAAAGGAGGGTAACTGCCTTCATCTACGACTAAATAGGCAGGGGTCGTATATCTGCTTCGATACGAGGGAGGTCCAACGTGTAACCGCCTCACCCCTTGCATTGTACCAGTCCGTACTACGCAACCCCCTTGGCCCGTTCACCGCAACTCCATTCTATATGTGTGCCATGCCGCTCAAGAGTATGTTTAGATTTTCCCTCTTTTCTCCCTGATGCGATGCAATGAGGAGAGCTCTCGTTTAGTTTACTAGTTTACATAAACCAAATTGAACTACATTCTATACTCCACTTTCAACTTTCAAGTCAATTTCAATTCAAACAAAAAAATAACTTCTTAAAAAAAAAAAAAAAAATTTCATTCATTGCAAAATTAACGCGCAATTATCTTTATAAAATAGAAAATTCTTCACTTTTCAATTATTTTCAGAAATTTTAATAAAATTCATCACTTTTCAATTATTTTCCGGAATTTTAATAAAATTCTTTGCAAAATTCAATTATTTTCATAAATAGAAATATTTTTTTTACGAATATTTCGTCAAGAATTCAATTTCCTTTATAAATAGCAAAATTTTTTCGCATTTTAAATAATTTTCGTAATATTTATTATTTTTATAAAATTTAACACATTTCATTAATGAAAAGAAATTTTTGATACAATTATACGAAAACATTCTATTATTTTAAAAAGTTTTTTGCAATTTAATGATTTTTGCAATATTTATTATTTTCATAAATTTTAACACAAAATTTCATTTATTGGAAAATTGTCCTTCTTTTTTTATAAATACTTTTAAGTTCGTCGCAAAAAATCTATTATTTTAAAAAAATTTATAAAATTCTTTGCAAAATTCAATTCTTTTCATACATAGAAATATTCATCACAAAGAATTCAATTATTTTCTGGAATTTCAATAAAATTCTTTACAAAATTCAATTATTTCCAGGAATTTCAATAAAATTTTTTGCAAAATTAAATTATTTTCACAAATAAAAATATCAATCACAAACAATTCAATTATTTTCAAAAATTTTTACGAATATTTCGTCAAGAATTCAATTTCCTTTATAAATAGCAAATATTTTTTCGCATTTCAATGATTTTCGGAATATTCATTGTGTTCATAAAATTTAACACATTTTATTATTGAAAAAAAAAATTTGATACAATTATACGAAAACATTCTATTATTTTAAAAAGTTTTTTGCAATTTAATGATTTTTGCAATATTTATTATTTTCATAAATTTTAACACAAAATTTCATTTATTGGAAAATTATCCTTCTCTTTTTATAAATACTTTTAAGTTCGTCGCAAAAAATCTATTATTTTAAAAAAATTTATAAAATTTTTTGCAAAATTCAATTATTTTCATACATAGAAATATTCATCACAAAGAATTCAATTATTTTCAGGAATTTCAATAAAATTGTTTGCAAAATTCAATTATTTCCAGGAATTTCAATAAAATTTTTTGCAAAATTAAATTATTTTCATAAATAAAAATATCAATCACAAACAATTCAATTATTTTCAAAAATTTTTACGAATATTTCGTCAAGAATTCAATTTCCTTTATAAATAGCAAATATTTTTTCGCATTTCAATGATTTTCGGAATATTCATTATGTTCATAAAATTTAACACATTTTATTATTGAAAAAAAAATTTGATACAATTATACGAAAACATTCTATTATTTTAAAAAGTTTTTTGCAATTTAATGATTTTTGCAATATTTATTATTTTCATAAATTTTAACACAAAATTTCATTTATTGGAAAATTGTCCTTCTTTTTTTATAAATACTTTTAAGTTCGTCGCAAAAAATCTATTATTTTAAAAAAATTTATAAAATTCTTTGCAAAATTCAATTCTTTTCATACATAGAAATATTCATCACAAAGAATTCAATTATTTTCAGGAATTTCAATAAAATTCTTTGCAAAATTCAATTATTTCCAGGAATTTCAATAAAATTCGTTGCAAAATTCAATTATTTTCACAAATAAAAATATCAATCACAAACAATTCAATTATTTTCACAAATAAAAATATTCATCACAAACAATTCAATTATTTTCAAAAATTTTAACGAATATTTACAAATTTTTTTCAAAATGAATTTCTGTTAAAATTTTAAATAATAATTGTGAAAGCATTATAACGTGAACTTTTAGAAATAATTGAATTTTGAGAAGATTTCAAATTAAAATCTTGTAAAATCAGAATTTTTTAAATTATTAAAATAATTTTTCTGTTAAAATTTTAGATAAAAATTTAATATTAAAAGAATCTGAATTTTTCATAAATTTAAATTAAAAATTGTGTGAAACAAATTAGTTTTGAAAATTTTATTTAGTCTTATAAGTTGTTGAAATCTAAAGATTTGAATTCAAATCTTGTAAAGAATTTTAATTCCCTTGGAAAAATAAAAAATGATTAAACATTCATTTAAAAGTACAGTTATTGATATTTTCGAATAATGTTACATTTTAAAAAATTCCTCAATAAATGAAATAGAACATATTTTAGAGTATCTTATCATTTTTACGCAGGGAAAATAAATTTAACAGGTTTTACAAAACAGTAATTTTTATCGATTTTTCGTTGTATAAAGTTTTGTCTAAATTTTGCCATTTCGTCTAAAAGTCAAAAATTTGCTTTTTCAGTTTCCTTTGTGAAATTGTACAAAAGTATCAAAAATATTGAATAAACTTGAATAAAACTTTAAAAAAATTCTTTCATTTATAAATATAAATAATTTAAATTTAATTTAAATTTATAATGATAAATGAAAGAATTTTGTAAAGTTTATTCATTAATTTTTATACTTTTGTAGAATTTAAACAAAGAAATCTAAAAAACAGCGAATTTTTGACATTTAGATAAACCTAGAGCCTAACTACTAAATAAATTTGTAAAATATAATGGAACCTGTTTAAAACTATTGTAAACAGGTTATATTACATAAAAAGTGTCATAAGTAAAATTTTTACGTTAGTTCTTTAAGAATTAAGTTATTAAAAAAGAAATTCAGTAGAGTTCAATTATTATAAAAAAATAAAATTCTACCATCACAGAAAAAAACTGAACTCAAAATGAGTCGGAAAAGTGACTCATTATGAGCTGCAACAAAAATGAGTAGGGAAGATGGCGCCACGTTCTATGTCATTTAACATGGACTCATTTTGAGTTGCAACAAAAATGAGTTCAAGTTTTTTCTGTGATTAAAAAAGAGAATAGAATGAAATTCTATTAAACAAAAACTAAAATTCTACTATTAAAAAAATGGAACCCAATTATCCAACAAAAAATGGAATTTCAATCATTAAATTCATTCCCTAAATGAATGACAACAAATGAGAAACTTTAATCACCGCCTCTACATCTATAAACACAAAAGGGCCATTGGAAGAGGGCCACGGAACTCTTATATATACATACACACACCAGGGCTACACACATTTTACGTAATTTAATTTAGTCGAAACATTTTCACCCTGTTATACCGCTGGAGGGTGCGGCTCCTCATGAAGCACATTGGCTGATTTGTCTTGTCCACTTTTTTCCATATATGAAACCATGCGGATATTCCCCCGAGGCACCAAGTGCGTGTTACGAGGTGCCTATAACTCTCAACTTTGTTTCACCGTATAAACTGAACATTAGGTCGTTTTCATATCAATGTACAACATATAATAATGTGTGTACAGGCGAATGAGTCAGAAGCAGAAGAAGAAGAAGAAGAAGTTATAACAGTGACATATAAATATTATAAATATCATTTTTAAAGCAAAAGGAGTACAAAATACAAAGTTTCATATTTTAACTATTGTTCTCGATTGTACAAAAATATATTAACTCGAACCTGGTACGAAGGTTGACCGTCGTAAGTCGAAAAATAATCAGAATTCAATCTTGTCATTTCAGGGTTATATCAAAGCATAATCATTTCATAGTTTTTATTATTAGCAATATATATATATATATAGGTAACTATAGAAATCGACATTTATTTTTTCCCTATTATCGATTTGACCTCAATATAGAATTCGAAAGTTCTCTTAAATGTATAACTTTCCTGGATTTCTATAAACTAAAGAATGATGATTTTCAAACGTTCATAGATTTTTAGTTTTAGGCTCCAGTTCCTTTAGTTTTCTTTAGATCTATTAGTTTTATTTTTCATTTCCTTTTTTTATTAGTTTGGTATTTTTGGTCATAAAAAATGCATAGCACAAATTGTTATACAAAGTTTAAGAAATACAAAGCTCAAAATATACAAATGATCAAAAAATACAAGGCATAAATACACCAAGTGTTGAAAATTAATAGAATTAATTAAGAGATTAATTTAAAAAATATGCAAAGCATAAAAATGTACAAAGTTTAAAAAACATAAACATAAAAATATACAAAGTTTAAAAAACACAATCATAAAATATGCAGAGCACAAAAATATACACAAACTATTTTTAAAAAATTACCATAAAATATGCCAATTTTTAAAAACTTCAAAGCAGAAAATATCAAAGTTCTTTCTTTCTTTTTTTGTATCTTGTATTTACAACATACAAAAAAGAATACAAAATGTTGTTACGAGATAATTTTTTCCATCAAACCGAATCGATTGTAAAATTGTCCTCGAGAGAATTTTGAACACAATACAGAATTGGAAAGAACTCGCATAGCTGAATATTGAGGTGGAATACTTGGAAATTCCGGAGCAACAAACTTTGAATCAACCGCGTGTTAAGAGTCTCTCTCTCTCTCTTAAGTATACTCAAGAAAAACGAAAAAACAACTCGGTTGCATGAAAATATAAATCGTCTTTAGAGCTGGAAGTTCAATTTCCATACCGCACTATATTCCACACCACAATCCTCTTCGATAAAAAAAAAAAAAATTCCCCATTCTCTACATTTTCTCTCTATCGCACACCTCCCTGACAAGGAGAAATAAAAATATCAAATGCAAACTAGAACAAAAAAAAAAGAAAAGTGACAAACCAAAGAAACAAAAACCAACTCGTTTCTTATGCATATTCAAAAAATCCCAAAAAAGAAATAAATACTTCCTAACACGTGAATCAGTTTTGAAATTCAAGAAACATGAGTATAAAAGAAGAAAAAGTTCCAAAAGGGACCTGATTTATCGAAAATATAACATGAATCTCGGGGATAGAATGGAAATGAAGAAAAAGTGCAAGTGTCTAGACTAAAATGTGAACTTGAGAAAATAAGAAGGGCGCGGTCTCTCGTCTTAGGTATGCCTCCTGACGGAACAGTTTGCGAATTAAACCATTAGCGCTAATGAGGGAATCTGAAGTCAATTAAGCAGACCGTGATAATATAGGCTTGATAAGCCAGGAATCGATGAATATGCAAAGTGTGGTACGGCCACCTGCCGCACGCTTCGTTTTCCATCGTTTAGAGCCAAGAAACGATTCACACATATAACCTCTTTCTCCCTCTCTCTCTCTCTCTCCTATATCTCCATTTTTTTTTCTTTACACATATTATTATCAACTCTCCATCTAGTATTATAATATACAATTGACGAAAGACACATTCAAAACTTTATTAAATATTAATATCATTTTCTCCGGGTGAATAAATCAAAGAGAAAAATATAAATCACCTTGTGGCTCGCAAATCATATCTGCGACGCAGTAAAATATATGACCAATAAAATTTTTTTCCCTTTAAAACCGAAGCATATATTTTATCACAAAAACCAGATCGATTTTCAGGCCCACAAAAAAGGTGATATTCTCCCCCTACTTAAAAATTTCTCGAGATAAAAAATTTAATTTATTTTAAATTTAGATCACTCTCGTTGATCAAGTAAATATATATTTACATAAATATCAAATATTCTTTGTGTCAATTAAACATTTTCAATACATATTTTCTTCAAATAGTAGAATTATTAGTTCAAATAAAATTAAATCGATTATAACAAAAATTGACGAATTTCAATAAATATTATGATTTAAGTAAATATTTGTTTGATAATAGACATTTTCTTATTTAAATAAAATAGTTTTTATTTAAATCAAAATTTTTTTGCATATATTAATTAAATTATACACTGAAAAAAAATTATTTGATTCAAATATGTCATTTTGTATAATGGCAAATAATTATTTACCTGAATCAAATAATTTTTAATGAAGTTAAATAAAATAGTTTTTATTCAAATCGAATAATTTTGGTTTATGTGAAATAAATTATACATTGAAAAAAATTTATTTGATTCAAAAAATTCATTTTGTATAATGGCAAATAATTATTTACCTGAATCAAATAATTTTTAATTTAGTTAAATAAAATAGTTTTTATTCAAATGAAATAATTTCTGTCTATATCAAATAAATTATACACCGAAAAAAATTTATTTAATTCGAATAAGTAATTTTGTCTATTTCAATTAATTATTAACTTAAGTCAAATAATTTTTAATTGAGTTAAATAAAATGGTTTTTATTTGATTCAAATAAGTCATTTTGTCTTCTGGCAAATGACTATTTACTTGAATCAAATAATTTTTAATTGAGTTAAATAAAATAGTTTTTATTCAAATCAAATAATTTTAGTATTTGAAGCAAATACCATTTTAATTAATTGAAATATAATTTATTGGATTTAACTAAATATCTATTTGATATTAGGCAAGTATTCGATTATTTGAATCGAATAATTTTTTTCACTTAAACCAAAAATTTCAATATTTAAATAAACATAATTTACTGATCTGAAATCGACTTTAAGACACAAAAAGTAAGTCGTTATATAGTCGATTCAAACTTCAAAGTATAAAAAAACATTAAAAAATCATTCATTTTATTCAGAATTGTCACAAAATTTAATTTTAATTTTCAAAAATATTTAACTAAATTTGTTCAAAAGTTCAATAATTTTTTTTTACAATAATTATTAAACATTTTTGCATTAATTCAAACATAAAAAAAATTCAATTTCAAACCTTGTGAAATTTAAAAATTCCTAAAAATATAAATATTATACACTGAAAAAAAAATATTATTTAGTTCAAAAAACTAAATACATGCCTAATACCAAATAAATATTTGATAGAAGTAAATATTTATTTACTTCTATATAATAAACATTACTAAACAAAAAAATTTATTTGATTCAAAATTTCAAATAACCGATTACTTGTCTATTATCAAAAAAATATTTACTTGAAACAAATAATTTTTAAGTAATTTAAACAAATTTTATTTTTAACCACTAATTTCAGTGCTTTAAGTAAATATAATTTAATTGACTCAAACAATTCGTTTATTTGAATCAAAATAAATTTTTCTTACGGTGACGAAATCACTTTTTTGAATAAAATAATTTTTTGTTTTGCATCTTTTACAAAATTCAATTATTTTCCAGAATTTTTAAATACAATATTCTTCAAAAAATTAGTTATTTTGAATAATTTTAAGCAAATTTTTCCGAAAATAGAATTATTCGAAAAAAAGTTCGCCTACAAAACGTTTGGAATTCAATTTTTCAAAAATAAATTTTACGAAATTTCCATTATTCGAAAGTTTTTCAATAAATCATAAATTTGGCAGAATTTTAGAATTATAGTTGCTAAAAAGAACTCAATTTAATTAAACAAAAAACCTAAAATGATTTTTATATTTAAAGCTTAATTTTTTTTGCGTGAAACTTTTGAAATTTAATTATAAAAATTATTACCATAACTCTCTCAATATTCGGTTATTTTTTAGAAATTTTAATTCAGCTTCACCCAGAGAAAATTATTATTTGAACCAAATATATTTTAGTTGACTTAAATAAACGTATATTTGTCTCAGAACCAACTAGACTTTTTATTTGTTTTAAATAAAATTTATATTTGACATAAATAAAACGTATTTTTGAGTTAAATAAAATTTTATTATTTTTTATATTTTGATATAAAAAAATATATAAAATTTAATATAGTTCTATTAAATATCAAAAATATCAATTAAATTCCAATATAACTGTACTAAATTTTGCATAATTTCTTTTAAGAAAAATTTGATATTTTCCCACTACTTAGTTAAAATTTCTAACTTTTCTAATATTCCCAATCTGCTGCAAGTCATTTATTATTGTGAAAATACATAAAGATGTAAAAAATAAATCTAACTCAAAAATAACTTTCAAAAAATACATTTAAAACTATAAATCTTTCTAAATTAGTTTAAATGAATAACAATTTCACTTTTTCCTAAAAAAAATGGGGGGGGGTAAATTTAAAAAAAAAATATTTCACGTAATTTGTAAATTTTTCTTCGTAGCGCGTCCAAAAGGTATAATTACATTTATATAAATAAATTTTGAAATTATAAAGTAATTAGTATTTTTCTCCTAACTTTTCATCTAAAGCAAATTCTTATTAAGCGATTAGAATAATTTATATAATCGTAATTGAATTGAAATTATTGTAATTTGTATATTGATAGGCAGTGAATTCAACTTTAGAGAATACTTGCTCAAGCGTTCCATGTTTATTTACGTAAACCAACGTAGCGCGAACTTGTCTTTATTTTATACAGGGAGGATCAAGTGTCAGTAGAGCGTCGAGTTACATCGTGTTTCGAGACCTACATCCCTTTCACCAAATAGCCGAAAAGAATCTCGAATATTAACGTATTTTCAGATTACATTCATCCCAAGGAATGCGTAAACATCAATAATATTATACTTGAAATTCATCAAGAATCTTGGAAATAATAAATGAAAAAAAAAATTCCAATAATCTCAAATAACAATATTTTTCCCTCTCGAAATATAATAATTTGAAATAAAGGGAAAATGTCTCTCACATTATTGACATACTCTCTAAATTTGAATTCGTAAAAATGTTCTCTAATTTGAATTATTACTGATTTTTTGCCTTCGAATCAGTAAATTTTCTAATAAATAAATAAATTTCCTAGAAAAAATTAGTAGAAATTACTAATAATCATAGTAAAATTAAAAAAGCAAAAGGTCAGTCAATTGTTTTTACTAATAAATAGTAAATTCTACTATTTTCATAGTAAAAAAAAATAAAAAAATACTAAAAATTTAAAAAAAACTCTAAAAATACTCTCATTCAAAGGTAAAAAGTTATTCACTAAATTAGTAAACAGTTTTTTCTAAGGATATCAAATTGAAACAAAAAACGAATCAAACATGTTGTAAATCAACGTTTTGATTCTCTTTTTGTTGTAATTTGAAATCCTTACAAAAACTGTGAAATAAAATTTAGACAGTATTATTAAATTTGTAAATAAAAATAAATGTAAATAATATATGCAATATTAACAAATAATTTAATTATCAAAACAAAAATATTTTAAAGAAAACCAAAAAAAGGGCTAATAGCAAAAGTTTTAAATACTTTTCAAAAAAAATAGTTAACTTATTCCTATCCAAAACTATGGCATAAATAAAAAAAAATAACCTGAATGAAAATTACTCGTTTCTTTAGACCGGAGAGAAGAATTTAAGTCACTTTAATTAAACAGTAAATTACAACAATAAAGAGGCGTATCGTACTAATTTCATCTGTTTAAAAAAGTTACATAAAGAATAGTTATATATACTTGAAAAGCATGAATTTCATATATAACTGTTAACATATATAATGATCTTGTAATCATAAATAAAATTAACAAAAGAACATCTAACAATTTCCAGCGTTTTCATATATAATATGAAAAGAAAAACAAACTTAATGTCTAAACGCATTAATTTATTTACAATAAAGAAAAACACACATATTTGCAAGTCTAATAAATAAAAATCATTCAGTTTAACAAAACTGGATTCTATATATATATACATTATAATATTATAAAAAAAAGAGGGGAAAAATGAAGGAAAGAAACAAGTTAAGAATTAAAATTCACTCCGATAAAAACAGAAAGAAATACTGTAATTATTACAGATAGTATCAGTTCAAGAAGTAATAGTATAACTTTTCTGTATAAATATTACGTAAAATTTAATGAATTCTTGGAAAAAAATGTGTATATGCAAAAAATAATCACATACATAAATTTTCAAAATTCGTTTATCACATATATATCACTTTTTAAATCGAGTAAAAAATTTGTTTAACATATCAAATTAAATGACAATTGCATATATAATTATCGGTTTATTTATAATTAGCCGAATTTAATGATGTGACTAAATAAATAACGGTCATAAATGTTGCATATTTATACCCAACACAAAAAAAATCTTCACCTGGAACAACTACAAAATTCACTAAATTAGCGAAATTTTTTGTTATTGCAACGAATACTTTTGCTATTTTAACAAATACTTTCGCTATTTTAACTAAAATTATCGCTGTTCCAGTTAAAGGTTCTTTTTCGTGAAAGATAAGTTCTTAGAGCCGAATAGAAATTCATTTTATACAAATAAATCTTATTTGAATGCTACTAGTTTTTTTTGGATTCAATAAATTTTAATTCAATTAATTATATGCGGTTCAAAAAAAAATTTTTATTGTTCACCAAAAAGAATTTTATTTGATTCAGATAAGTTTCATTTGCTTCGAATAAATTGTTTTTACTTATAATAAATTTTATGAGCAAAGAATAAATTTTATTTTTTTCGAATAAAAATTTTATTTCTACTCAAAATCAATTTTATTTGATTCAAGAGAATTTTATTCGCTTCAACTAAATTTTACATAGTTCTAATAACTTTTACTTAGTTTGAATAAATTTTATTTGCTTCGAATAAAAATTTTATTTTTTCTCAGCAGAAATTTTATTTTATTCAAATAAATTTTATTTGCTTCGACAAAATTTTACTTTGTTTGACTAAATTTTATTTGCTTAAAATAAATTTAATTTAATTCAAATAAAAATTTTATCCACTTTTAATAAATTTTATTTGCGTCCAGTATATAATATTTAGATAAAATAAAAATTTTATTCTTGCCCAAAAACAATTTTTATTTCGTTGAAATAAATTGTATTTGCTTCAACAAAAGTTTATTTTCTTTACATAAATTTTATTTGGTCGCAAAAAATTTTAATTTATTATTTTTTTTTTTTAATTTTAATTGTTTTTCAATAAATTTTATTTGACTACAAAAAATTATCATCAGTTCAAATAAACATTAATTTTGCTCAAAAATTATTTTACTTCGTTCAAAATTTCAAATAAGTTGTATTTGCTTCAACTTAATTTTATTCTCTTTGACTAAATTTTATTCAGTTCGCAAAAAATTTTATTTCACTTTAATAAATTTTATTTGTCATCAATAAATTTTCAATGAATGGAATAAATTATAATCAGTTTAAGGAAAAATCCGACAAACAATCGGAACAAAAGTTAGTCCAATGTCATTATTTCGTATTAAAAAAAAAATTTTATCTTAAGTTTCGTCCGGTAGAAACGTAAGAAATTCAATTTTCTACATTTTGAACGTTTTAAAATTATATTTGAATAAAAATTATCCCTTTTTGTCAATAAAAAATTATTTAAATTATAACGCAACCTAAAATTTAACAAATGTTTCTTATTGACAAAAAATTGGCATTTTTGTTCAAATGCAACTTTTCATCGTTTTAAATATTCAAAATTAAATTCTTCGCCTTTCCACCAAGACGAATTAGAAATTTAATTTGTGTTTTTCCATTAAATAACGAAATTTTGACATTTGACTAAACTTTGATTTGACTTTGCGTCAGATTCTTCCTTAAATAAAAATTATTTTTACTCCAAAAATCATTTTGTTCGGTTCAAAATTTCAAACAGAATTTATTTGGTTAGGAATAAAAAAATTGTTATTTGATTCAAAAGGAGTTTAATTTGATTCAAAAAAGAATTTAATTTGATTCAAAAAGAGTTTTATTTCATTCAAAAAGAATTTAATTTCATTCAAAAAAGAATTTAATTTTATTCAAAAAGAATTTTATTTCATTCAAAAAGAATTTAATTTCATTCAAAAAGAGTTTAATTTGATTCAAAAAAGAATTTAATTTGATTCAAAACGAATTTTATTTCATTCAAAAAGAATTTAATTTGATTCAAATAAATATTATTTGTTTCAACTAAATTTTATTTACTTTGAATAAATTTTATTTGGTCGCAAAAAAGTTTAATTTATTAAAATTTTATTTGATTACAAAAAATTATCGTCAGTCCAAATAAAATTTCATTTTGATCAAAACGTATTTTGTTTGGATTAAAATCTCAAATAAGTTTTATTTGCTTCGAATAAATTTTATTTCTTTCAACTAAACTTTATTTACTCCGAAATAATTGTATTTGCTTTAAATAAATGTTACTAAGCTCGAATTTTTATTTAGTTTATTCAATTCGAATAAATATTATCTACTTCTTTAAAAGAAAAAAGTATAAAAATTGTGGCTTAGCAACAATTTCTATATGTTTTTTTATGTCTCAACTTGATACCCTGAGAAAAATTGTGAGAAAAAAATAAAATTCGCCTGACTGACAAATTAATCGATTCGTCATTTGTCAAGGCGTACACATTGGCAGTTCGAATATAAGGGATATACGACGATTACTACTTGTCTCACCACACTGAGGTTGTTACTACTACTACTTGGGCCGTATTCTCGAATCGATGACCCTAGATGTCGCATGCGACAGACCATGCGAGATCGAAAAACTTATTCTCGAACGCGTGTCGCATGCGAGATTTCATGTCGTGTGCGACAATTTTCGAATGGTTCATCTCGAGTGGGTAGTGACCACTCGAGATGCAAAGTCGCATACGAAATGCTAGTGAGAAATAAGGTTGTGTGTCATATTGATAATAAACGTATATAATACAAAGTAGTATTAGTGTGCATAAACCGTATGCTAAAGTAAGAAAAACTGTACAATATAACCAAAATGTAGGATTTAAAAATTTAACGTAATCTTATAATGAAATAAAAGTTTATGTAACAATTTTTCAAATTATCTTTTAAGCTGATTTTAATAAGTATCATTTATAATAAAAAATTTAAATGTTTTTGTTATTTTTGTAAATATAATATATAATATAAATTTTCAATTATTATTAATTATTTATTATTTTTAGCAGCTATCTGTTAACACTTTTAAGTTAGTTTTTATGTATATGCTTTGGTTTTTGTTTTTATATTGTTTGACAAATTAAAAATATGCAGGTATTTTCTTGATTGTATATTCCTGTTTCATTTTTGTAGAAAATTCTTAATTTTCATAAGGAAATAATTTGCATTATTTCTATTTCTTAGTATTGCAACTGCTTTAATAAAATTGAAAATTTTTCATAGATCCAGGGAAAAAGGTTTATATAAAGTCCATTTGTCTATTAGGTACAAATTTTAATTAAAACTGAAATTTTTGGAAAATAAGGAAAAAATATTACTTAAAAAAATGTTCAATTACATTTATTTATTAACTAATTTAATTTTAAAGTTATTCGAAAACATCAGTAACTTTTTTTTTAAATAATAATTATTTTTTCCCATAAGATTTTACATTATTTAAAAAAAAATTTGAAATTAATTGAATTTTGTAAGAAGAATTTTATTACTCTTTATTTAATTATTTTAAAGTGAACGGGCATGATCATCGCTCAATAGTACAAATAAGTACTATTAAAACAATTTCACATAATTAATTGACCGCATTGTTGCACACTACTAACATAAAAAATTTAAGTACGCATCTTCCCAATGAATTTATTAACTGACACTAAAAAAATTTTTAAATAATTAATTTAATATATTCTGCAATCATTTATATGTATTGACAAATTTAACTAATTTTAGAAGAATTTTAATTTTTAAAGTTCTTCAAAAATCTGAGTATTAAAATTGTTAATTAAATTCCTTAAACATTGAAATGTTATGAAATTGTAAAAATGCAACTTTTTTAAAATAGAAAAATTAATATTCATATTTAATTTTTCTTTGCGTTTTTTCTATATGTCAAATTCTCTTCTACCTTAATTCTTATTGGTATATAAGTATTTGGAAACGACGGCAACGCTGTATGAATGTCGCACACGGAAATTTCCGAACAACCTATCTCGAATGGTCGTCGAGAATATACTTTTGAAGTCGCATGCGACATTAACCATTCGACATTTTACGCATACGAGAATTGTCGAAGGCTTTCGAGAATACGGCCCCTTGTCTTATTCGAGTGCGCGAGACCCACGCAAGTAGTAGAGTCTTCGCGAGTGATTCTTACCGATTTCAGTGGGTTAAGACCGAATTGAACAGACTCGACTATGCTGAACTCAGGCGCAGACGTGTAATCTTCGGAGCTAGCCACTGGGCGGGGTAATGATACGCTCGTGAACAGAGATTGGTAGTGGGGTAAGAAGGTACCGACCGTTCTGACGCGCATGCCCTTAAGCTATGTCGTGGCTTCTGCCCATGGAGCAAAACAAAAAAAAACAAAGAATTCTAACTTTTTACCAGTTTACAAATTCTTTATGTATCTTTATATTTCACTCCTTCGCAAACATCGACTAAATTCCCTTTCCTTTCCTTTCGACTCTTTTCTCTGTGCAAAGCTATCTAATAAGAATTTTTAACTTCGAAAGAAAACAAAAATTCAATGCTACCAAAACTTTCAGAAAAGAGTTCTTCACTGACTCGATTTTCACTCCCGAAATTTCAGTCACTACAAATTTTAACTCACTTATAAATCAATAATTCAACATCGAAAAGTCAAGTGACATTTTGATGTTGAATCAGTCAAACTTCTGATTCATTAATGAAAAGCTTTCTGCTGATAAATCGAAAAATTCTTATATGAAAAGTGAAAGTCCTCCGTTACTTCAAATTATTCCCATACACTGAGAAAACGGTATATTTGATTCAAACATATTTTATTTAAATTAAACTTAAAATATCTTTGCTATACAGTCAATCATATTTAAGTTTAATTCAAACATATTTTTTGGTTCATTTAAAGAAATAATATATTTTATTCAAACATAAAATGTGATTGATTTTAAATTAATTATAACCAACTTTTAAGTTTGAATCAAACACAAAATTTTCAAACATATTTTTTGTTTAAATTAAAACAGAAAATAATGTTTGAATTAAATATATTTATTCAAACAAATAATATTTTTAAATCAAAGCAGTAGATATTTTCTATATATTGAGATTAAACTTACAAACTATAATTTCAACTAAACAAAATCTTTTAAAATTATTTTTTTATTTAATTTAAGTATAATGTTTTCTCAGTGTACAAGCGAATAAACAAAATTTTTATTTGGAGGAAATTTTCAATCTATTAAAATTTCCAAACTTTTGAAAAATTTGAGGAAAAATGTAATCTTTATCAATACAACTTTTCATTGTTAAAAAAAAGTGGTCGATCTGTATTATAGGTGTCAAGTTTTTTTCAGCAAATTACCATTTAATTAATGCAAATCAGTTCATTTTCTTCTTTTTTTTTGTAAATACAACGCTAAAACTAAATTACTAGAATAAAAAAGTTCATATTTGTAATTATTTTCGTTTCTTTTTTTTTTAATTGTCAAGCTACTGTTTTTGACAGAACTAAAATTTTGGAAGTATAAATAAATAAAAATGACTAATTTTCTTTACAAACTATTAATATTTAATTCATTATTATGTGCAATATGAAATGTTGAAATGTTGACAACTTTAGAAACCGAAAAGAACTAAAAAAATTACAGAGAGCCCTGAAATAGTAATTAACTGAAATTAGCAGCAACATTTTTACTCTACTCTCTAAATTTAAATTAGCTGAAGTTTAGAAATAACTAATTATTTAGTATATTTTGTAACTAATTCAATTATTTTACTTTAACTGATTTTTTAAGTTTTTTTTTATACTGAAAATCAATAAGTTTTAACTGATTCAGAAGCAAAAAGTCAGTCATAGGTTTTGAGTTAAAAATTACATTTGTTTCAAATCTACAAATTCAAATTTACAGAGAATTAAATTTGACTAAGTAAAAATGTTTACTAATTTGAGTTGAATTAGTAATTCTATTTTTGCTTATAAATTAGTACACAGAGAAAACGATTTATTTGATTCAAACATATTTTGTTTAAACCAAACTTAAAATATCTTTGCTATACAGTCAAACAAATTTAAGTTGAATTCAAAACATATTTTTGGGTTCATTTACAGAAATAATATATTTAATTCAAACATAATTTATAGTTGATTTTAAATTATTTATTATCAACTTTTAAGATTAAATCAAACAGAAAATTTTTAAACATATCTTTTGTTTAAACCAAAACAAAAAATATGTTTGAATTAAACATAATTATTCAAACAAAAATTATTTTTGAATCAAAGCAGTAAATATTATTTATATATTAAAATTAACCTTACAAACTAATTTTAATGAAACAAAATCACTTAAAATTATTTTTTTATTTAATTTAAGTATAATGTTTTCTCGGTGTAAATATCAATTTTTTAAAAACATAAAGAGAATCACTTATTAAAATTAGAACATTCTAAATTTGAATCATTTAAAAATCATAATTATTTAACAGACAATCAGTGATGAGTATGACTTTTTGCTTCTGAATTAGTTTAACTTGACTAATTGAATTATTAAAAAAAAACTTATTTTCAACAAATTGTCAGTAAAAATACTACTATTTGAATTAGTGACTTACTTTTTGCTTCTAAATCAGTTATTGTTAACTAATTCAAATTTAGAGAGTATAAACTTTTTTAGTAATTGAAAATTTTACTCTCTAACTTTGAATCAGTTAAAAATTATAGTTTTAACTGACAATCAGTGACTGATCTTTAGCTTTTAAATTTGTAAATTTTATAAATATTTACTAATGTCTACTAACTCATTAGTAAAGTTTACAAATTGAAAAGCAAAATATTAGTCAGTAATTTAAATTAGTAAACAGTTTTAATAATTTAAATTTAGAGAACAGAATTTAATACTAAGTGAAATGATTGATTAAAAGTTCTATTCAGCTACTCTCTAAATTTGAATTATGTTTACTAATTTAAATTAGTGATTCTGTTTTTGTTTTAAATTAGTAAATTACAAATTTTAAAAGCAAGAAGACAGTCGCTAAATAAAATTAGTATTCTCTTAATTTTTCTCAGGTAAAAATCATAACTATTTAACAGACAATCAGTGACTGACTTTTTGCTTCTAAATCAGTTATTTTTAACTAATTCAAATTTAGAGAGTAAACTTTTTTAGTAATTGAAAATTTTACTCTCTAACTTTGAATCAGTTAAAAATTATAGTTTTAACTTAGTAATATTTATTAATTTAAAAGCAAAAACTCAGTTACTAATTCAAATTAGTAAACATTTTTACTAATTCAAATTTGGAAAAAGATATGAGTCATTATTCACTGATTGTCAAATTAAAAGATTACTGGAAATTTTTGTCACACATAATATATTGAAAATTGCAGTTATTTATTTAAGTGTCGAATCAATTAAAAATTACTTATAATTCAATAAAATTTAACTCACTTACAATACAATTCCACTGATTAAAATCGAAATAATTTTACTAAAATCTCAGGCAATAAATTTCACTGATTCAATAAGTAGAAAATAGTTTTAAGAAAATGGGAGCGAATTTAAACTGTGAGAATCTAAACAAATAGCTTTTCCTATGAATAAATCCGTATCATTAAAATAAGAAGCAAAATGTAAAATATATTCAAATTATGCAAAAAAATTTGCAAACCCATAATAGATATTAGTTTGGCCGTGTGTAAAATTACACCTGCCAGAAGGTGTACACTGCCCTTATTGTTTCACATGCTAGAGTATTTGTAAATATGTAAAATGAGAAAGGGAGGCAATCTCGGGGGCAGAGGGAGGATTTGGATACCCTGTGTTTATTACGAGATCACCAGGCATTTTCCCTCACGTTTTGCGTACCGCTTCGCATCTCCAATCCTAAACATGCAAATTCACCTGAAACGAGCGGACAGCAAAATGAAGGGATGCAACTCTCGATTAATCATCGGTTTCTCAGACGTGTCCGCCGGGATTCTCAGTACAAGAGAGGATCGAGCCATCTCTCTCATTCTCTCCTTCTTTCCAATGTGTGAGCTATTACTTACATGTGCACAAGTGAGATACATCGAAGATTGGAAAGAAACTTTAGCGGGGGATGTAAGAAAAAATAATCGCTCTCGAGCAATTTCAACTCGACGTTTAAAGTGCAAAGAACGTAAATGTGAGTTTATATTGAAAGACAGGGTCAATCACGGGAAACAGGGTCGACATCAATTGTAGACTCTATCTAGAACACTCTAATGACGTGGAAAAAAAATTTATCTCAATTCTATAAAAAGAGAGACGAACGAAAATCGAAAAGAAAATTACTAAACTACCATCTATTTGCATTAAATTCTACCTTCTTCCATTAATTCTGTACCTGAATATATTCAATTTTCGTCTATTCAAGTTTTTTCTGTATTTCTATAAAAATATACTGATCTAATCAGGGCCTGATTGCAATCAGGCTGGATACCGACTAGAACCCGGTAAAAATTACTGCAAAACAATTATTTTCATTTTGTTTTCACTCTACGCTAAAAACCAGTATTACACTCTACTTTTGGTGCAGTAAAGATCTTTACTAATTCGAATTAGTGACTGACTTTTTGCCATTGAATTACTAAACTTTAGGAATAAATTAACAGATAACTATTTTCTCTGTTTATTAATAAAATTCAAATTTTGCTTTTAAATTAATAAATTTAACTAATGAATTAGTAAATATTAGTAAAACTTACTAATTCAAAAGCAAAAATCGAGTCACTGATTGTCAGTTAAAACTATAATTTTTAACTGATTAAATGTTACAGAGTAAAATTTTCAATTACTAAAAAAGTTTATACTCTCTAAATTTGAATTAGTTAACAATAACTGATTTAGAAGCAAAAAGTAAGTCAATAAGTCATATAGTAGTATTTTTACTGACAATTTGTTGAAAAAAAGTTTTTTTTTAATAATTCAATTAGTCAAGTTAAACTAATTCAGAAGCAAAAAGTCAGTCACTAACTGTCTGTTAACTAATTATCATTTTTAACTGATTCAAATTTAGATAATACTAATTTTAATGAGTAATATTCTTTATGCTCTTTAAAAAATTAAAATTTACTAATTTATAAGCAAAAATAAAATTACTAATTCAATTCAAGTTAGTAAATATTTTTACTTAGTCAAGTTTAATTCTCTGTAAATTTGAATTTGTAGATTTGAAAAAAATATAATTTTTAACTCAAAACCTATGACTGACTTTTTGCTTCTGAATCAGTTAAAACTAATTGATTTTCAGTAAAAATTTGACTAATTTTCAATAGAAAAAATAACTACAAAATTTCTTAAACTTCACTAATTGAATTAGTTAAAAAATCACTAAATACTCTCTAAAACTAAATCAATGGAATTTCACTGACAATCAGTTAAAAGTGATTGAAATTTCAGTCATCATTTTTTTTAATTGGCCAATCAGTGAAACATGAGTAAAATAAAAATAGAATAGAAATAGTCACTGTTTCTCAATCAAATTTCACTGATTCAGTTTTAGAGAGTAATTTGTTAATTTTAACTAATTGATTAGTAGAATATTACTATTTAAATTAGTTACTGACTTTTTGATGTTAAATAAGTTTTTGTTTACTTCAACTAATTCAAATTTAGAGAGTAGAGTGAGAATGTTGCTGCTAATTTTATTAATTACTAATTCTGGGATCACTGTGATTTTTTAAGTTCTTTTAGGTTACTGAAGTTATCAACAATTCAGGATCGAAAACTATTTTTACTTCTTTTTATTGATAAGCTTTTAACTAATTCCATTTTTTTTCATTCCTCTATATGAGATAATAATTTATAAGGACTTCTTTTTAAAAACTTTTGGAACGTTTGTGGTTTTTTTCAGTTTAGTAAAAAAAGGTTTGTCGATGCTCAGCGTCGGCGCCAACTTCAGGAACCTAATTTTTTTTCAAAGAACATTTCGTATAAGAAAAAGGGGATTTTAATTTTAAAAAAAAGATAACTTTAAAAACAAAACTTTCAAATTAAATGAGTGGACGACTTTTCTTTACTTCAGATTTAGAGCGTCAGTCCTCTATAAATAGTTGTTTTGTTTTTAGTTTTATAAACAGTAGTTTGCCAATTAAAAAAAAAGAAACGAAAATAATTACAAATATGAACTTTCTTATTCTAGTAATTTAGTTTCAGCGTTGTATTTCCAAACAAAAAGAAGAAAAGGAACTGATTTGCATTAATTAGATGGTAATTTGCTGAAAAAAGAACTTCACATCTACAATACAGGTCGGCCACTTTTTTTTAACTATGAAAAAGTTGACATGCTAAAAATTAGATTTTTCCTCAAATTTTTCTAAAGTTTGGAAATTTTAATAGATTGAAAATTTCCTCAAAATTTAAATTTTTTTGATTCCCTTACACGGAAAAGCACATTCCACTAGAACAGCGATTACTTTCCCTGGAATGGCGAAAGTATTCGCTACAATAACTAAAAATTTCGCTAATATAGTGAATTTTATAGTTGTTGCAGGTGAAGAATTTTTTTTTCTTGTATAAGAAAATAATTTTTAAATAATTGAGGTATACGTTTTGAATGATTTTCAAAAGTATGAAAATTATTCCCTCAATAAAAAAATATAAATTCCAAAGTCAAAAAAATTTTAATTTGAAGTGAATTTTCAAATTTTGTAAAACTTCTGTTTTGTTTATTTTTTTCCGGGTTTTAATTCGATTCTTTTTTTCTTTCCTTTTTCCCCGTCCACGGTCTATTTGTTGCGATTCCATATAATAAAAAATTTTATTTCATATATTACAATTGTTGTGGATGGACGCATAATATTATGAGTAAGAGAGTAGTATAATACGCTCACTGATGAAAAGAACCTCCTAGACCTGATTCATACTGTGCACTTAAAAATCGTTTCCAAGAATCACTTTTAAAGAAATACGCTTGATTAATGAGTGCTCCTACTAAGAGGCCCACACAGTGTGTATTTACCTGCATGCATATATACCTCTTTCTTTATAGCGTAAGAAAGGCAAATGAATGACAAAAGCAAGGAACTATGATTTGTGATTATCTTATGACATTTAATGTTGTAAAACTTTTGTCTCGCATATCTGTGTGTATATATAACATAAACATTATACATATACATACGGAAATTGTCAACAGTCATCTGTATACTTTAAAAAAAAATATATTTGTCACATTTTTTTAAACACTTCGTTTAATGAATATTCAAAAGTATCATTTACAATTTTTAACCTAAAGATTAAAATTGAAAAATGTGCTAACTGAATAATTTTGTTTTTCAGATATATTAATAAATTCTAGGACCTCTTGTGAGCGATTAAATTGAATCTGCGTTTTCATCTAATAATAGCCTAAGAGTAAGAGAATAAAGAAGAAGAATCGAGACAAGAGTTTGAGACCAACAACTTTTGGTACCTTCAACAGCGTCTGAATACCAGGTTTCTTCATTGCGCGCGTTATTGCCCGCTCGACGACTCTACTCGACCCTTTCGCGTTGCTGAGGCATAAATTCACCTGTACTTTTCGCCTCGTTATGGCTCTATTCATACCATCGTAACTTCACGAGGATTGAAAATCCCCTTTCCAAAAAAAAAGAAGCGAAAAAAAACCAAGTATTTGATTTCACAGATAAATCAGTTGTTCCTAGTGCTTTCTCACACATAATGTCCTTTTAATCCTTAGCAGAAAATTATTCCTCTGCTCTAGAAAAAAAATTAACTAAGAAAAAAAAACACCCATACCAAAAAAACAACTCAAAAAAGAATTTCAATCAGAAAATGCTAATTAAATATCGTAATTTACTTTATCGGTAAATAAAAGAACTTTAACAGCAAATTAAATGCTATAAAGTCGTAAAAAGGAGAAACTTAATTGCTTTGCTGCCTTTAAATGTATCATTTTTATATACGAACCACACTATACTTTATACTTTCCCTCATGCAAAAATAAAAGCAACAAAATTAAATTATAAAAAAAGCTCAAATCATTTTTAGAATACGAAGAATCGTAAATTCCCAGTCCTTCAAAATTTCCCTTCAAAATTGTTCCCAAACATGCAGTCTGAATGATAAATCGAATAAAATTTCAATATTCTCTCTACTTCATTTCCAAAAGATATATATAAAACAGTCGCCAATATATTCTATACCAAAAGAAACGCAACAAACCTTTGAAAATATAATTTAAAAACGAAAGTTTGATCGATTCAATTCACCTCTTTTCCTGTTTCGAACTTCACTCTATAATTGTATGTTACAAGTCAACAAGTTTACTGTTGAAATTGCGAAATCGATTGTACCTAACTACCACTGTTGCGGTTTATAATGTGTACATTAACGTTTAAAATACATTACATTTCCCGGGGCTCATAATTTAGAGAAAAAACAAAGATCATACCCATTCGACGACAATTATACCCAAGTTCTAAAAATTATTAAAACAAAAATTATGTAACTTAATTAATTGCATACCAACTTCCGCTTCATGAAGGGAGAGAAATATCTGTGTCATCAAAAAATGTTTACATGATTCATCTGGAAATTATATATTAAATTCACTATCATTCTGTTTACACTGATTCACTGTATATCAGGATGGACGCAAAGATTGAATTCTGCTTTTCCCTAACTTTCAAACATAATTTATTTCACAAGGAGTCATTGATTTTTTTCATGTTTTATAATACTTAAAGATGAAAGTTATAAAATCATCACTATATATTATAATAATAGTGTTACCATAATTTCTTCAAAATTATGTTCATCATTTAAGTTCAATTACTATTTTTTAGAATTCATATAACTAACATTCTTTAAATGAATTATTTTTAATAATTTTTTTTAAAAACTTCTACGAGGAAATTGAATTTAATTGTTAACAATTCAATTTTGCAAAATTTTGATTATTCAGATATTCTTGAATTAAAAATACGATATTAGAAAATTAGTAGAAAATTACATTCGAAAATAATATTAAAAAATGAAAAATTCAAAGAATGTCAACAAAAAAATTCAAATAAATTTTTTTCAAAAAAATTAATTCTACAGAATTGTTAGTTAAAATGTATAAAAATTGGAAATTTTCAAAGATTTCAATTTGAAACCTTCATCAAATTCAATTATCTCTAAAAACGTATGCTACAATACTTTTAACATTCAATAATTGAAATTCATGTTTGAATAAATTTTTATTAGAACATTCTATGAGAACTCAATTATTTGAATACAAAAATAATTTATTTGATAATTCAGTGTTTCTTAAAATTGAATTCTAATAAAGAATTTTGTCACCAAATTTTTAAATTATAATTAATAATTGAAATAAATAATAAAATTTCAAAGAAGAATTTTATTTTTTAATCAAAATAACTGAATTCCTGTTAAATTTTTATTATTTATTAAAAAAATTTAATGTTTGTATTGAATATTATTGCAACATTTCTGAATAATTGAATTCTTTGGGAAATTTTTATTAAATTATTATTTATTTATTTATTATTATTAAATGAATCTATTAAAGTGTGAGAAACTCCGATTTTCAAAAATTTTAATTAGAAACCTTATAAAAAATTCAGTTATTCCTCAAAATTCACGCTGTATTTATTGCTTTTAATATTCAATTATTATCTGAAATTTTAACTGAAATGCATTGTTTTTAAAACATTTTATGTTAGAAAATTCTACGAGAATTCAAGAATTTAAATAAAAATGTTAATTATTTATTGAATAATTGAATGTTGCTTATAAAATTAATTTTTCATCAAAAATTTCATCAAAAAATTGAATCTCTGTAATTATTCATGAAAATAATTAAATTATTGCGCAGAAATTTATAGAAAAAAATTTGTAAATAATTGAATTCCTAAGGAATTTTTATTATTTATGAAAATAATTAAACGCTTTCATAGAATTTTATTACAATTTTTCGAAATTTTTTTAAAATAAATACTTTTAGTAAATTTTATTTATTTATTTACTGTTTTATGATAATTGATAGTAGATAATTGAGAAACACTTTTGAAAACAATAAAAAAAATTGCGAGGAATGTTACTAACATTTTTGAACAAATTTAAATTTTTTCAACAAATTTTAATAAAATGTTTATGAATATTTACATTTTTCGAAGAATTTCTTTAAAATTCTTTTAAAAATAATTGAAACACTAAAAATATTTTTATTATTTGTGAAAATATTTGAATGTCTGTAAAATAAAATTGTATGAATATTTATTATAATAATTAATTTATTGCGAAGAAATTTATAAAAAAAAGTTGTAAATACTTGAATTTTTTTACAAAATTTATTATTTATGAAAATAATTAAATTTATGTGTTTGCGTAGAATTTTATTAAAATTTTTTGTAAACAATTGAATTATTTTGGAAAATGTTATTAAAATAGATATTGAACATCTTTGAATTGAGAAAAATTTTTTAAAATAATTTAATTTTTGGAGAAGAATTTTGTTATTCATAAAATAATTAAAATTTTTAAGAAACTTAAAAATTTTTTTAGCATATTTGAATTTTCTAAGAAGAATTTTATTACTTTTGAAAATAATTGAATTTCCGCAATTAATTATTGTAAATTGTACAAAATTTAATTGTTTTTAGTGTTTGAATCTGAAATTCTTATATTAATCCATTATTTTCAATAATTATAAGTTATACATATATCAAAAAATGTAACTGATTTTAGAAGAATTTGAATTTTCAAAATTTTTCATAAATCTAATTTCTTTAAAATTTCTAACTAAATTAATTCAAAATTGAAATTTTTAGTTAAAATCCTATATTTAAGTTTACCTATTTATGAAAATCGAATTTGCAACTCTCTTTTAGAATTTAATTCATTTTGAAATGTTTCATTAAGATTATTTATTAAATAATTTATAAATAATACTTTCAAGATAGTTGATCAAGAATTAAGTAATTTAAAGAGTTCAAAAAGTTTATTGTTTAAAAATATAAAAAATTGAAGTTTTTGTATTAGAATTCGTAGTAGTTTCACAATTTATGAGGCAAACAAAAAATGCACCCAAATTCAGAATTTTCTTATGAATTCTAAAAAATTATTTTTTTTCTACTACTTCTATTTAAAAATCCACGAATTTTCCCTGATTTCCCTAATTTCCCTGACCTGCAACAACCTGGCTATAATGCAACATAAATACAACACTATTCAACGTACACTTATATCAGTGAATAAATTTTTTCTAAACGAAAACTTGGAAATTAATTTAAAATGCATTTTCAAATGAAACTCTTATCTGCTTGGGTATATAGGTATATATATAATAATGACGAGACGCATCTCGCACTTCTAGATCATCAATCACAATCATAATTTTTTATGGTAACTATATTACACATTTGAAAATCTAATTCGAATAACAAGCTTCATTCAAATATACAAGGCATTCATCAATTTGCAACATTCACAAGCTATGGTTTTTCAAATGAATTTTTGTAATTACAGAGATAATTCCACAATTTACATGTAATTACACCGAGAAATCTTGTGTTTGTGAAAATTATATATAATTACTATTACTGATGGCGATGGCTAATTGGAAAAAGTATTTAACAAGTGCTTAGTTAGGGATACTTGTATGTATATATATATACGTCTCAATTCTTTTCCTTTTTTTCGAATCTATTTTGTAATTTTTTTATATTACAAGAAGCAGTAGCTCTAAAAGGTGTGGCTGAAACGGCTATATAACACCTTTAACTTATCATTACGTCCACCAATATGCAAATCATTTATAACCATAGAGCACTAAAATTATGTATTTCTATGCCACATTACCGCTTTGAAAAAAATGTAAAAAACAAATATTATATCAATCAAATGTGGAGTTTTTTAAACCGGTTTTTGGAGACAATGTATTTTTTCCCTCATTTTCGAAAAGTAGGAATTAATTAATGTAGGTTCAAACTTTGAGTGACAGTTTCTACTGTTTTATAACCTACGCACTTTCGGTTAGTTTTACAAATTTAATTTTGAATTTTTAATTTATTAGTAAATTTTACTAATAAAAAGTAATTTCAGTTCTACTGACTTATCACTATAAATTTTACTGATATTACGAATTTATCAGTAAATTTTATTAATAGTAATTTCTACCAATTTATTAGCAAACTTTACTAATTCAAAAAACAAAAAGACAGTCACTAATTCGAGTTAATAAACATTTTTACTAATTCAAAATTATTTGAGTAAAACAAATAAAAAATTTGAAAAGCTATCAAAAAACATAATTTAACAAAAGAAAAAAAAATTTGTTTGAAATAATCGAATTTTTATTCAATCAATCAAATAAATGCATTGCTATCAAACATTTATTTAGTTCAACTAAAAATTTGCTTTAGATGACAAAGTTCATTTTTCGAACACAAAATTTATCAAACTTAACCGAATGTTTATTTAAATGAAATAAATATTTATTTGGCTGAATCACACTGAAAAAAAAATTTATTTGATTCAAATAACCGATTATTTGACTATTATCAAATAAATATTTACTTAAATCAAATAATTTTTATTTGAATCAATTAAATAGTATTTACTTCAAATACTGAAATATTTGCTTCAAATACAATTCATTTGATTCAAGTAAATAGTTATTTGATAACAGACAAAAAATTAACTTCAGCGAACTTCCATTAAAAAATAAGAATTCGTCCAAATGAAAATTTCAAAACAACACTATTAGTAGCGTTAAAAGTAAAATTTTTGAAAATAAATTCAAACACGAGTCTTGAAACATCGAGATCTTTGAGAAGATGATGATCATCAAGGTTAGCAAGCCAAGGGAAGTAAGCGCAGGTACGAACCGAGTGAATACTGGATTGGAAGACCTAAAGACGGGTTCGTTACGAGGCTATAAATGTGCGTTAAAAAACCATAAGGATGCGCAGCTTAATCACTTAAGAACTAATCGGGCCAAACTCGCGGAACGCAGCTCCAGGCCTATCAGAAAGATATGCCATTGACCCTTTCACTAAAATTATTTTCTCTCCGTCTTCTTTTTTTTTTCTCTCCATACATCATCTCTAAATAATTCATCTCGAAATTTATAGACAATCTCTCATCTAAAACATTTTCTACTATTCTAATAATTTTTAAATATTTTTAATATTTTTTAAAATAATTAATTCAACGCCGAAAAAAACAATATTCAGAGTCTTCAGAAGAAAATTATGCATCAAAATAATAGAGGAATTTGCTTTAAAAAAAAGCGAATATTTTGTTCCACGGTTACGAAAAAAATTTAATTTTGTTTTTCTCTGAATTCCAGACAAAATTTTTAATTTTTCCTCGACTCTAAAGAATATTCTGATACACTTTAAAAGTGATTAGGATACTCAAAAAAGTATTCGCTATTACATTTATTTACAAATTATTCGAAAAGATTAATAACTTCTTGTTTAAAGAAATATTTAATCATTATTAATTTTTAATCGATTTATTCATGTATTCGAATAATTATTTTCATAATTTTTATCTAAATTATTATTTTCTGAAATTTTTAACTAAAATTTTTCTTTAAATCAATTATTTTTAATAATTCTTGTAAACATTTTTTGAGAGTTTTCAAATTTGTTTGTTTCCATTTGTTTACAATTCAATTACACGAAAGTTTGAATCCTCGGGAATTCATATAATGCTTTTAATAATCAATTATTATTATTTAAAATTTTAATTAACACTTATTTTTAAATACATTTTTAATAGAAAATTCTACGAGAATTCACTTATTTAAATAAAAAAAAATGAACAATTTATTGAATAATTGACTGTTTCCTAAAATTCAACTCCCATAAAGTATTTTATCAACAAATTTTTAAATAATTGAATTCTTTTGACAAATTTTAATGAAAATTTTAAGTAAATAAAATATTTTATCAACAAATGTTTAAATAATTGTATTCTTTCGACGAATTTTAATGGAAATTTTAAGAATAATTAAATTTTTCGAGAAATTTGATTAAAATTGTATTCAAAATAATTTAAATTCTGCGATAAGTTTTATTATGAACAAAAATAATTGAATTCCTAAAACGAATTTTTTATTTATGAAAATAGTTAAATCCCTGTAAAAAATGTTATTATTTGTTATAATAATTAAATTATTGCGAAGAACGTTTATAAAAAAATTGTAAATACTAGAATTCTTGTAAAATTTGTATTATGTATGAAGAGTAATTAAATATTTGCGAAGAATGTTATTATGATTTTAGAAAATAATTGAATTTCAAAAAAGAATTTTATTATTTATAAAAATAAATTAAATTTTAATAAGATTCTTTTTTAATTTTTCGACATATTTGAATTTCTACGAAGAATTTTATATTTTTTGAAAATATCTGAACCCTACAATTATTATTTTAACTACTTCGAAATTATTTTCCTTATTTCAAATCAAATATTATTTTCTAAAACTTTAACTAAAATTCTTCTTTAATTTGATTATTTTTAATAATTTTAGAAAAATAATTTGAAATACTCCAATGAATGAATTAACTATGTGATTAAATGTTGACAATCTTTTTGGGACCAAAATATAAGACTTTTGAAAAAAAATTTTGCCAATTTTCAAATTCATTTGTTTTACATTCAAGCAATAATTTTAAATAAAATTAGTTTTTGAATAAATTTTTATTAGAAAATTCTACAAAAAATTCTACAATTCAAATTTAGAGAGTAATTTCTCAAAAACAACATTTTTTAGTATTTTTAATTATAAAAAGTTTTCAAAAATCAAATTTCTTTAAAATTTCTAATTAAATTCATTCAAATTTGAAATAAAAATAAAATTTCAAATTTAAACATATTTTGAAGTTGATCCATATTTAAAAATTGTAAACCACAACTCTTTTAAAATTCAATTAATTTTGAAATCTTTCAAGTAAAATTTTTATCAAATAATTTATAAATAATAATTTTATAATAGTTGTTCAAGAATTAAGTTATATAAACAGAAATTATTGTCAAGAATAAAAAAAATTGAACATTTTGCATGAGAATTCGTGGTAATTTCATAGTTTATGAGGTAAACAAAAAAGACACTAAAATTCAGAATTTCCCTATGAAAATTCTGAACTTGAATTGAATTTCAATGAATTCTAAAAAACTAATTTTTTCCAATATTTTAAATAAAAAATACCAGAAATTTCCCTGATTTTTCTAACCAGTTCTAATTGCCCTGACTTGTGTTAACTCGGTGATTTAAAAAAAAAATAGTTCGAGAAAAGTACGAAAATTAAAAAAAATAGAAAAAAAAGTCAAATTAAAAAATAGTTTTACTAGTTTTCCAAAAACTATAGTTTTTGGAAAACTATTTTTTAATTTGACAGTTTTTCAATCTATCAAAAAATCATCAAGAAAAAAAACTCTCCCTCCATAAGCTCACTGCAAACTGAAAACAAGATCAAACAATAAATCTTTGAAGATTAAAGAGAACACGATTCCTTGAAACATTTCTGCCTTTTTGTTTCAAAGTAAACATAATGGACTAAAGTTCCAAGGATAATATTTCTCTATTACTTCTTCGCTCCTCATCTCTTTATCGACGTCACAAATAAAAATCAAGTTCCTGGACTTTTGGTGTGAGCTAAAAGAAAATATCGCGGCGAGAGGAAAAAAAAATCCGAGAAAAGCAAATCCGCGCTCGCGCAAACACCACCCCCCTTTTTGCCTTTTATACAAAGTGAAGCTGACAATCGGAGAAGGTCAAGAGAGAAACTGACTAAAGTATAATCAGGTTTCCGACGACTGAGTTCTTCGTGGCCGAGTGTAATAACAGTAATCCCTCTCCCTTTGACTCTGCTGGCAATTTGGCCGTTCGCTCAAAAACTCCAAATTATAGAAGCTGCTGTCATTAGCGAAGGAACGGCGCTACATTTGGCGAACCGTGGTAAATTTTTTGGAAACAACTCGATCCGCGAAATCTCCCTGCAACTCACATTCTATACATAAACAATACCTGTGTTTAAATGTCTTGCAATTAAACCAAAAAAAAAGGAGACGAATATTTACCTGTCACTCTACTAAAAAAAAAAAGAAATTCCATCTCTTAATCTCCAGACGTTTTTCACTATTGATTTCAAAAATGCAAAATAGTTTCAAAAACAGTCACAAAATATTTGTATATTGCAGATTCTCAGATAAAAAATTCGAAAATTGTCAAACTCGGAATCTGTCAAAACCGAAATCAATAAAGCTCGAAATCTATAAAACATGAAATTAATCAAAACTTCTTCTCAAGAATTCAATAATTATTTTAAATTATTTTTTTTTATGATAAAAAATAAATTATTTTCATAAAAAATAATAAAACTCATCGGAGGGTTTCAATTATTTTTAATATAATTTTAAATTAATTTCTCTAAAAACGCAGTTATATTCTTAAAAATTTGAATAAAACTCGTCAAAACATTCAAATACTTAAAAAAATTTTATTTAATTTGTTTCTTAGAGTGTAATAATTTTTTTTAATTACATTTCTTGAACGAATTTAATTATCAAAAATTTTGTTGCAATTCTTTTTAAAAATTAAATTATTTAAAAAATATTGAACGTTCTTTCGAAGAATTCAAATTTATGAAATATTCAATTCTTCGATAAATTATTTTTGTCTTTAAATTAATGGATTCTCATAGAACTTTATAATAATACTTTTTAAAATTAATTATCGTGCAATTTTCTTTTCCATTTTTACTTTCAAAATTTGCTTCTCAAAATTTAATAAAAATTCTTAATTTCTTAAAAAATATAATTTTCCTTACGGTCTTTCATTAAATGTAATTATTTTTAAATAATTATTTAAAACAACGCGTGTAGTAAATGCCAAAATATTTCTAATAGAAACTTGAATTAAAATTCAAAATTTATTTCAATAAAAGTTCGCAAAATTCTCAATTGTTTCAATTTTTTAAAAATATTTTCGGAAATAGAAGTATTTTAAAAAAATTTTAGTTTTATTTTTCCACGAAACAATTTTACGAAATTTCTGAATTAAATTTTTCAAAACATTAATACTTTTTTGTTGTTTAATACTTTTTGTGAAATAAACATTTAAAAACTTATTCATATTTATTTTTCTCCAGGAATTGAAATTTCAAATAATTTCAATAAAAAACCACATGAAATATAATTATTTCTAAAATTTGCAACTGTAATTCATCCAAAATTCAATTATTTTTTAAGAATTTTTAAATAAAATTATTGAAAAACTTTAATAATTTTAATAGAAAAATAATGTCATTAATAATTTTTTAAAACAAAAATTTAAAGATTTTTAAACTTTTATTTCCCTTAAATTTTCAAGGAATTTAATTTAAAAACCTTTTAAAATTTAATTAATTCCTAAGATTCCTATTATAACGATTTAAATATTCAATTATTTTTAAAAATTTAAACTGAAACTTTCGTTAAATCAATTCCTATGAGAATTCAACTACGAGAATTGAATTATTTAAATAGAATAATTTTTGTAAATTCACAAAATGATATAATTTCAAAAATATAATTATATTTATAGACAATGTTTAAAGAGGAAAAAATAAAATTCTTTAAAATATAAAATTTTACAAAATTGCCAATTTCTTCAATTTGTTAAAATTATTATTGAGAATTCAAGTACTTTTTTCATTAAAAAATTTTGATTAGTATTTTTCAAAAACCTAATTTTTTAAAAATTTCCAAATTAAATTTTTCAAATTGTAATAACTTTTGTAAAATAAATATTTAACTAATTATTGTTCTTTATTTGCTTAAAATTTCGAAATACTTAGAAATTTGAACTGCAAGTCTTCGAAAATTCAATTAATTTCCTAGAATTTTTTAATAATATTATTCAAAATTTAATTTTTAAGGAAGCTAACAAATTAAAACACTACACATTTAACAGAATTTTCTAAACATTTTTTTACACACAGTCTACAAATTAACTTTCCTTCTTTTGACATATGAATTTAAACTATAAAACAAATCATTGTAATAAAACGACGCTAACTTCAGATGAGGACAGATTATGTCGATTATTATAATTGGTATAAAATTGGTAATTAAAAATTTTTTTTATTAAAGAAACCTTTTTTCTGGTGCCAGCAACTTTAATTGTTATTCTTGACCGAGAATTGTTTGCGCAACGTGAATGGGAGAATTTTATAACTTAGCTCCTCGATAAACAACCCCTCCTCGCGCTTGAATTTCTTGCTCTTGTCTTTGAGCCTGAAGCAAAAGCGAGCGACGGACCTCACTCCTATCAGCGACCACTCAAGCGACTCAAAAGACCGCTTAAAACTCCATTAAGCTTGCATCCCAACGAGAAAAGAATATCCCTTGTTACCCATTGCAGACTTTGAAAATTCACCTCGCGGTTGCCTTTCATATTTCTTTCGATTGGTTGAACGACTGTTTTTCACGAAGCTATAATTTTGCGCGTTAGTTAACACCGATCGTTCCTCGAAACGCTATTGACTCAATTTCTATTATTATCATCATCGAGGAATTTAATTTTTCATCCCGCCTACTTCTATACAAATCTTACCAAAAATTTCAGTATATATATATATATATATGCCTGGAGAAAAGACCCATTTGCCTCACAGTCACAAAATTTATTTGCTACATATAAATTTTGTTCAATTATCAAAAAAAAAAATGTATTTGCGTTAAATAAAATAATTGTTTACTCTCTACATTGGAATTAGTAAAAATGTTTACTAATGAAAAATAGTCAATCACAATTAGTGATTGAATATTTGCTTTTGAATTATAGTAATTATTTCTATCATAAATAGATATTTTTAAAAATTATTAGTAAACATTACTAATTTAATTAAAAAATTTTAATTTATTCCTGAATTTTATTAACAGTTATTTCTACTAATTTATTAGTAAAATTTATCAATTCAAAAGGCAAAAAGACAGTCACTAATTCGAGTTAATAAACATTTTTACTAATTCAAAATTATTTGAGTAAAACAAATAAAAAATTTGAAAAGCTATCAAGAAAATATAATTTAACAAAGAAAAAAAATTCGTTTGAAATAATCAAATTTTTATTCAATCAGCATAATTTTTAACGAAATTTTATTTCCAAATCAATCATATATATTTATATTAATTTTTAATACTTTTTCAAAAATTCTTTGAAAATTCAATTATTTAAAAACAAAAATTCAATTTTTTATAATTGAAACTGTTAATTTTTCTCTTTAAAGCTATTAAGGTAGAATAATTTCAAAAATCTTAATAAAAATATTCGTAAAATTACCTATTTTCAAAAAATTAACTATTTTAAATATTTCTAAATGATTTTTGAAAGTCTAAAATAGTTTTGCAATTATACATATACAATTAAAAAATGTCCAAAAACTTTAAATTTGGTAAAATCTTTTTAAAAAAATAATTTAAATTTAGTAAAAAACATTGAGAAATAATTAAAACTTAATAAAATCTTTTTAAAATTATTGAGTTTTTAAAAAATATTTAAAAATAATCAAATTCCTCAAAGTATTTAAATTGAAAATAATTTATCAAAAATTCTATAACTGTAAATTTGAAAAAATTATAACTTACTTTGTTCGAACGTAATTGAATCTTAAAAAATTATCATTAAACAATTTTAAGAATTAGTTATTTATAAATATTCAAATGTACTTTATGAAAAAAAATTAATTTTTCTACAATTTAAAAAAATTTGTTTTTTTTTAAGAATTTTAACTAAAAATTTTGAATATATGTTTATTTTCTCCAAAATGTTAAAAATAATTCTGAAAAATTTTAATTTTCTTATTTTGTGTATACCTATAAAATTTTAATTTCCCGAAACATTGAAAACATTGAAAATACTTGAATTTTAAACATTAGATCGTATAATAATTCAGAGAATTGCTTTTTTCAAAACTATTTTAATATTATTTTTAGAATCTAATTTTTATTCATTTTCATTTTTATTAAATTTACACTTGAAGATTTTATTCATTAAAATTTTGCTAGACTTCAATTATTTTTAAAATTTTCCATTTAAATTTTATAAAAGAATTCTATATTAAATTTTACAAAATTGCAATTATTCAAAAATGCGTTTTAATTGTATATTTCAATAATTTAATTTAATTAATTTAATTGTCTATAGTTATGGTTTTCACACTATAAAAATCGAAATAAGTTTGCATTTTATACTAATAAATATAGTTTTTTTATCGCAAAATTTGGAAAAAAAGTCGAAATAGTCGCAATTTTGTAATCTTTGCTAACTAATTCAATTAGTAAAATTTGACTATTTTTATAGTTATTTATTTACCAATAACGATCTATGGATAATAATTAGTTATTTTTCACTAATTTCTAAAGTAAACAATCAGCCACGATTTTACTAATAATTCTCAACTACTACATAGGTTTAGGAAGTAAATAGAGAATATATGATTTAATCCAATTTTTTTCTGAGTGAATTTAGTTCAAATGTATATAGACTATTGCATAATACTTTCTCAGTACGCAATCTTCTTTAAATATTTACATTGCTAAAAATTTAATATTCTATTTCCTAAATCTATTAAGAAAATAAAACATACTGCAGCTATAAATTATTTTCCACCACTTTATAAAAATCCACTAATTTATAAATAAAATTTTTGTATAAAGAATGACTCTATAGCTTCAAACTGCAGTCTACCTAAATCACTGTATCAATAAATTATCAACTAACTACTTATTGGTAAGGAAACGAAAGACTATATATAGCAGAAAACCTGCAATGCTTTTTTTAAACCGCATCAGACTTTATAGATGCTCCCGAATAGTTAATGACTTTTACACGTTCTATAAGATATATATATACACCCACAATATATAAACATATCTTCTTTACATGTAAAATTATCGATACGAGACTATAATATTATATCACACTCACGATATATAAGTTTAAATAAATTCTCTTGTATCGAATATTGAGCGACAACTTGTTGCACTATATGATTTTTAGCATTGTCAACAAACGTTAAACTTTATATTTACACATGTAAACTATTCTATATATATACAAACTTATATAAATATAATATGACTATATAAATATATGACAATATAAATATAAATATAAATATAAATATATAAATATAAATATATAAATAATATATAATACTCATATTAAATAAATATACTATACACATATTTATCCTAAATGATCTCGTTTAATGAAAAAAAGAATACTATTAGATAAGAAGACACTGAATGCAAGTGTAACTAAAGACGACAAGACAGTATATATACAGTATTGTATTATCAGATATATGTTTAATGTTACGGGTATATAATGTTAATATATTCAATCTAGAAATATTTTAAAGTAATTTATAGTACTTAGATACGTAAACTTGTTTAAGTTGTTGTATTTTACGTAGTGATAAATCATAACGAATGAGAAAGATAAACGAGATCAGAGTAAAAGAGCATATGCACATATACATATATATATGTGCGATAATATGGAATATGTTTCTCAAACGGAAGGTCTGCTATTACATCGTGAGACTGGGAGTATTGTTGGGCCTCCAGTGCACGTTGATGCATCATAATTGTGCATATTTGTATGAAGAGAAAGGATTGCCAGCTACTGGTATTCATTATTCATTGTGGTGATGAAAAGAGTTTCAATTTTTCAGCTCTCGAAGAAAATTGAATTAGTTTCTTTATGCGTTAGATCCTATATATATATACATATTATTTATTTATGTGTACAGGTTGTTAGCATTGTTGAATACCAATCATATCAAGATATGTCTTTATAATTAGAGGAAATGCGATTTCCTTTAAGTAGGTGAAAACCGAGGTGAAAACGAAGGACAATGGGGTGGAGTGTGGAATATAGTTTGTGTATATTGAAACAAAATGATTGAGAAGAAACAGAAGAGGAAGAAAAGAAATTTGTCTAACGCATGAAGAGACTAATTACTTTTCATTCTTTGTATTAGAATTAATTTTCTTTTCCTACTTCTTCATCTATTAAGATTCATTTCAAGATGAAGAAGAATCATTTTTCTTTTATTCAAAACAGAATGAAAGAAAATGCCGTTGGTGAACAAGAATATTAAAGGATTCTTGTTAAAAGAAGACATCTTTTAACAAACATTAGTATCAACTCTTTGGAAAAATTTGTCAAAAACATCCTAAAGTGTATTGATCTTGAAGAAGATGGAAAAAGACGGAAAAATATAGTTTTAAACATTTCGAAAAAATGTTAGCACTAAATAGAGACCGAAGTATAAAACCAGTTTCCATTAAAGATCATCATAGTTGTGGACTATGTTCATTATAGAGAAGCTGAAGATGTTTTGAAGAGACACAAAGAAAAGTTATTGGACAATAAAATACAGATCAAGTTAAAGAGATGATTATACACGTTCTGAAATGTAGCAACTAAAGAAAAGATGATAGGCTTCCAACAAAAGCTAAATGCGACCAAAACAGATAGAAATTTTCAAGACCGAATTAGAACTATAATGTTCAAACTTTTGAATGTTGCACCGAGAATAAGGACAACAAAACGATTAGTTGATATTTAGTTAACCAAAATTTCTTTGTTGTGGAAATAAAGTATACAACCAAAAGTTCCTCTTCCCTCAATTGGGTCAACCCTATTTAGTTAGGACAAATTTTATTGCCAAAACAAAAGAAATAGGTTCCTTAAATACCAATGAATCGAACCGAATCTTCTCAAGTTAACGAAGAGCATCATCTGCGTACATCTTAATCAAAGACTACCGGGTTTTCGCATATATCTACATCAACATGCTTTGTCTCTCCCCAAAAACACTTGCATTCAGCGTCAGAAGATCAGTATTGAGACAGCTTGCAAAAAAAACAAACCTCTTTCCATTGCGTCGTCTTCTCTTAGTAGCATAAACAGTTCCCAGCTGACTCATGGCTACAGGATTATTGGGACCCGACGGAATTGCCGATGTCGGGGTTGAAGCCGAGGCCGAAGCAGAAGCCGGGGGTGGAGCGGAGGTAGGCGTCATCGTGGGATCAAGTTCCGGGGGTTGTGCGTGAGGGGCGGCTGTTAAAGCTAGCCCGGAAGTTGGAGGATAGCATGCCGAAGCAGCTGCTGCTGCTGCCGCCGCCGCAGCAGCTGCAGCCGTTACAACGTATTCAGAAGGCGTCTGCAGGGAACCAGTGGCCGTGCTACCACAAATTCCAACCAGCCCTGGACCACCGCCACTGCCGACGATGCCACCTCCAGGACCCCCGAGGATCCCCAGCCCCGAACTGGTTCTGTCCAGCGCGTACACCGTGCAAATTTTTATGCCCCTTGCAGCACCAAAAGCTGCCTCTTCCTCTATTAGGTCATTCTCCAAAAACAACTCCGAATACTTAAATTGATCCTCGTTTAATGAATTCACAATCGCGATATGATTGAATTCACTATGATTTGACAACTAAATTCCAATCTTCAACATTCCACCTATGCCAAAGTCACACAAATAATCCAAGGTCAACACAATTAAGCACGATTTTCAATTAACGTTGAATCACTATTTGAATATAAAAATCAACAGTTTCTCACGAATCACTATGTTCAAATTACTCCACTGATGATCATCACTCAACATTTACTAAGGAACAAAACATCCTTGAGGCTCAACAACCTAGAAGACACAATTCCAAACAAAGCACACTATCAAATGACACAAAATTCCAATCCAAACCCGATTCGGTAAAAAAAAACCCCAAAGGGTGGTAAGGTCACTGTGTCTCTTATTCCTTCGTGACAAGCATATCGCCTCAAAAACCAAAGAACCCTCACGGAAATCAAGCCTCCCCTCTCTCGGTCAATCTTCTCCTTTGCGCGAGTTCACCCCCTCCTTGATGATCTTAAGACACGGACCTGCGCTTCCCTCTCTATATCACTCCCCTTATTCCTTCAATCCTTTTTCTAAATCACTTTTTTTCACGTGTCGTTCCTTCCCACTAATCACACTTTATGTCACAACAAAATTCGTAATTGATATTCTTTCACACACACGCACACACACCTGATATATGCCGGTTATCAAAAGTACTCTTGGTCACAATTCGAGGAAAGAATACCGGCACAATGAAGGTGCAACGTAACACGATGCTCACCCTATAGATGCGTGTCGTGCACTGGCCCTAAAGTCAGTGTTGAATGTTGTTGTCACGGTAGGAGAAGCTGGCTGACGTCGTTAGCCAAGAGAAGTAGAAGGGCGCCTTGTGGCGGGAGTGGCAAGTCTGTTGGATGAACGAACAGTAGCCGAGTCCAGGTGGATACGTCCCTTCTTTTTTACCCTTCTCCCTCGGCAAGGAGCGATAGAGAGAGGGTCCGAGACTATCGCATCACTACATTGAATACACGATGGAAGTGGAAAAAGAGAGTGAGAACAAGAATCCACAACATTAACTCCCACCACAATTTACTCCGCCTACATTGTTCCCAACATACAATAATCCCGCCTATTTTAGTCGTAATTCTGACCAATCCGCGAGCCAGTATGGCGCCACCGATTTAACAACGAGACCTCGATACCATCGCACCACAGAATTCCATCTACATATATTCCTGCGACAAGTTGCTCCACGTTGCTTTTCTCTTTTTTCAAGAATTAACTTCACGGAAGATCGTATTAAGCTATCAAGCACAGAAATTAATCTAATCGCTCAAAAATTTTCCCGCCAGTGATATTTCTCATTCTATTCCGTGACTATGCGCTCCAAATTACAGAAATATGCTACTGGCATTATATGTATACTTATAATGCTGCGCTGAGAAACCTATAGGTGAAAACATATATATAGGGAATTGTATATAGAAGAAGTGCTGAGACTAAACGTCCATGAACTTGCAAGTCGGAGAGGATAAGATGATTTAACCATTGGAAAAAAAATCAACAAGACGCGCAGATATGAGATAAGTGGAGGAAGAAAAAAAAATTAGAAGAGTATATATAAATACAAGATGGATATACACTGAGAAAAATAATTAGGATGTTTTGACGTAATTCTGGCTGTGTCATATCCTATTAATTATTACCTATATACTTCCAAATGATATGAAGTACTTATATAAAGATTGCTCGATCGTTTCAAGTTACTATGCAAGTTATATATATACTTCTTTAAAAAGAAGAAACAAAGAGAATGTATTTTGTTTTACAAAAGACTCTTTTCAACAAAATATATTTTCTTTCGGTTCAAGAGCGTACAGGGTAGAAAATGCGCTTCAACCAGGTATACGGTTTGGTACTTCACAAACAATAATATCTTATCAATATCTATTATTAATCTGTTAAATCTGTAAATTAATACACATCTGATGCTCTTATACTGTTTAGCTCGTTTTAATCCATTTTTATAGTTCATTGTGAAACGTTTCTGGCTTATTTTAATTCAATAAAAGCGTTACACTGTAAAAAGAATAAGGCCTCTTATTTTAAGATATACTTTGGTAGTCACTTTTAAGTTGTTTCCAAAAAGTTATCCAAAGCATCTTAAAATGCATTAGTTTCTAAGATATAGAAGATAGAAAAATAACATGTTTTAATCGTTTTAAAAGTGTTTATAATGTATTTTAAGATGCTTGTTTTTGCAGTGTTTTTACAGCGTGTACATCTTACTTTATTACCTCTTATTTTTTGTCAGTCTTTCAAAGTAATAAAAAATCGTAATTTTAAGATCATTCTTAAATTCAGCCTGACTGATATATACAACAACAACTCTGCAAAAAGAACTATTGTATTATTTTCGAGTATAAATCTATAATTGCAGGACTTAAAATCATCCACAATTTTTTAAGGTTCCCAAATCGTGAGTATTATAAGAACCACAAAAAATTACATCGCAACAATTTTATAAATGTTTTAACAGCCTCCATTTCAAATCCATGAAAAAAAACTTTGTACTCTTAAGGCAAAAATTCAGTCGCTCAGTTTTTTTTAAGAATTTAAATTTGAGTCAATAAACGTTTCAAAATTGTTACTAAACAATTTGGGTTTTTTGTCTCAATTTCATATATCCATAGCGAAAAATCATGTGAATCTAAACGGTTTCAGTCAAAAATACAGACTGACTTCAATTTATTAATTTTTCAAAAGTGAAATCTAAACTATGCCTTTTCCTTCTTTAAAAACTATTTGCAAACCATTTCTATAATGAATTTAACTTTTTAACAATTAACCATACAGATTATACTATATATAAAAACATATATCGACTAAAACACGCACGACCGATTTTTATTTATAACATATAACAGTTACATACATCATATGATAATTTAAAAAAGACATACCGTGAATTTTAACTTGTACATCACAAGATCATTTATCTCACTTTATAGCGGGTATTACACACCTTTTTACCGGTCATTCATCACATTAAAAGTTTACTTCACGCAAGCAGCATATGTATTATATATACTGCGACTCAACATGTATATATACAAGCCCTATCTCAACATCAATCTTTATCAAGTGTCTCTCTGTTTCCGAATCAGTTTTATCAATTTTTATAATTAATCATAAAAAATCATATCAAATATAAATAAATATTTCGAATGAAAAGTAAGAAAGGAATTCTTGTTCTTCTTTTTAAAGAATAATAAGAGCACAAAAAGGAGCGATCGTTTTTCAAAAAACTATCATATTTTTCAAAAAGTAAAATTTATATATATATCGCACACTTGTGTCACAATTACGACTTCTCATGGGAAAGACTCTTACTTATATGTAAGTAATATATAAAGTATATACAAGATTAACTTGTCAAACATCAAAGGAAGTCCTGGTGACAGGTATAGAATGAGATGAAAATACATTTATCCTCGAACGACAAAATCGAAATTACTGATAAAAGAAGAGCGAGGAGAAAAAAAATATTACCTCTGATGCGCGTAAATGAAATTTATTAAAAAGTAAGAAACATAAATAACTAACGCTGCAATTATATTTTCTTTATATCCGCCATGAATTCTCCACTTGAGTAAAAATTACATGCGTTTAAAAAGTTTAAATGCAATACTCTATATTTAGTTAAATAAACCTTAAGATCGATTTTTTCCTTTTCTGATCTAAATGAAGAAATTTTAAAATTCCTCAACTGCCCAGGTCAAAAAATGAATTTTCTCGAAACTTTTTCCACAGTGTTACTATTATTAGTAGATGTATAAATATAAAGTTTGGAATTTAATTAAATACTTCTTTCAGTTACGGAGTTTTAAAATTTTAACTTTTTTGAAAATATATTTTTTTCGATTTAATATGTTGATATTTAAAATTAATCAAATTAAAAGTATAAATAGTGATTTTTAAAATTTAAATCACAAGTATTACAAGCTGCGGTGATATATGTCTTGTTTAAGATCTGAAATTTTAAGCTCTTATTTAGTATATACACTACTCGTCAAAATTGAAGGACCACGAATTTTTAGTTAAATGAAATACATTTTAAAACAACAAATTTTTGAAAACAAAAATTTTATTTCTTTTATTTTTTGAAAGACGATAAAATATTAAAAAGAACAAGATCTTCAGTAGTCATTTAGAAAATATTTTATATTTAGATATTTTTTTAAATCATAATTTCGATGTTTTACAAAAATTTGAATTACTTCTAAAATAACGAACGCTTTTTAATAATGTTTATAGCTTATTTAAAAGGACATTTGATAAATTGCGAGCATTATACTCATAGGCATTAACGTGTAATTTGTCTCTTAAAAAATGCAGGTCGTCAAACTTGGACCAAAAATTTTTTTTTTATTTCAAACAATCTTATTAACAAAAAAATTATTTTTAAAATTCAAACATATTTTTAAATTAAATTCTTCTGGAATATCTACACCCTATCATGTGTTATATATATATATTTTTTTTATAGTATTTCTAGTACCTCAAAAGAATTTTTTTAAACTACTTGAATATTTTTTGTTAAACATTGATGACCAGAATTTTCTTAGAAAAAAATTACACACATCAATGCCTAAATATAAAAATCCTCATACTGTAAAAAATAAATTTTAAAATAAGCCTAAGATCTTTAAAAAGCGTTCATTATTTTAGAAGTTATTAAAATTTTTGTAAAACATTGAAAATGACAGATTTTAATAACATTTAAATAAAATATTAGCAAATATTTAACAAAGTTATCAACGTTTACGAAATATCATTTTTTTAATGCTACTTTCCAAAGACTTCATTATTCAAAGAAAATAAAAATCTTTGACTTATAACAATATAAGTTGTTTTAGTATAAAACTGACCATTTCAAATTTAGTAAGAATCATCCTTACGTATAATTAATAAACGGTTTCTAATTTATAATCGTTTTCTTCAAAAATTTACAAGGTTCCACTCTAATTTTTACATTCAGATCATAGGAAGAAAAGGTAAGCTTTCCATTAGGATAAGTATATAAAAAACTATTAAAAACACCAATTTTTAAATATATATTGAAATTAGGAATTTGAACTTAAACAATTGACCTTGAATTTCAAGGACAAATTGAAGAAAAACAATTTTTTTAATCACTAAGCTTGTAGCTCGTGAAAAAACCCTTTAAAAATATTGCATTGATACAAATAATTTAAAATAATTTTATTATATTAAGTTAAAATATGTTAGTATTAGAAAATACTATTAATATACTCTCTAAAACTATGAATCAATAAAATTTCACTGAGAATTATTGACTCTATTCTCACGACTTGAATCACTAAAATTTCACTGCTTGACCAATAAAAATGTTACTAAAAATTTCTGTCACACATATATATTGAAAATTTCAGTTATTTCTTAATAGGCCAATCAGTGAAATATGACTGAAATTTCAATCATTTTTAACTGATCTTCAGTGAAATTTCACTAATTCAAATCGCAAGAATGGAGAATCGCAAATTTGACTTATTCAGTTTTAGAGAGTTATATGCACAGAGAAAAATGGGTGTTGTTTCAACCAGAATCACTGTAAAAAGAATAAGGCATCTTATTTTAAGATACTTTGGTAGTCACTTTGAAGTTGTTTCCAAAAAGTTATCCAAATCATCTTAAAATGCATTAGTTTCTAAGATAGAAGATGGAAAAATAAGATGTTTTAATCGTTTTAAAAGTGATTATAATGTATTTCAAGATGCTTGTTTTTGCAGTGTTTTTACAGCGAAATCAGTGTTAGAAGTATCCGCAACAAATTTTAGCTCGGAAGAGTTGTTTTAACTCCGAAAATAGGATAAATTTTTTATTATGAATATTTACTCTCAATAAGATTACCCAACGAAAATATTAACCTAAATAAAACGAAGTGAAAATAACACTCAGTTTTCTGTATGATGCAGGAAGGTCGCACAGGAATCATTTTGCAAGTATAACAAGTTTGTTATTTGAAAAACACCAAATCTTTCTAATATCACGTTTGATCCATAATTAAGCATCAATTTAAAACCGTCAAGTTTAGGTTTTAAAAATTCCCTATACATACAAAAATTATATATACATTAAGTTATGACATATATCGAATCAAAAGTACCGATTTGTGTAAACCATGAAGGAAATCTACATAAAGAAAAGACGAACCGTATAAATATAAATAAAGGGACACAATATTTTCTATACACATATGTATATAATATCACATACATTCAGAAGCTGTGTGTATCTCGTGCTAGGCAAATAATATGCCCTGCGAGATAACAACTGGTATGCAACAAAAGAACGACTAACAATACAAAAATGAGGTTTAATTAGGTAAATCATTGTTTTGAAACGTAAGCCAGCAATCAGGGTGGTTGCAACTTGTGTATATACATATAGACAGAGTGCCGCATAGTAGTAAACCGATGCAATGTGATATCGCTGGTCGCTCGACGGTCGCGCCACTTCGTTGCACCGAGCGACACGGTCTGCAATGCTTTATACTTATAATTGCGTGCTATGAATAATTACTGTTATACACATACGTATACCTGAGATAAATGCAAGTAGTGGGTAGCTATACCCAATATACTCCCCGTCTCTATTTATAAAGAGAATTCCATCTTTTACCATAATTCACCGCTTAAAAAAAAATCCCGTCTTTCAACTCATTTTGTTTTCCGCGCAATTATTGATAATGGTCGTTAAAAAGAAAGAATTAACATCGCGAGTTGATAAATTTATATATAAGAGATTAAACCAAGAATGCGTATAATTAAAACTTATCTACGTTTCACTATAATGTTAATAACTTAAAAGTATCAGAAGGCAACGAATTGATACCAAAAAATTGATCTTGATTTTTGGCGTCAATGTGATCAACTTTAGTATCAATTTAATTCATTCAAGAAAACTGTGTTTCTGAGAAAATTAAATCAAAATTGTTCTAAAAGTTGAAATTAACCATTTGCCGCACATTTGGAATCTTTAGTTACAAAGCTCACGAAACTGGTAGTGATTCTTTAAATCTCCACTATTCTGCAATTGTGACAAAAATCAACGCATCAAAGCTTAAAATTTCTTAAACAGTTTTGCAATAAATATTCAGTCAACTTTCGCCTCAAATACTAAAAAATATCATAGGAAGAACATCATAGAAAGAATTTTAAGGTATGACATAGCTTATACCATAAAAATGATTTGCTACTTAAGCCTTTTTTCGAAGCGCATCAAATTAACTAATAAAACGAAGAGGGAATTTTAGATGCAAAACTCTAAAGTACAACCTAAAAATAATAAATTTTGCTGAAAACCCCCAATATATATTTATGCTAATACTTTTTATGCAAATATCTCTATATATATTTGAAAAATAATTGCTGTTTGCGAAAACATATTGATTAATTTTTCCGTGTACATATATATATACATATGCATAAATTTTACTTTTTAAACTGCATGTTGCATAAAAATAGGTGAAAATAACAACTAAGGTAGGTTTAATGACTGTTTATCTTCTTTATCAAGCAAAAGCTTGTATTGTCCCTTCGTGGCGACCAAGTTTTACTTGTACATTCGCTTATCTGTAAGGCAATTATTACTGCAATTGTGTTCGATCGTCAAAGGCGAGCACTGACACCCTCTGTATAATTATTGCAAGACTAACTCACGATTCAATGATGAGTGCTATACATATATTTATATGCCTATATATACATGGGATATGTATATCATATGTATATAGAACATTTATAAAGTGCAAAATCGCTTTCAAAACGATTCGATACACATTACGTCGTATGTGTGATGACAGAATTAGACATCGCGTGTTTCCATCGACTTTCAACTTTCGACACGCATTTGATCTTGTCATTCGGTCATTCCCTTTCTTCAACGATCATCAGCTATACTATGTCCCATTATCACCAACCAGAAATTTATAAATTATTCACAATAATTAGCAGATTCATATGTGTATAACTACCTTTTTATATGATGGGCTATAGCTGTTAGCTATAGCTATACAGCTATTATCCTATACATATTGTACTATTTAACTATATTAACACTTAAATATTTTACTATTTACACTGTAAAAAGATATGACTCGAACTTTACACCTAAAGATTTAATTTTTAATTCTAATCTCGAAAATTGTTAATTACATTACAATGCATAAAATAAGTTTTGGCTCTCAATGCGCGCAAAATTTTATAAAAGTATCACTACCATTTTGGATGATGTTGAAGCAATCTCCCAACTTTATAGAATTCTCTCATTTCTTCTAATTCATTAGAAACTAAAATTTAATTCGCACTTTGAGAAATTAAAATCATGTCAATCTTTCTCTATAGTATAAACTTCGAGTCCGATTTTTAAGTGCATTTCTAACGCCGGCCAATAAAGAAAATAAAACCTTTCCCCTGGGACTACACATATCTTATTCCAACCGCAGTAAAATATACTTCCTATATTGACGATAACGAAAGTAGGCAAGAAAGAAAGATTGCAATACTTTTAGCATTAAAAAAAATTACCTTCTGTTTATGCTTCAACTAAATTAGAGACTGATTGTCAAGCCATTAAATTTAGTGAACCCTCAAGGAAGCGATGACGAGGGAGAGAAAAATATAGACAACAACCTTGAATCCTGCAAAAGCACAACTATATATACGTCTCTCGCTTTAAAACTAATTCCTTCCCTTCCTTATTATTGCGATATCGTGGTTCCGTCATTAGATAAATTGACCACACTAATCCTCCGGAGACTCAACGATTCCGTGCAAGTTCAACTTCCCGTGACTGACCAATATTGACTCTCGCCACTGCATCAGGACAATGTGACCTGCCTTTCCAAGTAGATATATAACGTATACGCCGAACCATTAGACAAACGATAAATACGAGAGGGTTCGTGATCGACATGGTTCATCAACTCCTAGGTCAATCCTACTTTTCACAATAGACGTGGGTCGCGTGCCATGGCTTGCATTACAATAGCCTGGACCATTTATATAGCCATCACTTGCTCTATAGCACATGTGAATATGTCTCTTTCGACATTGGTGCGTTCATTTCATCTTTCATTCATCACTATTTTCATAAAACCTATGCGTAAACGATTCGGTGATTTAGAAGCTGAAACCCTTTTAAATCTGAGAACATTTGACTCGCAGAGAAAAATGTGCTATTCAAAAACATGTACGGAAAGAACTTTTATTCCGAAATTTAACAGATTATGTTAAACTTTGACTATTTGATGTTAGTCACAAAAAATTAAGAGATGAGGCACCAGTAAAATGTCATCACAGAGACTGTAACTTCTGACCATTTCTGTCAACTTTAACTAAGATGCTACTTTTTCCTGACCAACAAAAATCATGTTGCCTTAAACGAAGGAAAATTATTGTTCCCAAAAATATTTTGTTGGCTTTACCGAAAAATTTATTTGCAGCTACATTTTTTCCGCGCCAATTAAAATTTCCTTCTCATTCTAAATTATTGCGTTCACTTTCTTTCATAATCTGTTTGAAACAAAAAATATTGGTTCTTATAAAGCATAGTCATATAATACAAAAAATGTTTTACATACTAAACATGTTGGTTCTTATATAACTACCAAAATTTTTAGTTACAAAATTTTTGTAGTATATAAATACCAACATTTTTAGTTACAAAATTTTGGTAGTATATAAATACCAACATTTTTAGTTACAAAATTTTTGTAGTTATATATAAGAACCAACATGTTTAGTTATTCAAACAGATTGTGGAAGAAAGTGAACAAAATTATTTATCTGATAAATTCATTTGAAATAATTTAATTTAAATTAAGAAGAAAAAACAATTAAAAACTCTAATGCCAAAAACGAAAACGCAAAAGTAGTTAACTCGCTAATGAGCATACCAATTATAATTCTTTCTGTGGTGTAAAATTTTTTTTCTGCGAATTGGAAAATGGGAACGAAAAGTTATCTTCAGAAGGTATTAAAGAATTTACTCCGGATATAATTTAATCTCAAGTTTTCAAAACGCGACCAACCTTTCTTCGTGTGCGCATACATATACACACAGTGTAATCAATGTCACAAAGTTTTTACAAAGTAGAAAAAGTTTTCGTGTTTTGTGCTCCACCAACACCACCACCATCATCAATGCTATATATTATATGAAGCGTGTTTACTAAATTTCTGCAATTTCCATATATGCAAATAAGAGAAATGTTAAAATAATAAATAATCCGAATGCTTATTTGCATTTTCTATTTCAAATTAAGGATTTTCTATTTTTTTTTTAATTTATTTGATTTAGATGAATTTAAAAATTCTAAACATTTGGGTAGCAAACGAAATTATTGTATTAATGATTCGACTGAAGCATTTATAACAGAACAATTCATTCGAAAAACTCCAATAATTAACTGTCGAACGTTCTTCTAACATTCAGATGTGAGCTTTTCGTAATTTTCAGGTAGAAGTTTATCTTCACTGTAAAAAAAGGTACTATAGTTTAGTACCAATTTTTGTACTAAATCGTTATTTGATTCTATTTTAATACCGAAATCAGCTCTAATTTAGAACCTTTTTTTACAGTGTTAATATTCGAGCAAAAACTTTTCTTGGTGCTCTTATGCAAGCTTTGTTTAATTTCCTAAATTACTTAACTGTAAAAAAACTGCAAAAACAAGCATATTTTAATATGCTTGTTTTTGCAGTGTTAAAATACATTATAATCACTTTTAAAACGATTAAAACATCTTATTTTTCAATCTTCCATCTTAGAAACTAATGTCTTTTAAGATGCTTTGCATAACTTTTTGGAAACAACTTAAAAGTGACTACCAAAGTATCTTAAAATAAGATGCCTTCTTTTTACAGTGCTTGCAAAAGTGAAACATTTATGGAATGTCCAGTTAATTTTTACACCAAACATTAAAAAACAGTGGACACTTAAAGAATTACTTAAAGATTATAATGAATCGTTTTGCAACTAAAGATTCTAAAGAATCAAGTTAATTCCAACTTTTAGAAGACTTTTGATGTTGAATGCGCATGAGGATGACTTTCTATAGAAATATCCCATGTCTCCCAAAGCAGAAGTTATGTCCCTTGGAAATTTATAGGATATCCTAAAATTTGGATTCTATTAATTTATAAGTCACAGTTCTAGGATCCAATTTCACTAACTTCCATTAAAAATTAATTAATGATTAAAGTCAATTGAACAGTTTATGGTTGGTAGGATCAGGATTTAATTCTTGCGATTAACTTCTAATCATTGTTGATGACACTAAACACTGTTAAAAATCAGACTCCAAATTTACACCGAAAGATTGAAAATGATATATACTTTCAATGCCAAAAAGTATGTGAATGCTTTCATTTGATTAGATTCACTAAACACTTTAAACCAATGAAATACAAGAATTCACACATTTCGAGATTAAAATACCATCATTTTAATCTTTTTGATTTAAAGTTAGAGTCAGATTTTTAACAGTGTGTCCCTAAAAGTAGAAACAGAATCGTCAACCTAACTTAAATAAAAATTTCAGTTTTGCAAGGCGCATCAAAAAAAAAGAATCCTCAGGATTTCTCGCTATCTGCAGGTACTGCAATCAAAATAATATAGTCCAATCTTTTCCAAAGATCAAAAAAATAATCGCCAACAACAAAACCACTATCATATATACAAAATTTGTTAACTCATCCATTTTCCATTCTTCTAAGAATCATTTTAATCATAATAGAAATAGATCCATACGAAACTGCAGGTATATATATATATCTTAGACAAATTTAACCCATACGCAGCGTTATAACGTTTCAACTAATTGGTCTTCTGAAAATATAGTAAACTGCAAAAATTCGACCTACTACAGCTGTCGAACCGGTGATTATATCTCAGCGTCTTTCCATGGTCGACGCTATAGTGCACATTACATTGTTATTATAATGAACATGGATAAATAGAAGCCGCGGATACGTGATCGTCGCAATTACCTTCTTATAATGATTTCCGAAGGTATATAGCAAAAGTCAGTGGAACTGAGCGAGTGAGAGAGAGAGAAAAATGAAAGGGAGAATCCAGCTTCGAAGAAATTATCAGAAATTATGAAGCGAAGAAATTGGTAGTCTAACCCATGGATGATTGACAGGAGGTCTGGCAACCAATCGCTCCCTCTTTTTTTCTTCAACGTCCTTCTTCATCTTTTGCTTCTTTAACCCCATCTTTCCTCATTCTACCGCTCTTTCACGTCCTTCTTCAGGAGCAAAATCCCAATACATAAGATGCGAACTGGAAATATATATATATAATGCCGATGAGAAAGATTGACGCGATATTGGAAATCCTTCAAAATATTATATTTTAAACACATATTGTGCGCCTGTTTGTGTCTGTACGTATTTTAGAGACAAAGGAACGATTAGTAGTCAAAGTTAGTCCATTCAAGAGGATGTAAGCGCGGTAATTAGTCAAGGGCCCTCTAAAAAGGCATCGCACCAGCGGGATTCCGAGTAATTCATTTAACAGCCCAATTTCGTGGCATAAAAGTAGAGTCAAGTCGCCGCCCGCTTGCTTTCGTATTTCGAGGCCCAATAAAACTGTATAATGCCAACTGCCGACGCGTCGTTCAATCGCGAGCACATTGGTATGTATCTCTCTTTCTCTCTCTCTCTCTCTCTCCCTCTTTCTCTGGAAAGAATCGCGCGCCCGTGGGGCAATAATATATTCTTTACTCTTGAATTGTATATATACGCGTTCGTACAACATTTCTATGTCTACCGTATGTAGAAGAAATTTAATGTTTTTGCTCTTGAGAAAATGTAAACCACTATCTCGTATTACACATCGTAAACGGATTATTAGCGCGGTGGCTTCGCATTTTATGGCTCATTGGTCTCAAAAAAATATCAAGCAAATTATACAGGTGCTATTATTCAAGCTGTTTTTTGCTCAAAAAATTTTGATTATAATAAAAATATTTCTATATACTAAAGAAAACTGATTTAATCCAGACCTCGAATCGACTTCATTCAACCAAAAAAATCGCTCTAGTCGATTAAAAATAAAAAAAATTCCTTATTTATTGTTGCAAAAATTTTATTTTCTACTCTCGCAAATCTTCATTGATTTTTAAATTCAATTAATCAAAACTTGTATAATTTTATGCTAAATAAATATTTAAATACTTCTTATTCCTTCTACACAGAAAATAAAATTAAACAACACTGAAAGAAAATGTATATTAAATTTTGTAAAAGTACTTTACAATTTGGGGAAAAAGTGCAACAAACCGAAATTTTGATATAAAAATATTAAACTTTATAAAAAATTATGTCGAATTTAGTATAATTATATCAAATATCAAGAATTTAAATTCAATTTTAATTATTTTAATATAACTTTACTAAATTCTACAAAAATATTTTTAAAGTCTAGTATTTTTTATACTAAAATTTTGGTTTGTTGCACTTTTTCCCCAAATTGTAAAAAACTTTTACAAAATTTAATATACAATTTCATTCAGTGAACTTTCAACTTTTGAAAATTAATCATTTCTAAAACATAAAACTCTAACCCTTCCAAAAAATCAATTATTTTCTACAATTTATTAATTTTCAAGAATTTTCCGAAAGTTCTTCGAAAAATTGATTATTTAAATAAGAAAATTCATTTCGTTATGATAATTGAAATCGTCAATTTTTATTTTTTTTTTTTAAACTATTAAGGTAGAATATTTTCAAAAACCTGAATAAACAAATTCATAAAATTCACTATTTATAAATATTTTTCAATATTTTTTGAAAGACTAGAATAATTTTAGAATTACATACGATTAAAAAATGTTCAAAAACTCAAAATTTATTAGAACTTTTAAAAAATAATTTAAATTTAGTAAAATCGTTGAAAAATAATTTAAATTTGATAAAATCTTTTAAAAAGAATTGAGTTTTTAAAAAATATTCAAAATAAATCAAATTTTTTGAGGAATTTTAATTAGAATAATAATTTTTCAAAAATTCTAAAATACACTAAAAATCAACTGTATTTGATTCAAATAACCAATTATTTGACTATTACACTGAAAAAAATGAATTTTAAATTTTTTAAAAGTATATTGCAATTTAGGAAAAAAGTGCAACAAATCGAAATTTTGATATAAAAAATACTAAAATTTAAAAAAAAAATTTAGTGGAATTTATTATAATTATATCAAATATCAAGAATTTTTATTCAATTTTAATATAACTTTACTAAATTTCACATACGTTTTTTTAATGTTTAGTATTTTTTATATCAAAATTTTGATTTGTTGCACTTTTTCCCCCAAATTGCAAAATAATTTTACAAAATTTAATATACATTTTCATTCAGTGAAGCAAATAAATATTTACTTGAATCAATTAAATTGCATTTCAGTATTTGAAGCAAATATTATTTAATTGATTGAAATAAAAATTATTTGATTCAAGTAAATATTTATTTGCTAATAGTCAAATAATCGATTTTTTGAATGAAACAAATTTTTTTCAGTGTAGTAAATTTAAAAAAATTTTATTTGCTTTGTTCGGACGTAATTAAATCTTAAAAAAATATCATTTAACAATTGTAAGAATTAATTTTTTATAAATATTGAAATGTAATTTTCCGAAAATAATTAAAGAATTTTTGTATAATTTAAAGAAAACTTTTTTTTGAAGAATTTTAATTAAAAATTTTGAATATACGATTTTCTTCAAAATGTTAAAAATAATTCTAAAAAATTTTTATTTTATTATGTTTGAGAATAAATTTGAATTTTCGAATTTTAAAAAACTAGATCTTAATAACTCAGAGAATTGCTTATTTCAAAACTATTTTAATAATATTTTTAGAATCTAAGTTTCATTAATTTTCATTTTAATTGAATTTACACTTGACGATTTTAATCATTAAAATTTTACTAGACTTCAATTATTTTCAAAATTTTCAATTAAAATTCTTTAAAAGAATTCTGTATTAAATTTTACGAAACTTTAATTATTCACAAGTTTTATAATTGGATATTCCAATAATTTAATTTGAAAAATTATATAAAAAAAAGGTTCAAGGATTTACCCGATTTGTCTGTATATTTATGTTTTTCAAATTATAAAAATCGAAATAAGTTTGCATTTTATACTAAAAATATGGTATTTTGTCGCAAAATTTAATAATATTTGCTTCAAATACAGAAATATTTGATTCAAAAACAATTTATTTGATTCAAGTAAATATTTATTTGATAATAATCAAATAATCGGTTATTTGAATCAAATAAATTTTTTTTTTCAGTGTATAAGTCGATAAATTTTGCATTATTTGAAAATAGTCGAAAAAGTCATAATATCCGTAAAAAGAAAGTCTTCACAGCATGTGACTGCGTTAGAAATTCAATGTTAATTTTTTCTACCAATTTTCTCTTTAAATATTTTATAAATTGAGCTGAAATTTTTGAAAGAAGTTTAAAATATAATAAAGAAGGGCAGTGATGTGCAAAAGTTTTAATAATTCAAAAATAAATTATAATAAAACACTTTGAAATCGGTAAAGACGAGAAATTAATTAGTAGTAATTTTGAGAACTAATAATTTCAAAGTGTTTTATTATAATTTATTTTTGAATTATTAAAACTTTTGGACATCCCTGCCCTTCTTTACTATATAGACTTCTTTCAAAAATTTCAGCTCAATTTATTAAATATTTAAAGAAAAAAGTGGTCAAAAAAATTACCATTGTAAACCCAACAATAACACTGAAAGAAAATGTATATTAATTTTTGTAAAAGTATTTTACAATTTGGGGAAAAAGTGCAACAAACCAAAATTTTAATATACAAAATACTAAACTTTAAAAAAAATTAATGTATAGAATTTAGTAAAGTTATATCAAAATAATTAAAATTGAATTTAAATTCTTGATATTTGATATAATTATACTAAATTCGACATTATTTTTTTTAAAGTTTAATATTTTTATATCAAAATTTCGATTTGTTGCACTTTTTCCCCCAAATTGTAAAATACTTTTACAAAATTTAATATACATTTTGTTTCATTGCATATGCTGCTAATTTTAATACAAGAAGAAACTCTTAAATTAATCTGCAACCAATTCTGAAAAATTACACAATGATTTTTGGATAATTTTACAATAATAAGTCTTTATTATACACGGCTATTAAATTTTTCCCAATTAAAAATGAAAACAAAAAAACAAATTTTCCTAAACATGTTCAACTAGTGATTATGAGTTGAGATGCCAAAGTATACATATATATATATATATAGATAAATATACAGATATACATATACAAGTTTCTAGTTGTCGGATCTTTGACGTAACGATTCTTTCGTGGCCTCTTATTTCTCTCAGCATGGGAAAATTTCTGAAGATACTCCCTATATTCTCCACGCTATAATAATCGCTATTAAACATCACCTAGTAGCTAATTATCGACCAACTTTTGCAATGACCATAAGAAAAACGTTACGAAGTCTAATGAGTATTGTCACGTAAATTGATGGCGCCCTGGTTCTCAAACGATTCGAACTGACCCTTTAACATTCGTTGAAAAAAAAGAGAAAAAAAACAAAAGACCATCTAAATTACACTTATTCATTTCTATTCATAAAGAGAAAAAATTATTTTACACTTCTCTGTAGTTTTACATCCAGAGAAAATTATATATACAGTCAACTCTCGATAAATTGAATTTTGTTCTCTGGTGCCTTGTCAATTTTTTCTTGCTTAAAATATATTCGATAAATGAAACTCTCGATAGTTTCAATTTTCCCAGGGCCTTTGAAATTCAATTTACTCACAGTCAACTGTATTTAACTCAGAATCTACTAAACTTTTTATTTCTTTCACAAATACATTTTAGTTGGTCCGAATGAGAATTTTATTTCCTACACAAATAAATTTTAATTGATTCCAATGAAAATTTTATTTGTGCCCAATAAAATTGTTATTCGAACCAAGTAAAATTTATTTGAAACAAATAAAATTTATTTGAAACAAATAAAATTTATATGAAGCAAATAAAATTTATTTGAAACCAATAACAAGTCTACAGTTGGCTTTGAAAAAGTATTTCTGAGTGTAAAAGAACTATTACAACAAAAACAAAACAAGAATTAAAGAAAACGTTTTTTTCAATATAGATAACAGAATTACGAACAATATAATTGCAAGAAATCAAAAAAAAAATAATTGTAAAGAAACGAACGCAAACATCAGAAATAATATTTTTAAAATTCGAGTTCAAGCAATCACAATGGATGAAAAGGTAAAATTTGACTGAAAGAATCAAAGAAGAGAAGAAGGAGATGCTTACTCAAGAGTCGTCGATTATACACATCGAAAAATTGCTTTTGCGACTATTTCTCTTTTTTCGTCTCCTCTTGTCCCTAAACCAAACACGCAAACCTATATATTCCTTAACCCACAAATTGGTTTTCGCCACACTGAAAAAATTACATTCTAATTTTAAGAAAAACTTCTTATATATGCGCCTAGAATATTCCCCACTTAAGTTAAGTGGGGAATATTCTTACAATAAGAAGAACATTATTATTTTAAGAATATTTACCACTTAATTTAAGTGGGGAATATTCTTGGCGCATATATAAGAAGTTTTTCTTAAAATTAGAATGTAATTTTTTCAGTGCAAGATCCGGTGAATTTATTCAGAAAATATATCATTCTCATTGACGAGAGAGAGAGTGAGTTCGACATATGCGTCTTTTCAAGCAAAAAATCCTATATTCAACATTGATCTTTGTCGCAATTGTATATATTATAGTATAAAAGAAAAAAAAAGAAAAAGCAGAAAACTCAGGAATAGAATTAGAAGAAATTAAAATTTCTTCAATGATCATTATATCTTCACTTTCTCTAACGTGCCATCAAAAATAATATCCGTTCTCACATCAATTTTCTTCGAATACAAATCTTAACTCTCTTTTCACATAATTCCTTCATGTTGCTTATTTTTCTCTTATTTCAACCAATGGTAGCTTTGCGATTAATCTAAATACCTATATTCTTCCTTGAAAAGAGCCAAGTGTAAAAATAACAAGGGGGAATATGCACGCGACCAAAATGGCGCGAAGACGAGGCGTATATATATATATATAAGTATATGCGGTGTATATATGTAGAAATACTTATTTTTATAACGGCGCAGGTAATTGTTTTCAAAGGGGCTCATCGTGGATGATACAAAATGAATCTTAATTCAATTTAAAAAAATTTTATACACAAAAGTAATAACGAGATTCATATCATAAAAATTGGATATATTTCATCTCGTTGTATCAGGGTGTCTACTATTTTTGTTCAACAAAATTCCCGGTTTTTTCTATTTTATCCTAAATTCTTTCCGGCTTTTTTCTCATCAAATTTAAATTTATATTTAATTTCTAACATAAATAAATCTTTAAGTTTTTTGACAATGTTTTTTTTAATAATTTTAATTGATAATTTGAAAAATAATTGAATTAAACAAAGCATTTTCTCAATTTGTTGAAAATAAACCTGTCTCTTTATAATTATAAGTGAAAATTTGATTTTTCAATATTATTAAAATTATAATAATTTAATTTCTGCAAAGAATTTTACTATTTATATAAGAGTAATTCAATTCTTCCAAACAATTTCTCTTATTTATTAAAATAATTTAATTCTTGTGATGAATTTTATTAAAATTTTTGAAAATAATAAAACAGTAATAATTAATTATTTATTTAATAAGTAATTATTTTTTGATTTGTTCAAGAAATAAATAAAAATAATTTATAAAAAAAATTCAGAAATTTGAATTCTTATAATTTTTTAAGGAATACTCATTAATTATAATTCTGTGATAAATAAATAGAATATTATAAGCAAAAAATTCATTTAAAACTGTATATGAGGGACTTTAAATTGAAAAAATAAAATTATAATTACGGTCACCAACTTCCCTTGATTATTATCAAAAAATTTAAATAATATTCTTTAAAAGAATTCAATTATTTTTCAAAAAATGTAAAGAAATTTGAATTACTTCGAAAATTTTCAATTATTTCCTTATAAAAATTCAATTACTTTGAAATAATATAATTGAAAAATTACAACAAACTTATTTTTCAGATTTAAAAAAAAATTTGCGAAATTTCAATTTTATTAAACAATTTTAAGTATGTATATTTTTTAAATTAACTAATACAAATTTTAATTATTCATCTTCGCCGTTAGAAATATGAATTCATTAGAAAATGACTTTTTATAAAATTCAATTATTAATCAGTGATTAAATTAAAATACTTTAAAAATTCTGTTTCTTAAAAAGTTTTTAATAAAATTCTTTAACAAATTTAATAACATATTTTCAGTGGAATTTAAAAATATTTCTATTAACTCCATAATTTTTTTAAATTTATTTACATTATACGTCTGAATTGGTGACTGATTTTTTTACTATCAAGTTAATTATTTTTAACTAATTCAAATTTAGAGAACCGTATAAATATCTATAAAAATTGAAATAAAAAGTGATTTTTTAAAAACAAATTAAAATAATAAATTTTTTTTTAATTTTGGTAAAAAAATTCTACGGTTTGGTATAAAATCCCCGGTTTTTAACGGTCAAATTAAATTTCAGGTTATTTCCCGGTTAGTAGACACCCTGGTTGTATTCAAAGTTTAGCTTAATTTTTTCCTTTTCGTAAAAAAAACTCCGATGTTCATATTGAGACACTTTTTTACTCTCTAAATCTAAATTAGTAGAATTCTACTAAGAAATAGTAAAAATTTGCTAATTTTCAGTAGTTTTTATGGACGACTTTTCCCCTTTTCAATTAGTAGAATATTACTAATTGAAAGTTAATTACTTTCCTAAATGAATTAGTGAAATTGGTTTATCGATCATTTATACAACTGTTCTACTAATTGTTAGTATAACTCTACAAAGCGATTAGAAACATTTACTAAAAATTAGTGAAATTTCACTATTTGTTAGTAAAATTATTACTAAATCATTTGGTGGACGACTTTTCTTTATTTCATTAGTAACTTTCTATTAATTCAGATTTAGAGTATAGTTATTTTTAAATCTTTTCATTAAATCTCACTTTCGGTTCAAATTATATCCTTTATCATTTACATAATAAAAACAAAATTCTAATTTTAAGAAACAGTAAGAATATAATTCTTCTTGTAAAAGTATTTCCCACTTAATTTAAGTGCGGGAAATATTCTTGCGGCTTATATTTAAGTAGTGCTTCTTAAAATTAAAATATTGTTTTTTCTGCGATATTTGTTTTAATGCTGGAAAATTTATGAAAACCACTAACCTTGAAATATTAAGCAGCAAGTTACCATGAATTTTTGAATTCTTCCTACAGATTTTCCCTCGAAGATGACAACTTAGCAGCATTTGACAAATATCAGCATTCTATTAAGGAATCTAATAGAAACAGGAACCATTAGACTCAAGGTTTTTCCTGTGAACCTGAAAATTAAAATTCTGTATTAATAACTATTTTTCTTTTTGCCCTAGTATTAAATTTATTGCATAGTAAAATATAACGTTTCTAAATTATGACAATTTAAAATAGAATTCTCGTATCAAACAATGTGAAATTAATTCTTTTTCCAAAAAATAATTACCATCTACCTACAATATACTCTGCTAACTATTTTTACAAGATTTTTATCTTCCTTAACGATTATTTGAAGAAATTGAAACATTTCAATAAATTACTCTCATATTTTACCCAATCAAAAAAAAATGTATATTTGAATCAAGGAATTAATTTTTTTGTAAGAACCAATAAATTTCAGCTTATTTTAAACATAGTTACTACAAACTAAACATTTGAAAAATAGTCAAAGTTACTATACTTTTATAACCTTAGATAAAAGAATTTTAAGATTGAAAAACTAATATGTAAAATCTAAAAAAAAAGGGAAAGAAAGTAAAAGTAAAAAAAGCACTAACTGCGTGATCTCAGTTTCAAACAAATTTTCCCCTAATATTGTAAAATCATGTAAAATTTGTAAAAATCATGTAAAATATTCCTTTTCCCAAAATAAATATACTTTGATACAATACTATAATTTCCTTATATAATTCGTCTTCTCCTTATGGAGAACAATACAATTTTTTAACCAAATACAAATATGATTGGAATTCATAAAAACATTGAATTGCAGGCAAAAATATATAAAATAAGTTTCCCAATGCGTGAACGGTCATTATTTCCAAATAAGTGAGATAAAATCCATGGAAACAAAGCGGTCCCTTTGTTATTTGTTTTCGTAATTAGGCGGAATTAGTCAAACGAAGATTCGCTCGAAAGTCGTACATCATGTATAGACAAGTCGCGACCACACGGACACTCAAAAATGCAGTCTGATTGCACTCATATTATCACAATTTGCTCCTATCTTGACACCGACAAAGACGCAGGATGAATTTCATTAAAAGAGAAACAACCTCCTCCTCTTTCCGATTCTTTTTAAACAATTGATTTTTATCTGAGGTCCTTCCGCCATTTCAAAGAAACACTGCGCAAAAAGAAGCATCTTAAAATACATTGTAGTCACTTTTAAGATATCCAAAAATATATATCTTATTTGTCGAAACTCTATTTTAAAGATTAATGAATTTTATCAGATTTTAAAATAATTTTCTCGAAACGACTTGTAAGTGACTAACAAAGTAGCTCAAAATAAGATGCTTTCTTTTTACATATAGTGAAGTCTGTATTTTAAAAAATTTTAAATCATTTCTGAAAGCTCAATCAATTTTGAACTGTTCATCTGATCGAACTGAAGAATTTTTTTCAAATATAGTTTAAACACTTTAAAATATGTCTGTATACATTAAAAACCTTATAAAAAATATTAAACATAAAATAAATAACTTTTCCTAAAACAAATATGGGGCCAGAATGACCCGACAGTTAAATGCAAATTTTCAGGATTGCCACAAAATTTTTATTTTGTCTTTCACTGATGTTTCCTTTATTTTCAAAAAAGAATTTTTGACACTTTTGCCTGACCCGAAAGATACACAGAAAAAAAGAAGTGTTATTTTAACACTAAAAGTAGTGTTAAAACTATGCGCAACATTTTTAACCGACACTGTGTGATTTAAACACTACATTGGTGTTAAAATAACACTAGAGGGTGTTAAATTGTTATATATTTTTAATGAGGTTAAAATAACACCAAAATTGTGTTAAAACAACACCAGCTGAAAACTACACGCAACAAATTTAACAAATATTTTTTTCTGTGTAATATTCTGATTCACTTTAAAAATATTAGATAGTAAAAAAAATGTTCTATGAATTTATGTTTACAAATTTTTTTTAATTTTAAAATTATTCAAAAACATTTTTATTTCAAACGAATATTCAATCATTATTTCTGATTTTCAGTAACTTAAAATGACGAAGTGATAATAATTATTAGTTTATATTAGAAGAATATTGTTACTAAAACTTCTTCAAAATTACTTTTATCATTTCAATTCACTTATTATTTTTCAGAATTTTAAACTAATTATAACCGAAATTATTTTTATTAATTTTTCAAAAAGTTCTATTTGAGAATTTCTAAATCCATTTGTTAACAATTCAAGTTTAGGAAATTTCGATTGCTCAAAAATTCTTCAATCAAATATAATATATTGGAAAATAAAAACTTCAAATAACTTTTTAAAAAATGAATTAAACTTTTTAAAAAAATTATATCTATAAAATTATTTGTTAAGAATAATAAAAATTCAATTATTTCTAAAAATTCATGCTATAACGTATTTAATTTTCGTTTATAATCTAACATTTTAACTAAAATTAATTATTAATTTTTTGATGAATTTAAAAAAAAAATTTTAACGTAATTACATTTATGGAGGAACTGGATTAAAATTATATTTAAAATAATTTTATTATTTTAGCGAAAATAATTTAATCGTTTGTAAAAAATGTTATTTTATAAAATAATTGAATTATTCCAAAGAAAATAACAAAATTGTAAATAATTTAATTCCTTAAAAATTGTTATTATTCAAGAAAATAATCAAATATTTGCTTAGAATTTGTAAAAAAAATTTAGTAAATTTTTCAATGTTTTTGGAGAATTTTAGGAAAATAGTATTGAGAATCATTGAAACTTTTCCAAGAATATCATTATAAAATATTTGAAAATAATTTTATTATATTTATAAATTAAGATAATTGAAATTTTAAGAATTTAAAAAAAAAATTTAATTTCTACGAAGAATTCGATTATTTTTAAAAATAACATTTAATTACTGTGAAAAAATTTATGAATGTAAAGAATTGGATTTCTGCAAAAATGTTATTATTTATGAAAATAATTAAATGTTTGAGTAGAATTTTATTAAAATTTTTTGTAAATAATTGAATTAATTTGAAAAATTTAATTAAAATAGTAGATATTGAAAATCATTGAATTGAGGAAAATTTTTGAAAATAATTAAATTTCGGAGAAGAATTTTATTCTTTATAGAAATAATTGAAATTTTCAAGAAATTTAAAAAATTTATTATCATAAATCTAATTTCTTTTTTAAATTTCTAACTAAATTCATTAAAAATTGAAATTTTAGATTAAAACCCTTTTCAAGTTTATCTATTTATAAAAATCGTAAACGCAAATCTTTTTTAGAATTTAATTAATTTTGAAATATTTAAGTAAGATTATTCATTAAATAATTTATAAATAATAATTTTGTGACAGTTATTCAGGAATTAAATTATTTAAGAAGTAATTCTTGTCAGAAATAGAAAAATTGAATGTTTTGTATATTACAATTGATGGAAATTTCATAAAGGACAAGAAAAAAGACAAAAATTCAAAATTTTTATATAAATTCTAAAAATTTAATTTTTTACAGTACTTTTAATAAAATTGTCTGACTTTTTCCTAATTTCTCTGATAGATTCCACTCTTTCTGACTTTTCCCTGAATTTCCTCACGTAAAGAAAATATATATTAAATTTTGTAAATATATTTCACAAATTGGGGAAAAAGTGCAACAAAGCAAAACTTTGATACAAAAAATACTAAACTTTAAAAAAAATTATGTGAAATTTAGTAAAGTTATATTAGAATTTAATTAATATTTTTGATATTTTATGTAACTTTACTAAATTTCTATTGTATAAACTTTTACTAAATTTCATAGAATTTTTTGTTAAGTTTAGTATTCTTTATATCAATAAATTTCACTTTTTCGCACTTCTTTCCCAATTTCTAAAATACTTTAACAAAATTTATTATATATTTTCTTTGCATTCTGACCTATGGCAAACCGTGATATTCCTATTAGTGAAAATATATCATTTGGTCCCAAAAATATATAATATTATTATTTCCCAATATATTGGGGAAAAATATATTCCAATAATATTATATTGGATAAAATTGTAATATTATACTACCATTATACTACAATTTTTATTTTAAAAATATTTTCCATACCCTTTATTATTAAAATTACATTCTAAAATATTTCTGAAAAAAGCAAATTTTCTTGCAAAAAAAAAATATGATTTAAGGTGACGTGTGCGCGGAATCTAGACGCATGTACATATAAAAAAAACTACCACATTTATGTTTCATTATACGAACATTGACGGGCGTGGTCTTAAACACACGCACAGACAATAACTTCCGAACTCTCATAAAACAGCCTCAACGTCTCATTTAATGAACGGCTTGATTACCCCCACCAATAGGATTTAGAGACCCGATGCCAAACGCCTTATTTAACGATGGATTTACGATGAAAGATTACGCGCGCAAATGAACAACTCGCATAATGTGCAACCATCCCTTTCACCCTTTTTTCTTTTATCTCACAAACTTTATCATTCCTCCTTCAATACCCTTGGAAATCAATTTCCCCACTTTTCCTTCCAATATCCACATGTTCAAAAACAAAAAAACATGCCAACAAAAATCACCATAATCAACCCTTAATTACCTCTTTTTCTCTCTCGCTCTCTTTCTTTAAACTTATAAAGAAAGATCTCTTTACTTATAAAGAGTAATTTAGAAAGACTCTAATTAAAACTAAATATTATACGATAAATATACAAAAATTTTATGACATGAAATAAAAAAAAATAATTATGTCTATAATTGCACACTCATGTTATAAGCCACACATCTAATTTAATCCAATTAAAAGATAAATTCTAATAATAACGATCGAGGAATAATTGCAGTATAGTGTAAAATTAAAAACAAAATTAAAGAGACATTAATTACAGAATTATAAATTCATCACGTGAAACTATTTCAAGTAAAGCCAAGTGGTTGCGCCCCCTTATTATTCCCCTTTCCTGCGTGTAAATTGATAAATGAGTTTAATACATCAACTTTTACGTAACCGGGATTTAAATTAATTCGTCCCTCAAGTGACAATATATCTAGGTACATGCTAAGACAATTAGGCCATCTTTCTGCAGAATTACAATTAATAAAACCTTGGAGAAATTATTCCAAAACACTATTTTTCATTTAATAGCGCAAATTAAAGATTTCCATTATCGTCAATCAATTATTATTATCGAAAGCACTGGAAAAAATATTGTTTCATGCAAGTAAAACATATTTTATTTTAAACTTCCATGACTTTTCCAGGGTTTTCCATACCACACGTAAAAAAAACTTTCAACTGGAACAGCGATTATTTTCGCTGAAATAGCGAAAGTATTCTTTAAAATAGCGAAAGTATTCGTTGTAATTACTAAAAATTTCACTAATATAGTAAATTTTACAGTTGTTCCAAGTGAAGATTTTTTTTCGTACATTTAAAAAAAAATTCACAGTCACAAAAATACAATTATTTTGGTATATTTTTATCTAATTAAGACAAAAAATAAAAAATTCTTCAAGTACAAAATTAATAACATAAGTTACTACTTTTTAATTTTATAAATAATAAAAATTGAAGGGGAAATTTCGTGATTATTCATTGAGATGCACTCCAAAGAAAAGTACCTACCTTAGAAGAAAAAACATTTTGAAGTTATGTTTTTGTTATTTTTAACTCAATTAAAAGTTTTTGTTTAATTTTGTCAAACCAAATTTAATTTTCATTAACTATTGTAGATGTAATGAAGCCCCATTTTGATATTAGTTTTTTAGATGGGAGTTGATCCCCTTTGTCTAATTTCATTCCAAAAATTACAAACATAACCAACAATTTTTTGCTTTTAAGGTATCTTTCTTTGGAATGTACCACACTTATTTTGAAGACAAAAAAACTGAAAAATAAAAGGAATTTAAAAATTTAGTTTTGTTCTGAATTTTTCATTATTAAATGAGCATTTTAAACATTTTATTAAAATTTTTTGGTTTTTAAAGTGCATTTAAAAATAGTAATTTGAAAATTTATACAAAAGAAAATATTGCTCAGAAAAAACTAAAATTTAGAAATGTCATATTGACTTCAACTGTAAACATAAAAATTATAAAAATAAAAAAGTTATACAATGTTAACTTGAAAACTTTAGATTTTTAACGTTCAAATATAAAAAATTCAATTTTCTGAAAGAGATTTTGTAAAATTCCCTGACAATTCAAGGTTTTCCCAGACTAAAAAAAAATTCTCTATGACAATTCAAGGTTTCCTAATTTTTTCAGGTCTGTGGAACCCTGAGAATTATTATTGGTTTAAGTATACAATTTATTTGATTAGAATAAAAATGATTTAATTTACATAAAATTTTTTCAATTACTAAAAAATTGTTTGATTTAAGTATTTATTTATTTAAAAGTAGTCAAGTATAATTGGTTATTTGAATCAAATAAATTTTTTTCAGTGTATATTTGCTTTTTAAATCTAAATTAGAAGTTTACTAATTTAAGAGAGCAAATGTGTTTATGAATTGAATAGTAAGAATTTTCCTAATTTTTTGTAGAAAATTACTAATTTTATACAAAAATGTCCATTAAACGAAGCAGTCAAACTTTATTATTTCAATTAATAAAAATTTGACTTCAACATTTTACTATTCATCTTCTCTAAAAAATTTGTAATATTCGTTCAATTTACTTGGTGAACGAATCCTTATTCTCGTATCTTAAAATTGGAATTTTAGTAAAAATCTTTAATAATTTGAATGAAAAACCGATGGCTTGTTACCTTCAAATTAGGAAATTTTACTAATAAATTAGTAGAAATGACTATTTATTAGTAAAATTTACTCATTCAAAAGCTAAAAGTTAAGCACCAATCTAAATAAGTAAACATTTATACTAATTTAAATTTAGAAACCAATTAATAAAAAAACTATACTCTTTAATTTTAATTCGTTTATTTAATTAATTTATTTATTTAATAATAATTCGTTTAATAAAAGAGTCAGTTAGTAACAGTACTGATTAATTTTTAGTAAAAAATGACTAATTCATTAGTTAATCTAATTTTTAGGTTATAATTAATTAAATAAAAAAAGTTTTTTAACATAACATTTTTTAACTATTCAAAACATAATAATGTTTAAACTTTCTTAAATATATACCGAAAAAAAATTTAGTTTTTATAAATATTATGTTAAAAAATTTTTTTCATTTCCTTGAAAACTGTAAACAATAGTCTTTAATAGACAAAGTTTACTAATTGCATTAGTTACCAAAAGTTTTAGTTACATTTTGACTTAAACAAAAATTTTATTTAACGAATAAATAACCAATCATCATTAACTATTCGATTAATAAAAATATTACTATTTGAATGAATGTCTGACTTTTTACTATCAAATTAGTTATTTTTAACGAATTAAAATTTACAGACTACTGTAAATTTGAATATCAATCGAATTTCACTATGTAGATTAGTAAAGTTTGACTGAAAATCAATGCCTCTTCTTAAAATTTAACTAATTTTTCAATGAATTTTGATTGATAATCAGAAAATTTTTACTGACTCTCTAAATTTGAATTAGTAAAAATATTTACTAAATTGAATTAGTGACTGACTTTTTGCTTTTGAAATAGTAAAGTTTACTAATAAGTTAGTATAAATTACTATTTATTTGTAAACTTTATTACACTGAAAAAAAATTTCTTTGATTCAAATAACCGATTATTTGACTATTATCAAATAAATATTTACTTAAATCAAATAATTTTTATTTGAATCAAATATTTCAATACTTGAAGTAAATATTATTTAATTTATTCAAATAAAAATTATTTGATTTAAGTAAATATTTATTTGATAATAGTCAAATAATCGGTTATTTGAATCAAATAAATTTTTTTTTTCAGTGTAATAAGTTAATATAAATTACTATTTATTTGTAAACTTTACTAATTCAAAAGCAAAAAGTCAGTCATTAATTCAAATTAGTAAACATTTTTACTAATTTAGAGAAGATAATAATCAAATTTAGAGAGTACAATCAGGTATATTTTTTATTGCGATTACAGTAGCAAAAAAATTTTAATCCGTTGAAAATCATAGTTTTTTCGCTATAGTATCAGTGGAAAGTAATTAATAAAAATTTAGAAAGAGATTTTAATTCAGTGACCCAGTTTTCTTTAATGAATCAGTGGAATTTCACTAACAATCAGTGTTTTTTACTGCTTCTCAGTAAAATTCCACTGATGAAGTAAAAAAAACTGGGCGACTGAATTGAGATCAGTAAAATTTTCACGAATTCAAATTTAGAGTGTACATACAGTCAAAACACAATATTCAACTTTTAAACTAATATTGATCATATGTTCCTGATTAAAAATTAATTTCTTCTCCTTAAATATAAGCTAATTTGAATAAATTTGACTAAAACTAATTCCTACTTATTAACTCAATTAGTAATAAAAATTAGTTTGGCCATTAACGCGACATTTCTGAGAATGAAAAAATGACTTCTAAGGATATATGTATAGAGGCGTCTGCCAATTAGTATTGTTAGGGTGATTAATCGTGACATAGGAAATAAATTCAATTGATTATACGGCGCGGCGCGAGCCACACCCTGTCGCACACGCGTTTTAATAGTGGTATAATCTTTTTGCCGGCAAACTGCAAAATCGCTAAAAAGACGGGTAGATTGTATGGAGATACGAATCGAGCGCCATGTCTACATATAGGCATATTTAATCGCAAGAAAACATCGACATCGTGCGCGTTCAGGATCTTGGGGCAGGTGGAAGCTTATATATATATTTGCCCCGTCTGCAAGGTTTTGCCGAACCATCCCGCCTGCCATTCGAACTGACACGGCTGACACAACTTGACGAGTTGGAAGCAAGAACTGACGTACAAGAACAAACTCCACATAATATATATCCACCTAATCATACTACATCCGATTACTAAACACACTATTGACAAGGAATTCCTTCCGATAAGATTAGAGAGTTAAGTGACGAATTAAAAAGAAATTCCATTTCGTTTTTATCTTTTTGCCAAAATTTAATTTTATGCTCTTATTTAATTTAACAGTTCCTAAAGTTTAGAACGTTTCAATGACTATCATTTTTCTTTTAATTTTATTGCAAAAATATTCTTTTGGAAAAAGAAATTTATACATTTTTTAATCAGACAATTTGTAAATAAATATTAAATTCAAAAATTTACAGTATTTTCTATTTTCAAATATTTTAAAAGAAAAAAATTCAATAATTTAAATGTTTAAAACATTAAGAAAACGATTTTAAAAATATTCCATGGAATTTATCCAATTTTCTTTTTATTCGGAAATAAATTTTAAAAAAGTTCCGAGTAACTCCGTTGTTTTGAAAAAAGCTCTTTTTGAAGAAAAAAAGCAAAATTTAATAAAAAACCTTCAAAAATTGTTTTAAAAAATTGTGAAGACCAGCGTCACATTTAAAAACACAAATTATTTTTGAAAAAGCTCTTCTGTAATAACAAAAGCTCCAATTTGATAAAAAAAAGCCCACATTTAATAATCGCCTCCAAAAATTGTTTAAAAAATTAGCCAAATCTGCACCGATTTTCAAAATACAAATTTTTTCTGAATTAGAAATAAATTTTAAAAAAGTAATCTCCGTGTTTTGAAAAAAGCTCTTCTTTAATAAAAAAAAAGCTCCAACTTAATGAAAAAAGCAAAACTTTATAATAGCCTTAAAAAATTGTTGAAACAAAATTGTCAAAACCAGCGTCGTTTTTCAAGACACAAATCTTTTTCAAAAAGCTTTTTTTTTATAACAAAAGCTACAATTCAATAAAAAAAAGTTCACATTTAATAATAGCCTCCAAAATTTGGTTAAAAAAATTGTCAAGACCAGAATCGATTTTCAAGATACAAATTTTTTATGAATCACAAAAAAAAATTATCATTTTGCTCCATAACATTTTGCAGCAAAAAATAATTTTATACTTTTGAAATAAAATTATTCCTCATGTCTAGTACGTAATTAGTAAAAAGCTCGCTGCTATATTTTATTAGTTCCCATTACTCACTGGAGTAACTAGAGTAACTTATAGTTAGTCTTCCCTCTAAATTTGAATTAATAAACACTTTTACTAAGAAATAATAATTTTTTTTTTACTAATTTATATATTAATAAAATTTACAAAATCAAAAGCAAAAAGTTATTTACAGATTTAAATTAGTTAACATTTTTACTAACTTAAATTTAAATAGTAGCCATTTACTTAAAAACTTTACATATATTTTTTAGTAACTTTACTAATTAAATATTATTTTTCCCGAGGTATTAAAATTTCAAATAATTTCAAATGAAAAACGTCATGAAATGTAATTTTTAAAATTTGCAACTGTATCCAAAAGACAATTATTTCTTTAGAATTTTTAAATAAAATTATTGAAGAAATTTAATAATTTTTAAATCATTTTTTTAAATAAAAATTCTACGTGAATTGAATTATTTAAATAAAATAATTTTTGTAAATTCATAAAATAATATAATTTCAAAAACATAATTATATTTAAAGACAACTTTTAAAGAGGAAAAAATAAAATTCTTTAAAAAACAAAATTTTACAAAATTTCCAATTGTTTCAATTTGTTAAAATTTTTAAAAAAAGACGCAGGTAATTTTTTATTAGTTACTATTACTATTTTGTTTAATACTCTAGTCAATTAGTTAATAACGCAACTAATTAAATAGTTGGACCAACAAACAAAATAGTTAAATCAACTAATAAAATAGGTTTACTAATAAAAATTGTAAACCCGAGCAATACATTAGAAGTAGCAAGTTTTACTATAAAAAAATTCAGAGAAAAATTGTTTGTCCAACTAATATTTTCTCTTAGTGTAAATTTTTTCAAGGGGGGGGGAGTTCCACGTGAAAATGTTCCCGGAAATTTTTCAAAAACAGTTTTTTAAATTTATAAAAATTATGGAAAATTCCGAACATAGAGACAAACATATAAAAGATAAAATTCAAGAAAAATATAAATTCACTGGCACTCCTTATACCAGCAGTAGCAGTATCAGGTACCACTATAGTATACCTTGCGGCTATAACACTCCAGCCGCTCACAAAAAATAAAATTCGTTTTCCCTACCTACCGCAAAGACTAATCAAAAAAGAATTATCTTTTCCCTAACATGTTTTCAACTCCAAATGATTATTTTTCGAAAAAATATTTTGATCGTTCGACAAAACCGAATTTGTATTTTTGTATTTTCTCTGCCAAGAAGAAAGAAACTGCGGTAATTATTTTTTCAAAATGGCAAAGAAAATTCTAAAATAAAAATTAGTCTTTACTAAACGATCAGATTTTAGTTCTTTGTATATAAAATCAGCAGAAAACAACTGAAACAAGTTTGATGAGAAGTAATCATTTGAAGCTGAGAAAATGATCCCTAAAAAAAGTCATAATTCAATGGGATTTTACAAGTGCTCTTTCCCCCTTAATAAATTTAAATTTAGGAAAATTTTGAAATACTTTTAATTATTACTTTAAAAAAGAATTGAAATTGATTAAAAAATAAGTTAATTTCAGTTTCCTTCGAAAAAAAAGAAATTAAACAAAAAATTACAAATTATCGAAAATTGAACAATTATAAGTAAACAACAAAAATATTGATATTATATAAATATTATATATTATATAATATGTATTATATAAATAATATATATTATATAAAATATTATATAAAACAAATCTTTTTAAAATTTTACTTTTACTCTCTAAATTTCAATAAGCGAAATTCGCTGACTGAAATTTATAAAGTATATTTTCAGAGTTAATAAAATTAAAAAAAGTAATACGCTCTTTTTGAAGAAAATTATTCAAGGTTATGTTTGTATTATTTTTACCTTTCATTAGAAATTTCTATGTTTAATTTAAAATCAAAATCAGTGTTTTATCCAATATTTTGGATACAATGAAGACTTAAACCAGCTGTTTATATAGAAAGTTCATCCGCTTTTGTGTATTTTCATTTTAAAAATTACAAACTTAACCTCAAATTTTTAGATTACTTTCTACGGAACGCGCGTCAAAAATTAAAAACAAAGTAATAATCAACAATAATATTACAGTTTCAAAATACAAGAAAGGAGAAAAAAGTTATTCAACTTACATTCTGAACTATCAGCTCTGCAGTGGTTAAATTATGCACCCAATGTCCCTTCTCAGGAGTAGTAGCGCACCGCAAAAAAGATTCCATCAAAGAAACCTAAAAATAAAAAACAAATTTTATATTAACACATTTTTAAAATATACATTTATATGAAATTTGTTTCTCCCTTAGATAACAAAATTAATTAAAATATTGCCATTTTCGAAATTCAATCAACAACCCCATACAGCACCAGCGTGCATTTTCTGAAAGTTGAAATTAATTTGACCGCAATCGTCGGAATCTTTAGTTGCGAAGCAACTAAAACTTAAAATACCCGTTGTTCTAACTTTTTTTTCTAACAGATCTAAAATTTCTAAACATATTTTTTCATTGAATTCATTGAATTTCATTTTTTTGTTAGTAACTTCGCAGAAATCGTGTCAGTTGTTTTTAATATTTTTAAATTCTGTTGTCAAATTCTAGTCTTGTCAAATTTTTACAAGAATGCACTTTAGAAATTTTATTTTAGAAATACAACTTTATTAGAAAACGATTTTTTTAGAAAATATGGATTAGAAATAATTTTTTAGAAAAAGTGACCCGCTACCATTTTTAGCTTTTATGCAACATTCAGTCAAGTTTCGCGTCAAACATTGAAAAACAGTCAAAAATTTAAAGAATTACTTCAACTTTAAAGAGTCCTCATAACTAAAGATTCCGAACATTGTACACCCAGAGAAAAATATTATCTAAACCAAATATATTTTATTTGAACTAGACTTTTTATTTGTTTTAAATAAAATTTTTATTCGACATAAATAAAACATATTGTATTTGAGTCAAATAAAATTTTATTTAAACCTAATAAAATTTATTTGAAACAAATAAACAGTCTAGTTGGACTTCGCTCCGAAGAAAGATGAGGAGCAAATCTCTTTAAATTTAAAAATTTAGTTTAGTTCAGAATTTTTCACAATTAAACAAGTATTTTAAACATTTTAAAAACATTTTATGAAACTGAAGTTACCTACATTTATTTAATGACAATTTTTTCTTTTGATAATTATTTATTTTAATGTTAGAATCACTTTAAAAAATTTTCAAAGATGGAAGTCGGGGAAAATTAGTAATTTTGATTTTTTACACGAATTTTCAAAAACCATATATTTCAACAAAATTATTATTTCCTCAGCTCATAAGCAATTTTTTCTTTTAGTAATTATTTATTTTTAAGTGAGAAATCATTTAAAAAAATTGTAAGAGGATCTAAGGCAAGGAAATAAGTAATTTTTAATTATTTTTGTAGTAAATTTTTCAAATATCCCGAAATTTCAACTAAATTATTATTTCCTCGCTACAGAAGCAATTTTTTTCTATTGCTAATTGTTTATTTTTCAATATGAATGCACTTGAATTTTTTTAAGGGCTTCTTACATTAAAAAACAATTAGCAAAAGAAAAAATTTTCATTACATAAAACTTGTTACACTGAGAAAACATTATACTTAATTTAAATAAAAAAATAATTTTAAGAGATTTTGTTTAGTTGAAATTAGTTTGTGAGTTTAATCTCAATATATAGAAAATATCTACTGCTTTGATTCAAAAATATTATTTGTTTGAATAAATATATTTAATTTAAACATATTTTCTGTTTTGATTTAAACAAAAAATATGTTTGAAAATTTTGTGTTTTATTCAAACTTAAAAGTTGGTTATAATTAATTTAAAATCAATCACATTTTATGTTTGAATAAAATATATTATTTCTTTAAATGAACCAAAAAATATGTTTGAATTAAACTTAAATATGTTTGACTGTATAGCAAAGATATTTTATGTTTGATTTAAACAAAATAGGTTTGAATCAAATATATCGTTTTCTCAGTGTAACTTCAGTTTCATAACATTTTTTGGGTTCCTAAAATGTATTAATTTAAAAAAAATTTAAAGGAAGATATTGACTAAAAGAAACTAAAATTTAGAAATGCCATATTCATTTCAATTGTAAGCACTAAATTTAAAATAAAAAAGTTGTATAATGTCAACTTGAAAACTTGAAATTTTTACGACTCAAATACAAAAAAATTGAGTTTTTAGTATCAGGCGGAATAAAAATTCCATGACAATTCCAGGTTTTTCAGGTTTTCCATGACTGAATAAAAATTCCATGACAATTCCAGGTTTCCCAGGTCCGTGGCAACCCTGAAATATACAATTTCTCTGGGTGTAGTTGAGGTAATTTCAACTTATAGAAAATTTTCAATGTTGTATGGGACTTTTCGTCAAAAAAAAAAATTTCACGTCATCTAATATACAATCGAGTCATTCAACCGTTAATTATGTCATTCAGTTAACTGAAATACAGTCTATAAAAAAAGGGATAACAATCGATACATGACAAAATAAAACATTTAAATAAGATTAATTTATACAACACTAAAAATCGTTTAAAGAAAAAGAAGAATAAAAAATTTATCCCTCCGAATGAAAATATGGGCGACATGTATAAATTCGCTCAGCTGCGAATCATGATTATTTCATACGATCTTAATTGTTATGACTTTACATTTAGCTGTTACTTTACGGCCCTTAGATATATATATATATACGGTTTCTTTTCCCCGCACATTTTACACAGTTCCATAGACTGAATTACATCGCACGAGCGCGAGCATCTCAGATACGATAATTGTTATGTTCGCAAAAAGAAAGTCTGGTATGTGCCCTCTCAGACGGAAGCGCAAGGGTGAATAAGAAAGTAGTAAATCCGATACAATTTATACAACTGTGTATATACGTCTCAACATAAAGTTCAACACAATCATAATACGTATACACAAGAGGTGTATATAGAATTATTCCCTAAAAAAACAATTTATAAATTCCTCCTAAAGAAAAAAAAGAGAGCAAAAGTCTTATTATTTCAAGGGCCCCAAAAAACGAATGTCTTATATGTATCAACCTTATCGCTGTAACGATCGTCGCAGAGTAAAACGATCGAAATCCTATACAACATAGGGTCTCTTGAGCGCGGCTCATCGGCAGAAGCGGCGAAAGCGACAGTCGGGCTAATTAATGGCAATTTACAGAAATAACGAGGTACGCGAGCCGATGTAAAAAGCTGCCGCAGGTGCCTCATCGCTTTTATGCGGAAAGTTTTATTTAGTATAAACTCACGGGTATGTAAGTAAACGCCGCGCGCGATTATATGGAGGAGCCATGATATATACTCTATATACGCACATAAAGTGCGCTTACTATAAAAAAAAAACGTTTGTATTTCACTTTTTACCACGCACTATACATCTCATGATGTTTGTAAGCTCATATGCATAATTGCACTTCAAACTTTGTATATATACGTATAAAAGGAAGAATGTCTTTGCCTCTCTTATATTATACGACTTCACTATATACACACTATATACTTACATATATACTTAATACTTATAAACGAAATAATATTACTCGAATATATGCAAAATGTTTCATAAACACAAGGACATTTATCATTCCGCACTCGAAACAAAAAAAAATTATATTGATCTGTTAATTCCGTGTACGTAAAGTTATAATCTTATTTCTATGACTGATGTGTTTGAAGACGCATGTATATATATAAATCAACTTTTTCGCAAAAAGAATACCTTTTTTGCTCTACTGCAACTCTATAATGATCACACTCTTAACGTACATATTTTTTGTGCCTATAATCGTTATAATGTTGTAAAATCTCTACAAAAAGTACTTTTCTGTACTCTTTGCTCTTTTTATATTTTATAAACATTTAAACTTTATGAAATATGTCATTTAAACTATTTAAACTATTTAAACTATTTATTATTTATTTTATTTTATTTTATTTTATTTATTTTTGTGATTACTTAAGTTCTTTTAGTAGAGAAATAGGAAACATTTTCCAGTTCTAAATCTAAACACGTTTTACGACAATGCAAGAGTATCGAGGTGATATTTGCTATTGCGCAGGTCGTTTAGATACGTTATCAAACACGCATGCGCGTCAATTAACCAAATATGACCAAAGTTTAATGGCCGATGGGCAATAAAGGTGTATTCAGAATGTTGCTTTTTTAAACGTTCAATCGAAATATAACAGGGTTCACACAAAAATTTTACTTTGTTTTCAATTATAAATTGAAGCCTTTCGAAGTTTGTCTATTCATAAATTAACAGATTTAATTTACACCACGAGTTTTATTAAACACGAAATTTAATAATTTTCTGACAGAATATATGCTAAACTAAATTCAAAATTGCACATTGATTAAAATCATTATTTAATATTATATATAAAAATATTGTACTTCTTAAAAATTAATTTCATCATTTCAATTCAATTATTATTTTCAAGAATTTGTTACTAAAACCTCTTCTCCAAGTCAATTAATTTTCGGAAAAGTTCTCTGATAATTTTCTAATTCATTTGTTTACAATATTCAGTTTTACGTATTTCCATTTTATTCCTAAATTCTTTAATTAAATGCATATATTAGAAAATAAAAACTTCAAATAATATTTAAAAAAATTCAAATAAACTTTTTCAAAAAAATTAATTTCAAAATTGAATTATTTCTAAAAATTCACTCTATATTTCTTTTGATATATTCGATTATTATTATCTAAAACTTTAATTGAAATTCGTTTATAAATCAATTTTTTTAGTACAAAATTCCACTATAATTTGATAATTTGAATACAAAAATAAATAATTTTTAAATATTGAATTCTTTTGGCGAATTTTAATAAATTAGGCAACAAGATTTACCATCTTTTTAAGAAGTGAAATAAAATTTTTGAAAATAATTACATTTTTTGTAAAATTTTTATTAATTAAAATTTTCTTCAAAATAAAATTCTGCACAATAAGTTCTATTATTCATCAAACTAAATGAGTTTCTAAAAATAATTTTAATATGTTTTCAATAATAATTAAATCCCTGTAAAAATTTGATTACTTATGAAAATAATGGAATTATTGCGAAGAACTTTATAAAAAGTTTGTAAATAATTGAATTCCAGGGAAATTTTTATTATTTTATGAAACTAATTAAATGTCTAAGAAGAATTTAATTACAAATTTTTTAAATAATTCAATATTTCTGGTAAATTTTATTAAGATAGTAGATTTTGATAATAATTATTGAATCAAGGAAAATTGTTGAAAATAATTGAATTTTAGAGAAGAATTTTATTATTTTTAAAGATAATCGAAATTTTGAGAGAAATTTAAAAAAATTGATGAACATAAGAAAATTTTTGCAAAGAATTTTATTATTTTTAAAAATAATTGAATTTCTACAATTATTTCTTATTTCTCCAAAAAATTCCAAATTATTTTTGAAAATAATTGAATTTCTGCAATCATTTGTAATTTCTCTAAAATTTTCCAAATTATATCGTTAAATTTACGAACTTTTCGTCCTTTTCCCATTAAACTACGAACTTTACGAACTATTTTAATAAAATTTACCAGAACAACTCAATTATTTAAAAAAAATGTAATAAAATTCTTCACAGACATTTAATTACTTTCATAAAATAATAAAAATTTCCCAGGAATTCAATTATTTACAAATTTTTTATAAAGTTCTTCGCAATAATTTAATTTTTTATTTCATAAAAAGAGACTTTTGTGGACTTGACGAAAATTTACAAATAGCTTTAGGAGATTTATGGAACTATAGTTCGAGCCCTGAGTTTAATTTTAAAATATTGCTTTTAACAGTTCTAAGGTCCGTATACACTCAAAATACTTAAAAATATTTGAACCACTTACCAATTTATTAATTTCATGTTCCTTGTATATATAATCCCTCAGGATCACCCTCCTAGAATGGTCCACCAAAATTTTTTGTCCTTGAATGTCCAGATGATGTCCAAATAGTCCGGAACTTGTGCCCAAATATAGTCCAAAGACAAAAATGTCCGAAATCCTACCGATTGGTCAAACTTGACCCGGATCGTAATCCGGATTGATCCTCCTAGATCGGTCACCATCATCACTCCTGCTGCAAAATAAAATTACCATGTACAAAACTTAATAAAAAAAAAAATCATATAAATTCCACCAAATTCTCTTCAATACAACTATATCCACTAACATTTTTAATTTTTAATTTCCCAGTACACAACTCTTCCGACAGGGTAATTAATTTCATCTCATATTAATTATACATCGAGAAGATTCGAAGAATTGTCACTTATAAATTTTGGTAGGCAGACATTCACCTTCCGTAAAATACATTTACACATACATATATATATAAAGCATAGAAAAGGAAGTAAATAAAAAAGAAATTTATTTTTGTTTCCTTTGCAAGGGGGGAAGAGATCGATCATCGAAAATCCCAATTACCAATTTCGCGAAGGAAAGAAAGAGAGAAGACGCTGGGACCTCTTCGGGATTTCGCACCCCGGGGATGACGTACGGGTCTGACGCAGCGTGTGGCAATCCCTTCCTGCAACCCTGGATTCCCTCATCCCACTCCAATTCCCGTAAGATGTAAACTAGTCCCAAACGAGCCGCGACGGATAAATATTTGAATTACAATCCGAGTCGCTCGTAAAAACGTCGTCACTCGTAACGGATAGTATTCTCTCGCGTTACTCATCCGACGCCAACCGACTGCGAGAGGTGCCAGGCCCGTATCCCTATCAAAACTTCAAAAGAAAGAAAAAACAAAAACAAAATCTCAGTATATATCTGTACATTGATTTATCATTTCACTAAACGCGGAAGTCTTGCAAAATTTCCAGAAGTTGCATGCTTATAACTTCTGAAAATATATGATAGATGTTTGTACTAAATTTGCTGTATTTGTTTCGTATATTTTTTATCAAAATTCGTATACTTAAGTTCGAAACTCTAGATTTTTGCAGTCTTGAAAATTAAATTAACACCAAAAAAGATTAAAATAATCAATTTTGGTGTTATTTTTTACAATGAATTAAATTTTAGCTTGTTAAATTTTTTATAACTATAAAACTTGAAGATATCGATAACTCATGTCTTCGACTCGGAGTGATCGTTTCCTTCATATTTTATCACTGAAAAAAAAATTTATTTGAATCAAATAACCGATTATTTGACTATTATCAAATAAATATTTACTTGAAACAAATAATTTTTATTTGAATCAAATAAATTGTATTTGCTTTAAATACTGAAATATTTGATTCAAATACAATTTATTTGATTCAAATAAAAATTATTTGTTTCAAGTAAATATTTATTTGATAATAGTCAAATAATCGGTTATTTGAATCAAATAAATTTTTTTTTCTGTGTATAACAATTAAAGATGACCAAGTAATGAAATCATTATTTTATATTATAAGAATATTATACTTCTTCAAAATTAGTTTCATTATTTCAATTCAATTATTATTTTCAAAAAATTTTAACTACAATTTTACTTTATATCTATTAGTTTTAATAATAATAATTAATTAATCAATTTCACGAAATTTAAATTATTCCTGAATTCTTTAATTAAATACATAATATAAAATAAAACCTTCAAATAATATTTTAAAAATTCAATTAAACTTTTTCCAAAATGTTAATTTCAAAATTCAATTTTTTTCAAAAAGTTCAATCTATATTTCCTTTAATATTCAATTATAATCTTAAATTTTGACTGACATTCATTTTTAAATCAATTTTTATTTAAAAATTCTACATGAACTTAATTATCTAAATGCAAAAGTAAATAATTTATTGAATAATTGAATGTTTCTCAAAATTCAATTCTCATACAGAATTTTAGTAACAATTTTTTTAATAATTCAATTCTTTTGTCGAATTTTATTAAAATCTGCATGAACATAATTTCTTTTTTCAAGGAATTCAATTATAATCGTATGAAACATAATTGAAACGCTGCGATAAGTTTTATGAGAATTTTCAAATTTATTCGTTTACAATTCAATTTTACAAAATTTCAATTATTCGGAAATTCTGCAATTAAATATATATTGAAAAATAAAAACTTGAAATACTTTCAATAAATATCCTATTAAACTTTTAAAAAGAATTAATTCTACAAAATTTTTTGTCAAAAATATGAAAAATTAAGTTTTTCAATAATTTTAGTTTAAAACTATTTCAAAATTTAATTATTTCTAAAAATCCACGTTATAATGCTTTTAATACTTAAAGATAATCTAGTATTTTAACTGAAATTCATTTTTAAAACCATTTTTATTTGTAAATTCTACGAGAATTCAATTATTTAAATACAAAAATAAGTAATTTATTAATTTCAAGTTTCTTGAGCTTAAATTCTCATAAAAAATGTTATCAACAAATTTTTTAAATCATTAAATTCTTTAGACGAATTTTAATAAGATTTTTAAGAATATTTTCATTTTTCGAGGAATTTGATTAAAATTGCATTAAAAATAATTGAAATTCTTCAATGAGTTTTATTATTCACGAAAATAATTGAATTCCTAAAAGAATTTTATTATTTATAAAAATAATTACATCTCTGTAAAAATGTTATTATTTATGAAAATAATTGATTTATTGCAAAGAAAATTGTAAAAAAATTTGTAAATAATTGAATTGCTGTAAAATTTTTTATTTTTTATGAAAATAATTGATTGTTTGCGTAGAATTGTATTCAAATTTTTTTTAATAATGGAATTCTTTTGAAAAATTTTATTGAAATAGTAGATATTGGAAAATTATGGAATTTTTAGAAAACTTTTGAAAATAATTGAAATTTTGACAAGAATTTGTTAAAAATTTTGTAAAATAATTGAATATCAGAGAAGAATTTTATTATTTATAAAGAGAATTGAAATTTTAAAGAGAAATTTTAAAAATTTTTTAACACAATTGAATTTAGTAACTATGTTACTAAGTAAGTTAGTAAGTTGGTAACTAAGTTAGTAACTAACTTACTATTCTCCCTGGAGAAGCTAAATTCTTTAAATTTTTACAAATCGTTGACTTTGGACTTTTATTTAAAATAAAATTTCATTCATAGTAAAAAATAACACCAAAATAGATTATTTGAATCTGTTTTGGTGTTAATTTAATCCTAGAGTGATTAAACTGTTGCTGATTATTTTAATCCATTCTGGTGTTATTTTAACACCTCATGTTTTACGTGTTTCCAAAAAATAACCAAACCAATAAAAATTACCAACAGTAAATGTGTTAATACGCATGTGCTAATATCGCGCATGCGTGTTAATCAACGGATTCACAAACATAACCTCTAATACGAACTTAAGTCATTATAACTCCTAAAATCACAATTTTCCCAAGAATATCAAATTGAGACAAAAAATGCATCAAAAAAGTTGCGTAGCATTTTTTTGGTACATTTTTTGTCTCAATTTGACAGTAGCAACTTTTTTGATCTACTTTTTGACTCAATTTGACAGTAGCAACATTTTTAATACGTTTTTTGCCTCAATTTAAAACAAGAAGAAGAAAAATTTCCTCAAATCCATTTGATCTTTATCTTTACAAAATAATTTGACATTTCCATTATTGAGAATCGATAATAACTTTTTGCACATTTACTGTTTTCTTTTTCTTTATATTGTATATGAGTATTTTATAAGTTTTGAATTGCGCACTGGTCCAAGGGACGAGAAGGAGGTGCATATTGGAAAATATCGGCGCGGGAGGTCACCCACTGAGAGATATACTATATCACCTCAGGGCGCCGTCAGAGGGAGTTCGCATTTTGTACTGCGGATTAAATCCCAAAAATTGAACGCTTCACCCCCAACTGCGGTTACTATCCTTGTCGACATTCAATATTCACTGAATCGAATTCATTCCTTTTTCATATAATTCGATAAATTTATTCTAATAAAATAAAGCAATAAGTAGCTATATACAAACCGCATAGTGCGCAATTCAAACTTATATATAAAATATACTCACAAATGTAAAATAATTGCGAAATAATTATACATTTCACAAAAGAGTATCATTATATTTCTTTAAACTGTATGACAATTTTTAGTTCAAATTCTGTCAATAATTATAAATAACGACTCTTGGATATTATTTCAATCTATAAGCAACCGAAAATTATATCGAAATTAATGACAAAAAGAGTTGGTTCTTGAAAATTGATCCCTTTGGATTTTAAAGTTATCCGTCGCTAATAAGAACTTCTTTCACTTATCTGGTTTTAAAAACTTTAGGCACTTTGAAAGTTAGCGTCGACGCCGGGCTTCGAAACAAATTTTTTTCCGCAAAACCGAAAAGAGTCGAAAAATTCCTTCAAAGGTCTCAATTTGGAAAACTACCTTCATAGACTTTTAAGTCCCTAAAGTGAAACAGAATCCGAAACAATGGTTTTCGATAATTAGCGTCGACGCTAACTTCAGGAACATAAGAAAATTTTATCTTAAATCCGTAGGTAAAAAATAGTTTTTGATGCTAATCGTCAACCGAGAGATTACTCAACCCCAAAAGTTTGCAACTTTTACAGAATCGCACTGGAAGTTAAAATATATCTATATCTTTCCAAGTATATAAAATACAGAAGAATAACTTCTTCACTTCTTTATTCACTGAAGTATAAATAAAAAATTCAACTTCAAGACATAATGTACATAAATAAAAGAAGACGGTAACCCAAGTACATAATAACCCGAGTTGCTTCAATATAATTTAGGCGCCATAAGGCAAGGCCGTCGCTCTGTTTTTAAAAAGGAATCCCATTAACGGTGTGTATAGAGAGAAAGAGAGACCTATGTGGATATAGAATGTTGTTCCGAGAATAATTTTTTTCCACGAATAATTTGTTAATGACGCTGGCCTGGCACTAAATAGTAGGTGGAATGTAAAAAACGTGTTGCATGGGACGCAAGAACGCACACTTGGATGCGCGCGCGATCACCATAGTGTGCGGTAGGTGCTGCTAAGTTTTACGCGCGCAGCATCGGGAGATGTGAGCCTTGGTGAAAGTGAGATATCGTAAATTCTTATAATTCGCCCCTTTTTATACCTTCCACTCCCATAAGCTGACAAATAATGCGCCAATGTCCAAGAGTATAAGTTTCGTTCTTTCATTTTGATTTCTGTCTCTCCCTATCACATCTCCTTTCCGCCGTCATTTCTTTTCATTTCTTCTTCTCTTTTTTTTTAAATACATATATACATATCTTTAAAGCCTCTCGTAAAATCGTATATCTCAAGGACTTTCGGACTACTCTCGAGTATATTTATACAATTTGTAAGTTGATCCCATTTTATGAATGACTTTTATTTTCTTTAAATAATATTCAGTTCAAGGTGTACTTATGAACCATATTCGGAGAGTCATTCATAAGGAAAATGAGAATAAAAAGGAAGAGCGAGAGGTTTATTGTGCTTTTATTGTCCTTTATTTGTTATAAAGAATTATTTACTTTAAATGACTGTTTAACTCTTACGAATATATTTTTCCATTCGGCGATTTTGGGCTTTTATAAAATACTCCAAGGATATTTATATATACCATCGAATGGAAAAGGAAGTTCCTGTGATAACTTGAAATGTCGGTTTGCTGTTAGGGTATACTAAGGACTATTTATATGCATATGTGAATAGCACAAATGTATATGTGAAGCGCATATGTGAATAGCACACATGCATATGTGAAGCGCATATGTGAATAGTATACACATGCATATGTGAAGCGCATATGTGAATAGCACAAATATGAATAGCACATATGTGATTAGCACAAACGCATATGTGAAGAACATTCTACAACAGCACAAACGCACATGTGAATAGCACATAAGCACATGTGAAAACCATTTCATCCTAACATTTAACAGATTTTGTTTCTTCAGGAACTTTTCTTCAGAACAGAAAAAAAAGAAGAAGAAGAGGAGCAAGAGGCAGAATCACATTCTCCAGAGCATTGCCCGCGCGCATGAAATTAATAAAGTTTTCCCAAAAATTCAATCAAGGGGAAGAATAATGAACTTTCAAAATTTGCTCGATGATTGGAAGACTATATAATGGCATTATTTTTGCCGAGGTAGCGACTTGATCGATCGATCTTCCCTCGTAAGTCCGGCCTTTAATCAGACTCTTTAGCTAACATCGACGTCACTGTGAATTAGTCAGTCTTTGATGGCGCGAACGATTAACACACTGCAGGCTGATGAACAGTATACGCGAGATCTTTTAAAAACCGGCCTCGGGTAAGCAGCAGGTTTGTTATTACAGAGGCCAATTTGTGCAGCGATCCAATCGATAACCGTCAGATCGGATAAATTCGATTACGCGCGTGTATGAACGCCGTTACGCTTTTGAATATTACCGTAAAATTAATTTTTTGTAAACACGTATTTATAATATACACATATACCGTTACAAGCTTATAAGTGTATAAATAAGTACAAACGTGTAAATAATTAAAACTTTTTACACGATTTTTAAAAACTATTTCTAAATTAAAAAATCGATATAAAATGTTTGCTATTAATGTTTACTATACCCCACAAAGTCCTATTTTGTCAGAAATTATTTTAATTTTATCAAATTTGATTTATTATCCAAAATAATTCGTTTTGATCCACCAAGGCTCACAGTGGCGCGCAACTGAACTAAAAAAGTTCCCTTAGTTAGAAAAGGACAGACATCAGACTATCCTCTTCTTACTAATGGAAATTTTTACTTGGACCACTTGCCACCAGGACCCCTCGCAAATCTAGGGAAATTATCTAGGGGTATTTATTTTATTTTACATATATATTACCAGAGTAATGTATTCTTGGTTTTCACATGTGCTTATGTGATACTCACATGTGCACTTGTGCTGTTGCACAATGTTCTTCACATATGTGTTTGTGCTAATCACATATGCATATGTGTTATTACTTTATGTTTACACAATTTTTCTAAGAACATCAAAAATAAGACAGAAAAGTATATCAAAACATTGCATCGCAACAATTTTAAAACATTTTTTATTATCTCAATTTAATGCCCTTAGGAAGACTTTATTACACTATCATTACAAACATACAAATTTCTATGAAGAATAATTATTTTCACATATACAAATTTGTATAAAGAATAATTATTTTCACATATACAAATTTGTATAAAAAATAATTATTTTCACATATACAAATTTGTATAAAGAATAATTATTTTCACATATACAAATTTGTATAAAAAATAATTATTTTCACATATACAAATTTGTATATGAAGGTTAAACGCACTTTTACAAATACAAATTTGTAAGAAGGATAAATTTGATATCTATACACAAAATTTATCCTCCACAAATTGAGCAACACAAATCTCATTTGTTATACATTTGAGAAACGAAAAAAAAGAATATATAAGTTGCGCTTATATGCGTGGACGCAGGTGTAAAGCAAAGATTAATTAGTACAAGGGCTTCATTAAGCTTTCAATAATTATCTTTTCCTGGAGAATGTAACATGGAGTTGATTTATTAATCGCGATCAAACTAAATGTGAATATTTTTCAAATTAATTATATGTATTTTAAAAGTTTATATACATTTAAGGGCGCGCACAAATATAGCCTTTTTCGTTGGCAATTTATCTGTTTTCTATATATCACATTTTAAACTAACCGACAAATCTCGCAATTAAAGTAAAAGAATATAAATGTCGGTTATAATTCTTTCTGCAGATTGTAGCTTTTTTTTCGCGAATTCGGAACGAAAAATTATCTTCAGAAAGGTATTAAAGAATTTACCTTTGGGTATAATTTAATCTCAAGTTTTTTTTAAACGCGACTAATCTTTCTTTGTGTGTACATATATATATACACATATAGTGTAATCAATGTCACAAAGTTTTTACAAAGTATAGAAAAAGTTTTCGTGTTTTGTGTTCAACCACTACCATCAATGCGCTATGTGTAGCGTGTTTACTAAATTCCTCGTCTCTTATTTCTGCAATTTCCATATATGCAAATAAGAGAAACTAATTTTACTGTAATTTTAGTAAAAATAACTTATTCTTGAAAAATGGCGTTTAAAATTTAAATAATAAGGCAAATGACACGTTTTAACAATTAAATTAAAAAGTCATGTCTGTTGATACACGAATACTTCATTGTAAAAACTTTAAGCACTATACATCTGAAATGTGTTTTCTATTTTTGAAACTAAGTCAACTTTTGGGTCTTAAAATTTTCCACATCAGAAATTAGGCCAATATTTGAATAATTGTTTTAGTTGTTGTATTAAGCAAAATTAGTCTATTTACATCAGTGTTTAGTTCTCCTACACTAAAAATTAATGTCCTATTTTTCAAATGTTTTTAATATACTGTCTTAAATCTTTCTTGATGTCTTGAACAGTAAAATGTCCCGTAAAATTAAAACGTCCCTCGTTACAGAATGCGTATATTGCATTAACCTTTAAGCTTGCAACTAACTTGCTGTAACTTATTGAAAACTAATAGATTAATTGGATAAGAAAGTTTTAACAAAAGTTATTGTCATCGTACTTTTCTGGTTCATCAAAAACAAAAGTTTATTTGAATAAAACAAAATGTTTTCCTAATTTCCAAATATTTATTTTCATGACAATAGTATTTTTTTCAAAATATTCTGTTCTAAAAGAATAAATACTATATATACTGTTAATAATAAACTTTTTCTTATTATCTTAATGCAAAAGAAAAATTGTATATCGTTAATCTGTCTTTTTTTATCAGGAAATACCAAATTACATTTTCTGGATCAAGAATGCCGAAGTCATTTGAAGAAGAGACGAACGACATAACGGTGACATCACCTGCCAGGACCTAAATTCTTGCACCTCTACTCCTCTGTTTTTTACATTTCTTTTTTTTCTCAGACATACCTTTTCCAGGATGATTACAGTCCTTATGAGGATAACCTTCACATTCGACTTCTTTTTTTCAAGTACATACGAAATAATAATAATAATAATACAATAATTGCAAACAAATGAATTCTCAAAATTTGAATAAATAAAATTTTACTTCTTAATTTTGCAATAAAATTAGCAATAAAATCATTTATTGTACAATGTAACAAAATTTGTTCCTCTGAAGTGATTTAATTTCTAAATAAAGTTGACTGGCCGAAGAACAAATAGTACAACGAAAAATAGTCTAAAGCTGTTTATATCTAAATACTATCACAACTATTTTTAAGCTTAAAACCAGATAAAGTCACTTTTGGTACATAAAATCCTATCCTTTCAAGGCTAAAATTTATTGCTTCTAATCAAAACGATTTTAATCAAAAACGGACGGAAATTAAGATTTATTATTTAAGTTTTGAGTTCCTTACTCAATAATTAATTTTAAAAAAGTAGTAAAACAAGCAGTTATTGAAAAATTGAATTAACATTCAATTATTATCTAAAATTTAAAATGAAATTCAATTTTAAATCAATTTTTTTTACAAAGTTTTACGAGAGTTCAATTAAACAAATAAAAAAAATGTATTAAAATATTGAACATTTCATAAAATTTTTTTCTGAATTTCTTAAGTTATTAATTGAAGAACGTTATGAAATTTTTTTTAAATAATTGAATTCTTTCGACAAATTTTAAGAGTTTTTAAGAATAATTACATTTTTTGAAGAATTAATTTCAAAATGGAATTAAAAATAATTTAAATTTAATTCTTCAGAAAACAATTTAAGTTAATACGAGGAATTTAACTAAATTTGGATGAAAAATAATTTAAAAGTTCAGTTATTTTCAGTCCAATTTTATCCAATCCAATTTTTCAGACAATTTAAAAAAAAGAAGTGAATTCTCTCAACAAACTTGGTTCAAATTCTTAAAATAATTAAATTTTATTCAAGTTGTATTAAATATAATTGAATTTCTCTATAAAATGTTACAAATTAAAATAATTGAGTTCTTGCAACAAATTGCACTAAATTTTTTTGAAAATAATTAAATAGTCACAGAGAATTTTATTAAATTTTTTTAAAATAATTAAAGAAATTTAATTAAATAATAAATTCTAATAAACAAATTACATTCAAATTTTTTCAAATAATTCAATTCTTTTGAAAAATTTCAATAAAATTTTCAAGATTAATGCATTATTCAAGAAAGTAATTAAAAATGTTATTAAAAAAATTGAATTTTATTCAAATGTTTAAAAATAATTGAATTCCTGCAAAAAATTATATTATTCATAAAAAATAATTAAATTCTTACAAGGATAATTTTATACAAATATTTTTAAATCATTGAATTTTTCTAAAAATGTTATTAAAATTGTGTTTTAAACTTTTAAATAACTGAATTTCTATGAAAAGTTTATTATTTATTAAAATAATTAAATACACACAGTTTTCATGAAAGTATTAAATTGATGCTAAAAGTAAATCAAATTGATTTTCAAAATTTAGATCATTTTTTCATTTGATCCACATTTTTGGCAACAATTCGTCGCAATTTGATAATTTTAAGTAAACAATGATCGTTTGAAAGAATTTTAATAAAAAATTGTTAATAATAATTTTTTTATTTCAACTATTAGCGAATTTTAAGCAAATTCTTAAAAACAGAAAAAGTAGCTTTTTAGTGTCACTGTTGACTTTATAAAAGTATCAAATTGTAACGAATTGATACCAAAAATGTGGATCAAATAAAAAATTTATCTAAATTTGTGGCATCAATTTGATCAACTTTCGAATCAATTTGATACTTTCGAGAAAAGTGTGGTCGCAAAATTAAAAAAAAAAAGTATTCAAATAGTATAAAATTAAGCAAATTAATTAACAGATTTAAAAAAATAATAAATATTAGATAAAATGTAATATTTACTACTTTTTTTAATTGTACGCGAAAAAAAACTTTAACTGGAACAACGATAAATTTCGCTAAAATAGCGAAAGTATTCGTTGCAATAACTGAAAATTTCGCTAATATATTGAAATTTGTAGTTGTTCCCACACCCAGAAAAAAATTATTATTTAAACCAAATATATTTTATTTGGCTCAAATAAACGTATATTTGTCTCAGAACCAACTATACTTTTTAGTTGTTTTAAATAAAATTTGTATTCGACATAAATAAAACATATATTTGAGTCAAATAAAATTTTATTTAAACCAAATAAAATTTATTTGAAACAAATAAAAAGTCTAGTTGGTTCTGAGACAAATATACCATTTCTCTAGGTGCAGGTGAAAATTTTTTTCGTGTATGACATTTTTCTAAGAATAAAGCTCCTCCAAAATATTTTAACCTAACTTCATTGCCAAAATTCCTATTCAAAATTTCTGTATCTCGGGCACTTGTTTCAAATTTCTATCTCGTGAGGAAAGAAAATATTATAATTCAAGAATGTGACAAAAAAGCAGTAAGCAAATATCAATAAGATGAGATATTGATAAGTTATACCAAAACTTAGCAAAAGGCTCAATTTTTGAAGATAAAAGAATTTTTGCAACTACACACAAATGAAATTGTCGAGATTTCCTTTTTCCCTTCAGAATATATAAGGGTCAAGTTTGAATAAATTAATTGAACAAAAGTAGGGAAAGAGGATGAGAAACACTGCGACTATGGTCAGATCCAGGAGGAGGATAGGTGCACATTTCTGTTTCGGCCGTGGCTGACAGTGCCCTGCATTCGCTAGCTTTCGCTTTGGACAGCACAATGAGGCCAATTACTTTAATTGCAGTTCAGTTGGTTGGATGCGAAAGCTCTCAGCCAACCGACGGCCTGCAGCCGGAAGTCAGAATAAACGGTGCAAAACAATCAAAATTTTTTCATTTCCAATGCCCTCTGCCATTCTTCCACCAACGCTTCATTACTCCAATAATAATGCCATTTTCTAATATGCTCCACCTTCAAAATTCATCACGGTCTCGGTCAATGTAAATTTCCACCACTCTCAAGATGTTCAAAAAAAAAAAAAAAAATTCATCCCATACAATTGCATTATAATATTCTATCTTTTAATTGCAACATATAATTACAAATATATTGCAATTATAAGACTAAAATATATGCATATATAATCATTACATAAGTTTCAAGTCAGTTTGAAAACATTTACATTTTTTTTTATTTCCAAAAAAGCAGAAAAGAAAGGATGTCTGGAACTTAATGATCACCTTTCTATAATTTTACTCACATGAATTACTCTTATATAAAGTGTATACCCTTAAAAAAAAGTGTATTATTTTTTATTTAAAATTATTATAAATAATTTTTAGAGAACAAAACTATATTACATCTATAATTAATTTCTAATTTTGAAAAAAATGAACAATTAAACTAATTAGACAAGAAATTTTGAAATGCTTGGGTAATGATGTCTGACTTAAATAAGTATAATACTCCTTATTTTCTGTCCGCATTTATAATTTTCTTTTTCTATGAGAGAGATATATATATTATATCCATTTCAAGTGAAACTTCAAATATTTTCCATCCATTAACAGATTTTTCTAATGTTCAATATTAATTTTCGAATAATAAAAACCAGTCAATATAAAATATAAATGTTTTCATCTATAATAAATTCTGGACGTAATTCTTTTTTTTTATAATAATATAAGCATATATTTATATATAGAGTTGCGGATATGCATATCAACTGCATCCTTTAACTGAATTTATTTCTTTTTATCCATTATACATATGCATTATTTAAGTAGAAGAAGAAACACAACCTTATTATTAATAAGCAATTATGATAAACAACTCCCCATCGACCTGTTTATCATAACAGGTATATGTATATAACTATAAGAATTTTCATCTGTGTGTATATCTATATATGTATACTCTATCTTATCTTATTCTTAAAGAATTATTTACCTACTGCATGGTATAAAAAATTTGAAATAATTTTATAGGTGTTACTATATTCTAATATTTTCATCTAGAAATTAATCATTTATGCTTATTTTTCAAATCAGTGTTGAAAAAAAAATTGAAAAATTATTGAAAAGTTTTCATCGAACTATAATTACATAAGATCGATGAGAATTGCGTCATTAACTTATCAAATATCGTGTACTTGTATACAAATAGAAAAATAAGTGACGTTGCGTGCGTGTGAAACCGGCATATAAACCTAAAGTTATATTAATAAATGCTCTATTCTTATTTCATGTGAGAATTCTTTTTATTAATATATATATATCGTTCATGAAATTTAAATTGGTTATAAAAAAATAATCATGAAAATATAAAAATAGAAATATTTTATACATATCTGCACTACTGTTTCTATAAAAATAAACACTATATATTTAAATTTTATAATTCTATTTCCTGTTACAACAATTAATGAATCTAATTTTTATGGTTACGATTGTTTAATTTTTAATGAAATTTTAAAATTAATTTTTATTAATTATTTTTTTATTCGCAAAACACTTTAAAAACAAGAATACTTTCACGCGCGAATCTATATAGTTCCTCTGGCAAATGCTGTACGGCAACTGACGCTAAAAAGGCCTTTAGACGAAAATTTCTAAGATATTATGTAAAATTTCCAAATATTTCTTTTATTCAAAAAATTTCACAAACTTTCAGTGCAAATAAACCTATGATAAAAAACCGGTGTTTGAAAAGTCATAAAATAAGATCTCTCACAAGGCGAAACCCTTAATTCACACCAGATGTGACAAACATAAAAAAAGAAGTGTTATTTCAACACTAAAAGTAGTGTTAAAACTACACGCAACATTTTTAACCGACACTGTGTGATTTTAACACTACATTGGTGTTAAAATAACACTAGATTGTGTTAAATTAACACTATAGAGTATGTCAAATTGTTATACATTTTTAATGGAGTTAAAATAACACCAAAATTATGATAAAACAACACCAACTGAAAACTACAGACAACAAATTTAACAAATATTTTTTCTGTACAATTTTAAAGGAAAAAATACTTCACGAAATTTATATATTTCAGTTAAAAACGAAAATATTTTAAAATACATGTGTACAAAATTAGGAATTTGTTTCATAAACTTCCTTTCAAAAATTTTTAATTTATTATTTATTGGGAAATTATATTAGTGTAGTTAACTTTATAACAATGCTTCTAAAATAAAAAAGCTATTTTGTTTCAATAGCAATAATATATTATTTTAATTAAATATCACATAAAGTATAATCATTACAATTTTCCGGAATTTTTCATAACTTTACAAATCGTTATACAAATATAATATTCACTAATTTTTTGGGGAAAATATAATCATTAGAATTTACGTAAATTTTCCCTAACTTTTTAAATGATATGAAAATGAAACAAATCGAAATTTTTATATAAAAAATACTAAACTTTATAAAAAAATGTAGTGGAATTTATTATACAATTGTATCAAATATTAAGAACTTTTATTCAATTTTAGTATAACTTTACTAAATTTCGCATAAATTTTTTTAATGTTTAAGATTTTTTATATCAAAATTTTAGTTTTGTTGCACTTTTTACCCAAATTGCAAAATACTTTTACAAAATTTAATATCCACTTTGTTTCAGTGCAGTTACTGATTTTTTGTTTCTGAATCAGTTACAACTAACTGAGTTTCAGTGAAAAAAAATTAATTGTCAGTAAACGTACACTACTCTATTTTTCAGTAACTAAATTTCAGCATTGATATAGTAGAATTAAATGTCCTAAAACTGTCTTAATGTATTAGTGAAACAAACTTACATTATAATCTATAAATTGACTAACTTTTCAGTGGGAACTGTAATCAAGACCTAAAACTGTCTTATTTCAATTTTTAGCCCAAAAATGATTTTAATTTAACCCTCCTGCACATACGTTTATACCCAAAAATTTTCCTTTTTTCAAACATTTCAAAAATAATATTCATTCTTAAATACACTGTAAAAAGAAGGCATCTTATTTTAAGATATATACTTTAGTAGTCACTTTTAAGTTGTTTTCAAAAAGTTATCCAAAGCATCTTAAATTCCATTATATAGTTTCTAAGATAGAAGATGGAAAAATAAGATGTTTTAAAAGTGATTATAATGCAGTTTAAGATGCTTGCTTTTGCAGTGTTTTTACAGTGCAAATAATACACAGTGTTGTCAATAGTTTAGTAACATTAGTTTATCCCCTATGCAACAATTTGCAATTTGATATATCACTTAATATTAATTTTAGAGTAATTTTTCTTTTACCTGCATATGTATATACTATATACATAACGTGTAAACGAATTCCATTACACAAAAGAAAACTTTTTATCTAAAGCATCTAAAAACTTTTCTATATCAATGAATTTAATTCCCCAATTAATCTGTAAGTCTGTAAGAAAATTATAGTACAAGGTTATACACGCAGAAAAAATAAAGTCTGAAACCGTTTACATCTTAAAGCCGCATGATTAAAAAATAGCCTATATATTTTTAAGCTGAAAAGTAGACTAAGTCAATTATTTCTGACTTAAAATAATTGTCTCAAGACTAATATTTAGTTAAAAATGTTTCTAATGTCCGTATACGGTTTAAGAAAAGAAATTAAAAAATGCGCTTCAATATAAAATCTATTTGATCGTAAATTCATCCTTGATTATACCTATAAAAAATGTTGCATCTTAATTTAAAACGACCTTGCTATGCCTTAAAATAAGACTTTCTTTTTTCTGTATTCTTACAGAAAAATAGCCTTTTGATGTTTGCTACTCTGCAGAAGAAAGGAAACAGCTTTTTTTCTGTGCGGATAAATATATAACGAATCGTTATAATATTTGAAGCAATTCATTCCCTCGAAAAAATTCCAAGAAATTAATAGCATCCGGAGTAAAGAGTTAAAAATCAACTTCAAAAATGATTTAATTATATCAACTCCTTCGTGCGTTAAGTCGCAATTTTGATCATGAAATTAATGCACGGAAGCAAATAGCATACATATTCAAATCTCTAAATTTTCTACTCTCTTATCACTTTAAAAAAAATTAGTTCTAAATTAAAGCTGATTTTGGTATTAAAATAGAACCAAATTACGATTTAGTACCAAAATTTGTACTAAGTAACTTTCTTTTTACAGTGTAGCCTGCTCGTATCTAAAAGGGTCCAATTTTTATATTCAGAACATTACATTGACGCACTTACAACCTAACTCCCTTCTTTTAACATTTCAGACATGAAAAGCTTTATTAGCTTCAACTAAGTCAAAAGCGACACATATATATTAATAACAATAATAATAAATTTATCAAGACTACATATACTTAAACGTTCACTTTTGAATTTCATGAAATCAACATTGTCATTGTTTTGCAACAATGCAATTGTATATGCTGAAAGAGAGAAAAATGCATATTCGTAAATCATGATGGCGGCGATCTACAGAGAGCAATGTGTAGTGTCGTTCTTTAACACGTGAACCTGGTTCCCGACCATGGCAGCGGTGGCAACAGCCAGTGTTTAGTGATAATATGTTCGATGCCTGGTGGTGGCACAAATATACAGTGGAGTATGCTGGTTGGTGCTTGTCGACTCCGCCCCGACAGGATCATAACAACGACCACTGTTATATTCCTCCCACGCGACAACATATTTCTACTCTACATATATATACAAATATATTATATATATACACTTCATATCTATATAGCCGCAACAGTGTCGCTGTCGTCAACTTTTGCCTGCATTTACATTTCCACGTATTTCATATACGAGAAAAAAATGGAGAATTCAGAGAAAAACACTTTATTTTCTTATACTTATATATATATGTGTGAATAATTGTATCTATTGGAGCGATAAAAATTCTCTTATATCGAGAGGAATTTATCTTGTGCGATAAAAGTGAATATTATATCTGCGATGAAATAAGAAAAAGTTAAATTATATTGTCGCTTATTATTGCAATTATACTAACACAGTTGTAAAAATAGGCTGACAACTAAGATGATGATGATGATGATGATGATAATAGCGGTGTCATTAAATGTTATATGTGGATTAATAACAACTCTAAGAATTGAAGATAATTTCGTGATTTCTCTCAAGTAGTCTAGTTTCCTAGCTTTTCTTATTTTTAGCCTGCCATGCTGCGATAATAATTTAAGAGGGAAAGAGTATAGTTGTAAAATCCTATTGAAATATGCCTATTTTTATAGGTACCATTATTTTTCTCAGCTCCAAATGATTATTTTTCAAACATTTTTCCTGATGATTTTATACACAAAGAACTATAATTTTTATCAAAAAGTTCTTTTAGCTATATAGTTGCGTTCTGCAGCATTTGCCAGAGAAGCTGAATCCGCGCGTGAAGGTATATTCTCGTTTTTACACAGTGTTTTTAAAAAAAATGTTGTTTCTAATTCAAAGTCAATATATGTGTAAAGTCATATATTTTAAGTAGTAAACAATAGTGAATTTTTTAATTACCCACACATCACCGAAAATTTCCTAAAAGTTGAAATTAGGTTGACTGCGTAACATATTCGAACTCTTTAGTGCGCAAAGCTCATGAATCTTAAAGATATTTATATTATAAATGACCGATGTTACTCAATGTTAGTCGTTAAAGTTGACTGAACATTGCATGAGAGTAGCAGAAATTTTAAATTTACATGCAATGTTCAATAAACTTTCACGTCAAACATTAAAAAACAGTCGAAATTTAATAGAAATAATTATTTCAACTTTAAAGAGAAAACGATTCTCCACTGAGAAAACGATATATTTGATTCAAACCTATTTTGTTTAAATCAAACTTAAAATTATATCTTTGCTATACAGTCAAACATATTTGAGTTTAATTGAAACATATTTTTTGGTTCATTTAAAGAAATAATATATTTAATTCAAACATAAGTTGTGATTGATTTTAAATTATCTACAATTCACTTTTAAAAGTTTGAATCAAACAAAAAAATTTTAAACATATTTTTTGTTTAAATCAAAACAGAAAATATGTTTGAATTAAATATAATTATTCAAACAAAAATTATTTTTGAATCAAAGCAGTAAATATTTTCTATATATTGGGATTAAGCTTACAAACTAATTTCAATTAAACAAAGTAATAACTTAAAATTATTTTTCTATTTAAGTTAAGTCTAATGTTTTCTCAGTTTAAAAACAAAAAATTCCAAACATTGCAGTGAAGATATAATTTCGGCTGTTAGAAAATTTTCAATTCTATGTGGGTAATTAATTAATTAATTAATTAATCTGCTTTTGTGTATTGCCAGTTATTTCGACGATTGTCAATTTTATGCTAAGTGTTGATTATATCAATACTTTAAACATAAATTTTAACCATGTTTGTTTTTTGAAGACAGAAAAAATAAATATATATTTGTCACATTAATTTTTTAGGCATCAGGTAATAATCAAAATATCAGTACAAATTTTATATATGTATGGTTTTAGTTTCCTGAGGCGGAATTTCACTTCATCACTTAAATATTTTCCCAAAATTTTTAGATAAAATTATTACAAATCTTGTGTAATTTTCCTAAAATTTCATGGGTATATATTTCTACGCACATAAAAGATTAAGATTTGAGCAAAAGTACAAAATCTTATGTAATTTTACCTCAATTTGTTGGATATTTTTCCAAAATCATATAGTAAAAGATACAAAAAAGGATGTATTTTTATCCAAGAAATTTTATTTCTTCCAAAATGTTTGGATAAAATCACTAAAAATCTTATGCATTTTTATCTAAAAATTAATTGGAATTTTCCCAATAAATTTTTGGTGGAACTACAGAAAACTTTGTATATTTTTACCCACAGTTATCTTAGTGTAAATTAGTTCAAAAAAAATTTTTGGTAAAATTGCCCCAAAACTATTGAACGTCCTAAGATTAAAATCCAAAAGGAACTAAGAAAAATCTAATACTTCTCAATGAAACAAATACGGAATTTTTAAGTTGCAAATATTTATATGACAGACTTTATACTGACTTATTTTAAGACTGATTTTAACCAAAACAATTTACATTAATCAAACTATAGAATAACTTCCTGAATAGAAAACTAATTTTAAGACCTGAAATTTGTCTTATTTTTATTCTAAGATAAAAAATGAGTTTAAATTAAGTAAAACACATTTGAACTGTATAATTACTTTAAGACTTTGTTTTTAGATAGTGCAAATTGCGTCTATATATTATATATTAATTATCAAATTAAAATTTATACTTAAATCAAATAATTTTTATTCAAACCAAATAAATTATATTTGAAACTATAATTTCAGTATATATTTGAATCCAATACCATAACTGCAAAAAAACATTTTAAAAATACATTGTAACTTTTAAGATTATAAGATCTTAGAATAAGATGCCTTCTTTTTAAAGTGATTTAGTGGCATATATACAATACACACTATTCAATGATTTTAATTATAGAATTATTTGATTCAAGTATATAAATATTTACTTCATAATAAACAAGTAATCGGTTATTTTCAGAAAATTATCCAATAAAAAACTATCACGACCTTCTCAATGATACGACTACCAAAATCGTACTAATCGCGTTTTCTCGTGTTCCATTCTTTTATTGGGTGTATATATACATATATACATGTATACATAAGTTGAAATTTGGCAAGCTTCCGTGAGAAGCTGTCCGTCATTCATCTGGCCACGTGATAATTACATTGGGAAATTAAACTGTTAATCGTTTCGCGGATTGCCAGTTTGATCAGCACCTTCTTCACTCTGTCAAAGTGTATTAGTATAGGATTTCACTTCACGTGTTAACAATAGTGATTTATAAAATTCACTCTCTAAATGCTGAATCAATAAAATTTCACTCATTTTCAGTATGTGATTCTCTCTTTGAATACCGTTTCAATGATCACTTTAATTATTCACGTAAGAATTTTCTTCATATATATTTGAGAAATATTATATCTCTATACACCCACGAAAATATTTTAATTAAATTAAATAATATACATATTTGAGTTAAATAAACGTGCCTATTTGTCTCACACAGTATATATACTTATACTATAATATAAAATTCTTATTTCTTTCAACCAAGAAATTTGTCACAAATATATGTATACTTATTTTGTGAGAGACAATAATTTTTTTTATTTTAACCAACTGCAATTTATTTGGATTAAGTAATAATGATTCAAGAATGAATAAATAATATTGAATGAAGAATTAATAATTCAGGGAAAAACTTACCCTTTTCTTTTCGACATCCGGTGAATTTTGCAAATCATTTTTCCGGTTCTAGAAGAGCAATGATGACGATTATAAGCCTTCTATGAAAATCTTGAGTTGTTTTTAACCTGAAAAAGACAAAAAATTAAAATTATATAAATTTGAGTAAAACAGACACGTTTTTACTTTACGCTATAAAATCGAATTTGTTTAATTTTTTTCAAATTCCTAACATGGTGTACTGAAAGATTATATAGTATTATTAAGCTTCAAAATTTATGTTTTTTATTATAAAAAAATACCAAAACCTCTTCAGACCTCTGAATCATGGTATAAAATTTAATGTAAAACAAACCGTTTTAAATATAAAAACTACGTTGTTAATGAAAAAACAAATTTTTATTTTAATATGTTAAGTTATAAATTCATAGTAAAAATTACTATATAAGTTATCAATTAATTTTAAAGATTATATTTTTTTTTCTTCGGCTACCAATTAGATCATTAGATTGGCTCATCAGATAATTATAGGATTTAATTCATTAGTTAAAACTGAATGTACTGATTATGAATTATAGTAAAAATTCTACCATCCAGGTTGACACAAAACATGGATTTTAAAATTCCATGACATTTCTAGGTTTTCCAGACCACTTTTTAAAAAATTCCAGGCCCAAAAATAAAATTGTTTATTGATAAATTTTTATCATAATTATAAGACAAAAAATAAAAAATCATTCAAGTAGATTATTTAATAATATATCTTTCTTTAGAGTGCATCACACTTATTTTAAAGTATAGACGAAAAAAAATTAAAAATTACAAGAATTTAAAAATTTCGTTTTGTTCCCAATTCTTCATAATTAAACGAGTATTTTAAACATTTTAATGATATTTTTGGGTTTCTAGAATGCATTTAAAAATATAAATTTTAAAATTATGCAAAAGAAAATATTGACTAGAAGAAACTAAAATTTATAAATTGAAAACTTAAGATTTTTAATATTCAAATACAAAAAATTCAATTTTTCTGAACGAGAATCGTTTTAAAGTTATGTTTATGTTATTTTTAACTCAATTAAAATTTTTTGTTTAATAAGCAGTAAAATGTAAAATAAAAAAGTTGTACAATGTTAATTTGGAAACTCGAAATTTTTAATATTCAAATAAAAAAAATTGAATTTTCAGAATCAGATTATATAAAATTCCCTGACAATTCCACAGGTTTTCCAAGTTGTCCATGACTGAAAAATAATTAATTCCATGACAATTCCGCAGGTTTTCTAAGTTTTCCAGGTGACAACCCTGATTTCAATACTCGTTTCAAGTAAAAAAATAATTTCAAGTGATTTTGTTTCATTAAAATTAGTTTGTAAGCTTAATTCCAATATAAAGAAAATAATTACTGCTTTGATTCAAAAATAATATTTGTTTAAATAATTATGTTTAATTCAGACATTTTCTGTTTTGATTTAAACAAAAAATATATTTAAAAATTTTATCTTTGATTCAAACTTAAAAGTTATGGTTATAATTAATTTAAAATCAATCACATTTTATGTTTGAATAAAATATATTATTTCTCTGAATGAACCAAAAAAAATATGTTTGAATTAAGCTTAAAACTGTTTGACTGTATATAGCAAAGATATTTTAAGTTTGATTTAAACAAAATATGTTTGAATCAAATAAATCGTTTTCTCAGTGTAATTCGTATATGGCTAAAATAAAAGAACCTTATTTGTATAGGTTTTAGTAAGAATTTCCAAACCAAACTTTATGTTATATGTTCAACACAATTATGTTAAACATATCAGAATTTTTCTTATATCAATTTAATCCAATTTGGTATCAATTTCGTCAACATCAAGAAAACTGTGATTTAAAGAAAAAATTTGTATATACATCTACATAAAATTCGGACCACATGATGTGTGACCGCATTTTTTTCTCTTTAGAAAAAAAACCTATACCCCAGGCGGAAAAGTCGGACGAATGCCGGATCATCCAACCGTCAAGGATCCGCGCCGATTGATTTGGAGAGTTAATGCCGGTACAGGCAGTCTGTACCGATTCGGGTGTTAATGTCTGCTGGCGCGGTACAAAGACGGATCCGACCGCCGGATCAAAATTTATACTGTGTTATAATGGCTATGCGTCCGGCTCGGTACAGATTTCATGCCGTCGAACAACCGGCGTTGTACTGGCATTCGTCCGCCTGGCAACCGGATCGGTGCAGGCTTTCTACTGGAACATGACAATGTGTTGTAGTGGCTACGCGTCCGGCTCGGTACAAATTTGATGCCGCCGAACAACCGGCGTTGTACTGGCATTCGTCCGTCTGACAACCCGAGCGGTACAAACATTCTACCGACTGCGGACTAATATCATTTATGTTCTTATTATTAAGATTTCAATTAATAATAATATGCTAAGAATATGGCTATCGTCATTGTTTTTCTAAAACAATTTAATGTTTTCTAAAATAATTTTTTTTAATTAACACCTTATTCAGAATTTTCAGAAATAGATTTTTTACAATGCAAAAATTTAGCTATAGTCTTATTGTTTCAATAAAAATTAATAAAATAATAATTATAGTAATAAAAATTTTTAATCTATTATGTTGTAAAAAATTTTTGTAGGAGAATTGTTTAAAGTTTAAATATTAAAAAAAGAATTAACAATACAATAGAATATAAAATTCAATTTTAAAAATTATTGAATTTGAAAAATAGGTTTTAATTATATTTTTATTTATTAATTAACAAATAAATTAAAGAATGAAATTTTTTTGTTATCAAATTTTTAAAATATTTATAAATAAAGTGTACAGATAATTATTTATAAATATAAAAAAATTAATAATACAAATAATAAATAAATATAATAATAATAATAATAGAATAATTAAAAAAATAAAAATTTTAAAATATTGTTTTAAAACACTAGATTTATTTACATAATATTCATAAAATGCTAAAATATTCCAAAGTATTTGTAAAATTATTATTTATTGTTTGCTTCGTAGCGGTATTACATATCGACATTATTATGCTCAGATCCGCATGCGAGCGAATAGCGTAGTGGTTAGCGTGTTAGACTTCGGTGCTTCGATTAGGAATAGCTTGGGCTTCGTATCCCACTTGCGAGCGTTTAGAATTTTAATGTGTAAAAAAAATGTACAATGTGTTAAAAATGCTGGAAATAATCTATAAATAAAATATTAATTGACATGCACCATGCATAGTTAATGAAATATTTTTTTATTTTATTTTTCAATAGAAAATATAATTTAGTCTGGCTAGACGGGCGAATGCCAGTAGAACGCCGGTCCGCTGAAGCGAGTCGTCTTTGAAAGAATATTTGGCCCGCCGCGGTTGCTAGAGCGGACGAATGCCGGTACAACGCCGGTTGTTCGGCGGCATCAAATTTGTACCGAGCCGGACGCGCAGCCACTACAACACATTGTCATGTTCCAGTAGAAAGCCTGCACCGATCCGGTTGTCTCGCGGACGAATGTCAGTACAGTCTTACCGACGTCTGTACAGGCGCGGTACGATGCCAGTGGTAAATTTCCGCCTGGGACTACCACATTATAATTTGACCAAAAAGGACAAAAACCCACTAAAAAAAGAACCTAAGACAATATTTTTTATACTGTGTACACACAAAGAAAGTTAATTCTGATCTCGGTGTGGGACATAATGTACATAAGATTCTCTGAATTATCGAAGGACGTAAAACGATTGATACACTTAATGCTGTTAGGTCCTTTGTTGAAGCTATTCCGGTTCGTTGTATATAGGAAAGTCGTGGGGCAATTTACGTGTCAGTTTGTCAGGTTGTAATTTCACTGATAGAGGCTCTCTTTCTGCCATGCGCGGCACAAAAAGAGACGATCGGACGGACGGACGGACGGATGGACAAGAGCGTTCGATGGTAGAGAGCAGTAATTGCGACCGAAAAAACCGCTCGATTTCAAAATATCGGCGTTTTATAATGCCTCACAAATAATTCTTTGCCTCGGGGATAAAATATCATACACATTTAAAATCATGCAAAAAAAAAAAAAAACACACACAACTCTCTTATGCCAAAACTACAATTTTATTGTGTCTTAACCACTTTTAGATTATTCTAATAGACGCTTCCATCAGATTTATCTAATTATTTTCTTTCCCCTCTTATATATATATAACACGTTCTAACATGTAAAAAAAAATAGGGAAGAAAATAAAATTTTAAATTGATCAATTCACAAGGGATAATATCGATATAATAATTGAGATGCGCATGAATTATCATTGATGTCTGTTGAAAGAGTTTCTTTTTTCTTAAACTTATTTTTAGTTTTACATGCGTGCGTATATATGTATAACGTGAATATTTTCCTCTTCGTAAAACGGGTAATTTGAAATTTTACATTTCATTTCTTTGTGTTATTTATCATATATGTATATATATTCAATATATTGCAGAAAAAAATATATAACTTTGTGCAAAACTTTTTTACTGACTATATATATATATATATAGTCAGTAAACGTCTAATGCGAAGAAACAATTTTCATGTTTAATGACAAACGATATTTTTAAATAGGAATAAATGATAAAATATATCAATAATCATATTATTGTAAAACAAAACTAAACAAAAAAATAATTAAAAAAAACTAAGCGCGCGTGCAATTTTCTTTTCCATTTTTACTTTCAAAATTTACTTTTCCAAATTTAATGAAAATTCTTAAGTTTTTAAAAAATATAATTTCTCTTACAGTCTTTCATTAAATGTAATTATTTGTAAATAATTATTTAAAACAACGCGTGTAGTAAATGCCAAAATATTTCTAACAGCAACTTGAATTAAAATTCAAAATTTATTTCAATAAAAGTTGGCAAAATTTTCAATTGTTTCAATTTTTTAAAATTATTTTCGAAAATAGAAGTACTTTTACAAAATTTTAATTTCATTTTTTCAAGAAACAATTTTACGAAATTTGTGAATTAAATTTTTCAAAACTTTAATACTTTTTGTTTAACAAAATTTTTTAACCTCATTCATATTTATATTTCGCGAGGAATTGAAATTTTAAAATAATTTCAATGAAAAACCTCATGAAATATAATTATTTCTAAAATTTGCAACTGTAATTCTTCCAAAATTCAATTATTTTGTTTAGAATTTTTCAATAAAATTATTGAAAAACTTTAATAATTTTTAAAAAGAAATAATGTTATTTATAATTTTTTTAAATTGAACAATTTAAAGATTTTTAAACTTTTGCTTCCCTTAAATTATCAAGTAATTTAATTTAAAAATCTTTTAAAATTTAATTCATTCCTAAAATTTCTGTTATAATGGTTTAAGTATTTAATTATTTTTTTAAATGTTAACTGAAATTTTCGTTAAATCAATATTCCTATATCAGAATTCAACTACGAGAATTGAATTATTTAAATATAGAATAATTTTTGTAAATTCATAAAATGATATAATTTCAAAAACATATAATTATATTTGTAGAGAATTTTTAAAGAGGAAAATATAAAATTCTTTAAAATATAAAATTTTACAGAATTTCCAATTGTTTCAATTTGTTAAAATTATTATTATGAATTCAAGTACCTTTTGCTTTAAAAATATTTAATTCCTCCTTTTTAAAAACCTAATTTTTAAAAAATTTCCAAATTAAATTTTTTAAATTTTAATAAATTTTGTAAAATAAATATTTAACTAATTATTGTTCTTTATTTGCTTAAAATTTCGAAATACTTGAAAATTTGAACTGCCATTGTCTTCCAAAATTCAATGAATTTTTTAGAATTTTTGAGTAATATTATTCAAAATTTAATTTTTAAGGAAGCTAACAAATTAAAACACTACACATTTAACACAATTTTCTACTCATTTTTTTACACACAGTCTACAAATTAACTTTCCATCTTTTGACATATGAATTTAAACTATAAAACAAAACATTGTAATAAAACAACGCTAACTTCAGGTGAGGACAGATTATGTCGATTATTATTATATAATATATAATTCCTTTACGAAATAGTGTTAAATGAAAATGTTAATTCCATATTGACAATCAACAAATTTTGTTTATTTGCTCTCTAAATTTAATTTTATAGAGTAATTATTATTTCATTATAGAGTAATTAGTATTTAAAAATAATTACTAATTTAAATAAGTGCCTGTATTCTTATTAGTATTGAATTAGTAAATTTTAACTGATAAATTAGTAACTTCTACTACTTTAATAGTAAAATAATTATATTTAAGGGTATTTAAACCATTATGACGTCACAATATTAAACCACTTGCTTTACTCAAATTGTGACGTCTTAATGGTTCAAATGCCCTTAAATTGACAAATTGTACTCGCAAATTAATGAAAATTACTAAATTTATTAGTAAAAATTACCAATTCATAAGCAAAAAGTGAGTCACTTATTTAAATTAGTATAAAAAATTGAAAAATATATTTTATTTATAATCCTATTTAACAATATTATTAAACAAAATTATTCAATCCCTTCTTTTAAGTTTGTTTCAAAGAAAATTTGTCATGTAATAAGAGAGAAATAAAAATAATTCATATAATGTTTGTTATAAAATGAATAAAATCGAAATAAATTATTGTAATGAACTTTAATTGAATAGGGTTGAGACATTCATTCTCCAACAGTTATTTCATAGAACCATGCATGTGCGATGGTGGTGTAATGGTCAGCATAGTTGCCTTCCAAGCAGTTGATCCGGGTTCGATTCCCGGCCATCGCACACTTTTTTTTTATTTTGTCTTCCTTAATATTTGTTCATTTAAAGTTTAAAACCTTTATATCTATCACTTTTTATAGTAACAAGAACTATAATTTTAGCATTAACTCTACATATTCTGCATTCTTTCTTTTCCATTCACTCAAATATATTAATTTTACTATTTTACTATGAATCATCACTGAGTTGCTATCAATTTTTATTTTTTACACTAAAATATTTTCGAATGTTTATTTACAAAATTTAAAAATAAAATAAAATCGCCACTTTTGTGTAGCATTGTAAATTAATTTTCAACTATTTTATTCAAGAGTATAAATAATTTCAAATAAAACATTTTGAAATTAATTTACAAATTTACAATTTCCATAAATCAGGGTAACAAATTAATAATTATTAATTACGCGGAATGAGAGTGTAGTATGAAAAAAAAATTTCTTTGATTCAAATACAACCGATTACTTGTCTATACTATCAAATTAATATTAACGTTAAATAATTTTTATTTAAATCATATGAATTGTATATTTGAACCAATAATTTCAGTATTTAAAGGAATTTTTATTAAAATTGAGTTAGATTAAAATTATTTGACATAAATAAATATATTTACTTGATAATGAACAAAAGCGGGAGAAAAATTATTTATCAAAATCGCTAATATAAATTTCTTTAATTCAAGTAAATTTATATTTGTCTCAGAGCCTACCAAATTATTCAATTGTTTTGTACATAAATTTTATTTGGCACAATTATTCTTTTTTTATCCAAATAACATTTCTTTCAACCAAAATGTAATGTAATTTAATTTTAATTAATAAATTACTGACTCACCCCACTTTTTCTTGTATGTTTGAATTGCCTCACAATTTTCTTTATGTAAATTTTCTCTGCGATTTCGCTTTTCCAAAAAGGCTCCAATTTCCAAAAGGTTATCATTTACCTGAAAACAAAAATAACTTTACTTATATAATATTATTAATAATTGTAAAATCAATAAAAATAACATCAGTTGTAACAATTATGTGTAATGAAAAATAATTTTCATTAAATGTAAATATTTTTCATTGACAATTATAATATTATTAATAATTGTAAAGTCAATTAAAAATTGTAAAATCAATAAAAAGAACAACAGTTGTAACAATTATGTACAATGAACAATAATTTTCATTAAATGTAAATATTTTTCATTTACAATTATAATATTATTAATAATTGTAAAGTCAATAAAAAAGAACAACAGTTGTAAGAATTATCTGTAATGAACAATAATTTTCATTAAATGTAAATATTTTTCATTTACAATTATAAAATTATTGATAATTCTAAAGTCAATAAAAAAGAACAACAGTTGTAACAATTATCTGTAATAAACAATAATTTTCATTAAATGTAAATATGTTTCATCAACAATCATAATATTATAAATAATTGTAAAGTCAATAAAATTGTATAAAATTAAAAATTATAATCTTCATCGCGTGATTACCGAGTTTATTTATAATTTAATTTCAAACATTAAATGATTAAATTTATGGTCTTATAAAAATATCAAATTCATTAGTAATTTTAATTTTAAATTCAATAGATTTAAAGATTTAAAAAATTATATATATATATATATATATATAATTTTTAAGTTATTATCTTAAAAATATTTAGAATTATTTATAAATAAAAGATACTATTAAAAAATGATCAAAACACAATTTAAATTTTCATAAAAACAGTGCTAGTAAAAATAAAAATTTCTACATAATCTAAAACTTTTCAATAACTTTTATTGGCAGCACTGTAAAAATTCCCCATTTCCGTTACTATTTTTCTCCCCCACTGCTTCTACAACGACTGCGCAGTTTCTGTGTCGTGTGCAAGAAGCCGGTGTGCAAAGAGAATATTCCAATTATTTAACGCAAGTGTAAAGTACATTTTTACATTTAATTTGCAATTGGTGACTCAGCATAATCATCAATTTCTTGCCATTACACTGAATACGTAGGCGACAGTCTAACGAGTTTCCTACCGTCTATCAGTTTGCTTTTTAAAAAGAAATAATTCTTTTTTCCCCCAAAAAATGGCGATTAAAGCAGTTTGTGTTTTGCAAGGAGAGGTCAAAGGAACCGTATTTTTTGAAGAAGCCGTGAGTTTTTTATTTTTCATAGAAAAATTAATATTCCAATTGTACTGAAAGAATCACTAATATTACATTCATGAAAAATCTATTTCGCAGGGAGACACTGTCAAGGTCACCGGCGAAGTTACAGGATTAAAAAAAGGATTACACGGTTTTCATATTCACGAATTTGGCGATAATACCAATGGTGAGAGATGATTTCTTTCACTTTATCTTATCTAATTATTTGCACAATTTTTTTTCTCTTGAAAATAAAATTCACGCAGTGAATATAAATGCACTCGATGATATATTGAGAATGTTTCATAACAATTGAACCTTGACGCCTTTAATATGTAATATATTCATTCTCTCATTGTTAATAATATTTGCGAAAATTTTTCCACAAAATAAAATTAGGGAACGACTAAATTGTTGAATTAATTAATAAATTATTAAATTTGAGTAAAAGTGGAAAAAAGGAAACATTCATTTTGATTTAATAAAAAGAAAAATAATTAGTTTAAAATAAAATTAATTAATAGTAAACAAAAAATAAAATTGCAATTTTTAGGTTGCACGAGTGCTGGACCACATTTTAATCCATCTGGAATGGAACATGGTGGTCCAACTGATTCTGTTCGTCACATTGGCGACTTGGGAAATGTAGAAGCAGGAAGTGATGGTGTTGCAAAAGTCAACATAACCGATAAACAAATTCAACTCAAGGGAAATAATAATATAATTGGAAGAACTCTCGTTGTAAGTTGAAAGAAATGATAAATTATTGACGTTAATTTTCAGATTTTACGGAAACAAGAATTATTGTTGAATAATAAAATATAAAATAATATACACTGGAAAAAAAATTTATTTGATTCAAATAACCGATTATTTGATAATTATCAAATAAATATTTACTTGAATCAAATAATTTTTATTTGAATCAAATATTTGCTTTAAATACTGAAATATTTGATTCAAATACAATTTATTCAATTCAAATAAAAATTCTTTGATTCAAGTAAATATTTATTTGATAATAGTCAAATAATCGGTTATTTGAATCAAATAAATTTTCTTTTCAGTGTAGTAATTAAATATAATAACTATAACATAATAATAAATAAAAGACATCTAACATAATAATAAATAAAAAATATATAATATAGTAAAATATAAAATTTAGAAATTTCAACAACCAGAGAAGAATTTTATTTAAATCAGATATAATTAATTTGACTTATAAATAAAATCATATTTGTCTCAGAACCAACTAGATTATTTATCTGAGTTAAAGAAAAATGTTATTCAAAAAAATTCATTTTTTATCCAACACAAATGAAATTTTTCTTTGAACCAAATAAATTTTATTTGAAACAAATAAAAAATCTAGTCGACTCAAAGTTAAATATAACTTTTCTCTGGATGAACTATTAATTAAAAAGAAATTAAAAAATAATTTTATTTTCTAAATTAATTTTTAATTTGAATTGAATTGATAAGAAAATAATTTCTTTTTCCAAAAAATAGGTTCACGGTGACCCTGACGATTTGGGCAAAGGTGGACACGAATTATCGAAAACCACTGGTAACGCTGGTGCACGTTTGGCCTGTGGTGTTATCGGCATCACCAAAAACTGACTTAACACTGATAAAAATTCAAAACTCTAAATAATCTACTTACAAATTGTTGTATAATTATAAATGTAACTAATCAGAAGTTTAGTTCTAAGGCAGTGGTTGTAAAAAATAAATCATTCCTTCTTATTCATTATAATTGCCAATAGATTTTTTTTTATAAAACAGACCATAAAATTCTTACTACTTTCCCGAGGTCAAAAAAATTGTTTTCACTCTAAATTATATTTTTTCCGCGTATATTCTTAAAGATCTAAATATTTTAATGAACGAAATTTATTTCTTCAAATTATTTATTTCAGTAATATCAAAAAAAATTTACTTTAAAAATATTAATATTAATTAGCATATTGATATTATTATTTATTACTAAGTAATAAACTTAAGTTTTATCTCTAAATTCAAATTAGTAGAAATATTGACTAATTTAAATTAGTGACTGACTTTTTGCTTCTAAATTAGTAAAATTTATTAATTAATAGTAATTTCTACTGATTTTTTATAAAAAAAGGCACTTCAATTCACAAAATTAATTTTAACAAATTCAAACAATTGGAAATTCTGTAGAATTTTATATTTTAAATAATTTTATTTTTTCCTTTTTAAAAATTGTCTATATATAATTATGTTTTTGAAATTATATTATTTTATGAATTTACAAAAATTATTCTATTTAAATAATTCAATTATCGTAGTTGAATTTTGATAGGAATTGATTTAACAAAAATTTCAGTTAAAATTAAAAAAAATAATTAAATATTTAAACCCTTATAACAGGAATTTTAGGAATGAATTAAATTTTAAAAAGTTTTTAAATTAAATTCCTTGAAAATTTAAGGGAAGCAAAAGTTTAAAAATTTTTAAATTGTTATTTTTAAAAATTATTAATAACATTATTTTTCTTTAAAAATTATTAAAGTTTTTCAATAATTTTATTCGAAAATTCTAAAAAATACTTGAATTTCGGATGAACTACTGTTGCAAATTTTTAGAAATAATTATATTTTATGAGGTTTTTCATGGATATTATTTGAAATTTTAATTCCTCAGCAAAAATAAATATGAATAAGTTTTTAAATTTTTATTTTACAAAAAGAATTTATATTTTTGTTTTGCCAAAAGAATAAAACTTTAAAAAATGAAACTAAAATTTTTTAAAAATACTTCTATTTCTGATAATAATTTAAAAAAATAGAAACAATTGAAAATTATGCCAACTTTTATTAGAATAAATTTTGCATTTTAATTCAAGCTATTTTTAGAAATATTTTGGCATTTACTATACGAGTTGTTCAGATAATTACATTTAATGAAAGGCCGTAAAAAAATTATATTTTTTAAGAAATTAAGAATTTTCATTAAATTTGGAAAAGAAAATTTTGAAAGTAGCAATGGAAAAGAAAATTAATCTTTCTGGATACCTAATAAATATAAAATTAAGCAATTAAATGAATAAATTAACTATTTAAATAAAAATGTTAACTAATTCAAATTATTAACTGTTATTTTGCTTTTAAATTATTCAATTTTACTAATAAATATAAACAGTAATTAGTAAATTTATTTATTTAATTTCTTAACATAACTTTATAGTCATTAGTAAATTTTACTAATGAAGTAATAAAAATGACTATTTATATGTATTAGTAAAAGTTACTAATTCAAAAGCAAAAAGTCATTAATTCAAATTAATAAACATTTTTACTAATTCAAATTTAGAGAGTTTATTATTTTTCCTGTAATAAAAAAAATTGTCAATATTTAACAAAAAATATTTCGTTCATCTGAACATTCAAAACTTGTGAATCATTTCCATTTGGATAATAAAGAAAAATTCTTATTTCAGAACACTTATTTATTTTAGTAGTAAAATACACATTTACTCAATATTTACAAAACTATAATCTAAGTTTATACATTTTATAAAAAACCTACTTTGTTTTATATAAAATATTTTAATCACATTCTAAAACAGTTTGAACTGTATTTTTTGACTTTGTTTTAACTCCAACGATTTTTAATCATTCATCATGGCAATGGAAAAAAAATACTAAAATTTTTTAATATTGCAACAATTTTAACAAAAAAAAAAATAAATATATTACTAAATAATATTTTTTTTGTAGATTAGAAAAAAAATTGAAATATTTAAGTATACGTAACTTACTTAAATTTGGTTTAAAAAATACGTTTTCTTCTTTACAAGAAAAAAAAATTTTTTTTAATAAATTCTTCTTCCTCCTGGACTATTCCACGATTTTCTATTTCCTCTATAGAAAGAATTTTCGGGATTATCACGCATTGAAGGGCTCATTAAAGCAAGACGATTTTCATAGATTGGTGCTGGTCGTTGTGGTTCTCCCTTCCAGAGCATAAACAATAACCAATAAAATCCTCCAATACATTTTGCTACTGTATTAATCAGTGCAATGACAATTGGTGTCAGTGATTGGACTAAAAATGATAATTCGTGAACTATTTTCACCAAAAAGTCAAGAAGAAAAGCACCGCCTTTTATTAAACACGTTGTAATTGTAAGAATCAGCACCATACTGAATTTTGAAGCTTCACACAAATTTTCAAAGGTACATATCTAAAACAAAACATCATATCATTAAATGTAAATAATTAATATCACTAATTATCAACTAAACAATAAATGAGAACAAATTACAATGAAAATACAAAAAAAAATTTATTTGATTCAAATATCCGATTACTTGCCTGCGTTATCAAATAAATATTTACTTAAATCGAATAATTTTTATTATTTATTTTAATACATTTTAATTGAAACAATGATTTCAGTATTTGAAACAAATACCATTTAATGGCATTTGATTTTAATTAATCTAATTTCATGATTTTAATTAGAATTGTTTCGTTGAAGTAAACATTTAGTTAATAATAGACAAGTAATCGGTTATTTGAAAAAAATAATTTTTCTTTCAGTGAAAAATACAATTCTAAGAATATTGTAAAATTATAATAAAAATTATTTTTTAAAAATTATCTCATAAAAAGAACCTCTTTTAAATTTGGAGTTATAAACTCTTCAACGTTGATTTTCTTTTGTTCATCCGATTGAAAAGGTCGAAGGTATTTTAATTGTAAAAATACTTCTTTGTCTTTAATTTTCAACGAGCGAATTTGGAACCAATGTTTACCGAATGGCAATTTTTCAAGTGTGCACCAAAAAGCATATCCAGATAAATCATCTGTTTCGGTATTACCTAAAAAAAAAGTAACAAATTTAAAGGAATGCAAATTGAAATTTGGAAATATTGTTTTCAATTTTGAATTTAATTTAAATATAAACAATAAATTTAATTTAATTTTAATGAATTGTAAATAATAAATTTTACAATAAAAAATTTTTTTTAATAATAAATTCTACCTGTAATTCCAATCCATTTTTTGTCTCCATATTCAGCAATAATTTGCTTTTGAATTTGTTGAACAAAACGTGTTACCTCTTTTTCACTATCTCTGCATATAACGATATCTCTGCAAAAAAATTTTTTTTTAAATGATCCACAAATTTACTACTTTAAAACGAACGAATATTATTTTATTAAAAATATTTTCATAAATTACTGAATTAAATAGAAATAGAAATAGAAAACATTAATTTTACATTTGAAAACTTTATAATTAATTGTGTTCATAGTAGTAAAATTGATTTATTTAGAGAACATAAATTTAATTTGAAGAAAAAAAATTTTTTTTGTTTTTTTTAGCCGTTAGAACCTTGAGGATATTTTTAATTAAATTTCTGACACTCTTGAATTAATTAAAATTATAAAAACACAATTTTTTTTAAATTTTCATAACTGTATTATCCAATTACCTGTAATCTTGTAAACTCTCCACATAACGTCGTGAAACATATTCGCCGACAAAAATTTTCTGTGATAATATACTCTTAACGACACGATTGTCAGTACTGTCGAAAGAATTTGAATGCGATTCTTGAGAATAATTCATAGCTGTCCTATAAATGTTGAAATAAACAAATTTCGCCGGTTAATTATAAATAAAACTATTAGACACGAACATTCTCATTGTTAACCTAAAAATACACCAACTCCATAAATTTCCACTTACCCTTGACTTTAATTCAATTTCCATAAACAAATGCTTCTTTCAATAATTTTATTTATAGAAAATGCCACCATATATCACTTTTTCTTTTTGAGATAAAACAATTTAATCCACAAATTATGAACTTAAAAAATCATCGGTGTTTTATGAACAAAAAAAATCGCGTATTGTTTTGTAATCACTGAAGATATAAATTCAAGGACACACATTAAATTTATTTAATAAACCTTTACTGTTACTGAATGAGATAAAAACTCACTCAATATTTTTTGCTCTACTGTACATTTTGAAGAATTTGCCAATTAACATATAATCTCTATTATTTTATCTGTCTTTTATTTTCTTTTTGGGAATTTTTCTTTCGTTTGATAGATAACAAATTATATAGCAATTTTTTTGGATTTATATCTTTTTGATTGCGGTTCAAATATAATTTTAATTCATTTCAGTTTAAAAGGTTTAAAATACTACTAAATGCTTTTTGTTTGCGGGAGAATTGTGAAAAACTAAACGTCAAGAACGTCATTTACGACCTAACCTAAAATGTAAATAAGTATATATATGTATACAGCATAAAACTGTGTACACATGTAAACCGTATGAATAACACTTAACTTCTGTAAAATTGGTAACAGAAATAAGAATTTTTACGTATCTCATCCTCTTGGTAAAAGTTCTTTTTTAATTAAAAAATAAAGAATACGGAAAGCAAATTGACAATAAAAATGATTCTTAAATCGACAAATTTGTCTAGATTTTAAATTAATTGTGTAATTCTTCAATTTAATTTAATATATTCAAGAAAAAATAAGTTTCTTTTATACAATATAAAGATGTTCCTAGTTCACTATCAAAATATTCCAATTTGGAAACATAAATACACACAATTCAGAAAAATAAGTTATTTCGATCGCCGTATACAATCGGAGAAAACATTTTTAACAAAAAATGTTACGCCTGTACAAGACTAACAGTCTTACACCTTCATTTTTATTCAATTTTTCCAATAAATTCACAAATTCCGATAAAATTGTATTGAAAATTTAGTAACTCTGTCAAAAATATGTAAACAATAATTCGAAGATTTATTTTATAAGAAAGACTTTTTCGACTGTATTAATGACATTAAAAAACTGATTTTGCTGCAAACAATGTTGCAGTTAACTTAGTATTTATTCACCATCGTCAAATGGACAATTTCATTAATTCATGTTCAATAACCTACTTGAACACCGAATTTATGCAAAATAACAATTTCCTAGCAACAATTTTATCTTCGTTTGCTAATAATACAAAAGAAAGAAACAAAAATATTACCTTTTTAGACGAAAAATAGGAACTCAGATTTCATTGCAAAACACTGAACGTAGCGACGACAATAGAGCCAACCTGAAACGACACAAAAAATTTCACGGTTAGCCAACACAAAAAAAACCTTTAACGCTGTAAAATAACTAAAATAGAAATAAAAAACTTGAAAATTTAAATAAATTTTTATAATAAAAAAATGTAATTATTTCTTTTTTCCTAATTTACCCCTAACAAAAATGAATTATTCTTTTAAAAAAATTATTTCGATGACATTGCAAGCAAAAATAAAACAATTTTCAATAAAAATAGTAGGACGCGCCTGCGCATGACTACCAGTTTTACTCTCATAATTTAAATAAATATTTTAAGTCAATATTTCTGGGTAAAATTTTTAAAAAGTAACGATACTTAAAAGAACTTCAACTAAATTTCACATAATTAACCTACGAAAACGATTATTTCGATCGCAATAAGATCGAAAAACTCATTTAGCTGCAAGAATCGGCAGCCATCTTGATTTTCATTATCACCATTGTCGGATGACAAATTTCATTAATTCAAGAGGAATCTTACATTTATTCGTCATATTTATTATATAATCAAGTTCCTATCAACATTATTACAATTATTTGGCAATATTTTGAGAAAAAGAAACAGAAATATTACCATTAATGGACGACAATTGAAAAGCTCTGATGCGTACGTCTTTTCTTCGCAACTTTGCAAGAAGTGAAGTAAAGGTACCACTGCTGCCAACTTAAAACATTACAAAAAAAAAAATTCACGAGTCACCAACATCAGAACAAAAAGGAACATAATTGCCTTCTAAATAAAAGTGTAAACAAATTAAATCTAACATTTAATAAATTTTCATTATTAATGAGAACTAAAAATCCTACGAGAGAGATTATAAACGATCGCAATAAGCAAATCGAAAAACTGATTTAGCTGCAGTAATCGGCAGCCATCTTGATTTTAATTGTCACCATTGTCGGATGACAAATTTCATTAATTTAAGTAGAATCTCTCACATATACGTGATATTTATTAATTAATCAAGTTACTAGCAACATAATAACAATTATTTTTCAATAAATTTAACAAAAAGAAATAAAAATATTACCAATTAATGCACGTCAATCGAAAGCGTACGTCTCTTGCGTGCGATCACGTAGTTTCCGTAGTGGCAACACTGCTACCAACCTGATTACAAAAAATATCCACAGCTTACCAATATAATAAAAAGAAAATTTAAAATTGTTTTTTAATTCTAGTAATAAATAAATAAATATAAATTAAATATTATTAATATTCAATTAATATATAATTCAATTCTTGTAACAATTTTATAAAAATAGTATTTAATAATAATTTTTAAAAAAATATTTAATTAAATAATTAAATTTAATAATTAAAGAACAGTTTTAACTTGAATAATAATATTCATCTATTAAAAATAAATCCTTGTAAAAATTTGTAAGAGAATAATATTAAATAATAATTTTAAAAATAATAATATTCATTTTTTGAAAATTCATCAATTATAATTATCTTATAATAATTTTCAGTGTTTATTAATTACAAAATTATTTTAGAAAAATTTTAAGACAATTTATTAATTAATACTAAATAATTTTAAATTAATTACAATAAATATTTACTTTCAATTAATTTTAATTAATAAAGTAGTAAATAATTTTAATACTTTAAAAAAGTAATATTCAATTTTTGCAAATACAACAATTATAATTCTACAATATTTTTCCAGTGTTTATTTATTAGTTATTACCAGTGTTAAAAAAATTTTTAATTAAATTTCACTTTTAATTAATTTTAAATAAAGTAGTAAATAATAATTTTAATACTTTAAAACATAATATTCAAGTTTAGTAAATAAAACAATTGTGTTTCTATAATAATTTTCCAGTGTTTATTTATTAAAATTTTTTTTAGAAAACTTGTAGAATGATTAATTAATAATTTTAATCGGGTATGTCTTTAACTAAAACAAACTATTAAATATAAAATTATTTTTATTATTTACATTGATTTTAATTCTGGTCATTAATTTTTTTTTTTTTTTGATAAAAGATAAAAAAAAGATTCAAATCTTATCTTTCTTTCCTATTTCTAAATTCTATTATCTTGATTACTAAATGAAGCATTTTATATCAATTACATTTATACCAATTTAAGTACTATTAGATTTTCAGATAAATAATTTTTAATCTCTTTAAGCAGCAAGATATCAATATTGACAAAATATTACAATTTATTTTATTTCCAAAATAATAAAAATTGTAATTTAAATATTTTTTTAACAACTATCTCACTACTTGAAGAATATTTCGACGGAATTCAGTACGTAAAACTATTTTTAACAAAATACGATTCTTCCACTATGTGGGAGCAAAATAGAAAAAAAGTTTAAAAAGATTTTCTCAACTATTATAAACTTTCGTTTAGAAAAACGTTTAAACAGAATTAATTATAGCGTTAAAAATAGGATATAAATTAATTCGTCACTTGATTAATATTACTGATGGTGAATTGAAAATAATTGAATAAAATAAAATAATTCTACAAAAAAAAAAGATAATAAAGAATATTTGTACCTAAGAAAATTGTCTTTAATTAAAAAGTAATCAGGCTAAAATTTCCAATTTGCCTTCGTCGCACATTTCAAATTTTGATGAATAATTTTTGCACATAAATGCTAACAATATAGACCAGTATTTTGTTTTTCGACAACAATTTTGCCAACGTATTCAGCTACTTTTTCACTAAAACCAAGTCGAGGTAGATCTTCTTTATATTGTTCGTAAGACACCGCACCGGCTAGATATCCATTAAGTTTCGCCGCAACAGGAGAAGTTCTCAACGATTCCGAACTTGTGATTCCCAGAGTCTCAAGGAGCCAAGGATGATCTTGTAATCGATATTTTTGATGATAGCTGCAATTAGAACAAATCACTTAATTCAATAATGATAATAATAATAATAACAATAATAATAATAATAATAACATATTTAATTAGTTAAAAAAATGTTTCAATAATTAAATAAAACAATTGTTTCAATTTTTACTCAATATTAAAATTTTTCGAAAAAATTCAAAAAAATTGGATAGTAGCTAAAACAAAATTGAAAATATTTATTAAATGTCTCACTCATGTGTTGATTTAATAAATAAATTAATTTATTAATAAACAATTTAAAATTCACGAAATTTAAAAAAATATTTATCAAATTTATTTTTGAAATATTGGTAAAAAAAAGTTATTGTTAAAAAATAATAATTTTTAACTAAGCAGAGTTCTTATAAATTAAAAAAGTCAATGAGTCATTGACATTCCACAACGCTACTGTTACGTCTTGACAAGAATAAATTAAATATACGAGAAAAGAAGGCGCAATATGTCAATGTCAAATTTAGATAATTCATCTAGTATATCTAGCAGTGACAAGAAATATTCATCAAACACTTTGAATTCGATTATAATCTTCTCTGCACACATTATAGAATCATAAGCCGAGCACGTGTTTGAAAATTAAGTATGCATTATAAATTTAAAAATTTAGGTTATTAATAACTACAAACAAAAAGATAAAAATAGTATAACAACCATAAATTTCATTATTTAATTTACGATCAGTGTTCCCGAAAATTTGTCTTTCCTTCTACTATTTATTTTCCCAAAAATATCTCAATTTGCAAATTTATTTTACGACGCAATTTTTAATTTTTTTTTTTTTTAATCTCATTATAGATATAAAAACTATTAATATGCATGTACTTTCAACAATTACAAAATAGATAATATTTTTCAATTCATGAATATTTTCTAATAAAAAAAATATATATCCGGAAACAAAAGATATACTCACTCTTCGGCTGGATAAAATTTCTGAAATTCCTTAATTTTAGTTATCAATTGTTCATTACGCTCTCTTTGTTCGTGGTCTCGTGACTTTTCAGCTGATATCTTCTGTTCCTCGTCGTGGTACAAAATCAATGACATATACTGCAATGATAAATGGCAAAATATGAGAGAAAAAAAAAGGAAAATTTTAGAAAGGTGATGAAATTTTATCGGGCATTATGATAAAGTTAACAAAAAGAAAGTAACAATGAAATCTCACTTTTTTCGTCTTTGAATTATTAAAATTTCCATTATGACTGAATTATCAATTGCGTAACTAACGAACACTATTAAATTTCATTTCATTATTTATTTTTTAATTTCTCGTATTTTATACTAAATTATTCTCAGAAAAATTATTGAAAGGATTTGTTATTAATGCTATTTAATTATCAACTATTTATTTGCTACTGTAATTTAATTTCAAAGTCTTTTGTACTAAATTATTCTTCAAAAATAATGTAAAGGATTTGCTTATTGTTTCTTAATTATTATTGTTACTTAATTATGAATTATGAATTATTATTTATTTTTTTATATATTTTTTTTTTATTTTTTATTTTTTATATTATTTTTTTTATTTTATTATAATTTTATTATTTTCTTTTTAATTTAATTTCATAATTTTCGATACTAAATTAATATTTGAACAAATATTTAAAGAATTTCTTTTAAAATTAAAACAGAAGAAAAATTCAATATTCACCTGAGTCTTGATTTTTCTAGTTAATCCATATTCATGATTATTCCAAAATAAATTAAGAAGTTGATTGAATGAGATGATTTCTGGATCATATTCAATGTCTATGACCTCTGTGTGATCCATGCTGGAAATAAAAAATCATTTTAGAATCATAAAAGTTTCATTTCTGCATAAAATTAATATTTTTCTTGTGTAAAGAAAAGAGTTTACATTAAAATAAATGCAGTTTAAATTTAATTACAAATTATTGCAGTTGAGAAAAATATATTTACATATTTCTGTAAGTTGGATTCTCCTTGCTACCACCAGCATAACCGACGCAAGTTCGAATTACACCGGGTGTTGCTCCAAATAATGCATCTCCTGCCCAAAAACATCCCATGCCAAAAGTTGCTCGCTTCCCTTTAACTTCCTCCAGTTCTGCAGGCATTTTCTGTGAAAAATTGAAAAAATATTAAAATCATACAAATTTATTATCTTTTCATAGGTTTTTTTTGACAAATTGAAAAATTTAACTTTTAAACTCTTTTTTCAAAAAAGGACTATTTCATCAATTTTTAATTTAAAATTATAAAATGAAATAAAAATGTAATTTAATAATTATTCAATTTAACAGAAATAGTACAAAAAGAATTGTTATAAAAAATAATGAGAGAAAAGAAAGATTAGGAAAACCAAGTAAATACTATATTTACCAATCTGATTTGATAATTTAATGAGAACTAAAAATATATTTAAAGAAAATAAAAAAATTAGTTCTCGAACTAAAATCACGTGAGATTTGTATCTGTTCGTCGAAGAGAAGCGCAAATGACTGAATTCAAAGTGAGAGGCTTCAGTTTTAAGTACTACCGCGACTTATCCCCTCCAAATAAGATTTTATAAAATGAGGGTCAAGTCAGTTGAATTTTCTTCTTCCTTTTTAGAATCACTTCATTCTTGTCTTACATCTTTTTCTTTCCTTTATTATATCAAATGAGGAATTTTCTATTAATTCCCAACTAGATTAACTTTCAAATCAATTTTTTTATATTTTTTTTATCAAATTCAGAAGAAAAAAAAATAAATAGAAATAATGACGAAAATTGTCAAGTCTCGCATTTAATCTTTCAAGGAAAACTACCAGTCATTCTAAATTTTAATCACGAATAAAAACAATGAATAATCTTTTCCTTCCTGTAAAGAAGCATTTTTTTGTAAAGTTTTCTTAAAACAATTCCAATTATTTGTATTTTATTCTGATCAAAATAAAAAGTTTAAATACATTAAAAACGAAAGAAAATAAATCCAATCTTAGATTTTGCTTGAAATTAAACAAAAATTGAATGGTAGAATTTTATTTTAATTAAAACCAAAAAGAAATTGTAAATTACGAATTTTATTTGAATTAAATTAGAAGAAAATTGAAATTAAATGCGGCCGAAAATAACAATTAGAAAAAATGTAAAAATGAGGGGAAAAAATTTAATATTACGTATGTAAATTAATTTATCGCTGTGCGATTAAATATTGACACTAGGAGAAAAATTCATTGACCTATAAAATAATAACAAAGTTTTCATTTAATTTCCTTCCAATAAAAAAGTGAATTTATCGAAAAATTATATCCAAATCTTAAGAGAACTAATTGCTTTATGAGTTATGAAGTGGCGAGATTAGTCATTATCTTTTGTGTAAACGAATTAATACCCGCTATCAGAAAGTACTCGGCAGCATTGAAATTTCTAAACGAATAAATTTAAATTATCAAAATAAACAAAAGTCTATATTTGCGACAATTTTCGTCCAAAAAAAAATCCACCAAAAAGAGAATTCATTTCTTAATTCTCAATTTTTTCAAATCAAAAAATTGAATCCTAAATTTACAATTTTTACGTCATTTTCAAAAAACGTATTTAAAAATTTTTAATTCTAATTATTTTTTTTTAATTTTAATTATTATTTTTAATTTCGATATTGAAGAAAAATCGTTCATTAAAGTTTTTTTTTGCAAATCAACTTCACACTATTTGGCCTTCAGGTTTTATAATAGATTTCACAAAAGTCGTACATACCTGAAACAAACAAAAAATGTTAGAATTGAAATGGGAAATGAAGGAAATGTTAGCTTTCAAAAATCAAAATAACGTAAATGAAAAATAAATCAAGCTTACCCAATTCGCAGAACAATGGGGCCTTTTAAAAATTCTATTTCCATGTCTAGTGGATGTAGCGCCAACATTTTTGGCAATTCTAAAGGCATTCATATTTCAAGCCCACCGGATAAAAATCACTGGCAAATTTGAGTATTTTATTGCATCAGAAAAAGGCACAAGTGTTTCCTATTTGATTAAATAACAACCAATTGGTCGTTCGTCTGATGTAATCTTCCTCCTTGTGGTAATTTATTCAGAGGTCGTTCATCTCTCAATTTGAAATAGAAAAAAAAATCGAACACGCTTTGATTCTTTAACACCTAATTAAAGGATTCATTTTTAAATTCTATTATCTACTCATTCAATTTCCTGCAACAAAAACAATATTAGTACAACGAAATAGTAAAAAAATACCTATTATTTCTCATTAAATCCAGAAAATCCAATTTTTCTTCTCGATTTTTTAATTTCTTTCGTACGATTTTTGAATTTCTATTTTCTCTATTCTTGTTACGATCACTCGAATGTTTGCAATTTTTACACTACGAAGTAAACAATAATTTTCTTTCCTTGACTTTTTGTCGAATTTTTATCAATTTTTTCCGTTTTTTTCCTGATATTCATTTAGAGAATATTTTTAGCAATCGTTACCTGACTAGATTTATTTTTCCTGAAATTTTTCGAACATTTATTTCAAATCCAAAAGTAACGCGTAATTTTCACGATGTGTATTTCAGAGGAGAACGATCAATGCGATAACTACACAACGCTTCGCGAGTGCTTCTAGGTCAATGGCAAAAGTTATGTAGCACGGAATTATACTCACATCTATATAGATATACAAAATATAAATGAAAGTAAATACACTTTCGTCGATTGCCAAAATTAACAATTACACTGAAATTTTCATACATAATCACCATTTGATCACCAACGGCAATAAAAAAAATTATCCCTAATTAACTAATTATTTATTCATAATAATTTTCTTTATAACAAATTTAATTTTTCTCAGAAGGAAAGAAATTTTAACTAAAAATCAGTTATTTAAAAAAGTATATTTTCTTCACTAAAAAGAAATAAGAAAGAATAAAATAAAATAAAACTAAAAAGACAGAAAACGAAAAAATATATAAGTAATAAAAAAAATTAATTAATTAATAAAAAGACCTTATTTTCAGAATATTTGGTATATAATATATTATATGTAGAGAATGCACAGTAATATATATACAATACGTTATTAAGTGTATATAATGAAATGCAGTCAGTCAGACAGTTTTTTCTAAGCGGAGAAAAAATTTTTTAAACGAAATTTTTATACTTAGATAAAAAGAAATCAATTCAATTTGATGCTTTCTTCGCTTTTATAATGAAATTTCATGTCCGCTTATTATCGTCGAGTACAGTATTCACTCGTAGACTAAAATTCGAGTTGGATTTGACGAAAATAAAAAATTTGAATTACTTTTTAATTACTACTAATTCGTTAAATACTAATTAAATAATTAATCATAATTAATATTAATACTAATTAAATAATTACTAGTAATCAATACTAGTTAAATAATAAACAGTAATTAATACTACTTAAATAATTAATAGTAATTAATGCTAGTTAAATAATTAATAGTAATTAATAGTAATTAATACTAATTAAATAATTAACAGCAATTAATACTAGTTGAATAATTATTAATAGTAATTAAAACTAGTGGAATAAATAATTAGTAGTAATTAATAGTAATTAAATAATTAATGGCAATTAATACTAGTCAAATACTTAATAATAATTAATACTAGTTAAATAATTAATAGCAATTAAATAATTAATACTAATGCATTCGTACACTGTTAAAAATCGAACTACAACTTTACACAAAAGAGATCGAAACGAACAAGAAAGATTAATTATTTTGAATTTAGAAAACCTAATATCAAATTTGAAATTAGTGTAAAAATAAGTTTTTTTGGAATACTTTAAAGTTTTAAAATAATATAAATTGAAAATATAATTGTTATTAGTTTTTCAGTTATCTGACATAATAATTATCTGCTTAAAAATGACTGAAATTGAAATTATTTTTAAGAACCAGTGCAATTATTTGTAATTATTTTAATTTTTAAATATTCATTTACAAATCGACATTCTGTTGAATATTTTCCGGCAAATGAATCACAACCTATTGATTTGAAGTTTCCAATAAAATGCAAGAATCCCCACTTTACGAGATTGAAACAAAATCATTTCAAACTTATTGATGTAAAGTTGGAGTCAGATTTTTAACAGTGTAAGAATCTCGAAGTAATAACTAAAAATAATAATAAATATACATTTATTTATATATTTTCCGAAATAAATACTATGTATAAATATGATTAAAATTAAAAATACTAAATAACAAATAAAAATTTGCCAATTCAAAAATTACTTCGTAATTCAAAATTTTCAAATTCGCCCAATTTTTGCAATCTTCATCCAACTCCGATATTGTAAACATTAAAAGTAGATATTTTTTAAAAAAGATTTCTTTTTGGCATCATCACGGATGATTTTTTTTTGTATAATAATAATATTCAATAAGATGCGAGGACAGTATGGTAAAAAAAGTGTATTTTTTTCTAATTTGAAAAATTTTGATTTTCCATTAAAGATTTATTGTCAGAGAAAATTTCGAGACAATTTCAGCACTACTTAATCGATAATATTAGTATACAAAAATGAATGACTTAGTGCGGTGAAATTTGAAAATTTTTCAGAACCATACAATCCGAGCAACTTATTCAATGCTTATTAGAAAATGGTGTTTACAATAAAAGATGTGAATGATTGAATAAAGATACTTTTCTAATTTCATTTTTATACTTGAAAAATGACATAAATCGCACATATATAATTTAGAAACATTCTCAATTCTAATAAACTTTCTAAACTGGGGCGATACATTTTTATAATAAATTTCTTTCACCGAATCAAAAAGAGAATTGTCTTTCATATTTTTTTATCACATTTGTTTTAGACATTCCTTTATAATTTCAATCACTGATAAATTGTATCAAAAAATTTTTTTTAGTCCCTTTTGGACAATAATTATTTCCTAATATCGATCACTTGGAAGATAAAATTTTTTTTATATTTTTAAAAAAGAAAATTGTAAAAATTATTCCTTTTTTAATTTTTACAATTTGAATCATATTTTCATTTCGAAATATTTAATTTCAATTTTTAATTTTAAATTCTAATTCTAATAAATATAATTAATTTTTTTTATTTTAAATACTTATCAATTTTATTGATACTTAATTTTTTTTTTGCCTTTTGAAAATTTTGAAACAAACTTTAGTGTCGCCCCAGAGTTGATAAACTTGATACACAAATATATACGACAATATTTCTAAATAAATTCGCAGTCTCTTTTTTTATCTCTTAATTAGTAACTATTGCAGTAAGTTTATTTTGCCAATAATTAAACACATTACGAGAGCTAATGGACGATTTTCTAGAGTCTATATATCAATGTGACAAAAGTATTTTTCTTTTAATAATAAATTTGCTTCGTTGCGATGTGACAGAGTAAACGAGATTTTGAATAAATTGAATAAGATGAAAAATACTTTTTGTTTTTGTTTTCTAAGAGCATTAGAAAGTATAATTCACTACAGAATATAGTTCTCTTTTTCTCTTTATTACCTGGCAGTAAAAATTTCAGTTTTTGGCCAAGTTTTGGTGTATATAAGCTTGATATTAATTAATTCAATAAGAAAAGCGTGTGCTGAAAAAATTATCTAAAGGCCATTGTACTCAAAAATAGTGTGATGTCTTATAAGTAAAAAATTAGCCTTGCTTTCGGTTTTTTTTTTTGGCCTCCACGAAATTTGTAAAATGAAAAATTAGAAAAAAATTCCGTTCTCTATTTTAGTTGTTAAAATTTACGAAAGTCTTCTCTTTCTTCTCCTAATTAGCGAAAAATGAAATTTTAATTTTAAATTTTGAGAAAATGGAACTTTTTTCTAAATAGAAAAAAACCAATTGAAATAGAAAAAAGAAGTCCGATTTCTATTTCAATTGTTACCATATGAAATTCACTGAAAAAATCAAGTGAAAGTGCGGTTTATAACTATTACAATTTTTTTTGTTTCTCTATTAAAAGAATAAAATCTCGACTTTTTCATTTAAATACTAGTTCTAAATATTTTCTATAAAAATACAAGTTCGTACACTCGTCGATCACAATATTGGCATGGTATTCCACATTTACTTGGCATTTTTCTATATTCATATTCGCTTGCGATTAAAGGAAAAAAAAACATTTTATATCCATGAAGAATACATTCATTTTTATAAGAAATTTAACTTCAAATTTTTTTTTTGTTGCCATAATGAGCAATTTTCTTTTTCTTATAACGACGACAAAACTATGTGCATAATATTGAACAACAAATTATTTGTGCAAAAAGTATATATCGAGATATACAATAAAAAACAGTAAATTTTTTTGATTTTTAGTTTTTTTTCATAGGAATTATGTGCTATTTAAATTGTAACTATTTCGTACACTATTTTTAAGGAATGTATCAATAATCACTATTAGGCTTTGAGCTTTTAATCTACAGAAATATTTTATCAAAAACGAGCATAGTCTCTCTTGTTTAAAATAAAATTTTCTATTACAGGAATGTTTTATTTTCAAAAACTTTCAATAGTACTTTAATGTTTAAAATGATTTTTCAGAAAATATAGATAAACATTTTTTTAAATTATAAAATTTTAAATAAAATATTAATATTGAAAAAAAGTCCAATTAATTGTAAAATTTATAAATTTTTTTTTAAACTATACTTATTGCGATTCAAGAATAATTTAACATTTCTGATCGAAATATAGTAAAGTATTTTTTTATAGTCTTGTTCCTTTTTTTCTCAACAATAAAACTATTCCATAGTTTCGAGATTTTTAATTTCTAAATAAAATTCTTTTTTGAGACAAGTATTTCGATAAAATGAAATATACAATATTTTGCTAGACGCAAAAAAAAGAACACAAATCGATGAAAGTGATGATATAATGACGATGATGAATAAATAAAATAAAATTATATATTTACAAACTGGGAACTATTTTCATTTGAGAAAAAAAAATATAAATAATTTAAATCCTATTTTCATTTCTCTGTGGATTTTCTCTCGTCAAGCAATTTATACCGCACACATTATTATATTATAATAATAATAAAAAAAAATTGCATCCACCTTTTCTAATTTCTTTATAATTTTAACAAATATATTATAGAAAACTTGCGCTGGCACTTAAGTACTTTTTCCTCACAACCTTTTTTTTTCTTTTGAAAAACACAGTTTAATACTTTTTTTCGTTTCATTTTCTACAATTAGATATTAGAATTCTATTAGATACAATTCTAAACTTATTTGTCTTCAATTTATACAACTCCGAAATGTTTCTCCTACTTATATTATTATTTTTTTTTTTAAATAAAAAATTCAACAAATAAAAATTTTTAAAGAGAGAAAAGTTTCAATTCTCTAGAAAAATTGCGTTAAAAATAAACTATTTTCAATAGATTATTTTGAAAAATAGAAAATAAATTATTGAAAATTTACTTTTAAAAATGGAAAACTAAACTAATAGTTTATTTTTAAAATAGAAAATAATTTAGAATTATTGACGAAGACAATTTTCTTTAACTGGTGGATTAAGATTTTTTTTTTGAACGACAATTTTGGAAATAATTAATTTGCGAAGAATTACATTTGTTTTTGTAAAGCGCACAATTATTTTCCAATATTTTCTATTATTCAGACTTAAATGAGTTGGAATGAATGATTAACATTGAGTCTTGGTGTAAAGAGCAATACTTCTCGGAGTAAAAATAAAAAATTTAAAAAAAAACTGTACAGAACTTCGAGCAGCATGCACTGAATTCGCAAGAACAGCATTATTATTTATAATTACTATAAATACTAAAAGACTTACATGACAAGACAGCAGTTCTTTTCTGAATTATTATCCCCGAGGATCTCGCTGGTGTTACCTCTGAATCTCTGGAAGTCATCGGATTTAATTTCAGGATTAGAGATGGTGGAAACTGGAACGGAAACTCCATTGCCATTCGCATCGAGTGTATTACCAGTTGAATGTCGATTCTGGGCCCTTTGTTTCTTCAGGTCCGACAACGACTTGACGAAAACTACAGACACGTGTATGTTGATCTTGCCATTAGCATCGTTGTCTGTTGTATAAATTGGCTGCTGGCTACCGACAGGCGGGTCAGGCCCTGCGACTGCCGAGGCAAACATGTAAATCTAAAGCTATCCTTTTTACCTCCACGTCTCTACTTGTCTAAATGCTCTCTTGTTTCTTTTTTCTCTTTTTTTTTTTTTACTTTAACTTTTCACCATCTTTTCTGCCCATTATCATGCATTTATTTATTTCTTTTTATTTTACGCGACTCTGCTTTTAATCTCCCATTAAAAACAAAAAATCTACTTTCATTTTTGCATCATGCACTAGCAGTGGAATTTATTGAGTGAACAAAAATATTTCTATTTTAGATTATATTATAATAATCAAGAAATTATATAATAATAATAATATTAGAGAAATTCAGGCTTTGAATGTAAAAATCAAATCGTTTGTTTCAGTCTCTGTGAAAATCTTAATACTCAATGATGGAAATGAACAATTTCTTTCCAAGAGTTTGGACTTTGACACAAACATTCACAAAGTGAGCAGTCTTGAAAATCTTTGTAATTTTTAAACTACAATTTAACAAAAAAAAATTGTAGTAAAAAAAGTACAATTTTGAAATTTCACTATGTAAAGAAAGGCACAATTTTAAATTGCATAAACTAAATATGAAGTCAAATGCATAAAGTGGGTTTGTCATACGCAAAAAAGAACTACACTTTGATTAAAAAGTAGAATTTTTAAATCTGTTCTAACTTTTGGAGTGATATAAAAAAGTTCTCAGTCCGTGGAAATAGATTTTTTAAAATTAGACGTTAGAAAAGTATTTTTTTTTTTACAAAAAGACTACTGATATTTGGAAATTTTTATAAATCGAATGTTTGATTTTCGAAAATCTTCTTAAATAGAAAAAACTTCAAGAAGGCCTCGGATCGACTTTAACAACGCAAAAAAAGATTTCAATCGATTTAAAAATTGCAAAAAGTCATTTATTTTATTCTGCTTTTCAGAAAACTTTTCTATTTATTTTTTTATTTGGTAATAACTTACAATTTAAATTTTGTCACGTTTTGTAAAATTTATATCTCTTTAAACTATTTTTATCAATTTTTTCCACATGTCTGTTTTCCGATTATTTTCCATAAGTTTGTAATAAAATTTTTCAAAATATAAAATTTACTTTAACAAAATGGAACGAAATTTACAATTTTTCAATTAATTTCAGGAATAATTATCTCTCTATAAATTGGAATTCGAATTTTAAAAACCGAATTTTTACAGAATTTCTGAATTAAATTATTCAAAAATTTAATAATATTGTTAAATAAATTTTTAAATACTTAATATAATATATTTATTTTTTATTCATTTATAGGAGTTGATATTTTTAAAAATTTCAAAAATTCAAATCTTCTGAAAGTTTAATAATTAAAAATCCAATTATTTTCTAGGATTTTTAACTAAAATTTCTTTCTAAATCAATTATTTAAAAAAAAAGTTCTTTAGGAATTTAATTATTCAAAAAAAAACATTCTATATTTAAGTACAAAATTTAATTATTTTCAATTGAATTTTACGAAATTTCGATCATTCCAAATATTTTATGTAAATATATATTCGAAATTTACAAAAAATTACTAATAATTAACTTATTTGAAAAAAGTTGAATTTTAATATTTCAATAACCAAAGTTGTTAAAAATTTTTATTTAATATTGCTCAAAGTTGAAACCTAAAAAAATTTCAATTTAAAACCTTCTGAAATTTTCTTATTTTTAAAAGTTTCTACTATAATTCTCTCAATATTCAATTATTTTCTAGAATTTCTAATTCATTAATTTTTAACTTAAATTTTCTTTTCTAAATGAATTATTTTAAATATTAATTAACATTATTTTTAATAATTTTCCGAAAGTTTAAAAAAAAGAATTCTAAATAAAAGATTCAATTATTATTCAAAATAAAAAACCTTTTCATTCAGTTTTACAAAATTTTGATAATTGAAAATGTTTTAACTGAATATGTATATTTAAAAATTACAGAAAAAATTACTAATTTAAATTAACTATTTTAAACAAAAATCATAAATTCTTCAGAATTTATTAATTAAAATTACTCAAAATTCAAACATGCAAAAATTTAAATTTAAAACTCTTTAAAGTTTAATTATTTACAAAATTTTTTACTATAACTCTTTCAGTATTTAATTATTGTCTAGAAATTGTAATTAATTAATTTTTAACTCATATATTCTTCTCTAAAAAAATTTTTTTTTTATTATTTTCAGACCGTTCTTTGAAAAGTGAATTATAAAAAAAAATTACATAAAGTATAATTTACAATTCAAATATTTTCAATTTAATTTTATGAAATTTCCATAAATCGAAAAATTTGCCGAAAAATAAAAAGACAATTTAAAAGAAAATATTTGTCTATATTTATTTTGCACATTTTGAAAATGAAGAAAAATAGAATTTTTTTCTACCAAAATTGTGGTATTTTTTTGTAAATTGCGAAAGAAAAATCGAAATAGTCGCATTTTATTAAAATTAGTTGAAAAAATCGCCTTTTTGAAAATATTTGGAAAACATTTGCCTTTTTTTTGAAAATAGTCGAAAAGATCATAATATCCGAGGCCTGCTAATCAAAAGTACTAAAAGCCTTTTTCGTTTAAATAAGAACAATAAAGTAGAGAATGCTCGATAGACAAAAACTCTAGAAGCCATCCAATTTTAGCATTTGACTGATATGTTTTAAGAATCAATTATATAATCTTCGATAAAAAAGTTTTTGTAATACAAGTAGGTAATAAAGATATAAGTATACAATAGCAAAATTTACAAAAAAAAGATCGAGAATCTACGCCATACAAATCGTAAGCTTTTAGGATAAATTTTCTCAAATGTATAATAATATATTGTAAAACATTCCAAACTAACTTCTATTATCAGTTTTTAAATATGAAAGTTTTCGAATACTTCTTGGTCGTTATTACAGACATTTTTAGAAAATCTAGTTCATCTAGAATTTAATAAACATGCCTTTATAATTCTCCGAAATTTTATTTTGAACTCATTTTGTAATTTTATCTTCCTTTACAAAAAAAATTTCCACAATTCCCAAATCAACTTACCGTAAAAAAATCACATTTACGATAAATTTTACAAGAGTAAAATAATTTTTCATTTTCAAAAATTCAAAATAAATTCAAAATAAAATTACCGATTCCCTTAAATTATTACGTGGCGTAGTATTATTTCTAACAGTTCATTATATAATTAGAAGAAAATGTAATGATTATAATGAGTAAAATGCTCTACTTGTAGTATCAATTCCAATTGATTAGGCCTTTCTAAATAACTTTAATTATGACTTTTATATTCTGGAAATATTTTTTTTTCACTATATATATATATTTAATAATCTACAGTACTTTACATTTCTTTTTTTTTTTACTATTTTTCTATCATATTATTATTATTATTATTATTGTTATTATTTTTATTATCAATTGAATTTTCTCTAGAAATAAGAAATTTACAAAGACCTAACACTAACGAGAATCCTATGGTGAAGATTAATGTTCTATAGTTTAAAATGTGCATTTGCTTGTAATCGTATGAGAAGTCAGTTGATGTAGCAAAAACACAGTACACAAGTGAGAAAAAAAAATGTTTACGAGTCTTGAATAAAGTTTTAAAGAAATAGGAAAGTCACATAAAAAACTGACCTCAGAATCATTTTATCGGGAGCACGCAGAAATGGAATAAAAAAATCACAGATAAATGACTGATAATTAATAGATTGCATTCAATAATGTATTTACACATTAGCAAATTGCTACAAAATAGTGAATCGATACATACACTTTACTCCCAATTAGCCAATATTTAGCAAAACTTTTTTTTTAATTACTATAGATTTACCCGCCTATCGGTAATACTGGAATACTTAAGAAAACTCAATATTTTAAATAAATAAACATTATTTCAGTCTTCTTAAGTTAGATTTTATTTTCTGACACGTTTCAAGTTTACTTTATTTGAATTTTTTATTTACAAACAGAAATTTGCAGATAAAGTATGAAAAAAAGTAAAATTTGAAAATATTTTTTGAAATTCTATTTAAAGAAATAAAGTTATACTTTAAAAAGAGTCAGAAAATTATTTGTAAGCTTTTAACATTTTGTGCCGTTGTCGTGAAGATAAATTATTTTCACCTTTTTTTTTGGTCATAAAAAGCTACCAATTACCACAAAGAATATCCTACTAAACCACAACCAATGCAAGCAAATAGAGCGTCGTAATGTACCTGAGTCTTTATCGACATCCTCGTGTAAAAAGGAATCGTTGTCTTTTCCCTCTGGTCCTTTGCGAACGTTTGATGCGACAACTGACGAATCGGTGTCATCGTCTGGCACTTCCCTCGTTTCACCATTACTTTCCGTCGCTGGTGCATTTGTCCCTGGAGCCGCCATCGAAACGTACGTCTAAAAAAATATGCCAAAAGAATAGAAAACAAAATTTTATGAATTTTATTTCATAAAATATATTTCTGAAAATAAAACCGCAATAGATTAGCTCGAAAATTTGAAATTTTCATAAAATGAAATACATTTCTGAAAATACAACAAATTGCAAATAGTTTACCTGCTGAGCTTGAATTCGCAGTCGTGCCTCCTCTTGGGCGTCTTTTTTCGTCGTCAAGACCTTGTCTCTTATAGACGTTCTCCGAACGCTCTGCGTCCTGGTGTTTATACTCTGCGATCTGCGTATCCTTCTACCTTGCGCCTCACGGAGACGTTTACTCTCCTGTTCCGTCTTCAATTCCATAATTCGTTCCCTAATTTCAAGATCCTCGCAGATATCTACAAAAGAAATTAGGGAAAATTAAAAATTCTCTTTCTATAATATTTTCTCTCTCTGTCTTTAATAAAAAACGAAAATCCTACCCGCGGGTGTTTCGTCGTGTTTATTCTTCGCATTGAGATCAGCTCCATTCTGTACTAACAATTCTAAAACTTCTAACTGAAAGTAAAAAAGAAAAGGGAATTGAAAATTAAAAATATTTTTCTTTTTCGAAAATAATAAATTGTTGTTAATTTTTTCCAATTATCTTACATGTCCCCAACAAGCAGCAGCGTGAACTGGTTGCCATTTGTCGTTATCCTCAATGTCTGTGGAAACATGTTGATCCAGCAGAAATTCAACTACTCGCAAGTAACCATTAGCTGAGGCAATATGAAGCTAAAAATAATATTTCAATTAATTGCCAATATTAAAATACTTTTACTTAATTATTTTCGTATAAAAATACAATTCTCAAGTACTTCCAAATGTTTACGAAAATAATTTTTCCTAAAGGTAAATTTCCGTTAGATTTCCGGCCTCGGATCTACTTTAAAAAGTTTAAATAAAAATTCCTTAAAAGAATTTAATTTTTTAAATTTTAATGAAATTCAGCTATACTTTCAATTCCTCTAATAAATTAAATTATTATTTTCTAAAATTTTGATAAAATACTTTAGAAAAATTAAATTTATATGTTTAATACCAACAATTTTACATAATTGCATTCCCCAAAAGAAATTTATTATTTTCAATACTATTTCTATAAAATAGGTTCAAACTTCAAACAATTAAATTATTTTCTTAAATGTGAATAAAATTCTACTCAAAAATTAAATTATTTCTGATTCAATATTACAAAAACAAATTTAAAAAGTTAGTTATCACAAAACTTATTCTGTGAATTTGAATTGATAAACTATTTTCTATTTCCAGAAGTTCTATCTAAATTTATTCGAAAGTTTAATAAATTTTTTACAACAAGAACTCAATTCTTAAATATGAAAATTAATAAACTGACTTTAATTAAAGAAAATCGTTTGAAATTTAATTATTTCAAAAAATGTTGAACCTACAATTTTTTTAATATTCAACAATTTTCTAGAATTTATAACTTAAATTTTCCTCTAAATTAATTATTTTTAATAATAACTTGCAGAAAGTTATTCAAGAATTCAATCATTTAAATACAAACATTTAATTTTTCTTTAAAAAAAATTGCAAACTTTACTTTTTTTAAAGTGTCCAAGGCTTTTTCTAACTCGCAAAATAAATTTCGAAGCAAAAAATTGATTTAAAACTTTAAGAGGAACTTTATATTTTCAAAATAAAATTATAATTACAATAACTATAACTTCCCCTGATTATTTTTGAAAAATTTTAATAAAATTCTGTATAAAAATTAAATTATTTTTAACAGTATTAAAATAAACGTTTAGTGATCATATGCTTCTAAATTAATACCAATTGTAATTTGACAACTTTTGTTCAAGGGAAGAAGAAAGTTTTGTTTTTTCCATTAAAAGACTTGGAAATAAAAGAAAGATTCTTTACAGGAAAAGATTAGATTATAGTTATTTTTCACATCATGAAAATCGAAATAAGTTGCACTTTATACCGTAAATGTGATATTTTGTCGCAATATCTGGATGAAAAGTCAAAAGTCGTATTTTATAAAAAACAGTCATAAAGAATAAAGAAATTGTACTCTCCGAGGCTTGGGAATTGTCTATAATAATTCTAAAGACAAATAAAATAAAAAATGAATGAATAAACGAATTGAATTAACGAACTTACAGGCGTAGCACCTTGATGATCTTTATATTCCAAATCGTTTCCCATGGAGGAGAGTTTTTGTAAATCACGTAGCATCTGAACTTCTATCGAAGCCCTTGTGTCGTCAATGAGTTCCTGTGTCACTCCTCTTCTCGCCATTTCGCCTTTGAAACGAAATAAAAATTTATTTTAGAATAAGAATCAATGTATTTTTCTGAAAATTAATTTTAGGAAAAATAATCATTGTTTTATGTCAATTTTTTTCAATTACAGAATTTAAGAGGAAAACAAAAAAATTCCGTATACCTTCTATGCAATCTAACGTCTTCTCATCCTCACAAATATCGTACGGCATATTTCCATCGGCATTAACAGCCAAAAGATTTGCACCCTTAGCAATTAAATATCGGACAAGATGAAGGTGTCCGCATGTGGCGGCTGCGTGCAATGGTGTCCATTTTTCACTATCCTCGGCATTCACATTTGCACCAAATTCAATGAGAAGTTTCAGCATTTCCTCATTGTCGTCAATGCAACATTGATGAAGCGCCGTCAAACCATCTTCATTCGTTGAGTCCGGATTCACTCCCTTCTTTAGCAGTCTTCTCACTGGAAAAAAAAATTAAATATTTAATATCGTGTAGAATACTGGAAATAATTAATAAATGTCCGATTTGGAATTAATTTTTATTTAATATGGAAAAATTCATATTCAAGAGGAATAGAGAAATATTCAAGAGTGTCTTTTTGTTTTGAAGAAAAAATCAGGGCTCGATGCAGTGAAAGTATTTAAAAATGCGGACTTTGCGGACCAAAAATTAAAAATTACGGACCATTTACGGACAAACAGACAAAAATAGAACCAGTCCGAATCAAATATAAGAGAACATTTTACTTAAAACTAGAAATTCAATTTTTCATAACTATAAAACATGAAGAAATCGATAACTTCGAGTCTTCAACTCGAAGTCATCGATTTCTTCATGTTTTATAATTAATATTAATTATTAAAAAAAATAATTCATAATATTAAAAATCATTATCAATTCAATTATTATTTTTCAGAATTTTTTACTAAAATTCTTCTTTATATTGATTATTTTTAATAATTTTCGAAAAATTTCTTCGAAAATTTTCAAATTCATTTCATTACAATATTTAATTTCACGAAATTTCAATTATTAGTTAAATTCAGTTATTAAATAAATATTAGAAAATAGAAACTGAAAATAGCATTAAAAAAAACAATTAAACTTTTTCAAAAAAATTAATTACAAAATTCAAATATTTTTTAAAATTCACGCTATATTGCTTTTAATATTCAATGATTTATCTAAAATTTTAACTAAAATTCATTTTTATGAAATAAAATTCCATTTTTATTAGAATATTCTACTAGAATTCAATTATTTAAATAAAAATAAAACGCAGTTAAATAATTTGTTGAAGAATTGAACGTTTCTTAAAATTCGATTCACATAAAAAATTGTTATCAACAAATTATCGAATACTTGAATTCTATTAACGAATTTAAATAAAAGTTTAAAGAATAATTACATTTTTAGAGAAATTCGATTAAAATTGTATAAAAAATAATTGAAATTCTGCATTGAATTTGATTCTTTAAGAAAATAATTAAATTCTTGCGAAGAATTTTATTAAAATTTTCAAAAATAATTAAACTCTTGTAAGAAATTAACAGGAATACAATTAATTTTTAAAAATTTTAATAAAATTCATGGCAAAAATTAAAAATAACCAAATTCTTATCTGATCTTTAATTACTTTCAGAAATTTTAATAAAATTTTTCGCAAGAATTTAAATGTTTTCGTAAACTAATAAAAATCTTTGCAGGGAATCAATTATTTTCAATAGTCTTAATAAAATTCATAGCAAGAATTCAATTATTTTTAAAAAATATTAGAATATTAGCAGAAATTCAATCATTTTAAAAAGTTTTTATAAAACTTTTTTTTGATAGAAATTCAATTATTTTTAAGACAATTTTAAAAAAATTTCCCAAATTCAATTATTTTTTTATAATCTAAGATTTTAACTGAAATCTATTTTTAAATCAATGTTTAAGAGAAAATTCTACCAGGATTCAATTATTTAAAAACAAAAATAAATAATTTATTGAATGATTGAATATTTCTTGGAATACAATTCCTATTAAAAATTTTATCATCAAATTTTTAAGCAATTAGACTCTTTGGTCGAATTTTAATAAAATTTTTTAAAAAAATTTCGAGGAATTCGATAAAAATTCTATTAAAAAAAATTGAATTCCTAAAAAGAATTTTATTATTTACCAAAATAATTGAATCTTGGTAAAATTTTATTATTTATAAAAATAGTTGAATGATTGCGAAGAAATTTTTTTAAAAAATTTGTTATTAATGAAATTCATGTGTAATTTTTTATTATTTTTTTGAAAATAATTAAAAGTTTTTGTAGAATTTTATTACATTTTTTTAACTAATTAAATTCTTTTGGTAAATTTGATAAAAATCGTAGATATTGAACAATATTTAATTTTTGCGAAGAATATTATTACTTTTGAAAATAATGTTATTACTTTAGAAAATAATTGAATTCGTGTGATAAATATTGTTAATTATGAAAATAATTGAAATTTTTAGTAAATTTTATTAAAATTTTTGAAAATTATTTAATTTTGTTGAAGAATTTTGCTATTTATTTATACAGATAATTAAAATGTTGACAATGTTTTTTAGTTTTTTTTTAAATATATGAATTTCGGAGAAGAAATTTAATATTTCTTAAAAATAATTGAAATTTTGACGAGAATTTAAAAAAAATTTTCATCATAATTGAATTTTTGCGACGAATTTTATTACTTTTAAAAATAATTGAATTTCTTCAATCATTCGTAATTTCTCTAAAATTCTCCAAATTATATCGTTCAATTTACGAACTTTTCTCATCTTTTTTAAATGAAATTACGGATTTTGTGGATCGTTTTTTTTCAAAACGGACTTTTACGGACCTCTTGCAAATTTACGATTTTTTTATGGAATTTACGGTCCAGTTCGAGTCCTGAAAAATTAGTTTTTTTTGTTTGTAATTTTCATCATCGAGATTGTTGTTCAAAAGTCTATACCTTCATCAATGTCATTCCTCGCTGCAGCCTCCAGTAACATGACACTGTCATTGAAAAATATGTGACGTTTATTGCTCGTGTGTCGTGTCTGATGACGAAGCCATTCCTTTTCCCTTTGTCGCCAAACTTTAAGTTGTTGGAGTCGACGATGACGAGCGAGATGCAACCTCTCCTGCGTCGTCAGCCTCTCTACGTGCACCATCTCCGCGACCAAATCCGAATGTTCCATGGCTATATATTTATTATTCCTGCAACTGTATTTACCTGTTTTCGAAAAGATAAAATGTGTTTAATCTCCTTTCCTTGAATGCGTGTATATTTTTAAACAATTGTCAATTATTTTGAGAAGATTTTTTCCAAAAGATTTCGCCTCCACTTGGCATGTTTTTTCGTCTAAAAGAATCGAAATTTTTTCTAGTTTTCAAAAATTTCTACGTCTTGTCACTTATATACACTATTTTATTTATCTTACTCATTTTTAATAACAAAATTCTTAATTCAGGATTAGTTTGAAAATAATAAAATTAATACTCCTCGAAAATCGGTAAACACAAAAAAATATTTCAAATTATTCGTACTTGTTCTTTGGACAATGTATTCTCTCATATAGGAAAAACTAAACTGAGTTATTTTCGCTGTATTATCAATCCTAAATCTTCTACATGTTTTATGAGTGTTTGATGTAAAATTTCCGTATCACATGTGTACGGAGTACATATAACTCGATTCATTAAAAGAGATTTTATAAATAAAATTTAAAGGCAACTTTCAAGAATAAAACCGAGAATGAAAAAACAGACTTTCAGTGTTTTTAAATTTGCAATGTAAACTCTTCCTTTGATGCGTACCCTTTTAGGACGTAAATAATTTATTGAGATGTCTTTCTTCATATTGCAGAATTTTACAAAAAGGAAAAAAAACCTTCTTCCTTTATTACATTCTTTATTATTTAAAAAATTAATATTTAAATTTCTTAAAAGTGAAAAACGATGCGTTTATTTATTTCCACCGGTGTTTAAATACTTTTTTTTATACAATAAAAAATATTCCCACGTTCCATTTGCTTTAATTCGTTATACACAATTTTCCAAACGTTTCAAACGATTGTAAAAGATAAAATGATTTACTGCTTTTTTACAGACACAAACAATAGGGATCATAATATTCTAAAGAGAAATGGAATTTTATTGATAGTCAGGGGTCCTATTGATTCTTATTGAACCAACTAAACTCTCGTAAAACGGTAAAAAAACGGTAAAAAATGCAGTGATTGAAATTTCTGAATAAATAAAAAGAAATCAAGGAACACTTGCAAATCGTGGCCGGGAGAGAATGAAAATTAATACTCGAGAACAAATCAGATAACAAAAGACTTACTTACATTAAAAGCTGGTGGAATTTCTCGCACATGTCCTTTAGAGAAATACAAGTTCTGTCAGTTTGTTCTCGTCCTTTTTTTCACGCTAAAGAGCACCGGAATGTGCAACATTGGATTATTACCGAGACTAAATGTTTCTTGCTCTCGAATTAGTGGCATCGTTTATCATCGAATATGATAACAACATCGACGTCCATTGTCACATTTTTTTTTTTTAAGAAATTTTAAACGCCAAAAAATTCATTGATAAACGAGAAAAATGCCAGCGCGCACGTCCAACGTCTACCTGTCGGCCGCCATTTTTAAAACCACTGTCGAGAACCGTCCAACAAAACTACCTGTAGAAACTCACGCACACTTTTTTTCGTTTCTAATTTTTTATTCCAATCTTTTGTTTCCTTTTTCGAACAATATTATACTTGAAGTGACAACAATTAAACATGTTAGTCGTTAGATAATTAATATCAGTTTCTATAAAGGGAATGAGTCACAATTTTGCAGAAACGACAGGAGACAGGAGACTAGATATATTTCGAGGTAAGATCCGGTTTTTTATCATTTAAATAAATTTGTTGCTTTACTACTTTCTAACAATGATTTATTTTGAATGTACCGAAACTACTAATTAAAAGGGGAATTTTCTTAATGAAATTTGAAGTTCAAGTAAATATTTTATGCGCAATTGATTATTTTGACATTTGTGCGTAAATTTTGAGGTTATCTTTGGCTCTTTCGCCCGCTGTCAAAAGAAGATAATTTAAAGAAATTGTTTTTATTTCGAAATAAAAGTCACAATTTGGATATAAAAAAAATTGCTCGTTCAATTGCAGATGAATTACTTCCTGCGTGACGGAATATTTTTTAATAACCCTCACTAAAGAACACATCTTTATTGGAATTAACGAAGCGAAACCTTGTCAATTGCAATTTTGATTTTATACAAATGTGTAAATAATAGGAATTTTTCGAGAATAAGAACTATACAGAAATTTTGAAAACTATCAACTATCTCACCTTTTTCTCGAAAACTAAATATTAAATACGAATTCGCATTAAATATTCAGAATTTTACATAACATTTAAAGAGGATTATTAGAAAAACAAAAATCCATATGGAGGGTAAAGGAACGCAAATCCATTTGGCCGTGTTTGCCGGAATTTTAGCAACGACCGGTAGTTTATTTGGCAAAGTCGCGGGGAGTTTTGATATCATACCTTTGGTGAGTAGCCGGAAAGAAATGAGAAATTCGCCTAATAAAAAAAAAATATATTTACTATTTTTCTCTCTTATTTTCAGATTTACTTATTGCCGAAAATATGCTTTTTAATACTTATGATTGGAAGTAACACTGCGGGTTGCACTTTTTTCGTGAAAGCCTTACAAGGAAGTGAATCTTCGTTGCCGGCAACTGTGGCAAGCGCAGCGACAAACTATTTTTGTTCGGTAAGTCGAAAAATCAAATTTATTCCATCACTCGTGTTTACAGTTTATGATGAGACACATCTCACGTTATCTGGTTATCGTGAATCGTTATCATCAACCATCAGTGTCAGACACTGCCGTCACCAGCTTAATTCGTCCCAAAGACATAACTATTATTAACTCAGATTTTTTTTAATTCCCCAAATTCTTTAAGTTTTCAATATTTTTCAATATTTCAATTTTTCAATATTTCTTCTACAATTTGTATTTAATTATAGAAAGAAAATTGACTGTAATCTTTAGATAGAATTTTTTTTTTCCTTCAATTGCATAATTTTACATTTAGTCATCAGAGACAAAGCATTTCGATTAAATGTTTATAAACTGGTTATTTTAATTTAAAATTATGAAAAAATCTCTCTTTTTCTAATTGAATACGATGAGCTACTGTAATTGCTATTTAACTTTTTTTGTTATTTTATATTCAGGAGATTTTTCAAATAATTGCCGTCGTCGTCTATGTATACTTAACGTTCCTTTCCGCTTTCTGACAAGGATTTATTTCCGGAAAAACTGAGACTTCTCGACGAATAAATTATAATGTTCTATATTCGACTTTCTGGATTTTTCCGCGATAATAATAAAAAATTATCAGCGTGGTGAATAAGAGTTCTGATTGCATTATTCAAATATTGCGAAGTAGAAGTGAAAAAAGGAAAATTTGTCAATTTTCGATATTGATATCTCTTGTTCGTGAAGTAAATTCACCGGGAGTTAATTTATTCACTTCGTGTCGATTTATTCGTGTGTATACGCTCTTTAAGTGCGGAGGGAGCGAGAGAGAGAGAGAGAGAGAAAGAGTGAAAGGTACTTTGTTGATAAAAGTTGTTACCCGACATCCTATAAAACGTTTGTATGTATGTACGTAATCAGAATCATGTTCTGAAACACATTTATGATTTACACAATACATACTTCATCTAAACAGTTTAACGTGTAGAGTTTGTACCTAATACTAATTTCCCAACTCTAGTCACAAGTTAGTGAATTCTTACAATGATTTCACCGGTTACTATCTGATGCGTACAATCTGTTTTTAATTCCTATAAAATCTACTTTTAGATTATTTTATTATTAATTTTTTTTCCCCCTCGGTGAAATCGCAAATTGCAAAATTGAATATTAAACAATTGTAGAAAAATAATGTTTTGAAATATTCGGCACTTTTTTTATCGAGTTAAAAATATCTTTTCCATTTTTTAAAATTACAATCGCGAGTATCAAAATAGAAAAAAAGAACTTGTTTCGTTCTTTAAATTTAGTTTCTATAAATTATTTATGATATGCTTTGACAATTGGGAACTTTACGACTATTGTTCACGGGCCATTGATGCCGGCCGAAGGTCATCAATCCTTAAGGTCTTTCCTTTTCAATGTCCTTAGTTTTTGCATTACATTGTCCTTAGTATCATTTTATTTTCAAAATTAATTTCTATTAATTTCTAGTAGTTTCTATTAATTTCTGTTTTTTCTACTTTACCTGAAAATTCAATTTTTTCACTTTTTCGTAATTTTTTTGATATTTTACCTTAAATTTTATTTAATTAGAAATTTTGAAATAGAATGTGATGGAATTCTCCTCATGTGATCAGAATGTAAAAAATTCGAAGAGTTTTCGCAAAATTATCTACAAGGCAAATATTTTTTTCGTAATTGCCTTTTATTATTGGGAACAAAGACGAATTTGCATTTTAAAAAGAAAATTATCATAATTGAATTGTTTTTAAAAATTGTTTTTAAATTTCAATTTTATTTAGAAGTGAATCTTTCAAATTACAAAAGAATTGTAATTGCTTTTTGATTTATGACCACTTGAAATCGTTACTCAATAAAAAGTTATCAAAAACAGAGGGAACTCACCTTTCGACACGTGAAGTTTCTTCTTCATAGATTTCATCATTAATCTTATTTTTTTGAATTAAAAATTAAAAAAATGTTAAAAAGTAATTAAAGAAAACTGTATTTGTTTATTCAATTTTGCAGTTCTTTTTCGAAAAATCACTGTTCACTGTAGTAAAAAAATTGCGAGAAAAAAGAACCTTTTGTCTATATGTAATGAATTTTTGTTTGAAATTTATTATTTTTCCAAAAACTTGTGTTTACTTATAGTGAATGAACATTTATTAACTTGTATCAATAATAATTGATATCGATAATAATCACTGTTGTTGATTCGCAGGAAATAGAAACTTGATTGCACTTGACACTTGTATCAATGATTTTTCAGGCATTAATTGGTTTCCTTGTATTTGGTGAATCAACATCATTGATGTGGTGGTGCGGAACATCGTTAATTCTTTTCGGCCTACTACTCATTTGTAATACACCTGTTAATGAATCCGTGTCCACAATCAAACGCAAACAACAATAATTCTTCGCCAAGCATTTTTACACTCGAGTGCTGCTGCTGCTACTCCACTGCCGGGAACGAAATAACACAACGCCGATAATTCCCGAAGGATGACTCAACTTCGTCGCGGATACCAATAAAACTTTTAAAAATTTGAACAAGACACGAAAAAAAAACATATACTAGTGTCTCCATTAAAATTGGAAGTAAGCATATTTTCAAAATTTTCTACATTTCAATTTGGCAAAATTATCAAACTTATTGATCAGTTAATTCTTATTTATTAATTTTGAATTTCTTGAGAGGTAAGAATTAATTAATAATTAAGAATCGATTAATCGAGAATTAGAAATTAATTAATTTTTCATCATATTTGAAACAATAAAACGAAAAATCCAATTTTAATGTTTTAATAATTGAGATGAATTTTGTGGAAATGAAAGAAATGACGTTCACTTGATACTTTTGTGTGTTGAGATGATTATTATTTTTTACAATCATTTAGAGAACAACTTTTGTTGTCAATTGTCGAAGTAATTTGAAATTTTTATGGATATTAAAGTGTTGGCGTGCATAGAAAAACTCTTTGACGCTTTCAAATTACAAGTACTATGGAGTCACGTGTTCAAAGATAATAATGAAGGTAACGCGCCATCCCGCCGGAAACGTAATTATCCTGAGTCGTTAAAAATTATATTGAAACAGAATTTTTAATTGAAGGGTAGAGAGTGTTAATTAATTTATTTAAATAAATAGATAAATAAAAAATTGCTAATTTTCTCAAAATATATTTTAACGCCAAATACGTAAAGTGAACATTTATTATTATTATTTTACTCATATTAGAACTCTTTTATATTTCGATCTTAATAATAATAATAAAAAATAATAGTTTATTTATTCTCTCTACTACTGTAGGGCTCGAGGCTTAAAAAATAATAATAATAGTTTATTAACACTCCCTACTTCTGTAGGGTTCGAGGCTTAAAAAATAATAATTTAATGCATTATAAAAAAAAATTTGAATATAAAATGTACAAAGTCGTTTCTACTTTAATGTATATTCATGAGACTGCTATAAAGAAATTTAATTAGCCGTAAATTATATTAAAATAAAAAAAATATGATAGCTTATAAAAAATAGTCCAATTTTGCTACATTTTTAACTTTTTTTAAAAATATTTTTCCACAGTGAATTAGGTTGAAAAATTTGTTCTGTAGAAACAAGAATTTTTCATAACTCTCAAAATTACACTTTTGGGATTTTTTTTACATTTTTTATTTATTTAGATTTTTTTATCTTTGTTGTTAATCTCATCAAGGACTTCCTATAGGGAAAAAGTCCATAGGGCGTTAGTTTAAATTAGCTACTCTACCCTAAGGGACTTTATTTAATATCAACAATAAATCTTCAAAAAGAATTTATAACAGTGTAAATACATTATTATTTATAACAGAAATATTAAAATAATTATTTCACAATTTTTGATTTTTGAAAATAATTTTCTTTTCCTTATTATATAAAATATTTTTATGGATTTTTTAGTTTTTGCCATATTAATTTATTTAAAATATTTCTACCAATTTTTCCTTTTTTATCCCAAATTATTTTTTTAGTTATTATTTAAAATACTTTTATCAAATTATCATTTTTTATTTGAATTATTCTTATCAAATTTGTATTTTTTATATAAAATTATATTTTTATTCGCACTTTATTTGAGGAAAAAAAAATTGGTGAGATTTTTATTAAGTAATAAACTTTTTATGCTCTTTTTTTCTTTTTAATATGTTTGAACTAGATTCATATTATGTATATAATTGATTCTTTCGTCTCCTGCTTTTTCCCACGATCTTCAAGTGTTAAGTCGCTATATTTAAAGAAAAAAAAATGCACAGAATTTGTTTCTGCATTTACTAAAACATGCTTTACGTTGTATAAGGTGGAAAAAATTATTTTGTGTTTAAATGAACAATAATCTTTTGAATTTGCTGGAAATTGTAGAGAAAAAAGAATAAGCGTCATTTCTTTACATATTTATTCGTAATAAATAAATTTAGTTAGGAATATTATAAATATTAAATATACTTAATTAGGAAAATTAAATCTTAAATATATTTAGTTAGGAATGTTAAATCTTAGATTTGTATAGATATTATGAAGTATTTAGTTAATTAAGAAAAATGTACAGTATAACTGATTGTAAAATAAGAAATTTGTTTACTCATGAATATAGAATTTTGAATTGTTTTTTAAAAAGTGATTTTAATTTGTTTGCTTTCAGGCTTTTGTTCGAGTTTCATATGATTTAAAACGGTTGTCGCATATGCAATTTAGCGAATGAAACCCTAAATTTTCAACTTCACGTTTAGAGAAAGGTACACGATTTATTTGTAATATAAACGTAATTAATTTGCCAAGTTAGCTGGACAATTAGTGAAAGTAAATCGAGGAAACGCAAAGTTGTGGTGTGACCCAGGGATCTCATTCCAATGCCCCAGTAGACCAATTTCGTTGGCCAGGTTATCGAGCGCAAGCGACGCCTGCGCCTGGTTGGTCCCAGTGTCTGTCTGTGGGCACTTTTTAACAGCGAGACAGTTTTCGCACGGCTCGCCCTTTTGATACGCGATTAGCACCAACTCTCTAACTTCCTGGTGCATTTTTCTCTTTCTTGCTCTCATACTTTTTTAAAGACCGTGATTATTCGAAAACTCATTTTTTTTCGTTTTTTACTTGATTTTTATATTTTTTCGTTTCTTTTTTTTCTTTTTAATTTTTTTTCTTTCTTTTAAAAAAATAAATAAATATATATTTTCAATTGAAAGAAAATTCAACTTTTCAATTAAACATTCTAGGGTAAGACACTTGACGTGTAATCAATTTTATATTCAAGTCAATCTGTTGCTTCCATCGCAATAAGCTATTTATTTACAGTTTGAAAACAAATTTTTCTCTCCTTTTTTGTTTTCTTTTGGTAAAATTATTAAATATGAGAAAATATTCAAAGAAGCCAGATGCAAGTAATTGGAGTCGCGTGGTGCATCCTTAATGTTTTTTTAATACCATTATCGATACTATTCGATATATTGCTTATAGAAAAATGTGACAAATGATTACAAATTGAAAATTTGACGTGAATAATTTTTCACTTCAATGAAAGGCAATAAATCATGAAATTATTTTTTGATTTTCTGTTTCAAAAATTTGAGAGTAATTTATGTTTTTACTTTTGAAAATAAGATGACAAGAGATCTGAAAATTTCGAACTATTCACATTCTGCTCTTCTAGTTGGACTTTTGTTTTTCATGGAAAAACGATATCTCAGTTTTCACATTAACAGAAAACGTTAAAGATCATAAAGAAAAAAAAATACCTTTTTTTCTCTCTTCGCATATTATTTTCATATTGAAAGAAAAATGTTATTGATTCAACAAATATTCCTACTTTATGCAGCAATGCGACTGTTTTATGATTCCAACAATGCACGAGATCTGAAAATATTAAATATTACATAAAAAAAAGTCGAAGAAAGTAGTAAAAATTTATGTATTTCACTGGGGATAATTTTTTTTCGCGGTGATAAAAAATTTACAAAACAAGAAAACACTGCCTACAAATTGTCGATTATTTAATTTACATATGGAATTGAAAATTTTAACTCAATGTTAAATAAATAAACAAAAATTGATTTTTTGGGAATTTAGAAATTACCTTTGAAAAAATAGTTTCTAAACTAAGAAAATTAATACTTAAAATTAGAAGAGCTATTAAAAACGTTAATAACAAAAATTTTGTGCACATTTTCCTCAAATTTAGAATTAACGAAATGTAAATTTTCATTCTTTGTTGCATTTAACAAGAGCAGTTATTGTAATTCTAAATTTTCATGCAAATAATACAGAAAGTGACATAATAATAACACATGAGTCTCTTGAGATTTTCTGGACTGGCAGAGATTCTTAATTAACGGAGTGAAAAATTATTCACCTTTTTTCATTCTTTATATGAAACATTTTTGAAATAAAAATTTCATTTTCTCATTAGCATTCTTTTTCGAAAGCCATACGAAAATTTACAATTACAAAAAGCATTAAACAATTAATAGCAAAGAATAAAAAAAGTACAAAAGAAAATTAATTGCAAAAAATTACTAATTTAAAACAAATTTGTAGAGAAGTAATTAATTCTGAATAATTGAAAACAAATCTTTCATATTTTTCAAAGTGTCCTTATTTTATTTTTGTAGAAACGAAAAAAAACCGACTGTGCCATCTGGGACATCCAATTACTTTTATTGAATATGAACCAAAACATGTTTACCAGTTGAATAGCTTTCATGGAAACTGATGTGGCCAATATGTGTCATCATTTATTTAAATTCAGTATTGCATAGAGATTATGTTTCGCTTGAAATTCCAATTGCAACAAATTGAATTAAAAAAACAAACTCTGATTTTAACGTCAAATTTAAAAATCACCACAACTTGTAAATTTGGTAGAAAAATGCTCTAATTGTCTTAAATTTTTGAGAAAATAAATTACTAAATAAAAAAATAGATTTTGTTATAGAAATAGAAAAGAAAATTTATAAAAATAGAAATCAAATTTGATTACAAGAATGGAAATAAATTTTTGCTTAATTTTTCCTCTAGATGGTAAATATTATTTTCGACTTTTTGGGAAAGTAATTTTCGTTTAATTGTCGAGTAATTGTTTTCTAATGACCTAGTTGTAAATATGAGTACGTATACAATATGAGGAAATTAATATTGTACGGGGGAAAACAAAATATCAATTTACAGCATTATTTATTGTTTTTATCTAATTACGTAATTGAATGTTAACTGATCTGAAACTGAAACAATGCTAAACGACCACTAGGTAGATAGAATATCATTTCGAAATGGGGTGAGCACACATCAAGTGGATAAAGCCAATTAGGATCCGACGAAAATTGTCTAACTAACAACTTCCTACTCCAACTATTAAGCCCCCAATGGAACCGAATATCAATTAAACTTTTTCTCCATTTTCCAAAATATTTTACTAAAATAAATTATTTAAAAAAAACATCCCTTTATAAATTTTTAATATAAACGTAAATTCTTTTCTAAAAATAGAAATTTTTGGAGGCAAAGAAAAAAAAACGTACAGGAAATGTAATAAATAAAAATAAATCAAATTTACCGAAACTGAAAAATTATTTCAGTTCCTTTTTAAAAATTTAAATTAGAGAGTTCCTTTAATAATACGATCGAAGATAATGAGAGAGAGAGAAAAATATTTTTAGATTGTTAAAGAAGAAAAGAATAAGTTTGACTTGAATAAATTTCCTTCTCTCTTTTCTTTTTTTATCAGAAATGTTCATTTTTCGTGTGTTTTTTTCTTTTTAGAGAGAGAGAATCGTTTCATTCGGGTGTGAATGAGATCCATATATATACATGCAGTCGAGTGAATATTGAAAAAGATTAAAAGAAGAATAAGTGAGGAATCGAGGGATCGAAGATGAAACGCTGTAGACAGCGAAAAAGGTGCAACATGGGATGGGCACCTTCGTCGAAAAAATTCAAGAGGCCGAAGACGACAGAGATGATGACAATGAAAGGATGGAGGGCTCGATGAGTAGAATCTCTTGAAAACAATATGTTACACCGATAAAAACTGTTTTTAAAATCTTCAATCATTATCACGTTCTCGTTGGCTGTGACTTTAAACAATAGAAACTAGGTCTTTTTCTCAAACGACAAAATGGGCAATGGCATGAACAAGGTAAATCCTTCTTTCTCTCTCTTTTTTTTTGTTTCTTTCTTCTATTAATAAATAAAGCAACAGTTTATTTTCAGATTTTATATGAGAGAAATATTGAAAATTTTGCTGTTATTGAGAAATTTTATTATATTGAAATTCGAAAAAATGTAACGTATTGAAATATACGCACCAAATAATGAAAAGTTTACTACATTCAGGCCTTTTTTTGGCTATTCAAAAAAAAATCGTTGCTTTTTTTGACTTATTTTGATCAAATGTGATTTTATGAATTTTTTATCCTCAAAAGAATTTTTATTTTCTTCGAAATAATTCAATTATCTATTTAAAAAAAAAAATTATAAAATTTATTAGAAAAATTCAAGTATTTTCAGTGCGATTTTAATTAAATTCATTGAAAGAATTTAAACCTTTTTCGAAACAATTGAATTTGTATTTTTACAAATTTTATTATTTTCACAAAAAATAAGGTGCTTCGAAGGAATTCCAATATTTTGAAAAATTTTGATAAATATTTTCATAAAACTTGAATTATTTTTAGTATACAATATTAATTGAATTTCTCGAGAGAATAAAAATTTTTCTCGAAGTAATTAAATTTGTATTTTTATGAACTTTACTACTTTTCATTTTCTTAGACATTAATACTTTACGCAAGAATTCATATATTTACGAAAATTTTAATAAAGTTTCATTGCAAGAATTTATTCATTTTTATAAATAATAAATTTTTTTTTTTAGAAATTCTATTACTTTTCAGAAATATTATAAAATGCTTTTTAATTCAATTCTTCGAATAAAATCACTAGATTGAACAAATTTTGATAACATTCTTTATAAGAATTTTATGTTCATAAGTAATAAAATCCTTGTCGAGAATTCAAATATTTTTCTAAATAGTAAAATTTTTTACGAGAATTCAATTAATTTCCCAAGTAATAAAAATTTTTCATGTAAATTCAAATATTAAAAAAAAACTGAATAAACTATTCGCAAAAATTCAATTAATTTTACAATTATAACAAAATTCTTCTCAAGAATTTAATTATTTTTTTCTAATATTAACATTTTTCACGAGAATTCAATTAATTTTATAATTATAACAAAATTCTGCGCAAGAATTCAATTACTTTTTTTAAATAATAACATTTATCACGAGAATTTAATTATTTAGAAACATTTGAATAAAATTTTCCACTAGAAATTAATTATTTTCCCAAATAATAGAATTTTTTCATGTAAATTCAAATATGTAAAAAAAATGAATGAAATTTTTCTCAAGAATTCAATTATTTTTCTAAATGATAAAATTGTTTAAGAGAATTCAATTATTTTTCCAAGTAATAAAATTTTTACATGTAAATTCAATTATTTTAAAAAAATTGAATAATATCTTCGCAAGAATTCAATTAATTTTATAATCAACAAAATTCTTCTTAAGAATTCAATTATTATTTTTTTAATATTACTATTTTTCACGAGAATTCAATTAATTTTATGATTATAACAAAATTCTTCTCAAGAATTCAAATATTTTTCTTAAATAATAACATTTATCACGAGAACTCAATTATTTAGAAATATTTGAATAAAATTCTCCACCAGAATTTAATTATTTTTCCAAATAATAGAATTTTTTCATGTAAATTCAAATATTTAAAAAATTAAAAAAAATTCTTCTCGAGAATTACATTATTTTCACAAATAATAACAGTTTTAAAGAGAATTTAATTATTTTCCCAAATAATAGAATTTTTTTAATGTAAATTCAAGTATTTAAAAACAATTGAATAATATCTTCGCAAGAATTCAATTGTTTTTCTAAATTGTGACATTTTTTACGAAAATTCAATTATTTTTCTAAATAATAAAATCTTTTACGAGAATTCAATTATTTTTCTAAACAGTAAAATTTTTTACTGTAATTGAATTATTTAAAAAAAAGAATAAAATTCTTCGTTAAGAATTCAATTATTTAAAATAAAAATTGAATAAAATTCAATAACTTTCGAAATAATTGATTTTGAAAAGGATTCTAGCAGATTCTAGTTTAAAATTCTAAAATATAAATTAAATTGTGGATAATTTATGGTTACTATTTCTAAAAATAATTAAATTCAAAAGGTCTGGAATTAAAAATTATTTAATACTGAAAATAATAATTTTATTTAAAAGTAATATTGTAATGCTACTTATTCAAAAAAAAGTAACTAAACTTTTGAACAAATTTAGTTAAAAATTCCAAAAATAGAAAATCAAATTTGAGTAATAACTCACTAAAATATATACTTATAGAAAAGTAATTTTTTGTCAGGTAAAAATAAAATTATGAAACATAAAAAAGTATAACGTCACATTTTTATATATAGATTTTATGATAAATTTTTAAAATAGATTTTTTTGTTTGAAATGAAAAAGGGAAAGGTTAATTTATAAAAGTGTATCATACGTTTTTTTATCTTTATAGAGAAAACGTATTTTATATCTATAATGGTAGAACTATTTTTAAATAGTTTTTCGGTATTCTTTAATTGGTCAAATAAGATTCGTGATTTAGTGTTCGATTTGAGCCAAAAGGGAAATTATTTTTTTGGCATAAATTAAACAATGCCGTAGACCGCTTTTGCTTGGCGTTCGTCCAATAAAATACTAACAGTCATTTTATGATTTATGACTATTTTATTCACTTTTTTCCATTCCGAAAAAACGGAAATATTCCATTAATCAATGAACAAACTTTTTCTTATTGCAAATTATTTTAGTTTATATTTAAAACTTTATTCAAAATTTGATTAAAATTCAAAAAATTAATTTTTAGTTTACTTAAAAATTTATTACAAATTTTTTTTATAATTCGAAAAAATGAATCGAAAAGGAAATTGAATAAAAAATATAATTTTAACTTCATATCCTCGTAAAATTCACTTGTATTGATTCTCAGGTGTAAATCGCTCTTTTCATTGGTTTCATATTCGCATTTAAGAACTGATTTATTTATAAAGTTTGCGAATACTTATATACCTTCGTGACAGAATAATTAAATTTACATTTATTAACTTGTGAATATTGTATTAAAATATATTTCTGAAAACAGGTCGTGGCCCAAAAGATCTACTGGAAAATTTTCAATATTTCTCATTTTAATTTAAAAAAAAAAAGAATAAGAAATAGTTTTACTTTTCAATTTTTGTGTAATTTAAGTCGAACGAATTATTTTAGTTATTAAATAAAATTTGATACTTTAATTCTCTAGTCTAAAAATAAACGTTACTTATTTGGACAACAAATTGAATATTGATAATTGATTTATAATTTCAATAAAGGGGAGAAAATGAGATAATTAACGTCATAAGAATAAAATTAGAATTTAGAATCATTAGAATGAAAACATCAGTTGGGTTATTGAAAATTTCCGACGAATACACGTCTATAGCTGTTGTGTCAAGATTGTTGAACTATTTTACAATTATTCTATCGACTAGGTAATTTAAAAATCATATCAAACTTTGGTACCTAGAGCAGTCGACACATTATGCATATTCATAAAGGAAACTTATCAACGTCAATATCTATATCTGTCTGCATTTTATGTCACGTCCTCATTTTAAAGTGACTCCCACAATATTCCTTCATTCACTAATACATTTTCTTCTCTCTTTTTTTCAGAAAAAAAATTACATTCTTCTTTTAGACAGTTCATTTACTTTTAGAACAAGTAAAAATAAATTTTTTTCTTTCATCTTTGTGAAAATGGAATAAACTTTTTCTCCATTTTTATCTTCTTTGCTTTTGTTACTTTAAATAGAATAGGTAATAATTAAATTAAGCCTTTTGGGTTTTTATTAAATTGATTTTTTTTTATTTGAATAAAAAAATTAATTTATTAGTTTTGGTTCAGTAAAACTGATTGACAAAATTTGATCGGTTGGTGTAATTTTTAGGACTGAATGCAATTTGGAATAAATTATTAAATTGTCTGTGCAGATAGTTAATTACCTTTTTGTTTTTGTCAAGGTCTTGCCGGGTCTTTATGTTGGCAATTATCGTGACAGTAAGGATGCTGCACAACTGGAGCGTTATGAAATCACTCACATCCTTGCCATTCATGATGCAGCACGTCGTCTTCATTCTGTAAGCAAAAAAAATTAATTTTTTAATTAATTTAGTTGATAATTTTTTTTACTTTATTATTTACTGCGGAGTTGCCTCAGGTCAGAAAAATCGGCGAAAAGTCGGGGAATTTGATTAAAAGTAATACACAGTTATTAAATTTTTAGATTTCATAAAAAAAATTCTTAACTTTTTGGTTCAGGAGTCTTTAAAAATATTGGAAATATTTCATACATCTTCAAATTCTATCCATTTCTAACAATAAATACAGGGCTCGGATTGTGAGACTCACTTTTTCGACTTTTCTAAGAAAATGTGACTTTTTTGTGAAAAGATGCGACTAATCGACTTTTTCGAGATTTTTTTTTAGTAAAATTATTTTTACATTATAAGACTTTATAAAAAAAAAGAATTTGAAAATAATTGAATTTCTAAGATGATTTTTTTTTATTTATAAAAATAATTAAAATTTTGACAATAATTTTATTAACATTCTTTGCAAATAATTGAATTTCAGAGAAGAATTTTATTATTTATCAGAATAACTGAAATTTTGAACAGATTTTTTTTTTAAATGTTTAAAAGTAATTAAATTTTGAAGAAGAATTTTGATATTTTTAAAAATAGTTGAAATTGTGGGGAGAATTTAAAAAAAAATTTGAAAATAATTGAAATTGTGGGGAGAATTTAAAAAAAATTTGAAAATAATTGAATTTCTGCGGTGAATTTTCTTATTTTTTAAGATAATTAAATTTTGCAAAGAATTTTATCAGAACTTTTGAAAATAATTAAATTTCCATGATGAATTTTATTATTTATAAAATTTTGATGAGAAATTAAAAAAAAAATTTGAATATAATTGAATTTTTACAAAGAATTTCATTATTTTTAAAAATAAATGAATTTTAGAGAAGAATTGTATTATTTATAAAGATAATTGAAATTATGACAGGCATTTTATTAAATTTTTTTAAACAATTTAATTTTGGAAAAGAATTTTATTATTTATAAAAATAATTGAAATTTTGAACAGATTTTTTAAAAAAAATGTTAAAAATACGTAATTAAAATTTTGATATGCATTTTATTAAATTTTATTAAATATTATTCCAGATTGTTTGATGTTAAAGTATGTGTTGGCCCTGTAAATAGAATTCTTAAAAATAATCGAATTGTTTTCAAAATTTTTATTAAATTTTTCACAGAAATTCCATTATTTTCAATACAATTTTGATAGAATTTCTCGAAAGAATTCTATTATTCATTTATTTTTAAAAAACTTTAATGAAATGACACTTAACAATTGAATTGTTTTGAATAAAATTTCTATTAAATTCCTCGAAATAATATGTATGAATTCAATTATTTTTATAAATAATAAAATGCTTCGCTTGAATTCAATTCTTTCCAGTACAATTTTAATGGAATTGAATAATTGTATTTACAAAAGAATACAATTATTTTTAGAAATTTTAATCTAAGCCATTTTAATTCTTCATCTGAATTCAAATATTTCGAATATAATTTTAATAAAATTCTTTAAAACAATGCAATTTTTGGCATAAGTTTTATGAAAATTCAATACAAGATTTGAATTATTGAACCAATAGAAATTTAAACTAATAATAACAAGAGTGATTTGAACTTTCTAAAAATTAGTTTTTTAATTAGACATTCAAAATTCAGTACTAGAAAAAAATTCTGATTTTCGTAGAAAATAAATTTTTAAAAAACCAAACTTTTAAGTAATGAAAATTAGTTTTCTATTTTTAACTTATTTTCTATTTTATTTCCAGGACAAGCATTACTTGTGCATTTTAGCGGCAGATACACCGGACCAAAATTTATCACAATATTTTTCTCTCTGCAATGATTTCATTCACGCAGCACGTCTTCGAGGAGGCAATGTTTTAATTCACTGGTAAAATTATTGCTATTATTTTATTATTATTAATATTATTTGTATTATTATTATTATTATTATTATTATTATTATTATTATTTGTACAAGTTTTCGTATATATTGTTCTCCATAGAAAGAGAAAAATTCTTATTCGTTTGAATTTCAGTTTAGCCGGGATGTCACGAAGTGTGACAGTTGC